>JARQAD010000007.1:36957765-39357765 GCA_029955455.1 Quercus agrifolia | reverse complement strand
ACCAACTCAACCCCAATGGTTGAAGGATGATAGTAGCCATGTAAGTGTTATGGCGCGAGGTATCTGAGGGGAATTGTCCAATCACTGTGGACGAGTTCCTCTACTGTTATAAACCCTTAGAAATTACTAAATCTGTAGGTTTTTACCAGTTTTCTTCTAGAGGTCCCTAATTTAATTTGATTAGGGGTCGTAGTTCTTCTGATAGGTTATGGAAGACGAAATTTTTCTTCGTCTCTGGAAATTGGGCTGGGGGCCCAATTGATGTAAATAGAACCCCATTCCCTCCTTTACTAGTGCATTAGGTCATCTTCGTCTTGAGGGTATGTTTTCTTTGAAGTTTACTTCGTCTTTTCATTTGCTCTTTCCCTCGTCTAACAATTCTTCTCATCCATGCAGCTGTTACTAGTCCACACTTAGACGACTATAGAAAGAGCTCGCAGTTATCCTGATAGGTCCTTCCATAATTTGGCAACGCTACGTCATCTTGAGCTCACTGAGGAGAATCTCATTCACAAGGAGACTACTCGTCGAAGTAAGAGTTATCTTTCAAAATTTTTTTTAGTTGACTAACTTTTCATGCTTTCTCCATTATAGGGCTAGCCACCATGAAGGAGAACAAGGGTAAGAATGTTGCCAGTGGGACTGAGGAGGAGGAAGAAGTCCAAGTCCTCTAGGACAAAGCAGTTCCTTTGATTGTCCAGAGCCCCACCATCCAACCTCATGTTGGGAAGAGGAAGAGTATCTCCAGAGATGTGGACCTTGGAAGCCTTTCTAGTCGTCGACATCTAAAGGTTAGAATTGACAAGGCCCCTTCTAAGACCCCCTCGTCAAAGGCCTCCAAATCCAAAGATGCGACGGCATACCTAGATGACCAGGCTGTGAACTTGGTCCTTTCAGCTGTCCAGACTGAAGCTTTTACTCCTTTTGTTGGTAGACCTCATCGCAAGACTCATCCTTCAACTCTTGTTGAGGCTCCTCCTACCTTGGTGTTGGACGAAGGCCATGCATTTTCTTTGTTGAATTTTTTTTTTAAGAGAAAATTTTTAACTCTTCCTCGTCCATCCCCATGTCAAGCGATGACAAACTTTTATGTTGCATCCTAATAGGCCAGGGAGTTAAGTAACGATGTTAAGGTTCTAACCAAAAAGAACAAGGAGTTGGAGGACGAGCTTCGTCTGAAAAAGGGAGAGAGGATCAGGCTTGGCGAGGAGCTTACTTGTTTTCAGGCAGTAGAGAAAGAGCTGGGGAATCAAGTTGAGGAGCTTAAGGCTGACTCTATGAAAAAGGAGACTCGTGTTGGTCACTTTGAAGGAAAATGCCAAGAGTTATCCTCGTCCTTGGAGAAAGCAAAGGACGAAGCAATCGGAGCCTTCAAAACGTCTAACGAGTTCACTAGGCACTGGACGAGAAATATGTTGCTGGCTACGAGGACTTTCACTCTGATGCTAAGGAAGCCCATCCTGAGATGGACTTTAATGTCTTCAAAGTTCCAACTGCTGTTGAGAGCTTTTTGCTTTAGACGAGCTCTAAGGATGTAAATATCATGGACGATGCCTTTACTGAGCCTTCCGAGGACGATCCAAAGTCTGGGGATGCCTCTAGTGATTTATCAAAGTAATCTTCAATTTAAATTTGTTTTTATATATTGTTCATGGTGCCCTTTTTTTGGCTTATTTTAAGTTTTATCGAAGTACAATCTTCTCGTCCAAATGTATGGACGTATGATAACAGATACAACTGTCTTTATTGGCATGCACAATTTAAGGGTTTTTGGACGATGGTGGTCACCCTTTTTATGCTTTTAAGAATTTGCACTTTCATTTCATATCCAATGTAGAACTTATTTCTTTTTATGCTTGAATGAATTTTTTGAAGTTCACATCGTCCAAATTATATTCAATGGTTTTTTAAGTGTGGTCCATCCACTTGTGAAGGGCATTTGGTTCGTCCATGTTGGGACAACCCTTTTATGTTCAACGTTTTACCATTCATAATATAAATG
This sequence comes from Quercus agrifolia, assembly GCA_029955455.1. Lineage (NCBI taxonomy): Eukaryota > Viridiplantae > Streptophyta > Magnoliopsida > Fagales > Fagaceae > Quercus > Quercus agrifolia. The sequence goes on along the minus strand of JARQAD010000007.1, from coordinate 39,355,763 downwards.
TTAAATTTTACAAATATAATTCGTCTATGAATGGAACTTCTAGCACCAGCTTTCCTCGTCCATGGGTTTGACTGTTATAGCTAGTGTTAATTTTCGTCCATAGGTTGGACATCTTATTATTTGTCTTTGAGCAAGATGCTTCCAGCATTTCCTCGTCCAAAACTTGGATTGTTTGGCTGGTTACACTATCCATGGATTTAAATATTTTTGCATGCATACTTTGCCTCTTCCATTAGTTAGACAAAGATACCTTATGGTTTATTTTGTTTTGCCTTTACCTCGTCTAAGGAAGGCTTATAGACATTACATCTCTGCATCCAGAGATTTTACTCGTCTTGTACTACAAAAAAGATTGCTATTAGCGATGGCCAAAGTTCGTCGCAACAACACAAAAAGCTGTCGCAAATTAGTATTGCCGACGGTAAAATGCCGTCGATAGCCGTCGGAAAAAGCCTTGTCGGTAATACTATATTATCGACGAGACCGTTGTTAACACTCATTTTCGACAGCACAACTCCGTCATAAGTACTTGATAATTGCTGTCGTAGATTCAACTTCTTACGAGGAAGTTGGACGACCAAATACCTTTTGTGACGACCTTCGGCTATCGTTAATGTATAGTTTCGACGACAAAATGCCGTTGTAGTTATTTCATTTGTCATTAACAATACAACTTTATATGAGGAAGTCATATGACCAAATACTTTCTACGACGAACTAAGGCCGTTGTTAATACATTTTTTTGACAAATAAAAGTCGTCGTAATTACTTGGTTTGTTGGTTTGTTGTCGACAATGTAACTTCATACGAGGAAGTCAAACGACCAAATACTCTCTACGATGAACTAAGGACGTTGTTAATGCCCTTGTTTTGACGAATAAAAGCTGTCATAAGTACTTGGTTTGTCGTCGAAAATAACTTTTGTGATGAACTATAGTTGTCGTTAATGTAGTTTTTCAATGACTAAAAGTCATTGTAAAATTATTGGTTTTTCGTCAACAATACATTATCAATGTGACCATTTACCTTTTTCAATGAACTTTGTCTATTATTGAAACCTATTCACCATGTCAGTAATACATTATTTGCAACAAAATAACTCCGTCAATAATAAAAGAGAGATCATTTCTAATATTTTAATTGCGAGGAAACATAAATCTCCCAAAAGTTTTTTAATTCAAATAACAAGCACAAATCCATAATTGTCCAAATCTAGAAAGTGCATAATGCAATAAAAAAATATTAAAACGCCTATAAAATAGAATAAAGAATATTAATTAAAACGTCTACATGAAAGCTATAATATCCTTCACCAAACTTGAAAATATAAATATTGGAAAATCAATCATCATCTGAGTCAATATTCTCCTTCTGAGAGCCATCTGAGTCATCTTTCTCCTCAGAGTCATCTTTTGTGTTTTCGTCCACATTTTGATTTCCTTCTCCAGCATTGGTCTGTAATATTTTGATTAAACTAAATAAGTATACAAAAAAATTATTACTATGCAAATTATATTTACAATACATAATAAAGATATTGAAACGTATTAATTTAACAACATCAACAACAATCCCCACAATGAATAACAATGGTATTATCAACATCAAAGAATACATGATCCTTTGTACCACATCATTTGTTGCACATCTCTTTCCAAATAGTTGGAGTTACATCATCTGGGGATGCTTGTACCATTTATCTTGAGGAATTTTATTTGTTACATAGTGTTTTCTAAGGTGCCACATCCAATTAGGATAGTGTCATTTAACATGCTCATCAAATACCTCCCTCTTAAGAGCTATGCCATCTGTCTCAAATTGTGCTTCTTTGTATAACTCATAAAGCATATTCAGTTGTTCTTTAGGGTATTCTGAAAAAGTTATCCATGGCCCAGTAATGTTTTGGTGGAACTTAATAGTAATCTCTTGGGGTATTTTCTTTTCTATGAATCTAATAAAATGAAAGAAACACAAAGCATGTAAAATATTACATATAAACGAAATGTAAGCACTAAAAAATGAATGATTAAAGTAACCAAAAAATAGGGAAAAAGGGCTTTCTGTCATGTATCTCATACTTGCTGTTATGACCTGGATAAACACCCTTAGCCTTTCCCCGACTTCTTTTCTTTTGTACAGTAGATCCTACCAATAATGGAATAAGTAAAAATAAATAAATAAGCTTTAAGCATAAAATTGGTATATTAGCATATAAACTTTAGGAAAATATTAAGTATTACCTTCGTTGCCCCCATTAATCACACTATTAGAAGAAACAAGTGCTTCATTAGTTGGAGACTCAGATGATGAAGGTGCAACTTGTGATTGACTACCACTATCACCTTTATCTCTCGCTTGTTTTATAGCTCACTTCTTACTTTTCTTTGCCATTAGTTAAAAGAAAGCCACATCATTGATAAGTTGTAATTATTTAAAAGGCGTTTGGATAGGAATTATAATTTCTACATTTGCGTGTTTTTTTTTTTTTAATCCAGCGTCTCTTGCAATGCACAGTGATTTCATTAATGAACAGTAATCAGATTTTTTTTTTTTTTTTTAGTTTTCAACAAAATAAAAGGTATCTAAACACACCTAGTCAACAAAAACATAATTAAAACCAAGGACTGCATATTAGAAATATCAATATAAAGATAAAAAAAATTTGTGATAGATAAACTTATTATAAAAGTTAAAAACTAAAAAACTAACTTAACAACACCAACTTTGAATATATTGTAAACTAGCTAACATGAAAAGCTTAATCAAATTTTAGAGATCCACTAATTTAATTAAATAATTAGATACAAATAACATGCACATCTTCAACAAATTGCTAAGGTTACTTTTTACGGTACACTTATGTTATTATATATCTACAAGACAAATACTATTATTATAATACTATTATTATAGGGTCACAGCTTCAACAAAACAAATACTAATATTATTGAAAAGTGCTCAACAAGATTCTAGTCTCCTTGCAGTTTTACAGACAAAGGAATAGTCAATGGTACACTAATCAATATTATATTATTATATATTCACAACAAACACTAACCATTCATTCAAATATATTTTTTTAATTAAAAAAAAAAAATTTCAGCCATTCATTCATTAGCTTTTTGGCTCAGCACCCAACCATCCACTATCACTATATATCTATTCAGTGGATTCATTTAACCAGAACATGCCTTTAGCCTTCTTGTGGATTAACTTAGATGAAAATTTCAACAACACAGATTGAAAATTCACACAACTTTATATACATTGGGAATTCAAACTGTATCTACATAACATAAACATCATCCACAAACATGGCACATGCTAGACGCTAGTGCCTTCAGGGAATTGAAAACACTATGTACAAACAGACTAAGTTCATGACCTCGTCCTAGAAGGTACATATGCTAGAAGCTATTGCACTTTAGGGAATTCAATTGTTAGAAAGCATAAAATACTAATAAAAAACATAAGTAGATAGAAACAACAACATAACAAATCTCACCTAGAAGCATCCAAGGTGATGCTCGTCTAGGATGGTTCTCGTCTAGGATGTCCTTCACTGATAGTACCTTTTCAGGTGCACAACATTTCACGGATGCTCTAGTCTTCGTCCATCCGAATCCAACTAGGGGTGCATTCACTAGACGAAGTTGTTCTCTACTAAGCCTTATTTGTTGGAAGGTGGGATGGTAAAGGATATCTGCTAAACTCCCATTATCTATCAACACCTTTCTAGTTGTATAATCTACAATAGACAGAGTAATGACAATTGCATCATTATGTGGATGATGGACCCTTCTAGCATCTTCGTCTGTGAAAGTGATAGCCTGTTCATCTGTCCCCTCAGTTCTTGGTGGTCATCCAGAAAGTTGGATGTTTTGTACCACCTTTAGATACGTCTTCCTTGACTTGGACGATCGTCTTATCAAAGTTCCTCCTACAATGACCCTTATTTCTCCAAGTGGGGGCCGTGATAGTTCTTCTACTTTTCCCTTCATTGGCAACCTCTCGTCCTTGTGATCCCATCCAAGAAAGTTCCTTAGCTTTCCTTGTCTTATGAGATTCTCAATCTGATGCTTCAAATCATAGCACTTGTTTGTTTCATGCCCGTGGTCCTTGTGGAAGCGGTAATACTTGTTCTTATTGCACTTATTAGGATCTCCCTTCATCTTTTCTAGCCATTTCAAGGATGAGTCGTCCTTGATCTACATGAGAACTTGATCAAGTGGCGTGTTCAAGGGTGTATAATGTAGATTTTGTCTTAAGGACAAACTCACCTTCTTGCTATCTTTATCCTTCTTATCCCCCGTCCAAGCATTCTTTGGACGAGGACCTTGTTCAGTATGACGTGGGAGCTCCGCTTCCATCTGTTCTGCCTTTTTCCTCTTTTTAGCAATGATTGCATCTTCTGCATTCATGAAACTTTGGGCCGAGTGGACGAGTTTAGCCATTGTGGAAGGCTGCTAACAATCATCCATCTCATCCACCGTCAGGGCTTCTCTATTGAAGCGGGTGATGAAGGATTGCAAGCTTTCATTATCTCCTTCCTCTATACTTAGCAAGTTGGACTAGGAGCACTTGTGCCTTTGACCTCCAATGAAGTTGTTGACGAACAACTTACTCAACTCCTTAAAGGAACTAATTGTATTTGGAGTTATCTTGCTAAACCACATTCGAGCTGGCCCTATAAGGGTGATAGGGAAGGCCTTACACATTATCTCATCTGGAACCCCTTAAAGGTGCATTGTGATCTTGAAGGTAGCAATGTGATCACATGGGTCACGCATTCCATCATATGAGTCCAATGCAGTCATCTTGAATTTAGAAGGCAGGGGATGACTGTTGATGGACATTATGAAAGGTGAATCAATTTGATGAACTAAGTCATCTACATGATTCGTCCTTCTCATATTTTCCCTCATCTTGTCCATGACTCACCTCATCTGATCCATCTCCTTTTCCTAGTGTGGCATACTACATGAAATAGTACCCCTTGAGTGATTCTCACGCTCAACATTTTCTCCTTCTCTAGCTTCTTGACTTTGAGCTTGCCTTTCCACACACCATTCATGACGTTGCCTTCTTTGATTGATCTCACGAGTTAACTCCTGATTCTGATGGGTTAACTCTGCCATGGACTGCATTTGTTGGATGGAAGGCGGTTGCACAGTAGGTGAGGACTGTTGAGTGAGATTGGGGTGGCTGGAAGTGTTTCCACTCTCCTGATGGCCTAAACTAGTGGTCATTGACCTTGTCCGGACCATACAACCTTTTGTCAAAGAAAGATAAATTGCAAAACACAAATTTGACTTTCCCACATACGGTGCCAACTGATGATGCACAGAAAATCAGTGGGCTGAATGCTCCAAGTTTCAATGGGCTTGTGGTTGCTTAGAAGGCTTGAAAAGAAAGAAGCACAAGATCAAAGGTGACCAGAGTGAACCGATCAAGAACCCTTCGATGATTAAGTTAGTTTTTTCTTTTGAATTTAGGAATTCCAACCTTAGGAATGGTGAAAACTTACTTTGAATCGATATGGCTAAGTCCTTTTATAGTGAGTTTTGGAGTGGTTACTTGTTTGGTAACTTCCCCAACGTGGGTGGAAGTTAGAAGGTTCAAACTTAACTTCTATAACTTCTATAACTGCTATAAGAAGTTAAGAACTTAGTGGGAAGTTAGGGCTAAGAATAAGGAATTCACCTCCATTTTAGAATAGATGTGTTCTGAATTATAAGCTTTGGGTAGAAATTCACTCTAAAAATCTATAAGTGTTAAGTAGTCGTTCAGGTCACTTTATGAGCTGGACAACCCTTTTGGTCCTAGACGACCCTTTTGGTCCTAGATGACCCTTCTGGTCTTAGAAGACTTTTTTGGTCTTGGACGACATTTCTAGTCTTGGACGATCCTTCTGGTCTTGGACGATCATTTTGGTCTTAGACGACCTTTCTGGTATTGGACAACTCTTCTGGTCTTAGATGACCCTTTTGGTTCTAGAAGACCCTTCTGGTCTTAGACGACCCTTCTGGTCATAGACGACCCTTCTGGTCTTGGATGACCCTTCTGGTCTTTGACGACCCTTCTGGTCCTAGACGACCCTTCTGGTCTTAGACGATCTTTCTAGTCTTAGACGACCTCTTCAAAGGAACTTATAAACTAACCTTTCGTTATGATCTTGGAGGTACAATATTCTAGGTGGATGATCCTTCCTTGGATGACTTGACAGACGAATTGGAGATAGGTTAGTTTTTTGTTCACTATTAGTTTTAATTCTCATTATGTAGATGGTTTTGAAAAGAGAATGTGAAAAAATTTGAGGTAACCTTCCAAATCCAAAACCCTTTTATTTTTTCATTTTTTTGATCAGAAATTCATTATTAATTAAAATGCTATTAAAAAAAATCAAGTAAGTTGCATATAAGTTCTATCATGGGACTAAAAGATTTGTTACATAAAAAACAAGTGGTATTTTATTAACCCACAAAAAAAAAAAAAACACTTCAACTGATCACAACTTCATTAATTTGTATTTATCTATTAAAATTTTTTAAATTTATTTTGTAGCCTTTTTTCTTTATGTTTCATAACCTACGCATTCACCTAAAGTGAGAGTGTCATTTATGCGAACACAAGAAAAAAAGAGTGTTAAAAAAAAAATGAATACTTCTTTAAAAGATAGAAGACAATGATTTATTAATTATTGCATTTACAAAAACCTTCAAGAGATATTATCATTTTACAATTTTATACAAACATATTATCATATATCTTATTGGGTCAGCCCAAAATCCCAAGAAGTTTAGAGCAAAGCCCACTAGGTACCCAGCCCGTAGTCACCCAAGACTGATGGACCGAAATCCAAACTTCACACAAAGTGCGCAAGTTAGCACTTTCCAAAACTTCTTCTTCCCAACCCATACACACACACACACTCTCTCTCTCTCTCTCTGTGACTGAGGTGTGGCAAAGATGCAAGCCATTTCGAGGCGTATAGTGCAGCAGCAATCCCCGAAGTCATCGTCGGCTTCAATCTCATCCCTCAAGTCCCTCTACTCCATCTCCAGCTCCGATCACCGTAATTTCCCATTCCCTCTCTACCCTTTTCCGATTGTAATTTCTGCTCTCATTCACAAGGTCAAATTGGACATTATCAAAATTTTTTTTTCTTGCTTGCAGGTTATGGAGCTGATCATCCACGGTACGGATCTACTTTGGCCACCAAAGGCGTCGGCCACCTCGTTCGCAAAGGCACCGGTGGAAGATCTTCCGTTAGGTTTGCTTTTTCGATTTTTATAATGTGTTTGGCAGCTCGGAAAATGTAGGAGCATTGAGAGAAATCGTGTTTGTCATTCTGAGATTTCTACCTAATGAAAATTTTTTTTGGTGGTAATTTGGGGACCTTAGGAAGCAAAATTCAATAATTTTTACTCTTTTTTCCTTTCATTTCTCAGTAACCAAACAAGGATTCAACTTGTTAATCTTTTTTTTTTTTCTACTCCTCGGAATGTAGTTTGTGGGAAATTTTGGTCTTGTTTTTTGTTTTTGGTTGAATTAGTAAACTGTTGAGTAAGTAATGCGATTGTTTATATAAATTCGAAACGAAGAATGCTGTGTTTGGTTGCTTTGAAAATGTAGGAAAAAGTTGTCATTCTGAGATTTCTAGCAAATGATTTGTTTTTTCCTCTCTTTTTGTGATTTTTTGGGGTAATTTATGGACCTAAGGAAGAAAATTTCAATAAATTAAAAAAAAAAAAATCATTTTCTCAGCAACCAAACAAAGATTAAGCTTTTTTTTTTTTTTTTTTTGGGGGGGGGGGGAAATTTGTCACGTCTTTGTTTCTGGTTGAATATAACATTAACAGATTAGATTCTGCAGAAAATGGTTGAGTTCATATTGTGATTGCTTATATAAATTTGAAAAGGATAATGCTGTGTTTTGCAGTGGTATAGTTGCTACAGTGTTTGGAGCTACAGGGTTCCTTGGTCGTTATGTGGTTCAACAGCTAGGTCAGTTGGTGAATTTAACCGTTATTAACTTGAGTGCAATCAATGAAATGGGAACTCAAGTGTTAGTTCTTATGGTGATTTGTGCTGATAGCCTGATACTTTACTTTTCTTCCTCAGCTAAAATGGGAACTCAAGTGTTAGTTCCTTTCCGAGGTTCTGAGGATAATCCTCGCCATCTCAAGTTGATGGGAGATTTGGGACAGGTAAATTATTTTGTAATATTTTCATATGCTTGAAAATACAATTTGTGGTTGTTTTGACCATTCATTTATTTAGTCTACTGCATTGCTTGTTTGTCTCATTGTTCAATTGCTCAGATTGTACCAATGAAATACGACCCAAGAGATGAAAACTCGATTAAGGCTGTTATGGCGAAGGCTAATGTTGTTCTCAATCTGATTGGTAGACTTTCTTCACTTGCTGTTTTCTCAGTCTTGGGGGTTGTGAATGTACTTACCTGAGTAACTACCCTCATTGACAGGAAGGGAGTATGAGACAAGGAACTATAGCTTTGAGGAAGTGAACTATTCCATGGCTGAACAACTTGCAATGGTAGGTTCCTATGTGTACATTGTCTTTATTTTGTAGTTCCTGTATGCTCCCAAAACTATTGCTGCTCTTCTTCTCTTCTGTATTGGCTTGAAGAAGCATCATCAATAACAAGTAAGAAAAATGCAAACTTATTCACTGTATGTCTATGATTTCATCACACAGTGCTACTCTAAATTAAGAAAGATTGTCTCTCTCTTTTTTTTTTTTCCTGTTTATTTATTTATTTTGGGGGGGGGGGGGGGATGTTACTCTATAAACTCTTTGTGATGCTTTATATCATGGTGATACCTCATCTCTAGTAATTCAGTACTAAATGCAAGTAAGTTGAGTGTGATTTACTTTAGAGTAGCACTGTGGGAACTGAACTATCTGGTATACCACATTTAATGAATTCCAGCTAGAGGTAACTTAATTTTCTTACCAACATAACCAAAAGACTTTGCTGAATCGGTGTTTCATGATATGCTTTTCCAGGAGACTTAGTTTGTAGTTTTCTTTTCCTCCGTAGTCATTTCACTCTTTAGTCTTTAACTTGTGCAGATTGCCAAAGAACATGGTGGTATCGCAAGATTCATTCAAGTTTCTTGTTTGGGGGCATCTCCATCATCTCCGTCCAGACTACTAAGAGCTAAAGCTGCTGCAGAGGAAGCTGTTTTGAGAGAGATACCTGAAGTAAACTCTTTTCTTTCCTTTAGCCTAAGCTGATAATGACACTTGTGAGTTTTACATACATTACTGCTAGGAATATGGTTAGTGACCTTAACCCAATATGCTTGCAGGTTTAATGCTAGCTATATCCCCATTTTTGTATATAAAAGGAAAGATTGAAACAGTATCAATCAAGCCAGAGCAATCTTAACTAATAAAGCTATGTACTAGTCTAGCTAAACATAGGATGGACTATTATCTTTATATTGCACCACCTGTTAGGGTGCAGCCTAGTGGTTGTAGGCTTGGGATGAGCTGTAGATTCAGACATCTTGGGTTTGATCCCCACTGGAAGTTCCCTAAACTTACCTATACACAGTTTTGGTCAGTGAGGTTGTGTATCCATGGTTTAATTCTCAGGGGTGAGTCTAAAGGGTACTGCCTTGGTGAGGTCCCATGTCATTAAAAAAAAAAAAAATTTATATTGCACCTTTACTCTAAGGTTGATTTGCAGTCTTGGGCACAAAGGAGATAATGGACCTAGGATCAAGGTGCTTAGTTTAAATCAATGGCTGAGCCAAAGAATAATACCTAATACATTTAAGATCCATTTGGGAGGGTGGTTTAAAGATAGTAGTGACCCTTATTGATGAAAAGATTAGAGAGAATCACTTGAGATAGTTTATGTTCAAAGTAGAGCGGTTAATGCACCAGTGAAACATAGTGACTTGATTTAAGTTGAGGGAACAAAAAAGGTTAGGAGGACCAAAAATAACATTGATAGTAGTAAAATACTTTTATATCCTAAAATTATATAAATTTAAGGAACCACATGAACCAGAGATGGAGCCGGGACTTGGAACTTGGGGGCGGCTTTGCTGCTGGTGTGGCGGTTCAGGCCTTTGGCTCTACTGTGAATTTTTTTTTAGTGTCTTTGATGTGTACTGCTAGGTAAGGACAAAATTATTTTGTTTAAAATTTTTCAAAGAGCCAGGTTGTTTGTTTTGGATAAAATTGATTGATTGAGCTTAATTTTTTAAAATATTTTTGCTATTGGTAATTTTTGTTGTTGGGCTACTTTTTTTGGGCTTGTATATTTTATTTTTTGTTTTAGATTTTAGATCTATAAATTTTTTATAGCTTTTAAAAGGAGGAAAATGCTAGAGTTAAAAACGTTTTTATGACTTGCTAATGTGCTCAGTGGTTATTGTTATGTAAAAAAGTGATGTAAGTGGTGGCCCCATTGTCCAAGAGTGGCTACGTCCCTAACCTAAACAATTCCTCGACCGCTCTATTCTCACAACCAAATATGGAGATCCCAATCTCAAACATCCAATTCATTATCTCATTGAAATTAAGGAAATCATTTATAAGTATTAGCATAAAGAGAATGTGATTAAACAAAGAGAAATTGGCTAAAAACACAAAAAACTCTTTGACTTCATCATTGATTTTTATTTTATCACTATGGATCATACTGCACAAAATAGCAGTGAAAAATATACAAATTATGTGTTCTAAAACAAAATAAAAAATAGCTAAATTCATAAATAATCACAATTAGAAGGTTTCTTTTTCTTTCTATTTAGTTCTAAAATAAAATACATTTATGACTTTTTCACACCATCCCAAACACCTAAAGACTTAAAAGCCAATCACAGCCTTCACAAAATCAACACAAAATACACAACGTCTGACTTCAACGTCAAAACTGTAAGCTATTGTCATTGAATAAAAAATGCAAACCCCCTTCCTTGGTCACAGCCTATACATACAAGTTACAATTAAATGGTACGACAATGTTGGAGTTATGTGGATGTTATTGAAAGGTTGAAGGTAAATGACATCGTTCTTGGTTTGGGTGTATTTGAGATGGGATGGCATGAAAGGCCATGGGCATGTGTATATAAAGGAGTAGAAGTGCAAGGGTTGAAAATGGTGAATGGAAATGCAAAGAGTTTTGTGCATGTGAGAGGAAAAGTCTTGAAGTATTGAACCAAAGGAAATCAATAGTAGTCTTGAAACATTGAATCAAAGGAAACCAATAGTAGTCTTGAAACATTGAACCAAAGGAGAGAAAGAGTCCCTATTTTTAAGTTTGTTCTTATCTCTAATGTGGCTTAAGAGTAATTCAATTTTCTTTTCAAAGAGTGCACTATATGGCATAACCTCATTATCTCCCACATGAGGACTTTGCTTTTATATATATATATATATATTGATTGATGATTAGTCTTTGTTTGAAGGAATAGAAAAGTGGAAGTGGAAGCCCTTTTGAAAGTAGCTATACAAGGACAAATGGAACACTTTCTACTTAAAAAGAAAACAAAGCATTTTTGTATCATGTCCTTGTATGACTCCTTTTTAATAAACTAGAAGGATCATATTGTCAAATCACCTATGTAAGACTATTTCTCATATTTCCCCTTAGTTTAGGAAGATTAAAAATGATGGGTTCAAATAGAACTCTTCTACTCTACAAACGAGAGAATGTCAATCCTTCTTCCATTTTCTTTATACCCTCTTATATACTTTTACTTTTCCCACCCTAACAAAGGTACTGTACATATGGCATTTTTGTGGAATTATAATGTCATTTGTCTTGTAATATGCTAGCCTTTTATAAAGTTCTTACATGCTCCATCTTTCTTTGTGATGGAGGATGTGAAAGTCTTTGTAAAACTTATGATTTTTTTTGGTCCCTCATTCTCATTCTTTTGCTTCCAAAAAAAAAAAAATTACATGATTATTGTAACTTATCAAGGATAAATAAAAAAGAAAAGAAAAGAAGAGACTTTATGATTTTAGCTTTAATGGACAGCATAGCTTATGACTATTTAGGAAAATTTTGATGAACACTAGGTAATTTTTTAAAATGAAATGAAATCAACTTTAAGCTAAATGTTAATGTATTTGTGGTTTAACTATGTAGTCGGCTATGGACTCATGCATTAAAATTTGATATTTCTTGTTGTTATGAGGTTGGATGATGCAAAAAAATCTGTATTATGTGCTTTCTTAATTTTAAATCTGACCACACTGCTTTTGAGAGCAGAATTTCTGACATGCAGTTCCTTGTGCAGGCCACAATTATGAGACCTGCTGTAATGGTTGGAACGGAGGATAGGATTATGAATACTTGGGCACGTTCTGCAAAAAACTATGGCTTCCTTCCACTCATTGGTGGTGGATCTACCAAGTATGTTTTGAATCTATCATTTGCAGTCTGGTAATAAAATTATGTAATGGTTAAATTTTAAAAATTTTCATTGTAACTCATGGCAGTTCTTTAAGTTTTAATTTTTTGGGGGGTGCTGTTATTGTGAACCATTATTTGCTGCTTCTCCACCCTCATTGATGAGAGCAGCAGCTTTTTGTCAAAATAGCTGTTATATTACCATAATAATCTGTGACTATAAGCTCCTTCCTGACAGTGCTTGGTCCTAAAAAATAATCTCTTGGGTTTAAATTGGCTACTACTTGCGGGTAAAGATCAAAAACTTGGTGGCACATTCAATTTGGGTTTTGTTCGAAGAGATGGTTAGATTGACATTGCTTGTGGAAAGACCTGACTGGTATGTTATTGCTGCAATGTCCTTCATGTGTTTTCCTGGCTTCACCTATTCATCATCAAAATCTGATCCCATTGTGCAGAAAGAGGGAGAGAGAGGAATTGGATGGTTGGGAGTGTGGTGGGAAACCCTAATTGGAAAGGGAAAGAAAACCCTAGCTTGCTGGAGTGGGGGTTATCTTTTGGGGTGTGTATCTTATATAATTGTGTTATTGGTGATGTGGGGACCATAGGTTCATGTGAGGTTGGTGCGTTGGTCCTATCTTCTATAAAATAGTAAGATTAGAAGGATGCAAATTTGAAGCCACAGCCATTGTGACATTGAGAACAAATGAAAAAAACTAATGCCCCTTGTTTGGTGCCACTCGATCGCAGGCATCTAGGAGATCCGACTTTACCCAACACTGGTGGTCAACCTCATTGTCCCCCAATCTTCCTTTGGCTCTCCACAACAAACCACAATTTCTTGATGACAAAATACCAGGTGTTCGTTTGGGAATTACTTATTTTTGTTAGCTTATTTGCATTGTGTTTATTAAAATATATAGTTTTTGGACTTTTATGTTAAATGTGTTACAAAAAGCTAAAAGCTAGATTATTTGCAAAAAAGCTAACAAAAAGCAAAAGGCTAAACTTTTTTCAACAATTCCCAAATGCACGCTAGTTGTGGAGGTGTAACTTTCTTGTGGGCTCACTAACGAGCACTTGCCAATTTAAGCCCAAGAGATATTTTTTTGTAAAGCTGAGCAATGTCAGGAAGGGGTTTTTAGCCTGGGGAGTTTTCAGTAATATAATTGATATTTTTACCTTAATATCACCCTCATTAATGAGGGTGCAGAATCAACAAATTATGCTGCAAAAATGACAGCATCCATTTTTATGGACATTTTTCTGATAAATGCTTATATGCAGAATCCAACCAGTATATGTTATTGATGTTGCTGGTGCAATTGTTGCGGCCTTGAAAGATGATGGCACCAGCATGGGAAAAATTTATGAACTTGGTGGGCCAGATATCTATACCATACATGAATTGGTAATTCTCTTTCTAATCTTTCCTGTTTTCCTGTTGATATGATCTGATTTTAACTGAGATCTTTGCAACTTCAGGCAGAAATTATGTATGATGTGATCCGGGAATGGCCTCGTTATGTCAAAGTTCCTTTCCCTATTGCAAAGGTAAATAGATAAACTGTCAATATTTTAGGGCCAATGGAAAAGAATCTTTTTGAATCTTCTGTTTTTAGTGCCACTGATAAGCTCATTTTAGCTTCTGTTACTTTAGATGGTTGGGTTTATTTGCCTTAGGAAAACCTTATTTGAAGTATATATCTATAAGTGAAAATTTATCAGACATCTGAAATTTGTGTCACACATCTTAATAGATCATGATGTATGGGGAGGCTTCTTGATTTTAATTTCATTGAAATACCTCCTCTAAAATCTGAATTTTCGCCAATGACTTCTAGCTCAAATGGCACTTCCTGTGTAACTCTCAGGTTTTGTTTAACTTCTTATTGTTTTCTGGAAGCCAAAAAATATATTTGATGATTGACTAGCAGGGTAAAGTCTACTTCAAATGTACTAATGAATGACGCCGTAACAAAAACTCAATCAGACATGTATACTGGAACTCATATTCTGCGTTCTTGCATGTCAAATGAGACTGGTTTCCTTATATGACATTTCTTTTTGTAGCCCTAATTCTGAAAATATAGAAGGATGTCACATGTTCCAATAATCATCACACACTGTGCGTGTTTATATGTGCCTGACAGTTGTTTCTTAATGAGGCTCTCATATGTGTTGCGACTTACCTTTTGGCTATCATGTCTTTTTAAGTTGTTGGCATGTATGTTGCTGTATATGATTGTATCTTGCTTTGTTAGCTGGTAGACGCTGAACAATTGGATTACTATATGTTTGTGTATGTGTTTATTTTATTTTATTATTTTTTATGTGAATCCTAATTACAAATGGTTGTAAATGCTTTCAGGCTATTGCAATGCCACGAGAATTTTTACTTAATAAAGTTCCCTTTCCATTACCCGTTCCCTTCATGTTCAACCTTGATCAGATCCTTGCATTAACTAAAGACACAGTCGTTTCAGAGAATGGTGAGTTTAGCTTTGGCCTGTTATTCTTTTTGCATATTTGTTTTCTGAAGTTTTCCTTTCTTTCTCTTTGCTTTGGTAAACTGTAAGTCTTCCATTTCAGTCATATTATTCTATCATTTCTCTTGATTTTGGTGGTTGAATTTGCAGCTTTGACTTTCAATGATCTTGGGCTTGTGCCTCATAAACTGAAAGGATACCCTATTGAGTTTCTTATCGCATTTCGTAAGGGTGGTCCCCAATTTGGTTCTACTGTAAGTGAAAAAGTCTCTACTGATGATTATGCTTGAGGTTCTGTGGATTTTTTGGTCCCAAACGTTTTTTAGTTCACCCAGTTGAAGACTTTGAAACAGGCGTGTAAGGCCTCCATTTCTTTTAGCAAATGGTAAAAAGATTTTTGAGTGAATGACTATTGTATCTTTTTCATTCATATGTAGAATTCACAATGATGTTCAATAACAATGATTAATAAAAGCTGGGATACTTGTTCATATCTAATGGCAATCATTATTCACTACAAAAGTTTACGTGGGGTAAATGTTGGTGAAGCCTGTTGAACATAATAGTTAATATTCCTGGTGATTGAAATTTATTGTTGCATTCAAGTACAAAATATCGTTAAAAAGAAGAATGCCACTACCTTTTACTTGCTTAGGTGGAATGCTCTTCCGAAAAATGAATGCTTATGAAGAATTCTTTTGCCGTCCAAAGAAATTAATGGTGGAGAAACAAAAGTATAAACTAAAAGTAAGAATATTTTGATTTGGTTGAGCAAGAACAAATTTATCCTACCAAAAATACTGTCTTCCAATACGCTGGAAGAGTTTTTATGATGCAATACTTTCCTAAATAATATTGTACTTGATGCAAGTTCATTAGAAATATATGGCAAATGGCAAATGTCAAATGGCAATTAACACTAAAATAGGAGTTTGTTATTATTCAATTACTTGAACAACACAAGTATAGATGCACTTAAGACTTTGCACCAACAAAGCACGGTGAGTCTCATCCAATTAATGTTTTAGATTCATCTCGTTGTATCTATATCGTTCTTGAATAAAATTTCAGTGAAAGTTCTTAGAAACTATAAAGTCAAGAAACCCTCTATTTTGTAATTTAAAAGATCCCAGTGTCATTATTATAGTCAAACCCATAATATACAGTAGACAAGATATGAGTTTGACCTTCAAATTTAGAAACTTTATAATAAAAAAATGATAGAAGAAACAAAAAATCTTCACTCTAGTTCCACTTTTATGGTAAGAAACCATAGTGAGAATAAAAGAGGAAAAGCTCATATGTTAAACAACCATAAGAAGCTTAATGAACAATTACAATTTACTGGATATTTTATTTCTCGAAAAGATGATTATGTTTAATCAAGGATCAAAGATATTTGGTATATAAATATATATATATATATATATATGGACAACAATGCTTCTGAAGGATGGTGCTCATTGGTTTCTTTTAGCACACAAGGACACCAATAATATGGCCTAGACCCTTAAATTACAGGCCTTTGAACTCTACGGAGGATTCCTCAAAAAATTTGAGTCAAAAGTGAGAAAATTCACTTTTACTATTCATCTGTTACTATTCATTTGTCACTATTCACTTGTCACTGTTTATCCGTTATTGTTCACTTGTTATTATTCATAACACTATTCACCTATCACTGTTCCTCCGTTATTGTTCACTTGTTATTATTCATAACACTGTTCACTCCGAATTTTGCCTATTTAAGAAGGGTTATCTCTTATGTTTAAATCAGGTTTTTTTTTAGAGAACTTCTTCTTAGAACTATTCTCCTTCTTGAGAGCCTTTCTTTGAAAGAGTTCCTTGTTTCACCTTAGCATTTTCTACTACCTTACAATCTTGTAACTAGAACTACAAAGGTGGTACTCTTTATTATCAGTCATTTATCACCTCAAGTTTCACAGGCCATCAATTTTTTTTTTCCCAGTTCCCAACAATATTTTATCGTGACACATTTTGTCCATTGATCGGCAACAATTGTGACTTCCATTAACATGAGTTGTGGCGTGAAATGAATAATAGTTATGTCAACCATAGTTGCAATAATATATTGTCCTCATGTGGCAACATTGTGGCCTCAATCAAGTAATCAACTCAGAGTTCAGGGGAACAAAAATAAAAGAGTCCACTTAATCAATTACTAGTATGTCTCACTTGTTCTATTTTTACTTGTGGCCTATAAATTTTTTCTAATTTCTAGACCAACTATTATATGATTTTTTTCTGTACTAACATATCATTTTGAAATGGTGATATATCATATTTCTAGAAGTACCTATCGATTGTCGGAAAATTGTCCAAAATAATTTATAGTTATTTAAAGCTATTGTCACTCATGATAGGTGCAAGAGGTGTGTAAGATTCCCAGTATTATCGAACAGTTCAATAGGGTGATGTCTGTGTTGAAGTCTTATGTAAAAATTTACTTTGGGATTAGGATTGAAAATTATCTTCATTTTCTAACTAATAATTATTGCAACAGTTTTGAACTAGTGAGATTATGATTACTTATCAAGAAACATTAAGAGAGAGAGAGAGAGAGAGAGAGAGATTAAAAAAGGATGCATCTTGTTTGATCTTTTAAATAATTTCACATTGCTTCTTAGACAAACTATATTTCTGTTTTTGAAAATGTAAGTAGAAATTTCCATTTATCTTTACCAACCAAGTTTAATAAACTAAAAGTATCTAAGATTTTTAGAGTATGGGTAAAATATACAATATGTCAAATGTAGTACAAATTAAATTCCTTTTAGTATTTGGTAGACTAAGAGAAATTATACAGTTTTTATGGTGGATCACGTTATTTATTCATCATTCCATTAAAAGACTCCTATTTATTTAAAATTACTGAGTCAGTATTCAGTTTTTATTTAAAACTTCACAATTTTAAACAAGTGAGAGTCTTTTACTGAAATGATGGACCACATCACTTGTCCACCATGAGAACTTTATAATTTCTCATAGACTAGTCTACTTTTGTGAGAGTTCTATTGACTATTTTTTAACTCTTTAGTCCCCATTCTTGCCCAAAAATGTGATTGCACCCTTTCTCTCCTTAATAATTTTTGGATCATTGGGTTTTGTTAGTGCTAAGTGCTGGTGAGTTTGAGATAGTCACAGAAAAGATAATAAAGAGAAAGAAAAAGCAATACCAAAGAAGCCAATTGGTAATAAGGATCTTAAGCAATACTGGATTCTTTGTGTTGGAAAGTGACTTAAGCCATATTCCAATAGGATTGGCTTACCTTGTAGGAGAAGCAAACAACCTTACTCATAAAACAAGTTAGGAATCATAAAGAGAGAGAGAAAGAGAAAAAAAAAATCAACCACTAAAATGTTCATGCACTTCAAACATGAAGAAAAAAAATAGAAAGCTCGAACCACCAACAGAAACAATCAAATATCTCATGGACCCAGAAGCCAGCCAAGAGGCCCAAGACTACTTCTTTGAATACCCCAGCTTGGAAGGAAGCAACGTTGGGGCAGCAATGTTCATGCGCAGTAGCCCTAGAGGTGAGTCCCATGATTCTTGTTGCATTAACATTTATGTAAACAACAATGTTCAAGGTGCAAACAATTCCACTTTGTACGGGAGTGAGCTCAGAATGAGAGACCCAGGAGTTAGCTTGAGTTTTGGGGATGTCAAGTTGAGTAGAAGATCTCAAACTATCAACAAAATAATGGACAATGATACTTTAGGGATTGGACTTGGGTTTTGTTTAAAGTTTTTATCTGTGATTATCATACTATCTTTGTTGCTATCATTGATATAAAAAACTTGGCTTGTATTGAAGACTGGTTCAATAGTAGGCCAAGTCAAAAACTCAGCAAATTTACAATTATTTCCTGATTTAATTTATACTCCAATAATTTCCTAGATTCAAGATTTAATATTTAAAAAGTGGACCAATCTTGCATTTCCTCTGATTGTTTAAATGATTGAAGTTTTCATTTTCTTTAAAATGTGTTGTAATTATATTATATTTCACCGAAATAATGGGGAATCTAATGCTAACCGCGTAGTCCTGTTATACATACACATGGCAAACATCCAGGTCCTACGTGCTAAAAATACAACAAATACACAGACTTCCAAGTCCACACAGATCTATGAATCACCAAGTCCAAGAATTCTTATTTCATTTTTGTTTCTTTAATCCCTTAATAAACTATCACCACAAGTTACATTGTCAACATTGCCATGTCACAATGTCCATTTCGACTCAAATAATAGTTTAGTGGTTGCCCACTCTTTCTACCCATCAAATGTGTGATGCCCAACCCCCAGGCAGAAAGCTTCACAACAAGCAGAGTTGTAGGCAGGTAGGGGAAGCGACTCAAATGGGTACATAGGAATTGAGATTAGTTCTCATTCTTCAACTTTTAATGAAAAAGCATATATAGTATGTATATATAATATATAGTGATAATTATATAATAATATACATTCATCATTCACCACAGTAGTTATGTTGTTGTCAAGTGTCCCTCGATTCTCCCCATCTCTCCCCTAATTTTTTCTTTTCTCTGATCTCTAATATTTTTAATGGCTATCTTCCTATGTATATGTAATTATTTGAAAAAAAAATATATATATTAGTAACATCTACGCTTATATCCCAAGAAGACTAGTCAAATTATAATTGGAGCTTCTCATAATCTAATTAATAACACCTGACGTGAAACTTGACACACGCTTACACAATATACACTCAATCTAATTCAATCTAATCCAATCCAAGATCCACCTACTGTGCGTGCCTATTTTGTTTCTTGGCTGCTAGATTGACTATTTAACCCTAGCAAACAATGTTGCTTCCTGTGATTTGGATGGCTTTAATACTAGATCAATGAAATTAGCCATATTTGTTCCACCAGCTCTTGTGACTTTTGAGAATACCGTAGTTTCGTCCCACACTTGTTCTATATATTCAAAATTCCACAAAGCATAGGGAGTTAGGGACCATCTTCAACCTTATCACCACACATTTTACGCATTGCCACATTGGGTCCTTTTAATACCTCTTTCTTCATCAAATTTTTATGAGCTGTTCGAAAGTCGGAGAAACTTTATCACCACAGTACTGTCTTCCTTAGCAAACTGGACTGCTCTGTTTGCATCTAGATTAGAGAAACTTCTTGGTGCTTAATTAATTGGAGAATTTATAGCATGGTTGGATTCACCAACATGATTGGTTTGATTACGAGCCTATCACTCTTCTAAGTAAGGGCAAAAATTTGACTATAATAGTGCTAATTGCGCTTTTGATGGTGCAAAGAGCATACCATACATATGGCCTTAATAATGAGGCAAAAGGCATTCATAACTTTTTTTTTTGAGAAAAAGGCATTCATAACTAGAGCATCATGTTCCGGAACTTTAGGAATCTTGGATTTATATAAAGGGGTCTAACTTGGCTATTCAAAAAAGTGAGAAAAAAGTGAAAATAACAAAAATATTAAAATTACACTTAATCATTGTTTACTCTAGTTGTTGGATAATACTACCATGTAAAGGTCCAATTTTGATTTTAATCTTATACGGACAGTTTGCTTTTACTTGGTAGTTGGTGTCCACTCTAGTCTTAGATCATGGACTGCATTTAACTATTCCTAAGTTTTGTTTAACATGTTTTAACAGAAGACTATTAAACCAAAAAAAAAAAAAAAAAAAACAAACTATCGAAACACCCTTGTACAAAGTTATAAGATAAATTATAATTATATCAAGGGCTTTGTAGTTCAACTAGTTGATATATATATATATATATATATATATTTTTTTTTTTTTTTTTGAGAAGGAAGACATTGAGTTATTTTATTCCAAAATGGAGGCTAAATCAGCCTGAACAAAAAAGAAAACTGATGGTGGAATATCCTCCAATCATATTACATTATTTGGGTAGATACCTCCTAGTGTTTTCATAACATTCAGATTTAAATCTCTCCTCCCGTTGTAATTAACTATAGAACTATAAAAAATGAGAGATTATAAATCTATCATTTTATTTTCAATTCCTACACGTGGAGCTATCCTACTGAGTATTCATATGAAGTAAATGATGATGGTGTAACTGCGCTCACAATCCGCACCCTAATTGGATCATGCTCCTCACATGCGTTTAGAACAGTCAAACCTCAAGTCCCCCACTATTTCCGCCCAAAGCCTTTTAACTCCTTTCATTGGAAATGGAGCTGGTAAAACATGCATGTTCCCTGCAGCCTCAGTCTTCGTGAGTGGATCGATGATCTTCATTTATCTAATGAACATAATTTGATTTAGGGAAATGCTAACGAGTGCCTTAAAGCATTGGTTAATAATCCATTTTAAGAAAATTTTGATATCACTTTTATGAGAAACGAAAAAAATTGTGTAAACATTTTTTTTTTTTTTTCCTTTCCCCATAAAAACTTTCTTTAACTGGATTGTTAATCAATACCTTAAAAGCACTCGTTAGCATGACCCTTTGATTTATTATTAATTATCACAATGAAAGGTAATTGATGCAACAACCAAGAAAAGTTTAATATAATGTTATTAGATGCAGCGTGTTGTAGGTAGAGAATGCTCTACTTTGTATTTGTAAAGATTTCATTAGTAATAAGGTGACTAACATTTATGATGAGTTTTTGTTTTGAGATCATGGTGATAGTTAATCTAAAATAATTTGATAATTGAATCTTAATCATATGAAATTTCAAAACATTCTTAGCATGCTGATGGGTTTGGTAATAAAACTTTTTGTCTATAGAAAAAAAAAGTGACAGAATGTTAGTTTGATGTCACCCAACAAAATGAAATTAATAAGAATTTAAAATTTGGTTATGCAATTGCACTATTATATGGCACATAACAAGATAAGCTACCAAAGTTGGTTTCATGCAACAAAATTTTAACAGTTCCTATAAATATTTAACATGATCCGCATTGCAAAACATTATTCCGTAAAACCCCTCTTTGCTGATTTTAGTTCTATGGGTGCCTACGGAAAATTATTAAGTATGTATTTTTAAAGTAGAAGTGGTTTTCATCCTTTCACATGAATGATGGATCCTACTATAAATTTAATTAATATAATCCACTATTATGTAAGAAAATGGAGTTTCATATTACTATATTGAATAATTATTCTTCTCAAAAAAATATTGAATAATTATTGAAGGGTCAACAAAGTTAATGAAAATTAGGGGGAACAAACATACAAAATTATATGGATAATTCGAGTGTAAAATGAATGTAAAAAGCAAAGTGAGAGATCCACATTATGCATCTACTCCTTTAATTATGTTATTAATACTTTTTTTTGATAAAGGTTTTTATTTTTATTTTTTAATGTTATTAATACTTAATACAAACATAGATAAATTTTTTTAGAGATAGTTTCAACTTATGACGTCTACTCTTGATGATTTCTCTTTATCATCAGATTAAGACACCAATTAGATTTGAGTGTAGGTGGGGATTGAACTATAGATCTCTTATTCAACAACAAGAAACTTTACTAGTTGAGCTAATTAAAACCCACAAATATAGATAAAAATTAGGTGTAAAGTTTTGGGTTTTTTATTTTTATTTTTTGCCTTTTTGTATTTAATTGTTTTTTTTCCACTTCTTATTGTGTCTATAAACACAAAATCTCAAGTTTGGAAATCAAACAATTGAAATAGTTTAACAAATTTAAATTTGTATTGATGAATGTGTGAGGACAATTCTCTATATTTTGATTCTATTATAATAGAATAACAATAGAATAATCATCTGATTTAATCTCCTTGGAAAAATCTTCAATTCAAGAATTGTCTTGATTCAAACACAAATTGTCCTCTCTTTGATTGGAAAGTGGATTGAAAGACCTTTGGAATAAAATTGCAATGAATCTATGGCTGTGTGCTTGTTAGAAATTTTGTGTTCTTTGCGTTTTTTATGTTCTTTGTGTGTTGTTGGAATGCTCTTGATCTTCGAAGATTTGTAATGAAAGTTCCTTGGGGCTTTAAAGCTTAAATACAATGAAGCTTTGATTGATTAGAGTTTTTGAAGTTTCTGGAGGCTTTGAAACTTGATTCCAATAGAACTTTGAGACTTCGAAGGATGGTTTGGATGAATGTTCTTCGCACTTGAAGATTTGTGGTGGAAGTTCTTCGGGGCTTCGAAGGCTTAAATTTGTAGGTCTTCACTAATTTGTAGTCTCTTAGAGCTTGTAGAGGCTTTTGAATTTGATTTCAGTGAACTTTAAGATCTAGGAGGATATTTTAAATGATTTCTCTTTGAATATTTTTTGTATTTGAAGGTTGAAATTCTTGGAATTCTTGGAAGGCTTTAGAGCTTGATTTTGGCATAGTTTCAAAACTTCTGAATGTGCTTGAATCTCCTCCATAAGACTGAGGGGAGTCTTTATTTATAGGAGTCTTGAGGAGATTTGAAGGCACATGATTAGCTTTCATTGGTGACATGTGTCATGATTTAAATGGAGAAATTTTATGTCTTGTTTTCCGAGGGACACATGACATTATTTTTATTTTTTATTTTTTTGAGAAAGAACACATGACATTATTTGATTAGTCAAATTGTTCTAATATAAAATACCACATGATAACTTTTAATTAGACTACTCATGTTACTTTAAATTAAATATCAACATATTTCGACATATGATTGGCTCTTGGACATCTTTTGTAATTTTTATTCATTGACACTTTAAATATTTTTCATTGGTCTTTGAATAATAAAAGTGGACGCATCATCAATGTCTAAAAACAATGTTTATCTCTTCCCCCCCCCCCCCCCCCAAAAAAAAAAAAACACAAATGTTGTAATGATTGGTGTTTGATAAATAGGTCAACTTGTCTAATAGATTTTACCACTAATGGGAATTTTTTTTTCCCAAACATGGCTAAACTTCTAACAGTGTTAATAAAAATGATTCTTTTTTAGAATCTAATAAAAATTGTGTTAATAGCTAAGATTCTTGTAGATCAATTGATAGTTATTGTTATTTCCAACGAAAACACCTAAGGTTTAAATTCCTCCATCCCTATTGTAATTATTAAATTATTTGAATTATCAAAAATAAAAAATAGAGTAATGGTTCCATAAAAAAGTAACATTGTTGTGAAAAACATTTTAACATCAACATTTATTGTGAAAAACATATATTTTTTATGTTATTGTTTGATTGCGAAGGCAAGCAAAATTGGAAACAGACCATGCATGTTGGTCCTTGCATTTCAATAAGTGATGAAAGTGACCGGATCAAATATTTTCACTTTTGTTAAATTAATTTACTTTATCATGTATTTGTTTTTGCTGTCTTTTGATTTTATTATGTCAACAACATCATTTCCTTAATCAAAGCTGTGCTAGCTAAGTATAAAAAAAAACTCCGGGATATTAACAAAGGAGTGAAGGACAATGACACAAGTTGTGTAAAGTGAATAACTCATGAATTCACACCTTTTAAGGTTCCTTCTAAAGACAGATCAGATTGTTGAATTGTCAAACATAAATAAATAAACTGTTCCTGGAGCCTCACCATATACCATGAATGGATGTGAAGAATCAAACTTTAGACAAATTGATTGCTTTTCCTAATTTTTACATCATGAATAATAGACAAATTTTTTGAGAAGCCAAGAATAATACACAATCTTATTCGATGGACCCCTATATAAAACTAAACACGGATGGCAGTGCCATCGGCAATCTAGGGTTGGCTAGCGTAGCGGGCATATTGCGTGACAGCTCTGGCTGGTGGCTTTTAAGATTTTCGTTAAATTTGGGCATAGTAACCAATAATATGGCCGAATTGGCTGCAGTCCGACATGGACTTTTACTAGAATGGGATTTGGACTTTAAGTTTATCCAGATTGAGATTGATTCTATTACAGTATTATCATGGATAACTAATAGAAATGCTACTTACCCTCCTGCTATGATGTCTTTAATATATGATTGCAGGAGCCTCATAGAGCAAGAATGGGAGGTGCAGGCACGTCATATATACCGTGAAGCAAACAGATGCGCGGATACACTAACAAAGCAAAGAACCCACCAATAACATCTTTTGTTTGTTTATAGTACATGTTCCAGTTTTGTATACCGTTATTTTGTAAGGGATTTGGCTGGCCTTGGGAGTAATAGACTGTGCCCGACGGCCGGATTATAATGTTGTTGTATGAACTCTATATTAAACAAATAGGACATCCCATTTCTATCCAAAAAATAAAAAAATAAAAAATACACAATTAGATGTACCGTGATAGTAAACATCAAATCTACTAGTAGTAGTCGATTGAATTATTCTAGAACCATAATTTTTATACCACAACTCTAATATGGTAAATTATAATTAATTTTTATACCACAACTCTATTACTTATAATTAGTGGTCATAATACAAAAATTGTGTCACCAAATTTTGAGTTGTATTTTTAGAAAGCTTTGATTAAACCTGAATTATCTCGATGTAAGTGGGACTCACTAAGTTTCACCATATGTCCTACACGTGTAATATCCAAGGTGTAACTTCTAGTACCGCCACCTCCTAGAATTTTCGTTGGACTTCCTATAATAAATAATGGAAATGGAATAACCTTAAATTTGACATTTCTCATAAAAACAAAAACCACCATTTTCCTTTTATAACATCATGATTCAAGAATTCATGCAAATTGCAAACGTAATTTCAGGAAGCCCCCCCCCACCCCATCGGTTTCAGCACACCGACACGTTAACCCCACTAAGTCCACGCGTCGAAATCTAACTGGCTACCGACATCAAGACAAACCTCAGCGCACGTCGCTAACGTGCGCCACCCCAAACCTCAGTGACTCGGAGACAGAGTCATATAAAATAAAACTCTCCCTCCGTTCTCTTTTCTCATTAAATCAATCAAAAAATTATTTAAAAAAAAAAAAAAAATTGTCGATCTTGCTCAGAAAATCAATACCCAGTAAGTCTCTCTCTCTCTCTTTCTTTCAATTCTCTTTGTTCTGTAAATTTCTATTTGTGAAAATCTTCATTTCTAGCTCTCCTGGAGATCCGCCAACTGATTCAACAAACACTTTGTTTGTGATTTGCTTTGTTGAGAAAAATAGTTTATTGGGGATGTGTGTGAAATGGGATTTTCTTTGTTTTTGATTGTTACTGTTAGATAATTTTGGGATTGATTTCAAGGGGTGATGCGACGCCGTACGGCGTCGAGTGTTCCCATTGAGCAAATGGAGAAGGGAACCGGAAAGAATCACAACACTAGGCTTTGTTTCTTGGCATCTTTGTCAGCTTTCTTTTGGATTTTGTTGTTGTATGTCCATTTCGTTGTGCTTGGAACTAGTAATAGTAATGCCACTGGTGATTCTCTTAAATTACAACCCAGTAATGTTAACACCGATTCCATCAATACCCATTTGCCCGATCCCCATCAAATTCAATCTGACACCCATTTGGAAACTGCCCGGGTTCGCGAACCCGAGAATTACCCTGAATCTGTCGCCCATTTGAACAATATTCCGGCCCGTGAACCCAAGAAACCCGGGAATTATCCCAAATCTAGGCAGGGTGGGAGTGGTGAGACTAAGAAGGAAACTAAGAAGGAGAATAAGGAGAAGAAGTATCCTTCGTTTATGAGGGCGTTGAGGACGGTAGAGAACAAGAGTGATCCGTGTGGTGGGAGGTATATCTATGTTCATGATCTTCCTCCAAGGTTTAATGAGGATATGCTTAGGGAGTGTAGGTCTTTGAGTCTTTGGACGAATATGTGTAAGTTTACGACAAATGCAGGGCTTGGTCCGCCGCTTGAGAATGTTGAAGGGGTGTTTTCAGATACTGGTTGGTATGCAACAAATCAGTTTGCAGTTGATGTGATATTTAGTAATCGGATGAAACAGTATGAGTGCTTGACGCGTGATTCATCTCTTGCTGCGGCTATTTTTGTACCCTTTTATGCAGGGTTTGATATTGCACGGTATCTTTGGGGGCACAATACCTCGAGGAGGGATGCAGCTTCGCTTGATCTGGTTGATTGGCTTATGAAGAGGCCGGAATGGGGAATTATGGGTGGGAAAGACCATTTTCTTGTTGCAGGGAGGATCACGTGGGATTTTAGGAGGTTATCGGATGAAGAGTATGATTGGGGTAACAAGCTTCTGTTCTTGCCTGCTGCAAAGAATATGTCCATGCTTGTGGTTGAATCAAGTCCATGGAATGCTAATGATTTTGGTATTCCGTATCCCACGTACTTCCATCCAGCAAGGGATGCTGATGTGTTCAATTGGCAGGAGCGGATGAGGAATTTAGAAAGGAAGTGGCTCTTCTCTTTTGCTGGTGCCCCACGTCCTGGCAATCCTAAGTCAATTAGAGGACAGCTTATTAATCAATGCAAGAGCTCAAAGCGCGGCAAGCTGTTGGAATGCGATTTTGGGGAGAGCAAGTGTCATTCTCCAAGCAGTATAATGCAGATGTTCCAGAGCTCTCTTTTCTGCCTTCAACCTCAGGGCGATTCATACACCAGAAGATCAGCTTTTGACTCTATGTTAGCTGGTTGCATACCTGTCTTTTTCCATCCCGGGTCAGCATACACACAATATACTTGGCATCTTCCAAAGGATTATACAAAGTATTCTGTGTTCATTCCTGAGGATGACATCCGAAAGAGGAATATTAGCATAGAGGAAAGGCTGCTTCAAATTTCTCCCGAGCAGGTGAAAATCATGAGGGAGGAGGTTATAAGTCTTATTCCGAGGCTGGTGTATGCAGATCCTCGCTCAAAACTGGAGACTCTCAAAGATGCCTTTGATGTTTCTGTACAAGCAGTTATTGACAAAGTTACCAAGTTGAGGAGGGACATCATTGAAGGTCATACAGACAATAACTTTATTGAGGAAAACAGTTGGAAATATGCTTTGTTGGAAGAGGGACAGCGTGAGGTGGGACCTCATGAATGGGATCCTTTTTTCTCAAAACCGAAAGATGGCAATGGGGATTCTGTTGATTCATCTGCAGAAGCTGCTAAAAATTCTTGGAAGAATGAGCAGCGATCTCAATCATGACACAGGTAATGATCCATCAATATAATTTACGGTAATGTCTAAAGCAAGGAGAATGCAGCTTAGAAGAACACTGTCCACCTTAAGTCCGGAAGATTGCTGGTATAAACCTTTCTCAGGACATGTCATGAACTCATTGTAGAACTTATTGATTGGCCCATATCCTTGTTTAGAATCAAAAGATAGACATAGTTTCTGCTTCTTATATGTTTTTATATAGGACATTTTACTTTCTGCTTTTTTGAATCTGTTTAGTGATTCTTTTTGTAATGTATTGTAGCTGAGTTTTCATCATATCATCAACTTTATGTTATTTTCCAATCAATGCATACAGGAAATAATAACGAGTGATTAAAGATCATTTTTTGTGCTTTAATATAGGGAGTGAGGTTTGATTGCAACTTCACTTCATGCTTTAATTTTAGCCTAATTTACACTACTACATTTTTTGTCCTTGAAATTTGGTCTGAAGTTTGATTTCTGTATGTGATAGTCTCAGTTCTGAAAATTTATTTATAAAAAAAAAAAAAAAATGCTTAAAATTTGAAGATAGATGGCAAGCAGGGTATTAATATGGTCCATTAAAACACAAAAGTGAACTGAAGTATATTTACTGGCAGATGAATGGATAGAAATAATTGATTAGTACTCTCTAAATTCTTTGGTGACAAAATTGCAACGATTTCAATTTCAGCGATGAAATTTATTTGTGGATTTAAAACTTAAAATTATTTTTTATTTTTTTATTTTCAGAGGTGTGATGCCTTAATAGCTAATACTACAATATCATTTTTGATGTTTAGTTTGTGATAATGTTGACACTGCTCCATACATGCTGATCTAGAGTTGTTGGTTTTTAAGCTTCATAAGCTACACACAAATGGTGTTCTTAGTTCTTAAAACTCTAGCCCCTCTGCAAAATTGTTGGGTCTGCAATTTGAATGTAACTGTGGTTACCGATACATGTCTTCTTAAGTGGGGTACTATATTTCTTGATGTTATTGCATGAAGCAAATTTGGTTAAACATATCGCGTTACACATGTTGGGAGCAAGTTTATATTCTGCTATTTTGCGTGTTCTGTAACCATATCTTGCCAAGAAGAACAAAAAGAAGCAGCAAATTAGTAAATTTCCCTATGTAAAATTTCTGGCCTTGGCGATTTGCATGTCTCTATGGGGCAAGTGTTGTCTAAAAGTAACAAATTTCATGATGTTATTACTCATATAGGGCAAGTATTGTCTAAAGTCTAAACCCATAATATTCTACCATGTGTGGAGCAAATTTATCTTATGCTAGTTGGTGCATTCTATGACTATTTGCAATTTGCGGCCAAAATGAACAAGAACAAGTGAACAGAAAATTCACTGTCTTATTTTTGCTTAGCGACCAACTTAAAAGGGTTTCGTGTAGGGTCGACCAAACCAGTCTTGGGAAGTGCTTATTACTGTGATGGTAATACTGCAATGTGTCATCCCAAATCCTTTATTCCAAAAACCTTCCCAGATTTCTTAGGCCTCTTTAATAAAGGGATTTGAGTAATGTTGTTTGTAGTTTTTTGAAATACGGATGGGTGAAAAAGTGTATGGAAACGTGTGTAAGGTTGTTTAAAAACTGAAAATATGAGTTTGAATTTGCCTATCAAACAGGCCCTTTATTATTATGATTTTTTAATTTAAAAAAAAAAAAGATTTGCATGACAGGAAAATATCATATATCATATCATATGTTATATTATAAAATAAAAATTGGGACTTAGAAGTTGTGGCGGCTCTTGACGCTTAATTGACAATTATTAGTATTTCTAAAAGAGACATCTAAGATTTAAACTATAATTATCTACAAAAAAAAGTGTTCATGCCAAGTGGCGACATACAAAAGGTTTTTGTAAGGACCCAATTTGAGTCTCAAGCCCAAGAGTCAAAAGGATCTTGGCCTAAAGAGTCCAATACAATGAATTTATAGAGAGTGAGTAAGAAAACTAGGCTCTAATGAATTAGACAACAATTATGGTGGGTCTAGAAGACCTGAAAGCAAAGATAAACAGGTTTTATTCAAAGAAAATCGTCATCGGCACAATTCGAGGAGATGTGTTCATATATATATATATATATATATATATATATATATATATATATATATATATGTATCTTTTGAATTTGATTACAAGTCCCATTCCTGTTGTTACAGTGTTTTTCCTTTTTTTTTTTCGATCCCCCCTCTTCAGTGTATTCTTTCTCTTTTATACTGTCTTCATTCTTTCATCTCTCCCCTTCATGTGTAGACTAGGTTTCTAGTGTTGATCCATGTCCCATTATCATCTTTCTGAAATCTTTGGAAGTAACCGTAAGGCTGAAAATTACTGTTCAGGGATCACTTCTACATTAATACGGCCAAAAAGTTAGTTACAGAGCATTCAATGCGGTGGTAGTAGTTTTCTTTTAGATATATCATAGTTTCCATTTGTACTGTACTTTCATGATGTATATCCTTATCAATAGAATCTTCTAGAACGTTGCTCTGGATGGCAGACCACACTTTTTGACTTTTGCTTTGCTCAGCCGAGGAGGCATTCCTCCTCGGACCACCTTCCTGGACCCTCAGGACTAGACCCCATTTCTTCATTCACTAATGCGGACTTTCATGATAGCATATACCCGTCCTTGGACTACTAGATATCATTAGATTGGGCCCTCGGCCTAACATATATATAGATATATACTATTGGGCCTATCATACTTACAATAGCCTCTTGAAATTCTCCTCTCTTGCTCCTTGGGAAGAAATGAGGATTTCAATATCACTACAATTACCCTCCTCTTATCATACATCATCTCTGTCTGCACAATTACCTTTTTAACTACCTAATGCACGCTCTTGACGCTTTGGCATCCGCGACATGCCTTCATTAAATTTTTGTGACTCCATGTTCCCCCCATTCTACGGTGCGATGTGGATCCAACGGCTGGAGATTTTATTGGAACTCGAGCAGGAATTCTCCTGCTTGTCTCTCTCTCTGGTACAAATATTGCTTAAGTACTTCATTCACTTCACTTTTGCACTCATAAATATCAAGAGCTAGTCCGAGGAGAGTTTTTTTCTTTACGTAAGTCTTTTTAAACATTTTCATTTTCTTTATCTTCTATTTTTCTTTACACAGAGCCCTTTTCTCCTCGGCCCTCTTAATTTCCCTTTACCATCTTAGTACCTTCAACCATCTTTCACATATGGGTAGATTTGCTTACTTGGTAGACTCCGCGGAGAGTATAGAGAACTTTAAAGCTTAATATAGAATCCTGTCAAGAGTCTCTATTAGATACTGTAAGGAAGGGGATTGGCACACTCAGAGGCAAGTGGAAAAAGTGGTAATTCTAATGATTGCCTTTATAGAGGGAGGGATGAGAATTCCCATGGACACAGTCACTAGGGATTACCTAAGGGTTCATAGATTAGCCCCCACCCAATGTGTCCCAAATATGTTTAGGATTTTAGGTAGTAGATGTCCTTAATGAGAAAATAGGCTTAAATCTTACCTATCACAATGTCAACTGGGTCTATAACCTTCACCACTTAAAAGGGTAAGGATATTACCTAAAAACTAGGTACCCTGAGGTTAGGCTCATCACATGCCTCCTTGAATCCAACAAAGGCATGAACAAAGACTTTCTAATCGTTTCAAGGGAGTGGCACGATGGCCTCCACTGTCTGACGAAGGAGGGGATACCAAGTGGGGTTTTTTTATCTAGGTTTATTACTTCAAAGTCACCATTTTTCCTTTTGACATATTCTGTACCTATTTTTCTCCGTTTGTGTTTGTAATTGAACTTTCCTTTGATTTGTGCCATTTTTTTTTTCCAAATGGTTTTATAGATAAGCATGCTATTGTTTCAAATTTCAATCTCGTCAGCCAGCCAAATCTAGAAAAGATACTTAAAGCTGAGGTTTTTGTTCATAGTGACAGTCAGTTACGAGCGGCCTGCCTCATCCTTGACTACAACCTTCTTTCGTCGAGTTTCCAAGCGTTGAAGTGTGTGATAAAGGCAAAGGACCTGTGCTTGCACTTGATCAATGTTATTGTGACTGGCTTTCTCAACCCAGGTCCGGGACCACAAGGTGTACTAAAGGTAGAGCCACTCCTTCAGTACAAGGTCGAGGACGAAGCGACCCCTTCACAGCTAGCCACCAAAGAGGAAGACGAAGAAGAAAAAGAAGTAGTTGAAGTGCTTGATTCCGAGGATGATTTCGAAGTCTTTAACTGACCTTAATCCCTAGAGGCTTCCACTGATGACTTCAGTCATCTACCTTCAGCACAAGTAAGCCAGACACAAGGAGATTCCTCCGTTCCAGAAGTTATGGGGATACAGCACAAGCCTAGGGCTAGTCTTCTGGAGATCATGGAGTCTCAAGCTGGGTGTAAGGCACTCGAGGCGGTCGGTCAAGTTAAACACCCTTCTTTCCCCACTCCTCATAACTCTCAGCCCGAACTTGCAGACAAAAAGAGGAAACGGGAGTAGAAGGGGAAGAACGTGATGGAAGAGGGCTGAGGTGTCCTTCCCAAAGAGAATAAGCCTCAAAGAGGGGCCAAGATAACCAAGACTACCCAGACGTGGTCCTCGAGCGATGGGGCACCTAGAGACAAGGGGCGTGATCTTCGCACCAGGGTTCCAAATTGGAGTCTCCCCTGGTGTTAGATAGATCCCTTCTCCCTGCGAACTCCTCAATAAGGGACTTCCAGCAGGGGAAGGTCGGGTACGTAATAGATGCCATAGAGCAGGCCTTGCTACTACCCGACGACATGGTCGATCTGAGGACCATGAAAAGACACGGGGTGTTTCTAGGTCTGAAGAGAGACCTTGCCATGGAAAGTATTTCAAGCTAAGCTCCCTGTCTCTTTGTTGTTCTATTATTTATTTATATATATATATATATATATATATATTTTACTTCTATCTTTGCTCACTGCTACATTTCCTTTGCAGGCTGTTCAAGCCACTTTTAATGCTGAGGAGTTGGTGAATATCACTCATCGAAAAATGAAGGACGAGGAGGGTAGGCGGATTGTTGTTGTTGAGGCCTTTAATGTGGCAGAGAAGAGGGTCAAGGAGTTAAACACCAAGCTTACCGAGGCCGAGAGGGAGAAGAAAAGCGTTGAGGCGGCCCTGGAAGGGGCGGAGAGGCAGGCTGAGACTCAGCGCAAGCAACTCCACCAGGCCGAGGATGAGCTTGTTGCAGCCAAAGAGCAAATAAAAGTGCTGAAGAAAAAGCTAGACAATGCTGAGAAGGCTAGGGTCAATGAGCTAAACACCAATCTTACCGAGGCCGAGAGGGAGAAGAAAAGCGTTGAGGCAGCCCTGGAAGGGGCGGAGAGGCAAGCTGAGACTCAGCGCAAGCAACTCCACCAGGCCGAGGATGAGCTTGCTGCGGCCAAAGAGCAAATAAAAGTGCTGAAGAAGAAGCTGGACAATGCTGAGAAGGCTAGGGACCAAGCCGAATAAGATGGCTATGACGTGGGGTAGTTGAGACCGAGGAGGTCCTTAGGGTTGAGGTCTCGAGGGTATGTAGAGCAAACTGCCTCCAAGTGTGGAATGAGGCCCTCAACTTGGCCGAGGTTGAGGCCTCCCCGGCACTTAGGAGAGCAGAGAATGTTTACTACCCCCCTGCAATCCGAGCACCAAGCTCCTCAGCCTCATAGGATAATGTAGCCCCCAAAGGTACGAGCTCTATTAAAGAGGTTCCGACCAAGGACCTTCCTCCTCCTAGCAGTCCTCCAAAAGGGGTAGAGCAAATTGGCGCAACCAAGAAGGAGAAAGAAAACCCCAAGGAGGCCGCCTTTGAGATTACAAAGTCCTCAGCTGCACCTAAGGATTCTTCCGAGGGAGGGGTGATTTCCCAAAGCCACGAGTTGGTTTTGGCAACTTTCCCCATTCTTGCCAAGGAAGAACCCAAGGGTAATGGCCCAGCATCCTTAGTAGCAGTAACTGTCCAACCCGCTAAGACTCCAAAAGACAAGCTTGTAATAAAAATGAAGCCATGAGTTGTCTTTTTTTTTTTTTTTTTTGGACTGTTGTTTTTGTTTCCAAGATTTGTAATCAATTTACCCTTTTTGTAATCTATTTGCCTTTTTCTGAGGCTTAGCTTAATGATAATTATAAGCTTTTCTTTCATACTTGTGGTGTTTACATAAACCCTAACATAATTTATGTTTCATTTAACACTTAACCAATGTGACAATGAGATATAGCTCCATTTAGTTATCTGCATAAGTGGTAGCACAGTTACTACATCCCACATGATCAGCAATAGGACAGGCTAAACCTACTAAGTCTACCATCTCAACAAAGTATACCCTTAACTTTAAAAACATACATAATGATAGAGCATCCATCTAGGTCAAGCTCTACCTAACCCTCCATTTATCAGTAAGTCCAAGGAACTAGAGGTGATAATCAGTTCTCAAACAGATCATAGATATCTTACAAATGCTTTAAGTGATGCTCATGAGTGCCCATTTGATCAAGTCACTACAATGAAGATCTCTGTCATTTAGCATGGCTGGTCCTATTTGATACTTAAATAAATAATAGAAAGTATTAATTTATCCAAGGCACGTGGTTTGAGGAACCAAACATGACCAATGTTCTGTTTAACACTTAGACAAATAATAGGAAGTGTAAATTTACCCAAAGTATGTGGTCCGAGGTACCAGACATGACCACGGTTCTGTTTAACAATTAGAAAAATGATATGAAGTATTAATTTACCGAAAGTATGTTGTTCGAGGAACCAGACATGACCAAGATTCTGTTTAACACTTAGAAAAATGACATGAAGTATTAATTTACCAAAAGTATGTGGTTCGAAGAGCCAGGCATGACTATGGTTTTGTTTAATACTTAAACCAATTATGAAGAGTATTAATTTACCCAAGGTATGTGGTCTAAGGAGTCAGACATGACCAATGTTCTATTTAACACTTAGAAAAATGACATGAAGTATTAATTTACCCATAGTATGTGGTCCGAAGAGTCAGGCATGACTAAGGTTTTGTTTAATACTTAAACCAATTATGAAGAGTATTAATTTACCCAAGGTATGTGGTCCAAAGAACTGGACATGACCAATGTTCTGTTTAACACTTAGAAAAATGACTTGAAGTATTAATTATCCAAAGTATGTGATTCGAAGAGCTAGGCATGACTAAGATTCTGTTTAACACTTAGAAAAATGACATGAAGTATTAATTTACCTAAAGTATGTGGTCCGAAGAGCTAGACATGACTAAGGTTCTGTTTAATACTTAAACCAATTATGAAGAGTAATGTATAACATCATAAACAGAAAATATGTCAGGAATGACTTTCATTAATAATAATACTTTCATAGGTTATTTACATTCCAGGGGCGTGGTACAACATTTTCATCTAGATCTTCCAAGTAGTACGCCCCTATTCTAGTCACCAAGGTGATACGATATGGCCCTTCCCAGTTGGGCCATAACTTTCTCCATGTCGGGTTCTTTGCAGTACCCAAAAGCTTTCTTAATACCAAGTCTCTAGGTGCTAATGGCCTTAACCTCACGTTGGCGTCGTACCCTTACTTGAGCTTGTGTTAATAATACGCCAACTGAACCATGACATTTTCTCTTCGCTCTTCAATTAACTCTAAACTCTTCTCTAACAGCCCATCATTGTTGCTCGGAGTGAAAGATCTCGTCCTCAGTGTTAGGAATTAGGTCTCTAGATGGATCACAGCTTCGGCTCCATAAGCCATTGAAAATAGTGTCTCCCTTGTTGATCTATGAGGTGTAGTCTGATATGTCCAAAGGACGAGTGACAACTCTTCCACCTATTTTCCATTTGTATCATCCAGCCTCTTTTTGAGTCCATTCACTATGACCTTATTGACAGTCTCGGCCTGTCCATTCCCCTATGGATAAACCGGGGTGGAATACTTATTCGTAATGCCCATGTCACAACAGTACCTTCTGAAGGCTTTGCTATCAAATTGAAGTCCATTTTCTGAGATAAGCGTATGAGGGATCCCAAATTGAGTAATAATATTTTTCCAAACAAATCTCTTCGCATCCACGTCCCTGATATTTGCCAATGGTTCAACTTTAACCAACTTAGTGAAGTAATCCATGCCGACCAGCAGCCATCATTTATTCCCTGTTGCCTCAGGGAAAGACCCTACAATATCCAAGCCCCATTGAGTAAAAGGCCAAGGGTTGGACAGAGGATTGAGAACACCCCCTAGTTAATGAATGTTTGAGGCAATTCTATGGCATTGGTCACACTTCTTTACGTACTCTTGTGCTTCCTTTTGCATATTTGGCCACTAATATCCCTAAGTGAATGCTCTATGAGACAAGGATCTGCCTCTTATGTGGCTTCCACAAATCCTTTCATGTAATTTTCTAGGAGTAGCTTTACTGCCTTAGGGTATATGCATAGCAAATATGGTCTAGAAAAAGAGCGCTAGTACAACTTTTGGTCCTCGGATAGCCAAAAACAAGGAGCCTTTCTCCGCACTTTGTCAGCCTCGAACTTCCCCTTGGGCAAGATATCCTCCTTAAGGAATAGCACAATAGAGTCCATCCAGCTAGGTCCCACTCTTATTTGATGAATATGGACCATCTCCCTTTTCATCTTAGTAGGTTTGCACAAGTCTTCAACAAGGATAACCCGAGGTAAGTTTTGCGCCGAGGAGGTTGTGAGAGTGGCCAGAGAGTCAGCATGTGTGTTTCTGCTTCTAGGGATTTACAGTAAGTTGAAAGACTCAAAACTTGATTGCAAGTGCCTAACCTGACTTAAATATTCTTGCATTCTCATATCCCTAGCCTTCAACTCTCCCTTCAACTGGCCTACAACCAGTCTCGATTCTGAAAATACCTCCACTGTTCTTCCTCCCATTTTCTGAATCATAACCATTCCAACCAATAGAGCCTCATACTCAGCCTCATTGTTTGTGGCCGAGAAATCCAATCTTAAAGATTTCTCAATAGTGATCTTCTCAGGAGATATTAAAATTAGCCCCACTCTAAATCCTTTTTGATTAGCTACACCGTCAACGTATACCCTCTAGGATAAAAGCCTTTGTTGGGAGACCACATCAACTGATTTTCTATCCATGTTCTGCTTGTCTCCTTCCTTTTCTAGTGGGGATTCAGCAAACTTGGCCACCAAGTCAGCAAGGATCTGGCCCTTAACAGAGGTACGAGGCATATACTTGATATCAAAAGCCCTTAAGATTGTACCCTATTTGGCAATCTTTCCTATGTAGTCAGCTTTTCGAAGTATTGACTGAAGTAAGAGTTGGGTTAGAACTACAATTGTGTGAGCTTGGAAGTAGTGAGGGAATTTATGTGTAGCATGTACCACTGCCAAAATGGCCTTCTCTAGTGGTAAATAACGAACTTCTACTTCATGCGACGACTTGCTCACATAGTAAACTGGCCTTTGCACACCACTATTAACTCGTATTAGCACCAAGCTCACGGCATGGGAAGCCATAACAATGTAAGCAAACAAAACCTCATTCACCTCGAGCTTGGACATAACAGGTGACCGAGAAAGGTATTCCTTGAGCTGCTGAAAGGCCAAGACGCACTTCTAAGTCCACTCAAATCCCTTCCATTTATTCAACAACTGGAAGAAAGGTCTACACCTGTCCGCTGACCGAGAGATAAATCGGTTCAAAGCGGCAGTCATTCCTGTTAATCTTTGGACTTCTTTGGGATTCCGAGGTGGTTGTAAACTGTTAATTGCCTTAATCTGATTAGGGTTGATCTCCATTCCATGATGAGTGACCATATAGCCTAGAAATTTACCTAATCCCATGCCAAAGGAGCACTTGGAAGCATTGAGGCGCAGTTTGTGTCTCCTTACTATTTCAAAAATATTCCCAAGGTTTCCCACGTGCTCGGACACTACCTTACGTTTCACCATCATATCATCTATATAAACCTCAATATTTTTGCCTAATTGTAGCTCGAACATCTTGGTCATCATCCTTTGATAGCTAGACCCTACATTCTTCAATCTAAAGGGAATCACCTTGTAGTGGTAATTTCCAATAGGAGTAACGAAAGCCATCTTCTCTTGATCACCCATAGCTAGTGGTATTTGATGGTATCCCTGAAAGGCATCTAAAAAGCTCATTCGAGGATGGCCTACAGTTGCATCCACTAGCTGGTCTATCCAAGGCATAGGGAAAAGGGTCTTTTGGATATGCATTGTTCAAATTTGTGAAGTCCACACACACTCACCACGTTCCACTCTTCTTTTTCACCACTACTGTATTGGCTAGCCATTTAGGGTAAAACACCTCTTTAATAGCCCCAGCCTGTTTAAGTTTGATCACCTCGTCCTTGACAGTATCAGAATGCTTTTTAGATGAACGTTGAGGTGGCTGTTTTTTGGGGACGACAGCCAGGTTGACATTTAAATGATAGCAAATGAAGTTTGAGTCCACCCCAGGAGCTTCGTAAGCACTCCATGTGAATAGATCAATATTCCTCTTGAGAAACACTATTAGCTCTTCCTTCTCTAAAAGAGGCAGCTGAGTTTCGACCTGAAAATTTTTTTCCGAATCATCATCTATAACAATCTTCTCTAACTCCTCACACTTTGCCTCTTTTGATATTGCATCCATGGATAACACCAAAATCCTTGATTGCTATAAGCCCTTATCAGTAGAGGCCAATGACCCAGCTTCAGGCTGATGCATAATTGCAGCTATCAAGCACTGCCTAGCCACAAACGAGCTTTAAACCAGCTCCTCAATCTGGTCCCTAGAGGGATATTTCACTTTCAAGTGCAGGGTGAAAGAAATAGCCCCTAGGGCATGAAGCTAGGGTTTTTCCACAATGGCAGTGTAGGGGGAGTAAGCGTCCATTACAATGAAGTCCACTTCCACCACTTCCGAACCTGCTTACACCGATAGTCTAATTTGACTATTCGGGATAACAACTTTCCCGTCAAAGCCTAACAAGGGTGAATCATTACCCGTCAAAGCCTAACCTTGTCCTTATCTAAGAAACTCAACGCTGGTCAGACCTTTATCTTAGCCCTTTTCGGCTCAAGGTTGGAGTCCTCGGTAAGTGGCGAAGCTACAAACATTACCCTGGAGGGATGAGAACTAGTCCTTCCTAGAGCAGCGAGGATGACATTAATTATGCCCAAAGGTGGCCTTGAAGAAGTATCTTTTTGAGATTTGGATCCCGCCTGGCCGCTTTGCCTAATGGGCTGATGTAGAAATTTCTTTAACTTTCCCTCTCTGACCAGCTGTTCCAGATGATTCCACAAAGTTCTGCAATCTTCTATGGTGTGTCCTCGCTCCTAATGGTATTGGCAATGAAGGCTTTAATTGTGCTTTATAGGGTCTCCTCCCATCTTATTTGGCCATTTAAAGTATGGCTCATTCTTAATCTTTTCCAAGACTTGATGCACTGGTTCCCTAAACACTGTGCCAACCACCTGAGTAACAATAGACCCTGACTGCCCAATTCGGGGCTGATTATTGTTGTATTTATCTGATCTGAAATCCCTCCTATCTTGAGGGATAACCTTAGCCTTTCCTTTTCCTTTTCCTTGTTATTGGTCTTCCTCAACCTACTTATACTCGTCAATACGGTCCATGAGCTGACGCACACTCCTAGCAGGCTTCCTAGTCAACGACTTTCTTAAATCATGCTCGATGGGCAGGCCGACCTTAAAAGTCCTTATAGCTACGTCATCAAAATTCCATAAATCTCATTGAACATCTCCCAGTACTTGTCGAAGTATGTTTTCAGGGTCTCCCCCTCTCACATGGCCATGGACAACAAAGAGTCCAAAGGCCGAGGAACTTTGCTGCAAGTAACAAAACGAGATCCAAACGCTTAAGTTAGTTCCTTAAAGGAATCAATAGAACTTCCTCCTAGTCCATCAAACCATCTCATTGCCACAGGCCCCAAACTGAATGTGAACACCTTGCATATCAAAGCCTCGTTCTTAGAGTGAACAACCATCCTCTGGTTGAAGTGACTCACATGTTCTACAGGGTTTGTTCGACCATTGTACATGGTGAATGTTGGTTGAGTAAACCACCAAGGGAGTTTTCCTCCTTCAATTTTGCGTGTGAAAGGCAATCTGGAAATTTGGTTTAACGCTTTGCTTATAGCGTCATTTCCCAGGCCTTCACAGGACGAGCTCTTATTTCTACGTTCATGGTGGCTATCCTCATCACACGAGAAAGACTTATTAGAGAGAGTCCTTTGACCTGGGCCTGTAACTGCCATCTCTATCATCGTTAGAAGAGAAGTCAGAATTGGAAGGAGTTCGTCTTTGTCGTTTGCGATGCAACCTCCTTCTCAGATGATCAATCTCCAGTTGCATGGTTCTAGTATTCTCCTCATAAGAGACATGGCTCCCACTTCGAGACTGGCTCTTGCTAGTATGGGTGGTATGCATACTAACTTCTCGATCCCTTCTTCGCTTAACATTGAGAAAATGATCTTGACGTTGGGACCCATAGATTCCTCCCGATTCGAGCCTGAACCTACCATAACTAAACGTTAAACTCACTACAACATAAGAAATCCCTACAGATGGCGCCAATTGTAAGGACCCAATTTGAGTCCCAAGCCCAAGATTCAAAAGGATCTTGGCCCAAAGAGCCCAATACAATGAATTTGTAGAGAGTGGGTTAGAAAACTAGACTTTCATGAATTGGACAACAATTATGGTGGGTCTAAATGACTTGAAAGCAAAGCTAAATAGGTTTTATCTAAAGAAAATCATCCTCGACACAATCCAAGGAGATATGTTCTTATATATATCTTTTTTGAATTTGATTACAAGTCTTGTTCCTATTGTTACAATGTTTTTCCTTTATTTTACCCCTCTTCTTAAATGTATTCTTTCTCTTTTATATTGTCTTCCTTTTTTCATCTCCACCCTCCACGTGTAGACTAGGTTTCTGGTGTTGATTCCTATCCCATCAGCACATTCTTGAAGTCTTGGGAGTAGCTATAAGGCTGAAAATTACTGTTTAGGTATCGCTTCCACATTAATGTGGCCAGAGAGTTAACCAAAATATTAACCAAAATATTGAGTGACTAATTAATTACTAGGATAGTATACTGTCCAAGTTTAGATGAAACTTTATTGTCCAAGTTTTAAGAAATTTAAAATGTTAGTCTAACTAAAATTCTATTACCAAAAGCTTCTAGAAGACTAGGCATGGTAGGTGTCAAACATCTTCTCACTCCGTAACTTAATCTTCAATTTTAGATTAATGATTTGTACATTAAGCTTTATCATATAATTTTAATTCTTTAGAACGTAATTAGGAATCAAATCCATGTACTTTCTTAGATTGTATCTAAGACTAATGCAATGTATTTTTTTCCTATCAAATATAAATTCAAAATTTCAATTAATAAAATGATGAATTCTTTTATTATATGGTTTTTTTTTTAACCTTAAATTAAAATAAGTTGTAATTCCAAATGTAAAACCCTCAATTTAGAGCTATATCATTAGTTGAAGCACCACTTTGGAAGACAATAACACAGTTTTATCCATTCATGTGAGTTTGGTCCAATGAAACAAATGGGTTAAAGTCACAGTTTCTCATGGACCCATAAGTTAACATTATGTAGCATTGGGATTCAAGCTCTTTTGTATATGCCCATTAATGTGATGACTGTTAAAGGCCATTTCAACTTGTAGTTTGAAAAACTACAAGTCATTTGGTAATTTTTACTCTCTCTCTCTCTCTCTCTCTCAGAAACAAAAATAAAATACAAAATAAAGGTAACTATGATAGTTCTCTCCAATTAGCCAAATATGCGACACGTTCATTTAATTTTTTAAATATCACATGTCTTACATCTAAATAAAACTTAAAGAGAATTGGAGGATTCAATGAGAGGGGATCTTGTCCCAATATGTTAAACAATAATTTTCAAAAAGTTTGATATGTCTGGGTATTAGACCATGATTTAAATTAGAGGTCATATTTTAGGGGTACATATGTGTAAATTGTAAAATGGCAAGCTACATAATATTTTGTTAAACATTTTGTGAATTCTGTAGGCTTACTCAGTATTTAATTATCAATGGTGATTAAAATTATTTTATATATGATCCATAGTTTATTAATGAATATTAATAAATAAAAAAATAAAATTAAGAATTAGAACAAAATAGCATAACTAATTTAATTGTATTTGGTTTAGAGAATATTATATTGGTTTCTCATTAGACCAGTAAGAGTTTAATTCTTAATAACAAAGAATTGTCACATCATTTAAAAGGTTGTCATGTCATTGCTTCATTAGTTATGTAGACATGAAGATTAATAGTAGTTAAAAGGAAATATAGCACTTATTTTTGAAATGAAAAATTCTTAGTTTACATTGTATTAATAATGTAGACTTATATTATAGACACACAAAATGTGTATAATATTGTGCACATCAATATAAATATATATATAAAAGTAGAGACTCCATGCGA
The DNA here is from genome assembly GCA_029955455.1 of Quercus agrifolia. NCBI lineage: Eukaryota > Viridiplantae > Streptophyta > Magnoliopsida > Fagales > Fagaceae > Quercus > Quercus agrifolia. Next base: position 39,313,282 of record JARQAD010000007.1, on the reverse strand, counting down.
GAGAGTATGAAGTTCTGCCATGTGACGCACTCTATGAAGAGAATTGAGATATCCTTAAGCCCTATTAAAGATAAGAACAAATTTAAAAGTTGAGACTTTTTATTTTCTTTGGTTTAATGTTTCAAGACTAATTTTTGTTACATTTTGTATTCAATATTTTAAGACTACTATTTATTTCATTTCATTCAATGTTTCAAGACCTACAATCTTTCACACACACAAAAAACTTTTTGCATTTCCATTCATCATTTTCACTTTTACTCATTTATATACACATGTCCATAGACTTTCATATCATCATTTCTCAAATACACTTATAAAAAAATGATGTCATTTAGTTTCAACTTTTCAATGACACCTACATAACTCCAACGTTGCAGTATCATTTGATTGTAACCTGTATGAGTAGGCTATGACCAAGGAAGGGAGCTTGTGTTTTTCATTCAATGACAGTAGCTTACGGTTTTGATGTTAAAGTTAGACACTGTAGATTTTGTGAAGGTTATGATTCATTTGGAGTCTTTGGGTGTTTGAGATTTTGGTTTGGGAAAGTTATAAATGTATTTTATTTTAGAACTAAAGAAAAAGAAAAAGAAACATTCTAATTGATTACTTATGAAGTTATTTTTTTATTTTTTTATTTTTTAAATTTTGTGTTAGAATTCCATAATTTGTAGGTTTCTTTGTATGTAGCCATAGTGGTAAAAACAAAAATCGTTGGTGACTTAAAAGTATTTTTCGCTTTTTTTTAAAGGATACAGAAGCCCAACTAAAGTCAATTGAATTTTGATAAATGAATGTGTTTTTAGCAAATTTCTCTTTGTTTAATCACGTTCTCTTTATGTTGACACTTACAAATGATTCCCTTAATTCCATTGAGATAATTAATTGGGTGTTTATGATCAAGGTCTCCATATTTGGTTGTGAGAATAAAGTGATTGAGAAAGTGTTTGGTAGGTTGTTTAAATTTATGTAATTTTAGGATATAAAAGTATTTTATATTTTGAATTCTTATTTGTAGATTTCAAAATCATTTAATCAATTTGAAAAATAAAATCTACTTTTAATGGTAAATATTATAATATATTATAATCTTACAATGTTAAACAATTTTTTAAAATAAATTATGAATTAAAAAATAAATCAAGTTTCAAAATATTTAACAATATTGTGGGAAAACATAAATATTATACAACAAAATAAGTATTAAGTATTATATGTAGATTTTAATATACATAAAAATGATTTCAAATGAAATTGTAAAGTAGTTCGCGCATCGCGCGGGATATCATCTAGTTTGCAAACAACGATCCAACCAACATGATAGAATAGCCACTCTACACTAAATCACTAATCTCCAAAGATGCCTTCTTCAAGAAAACTTTCCAGTCCTCTCAATGATGTCCAAAGACAAACAGACTAGACATGAATTTAGAAACATTGTACACATTTTGTGTGTCTGCAATGTAAGTTTATATTGCTAATATAATACCTATAAAGTCCTTTTAAAATTTCAAATGGATGCCATAAAGCCCTTCTTAAATTTCAAATGGGCGAAATCGCTCATTTCGCAAACTTTAGAGAACAATAGGTTTGTTTCTTTTTTGAGAATCACTTTTGAGACGAAATTAGTAGTTCAGCACAAAGCCACTCTACACTAATCTCCAAAGAAGCCTTCTTCAAGGAAATTTTCTAGTCCTTTCAATAATGCGTATCTCCAAAGACAAACAAATTATACCTGAACTTAGAAACGTTGTATACATTTTGTGTGTCTACAATGTAAATTTACATTGTTAATATAATGTAAACCAATAAAAATTGTCAAATGGACTCTATAAAAGCCCTTTTTAAATTTCAAATGGACGAAAGCGCACATTTCACAAACTTTAGAGAACAATAGGTTTTGTTTTTTTGTTTTTGTTTTTGAGAATCACTTTTGAGACAAAGTTGGTAGTTTAGTGCAAAGTCACTACACTATCTCCAAAGAAGCCTTCTTCAAGGAAATTTTCTAGTCCTTTCAATAATGTCCAAAAACATACAGATTAAACCTGAATTTAAAAATATTGTATACATTTTGTGTGTCTATAATGTAAGTTTACATTAAGTTTACAGTGCTGTTATAATGTAAACTTATAAAAGTTGTCAAATGGACTCTATAAAAGCCCTTTTTAAATTTCAAATGGGCGAAAGCGCTCATTTCGCAAACTTTAGAGAACAATAGGTTTGTTTCTTTTTTGAGAATCACTTTTGAGACGAAATTAGTAGTCCAACACAAAGCCACTCTACACTAATCTCCAAAGAAGCCTTCTTCAAGGAAATTTTCTAGTCCTTTCAATAATGCGTATCTCCAAAGACAAACAGATTATACCTGAACTTAGAAACGTTGTATACATTTTGTGTGTCTTCAATGTAAATTTACATTGTTAATATAATGTAAACCAATAAAAATTGTCAAATGGACTCTATAAAAGCCCTTTTTAAATTTCAAATGGACGAAAGTGCACATTTCACAAACTTTAGAGAACAATAGTTTTTGTTTTTTTGTTTTTGTTTTTGAGAATCACTTTTGAGACAAAGTTGTTAGTTTAGTGCAAAGTCACTACACTATCTCCAAAGAAGCCTTCTTCAAGGAAATTTTCTAGTCCTTTCAATAATGTCCAAAAACATACAGATTAAACCTGAATTTAAAAATATTGTATACATTTTGTGTGTCTATAATGTAAGTTTACATTAAGTTTACAGTGCTGTTATAATGTAAACTTATAAAAGTTGTCAAATGGACTCTATAAAAGCCCTTTTTAAATTTCAAATGGACGAAAGTGCACATTTCACAATCTTTAGAGAACAATAGTTTTTGTTTTTTTGTTTTTGTTTTTGAGAATCACTTTTGAGACAAAGTTGTTAGTTTAGTGCAAAGTCACTACACTATCTCCAAAGAAGCCTTCTTCAAGGAAATTTTCTAGTCCTTTCAATAATGTCCAAAAACATACAGATTAAACCTGAATTTAAAAATATTGTATACATTTTGTGTGTCTATAATGTAAGTTTACATTAAGTTTACAGTGCTATTATAATGTAAACTTATAAAAGTTGTCAAATGGACTCTATAAAAGCCCTTTTTAAATTTCAAATGGGCGAAAGCGCTCATTTCGCAAACTTTAGAGAACAATAGGTTTGTTTCTTTTTTGAGAATCACTTTTGAGACGAAATTAGTAGTTCAACACAAAGCCACTCTACACTAATCTCCAAAGAAGCCTTCTTCAAGGAAATTTTCTAGTCCTTTCAATAATGCGTATCTCCAAAGACAAACAGATTATACCTGAACTTAGAAACGTTGTATACATTTTGTGTGTCTTCAATGTAAATTTACATTGCTAATATAATGTAAACCAATAAAAATTGTCAAATGGACTCTATAAAAGCCCTTTTTAAATTTCAAATGGACGAAAGCGCACATTTCACAAACTTTAGAGAACAATAGTTTTTGTTTTTTTGTTTTTGTTTTTGAGAATCACTTTTGAGACAAAGTTGTTAGTTTAGTGCAAAGTCACTACACTATCTCCAAAGAAGCCTTCTTCAAGAAAATTTTCTAGTCCTTTCAATAATGTCCAAAAACATACAGATTAAACCTGAATTTAAAAATATTGTATACATTTTGTGTGTCTATAATGTAAGTTTACATTAAGTTTACAATGCTATTATAATGTAAACTTATAAAAGTTGTCAAATGGACTCTATAAAAGCCCTTTTTAAATTTCAAATGGGCGAAAGCCCCCATTTCACAAACTTTAGAAAACAATAGGTTTTGTTTTTTTGTTTTTATTTTTTAAGAATCACTTTTGAGATGAAATTGGTAGTCCAGTGCAAAGCCACTCTACACTAATCTCCAAAGAAGCCTTCATCAACGAAATTTCCCAGTCCTCTCAACGATGTCCAAGACAAACAGACTAGACAGGAACGCAGAAATCATACGATAAGAACACTTTAAATCTTTGTTTTTTTAATTTGATAATTGAGAATACTTTAAATCTGATAGTTGTAAACAGCACCTTCAAAGGCAAACAAGACGTTGAAACCAAAGCTGATTGAAGAAAAACTACAGGACCACGTAACTTAGGAAGACAAAACAAACTTAAAAAAGAAAAGAACCTCACTTTCTGAGAGTAAAGAATAATAATTTATTAGTTATTTGGTTTCAACTTTCAAGTTTTAACTTCAACGCATAGATATCTTATTCTTATATATAGGCTTATATATTATTCTTCAAATCCTGCAAGGAATCTTAAAGCTTCCAAGTATCAGGATACTCATGAAGATGCCTACCAGCAGAAATGCTTTTTCTCTTTTCTTCTTCTTCATTATTCTTTCCGAAACTAATTTCTTGGCCAAGACACAAAACACGACAATCCCAGTTAATGTGGGTGTCATTCTTAACGACGATACATGGAATGGGAAGATGGGTTTCAGTTGCATCAACATGTCCCTTGAAGACTTCTATGCCTCCAATAGTCACTACAGAACCAGGGTAGTTCTTAATTCAAGGGACTCCAAAAGTGATGTTGTTGGAGCAGCTGCTGCAGGTTATCTCTCTCTCTACCTTATTCTTCTTTGCTGTGAATTCATTCCGGACTGTAGTTAAGTCTCGTGGTAGATGATAAGTCTCGCTTTCTATTTCTTTATTCTATCATTCACACTCCAATATTTTCCTCTTAGCCCTTCGAAATTGTAGCTATGGGCCGGGATTAACGGATTAAGTGATTAACAATACTATAAAAATCTGATTTTGAGCTCAATAGAATAAGTAGCGGATCAATAAATTTATTGTGATCAAATCATTGATTAATTGTGCGTTTGATACCAACTTATTTAGCATTTTGTTGAAAATTTGTTAAAATATATTTGTGTTTTGAAAAGGTGAAAAAAATATAGTTTTAAAAAACAGTACATAATTGCTAAAAGCTAAAAACTAACAAAATAAGTTTGACACAAATAGACACTAAACTATGAGTTAAGGACTCTGCATGACTTAAAAACTCAGAATTTTCAAGGCATATACCATTCATTAAATTTAGGCCAAAATACCATATTGTTTCCTAAAGTTTACTTCGTAAGTGATTTTCATCCCTAAAGTTTCAAATAATGGTCCCTGAATTTTAAAAAATGAGGGCTATTGATACTTTTGTTGACTTCCGAAAGTTTCTTCGCCTATGTATCTAATTGACCAATGATGTGGCAAATTTTTTGTTAAAAAATATTGGGAAAAAAACTTCCCCCCTTTATGTTTGGGATAGTTTTCAATTCTCCTCCTTATCTTTGAAACCAACCAATTTTCTCCATTATGTTTTGGAAATGGGCAAATACCCCAAATTTGTTACTTTTTTTTCTTTTTCTCTTTTTTCCTCCAGTTAAATCTAACGAAACCTTTTAAAAAAATTTTAGTCTTCCACTACAAGGTAGAGAAAAAGTTGAGAATTGCATTATTAATTTTTTGGATTGCATTTGTAATCATTTTGATTCCATTAGATTTAATTATAAAAGTATAGGATTGAGGGAATTTGCTCATTTTCCAAACATAAAAGAGGAAATTAGTTGGTTTCAAAGAGAAGAGGGAGAATTGTGAACTACCCCAAATATAAAAGGGGGAAAAAAAACTTTTTCCCCCAAAAAATTACACATGTAATCTAGACCCAAATCCATTTCTTTTTTCCAAATTCAAACCCAAATTTAGAAAACATTCATACTATCCCAAATTTAAACCCATACCCGTTTGAGAGAGACCCTTGTCCTTCTCCAAAATGAACATTTTGTTTACTTATTTTTAAAAAAATGGTTAATTGATAGTGCTTGTTTGAAACTTTAAGGACAATTAACACGCATTAAATAAACTTTAATTAGGTAAACTTTATTAATCAATAGTGTATTTTTGCCTAATATTAATCTACAATTTAGAGTAAACAAGTGTGCATGTGCCAAAATGAAACACAATACATACATGACTTTTATATATTGACCATATCAATAAAATTCTCATTTACCTTAAATTAATCTTACATTAACACTATCCAAATTTCTCCACAACAAAACTTTCTCCTAAGAGTTATCTTCATGTTCATGCTCATTATTTAAACTTGTTTATGGTAAGAATGACATCATAGCAAAAGGAGGAAGAGTCGTCACAGCTCAAACATACACTTTGTTAGTGGGATAACATCTTGGGGAGCTTTCAATTGAGTAGTTAATATAACATATTAGGACACTACTAATATTTGAAAAGAAAGAAATATACCAATTTCAATGGCAGCATCACTTTTGTCTTCTCCTAAGTAATCTTATTTATTGGATAAATTTAAGAATTTATCAAAGGAAAAGGAAAAGGGGAAAAAAAAAAACAATGGAACAAAGGAAAGAAGTAGTTAATAATAGGCAATTAAAATTGAAGAATATATTGCCTAAAAAATTTCGAAGACTATGAACGGGAATTGAAATTCTTAAAAGAAACTGGACAATTGTACATAGTCATGAAGCATGGGAAGAAGAAAAATTTCAAAGGTGATACTGAATTCAAGCCTATAAAGCCATTCAATGGCTTCAGAACAACAACTATTTCTCTCCCTCCGCCTCAAACTCTCACCTTATTCCTCATCAATGCCATAGAAGTTACCTATTGTCACTTTGATACTACATTGTATGTAACCAAAAATGAAAATACACAATTGCTTAGTGTTTTTAAATGTAAACGTGGTATAAATTTGTGTAGCTACGTGGTGCAATTAGAAGTGGTCAATAAAAAGTTAAACATTTCGTTTTTTATTATTATTATTATATATAGATATATGTGTGTGTATGTGTACGCGCTTGCGTGTGCATGTGAGTGTCTGATACTGAATGTGTGTGTTATAATTTGTTTAATTTCATTATAACATTATTTTTGTGAATTGTGATGTGTGTGAATATGTGCATGTATAGTATAAATATAATATAACTTTATATAATTTAATAATTAGAAAATATAGAGGGTTTATTACATCTGTGTCCATTGTTATCATGTTATAATAATTTTTTGTTAAATAGTTAGTGATTAAAGAAAAAGAATAGTAAAGTTAGTCATTGTTCAAACATTTGATTGGTTAAATAAACACTTAGGGTACGTTTGGTAGACTCTAATAGGCACGGTAATGTAATAGTTATTCCTATGGTTTAGCTATTTAGTAGTTTGGTTATGTTTTTATTACAAGAAATAATTATTCTTTATGAATAACTATTCTTTAAAATGAGAAATAACTATTCATTTTTAAAAGGGTTGTAATAGCTATTCCTTAGTGAGTGCTTTAATTTTTAAAATTAATATATTTCCAAATAAACAAACTTTCCATATGCACATAACAATTATGAAAATAAAAAATCATAAGAAAATAACTAAGCTCTCTTTCAAATTTTAAAAATATTATTTCTTAGGAAATATAGTTATACGAGTAAGATATATCCTAAAATATATTTTAAGTTTGATTTAAAATGCTTTCATTCCATTGTCTTTGGGGTTCTATTATTCTATTATCACTAAACAAATGAATAGTAATAAGTATTACATTACAACATCTTGTATTCCTTGTAATACCTATTCCTATTCCTATGTAATTACCATTACAATCTAGCAAACGTGCCCTTAGTGTATTATCTATGTATTGATGAGTGTAGTTGTGTGGGTCAATAAGTAATACAGTGCAAGTGTGTTGAGTTTTGTCATTTAATTTAAAATAGCTTTATAAAAACAATAGCAAATAGAAAATAACAAATGCATAAAAATATAAATGTTAGACAAACTTAACAAAATAAAATGGTCACACCCACCTACATTGATAATAGATAATGCAAACAGTTAACAAACTATTATGTAACGATTTCAAAAAATGAAAGCTAGTAGAAAGAAATTGTACGACTTCATGTATTTGATTCTTTTTTTTTTTTTTTTAACTTGATATATTGAAGTTTTTTTTTATTAATTTTTTTAAAAATTTAAATTTCTTAATAATGCGTCTGAAAAAAATTCTTGGACCCACCATTGATAGATCCTTTTCCTTCTCAGTAATAATTTCCACATAGGACTTCTTGTGAAATTATTATAAAAAATAATGTTGTCTCTCTAGAATTTCTCTAAAGTTGAGAGAAAATCCAATTATATTAAATTAATTTATTAATTTTGGTGCAAGTATTTATCACTTATTACAAAAATCAAAATTTTGTTAGTTTTATATTAAAATGTGGCACCACTTTCAATAAGAACTATTTCTTTTTTAAATATAAGAATTTTATAGCATATTGAAATTGTAGGGACTAGCTTTGGTTCCTAAGCCCAAAAGATGAATGGGTTATGGCCCAAAGAGTCTAATACAATGAATTTGTAGAGAGTGGTCTTAAAAGCTAGACTTCAATGGATCAAACAACACGCATAGTGAATCAAAGATAGCAAGAAAATAAAGGAAAACAAGTTTTGTACTAAGAAAACCTTCCTCGGCTAAATTCGAGGAGAGTGGTCCTTATATATATCACTCTTAAACTTGGGTACAATTTCAGTTCTTGTTACTACAGTGTTTTCTCTATAGATGTTTCGGTCCTCTCTCCCTGGAGGGCTTACTATATTATATAGCTCCCTTTAGATGATCTTGGTCCTTTATTTGTTGATCGTCCAGGCTAATACTTAAGTGTTTGTCCCATCAAACACCTTCTCAAACCCCTTGTGAGTTGCGGTAGCCAAGGCAGCATTGTTCAAGGGACCTCTTCACATAAATGCAGTTAGGAGATTTGGTAGGATGCATTAAATGTGAAGGCAGCCACCATTCCCTCAATCATGTCAGGGCTAACCCCCTTTCCATAGCTCTTTCTCAACGGTAGGACCTCCTCTGGCAACATGCCACTGACGAGGCCTTACCGTCCAAGGGTTCGAAACGACATTGGCCTCCTTGGCTTTAGGTATGACACGCGGCAACACCACTTCATCAAATTTATACACTCCACAATAGCCCTTAAAAAATCAAGTTTTTTCTTTCTCATCCGAGGAGGAAAGTGGGGTTTTGACCCTGGACAATTAATTCCACATACTTCATTGAATTCCACACATGAGAACATCACTTCGCGTGCCTCGTAACCATTTTGGTGTTTCGGAGTCTGCAAAGTCTTCATTAAATGGTCTAGACAGTGCTTTGTTCCCTACGTCCTATGGTGATGGAGATCCTACAATTGACATCTCTCCTCAAATTTTAGGCGGGATAACTCCCACTCAATTCCGCCTCCTATATAAGGCGCCTGAGGGATTCATTTCCCCCACTTCCAAAATCTTCGCACTCTCAAGGCTTCTCAAATCCTCCAGCTTTTAAGACTTCCCAAACCTCAAACTTTCAAGAAGCTTCAGAAGTGACTCTTGTCCATACTTTTGTAAGTTTTTTTTTTTTTTTTTTCTTAGGCTCTTTACTCCTCGGCCAGTTTCTTCAGCCTTCTACTTTTTGTTTCTTCTTCACAAATACCTCATTCACTTCTCTCTAGTCTGCTCTAATGGGTAGGTTCACTCATTTAGTTGACACCCCCACGGGTATGGAAGGGTTTAGGGCCTTCTACCACATTCCTCGGGGCGTTTCCCTATGGTACTACTCTTTGGGCAAGTGGCTTACCCATAGAAGGGAAAGGGAGGTCGTCATTCCCATGATAGCCTTCATAGAAGGGGGAATGAGGCTTTCTTTAGGTAGTGTGACTATGGACTATCTAATCGCCCATAGGCTGTACCCCCGCCAATGTGCGTCTAACTTGTTTAGGGTCTTAGGTAGTGTAGATGCTCTTAATGAGCAGATGGGGTTGAACCTCACTTGGCACGACGTCGTTTAGATGTACGAGTGCCATCTACTCGCAGACTCGGGGTATTACCTTAAGTCTAGGTCTTTTGTCGTTAGGCTTATTTTGTGTCTCCCCAAATCCAACAAGTGCATGAAAGACGACTACTTAATCGCCTTCGGTGAATGGCATGATGGTCTTCACTGCCCAACCCGGGAGGGGGAACCAGGTGGGGTGCCCTAGGTTTAGGTCCTTTGACATGAGGCTCAGCTCTTTGGTTCGCCCTCTTTTCATTTTTTTTTTCTTTTTCTTGTTCCTTTGCACTTTTGTTTTCTTCTAATTGTGGGTTCGCCTTTCTATCCGTGATTTTACTTCTCAGCTGTTTTTGCAGATAAGAGACACGTGGCTCCCAACCTGAACTTTGTCAACGTCTCCGATCTTAACAAGGTGCTAAGGTCCGAGGTGTGAGCGAGGACAGATAGCTGCGAGCCGTTCATCTTATCCTCGACTTCAAGCCTTTGTTTGACAAATTTCAAGTCGTGGGCAATGCGATCAGAGTGGGTGACCCTTGGTTAGCATGAATTGACGCTTGGTGCTGGATTCTTGGCTCGAGAAGACATTGTGCTCATTGAGCTACCCTTTCATCACACTCCCTTCGAAGCGGCAGTTCCGAGAGAAGAGACAGCTTCTTTGCGTCTGTCACGTGAGACGAAGATAGACCAGTTTCGTCTCGAGGAAGAGGGAGAGGAGCAAGAAAAGCCTGTAATTTAGGTCTCTGATTCGGAGGGCAAGCTTGACAGGTCCTCCGTCGTTTGTTCCCTTAAGTTCATAATTGCCCGGGTAGACGACAATTCCAAGGAGGAAGAAGAAATGGCCCTAAACAGGAAGAAAAGCCTGAAGGAGCTCTTTGCGGAAAGGAATAAGGGGCTGGCGCCCAAGGACACCTCAGGGTCCCAGCCTTTTCTTGCTCTCCCTCCCTTCCTCCTCCTATGGTCAACCCATTTGCCGTTGCCAATTTGAAGAAGAAAATGAAAGAGAAGGAGGTGGCCAAGGAGGGGGAGGTGGTCCCCTAAAAGAAGCCCAAGTAGTAGAAGATGGCCAAGGGCTAGGGGAGGGCCTCCTCAGTTGAGAGTAAGGAGGCCGAGCATTCTGCTGACGTGAGCCTCCAAAATCCCACATAGGGCCCTTGGTTGAAGCTAGATGGGATAGCCATTCCATGGAAGGGCTTACCTACTACCTGGCTGAGGCCCTAAAGTAGCCTCTCCTTCTACCAAAGGACATGGCTGTGTTGAAGAATGAGGCAGCCAGACCTCTTTTTATCCCTGAAGAGGGATCTGGCCTTGGTAAGTTCCTCGGTATGCCTCACTGATATCATGTCGGGTCATCTTTCTCTTATTTAATAACATACTCGTCTGTCGTTTCTGTGTAGGCCATCCAGGAGGTGTTTACAACCGAGGAATGGGTGAGGGATGCTCGAAATGAGGCTAGGGTCGAGGCCAACCTCCGCGCTAATACCAACAAGGCCCTAGGCGCCGTTAAGTAAAAGAACAAGGAGCTCACTGCAAAACTGACAGCTGAGGAGAGGGAGCGAAAGAGCGCTATGGCCGGCCAAAAGAATGCTTAGGACCAAGTTGAGGAGTAGCACAAAAGGCTTCACTATGCTGAAATAGAGCTGGCCACGACTAGATAGCAGGTCCTAAAGCTGAAGGCAGATTTAGAGAAGGCCAAGGAGGATGCTCGGACGGCCAAGGAAGTTGCAGGGGCTTCGAAGCAGGCATCATATGACCGTGGGGTGCAGGAAACCGAGGTCCATTTGGCAGAGGAGCTGGCGGAGGAATGCAGGGACTACTGCCAGCTGGCGGAGGGATGTAGGGACTACTGCCAGGAAATGTGGGCAGAGGCACTCAACTTGGCAAGTGTCCCTACTGCTTCTGAGTGGAGGAAGGCTGAGAACATTTATTACCCTGCAGACATCCGTGAAGTTCCAACTGCGCTCCCTTCTCCCGCTGCCCTTGCACCAACCTCCTCTGAGCAGTCCTCCATCACCTAGACCTCTTTTCCTCCTGCTGAGGTCTTTAAAGGGCCTGACAAGGTTGGTGACCAAGACCAGGGGGTTGAGATGGCTAAGGGTAAGGGGGCTAGCCAGGGTGGTTCTCGGCCAGAGGATAAGGGCAAGGACAAGGATGTCAAGCCCCTGTCAGAGGTTAAGGGTCCAAAAGCTACCCTCAAGCTCAAGGACGCCGCTCCCAAGGCCAAGGATGCTGTTCCCAAGGCAAAGGAGCCTGATCCCTAATCCAAGGAAGCTGATCCCAAAGCCACCAATCCTTTTGTCTCTCAGCGGGGCAGCAAAGATGACCCTCCTCCAGCCAAGAAATAGCTTTAGGATCTTTTCCTTTTACTTATTGTTATTTTTTCTTTTTCTTTGTATGTAATTTTCCTTTGTTATGGCAGTTTGCCATGTTTGAGATGTAACTCCTTTCTTAATCAATGAAAAGACATAGACTTTTGCTTTTGTAGGACTTTGTTTTTCTTGCAATATTTGTCTTTGGTTGGCTGTAGTTATTGTTTTGCCCCCTGCTAAGGCTTTAGATTGATGCTACTTCTAAGGGTGAATACCCATACTTTAACAAAAGCTAATAGTAATGAATTTTTGCTAAGTCAAATGAATTAAACCCGAGTAAACAGTGAAAAGGATGACCATCACCTTGACTAAGATATATTCTAACCCCTAAAGTTAACAGTTAGTCATGCAATTAACAGTCCAACTATTGTCTTTCATGTGATTAGCAGTGTGGTTGGACAACTTTAACTTGTTCAGGGCACTTGGCACCTAGTAACTCAACTTTAATAAACAAACTCTGTGTACCCCAAGTAGATAGTTCAAAGGATGAAGGGTACTTTTGGATTTACTCCTTAACCTCAAATGATAATGAAGCTCATGCCTATTCAGGATACATAATCCAGGAAGGCCCTTATTCTTATAATTTCACTTAGCACTTCATTCCACAGGGGGCTTGTATAAGTACAAGTATTAATTTACCCAATGTATGTGATCTGAGGAGCCAAACATGACCAAGGTTCTGTTTAACACTCAAACAAATAATGGAAAGTGTTAATTTACCCAAGGCATGTGGTTTGAGGAACCAGTCATAACCAAAGTTCTGTTTAACATTTAAAGAAATAATGGGAAGTATTAATTTACCCAAGGTATGTGGTCTGAGGGGCCAGATATGACCAATGTTTTGTTTAATACTTAGAGAAATAATGGAAAGTATTAATTTACCTAAGGTATGTGGTCCAAGGGGCCAAACATGACCAAAGTTCTGTTTAATACTTAGAGAAATAATGGGAAGTATTAATTTACCCAATTTATGTGGTCCGAGAAGCCAGACATGACCTAGGTTTTGTTTAATATCCATTTAAGTAACCAAGAATATTAATTTACCCAAGATATGTGGTCTAAGGAGCCAGACATGTCCAAGGTTCTGTTTAATATTCCTATAGGTAATCAGGAATATTAATTTACCCGAGGTAGATGGTCCGAAGAGCCAGACATGACCAAGGTTCTGTTTAATATTCATACAAGTAATTGACGCAATGCATAATGTCATAAATGGAAACATGGTAGAGTTGACTTTCACTAATAATAGTACATTCGCAGGTTATTTACATTCCAAGGTCGCGGTACAACTTTTTCATCCAAATCTTCTCGGAAGTATGCACCTATACTTGCCACCAAGGTGATACAGTATGGCCCTTCCCAATTGAGCCCTTACTTCCCCCATGCTGGGTTTTTTGCAGTACCTACAACCTTTCTCAATACCAAGTCCTTAGGGGCTAATGGCCTTAACTTTACACTTGAATCATACACCTGTTTGAGCTTTTGCTGATAGTATGCTAATTGAACTATGACACTTTCTCTCTGCTCCTCGACAAGATCTAGGCTCTTTTCTAGTAGGTGGTCGTTGCTATCTGGAGCGAATAAGCTAGTCCTCAGCGCTGGGAATCCAATCTCCAGGGGATTCACAGCCTTGGCCCCATAAGTCATTGAAAAGGGTGTCTCCCCCATCGACCTATGAAGGGTAGTCCGATATGTCCAGAGGACATGTGGAAGCTCATCCACCCATTTGCTCTTTGCATCATCCAACCTCTTCTTGAGTCTATTCACTATAACTTTATTGACAGCCTCGGCTTGCCCGTTCTCTTAGGGATAAGCTGGAGTGGAATATCTATTTGTGATACCCAATTCACAACAGTATCTTCTGAAAGCTTTGCTATCAAACTGAACTCCGTTGTCTGAGATGAGGGTGTAAGTAATCCCAAACCGAGTGACAATGTTCTTCCACACAAACCTTTTGGCATTCAAGTCCTTAATGTTCACCAATGACTCAACTTCAACCCACTTAGTAAAGTAATTAGTGCTGACCAAAAGCCATTGCCTGTTTCCTGCTACTTTGGGGAAGGACCCCACAATGTCCAAGCCCCACTAAATAAAAGGCCAGGGACTAGACAGAGGATTAAGAACGCCCCCTGGCTAGTGAATGTTAGGAGCGAATCTCTGACATTGGTCACACTTTTTCACGTATTCTTGTGCTTCTCTTTGCATATTGGGCCACCAATATCCCTAAGTAAGGGCTCGGTGAGACAAGGATCTTCCTCCTATATGGCTCGTACAGATCCCTTCATGCAACTCTTCTAGGAGTAGCTTCATCGTTTCAGGATGGATGCACAGCAAATATCGCCCCGAAAAAGAGCATTTGTACAACTTTTGGTCCTCAGACAGCTTAAATCGAGGAGCCTTTCTTCGCACTTTGTCAGTCTCCCCCTTCTCCTCAGGCAAGATGTCATCCTTAAGGAATAGGACAATAGGATCCATCCAACTAGGTCCCATCTTAAGTTGATGAATCTGGACCTTCTCCCTCTCCATCTCGGTAAGGTTGCATAGATTCTCGACTAGGATGACCCGAGGTAAACTATGCGCCAAAGAGGTTGCAAGAGTGGCAAGGGAATTTGCATGTGTATTTCTGCTACTAGGGATTTGGTGTAAGGAAAAAAAGTTAAATCCTAATTGCAAGTGTCCAGCCTGGTTCAGGTACTCTTACATTCTCATATCCTTGGCTTTTAGTTCTCCCTTTACTTGGCTTACAACCAACCTCAAATCTGAAAACATCTCCACTACTCTTCCTCCCATTTTCTGAACCATAGTCATTCCCACCAGCAAAGCCTCGTACTTAGCCTCATTGTTAGTGGCTGAGAAGCCCAGCCTTAAGGATTTTTCAATGATGATCATTTCAGGAGATACTATAACCAGCCCCACTCCTGACCCCCTTTGGTTTGCTATGCCGTCAACATACACCTTCCAAGATAGAGGCTCTTGCAAGGAGACCATCCCAACTGATTTTCCATCTAAGTTCGGTCTTTTACCCTTTTTTTCAAATGAAGGCTCAACAAACTTAGCCACTAAATTGGTTAGGACTTGGCCCTTTATAGAGGTGCGAGGCATGTATTTAATATCGAAAGCTTCTAGGATCATTAACCATTTTGCAACCCTCCCTGTGTAATCAGTTTTCCAAAGTAGTGATTGGAAAGGGAGTTGGGTTAGAACCATAACAGTATGAGCCTGGAAGTAATATGGGAGCTTCCGCATAGCATGCACTACTGCCAAGATGGCCCTCTCCAGTGGTAAGTAATGAACCTCTGACTCATGTAATGATTTGCTCACATAATAAATTGGTCTATGCACCTCATTATCATCTTGCACCAATACCAGACTCACCGCATGTGAGGCTACAGCAATATAAGTGAACAAAAACTCATCCTCCTCGGGTTTGGACATAATAGGTGGCTGAGAAAGATATTCTTTCAATTGCTGGAAGGCCGAGGAACACTCCTCCATCCATTTAAATCCCTTCCACTTATGCAACAATTAGAAGAAGGGCCTATACCTGTCCGTTGACCGAGAAATGAATCGATTCAAAGCAATAGTCATTTCTGTCAACTTCTTAACCTCTTTGGGATTTCGAAGAGGCTACAAGTCATTGATTGCTCTAATCTGATCTGGGTCGACTTCAATTTCGCGATGGGTAACCATATAACCCGAAAACTTGCCAAAGCCTACTCCAAAAGAACACTTAGCGGTATTGAGGCGTAGTTTGTGTCTCCCCAGTGTCACGAAAATATCTGCGAGATCGTTTATGTGCTCGGACTCCACCTTACACTTTACCACCATATAGTCTATGTAGACCTCAATATTTTTGCCTAGTTGTGATTTGAACATCCTGGTCATCATTCTCTGATAAGTAGACCTCGCATTCTTCAGTCCAAAGGGCATCACTTTGTAATGATAATTCCTTGTGAGCGTAATGAAAGAAGTCTTCTCCTGATCATTCAGAGCCAACTGTATCTGGTGATATCCCTGGAAAGCATCTAAGAAGCCCATTCGAGGGTGTCCTGCGGTCGCATCCACTAGCTGATCTATCTGAGGTAAGGGAAAAGGATCCTTTGGGTAAGCCTTATTTGAATCCATGAAGTCCACACACACCTGTCATTTTCCACTTTTCTTCTTCACCACTACTGTGTTGGCCAATCACTCGGGATAAAACACCTCCTTTATGGCACTAGCCCACTTAAGTCTAAGTACTTCATCTTTGACAACATCAGAATGTTCCTTGGATGATCACTGAGGCGGTTGCCTTTTGGGGACGACAGATGGATTGACGTTTAAATGGTGACAAATGAAGTCTGGATCCACCCTAGGGGCTTCGTAGGTGCTCTATGCAAATACATCGATGTTTTTCCCAAGGAAATCTATTATCTCTTCTTTCTCCCAAAGAGGCAATTGAACTTTGACCTGAAAGAATTTCTCCTTATTGTCGCTAATGACAACTCTTTCTAATTGCTCGCATTTCACCCCCTCCTCCTCCACTTCCGTGGACAACACTAGTACCTTTGATTGCTATAAGTCCATCCCTGTAGAAGCTGAGAACTCACCTCCGGTCTGATGTCTAATTGCGGCCACCATGCATTGTCTAGCCATGGATTGGCTCCCCACCAGCTCCTTAACTTGATTCACAAACAGATACTTCACTTTCAGGTGCAGGGTGGAAGGCACGGCCCCCATGGTGTGAAGCCAAGGCCTTGCCACAATAGCCGTGTAAGGGGAGTAGGCATCTACCACGATGAAGTTCACCTCCACGACCACTGTCCCTGTCTAAATGGGTAGTCGGATTTGGCCTTTTAGAAAGACAACCTTCCCGTCAAACCCTATTAGAGGGGAATTATAGCAGGTTATGTCCTCGGACCTCAACTTCAGTCCCTTAAATAGGTCAAGGTACATGATCTCTGCGCCGTTGCCTTGATCCACCAATACTCTCTTCACATAGTACCTATCTATCCTAAGGGTGACCACCAGGGCATCATCATGTGGTTGCAAGATCCCGACTTTGTCCTTATCGGAAAAGCTCAGAGTTGGTTGGACCCCCACTCTACTCCTCTTCGAATTAGGGGGCGAGTCTTCGATAGATGGCTAAGCTATAAACAACACCTTAGATGGCCGAGAACCAGTCCTTCCTGGAGCAGCAAGAATGACATTAATTGTACCCAGATGTGGTCTTGTAGAAGCGTCTCTCTGAGCTTTTGATCCCGCTTGACCACCCTGCCCGCTGGGCTGATACTGGAATTGCTTCAACTTTCCAATTTTGACCAACTGCTCTAAGTGACTCCACAACGTCCTACAATCTTCAGTAGTGTGCCCTTGCTCCTAGTGGTATTGGCAGTGGAGACTTTGGTTGCGCTTCATGGGGTCTCCTCCCATCTTATTTGGCCACTGAAAGTATGGCTCATGCTTAATATTCTCCAAGATTTTGTGTACTAGCTCTTGGAACATAGTACTGACTACCTGAGTAGTAATAGATCTTAAATGCCCTGCAAAATTTCTCCATGGTCGGTTGTTATTGTACCTATCCAACCTGAAATCCCTTCTATCCTGAAGGACCAACTTAGCTTTCCCCTTTCCCTGTTGCTGGTCCTCCTTGACTCACTTATACTCGTCAATGCGGTTTATAAGCCGACGCACACTTCTGACTAGTTTCCTGGTCAAAGATTTTCTCAGGTCGTGCTCGACGAACAAGTTGACCTTGAAAGTCCTTATAGCTACGTCATCAAAATCCCCATTTATGTTGTTAAACATCTCTCAGTACCTGTCGGAGTACATTTTCAAGGTCTCCCTTTCCCACATTGCCATGGACAACAAAGAGTCCAAAGGCGGAGAAACCCTACTGCAAGTCACAAAACAGACCCCAAACGCCCGAGTAAGCTCCTTAAAGGAGTTGATAGAGGCTTCTTTTAGGCTATCAAATCACCTCATCGCCACAGGCCTCAAACTGGATAGGAACACCTTGCACATCAGGGCCTCGCTTTTGGAATGTACAGTCATTCTCTAGTTGAAGTGGCTCATATGCTCCACGGGATCCGTTCTTCCATTATACATGGTGAATATTGGCTAAGTAAAATGCTGGGGATGCTTTCCCCCTTTAATCCTACGCTTAAACGGTGATTTAAAGATCTGGTTAAGAGCCCTACTCATAGCATCATTGCCCAAACCTTTGCGAGGTGGACTTTTACTCCTCCATTTGTAATGATGGTATTCATCGTACAAAAAAGACTTACTAGGAGGAGTCCTGGACCTGGGCCTATAGCTAACATCTCCCTTGTCATCAGAAAAAGGGTCAAAATCCGAAAGAGTCCTTCTTCGTTGCTCGCGGCGTAGCCTCATGCGAAGATGGTTAATCTCTAACGGCAAGCTTCTGGTATTCTTCTCGTGAGAGATGTGACTCTCGCCTCGAGACTAGCTCCTGCTAGTATGCGTGGTGTGTACACTAACCTCACGGTCCCTCTCCCGCTCAAGGTTGAAGAGCTGATCTTGACATTGGGAACCAATAGACTCCTCCCATTCTTGCCCTGATCCTACCATGGTTGGACGTTGAACTCATTAAAACTCAAGCCTTCCCCACAAACGATGCCAATTGTAGGGCCTGGCTTTGGTTCTTAAGCCTAAAAGATGAATGGGTTAAGGCCCAAAGAGCCCAATACAATGAATTCGTAGAGAATGAGCTTAAAAGTTAGACTTCAATGGATCAAATAACACGCACAGTGAATCAAAGATAGCAAGAAAATAAAGGAAAACAAGTTTTGTACTAAGAAAACCTTCCTCGGCTAAATCTGAGGAGAGTGGTCCTTACATATATCACTCTTAAACTTGGGTACAATTTCAGTTCTTGTTGCTATAGTGTTTTCTTTACAAATGTTTTGATCCTCTCTCCTTGAAGAGTCTCTTACGTTATATAGCTCCCTTTAGATGATCTTGGCCCTCCATTTGTTGATCATCTAGGTCACTACTTGAGTGCTTGTCCCATCAGACATCTTCCCAAACCCCTTGTGAGTTGCGGTAGCCAAGACAACACTATTCAGGGGCCTTCTACATATAAATGCAGCCAGGAGATTTGGTAAGATGTATTAAATATGGAGGTAGCCACTATCCCCTCAGTCATGTCAGGGCTAACCCACTTTCCGTAGCTCTTTCTTAATGGTAGGACCTCCTCTAGCAACATGCCACTGATGGAGCCTTACCGTTCGAGGGTGTGATCTCCTTGAAATGGCATAGGCCTCCTCGGCTTTAGGTATAACACGTGGCAACACAACTTCATCAAATTTCTACACCCCACAGAAATTTTAATTTTTTATTTTTTATTTAGATAGCTAGACAAATCTTTTTCTTTTTCTTTTTTAAATTAAAAAATATTAAAAAAGAAAAAAGAAAAAAAAAGGCCCTTATCATTTGATAGAAAGAGTATTATTTTGAATTTGAATTGAGTTAGGTAATTCAAGAATGAAATCTTTCTAAAACTATAATTAAAAAACATAAATCATAATTATAACTAACATAACTGATAATATAGGGAAAATTTAAACTTAAATTAAGAATATAATTAAGAATATAATCTAAAAGGAAAAATTGAATTCTCATTTTTTATTTTTCCAACGTCTCCATCAAGAATTAAAATATAATGATCAAAACCATAGTTTATAAAACTGACTCTAAAACATAACACAGATCAAAGTCATAAGGTAGACATAATAAAAGAAAACCAAATAATACAACAACAAAAGCCAAACTATAATAGTCCAAAAAAAAAAAAAAAAAAACACAAATTTTCAAAACAAAAAAAAAAGAAGACAATAAAACGAAATACTTTTTTTTTTTTTTATGCCAATCAAAGGAAGCATTTGAACATAGAGTTCGCAAAATTGCTGGGTGCACCCAGCTGTGGTGGATAGGAACTCTAGTTGCCAAGTCAGCTAAAGAGTAAACATTGCTAAGAATAGTCCTGGAAACAAAAAGAACTTTAAAAACAAGACCATGCTGCTGTAGAGCTAGGACATCGGCAACCATAGACTTTTCTTGCCAACTAGGTACACATTACATATTGTAGACTTGGACTATTCTTCTACTGCTACTCAAAACCAAAATCTTGTTAAACCCAAGGCTCCTAGCTCGAATAGCTGCCTCCACAAGAGCTTCCTGAGCTGCATCAAAACCTGTTGCTGCTGCACTACTAGTACACCCCGTGAACATGGTCATTCCTTGAAGGTTAGTGGCTTCAAAAGCATAGGCACTCCTTTTTGCTTTTTTTCTCCTAGCTCCAGAAATTTTGATGATTAAATCCCAAGGCCCTCCAATTCTTTGATTTGCTGAACAGTGATTCACAAGCTGTCTAATGTTGATTCTTGTCACAAGTTTGAGCAGTTAGTATTACTTCCATAGGATTGGGTGTCTTGCCTTCATGAACCACAAGGTTTCTGTGATTCCACATAGTCTAAAGGTAGGTGAAGATGGATTGAAGATAGTCCATCATATCTTTATTCATCTGCTTATATCTGATCAAGATGTTACAAACCCAGACTTGAACCGATGTACTGCTTAACTCAGATGTGTGGACAGCTAAAGGAGAACCTTACCAGCAGGCTCTAGCAAAGGTGCAATAGAGGAACAACTGGGAAGCAGATTCATCCTCTGCATTACACAGAGGACAAGTTCTGGTAGTTGTGATTCCTCTATTTCTTAAGGTAAGGAAGGTAGGGAGGCTGTCATGCATGAGTTTCCACACAAAATTGCCAATTTTTGGGGGGACTTTCACCTTCCATATGAGATTCCACACCTCAGAAGGGAATTGGTTTGGCCTGTGTTAAATTGGGGGGAGGGTGAGCAGACTCCTTAAGCAGCAAATTGTAGGCATTCTTGACTTTAAAATCCCCTGAGCTAGAATGTTTCCACAGAAGTCTATCCGCAACTGCACCTGTCTTAGAGATGGGAATTCTCATAATTTTAGAGCATTGAGGGAAAGGATAAATAGCTCTAACCAAGTCAGATTTCCAAGCACCAGAACTATGATCAATTAGATCAGCTGCAGTGCCTGTGGTTAGGCTTGGGTTTTGCAGGTTCTGTGAATGACATGGAAACCAATCAGGGTGGTTAAGAGGAATATCCGACCCTTTTCCAATCCACCATCTGCCTTCCCTAAGTTTTGGGTTATCCTGTTTGATGATATTCCTCCAAACTAGGAGTGGTGAGGTTTAGGTGAACAATTATGTATAGAGCACCTAGGAAAATATTTGGCTTTGAAAGTTTTGGCAAGAAGGGACTGAGGGTTATGGCTTATTCTCTAAAATTTCTTTGCAAGCATGGCGTGGTTCGTTAGACTTACTAATACAAATAAACTACTACCATATAGCTAAAGCTAAAGTTACGTGATATCAAATCTGAGTTATCGATGGTACTATAGACAAGTAATTTGAGGCCAAATGTTCCTATTTTTGAAATGGGTTTCAATTTGTGCTAACTGTCATTTCATCTCATTTATACAATTTTGAATGTATGATACTTCTAGCCTATATAAAACTATTTTAAGTCCATCTAAAATTACTTAATCTAAAACTATTTCTAACTCATTCTATTTAGACTCCATTTGAAATTACGTCCAATTTATTTAAAACCTAAATTTTCTTACAAAAACTTATTACTAGTTCAAATATAAATTTCAATTAAAAATTATATTATGTTTTAGAAGTTAATTTTTCATTTCTTATTTAAAAAATGAACGCATGAAATAAATTTATTGCATCACAATAACAAAAATTAAGTTTAGAAGTAAAATAATATATTTTTTCTAAATTAAAATATATAAGCACGAACAATTTGTACTTTCTACTAAGAATATTCTTACAAGGCTTTTTTAGGAATTAGGAGTTAGCAAAACATAATAATCATTATGTTTAACTTATGTAAGAATTATAAAATACATCTAATTGCATATTTTAAAATGCACCATGCATATGCACGGTGTTATAAGTTAGTTAAGTATAATGGATAGTTACCAAATTTTAACTTTGAATTTAAGTTCCTAATCACTTAGATTTTGATTGGATTTCTCTTTGTTTTTGAGTTACAGCTTTAGACCTGATTAAAACTGTGGAAGTGGAAGCCATTATTGGGCCACAAAATTCTATGGAAGCCAACTTTGTCATTGATCTTGGGAAGAAAGCCCAAGTGCCCATTATATCATTCTCGGCAACAAGTCCTTCTCTTACTTCCCTTCGCAGTCCATACTTTTTCAGAGTCGCTCAAAATGACTCATCTCAACTAAAAGCTATAAGTGCAATTATCCAAGCCTTTGGTTGGAGAGAAGTTGTGCCAATCTATATAGATAATGACTATGGGCAAAGTATAATACCTTTCTTGATTGATGCCTTGCAAGATGTTGATGCTCGTATCTCCTATCGAAGTGTCATTCCTCCAATGGCCACAGATGAACAAATTGAACAAGAACTTTGTAAGTTGACAACAATGCAAACTAGAGTCTTCATAGTGCACATGCCACCCAATCTTGGTTCTCAGCTGTTCACCAATGCAAAAGAGATAGGTATGATGAGTGAAGGCTATGTTTGGATCATGACTAGTGCTATCACCAATTCCATTCACTTGATAGAATCTTTAGTACTCCGTGACTCAATGCAAGGGGTATTGGGTGTAAAGACTGATATTTTAGAAACATCTGAGCTTGAAAATTTTAAAATTCGATGGAAAAGAAAATTCCATCAAGACAACCCAACCATTTTGAATGTTGAATTAGATGTTATAGGTCTATGGGCATATGATGCTACTTCAGCATTAGCAAGGGCAATTGAGAAGGCTTGGACTACAAATTTTGGCTTTGAAAAGACAACTACTTCAAGTAACTCAACTGATCTTGCAATCTCTCTAAATGGTCCCAAACTTAGCAAAGCATTATTGAGCACAAGATTTAATGGCCTTACTGGAGAGTTTAGTCTCCATAATGGGCAACAACAATCATCAAATTTTCAGATAATTAATGTGAATGGTAATGGAGAAAGAGTGATTGCATTTTGGACTCCAGAAAATGGACTCATAAGGAAATTGAATTCTACCAACGAAAGCACGTATTCTACTTCCAAGAAAAACATAGGACCCATTATATGGCCGGGTGATTCAAGGTGTGTCCCAAAAGGTTGGGAAATTCCACCAAACGGGAAGAAGTTGAGAATAGGAGTTCCTGTGAAGGATGCTTGTACTGAATTTGTTAAGGTGACATATGATCCTAGCTCTAACACAACACATGTCACAGGTTATAGCATAGACATCTTCAAAGCTGTAATGGAAACACTACCATATGCTGTTAGCTACGAGTTCATTTCCTTTGCAAAGCCTAATGGGGACAGCGCTGGTACATATAATGATATGGTCTATCAAGTATATATTGGGGTTAGTAACAAACTACGCCTTACTACATTTTGAACTATATCTAACATAAGTACATACATACCACAAAAGACAAAGTATGGCTCCAAACATATTTAAATCTTTATCATGTGCAATACACATAACTCACTTAATCCAATCAATCAAGTGATGTTATGTGCATTGCATGTGAAAGAACACAAGTAACTTATTGGAAGTTGGAGTTCAAGGCTTCAAATATGTTTGGAGCTAAACCATTTCCTACAATGAAAATACTCATGCTATTCAAGAAGAAATTAGCCAAAAAAAGGACTGATGATGATAGAAATTCATTTCATTTTATTTTGTGGGTGAATTTGTCACTAATAGACCGATTGCCCAAACATTCAAGGAGAACCTTTATTTTATATATATATATATATATATATATATATATATATATTCATATAGATTTTGCTTTCTAATCTTGTTTTGTGTATGTGGAAAAGTGTTACTACCTCTATAGGTGAGGTAGAGTGAAAGAAACAAGTAAAAAATTTGCCGAGAGATGAAATTTTTTGTACCATAGAAGAGAGAGGCGAAAATTCGCCTCACAAGAGAGAGGCAAAATCAAAAGGCAAACTCTATGTGCCCTCTGACTTGAAATTTTCATAATTCGCTTGACACTTGGAAGGAGCGAAGTGTGTGAGGCAAAATTATGCAGAAAAAATTGCGGTTTTTCGCAGTTTTTTAGCCAAAAGTTGTACTAATTGATATGTAAATGTTTCTAATGACGAGAAATTATTTCTGATTTTTTTAATAATATTTATTTTTTATTTTACACAAAAACTTCACATATTTATCTTAGAAACAATAGAAATAGTGTGGGTCTTTTTCAAAAGTGTTAGGCTTAGTTGTAGAGAACAAATTTGTAGTAACTTGTTAGCAACAGTCGTGTGGGGACACATACTGAGTAAGGAAAACGACTGTTTGTGCCAGGTCTTGTTCTTTACTTGTTTCATCTTTCCATTGTTATTCAGAAATTTCCCAACAAACCACAACCAAGATCACGATCCCTTTGAACTATTGGACTTTGATGTCGAGCATGTACTTTTGTCAGTTATAAAAAACTAACTCAAAACTTTCTCAATAGCTCCTCTCGATCGTACTTCTAGTTAACCATTCTTCACGGGATTGCAATGACCTCATGAGTTCATCAAACGAAATTGTCCTAGTTCTTTCACTTTTCAATGGCCACAACACCATGTTCAAATTTTAGCTTCAAAGAGTAAGAATCCTCTCAACGATACGAACATCTCAAACATCTTCATTATTTCTCCTCATTTGATTTGTAACTATGTACCAAGACTTTTGTGAAGTAGTTCAAAACTGACTCAAGCTCCTTCATGTGAAGAGCTTCAAACTCTCCTATTTGTGTTAGAAGGTGAGTCTTTTTCACTTTATTGATGCCTTTGTGAGAGGTTTGGAGAATCTCCCACAACTATTGCATTTGCCAATTTCTCATATATGGCATCATCTAGTAATGGATAAATGAGTAAAGGCTTGTTAATCCTTCTGAGTTGGATTCAAAGTGGCTTCATCAATTTCCAGGCTCCATATATCCTTTCTCAACTATCTACCAAACATCTTGTGATCCAAGTATTAAATTGCCAAAAGTGCATCCCATTCATTGCTATATTTTCCAGAAATATGGTGCTCTGATACCAATTTATTGGAATTTGAAGGCACACACAAGTACGTAGAGGGGATATGAGAAACACTCGACTACTCCAAATGTTTTAGAAACACTTAAGAACTCAATATATTTTTTTCTTACAACAAGTGAGAAGATTACATAGGTATAAACAATTATTTGTTACATGTATAACTCCTAATGCTATACATGAATATGATTAATTTCATACATGAATAATACTAAGTGCATTTCTAGAAAGATATGTCCAATATATCTAGAAATCATGTTTATTCTCTAATATATCTAAACAATGGTGCTTAATTAGTACTGAGATTGACGGATATAAATATTTTACTTTGACAGAATTTTGATGCTGTGGTAGGAGATACAACTATTATTGCAAACAGGTCTAACTATGTCGACTTCACATTGCCATACACGGAATCTGGGGTAACAATGGTAGTGCCAATAAATGACAACAATAGGAAAAATGCATGGGTGTTCTTGAAGCCTTTAACTTGGGACCTTTGGATGGCAAGTGGGTGTTTCTTTGTCTTCATTGGCTTTGTAGTTTGGGTTCTTGAACATCGAGTAAATGATGAATTCCGTGGGCCTCCATTGCATGAGATTGGAACAAGCTTGTGGTACTCCTTCTCCACCATGGTTTTTGCGCAAAGTGAGTTCCCTTCACCATTTTCAAATTTATTATAATACTAATGAATAGTTCAAATACTTGGGACAAGGACCATGCAAAATGCATCAACTACATATATTCACCTCTTGTAGGCTAATTACAGCTTTAGAAACTTCTTTCATAGAAACCAGAAAGTAAGGAATATCCATATTTCAGAAACAATCCAGCAGTAAACTATTTATCCATCCTGCATGCCTATCTACAATGCCAAAAAAAAATTTTGAAACTATAATATTACTGCCTAAGATTCCTTAAATTCTATTTTATCATGCATAAAAACAAGTCAGACTAATAGGAATGTTAGTGATAGTATAAATGTTACTATATAAATATTACAAATTGATATGTCATTAATCACAAAAGCGATTCAAATATTTATTTATTATGTTATTGAAGAGATAGTAATTACATTCAATGTCATATTAGTTTGTAAGATTTTTATAATAAAGCGATAATAGTGTTAACATTTCCCATAGACTAATGGTATACTTGGATAATATCTCAATCTCATATTAACTTTTCATATATATGATGCAATTATGTTCTTTTCCAAAACCCATTTGAATATAATTTGTAGGGGAGGCATTGGTAAGCAACTTTGCTAGGTTTGTGGTGATCATATGGGTTTTTGTGGTGCTCATTCTCACTCAAAGTTACACAGCAAGTTTGGCATCACTCTTAACAGTTCAACAGCTTCAACCAACTGTTACCGATGTCAACCAGCTTATTAAGAGTGGGGCGTATGTTGGCTACCATGAAGCTTCTTTTGTTTCGGGAATCCTAAAAGAAATGAATTTTGATGAAAATAAGCTGAAGGCATATAAATCTATAGAAGAATGTGATGAACTTTTATCAAAAGGAAGTGCAAATGGTGGTATAGCTGCTGCTTTTGATAACACCCCTTGCATGAAGATTTTTCAACGAAAATATTGCTCCAAATATACTATGGTTGGATCAATATATAAAACTGATGGGTTAGGCTTTGTAAGCTCTCTCTCTCTCTCTCTCTCTCTCTCATGTGCGTGTGTGTTTGTTTAGGTGTGTAGTTGCTCATGTAGTTTTCATTTATTTTAATGTGTCATAGGTCTTTCCAATAGGTTCCCCTCTAGTATCTGATGTTTCAAGAGCAATCTTAAATGTAACTGAAGGAGAGAAGATGAAAGAGATTGAAAAAGCATGGCTTGGGGAACAAACCAATTGTCCAAATTCTAACACCCAAGATTCTTCTGGTAGCCTCAGTTTTGCAAGCTTTTCAGGCCTGTTCCTCATTGCGGGAATCGCTTCCTTGTCTACTCTCATCATCTCTGTTTCTATGTTCCTTTACAAGGAGAGACAACAAATCTTGATTCGCTTTAATTCAGAAAGCTCAATATGGAGAAGAATTTATCATACCTTAAGAATCTTTGACAGAAGAGACCTCAGCTCGCATGCTTTAAGGAAGAGTGCACCTCAAAATGGCATAGACAGTGATCACGTTATTGGAACAACTGATGCCTCAACAAACACTAACTCCCCACAAAATTCATCAAGATTTTTAGTCCACACGAACTCCCACTTTTCTTTCCCAGAAGAATCCGGAATGCCTACTAGAGAATCTGGTGATCCCAATCCAAATGGTCAAGCATTTCAATTAGCACTAGCTATTGAGTTAAGTGACCAACCAAATCAAGAGAGTCCAAAAAACCCAGAAAGAGCTCTTGAAAACTGTTAATATACTTTCATTAAGTTTCCTAAATAAGCTCAAGTTTGTTCATATGTTTTGTTAAGTTTATTATGAAAATTACGTAAACACAATTTTTAGTTAAGAAACTTATGTTTCATGGGTCTAGTTACAGTTAGAAGAATTTGTTGTTTATGGGTTTCTCTTATTCTGTCCTACGAACAACTCTAGTCTATAGTTCTTAACTTGGATAGGAAGGTGAGGATAATATTGATTGTTGCTGGGTTGGATTTGATGTTGAGAAAGTCTTCTTTGTTTGGATACCCAGTAAATGTTGAAGATAAAAAAATAGTTTTCTTTAATTTGATTTGTGTATGATTTATGCGATTTTGAATTTTAAAGAATTTATTTTATTTCTTTAAAGTGCTTTACTCTATTTATTTGATGTGGAATCGTGAGCAACACATGTCATGATTTCATTAGATCAATTAGCATACATCATACATGACAAGTTGAGGTGTCATTTAACAGACAAATCAACAGAAAATAGATAATGGGGTTGCTGGTTAAAAACTTAAAATGACCCTCTAACGTTAGGGGAGTGAATCAAAATTTTGAAACTTCAGAGAGAAAAATCAAAATGACTCCAACCCTTAGGTTATGGATCACCAAATACCCCATGGCAGCCTAGTAGCCCCCTAGTTGTAGGTTAGGAGTTGAATGTGAGACATGAGAGAGTAAATCTTTACACCACACATCTAACCACTAGAATACTTAAGTAATTGTACTAAATCATGCATACTAAATATATATTTTGCTAATAGTCTAGTAACTTTTTTTATTAAGATAGAAAGAGAAAAAAACCATTTAAAACCTTAATAAAAAATTAAATAATTTTTGAACTCTTTGACCATTTAGTTAAAAAAATGACATGATTCTTTCTAAGAAATTCTTTCCTTTAAAAACAAAAAGAAAAGAAAAAGGAAAGGGCATGATTACCATTGGCTAGGGGTAGCTCTAGTGGTAAAAAAATTCAAATTCTGGCCAACTATACTTTACTCTCCCTCCCTCTCTATCCAAATTGGCCATTATAGTTGGATTTTCAATAGTAACCATGCCCTTTTTTTTTTTTTTTTTAACTTTTAAGTATCCTAAAATCAATTAATACAGTCATATTTCTTTCATTTCTCTCACCAAAAATCTCTCAAATTCAAACTCAATTCCCAAGGTCTCTAAACTTATATTATCTCTCATTATTTTTTCTCTTTCTTATAGTAATATTTATAGAATAATAATTTTATATTTTTAGTTAATTGTATTTATACAAATATAAGTATCAAATACAAAGGATACCGAACAGTCCACCACTTTGAAGATAACAATTAACATTAGGTGCGAAATTTATGTAACAAGTTATTTTATTGTTTTAAGATTAAATTATTTGATACTCAAATACACTTGGATTGAGAATTGCAAATGATAGACAAATGATAAAATGATAAAATTATTTTTATAAATATTTTTTATTTAATTTATAAGGCCATCAAAAGCTCATGGGCAGCTCATTAAAAGAGAATTAGGCCCAGTCCTGTAGTCTAACCCGCTAAAGATAAAATGGGTATTGTTCAGGGGTGAAGTTATGAGTTGGGGTTTTCCATCATTGACTTATAAATATTGAAGCTTAAAAAAATAATAATAAAAAGAAAAAAGGTAAAAATGAAACAGCTCATGCCCATTATAAACCCTTACCTTATGTATTGTAAGTGAGTACCATTCATTTTGGAATAACTTATTTCCGATAACTTATTTGTATAACATTTATTAAGAGATATAACTTTTGGTAAATTTTTATTTTAAATGTGTTAAAAAAATTAAAAGCTAGTTATAAAAATTAAAAAAAAAAAAGTTAGATTATTAGCCAATAATAATAATAATAATAATAATATGACAAATAGAAAAAAGCTAAACGTTTTTGAAAACTTTGCAAACGTATAGTCTTTTGAATTTAAGGAGTCACTACAAAAAAATCGTCCTGTCCCAGCGTTTTTGTCCCAGCGTTTTTACAAACCGCCGTAATAGATAGGCCTATACCAGCGCTTTTTGCCAGCGTTTTACAAAGCCCTGCAATAGGAGGCCTATAGCGGCGTTTTTCAGAAACGCCGGTATAGGAAGCCCAAAAACGCTGGGATAGGGTTACTGATTTCCATTATGGAGAATGACCTATCCCGGCGCTTTTAAAAGCGCTGGGACAGGTCATTCTCATAAGGGAATGAGAAAGAGCTGTCCCAGCGCTTATAAAAGCGCTGGGATAGGTCATTCTCATAAGGAAATGAGAAAGAGCTGTCCCAGTGCTTTTAAAAGCGCTGGGATAGGTCATTCTCCATACGGAAATGGAGAGACCTGTCCCAGCGCTTTTAAAAGCGCTGGGACAGGTCATTCTCATAAGGAAATGAGAAAGAGCTGTCCCAGCGCTTTTAAAAGCGCTGGGATAGGTCATTCTCCATACGGAAATGGAGAGACCTGTCCCAGCGCTTTTAAAAGCGCTGGGACAGGTCATTCTCATAAGGAAATGAGAAAGAGCTGTCCCAGTGCTTTTAAAAGCGCTGGGATAGGTCATTCTCCATACGGAAATGGAGAGACCTGTCCCAGCGCTTTTAAAAGCGCTGGGACAGGTCATTCTCATAAGGAAATGAGAAAGAGCTGTCCCAGCGCTTTTAAAAGCGCTGGGATAGGTCATTCTCCATACGGAAATGGAGAGACCTGTCCCAGCGCTTTTAAAAGCGCTGGGACAGGTCATTCTCATAAGGAAATGAGAAAGAGCTGTCCCAGCGCTTTTAAAAGCGCTGGGACAGGTCATTCTCCATACGGAAATGGGAAAGACCTGTCCCAGCGCTTTTAAAAGCGCTGGGATAGGTCATTCTCCATACGGAAATGGGAAAGACCTGTCCCAGCGCTTTTAAAAGCGCTGGGATAGGTCATTCTCCATACGGAAATGGAGAGACCTATCCCAGCGCTTTTAAAAGCGCTGGGACAGGTCATTCTCATAAGGGAATGAGAAAGAGCTATCCCAGCGCTTTTAAAAGCGCTGGGATAGGCCCCTCCATTCCTTATGGAGAAAGAGGCATGTCCCAGCGCTCTAAAAGCGCTGGGATAAGTCACCTAAACCGCTGGAATAGGTCACCTAAGAAATGACCAAAAATACCCCCAAAAGCATAAAATGACCAAATTACCCCTGAAACCCAAAAATGACCAAAATACTCCCGAAACCTAAAAATTGCAAAAATACCCACCAAGGCCCAAAAAATGAACAAAATACCCCAAAAACCCAAAAATGACCAAAATACCCCTGAAACCTAAAAAATTACCAAAAATAGCCTGAAACCCCTAAAACGACCAAAATACCTCTAAACCTTATAAACAACCAAAATACCCCTCAAAATATCTGAAATGACCAACATACCACTAATCCTATACGATAAACAAAATACACCCAAAGCCTCTAAAATTACCAAAATATATAAATGTTGTGGGGGTAAAAGGCCAGACAACCCGAATCTGTGCATATGTTGGACCAAAGGCCCAATCTGAGGACTCGAGATAGCCCGAGGATAAGAAAAAACACTTCCGAAAGGCTCTGCGTTAGTAAGTGAAGGAATGGAATCCAATCGAAATCATTCAGGTAGCGGTTCGAGAAAAAATCCCTCATCGGCTAGGCAATGCCGAGGAGAAAAGGGATGGTCTGCCATTAAGAGCGATACTCCAGAACATTCCGTGGAACATGATAAGTATTAAGAAGGAACATGACAAAAGAAGACCTAAAAATATGTAAGAGAAAGCTACTACCGCATTAAATGCACTGCAGCTTACTGAACCATAGGACCAAGACCCCATATAATTTGGGTCTGGACCGCAAATCGTGACCCTACAGGGGTTTAGGGGGTATTTTGGTCATTTGTTATGTTTAGGGAGTATTTTGGTCATTTCTTAGTTTTAGGGGGGATTTTGGTAACTTTTTAGGTGTAAGGTATATTTTTATCGACTTACAAGTTTAAGGGGCATTTTTGTCATTTTATAGGTTTCGGGATATTTTGGTCATTTTTTAGGTTTCGAGGATATTTTGGTCATTTTAAGGTTTATGGGTTATTTTGGTCATATGTAGGTTTCAAGGGTACTTTGGTCATTTTTTAGATTTCAGGAGGTATTTTAGTTAATTTTTAGGTTTTCAGGGTATTTCGATCATTTTTAGACTTTGAGATTATTTTGGCAATTTTTTAGGTTTCGGAGGTATTTTGGACTTTTTTTTTTTGGTTTTGGGGGTATTTCGGTCATTTTTAGGTTTCGGAGGTATTTGGTAATTTTTTGGATTTCATGGGTATTTTTGTCATTTTTTATGTTTTAGGGGTATTTTGGTCATTTCTCTTTATGTACCTTTATTTATCTATTTTTGAAATTATTTTGAGTGTGGTACCCTAGAATGTCTACATACTTATTTTTATTTATTTATTTTTTTGTAATTTATGGAATATTAGATACTTATTTTTATTTTATTTTTTTTGTAATTTATGGAATATTTAGTTCGGTCATATATACAAGAAATTTTATCACCAAATCTATTTGGGATGGAACTCATCTACAATATGAAATTAGGAGATTTATGTGAGAAGAGCTATCTTTTTTATTTTATTTTATTGTGTTCCTATTTTTCTATTAACATAATTCAATTATTACTTAAATTCTATGATTTTTTATTAAAAAAATTTAGATAATGCAATTCATCTTAATTAATAATATTATTTTTTGATTTGGTGTTCTTAATTGATTATGCCAATTATTTCCTTACTTATGACAATGTTAAAAAGGCTATGACTGGTAATTTATAGGTAAAATTTACATATACATTGCAATCTAGATACTTTATTTTTGTAATTTATGGAATTTTTTTTTTGGTTATATATGCAAGAAATTTTTTAGCAAGTATAATGGAAAGATTTTTAAGTGCCATATATATATATATATAAACAAATTAAAATTTTACTACAAAGAGCTTCTAAAAATTTAAAACTTGCCATAATTTTTAAAAATTACTATTTTATTTTTTATTAAATTATTTTCTATTATAAAAAATATATTTTTTAATTTATATATAATTTTTTTATTAAGTTATAAATCAGGCATAATACTAATGTATTAAATATTTTTATGTAGAAAATATTTATTGAGGAGTACTACTAGTTTAGTGGTAAGATGCGCGCGAAATTAATGTGTTGCCCAAGTTCGAACCCTACTAAACACATTTAATTTTTTTTCTCTTTATAACATAAAACTACATCATTTTATACATTAACTTAAAACCCAAAAAAACCCTAATCTCTACGTTTCTCACTTCAGCCGCCTCACCCTAATTTGACCCTCTCCCTTCTCACTTCATCAGCCTCCATCTCTCTCACTCTCTCCCTCCCCTCACCCTCTCTTCGATCTAACCCCTCTCTCACTATCTGCCATCGCATGCCGCCGATCCTCTCAGGTCCCGCTGCCGACGAAGCCCTTCATCCGCCGCCAGCCATAGCTCAATCCTTCCTACTCTCTTTCACTACCGATCGTTGTGCCTTTTGCGCCACCGATCAAGCTCGATGTGCCACTATCGACAAAGCTTGTCCTACCGCCAATCTGCTAACTATTTAAGGTATATCTTCTTCTTCTTAATTTTACTTCAGATCCCTCTTTTTAGGTTCAATTATTCTTTCAAACTTTCTACCTTTTTCATTTCCATTACTCCGATCTCTTTAATTCTTCACTGCCCAACTTGTTTTTTCTCTCAAAATTTGTGTCTTTTATGTTTTTGTCATCTGGTATAGCTGATAAATCTCATGCTATTAGTGGGTCTAATTTTAATTATTAAAGAAAAAAAGATGTGAGGGTTTTCAAAGTAGTGAACCAAGAAACAAAAAAAGAAAAAGAAAAAGAAATGGTATCAAATGAGTGCTTAAGTTTGTATTTAAATTTTGCTCTTGTCTGTTGGTATTGTGTTTGATAAACTAAGAATTAATTTGAATTAAATTGATTTAGATTCCTTGTCGGGTATTTGTCAAAATGTCAAAAGGCAATATGCTCTTCTTGGAAAAGTAGCACGTGCACTTTGTAAGAGGAAATATGATGAATTCATAGACTAAGAATTACACAGATTTAAATTGATTTAGACTCCTTGCTGGGTCTATGTCAAAATGTTAACATGCAATTTGCTCTTCATGGAACGCTAGCATGTAACCTTGGCATATGCACAGTGCACTTAATAATGATTACAATTAGATACATATAAATTGTTTGTACTGAGTTTAGTACTACTGATGCTCTTTTTTTTGCCAATTCTTGAAATAAAATTTTATTTGTGAAAGTATGCAAATTGCTCATTAAATTTTGCTCCATTTTAGTAAGAAAAAATGTAGTTTGGCACAAAAGTGTATGTAAAATCTAATTGGAATGCGGCAAAAAATTTGAGTACAGTCAAAATCTAATTTGGATCCTTTATTGTAGTTTGGCTTTATTTTATTTTATAGATTAGTTAGTGTTTTTTTTTAGCATCTGGGTAGTTGCTAGGAAAGTTCATAATTACGAATGACAATGGGATGGCATGGGTTGTATAAATTGTGAAATGATGAGAGGCCCCTCAAGTTGAGGAAGTGCTTAATGTTTTCCCAGAGGCTGCTAGCTTGGCACCTGATGCCCTCTTCTTTATATTGTGACCTTTAATTATTTATTATTTATTTATATTGTGACGTTTATGAAGCTTAGATCAATCCATTTACCTATTCTTATGATGTAATGCATTGTATTGGGATTGAGCTTTACATATTTTTTAGTATTCAAGTTCCATTATCTATATTTTTAGTTGGTACTTCAGAACCATGATCATTAAATTGAAGTGCAATCTGCTGGTTGTGTGTGTGTGCGAGCGCGCACGTTAGGAGTGTGAAGGGTTATGTGTGTGTGGGGTGCTAATGATGAGTGCGTGCGGTGCTGATGAGGCATGCATGTGCTGCTGCATGGTGAGGTGTTGATGGGTGTGCGTGGGTTGCTGCTGAGGGGTGCGTCTGCTTTGTAGCCTGTAAAGTCTATGGCCTTCATAATTTTTTCTTGAAAAATTCCGATTTCATTGAATTTAACAACTGTAACAAAATGAAACAGGTAGCAACAACTCTATTTGCAAACTCACCCTTCACTAAAGAGAAGCCTAATGGTTTCCTCAGCATGAGAAGGTTCTTTTACAGTCTACCATGAAATTATTTTCCTTGCATGTGTCAAGATATTTGCTTCCTTCCTTCTTCTCTCTTGTGTTTTTCTTTATTTTGTAGATATTCTTTTATTTTGTCTTATTTTGCATGAGTACTTAGCATGCAAATAATACAAAACGTATAAAACAATGTGTGATTGCAGCAGCTTCATTGATTTGAATGGTCACTCTTGTTTATATTTAATTTGGTGCTTATTCATTGATTTCTGTGAAATTTGGGTGATGGGTCATTTGGATAATTTTATCTTTTATATGAATTTGGAATTCTATCATCACAACAGGGTAAAATTGGATAAGTTTTGTCTTCACCTATGTTTGGCTAAGTTTGCGGTTTGATGTTATGTAGACTGCTAAATGTACTCATTTTTTGTCCCTAGAAAATCCATTAAATTTACAAAAAATCCAACTTAATATTTTACCTTTCTTTCTTTTTCATTGGAATTTTAAAATATGGGATACTCTTCTTTTTTCCTAAACCCATTCTATCCCCATATGTTGTTGCCTCTTGAGATATCTCTTACATTTTATCAAAGGGCCAGTGCCATTTGATGTTTGACCAAAACTACTGGTCCTCCACATGTAAAATGATTTTTAAGACTCTAGGAAAAAAAATTTGGATAGTGACATTGGAATATATACATTAATTTTGATGTGGTGACTTGGGAATATTTAGGGAAATAGAAATATTTTTATATTTCATTCAATCTAGCTTATCTTCTAGCTAATTAATTAAATATTCATCATGGACCATCCAATATCCATTAGTTTTACAATGCCATTGCCTTAGGCCCTCATGTCCTTCTTAACTAAAAGTGTTATTGAATTCATCATTTCCAAATAGTTGTTTAATGATTTAATAATTGTTTACTATTTGTCCCAAATAGTATATGTGTACTTGAGCAATCCTTTTACGGAATCTTCTCTATTTCTTCATTTTGTAGATATTTTCTTTGTCATGAGTTCATTTTTGTTTTTCCATTCATAAAGGAAACAAAGCTGTGAGGGTTGATGCTTATCATAATTATTTTCCAAATTAGGGGGTACATCCATCAACTAGAGGAGAAGTATGGGAATTTCTACTTGGTTGTTATGATCCTCAAAGTACATCTGAAGAACGTGAGCAGATACAGCAATGAGATGGTTGTAAATATTGTATTTTTGAGATGGTTGTGTTTGTTGTTTTTTTTGGTCTCGGGTTATTCCGGATACTCTTGATGAGCTCGTTGAGTACTTTCTGAACAGTGAGCAGATACTCTTGTTGACATATTGTTTTTCAATTTGTTGTCAATTTCTCATATTTTACATATAGTATGTTGTGGTGGGTTTTTGTTTGGGAGCAAGCGGGTGGCTTGCGTGGAGAGAGAAGGTGGAGTATTTTCTATTAGGAGTGTTGTTTGTTTTGTGACTTACATTTTTGAAACTCAATGTGCAATGGTGAAATTGTAATGTAGGTGCACCTCATAACATTCTACACACTTGGGATGTATTATTTTGTAATTAGTTTCTTGGTTTAATGCGATATTGTATTTGCTATTGGAAACTTTGAATTTTGGGATGTAATTATTGATATGGTGTAATTGAGTATATTTAGTTTCTTGGTTTAATGTGGTATTGTATTTGTTATTGGAAAATTTGAATTGTGGTTCATTACAGTTGCTATAAAATAAGTATTGAAAAATATGTATTGTATTTACATTACAGGTGCTAAAAAAAGTAAATTTTTTTTAAAAAAAAAAATGCCTATGCCAGCGCTTTCAAAAACGCTGGTATAGGCCTTTTAAATTTTATTAGTTCAGACCTATACCAGCGCTTTCAAAAGCGCTGGTATAGGCCTTTTTAATTTTATTCATTCAAGGCCTATGCCAGCGTTTTTGAAAGCGCTGGTATAGGCCTTCCAAAAGCGCTGGTATAGGTTATATTCACATTTTCATAAAGGCTGTCCCAGCGCTTTTAAAAACGTCGGAACAGGGTTTGAAAGTGCCGGGACCTATCCCAGCGCTTTTGAAAAGCGCTGGTACAGGTCCGCACGACCCTATCCCCACATTCAAAAAGCGGCGGTCTGAAGCGCCGGGAAAAAAAACGCCGGGATAGGAATTTTGACCCTATCCCAGCGCTTTTTTGGGCTATCCCAGCGCTTTTCAAAACGCTGGGATAGCCCCGTTTTTTTGTAGTGAGTGTTCATAGGCTCTTCCTTTGTTTTTCAATAAAATAAAACATTTGTATTTCTCTACAATACTATGAATATCAAATGAAATGCTCTCTTCTTTCTTTCTTTCATTTTTTTTTTTAATTTTTTTAATTTTTATTTTTATACAAGATAGAAATTCTACTCTAGCCTAATCTAAGTGTATATGTGTGTGAAAGCTTCCTTTTAGAAACTTGAACCCCGACCCTTACCCCCTACACCCTATAAGCACTTATACTTGTGAAATGACTATCACATTAAGGGTGTGCGGTGGTAAAATGCTTTTTTTTTTTTCAAATGGGTGATATTGTGTCACCATAAGAAACACTTTTGGTAAAAATTTTGTGGGGAGGTTTGGGGAGTTGGAGGGAAATGAAAAAAAAAAAAAAAAAAACTCAAGCTAAAATACTAATTTAGCCTCTAAACTTAACTAAAAGTTTGTTTTCCGTCTCTCAACTTTAAAAAATTTGTATTTCGTCCTTAAATTATTGAAAAATTCATTTTTCATCTCTAAATTATTGGAAATGTTTTATTTTCTGTCCTTAAACTTTAAGAATTATCTTTTTTCCCCGCCTAAACTATTGAAAAAAAAAAAATTTCCCCATCCCCATTTTTGTCTCTAAATTATTTTAAAAATTGTTCACAAAGTTTATGAATGAAAAACAAATTTTTGGTAAAGTTTAATGACTAAAATAGTATTTTATTTTAAAAAATCATATATGATCGTGGGTGTTAAACATGGAGTCTATCTCAAAAATAAATAAATAAATAAATAAACGTGATATTAAAAATTGAGAAGTGGTATGTTCACAATTTTTTCACAACAAATTTTAGTTGACAAGTTATTGCAGGTCTTTAATTTGAATTTATAATTGAAATTGCTTTTTTATCCACTAGTAACTGCAAATAATAAACTGACACATAAAATTTGTTATGAAAATATTGTGAACATAAATATAACATTTCTCTTAAAATTTTGACCGAAAAATTTTAGAGAACTCCAACTCTACGTGGGTGTTACAGTGTTAGAATTCAAATGAAAAATATAACAGCAATATTCATAAATCCAATATTATTGGACAAACATGTAAAACTCGAATTAGAATTTTGGGAAAATTGTAACACTAAATTCATTTTAGGAAAATTATAACATTAAACCTTAAAGGCTGGCAGATAGATTATAGCTTCACTGTAACCCAAAGATTGTTTGTCCCCACAAAACTTGACCGAAGGTGGCCAACAGATAGAATAGCAGAAGATGTCAAAACGGTACACCTGGGCAGAAAGGAGGGTCTAGAGTGAAAGAGAACCCCAAAGGCAGCGAGCCCTTGAGATTTTCAGCATCTTGCTCAAGTTCACAGCTGAGATTCTCTTTTATAAAGTGAGTAATTTCTTTCATTTCAGCACAGCTTAATATGTTTAAGTTTCTCTATGAAGCTATTATCCATGAAACTAGTTGTACCATTAGAGGCAGAGCCCCTCAGTACTTGTATACTTTAGAAACCCACGTAGCATTATTAGTTAGATGCATTTCAATTTCAAGCACTTCAAATTCAAACCAGCACTCATTCACACTCTCATACCTCATAAACTCATGTGGGTTCTCATTGGAAGCTGCTGTTTCAGCCTCCAAATATGTTAATTTCGAAAACCCAGATAAAGCAGACTTAGTCGTTAGCTTTTTCAAGAAAAATGGTTTCTCACAATCTCAAATCTCAAAAATCATCACTGGACACCCTCCAGTTCTGCTATCTGATCCTCACAAGACCCTTTTGCCCAAATTGCTGTTTTTTCAATCCAAAGGCTTTACAAGCTCTGACATTGCTACAGTCTTGTGTACACAACCACAAATATTGAAACGGAGCTTGAAAAACCACATAATCCCTTCTTTTGATTTCCTTACGAATTGGCTTGGAACTGTTCAGAACAGTAGCATAGCTATTAAACGTTGTCCGGCTATTTTAGGCACGAAACTTGATACTTGTGTGGTTCATAATGTCAATCTTCTGTGAGAAAATGGAGTTCCTGAATCGAATATACGGGCCTTACTTAAACAGAATCCTAGAGTTATTGTGTCATATCGATTGAAAGAAATTTTAGAGAAAGTAAAGGAAATAGGATTCAATCCTTTGAAGTTTCATTTCGTTCATGCTGTTTATGCAATGGTGGGAGTGAATAAATCCAAATGGGAGAGGAAGGTAAAAGCTTATAAGAGGTGGGGTTTGTCTGAGGAAGAGATTCTCTTAGCATTTAGAACGAGCCCCCACTGTATTCTAGCATCTGAGGATAAGATCATGCGGATAATGGATTTTTTAGTCAACAAGATGGGTTTGGAGGCTTCCCTTATTGTCAAACGCCCAGAACTCGTTTCTAATAGCTTGGAAAAGCGACTAATTCCTAGGGCTTCGGTCATTGAAGTTTTGCTATCAAAAGGTTTGGTGGTGAAGAAGAATATATACTTTCCTACAATGTTTCTGTCTTCAGAGAAGTCATTCCTGCAGAAGTTCGTGACACCATATAGGGAGAAAGTGTCTGACCTGTTGAAGCTATACATGGAAAAATTGGATCTTTCAAAAATGACTACAAAACAAAATATGTTTCCGTCAAGGAGCAGGATGAAATAGTTATAGGCTATATAGCTCACATTATGAATCAATTTTCCCTTGTTTTGAGTTACTTTATCTGATAGAATCCATTGGCATTAATCCTTGGGTAACAGACTTCTGTTCTTGCCTTCTGCAAAGAATATGTCCATGCTTCTTGTTGAATCTAATCCATGGATGCTACTGATTTTGGTATTCCATATCCCACATACTTACATTTGGCAAAGGACGTTGATGTGTTCATTTGGCAAGACCGGATGAGGAAATTAGAAAGGAAGTGGCTCTTCTCCTTTGTTGGTGCCTTGAGTCCTGCCAATGCCAAGTCAATTAGAGAGCAATTTGTTAATCAATGCAAGAACTCCAATGGCTGCAAGCTGTTGGAATGTCATTTTGGGGAGAGAAAGTGTCATTCTCCAAGCAGGATATGCAGATCATACTGAGCTCCTTTTTTCTGCCTGTAACCTCAGGCTGAATCATACGCTAGAAGATCAGCTTTTAAGTCTTGTCTCCATGTTAGCTGGTTGCTTATCTGCCTTCTTCAACACAATAGACTTAGCCTCTTCCAAAGAATTATACAAAGTATTCGGTATTCATTCCAAAGGATTGCATCCGTAAGAGGAATGTTAGCATAGAGTAAAGGCTTCTTCAAATTTCTCTTGAGCAGGTAAAATCATGAGGGAGGAGGTTATATGTCTTATTCCGTGGCTGGTGTATGCAGATCCTCGCTCTAAATTGGAGACTCTTATAGATGCATAATGCATTTGATGTTTCTGTACAACAGTCATTGACAAAGTTACCAAGCTGAGGAGGGACGTCATTGAAGGTCATACAGATGATATTTTATTGAGGAGAAAAGTTGGAAATATGCTCTGTTGGAAGGGGGGCAGCATGAAGTGGGGCCTCATTGGTGGGATCCTTTCCTTTTGGAGCCATAGAATGGCAATGAGGGTTCTAGTGATGCATATGCACAAGCTACAAAAAATTCATGGAAGAATGAGTGGAGATCTCAATCATGAAAGAGGTAATGATCTGTCAATATAATTACGGTAATGTCTAAAGCACAGAGAATGCAGCTTAGAAGAACACTGCCCACCTTAAGTCAGGAAGATTACTGGTATGAACCCTTCTCAGGGCTTGTCATGAACCCATTGTAGAGCTTATCATCAAGTTTATCAGCCCATATCCTTCTTTAGGACCAAAACAAAGACAGTCGCTGCTTATATGATTTTCTATAGGACATTTTACTTTTTGCAATTTCGAATCTGTTTGTGATTCTTTGTAAAGCTGAGGTTTCATCATATTATCAACTTTATGTTAATTTCCCATCAATGCATTCAGTAAATAGTAAGGAGTGATTAATTATCATTTCAGAGGTTTAATATAGGGATTTAGAGGTTTGATTGTAACTTTACCCAGATGCAGTAATCTTAGCCTAAATTACACCACTATATTTTTCATCCTTGAAATTTGGTTTGAAGTTTTATTTTTGTAAGTTGCGGTCTCAATTCTGAAATTTTAGAAAATATTGCTTTCAGTCTTCGGTTCAAGAAATTTAATAGATATCAGACAGAGTATTGATATAGCATATTAAAACACAGATGTGACCTGAAATAAATTAACTGCAGATGAATGCAAAGACAAATTTGATGCATTTAAATTTTTTAGTGAGAAAATTGTAAACTTCTCAATCTGAGGGATGGAAGTTATTTGTGTTACGATACTTTACTACTCCAGCATATATATATTGTCTAGTTTATGATGAGTTTTGACGCTACTCTATGTTGTATATATAGATATATACATGAATATGTTGTAATAATGATATTTGAGTTTGCAGAATATTGTTTCATAAAGTCGATAAAGTATAAATTCAAGTTTTGGAATTTTCTAAATGAAAATTTGAAATTTAGTATTTTCGATTGGTCGAAACTTTTGCTTGATCGATCGATATGGTAAGGAAATCTAACCTGGAGTCTCTGGATAATTCGATTGTTATTCGATTCTTGTTCGTTTGATCGAAAAGAGCATTCGATCAATTGAAAGTAACTCTCAACCGATCGAAACTCGTAAAACTGAGTTTTCTGCATAATTTTTTGGTTATTGTTCTGAATGTTTGAAGAAGTTTCAAGCTTTGTGAACGGTTATATAAAATATTTTGACTCTCCATATGTGCCTTCTGATGAAATATAACCCTATGGGTATAAATAGAGGCTTATGTTCACTTGAAATCCTGTGGTCATTTTCTACAATTGCTAGAGAGAAACACAAAAAATTCTATGGTCATTTTCCAGAATTGCTATCTGTAGAACCCAACGACTTGGTTGTATCTTGGAGACAAGTTTGTGATAACCCTTTAGCAACAAGAGTTTTTTTTTGGGGGGGGGGGGGGGGGGGTGGTGTCTAAGGATAACAATTTTATGCGTCTAAGTTATCCACTTCTGTTTGTCTTTGTGTTATCCTTGTTCTTCCTTCATTACTTTGTCTATTATCCCCATCACTCCATATCTGTTGTCTGTTGATCTGAAGCTGATTCTTTAAGTTTCATAATTCATAAGTTGCACACTAATGATGTTCTTAGTTCTTAAAGCTCTAGCCCCTCTGCAAAATTGCTGGCTGTGCAATTTGAATCTCTATGGCTACAGAGACGTGTCCAAGTTCGTGATGATATTGCATGGAGAAAAGTTCGCTTAAACACATCACACTCTACATGTTGGGTGTAAGATTATCTTATGCTATTTAAGTGTTACAAAAACAGGCAGCAATTACCCTATGCCAAATTGCTGGCCTTGCAATTTGCACGCCTCTATAATGATACGTCTAAATTAAAGTATCATATTTAATGCTGTTATTACTCATATGAGGCAAGTGTTTTATCTTCTGCTATTTGGCGCATTCTGTGACTATTTGTAGCCAAAAACAAAAACAACCCATGATTTAAAAAAAAACAAAAACAAAAACAAAAACAAATGAAGAGAAAATTCATTGCCTTAGCGACCAACTTTAAAGATCACACGTAGATTGGGTCAAACCAGTCTATCAGATGCCATCGACCATCATATAAGAGGTTTCACTAATCTTATCTTCACCTTCACCCCAAAAGAATGGTAAAAGAAAAGCTAGATGCGGTTGACCAAATCAAGTTATGAACCTTCTAAAATGTACCTGTCCTGCATAAAATATGAAATAAATAACTAAATATATGAACTTTTAAAAATAAAATATAACATATTTTTGAGGGAAAAAAACTAGGTGCCATTGATCATATGAAGTTATCAACCTCCTTAAGTATACCTGTCACTTGTAAAATAAGAAATAAAGTTAATTTACCTACAAAGATAACAAAATATATAAACATTTAAGATAAAATATAACATGTTAGATAAAGGAAAATAAGTTAATAATTAATACTAGCCTATTGAGTGCGTGTTCAAAGGCCTTCCATTTTTTTTTTTTTTTTCATGTGGTACTCTTTTTTCAAAAAGAAAATTTTAAAGTGTCCCGATTCCAGGTTGATACAATTATCCGAGGAGAGAATTGCTTTCTAGTATACCCAAAAAAGAAAATTAATTAAAACCCTTAGATGCCCTCATTTTGGGGGATTGAGATCATGTGCAATATCTAGTGATACAATTCCTATGAATGGTTAAGATTGATAATTGCAAAAAGTAACTTTCAATCTCAACCATTAATTAAAAAAGTTAAGAAAAAAAGTGAAGAGAAGTAAAAAGTAAATTATTATTATTATTATTATTATTATTATTATTATTATTTTGTGAGAGATGGTAGGATGAATTGCATCGAACCCTAAACCTATTTTGGGATAATACAATTAAAATGGGTCATTTCATGTTGACACGAATAAATATCTATGTATAATTGTGTTAATTGTAGGTCAACACCCAAAATGTTGCTTATCGTGTCAATTTTGGGTTGACCTAATTTTGGCTCAAACCTATTAAAGTTAAACCCTAACCCTCCAAAACATGAGTCGTGTTCAAGGGTTGTATCTAACATTATCACCCTAACATTTTGAGGTAAAACTTAGGTACAATTTCTTAAATGCAATACATTAAGTTTCCCAATAAAATTCAAATACAAGTCCGCATTGCATTTAAGTTTTCTTGGAAAAAAAA
This sequence comes from Quercus agrifolia, assembly GCA_029955455.1. Classification (NCBI taxonomy): domain Eukaryota; kingdom Viridiplantae; phylum Streptophyta; class Magnoliopsida; order Fagales; family Fagaceae; genus Quercus; species Quercus agrifolia. The sequence goes on along the minus strand of JARQAD010000007.1, from coordinate 39,269,412 downwards.
AAAATTTGGGTTTGCTTCATTAGTCAACACACCATGTGTTATAATTTGTTAGGAACTTAATATATTGTACATAAGGAATTGTATCTAAGATTAGTCCCACATTTTCATTTCTTATTAGAGACAAAGAGCACTTAGTGGTAAAAAAAAATACAAATTTTACCATATAAAGCTTATAAACTGATATGACAATGAGTATAATTGATAGGTGTCAGGATTTAGTATATGTAAAACAAGAGAGATATTTCTTGAGAGATGAGTAATTATATTTCCCATGAGTGGGGGATTTAGTATATGTAAAACAAGTGTCAAAATAATATTTGAATTTTGTAAATATGTGCCAAAATAGCATTTGGGTTTTATGAAATTGTTATCAAAATAATATTTGGGCTTTGTAAAATAGTGTCAAATTAGTATTTGGGCTTTATAAAATAATGCCAAATTAGAATTTGGGCTTTGTAAAATAATGCAAAATTAGCATTTGAGTTTTGTAAAATAATGCCAAATTAGCATTTAGGTTTTATGAAATAGTTGTCAAAATAATATTTAGGCTTTGTAAAATAATGCCAAATCAGTATTTGAGCTTTGCAAATAATGTCAAATTAGTATTTGGGCTTTATAAAATAATGTCAAATTAGCATTTAGGTTTTATGAAATGGTTGCCAAAATAATATTTGGCCTTTGTAGAATTTTGTAAAAATATTGCCGTGTAGCAATGGACTTTTAGGAAGTGTTGTATTGTAACAGACTTTTAAAGATGCCATATCTAACGGACTTTAGAAGTGCCGCGTCGTAGCGGGCTTTAGAGATACCACATCGTAACGGACTTTAGAGGTGCCGCATCGTAGCGGGCTTTAGAGATGCCGCATCGTAACGGGCTTTAAAAGTGCCGCATTGTAGCAGGCTTTAGAGATTTTCCCCACAAGGTAAGTTCTTTTGGGCTTTTTATAGAGATGGTATAACTTTATGGCTCAATATGGTAGCAATATGGTGAGTATTTTTGTGAAAACCCAAGTTGAATAATGTGTGGGTTATAATGGGTAATATTTGTGAGAGGACCCAAGGCAATTTGTGGGGCTTATATATGGAATATTTGTGAAAGTCCAATAACATGGAGAATATTTGGGTAATATATATGGAGAATATTTATGTGGGCTCAAAATAACTTATAGGTTTGTGTGGGTATTTTTCTGAGTGGGCTAATGAAATTAAGACCCAAAATTTGTACCTTAACATTTAGCCCCTCGAGTCACATGTGAGCAGTTTCTGCTTGGTCACACATGCGAGTTTGAAATTTTTGGTGGTAATTGTGAATAGTGGGCTTCTGCAACTTCTCCACATTCAGCACTTTCCCACATTCAGCACTTAGTGGGTCTTCAGTTACTCCCCAGTTTTCTTGCATTAAATGTTGGTCTCTTCCCCATGTCTTGTCATCTGCACCCTTCATGTTTACCAATAAAGGGCTGGCCTTGGCTGTTTCTTCTTTTATTCCTTCACTTGGACCGAAAAACAGAGAGATTAAGGCAGAGAGAGCACCGTTTCTTCTTCTTCTTATTTTTCGGCCAAGAGTGAGAGAGGAATACCCACTTCAACCAAGGCAGAGAGAGAGTGACTAAGATTCTTAGCAAAACAATGAGAGAAACAGAGCTTCTTCTTCCTTCCTTTCCTTGTTTTCGACTAAGGGTGAGAGAGGCAGAGGGAACTGACACTTTTTTCTTCCCTTGTTGATTTCGGCCAAGTGAGAGAATGACCCATAACTTCTCTTGCTTCCCGTGGTGGCCGTGGGTATTCTTCTGCTCTTTTCTTCTTCTTTTTTGTTCTTGGGAAAACATCTCTGGTTCTGTGAGTCATGGCTGAAGGAGAGGAACCGTTGGTTTCTGGTGATGCTACTACTGCTAGGGTGGCTATGCGAGAGAGTGAGGCTACTGCTGGGGGTGATGATGTGGAGGTTGGGACAGGGGAGTCCTTGTTGCCATTGCAGGACCTGTGGTATTGTTCATCCTCTTTGTTCCCAGCAGTTAGGGCCCTTGAGGTCAGCCCACCCGGGGTGCCAAAGAAGTGGATTCTGAAAGGTGAAGCCCCCAGTCACGAGACAGTATGGGTCCCAACCGTTTAGTTGTGCTGAAATTTGGCTGGTTAGCTCACGTGACCTCTAGCTGCTGGAATTTGTGTGTGAGCTGGGCTGGCCCAGCTGGGCTTTGTAGTTAAGCTTCCTTTGGCTTGGTTATCCCTACAAAGTGAATATTTTTGCCATGGGTGATTTACATGGGCTTTTATAAATCTTGTAAGAGAGGTATTTCTTGAGAGATGAGTAATTATATTTCCCATGAGTGGGGGATTTAGTATATGTAAAACAAGTGTCAAAATAATATTTGAATTTTGTAAATATGTGCCAAAATAGCATTTGGGCTTTATGAAATATTTGCTAAAATAATATTTGGGCTTTGTAAAATAGTGCCAAATCAATATTTGGGCTTTGTAAAATAATGCCAAATTAGCATTTGGGTTTTATGAAATAGTTGTCAAAATAATATTTGGGCTTTGTAGGATTTTGTAAAAATATTGCCGTGTAGCAACCGGCTTTTAGGAAGTACCATATCGCAATGGACTTTTAAACATGCTGTATCGTAACGGACTTTAAAGGTGCTACATCGTAGCGGGCTTTTCGTGGTGCCGCATTGTAGCAGGCTTTAAAGATGCTGCATCGTAGCGAGCTTTTAAAGATGCCATATCGTAACGGGCTTTGAAGATGCCGCATCGTAGTGGGCTTTAGAAATGCCGTATCGTAACAGGGTTTAGAGGTGTCGCATCATAGCAGGCTTTAGAGATTTTCCCCACAAGGTAAGTGCTTTGGGGCTTTTTATAGAGATGGTATAATTTTGTTGCTCAATATGGTAGCAATATGGTGAGTATTTTTGTGAAAACCCAAGTTGAATAATGTATGAGCTATAATGGGTAATATTTGTGAGAGGGCCTAAGACAATTTGTGAGGCTTATTTATGAAATATTTGTGAAAGTCCAATAACATGGAGAATATTTGGGTAATACATATGGGGAATATTTATGTGGGCTCAAAATAACTTATGGGCTTGTGTGGGTATTTTTGTGAGTGGGCTAATTAAATTAAAGCCCAAAAGTCTGTACCTCAACAATAGGCTTCAACTATTTAATAAATAAATAATATTATTATTATTATTACTCTTTTCGTCCTAATTTGCTTGTCCTGTTTCTGTTTTAAAAGTCAAACTTTTTAAAAGGACACCATTTATTGTCTTGTTTGTCTTATAAAAATGTCTAAATTTACAAAACTACCCTTAAATAAATTTATCAACTTTTTTTAAAAAGAGTTATTCTTAACGAGGCAACTAAAAAGTTGGCCAAATTAGACTGATTTTTTAAATATTTGTTAGTTTTCTTTTCAAATAGTTTTGAAAATAAAATAGGGGTATAATAGGAATATTAGTAAATTAATTAATTTTATTTTTAAAAACAGGACAATATTTTGGGACATTCCAAAATGGAATAGAAGACAAACAAACTAGGATAGAGGGAGTATTACTTTGGTGTAATCAATAACATATCAGTTTGTAAGTTCTATACAGTAAATTTGTAATACTTGTTGGCTCTAGCAGATTGCAGGGGAGCTTGAGAATTGAGATTATTAAGGGGTTCAATAAACGGTGTGGAGTGAAGACTAAACTAAAGGCAAGTAGTGCCGCCCGAGGAAAGGGAAGTAAAGAAGCAAACTTAGAGCGTGTGTATAAATGCACTCACTCAGAAGTCAGAACCATGCATTTATTGAATGCAACCATTATACTATATTCTCTCTTCCTTAGTACACTTTATCAGGAAAAAGAAAACCCATCTGAAAAAAATTCCAAAAACAACCAACAAAGATTCACAGAATTTGAATCTAACGGATTTATACTATATTAAATGTATTAAATCTAACCAAAACATCTCGTGAAGCTTCTTAGAGCAAGAGCAAGGAGTTCTATTAGTTTTAGCTCCCCCAATGAACCACACAGAGAGCCTCACTGTCTGTCTCTTAACAAAGGATCCTCGTGATGGAGAGCTCTTAACTTAAGTTTCACGAGTTTCATATTTCACACTCAGAACTCAGAAATGCCTCTCAAACTCGAACCCAGTTTTGAATTCTCTCCTTCTTCTTCTTCTCCTTCAAATACCTCACAATTCTTCCACAAAATCCATCATCAAACTCCAACCACCTTTGTCTTTGTCTTACTTATCTCTTACTATGGAATTCATAACAACTCAGCTATTCTTCTCCACCCTTTTTGTCTGCCTAGTTTGCCTCAATGCTAACATTCTCCAAACCTACATGGTTCACCTCCACCCAAATGGTATGACCAGCTCTTTGTTCACTTCCAAGCTTCACTGGCATCTCTCATTTCTTGAACAAACTGTTGCTTCTCAAGAAGACCCTTCACTTCGCCTTCTCTATTCGTACCATACAGCCATGGAAGGTTTTGCAGCTCAGCTATCTGAGGCCGAGGTCGAGTCCCTGAAAAAGTTGCCTGATGTTATTGCAATAAGACCTGACCGGCGGCTCCAGATTCACACTACCTATTCTTACAAATTCTTAGGCCTAAACCCCACAAGAGGAGGTGCTTGGTACAAGTCTGGATTTGGTCGTGGAACAATAATTGGGGTCCTTGACACTGGAGTTTGGCCCGAGAGTCCAAGCTTTGTTGATCATGGAATGCCTCCAGTTCCCAAGAAATGGAGAGGCATTTGTCAAGAAGGGCAAAGCTTCAGTTCCTCAAATTGTAACCGGAAACTCATTGGTGCAAGGTTCTTTACTGAGGGTCACCGAGTGGCTACCAAGTCATCAGCACCAAATATTGTTCAGGAATATGTGTCCCCAAGGGATTCCCATGGGCATGGAACTCACACATCATCAACAGCTGGGGGAACTTCAGTTCCAATGGCAAGTGTGTTTGGTAATGGAGCTGGTGTGGCTCGAGGAATGGCTCCCGGTGCCCACATTGCCATGTATAAAGTTTGCTGGTACAGTGGCTGCTATAGCTCCGATATAATGGCTGCAATGGATGCTGCAATTCGTGATGGAGTTGACATCCTCTCCCTCTCTCTAGGTGGCTTCCCACTGCCAATTTATGAGGATAGCATTGCAATTGGCAGTTTTCGAGCAATGGAGCATGGAATATCAGTTATATGTGCAGCAGGAAACAACGGTCCAATGGAAAGCTCAGTTTCCAATGAAGCTCCTTGGATTTCTACCATTGGTGCAAGCACACTTGACCGGAGATTTCCAGCTATAGTTCGAATGGGTAATGGACAAACCCTCTATGGGGAATCCATGTACCCTGGGAACCATTTCATGACAACTGGAAGAGACCTTGAACTGGTTTATGTGACCGGTGGGGACAGGGGAAGTGAATTTTGCTTCAAAGGGTCTCTCCCAAGAGACAAAGTTCGTGGTAAATTGGTAATTTGTGACCGAGGTGCCAATGGAAGAGCAGAGAAAGGACAAGCTGTGAAGGAAGCTGGTGGTGCTGCAATGATATTGGCAAATACAGCAATAAACCTGGAGGAGGATTCAGTTGATGTCCATGTTCTGCCTGCAACATCAGTCGGTTTTGATGAATCAGTTCGCTTGAAGGCATACATAAACTCTACAATGAAGCCTATGGCTTGGATAGAATTTGAGGGAACTGAGATAGGCAAATCCAGAGGTCCAGCAGTAGCTCAGTTTTCATCAAGAGGGCCAAGTTTTACTAATCCTTCAATCCTCAAACCAGATGTGATTGCTCCTGGGGTCAACATTATTGCTGCTTGGCCTCAAAACTTAGGTCCTACTGGCCTTCCAGAGGATTCTAGAAGAGTGAATTTCACCGTCATGTCTGGGACTTCAATGGCTTGTCCCCATGTCAGTGGAATTGCTGCTCTTATCCACTCAGTTCACCCCAAATGGACCCCTGCTGCCATTAAATCAGCACTAATGACAACTGCTGATATAACTGACCATTCAGGAAAACCAATCATGGATGGGGACATACCAGCCAGAGTTTTTGCTATTGGAGCTGGACATGTGAACCCTGGAAAGGCCATTGATCCAGGGTTAATCTATGATATCAGGCCAGATGAGTATATCACTCATCTATGCACTCTTGGATACACAACAACAGAAATATTCTCCATCACTCACAGGAATGTCAGCTGCCATGAAGTTTTGCTGATGAACAGAGGTTTTAGCCTTAATTACCCCTCAATTTCTGTGACCTTTAAGCATGGAATGAGAATTAAGATGATCCAAAGGCGACTAACTAACGTGGGAAGTCCTAATTCAATTTACTCATTGAAAGTGACAGCACCTGAGGGTGTAAAAGTGAGGGTTAAACCTCATCGGCTTATTTTCAAACACATAAACCAAAGTCTGAGTTATAAAGTATGGTTTATATCTCGGAAGAGCACAGGAACAGAGACGAAGAGGTTTGCACAGGGGGATTTGACATGGGTGCACCATAACAACAGTTTTTATAGGGTTAGGAGCCCTATTTCAGTCACATGGAAGGGTAAGGAGTACTAGTAGATTACAATAGCTATGATCATTTAGGTCGAATAACATATTGTTATTACTCAGAACCATAGAGACTTGCTGTTGGAATTGTATTCTGAGTTGGGAGTAGAAATTTTCAAAACAATATCTAAAATGCCTTTTTGTCATCCCAAAAAGGAAAGATAAATTAATTATATAAACTTCTAGTCTTCTGATAATCTAGTGATTGTTTGGAACTTGAACGTTTTCACTTTAATTATCTCTTTATTCTGATTATTGTCCTCTCTCCCAGTTAAGCAAAGAGGCAGATATAAACTTGCAGAAATCTGCAAAATTAAAATGTATTTATTCCTATCATCTTTGTTTTCCATCACATACACACACAAAAATAATAATAATAATATTATAATAAATATAAAAGATGACAATATATATAAATATAAGCTGACATATTGAGCATCAGGGATGCATTTGGAAGGTATAAGATGATTGTCAATAAATTTTTTGATTCAGTTGCCTATTCTGCAGCACATTAAACAAGCTACACAGGGTTTATAATTACCATTTCATTGACATAAAAGGCTATAACAGATTACTTAATTTGAAACATGAGCTATATCCAACCCATGTATAAGAAACAATAAATGAATTAAACATTGCCAAATTCATTGAATGAGAAGGAGCATGTGGTATATTCATATTCACATGAACCAAGTCTTCCAAAGTTTCACTTGACTAAATTACAAAAATCCAACATGACAGATGAAAGAGCAAAACAAGAGAGACAAATATTGACTCATTTTTTTATGAATTGCAAACCATTCGCATTGGAGTATCTCTCCATGAATCTCATGAATCTGTCCCAATCTCGAGGAGTCCGCATCACATACTTAGCTTCAATTCCTGCAGGCTTTCCGTTGACAAATTTGGCATTTACATCAACTGACTGAAGAACCCCTTCCTCATCAATCATGTAAAAACCAGTGATATCACCAACTTCACCAGATGAATCAAAAACTGAGGGCTGATCAAACCTGAAGATAGCCATACCATTTGTGCCATCTCTAGACTTGGTTAGCCTCACATCTGGTACTGTCTGTTCATCAGTTCCTTGGATGAACTGAATTGTTGGTTTGACCATCATTATAATGGATCCATGGGAGTTCTGTCTTAGCGGAGCTACCCTCAGACGAGGCAAGTGAAGAGGTAGGCCATTGAATAATGACTTTGCACTTCTATGGACAGCAGCCCAAGATACTATGCCTAAAGATAGAACAAACATGTATGGAATTTATCATTCATGGATAGCCATCTCTATTATTTCATATATGCTAGCATTTTAATGACATCTCTGAATCTCTCAATTGAAACATTTTCATAACCTACTCGGTATTTGTGCCCAAAGGGTGATCTTGCAAAGAGATATTACAATAATGCTCATGGTTAAACATGAAATTTGGGTGTAAATGATGCTCCCCAATAAGGCTGATCAACCATATTACCGTGACACAATCAATTACATATATTGACAATGTTTGATAGAAGGGTCCTAAAACCCCTTTGAAACTTTTGTCCTATTCCTAGCTTCGTTCCTTGGATTTTGTCCTTACCATGAGAGAGGTCCATTCTTCTTTTGCATGTAATAGTTATTTTAATGTTAAGTTCATTACAAAGTATTTTTACATAGATACCTCAACATATAGAGCCAGACATTTATGTGATGTGTGCATTCCATGTATACTAAGACAAATACAAAACACCAAAAATTTTTAGAACAAATATTACCGTGAAATTTGCAAGCCTGTTAAATGCAAAAATCATCCAAATGAAATGATATTTCATTTTTTTCAATTTGTCTTGGAAAGAAGGGAGAGTATGAGAACAAAATTCCAACTGTTTGGCATTGCAAAATGCTACCGTTAATTTTGGAGAACGCATATTGTCCTTTCTACATTTCATTTGGAAGATTTGTCTTGGAAAGAAGGGAGAGTATGGGAACTAAATTCCAACTGTTTGGCATTGCAAAACGCTACTGCTAATTTTGGAGAACGAATATTGTCCTTTCTACTCCTCTTTAATATAATTTCCATACTCTCCACCACACCCCCCCTCCCCACTAAAAAATGGTAAAATTACATTACCCTCCCTTGAGTTTATAGAAATGACACTTCCCCTAAACATTCATACAAATGACAACCCCCGTTCCCCTTTTGTGGTTTTCATAAATGCAACAAATAAGTCCATGCCCTTTCAAATTGTGGTTTCACTCACAAAATGTTCAATTTAAAAAATATATATATATATATTCTTACCAAGCTATGTCATTTTAAAAAAAAATCCTTACCAAAATTATGGAGAAAACAACACTCCCTTTCTTGAGGTTTGTGGATGAATAACATCCCCACTATTAGGTATGTATAAATTAATAGGATTTTTTTTATATTAAAAAAAATAGAGAATATTCTAGTAATGAAAAAATAATTGTTTCATTTATATAAACCTCGAGGGGGAGAGTGTCATTTCATGAAAAGTTTGGGTGGGGGGGGAGGGGGGTAGTGTCGTTTCAATAAACCGTAAGGGAGGTTGGTATAATTCACCAAAAAAAAAGGAGAAAGAAAGTACCATCTTATTTTCAAATTGTACTATCAATCTAGCATCATAAATTCATTTGGATATTTTCCCATTTGAAATTTCATATTACTCCCTTTGTCTAATGTAGTTTCAGGAATCCAGAACTCTCTACCAAGCCTATGAGAAAAATTTTGTCAAAGAAAGAAGTCTTATGTAGGAATAGTGGAAGTCCTTACTTCCTCTCACAGAAGGAGAAGAATGAGAGGGAGAGAACAACAACAATTATATATCCCACGTCATATCCAGCATTATTCTTATTCCTTCTTCCTGATATGGTCTTTAGGAATGGTAACTGTTTTTCACAGAAACAGAATTCACTAATCTACCGATCTAAAATGTTCCAGAAATTCACAATTTCACTATAATAATTGAGTGCCATACTCAAATTGATGTTCAACCATCTTCCTATTTACCAATAACCAGAAACATTTCTTAACAAACAGTTTTCAAAATCATAAGGACCCACCCCATGTTACATAAACCATTAATTTTCCATATTACATTCTTCTACAATTATATACTATCAAATTCTTGAAAAATTTCAAGTAAACCCATATACCCATTTCACATACAAATATCCCTCCAACAAAAATGAGGAAAATAGCATAAAAATGCAAAATTTCAAGTAGAGAAGTAACATACAAATATACAATCCAGCATTGATAAAACCCACTTGCTGAAAAGTGAGAATCACTTACTTTTCAGTTGACATGAACTAGCAAGAAAGAAAATGTTACAAATTTCTGAAGAGAGAAAGAAGAGGAGAGTACCTGAGGAAGAGCGTGGCTGCAGCAAATGGTGTGAGACTGGAGAGGCCAAAGCAAGAGAATGCAGGGTTGCCATTGTGAGAGAGAGAGAGAGAGAGAGAGAGAGAGAGGAGTTATAAAGAGAGAGTTGGTGTGGTTTCTAGAGAGTGTGGTGTGTAAAAAGGACAGCCATTCACTTGGAAACATTCTTAGCTTTGCAAAATGGATTGGTCACAGAGAGAGAGAGAGAGACTCCTGAGTTTCTTTGTCGTATGCACCATGCAGAGTCTGGCAATTCACTACAACAGGACACGTGGCACCTGTTATGGGTTGGCCCAAAACCCTATGAAAGTGTTGCCCACTGCCCACTAAATATTGTTTGACACTGCTCCTTTAGTGTTACTATAACTTTCTATTAGCTACAACGAGAGCATTCGCTTCAGCTGCACAAATTTATATTTATTTTAACATAAGAATTACTTTTCTATTTTATTTTCATGCTGCACTTTTCAAAACACTTACCATCAAATTATTTATTTTACATTATATTTTATTAAAATATTATTTTTTATTATTTTTTTAATTTTCTTTTTCTTCACTCACAACAACCATTAATTGCTTTCTTCATTTATTCTTCACGTAAGGAAAATTTTTTTAAAAAAATTAAGTGCAAATGAATAGTGTTAATATAAATTTATATAATTATTATAATGACCATATAATTTTACAAAATTTTGTGTGGTGGTAAATTTTAAACTTGATTGGCTAAAATGGATTAGAGCATACATTAATTGGACCCTTATACAATGAGTTTTACTACTTTTTATGAGAAAATAAAAAAATAACAATTTTTTTGACAATTTTTTTAATTTCTAATAAAAAAATTTCTAAATTGGATGATTATTAAGCGGAACCTTATACAATAACTAATAAGAGTGCTCAAAGACTAACACAGCAAATTCACAACATTTTTTAAATTGTTGAGATAATTCTTTTTTTTTTTTTTTTTGTAGAATTTGTTGAGATGATTCAGTTTACATGGATTCACATTTATAAGAATTTGCTGATTTATTTTATATGAATGTCAGTCCTCAAAGGCAGGCTATTAATGGCGTGGCAATTTATTCTTGAATCTTGACCATAACTAAAAATCAGTCAATGAATAACAATTAGGTTGCGCTTCCCTCCAGCTTTATGACTTGGAATTTCCTATATACCAATGTAAGTTTTGAATTTCAGGCTCGGTGTACTCCTAATTCATGCATATATTTATACAAAATATTATGGCTAAACTATACTGATCAGAATCAGGAGCAGCTCTACATGTATCTCAGGGTGGTCAAATTTGCCAAAAAATGTAAATATATACTTGCAAAAAAAATATATATGTACACTAAACTAATTTATTTTGACCACCTTGAAATGAAAACTTTAAGAATTTCGATTAATAAAAATAAGAATAATACTACATTCACAACATTGACATCACTTTTTGAACTATTTCACAACATAATTTCATAACAAATCTTATGTGATAAATAGAAATCGGTTACTAATTCTAATTTTGGTCCAATATTAATATTACTTTTTAAACTATTAATAACAAATTGTTGTATAAGATTTGTTTTAAAAAATGCTTAAAAAAAAGATTTGTTTTAAAAATGTAATAGATTTAACATTACTCCAAAAATAATTCTGGCCCCTCAAGAATAATATTGTAGTCATGAGTTATCATTGACAATTCTGGCAGTTATGCTATTTTTTGCTTTGCCGTAGTAATAATTTTACTTTCCTTAACAACTTATCTCACAGTTGTAGCAAACATCATTCGTTTTTCTTTCTATTCTCTATTATCATTTCAATTCTCTTACTTTATTACTCTCATTTCAGCATTCTTAATTTTCACTTTATCTCTTATCAATCCTTTTTTACACTTCATGTATTTTTTTTTTTTTTTTGTAATATTGATATATTCAAGTTATTTCTTTATTAAATTTTATATAATTTAAGTTTCTTAGTGACCACCTTAAAAATAATTCATAAAGTTACCATTGATCTGGATCATAATCTCCCAAACAATCTCTCTCTCTCTCTCTCTCTCTCTCTCTCTCTCTCTCTCTCTCAAGACATATTCAACAGATATAATATGTGCTTAATAATTTTTTTTTTTTTTTTAACATCTCATATTTGATAGCATTCAGGATCCGCTCATGGCCTAGGCTTAAGTTCCCTATTCCCCCAAAATTTTATAAAACGACTCTAACACCACCCATTGAAGAAAAAATATATATATTTAAAGGAAAAAAAAAATAAAAAAAAAGAAGTAGTGCAGCCGTCTTTCCTCCCCTTCAAATAAGGCCCCAAAATATTGGGTAAATAAAAATTCAACCTAATAAACCGAAAATTATTTCAATAAAAGAAAATTGTTATGTTTGTTAATTAAGTGGATAAGCTTTTTTTAGAAGGATTAAGTGGATAAGCTATTATCAATTATAAAAGAAATAGAACCTAAATACAAAAACTTATTTAGTAATTTTGAATCTCAAAAGGTAAGAAAATTATTATTTTTAAACGCATATGTAATATAGAAAGTTAAATAAAAACTATTTAATTTATATTAAATATTAAAAAAATTTCACTTAAAATTATTGTAGGGAATTAATACGAAATTCCCAAACTTGTGAGAAACAAAATAGAGAAAACACACGGTAAAAAAAAATAATCACACGCACAAGACAGTATTTACGTAATTCGACAATTTGCCTACGTCCACAAAGTTGCAGGGATTTCATTATTATCAGGAAAAAATACAAAAAGCGGCCATATATTTTTTTTCTCTCTCAAAAACTACATCAAGGAACCCTAATTACCAAAACAACGGTTTCTATATCCTGCGCATGGGATTCACAATGGGCTACAAAATGGGCCAAAATTTTTTCCCAACTTGTGGTTGCTATAGATCAAAGAAAGAAGTAGTCTGTGAATTCAAAGCCATCATGGGGTCATCGTAGTAAGTTTTTTACTTGAGCTAGCAATAGGATATTAGTGGTATAAGTTCTATTGTACAAACTTCAATTCTTTCATAGTGAATCTGTTTTACCTTGAGGATAGTTAGGTTAAATCTTCTTCAGGTTTTTTACCGATTTGGTTTTCCTAGGTCATCATATCGTTGTTTTAACCTAGATCTGAATAATAAACCTAAGTATTCACTTGGTTAATTACGCAATTTTCAATTTTTCTGCAAATCCAGACATTCCGTACATATAATGTACACAATTTCCCATTGAATTTACGTAATTATGGATATTCAATTTTTCTATAAATCCAAACATTACATACATTGCTACGGCTTGGGCTTATCGGCCCAAGCCTCCGCTCTATGGACCGAGCCTCAGAAAATCTCTCATTAAAAACCACGCAACATTATTTCGGGTCGGATCGTTACTCAGATCAAACACAACTAGGCTCCACAAAACCCAACAATTATTGCTTTAAGCCTAAAATTATATTAGGATGGACCTCATAGCATTATGTGCGATAGCGACAAGTGTGTGTACAAAAGATAATTCCAAAACAATTAATACATTTGTATTAAAAGGTAACAAAATATTTTTTCGAATTACCAAACTGAAATGACTTTTGATATAATATTGAAAACTTTAGTTATATATAACCTAAAAGTTTAAAGTTTAAAAGAATGGCCAAAAATAAATAAATAAATAAATATTAAAATACTAAATCCCTTGTCGTTTTGTTTATGGAGAAAATGAGCCTCAACTCTCAACCCAGGTTTAATAATGTTAGAGAAAGTCTAGAAACACAACAAAATGTCACAATATTTTTACACCAATCTTTATTCCCATGTCCTTTTGTTTTTGGAGAAAATGAGTCTCAACTCTCAACCTATGTCTAATAATGTTAGAGAAAGTTTAGGAACACAACAAAATGTTGCAATATTTTTACACAAATCTTTATTTTTAGTTACAGTGGGTCTCCACTCACATTTAGCATGATAGTCACTCTACAAATAAAAATTCTTGTAAGATGTGGGGGTAAAGACTGAGATTCAAGTCTATATATAGAAGCTTCATACACATACTTTTTTTTTTCTTTTTTTTTTGGGATGAGTACACACATACTTCAAGATTAAAAAATATATATATATATATTTTAAAAAGTTTTGGTGAGCCTCAATCTAATATTTTATTTTTATTTTTTATTTTATTTTTACTTATAAAGGACTGACATCTTAATATTGTGACAATTTTTTGAGTCCTTAGAACAACTCATGATGAAATGTAGATCAATCAGCTAATTATAAGATGGCTGTAAACTTGAGGAGACCATAGAATAGCATACCGGAGGCAAACCTAAACCGGGTTCAACCTTATAGTTTTTTTATTTTTATCAAGGGTTGACTTTATTTTTTAGAAGAAATTAAGGGTTGACCTATGTCCCAATTAAGTTTATTACGCATAATCATAATCAAGCAAGATTTCAATTTTTTGATTACGTACATATTTCGTGTAAAGAATATCTAGCTAGACAATGTAAACCATGCAATAATGAGGAGTCAATATATTTTTTTTCTTTTAAGAATCAAGGTGTTAATATTCCCTTCTCAAAAAAAAAAAAAAAAAAAAGGTGTTAATATTCACTCTAAATTGTTAGACTATGTTTTGTCTCACAAAGTAATTGTTATTTCCCTATAATTGTGTTACACCTCTGACTTAATTTTGGAAATATATATAGCAAGAATTAGGGTGAATAAAATCTAAGATTTTGTATTAATAATGAAATTATTATGGCAGATCTCTGAGAATAAAGATCAGTAATTTGAAAATTAGGTTGATCTCCTTCTCTTTTTTATATATACCAAGCCCGTGGAAAACTCCATCATTATTTGTGCGTACGTTACATCTTCAGAAAGAGTTCTGAGAAGCCATTAAAATTAGGTACGTTTTTCTTTTATTATACTCTTCTTCTGTATTAGTAAAACCTATATGTAATTCACTGTTTTTTTTCATTAATTGAAAGTTTCACTTTGTGTTTGTTTTACTACAATTAGGTCTCCCTCTAAATTAGTAGAAACCGTTATAATTTCTCTTTCTAAAAGAATTGATTTTTTTTCCGGTTTTATGTTAAATAATTTGTTGAGTTCTTAGGCTTATGTATGCCAGAATAAGACTTTTATTTTACAATATATAATAAAACTGTGGCATGAAAAGAGTCTGGAAGGATTTGTGTGGTGTGGAGAGAGAGAGAGAGAGAGAGAGAAAACTAGCTGTGAGTTTGGTATGTGGGAGAGTTTTCCTTAGTTTTATTCTTGGATTTTGATTTGGTTTTGGTTTTTATTTTTAATGTTATCTGTATTCTCAAAAAAATCGTGCTGCTAAACTAAGTTGAACTTGGACTTTCTTCTTAAATGAGAAAAGATGTACCACTCAACCATAAAACTTTGTTTGATTTTTCTTGAATAAAATTTTATGCTAAGTTTTTTAAGTTCAAATTTGTAATTTATGACTATTGAAGTAAAATCAGCAACAACCACCTATCCAGATTTGGACTAAAAACAAATAACACAGAGAAAATAAAACAAAATAAATTGCCCGGCTGCTAATTTGAATTGAATGCTTTAAGCCAATTATATAAGTTTTATTCTTTCACTTAAATTTACAATTTTAAAATATTAATGCTTTAACTTGATCATTTTTAACTCTTTTAATGTCCAAAATTAAGAACCGTACTAAATTCTAAATACACTAATCTTTGTTTGTTAGTTCAGAAAATGGGACGTGGAAAACTACCAATGGAACTCATCAAGAGTGAGAAATCTCGTAACATGACTTTTCAAAAGAGAAAGAAGGGTCTAATGAAGAAGGCTTATGAGTTCTCCACCCTTTGTGGAGTTCAAACTTGTATGATTATCTATGGTCCTAAACTTCAAGAACGGCCAATGGAGCTTGAGACTTGGCCCCAAAATCATGACGAAGTTGTCGAAAGGATCAAAAGGTACAATGAAAATTTAGTGCATAAACGTCCTAGGGGAAGCACTACTTTGTCCGATTTTTTCATAGAGAGGAACAAGAAGGTTGAAATTGAGATTTTAAGACTACGCAAGAACATTTTCAAGGCCAAGTACCCAACATGTGATGACCGCATTGAAACATTGCCTGAGGATCAACTAGCTGTTGTTCTTGATGTTTTGGATGCAAAGTTTGAAGCTGTGACAAGGGCGATGAAGATGTTGCAAGGAAAGCACCTTATGATTGAGAAATCATCAACATCAGGGAATATATTAGGTGGTCATGTTCCTCATCACTCTGAATTAATGAGAAACCATTATGATAGTCTGCAAATGCAAGCTTTACAGTGTCAAGACTCTTCAATAAAGCCACTTGATTTTCAGTTTCCAACTCAGTTCCAAAGTCCCCAAGGATCTCAAATGGTACCAATTAATACAAGTCATTATGGTGATCATATGGACAATTCTTTCATGAATCTTTTGTATGCTGCTGAATGGACTCAGTTCAATACAGTGTCTTCTAATAATATTGTTCCATATGCTCCACTGAATGATACGTCTAATTACAATATCATGCCTGGGATGTTGGAGAACACAGTCTTGAACAATCCTAGTGCCTCCATGAATTACTATGACCTAACCAAACGATTCAGTATTCCACAACCTGTGCCGTATCCGATGCTGCCAAGTATTTCCTCTCAAACACCTAGCTTTCAAGTGAATGAGTTATATGATTTCAGCCAGTTTGATATGAAGAACAAGAATGCCATGATTTAGATTTGCTAATCTCGAAGGTTAGGACTCTAGACTAGTTAGTTTAACTTTGGCTTTTATGTACTTTGTTGTTAACCTTGGTTCTTATTTTAGTTCCTTGTTAAGGATTTAAATTTATCCTTTGTTTTTTTTTTTTTTTTTTTTTTGAATCCTAAGGCTTGTCTCAAAAATTTATGACTACATAATCCTATTGGATCTTCTACCTTTTATATATTATAGTTGTATGATTGAATGTTATTTATTCTAGTTGTACGATCACTTAAAACATATTCCAGGTACAATAACCTTCTTATTTATTTCTTGGTTTGGATATGATAAAAGTAAGAAGCAAAATTCATATATAAAATGGCTATTATATGATGGGAAACTATACTGTTGATTTATGGTAACAGAGGCAGTGATAACTGAAAAGTAATTTGCTTGTTAGCTTCTTTCTTTTCTTTTCTTTTTTCCTTTTCAATTTCTGATCTATACACCAAAAAAAGTATACTTTTCTTTCTTTATATGAAGTTCTTTATATATATAACAGTTCTATAAAAGTAAAACCATTGCTATTTTCTTTACTGAAATCTGTAATTATTTATTTGACCATCTATTGTGACATCAATACATAACCTGACTTGAGATTGCCATGTGACTGAGTCTCTTTTGAGGTGGCAAGAGCTGGGTGAATACTACATTGATCATATGTATAGGTTAGGTGGCCAATGGGAATTTTTCTTTTGGAACCAGTGACACCACTTTTGAACTGCAAATTAACATGCATGGATTCTTATTCTGTTTCTCAAAAAAGGATTCTTATTCTTAGTGCTTAAGTTAAACCTAGTTTCATCTACCAATCTTCCAACCAACCGTCCATAAATTTTGTGTTATCCAGAAACTTTTCTTACACCAAATTATTTTCACAATTATTTCCTATATAAAGCAGTCCAATTCTTGACCTTAGGTCTCCACAACCTGACCTTATGCACACCATGTTACTAACATGCACGCACTTCAGCTGGAACTCTGTTTTTGGACAGAGTTTTCCTAGAAAGAAATTTTCCTCCAATTTATTATGTGGTGACTTAAATGTATCTACGTATAATTTTAATTACATAAAATATTTTAATGTTCATATAACTTATTTACATAATTTAATAAATCATGTGATTTTATCACAAGACTTTATGAAGTGTCTCGTTTTGAAAAAAAAAAAACTGATTGAACTCTTAATAAATGGAAAAGGAAAGAACAATTTAGGACATCTTCGGACTTTAATCAAGAACCCATATCTTGAAAGTAACCATGTGGTGCCAAATCTATGTAAGTATGTAACTGGTGGCATAACCTTTCCACATTTCACCACCCCATACTATATATATTTGTTCATTGACGTATGCAATTTTGTTGAGTGAGAAGAAGTATGTGATCTTGTTGCCAAATTTTGCTTATGGCTAAACCATAAGCAATAACTAAAATATATTTTATAATTATAAAAAGTAACTAAAATATAATAAAAATATGTCAATAATGAAAATTATAACCAAAAATATTTTAAAGAAACCTCAAACGCATAAATTTTATTTTTTTTGATAAATTATAAATATTTATATCATTGATTTGATTCAATAACAAAGTGTAATATAGAAAGATCATTTACAAATCTAACATAATTATATATAGAGGTATGCATAATTGTAGATCATATATATATATATATATATATATATTAGTTCCTGAGACCTCCTTCTCACAAAAAAAAAAAAAAAAAAAAAGTTCTTGAGACCTTTTAATATTCATAACTATATTTTTCTTCTCAAAAAATAAAATATATCAATCACAAAAAAACTAATAATAATTATGTTGAATAGTTTATTTTAATAATCACAAAAGCGTCTTAGTTTGTTGGATGCCTAAAAGCAATATAATTATGCTTCTCACTCTCTAGCTAGATGGTCTTTACCTTGTAATTTTTTTGATTCCTAGCTTTAATGTCAATAGCCCCCTTATTTTTATTTATGTTGTGAGGGGTGAGGCAGGCCGGTCTCTGTAGTTTGGTTTCTCCTAGCTTATTAATAAAATTTTATGATTATATAAAAAAATAAATAAATAAAAAACTTGTACTTGAATAGGCTGTATGTACTACGTAGTGGTTGAATGGTTTGAATAGTGACAATATAAAATACTAGTTAAGAGAGATTTTTTCATGCGCGCAGCACCCAGTGAATGAATAAAGTGAATATGATTCAGTAATTTTGAAGTGATTGACTAATGGAGAAGGTAAGTGGGGAAGTAATTTCTGAATGGGTATTAAAACAAAAATAGTAATTTATATTTAATAAAAAAATGTTATAATGAAATATATTCATATGATTTGG
Source organism: Quercus agrifolia (assembly GCA_029955455.1). NCBI lineage: Eukaryota > Viridiplantae > Streptophyta > Magnoliopsida > Fagales > Fagaceae > Quercus > Quercus agrifolia. The sequence continues at coordinate 39,250,338 of JARQAD010000007.1, read as the reverse complement.
TTGTAAGCTGTAATCTTAAAATAAAACTTAAATTTTATATTTATGAAATATCTTACTTAAACAATTATATTATTTTTTAAGAAAAATAATCAGAGGTTTTTTTTTTTTTTTTTTTTTAATTGTTATGTACATATGGAAATTTTGTGTATTTGTAAGGGTTTTATTAATGAATTCCCTTAGGCTCAGGGCATCAATTAATAAACCATTTTAAAAAACCTTTTATGAGAAAATAAAAAAGTATCTAACTTTTTTTATGGTTTTTTCAATTTTCTATAAAAAGTTCTCTAAAATAAATTATTAACAGGGGTGGCGTTACTAATGCTTTAGGGATTCAAATGAAACCCCTTAACTGGATTAAAAAAATTATACGTATAAATTATTGTAAAGACCAGATTTGACTTGGAGCCCCAAAACAAGAATGGATCCAAGCCCACAAAGTCCGAACAATAAATTTGTAGAGCGTAGGGTAAAAAGCTAGTCTAGATCTAGGACCAAGATATTGGGTTACAACGTTAAAGAGAAAGAGTTATATATCCGTATCAGCACAAAGAATATCCTCGAACATGCCCCAATGCTCTTTTCTAGAATATTTTTCCGCCTCTTTTTCTTTCCCCCTCCTTCACCTTATATACTATGGATCCTTTACCTTTTTCCCCGTCCACATGTGGACTGGGCGTTTCCTGTCCTTTTTCTCCATTCCTCTTGCCCTTTCTTGAATCTTCCATCCTTAGCTGGAAGGCTGCGTATTCACTGTTCAGGTATCATCTCCACATTAATGCGGCCAGAAGGTTAGTTGGGCGGCATTTAATGCGGAGGTGACAGTACCCTTAGATATTTGTTATTTCTTATTATTATCCTTTATTTGATATATTCCCCTTCACTTTGTGGTAAGGTTTGCCCCAGGCATTGCTCTAAGTGATTAATAAGTTCACCAGACACCTCGGATAGAAGTTCCGAGGTGACCATCGTCCTCGGACACGGTAAAATTCCTCGCAAGCAGGCTCCACCTCTCCTCGGAGGGTAATTTTATCCATTTTTTTGTTGGTTGTCCTCAGATATTCGCCTACCCTCAGACTGGACATTGGGCTTGACCCTTTCTTACGCCGTTTGTATATATGGGGCTAGATATTGGGCCTGGCCTCCTTCAATACAGTTTGAACGCAGGGCCCAATTGGCCCCCACAATTATTATTTTAATTTACTTTTGAAAATATTTTTGGCACATCCTGACTGAAATCTTGCACACTCTGACATAGATTTGTTTAGCCCAAAACTAAACAACACAAATCAGTCCATTCCAAAACCAACCAATAACGTAAATCATAGATCTCTCTCTCTCTCTCTCTCTCTCTCTCTCTCATGAATCTCTTTTCTCTATCTGACTATTGGTATAGTAAATAGTAAGTGTTTGTGAGTTGTAAGTGTATCTCTTTTTATTATAAATTTTTATATTATTTGTATGAGTATATTTCTTATACTAATTGTGTACGTTATTTATTTATTTATTTTTGTTATAATGTTATCTGTGTAAATGCGTGTGTATAGTATACATATAATATAACTTTATATGATTCAATAATTAGGAAATATGGAGGGTTTGTTACATCTATGTGTATTGTTATAATGTTATGATAACATTTTGTTATAAAGTTAGTGATTAAAAAAAATATTAAAATTAGTGATTCTTCAAACATTTGATTGGATAAGTAGACACATGGTATATTGTTTATATACGTATGGATGAGTGTGGCTCTTTAGTTCAATAATTAATACAATGCATGTGGGTTGAGTTTTGTTATTCAATTTAAAATATTTTTATAAAAACAATGACAAATAGATAATGATAGTTGCATAAAAATACAAAATGTTATACAAGCTTTACCAAATAAAATGATTACACCTATTGCAAAATATCTATTGCATTCATCTTAGAGAGAAATATATATTCATACAATTTACCAAAAATGCCCTTAATATTAGAAGGGTAGAGTATTTGGTGAATTTACTTAAAATTCTTTTATGTGGATTGAAGTTAGCTCACATGTCAATCAAGTGAATTGGTACTTTTTGTTGTTTTTCACCGTCTAAAACCAAATAATTGCATAAACAGTACATAACTCGAAACCTATCCATATTTTGTTCCAAAACCGGTTTTTGCGATTTAACTGGTGGCACAGTACATGGGTCTATTGTTGAGAGAAATTTGGATAAGTTTCGGATAGTTGGGATAAATTAGATTACGAATTCTTCAAAAAAAAGAAAATTAGATTTAGGAAACTTAAAACTACAGCACGAAGAAAAGGTTGTGAAGTCGTTTCATTATTTTGTTGAGTATCCTTAAACCTTGATCTTAAGGAACTCTAGAGTCTAGACTTCAATGTCCTGAAACACTCAATACTTTGATCATTGAAGACTTTTAACTATTCTCTAACCTTTTCCTGACCCAAAAAAGTTTGCTTTATACTGTTATTTATGTATATGAAAACTCAAAATTAAATATTATTAATCTCATGGGATAACTCAATTGATAAAGAACTACTACATCTATTGAAGTTAAGGCTACTAATCTTAAACCCTCAGTCCCTGTGTTCTTGGGGCTAAATTTACTCATGGAAAAAAAAAAAAATACAAAATTACATATTTTTCTCAAACTAAAAACATGAAGGCAATTTCTATTATTAACTTCTTCTTCTTTTTTTAATATATATACAAGAGCTATCGATAACACTAGCTTGTTACCAAGTGGGACATTAAAGTGGTTGAATATATGTAAAATTGTTTAAGTTGGATACAGCCTGTATCATACAGGTCTTCAAAGCCCTCACCCGTGGATAGCCATCATCTTTGACGTTAGATAATAATAATAATAAAATTATTAATTATTTTTGAATAGCAATTACAATCTCTCTAATAGGTGGATAAAAAGTGATCCAAAGGTTCAACCCAACACAAAAGTTGATTTGTCATTTTCTTTTTGGTTAAATGTGATTTGTAATTAATAGATGGTTGTCTGCAGTTTAGATAGTGATGTTGTGGATTTATCCCTGCGTCTTCTATTATCTTTTGAAAGATACAAATCACATTTCCTTTTACTCTACTGTTTTTGTAGTTTAGATATTCAGTTCTGTTTTATTCCTCCAACTTCTCTTTTTTGAAGTATTTTGTATATGGCATATAGTTTGCCGGATGAAGATCTTTTCAGGATAATTTCACCTTTAAAATTTTAAAATCATATTAATCTATTTTTTGGTTCATGAAATTTTGAATATATAGCTGGTAGAGATTAAAAAAGCTCAATGGATTATTATTATTATTATTATTATTATTGATAGAAGTTTTGATCTTTTTGGATGTTAGAGGTTCTGGAATGGGTTTTGTTTGTGGATATACAACATCCAAAAATATAAAAGAAGGAAACTTTGTTTTTTATATGTAAAGTCAAACATTGAAAAAATGATTATCAAAATATTTTTATGAATACAACTAAACACTAAAAAACAAAATAATTTTAACATATATTGTTGCAAAATATTTTGTAATGAAGCAACTGAAACCTATAAAAGGGAAAAATATTTGTTTTAAGTTTTCATATATATAAAAAAAAAAAAAAATTCCTGGCGGTATATTTACTATAATTTTTTTAATAGAACTTTTTTTTTTTTTTTTTTTTTTTGAGAAGCAATTTTTTTTATTTTGAGGGTGAGCAATTTTTTTTTTTTTAATAGAAGTAGGAAGTACAAATTAAGCAGAACACACTTGTTGGGAGTTGAGTTGTATGACTTGGAAAAGCACCGAGAATTGATTTGAATTGAATATGAATCAATCGTGGAGGCCACGTAAGGCGCGTTGACAAAGCGAAACCCTCGCGTACGCACTTTATCCAAGCCAGCAGTCACGCCCAGTCATCCTACGTGGCTTTTAACATCCCTCTCATGTACAATGCATTTTTTACATACATAAATACCCTCACCCTTTTTGTATAATACCGAATTTAGCCCTGCCCCTCAATGCCCTTGCACTTTTTTGGGAGAGTAATTCCACCGTTGTAGCTAGAGATTTGAACTTTGATGTTTACTTTGAAAATATAATGATGTCAAATAATTGAGCTGTCAATCAATTAAATTACTATAAAATTCTTAGCAAAAACAATTATTGTATTGAATTTTGTAAATATTATAACGTGTCATGTGTTTATTTTATTTTATTTTCATTTTAAACTTTGACTATTTTATAAGGAACGTTAAATAAATATATAATAAATTGTGATTGGTGGAACATAAAATAGAACAAAATAAGTGGTACAGATGATTTGTATTCATTTATAATGTGTTAACTACTTGAGCTATATGAGCAATTAGTATCAACTTACCAAAATATGTCTTCTTATTTTAAGATAAAAACTTACTTTTCCCATTCAACCATATCAAAATTCATAACTTGAATCTTATTTCATTTAAATATTCATTTTTTTAATTAATTCTCACTTTTTTTTTTAATACAAGATAAAATTTCTACTCTAACCTAATCTAAGTATATATGTGTATGAAGTTCCCTCCTAGAGACTTAAACCCCGACTCTTGTCCCCCACACCCCACAATCACTTATACTACTTATTTCATCACAGTTACTAAGAACAAAAAAAATACTAATTTGGGAAATGAACTATGCAATCCTAAATATAGGGAGCACTGTTGCTAAATTCAAAAATAGGAACAGATGAGTAATCTGATGTGGGTATGTTTTGGGTATTGTTTTTTTTTTTTTTCGCTTACCTATATTCACGACTTACCCTATTTTACAAAAGCTACTATCAATACTAACTAAAAAATAGGAAAACTTGTTGTACTTGTTACACTACACTTAAAAATACTAAGAAGTATAGGTGGAGTCACAAAACTTTTAACCATGTCCTTACTCTATTCCAAACAGAGTCAGTGATTGGTCATTACTCAAAACACATTACTTGTGTTGACCGCCGGCCCTTTCTCTGTCTCTCTTTCCGTATATATTAAAAATACATATTTCCCGCAAAATTGGACTGGTATAAAAAGCACATAAAAAGAAAAGAAAAAACAAAAAAACGTGAACAACAATCCAATCCAATTCACCAAACTCATTAGTCTCATTCTGTTTCAGTTTCTGTTTCTGTTGCAGTTGTTTTTTATTTTTTTTTCTTCTCTCTAAAACAGTGTGCGAGTGTGAGAGCGAGCCCAGTCAGTTAACAAGTCCATTTTCTCTTTCTTTTTCTTGAATCTCTGGGAGATCGCAGCGAAGCCATCGCTGCGATCGCCGATACGACGTCGTCGTCGATGGTAGGAGGAGTCGGAGTCGGAGTGGGACCAGTCGTGGCGGTGGTTGACGAAGGAGGATTGGGAAAGCGGTTCTGGATCAAGGCCCGAAACCACACCGCTGCGGTTCTCTACTCGCCGTTCTTCGTTTCTTTGGCCTCCGGTCACTTGCTCCCGGAAACGTTTCGCCATTGCATCTCTCAGGACGTCCATTTCCTTAGAGCCTACGCTCAAGCGTGAGTACAAAACGTTTCGCTCTCTCTCTCTCTCGCTATCTATATGTAATGTAAGCGGTTTTTCTTGAATCTGGAAATCTGTGTGTTTGTGAATTGGTTTTTTTGTTTGTTTGTTTTGTTTTGGTAGATATGAAATGGCGGAGAATTGTGCAGACGATGATGAAGACAAGAGCGCAATACGGAGCTTGAGGAAACGCGTGCTCGAGAAGCTTAAAGCGCATCCTACTCTTGTCCAAGTAAGCTAAGCAAAGTTCTTTACTTTACTTTTTCATTAGGTCCTGTTTGTCTCCTGAGAAAACTAATTATTTCACAATTAAAGTTTTTTTTTTTTTTTTGGATGATTAGAAAAGCGATCGGAGATTTCAATTTTTCTTGTGTCTTTCTTGATGTTTAATCTTTAGTGAATTATATCAAATTGATCTTTCTTAATTATTTATATATTTGGTTCTTGGATGTTACTGATTGCGTGAAAGATAAGCAACGTTGTGTATTAAAAAAAAAATTAATATTAGTTTTGATCTTTGTTACTGAAATCATGGATGTGACTGAATTATTGTTATCATAATTGTATTCATATTCATATTAATAAATAATAAAAAAGAATTATCTTGAGTCTTGACATCTAAGTACGTTTTTTAAGAATTAAATCAATGGTGTATTGCATTGATTAGACAAGTTTCATTCTTTTTCTTTTTCTTTTTCTATTTGTTGATCATGTAAAGTTTCGGATTGATCTTTTACTCGAGTAATTTTCATATTATAAATAAATTGATCTTTTATTTATCACTATATAAAAAAAAACTAATCAATGGATGGAAGTGTAACTTTGGCATTGATCTCAGCTATATTGATTGTTTTAGCTAATCAATCAACGTAAAACTAATCATTGTCCTTTATTTTCTGACTATGGTGATGGTATTGGTGAGAGAAAATTTTTCTTATGTTTGTGAGATTAGTTTTCCAGGAATCAGTGTCCCAAAAAATATATATATTTATATGGGGATTGAGTTTACCTATCATCATGTCTCCCAGGCCCTGCTAAAGTGGGATATTTGTGTATTGGGTACGACGTTTTGTATCTTGTAAGATTAATTCTATGTTGATTACCCAGTTTCTATGGGCACCCTAAGAATCTGAGATCCCGTCCCTCCCTTTTTTCACATTTGTAACATGGGTATTCAGGAGATTTTTTTTTTTTTTTTTTTTTTCCTTGTAGACAAGTTATTAGTATTTAGTGGGGTTGAGAAATTCTGAACTTTATTCATTTATTGTGATGATTATTTTATGCCTATATTTTGTACTCTTGTTGGCTTTTATCATCAATAGAATACTTACAGGATTATCATACAGGAATGGGGTTTTGAACTTCCAGATGAGAGCATTCCCATCAGTGCAACAGTCAAATTCACTGATTTCTTACTGGCAGCGGCCTCAGGGAGAATTGAAGGAGAAAAAGTTCCTGGTAAAATTGCAACTCCTTTTGAGAGGACAAAAATTGCTGCTTATACTCTTGCTGCTTTGGGACCTTGTATGAGGCTCTATGCCTATATTAGTAGTGAGATCCAGGCTCTTCTAAAACCAGATGATAGCAATCACTTGTACAAAAAATGGATTGACAGCCATTCTTCTCAAAATTTTGAGGTCTGTCATATTTTCAGTTGCGTTTACCATACACTTTTGTTCAAACCTTTTGTGTTAGAAAAAAATGTGTTGAAATTGTAGGGGAAATATGTGTTGTCAGTACTCAATAATCTTCTTTTTGAATTCAGGCATCAGCTTTGCAAATCGAAGAAATGCTAGATAAACTAAGCATTTCTTTAACAGGTGAAGAGCTTGAGGTCATAGAAAAGCTTTACCATCAAGCTATGAAACTTGAAGTTGATTTTTTCAGTACTCTACCAATTTCTCAGAAAACTGTGGTCCCTTTGGCTCGCGTGCATGACCCTGCAGAGCATCATCTTACCATATTTTGTGACTTCGACTTAACATGCACTGCTTTTGATTCCTCTGCTATATTAGCAGAGATGGCAATTATAACAGCACCAAAGGCCGACTCAGATGTATCTGAAACCCGGCTTGCTCGGATGTCATCGGCTGACTTGAGGAACTCATGGGGTGCTCTTTCCGCCCAGTATACTGAAGAGTTTGAACAATGCTTAGATAGCATGATGGATAGCAAAAGAGGTTTGCTAACTGACTGGATTGCCTCTCTTTTTATACTTATCAAAGAATAATAAATTTATGCTTGTACTTTGAGTTTAATATCCTGAAAAGTTTAGAAGTTAGTCAGATGAGAATTTTCTGTATAATGACTACACTTGTGTTGTTCCAGCGGAAATATTCGATTATGAAGGTCTGCATAAAGCCCTTGAACAAGTTGCAGAGTTTGAGAAAAGAGCAAATACACGGGTGATTGAGTCAGGAGTACTCAAGGGTTTAAATCTAGAGGATATGAAACGGGCTGGCCAGCGTCTCATTCTTCAAGATGGTTGTAGAAGTTTCTTTCAAAAGATTGTGAAAAATGATACCCTGAACACTGATGTTCATGTGCTTTCATACTGCTGGTGTGGTGATCTCATTAGGTCAGCTTTTTCATCAGGTATAATTTTCACATACACACACACGGGGGGAGTCGTGTTTCTGTATAATTATCACTATGTAGAGAAATCTCTATGTAAGTTAAGAAAAATATTTCAAACAAATGTCAAAAAGAAAATATTTACTAATCTTCTTGATTCACTCTTCTAGAGTCATTTGTATATGAGGGTTGTCAATCAGCCTATGTTGCTTCTATCAATAATGTTCTGTTTAACATACTCAAGATTGATAACAAGAAAATATATTTAGGTATCAAAATGATAAAATCTAGATTTATCAACATTGAGGTTTAGAGAAGGAATGGTGATGATGATGGCAGTGGTTTTGTACTTAAGCACTTTTTGCTGATTGACAAACATGTGCTGAGTCAAAGAAGAGTGTGATATTTGATAGATAAAAGAAGAGGAATATGATATTTGATAGATAATGTGTTTGTGATTAATCACCAATTGATCAACTGTAAAGCACAAAATATTTCCTGGATATTAAAGTTAAAAAATGATAGAAGGAATGCAGATACATGAAGCCCTGACCTGGTTTGAAGCCAAGCATAGACAGTGGTCAATTAACTAAAATACAGAAAAATGAGGGCTATCTGAGGGAAACCAGGTAGGGATATGAAGTTCAGTTTAGTTACGATCTAGTCAAAATGTTATCTCAGACCTTGTGAAGCTTTCTGATTGGGGGCTGAACTTAAATAAATAATTGATTCATTAGTTGTTGCTACACACACATTCATACCCTTGGCAATATCTATTTTCTACAAGTCTTTTTAACACATCATCTGGTTGATAAGGAGGTGGAGATGCTTCAAGCTTGATTTGAAAGATGGTTTTTGAATCATTACTCAGCACTAGATTAGATTGGCATGCTTCAGAACTCCAATTTTCTAGCTAGAGAATAATTGGCAGTCTCAGTTGCTTTTATTAATCTAAATGCGCGGCTTTGCTGCTTTCTTTCTAGTTTGTGGATGGCTCTGGAATGCAGATTCATGCAGTAAATCCGCAAATTCTAAAGTTTGGTCCACTGTCTTATGGTGGAATTACATTCTTGAACTTGATAGCCACTCTTTTTTTCTTTGTACTTTTTTTTGCTACAATAAAGACAGGACACACACCCAGAGGGACACGACCCAGACTCTTCCCCTTGGGAGAGAAACGGAGGTACCACCTGGACTAGAGGTTGGGTGGTGATACCCACTCCCTTGTAAATTAGAATAATTTGACATCATAATACTTATACTGATGGGGTTTCATGTTGAATGAGGTGTCTTTTTACTTTTTTTAAGAGTATGCGTGTGTAACAATATTAGAGGTGATGTGAATGAATTTACCTTTCCTCTTTTTCCTTGTCTTCTTTAATGTTGGCATAGATGATTTAAGTTTCTTATCTATTTTACTAAGCAGGGGACTTAGATGAGTTAAAAGTGCATTCGAATGAGCTTACTTATGAAGAATCTGTCACTACGGGTGGCATTGATAAGAAGGTGGAGTCTCCCATGGAAAAGCTCCAAGGCTTCAATGAAATTCTAAACAACTGCAACAGCAAAGGCAAGCAGTTGACTGTCTACATTGGTGGCGCAGTGGGTGACTTGCTTTGTCTGCTTCAAGCAGATGTAGGCATTGTATTTGGTTCAAGTTCAAGCCTAAGGAAACTGGGAGATCACTTTGGTGTTTCGTTTGTCCCGTTGTTCTCTGGTTTAGTGAAGAAGCAGAGAGAACTTGTTGAAGATGGCTCCGGTAATTGGAAAGGGCTCTCTGGTATTCTCTATACAGTCTCTAGTTGGGCAGAGATACATGCATTCATTTTGGGGTCATAAGTACCTCTCTCTTTCTCTCGTGTCTTGTCGTTAGAAAAAACTCTCAAGTGAAAATACATTACACAGTAGGATATATAGAGTACAAATGGTGGCTATTTTTAACTAAGGGCCACGGGTCAGCCCTCATTCTTTTTTCTTAGGGTCTGCCGCCCAGAAATATATAGAAATTTTACTAGTCAAAAAAATGTTAGTTAGAGTCAGATACAGTCTATTCTTTTGATTGATCTCCTGTATTCAGCTTCAGTTTTCTTCAATGTTTGTCATTTGATATGTGAATTTGAAGTTTCAAACGTGTTCATCACGATAAAGATTTCAGTGGCAACTTAAATTCGAGGCAGAGATCTATCAATTTGTTTGTCTAATGAGTTTTTATGTCAATAGATGCTTTATTTATGAAAATTGTTGCAAGTAAATTATAATATTTTTGAAGCTCCTCTACAGCCTAATAATTGCATATACATGCACAAACTGGCTTGAATGTTCGCTAGTATAAGTTACAGGTATTATTTATGTAATTGAGTTTGGAGTTATCAATGGGAACTCGTTCCTTCAGGACACTTGGGTGGTGGGATGAAATAGACTTAAAAGAACATGTTGTAAATTTGGAGGTCTAAGTTCCTTCTACTATGTTATTTTTTAGCCTGAATGGAAAATAGAATTAAAGCTCAATCTTTGAACTCCTTCGCTAATGAGAGGAGAGCTGGTAGTCTGTATTTGGTGGTCAATTTGTAAGAGTTGAGGAGTTGACTTGACACTGTTCAATGACAAAAGGTCAAGTTGATTGGCTTGTGAGTTGTGATCGCCCCAGGTTCCCAGGAGACAAAGCAATCTAACGTTGTAGTCATAACACGTGAGACTAGTTGATTGGCTTGTGATGACTCCCCCGCTTCCTAGGAGCCAAAGTAAAAAGTAAATCCAAACTAGTACTCTACTCATCACGTGTAAAGACTTGTTCCATCAATGAGTCCTGAATCCCATCCCATCCCATCCCATCCATAAAAAGGGGTGGAGGATAATAGAGTCTTCAAAATGCCACTAATGTGTCAACTTACCAATAAAATAGGCTATATCTCAAAATTGATTGGAACGGAACACTTTGAGTCCGTTTGGTATGTGTGTTTAAAAATTGAAAATTGTTATTTAAAAATATTTATAGAAATACGTGTGGGTGAAAAAGTGCGTTGAAATACGTAAAATATTGTTTAAAAACTGAAAATTGTTGTTTGAAAACATAAACCAAACACTCCCTTTATCATCTAACCCACTACAAGGTAGTATTTCACAAATCTCTAGAATTAACCCCCAAAAAAAAAAAAAAAAAAAAAATTCCAATAGGACTACAAAAGACATAATAAGAAGTCAAAATGAAAATGAAAGTTCTTTGTATAAATTCAAGAATAGTTATAACGACTAGATGGTAATGATAAGGTTGAAAGAGACAGACATCAAAACTAGGTCCTCCTAGTGTCGGTATTGTTTTTGATGAATCCAGTGTCGGTATTGGTTAGAGCTGGAGCTAGAAATTATTGTTTGGAGAAGCCAAATTGCAACATTGATATATTTATCAAGACAATCTAATATATATATATATACATTTTTTTTTATTATATACACACTTTTTTATTTGATAAGTTATATATATATACATTAAAAAAAAAAAAATAGTATTTTCAATTAAAATTATGTTTAATGACGATATTTCATAAAATAAAATTTATTTTTACCATTTTTATAGTGAAATTCTAAAAAATTTTGATTTTTAATACAAATTATCAAATTTTATACTAAAGTAAGTAAAAAATTTTCAATTGAACTAATAAAATTTTCAAAAACATGAATGATCCAAAGCTTGAAGGAAGAAGTTAAGCTCCAAACATATTTAAAGCTATCTTGCTCTAACTCATTATGTGACAATTAAATAAAGACATTTTATGTATAGTTTTAGTGATAATATTTTTTTAACGAGGCAATGACTTGTTAATTGCCACATAACGGATTGAAAAAGATATAAATCTAAACATGTTTGGTACCAAACTTTATTAAATATTTAACAAATATAAGAGCAAATTTTATAATAAAAAATAGAATTGTAAAAAATAATGTTGTCTATAATTGTTAGACCAATTTTATTTTTAAGAGTATCGTTGGACTAAACCAGCTACGCCCCTGGTATTGGTAGCACCAGCGATTAGATCGTGCATTGTTTTCATAGCCACCCTAAGCTAAATAAAGGCTGTCTAGGACATTGCAAGGTTAATGGTTCACAATCTCTATCCCTTTTTCTTTTTATTTTATGGTTTAGGGAGGATTTTATAACAATTTCTGAATTTTATAAGTTTCTATTACAATTTTTAACTTTCTAAACTGTCTATTCTCATTTTCAACGAGTCACTTTTAATAAGCTAAATAAAGGCTGTCTAGGACATTGCAAGGTTAATGGTTCACAATCACTATCCCTTTTTCTTTTTATTTTATGGTTTAGGGAGGATTTTATAACAATTTCTGAATTTTATTAGTTTCTATTACAATTTTTAACTTTCTAAACTGTCTATTCTCATTTTCAACGAGTCACCTTTAATAAGTAATGGAAACTGAAACAAATTGAATTTACATATCTAGACACCAAAACATTTGTTGCATAAACACTATATCGTATTTTAGTGCCAAAAAAACAAAAAACTCACAAATTGATTGTATTCTCATTAAAATGTGTTTAGTTATTAGGATTTTTCAAGTCGTTTTGTAGATTTACTTTAGTACCAAAATACTATAAGAGATTATATGAAATGTTTTCGGTGGTCAAATAAGTAGGGTTTATGTGGAGTTTTGTTATTTTTAGTTCAAAGAGCCTTATAAAGTATTTAATTATGATAATTTTAATACCATAAAGTTGAGATTGATGAGTTTAAAAATTCAGAGTTTAATTTATAAATAAGGTCAAAAGTTGAGGTTTCTTATGTAATTAACACTTTGTTTATTTGTGGGTTCTAATTAATTTAACTGATAAAGTTTCTTGTTCTCAAATAAGAGATGGGGTTTGAATCATGTCTACAACAAAAACCAATTGGTGTCTTGATCTAATGATAAAGAACAATCATTACTAAATGAATGTTATAGGCTTGAAATTCCATCTTATCTAAATTTTTTTTCTTAAGAAAAACCCTTTTATTCATTGTTATTGTTATTATTACTAAACAAAAATAGTATTTTCATCCATAAAATACAGATCATGTTCCTTTTTTGTGCTTCAAATTTACAAATCCCATTTTTTCGCCCTGAAATTTTAAAATTTTATATTTCCTCTTTAAGTCCACTCTTGTTAAGTTTTAAAGACAAACAAAACTCATTAGATGAGTTGAGCTAGATGGTGCCTCCCTATAATGGGGGAATGTGGGAGCCTCGGTTTGAACCCAAGGAGGAAGGGGTGGGGTATTTAAGTAGTCAGTGGCCTAGTTAGAATTTTTTGTTTGGGAAGGCCAAATTTTGGTATAAATATGTTAGTCAAGAGTCAAGACAAACCCCCCACACACATGCATGAACATAGGTCATAATTTATAAATATATTGTATACAAAATGATTAACTTTGACATATGTATATTCACGAGATAATTTTTTAGGAAAACTTATCATCTTTTAAACCCCAATGTTTATACAAAATATATCTTGTATGATATTAGACATGTACGAAAAATATCAACAAAAAGAAATTAGTATCTCCTATAAAAATTATGCTCAATGGTGATTTTTTTTTTTTTAAGAATAAAATTCATCTTTTCATAGTGAAATTTATAAAATTTTAACTTTCAATATAAATTACAAAATTATCTACCAAAATGAATAAAAAAAAAATTAATAGGACCATTGAAGTTTCCAAAGACATGAATGATCCAAATTTTACAAAAACTAAATTTAGAAAACAAAAACTACATTTTCTCTATATCTAGTAGACTAATTGACAATTTTTATTTATTTATTTATTTTTTTAAGTGTATCATTAGACTAACTCAAATATTTGGGTGCCAATTCCTATTTTGGTAGCTAAATCTTTAATGGTTTCTGTGGGGGCCAAAACTTGAGCCTTTGCGTTGGGCTTAAAATCTCATTCATTAATAATAACGCGTCTGAGGAGAAGAAAGCATGGGGAAAGGCCCCGTAATAGGTAGTAGAGTAGATAAATATCCAAGGGTGTTGGTCCGAGAGGGTCATCCTCCTCGGACTTGACGAATGTCAGTAAAGTGAACTTCGTCTTAACCTGGGCAACTTTCCAGGAAGGTCCAGCAGTGAAGATAGACTTCAAATGTACAGGGAAGGGATAAGAACACATAAATATCTAAGAGAAAAGCTGCCATCACCGCATTAAATGCACTACAGCAGCTTTCCTGACCGCATTAATGTGGAGAAGACCTCTGAACAGTACTTTCAACTACTACCGCCCATAGAAGACTATAAAAATCTACTTAATAGGATAGATACGGGGGTCTAAGGTTGGATGAAGGACAAGTGGACGATGAAAATAGATCAGAGGGGACTATATAATGGGGGAAGACCTCCATAAGGAGGAGATCGGAAAATACTACCAGGAGAGATTGGAGAAGATTTACTGTAGCATTAGAAAGAACATACTATCCGAAATTGTTTATCCATTCAAAAACTTACTCCTCGGACGTAAATTTAACTTCAGATTATATGCATATTCCTCCTCGGACAGGCTTAGAACCCTGATTAACTGTTGGAAAACTCATTATCAGCCCAATTTTTTCACCCACTCTCTTACAAATTTATTGTATTAAGCTTATTGGGCCTATTTCCTATTCTTTTTGGGTTTAGGCCGCAATTTGTGACCTTACAATTGGCGCCGTCTGTGGGAAAAAAATTAGTACTAGTAAGGTTTATAACAGTTATGGCGGGTTCAAGATCACACCAGATCAGTCCACCCCATGCAGAATCAGCTAACGTTCATCAGCAAGGCAAGCTCCACAACCTTGAGCATGGAAATCATGTGGATAATCAGCAGGAGGGCAGCTCACAAACACTCCATGCCGGTGGAAGCGGTTATCGAAGAAAGAGTCATCTGGTACATGAGCAAGCTGACGAAAAGGATTTGCAACAAGAAATTGATGATCTAAAAAAGAAACTTCGCCATGCACAACGAAAACAAACTCCTCCTAGCTCTGATGCTTCTTCCAATGATGATGGAGATCCCAGTTACAGAGAACGCTCAGAAACCCCACCTAGTGAATCCTATTCCTATGAGGAAGAACGTTCTCGCAAGAGGAGGCGAAGGAGTCCATCTAGGAAGGGGGTAGGAACTAATGTCATGAAGAAGGCTCTGAGCCAAATTTCTAAGTTTCCCTTTACTCGGGGAATAGAAAAGGCAAAGCTCCCCAGACGTTTCCATCAACCTACGTTCACCATGTATAATGGACGTACCGATCCTGTGGAGCACGTAAGCCAGTTCAAACAGAAGATGGCAGTTCATTCTCAGGACGAAGCCTTGCTGTGCAGAGTGTTTCCCTCCAGCTTAGGACCGATGCCGATGAGGTGGTTTGATCGATTAAGGACGAATTCCATCAGTTCTTTCAAAAAGCTTACTCAATCATTCTGTTCCCGGTTTATTACGTGCAGTAGGGTTCCTCAGCCCTTAGATTCTCTACTGTCTATGACAATGAGGGAAGGAGAATCTGTGAAGACGTATGCTGAAAGGTATTGGGAGATGTTCAATGAGATTGATGGCGATTTTGATGAAGTCGCTATTAGAACTTTCAAGGTCGGCCTCCCCTCCGAACATGGTTTGAGAAAATCCCTGACAGGTAAACCTGTCACCAGTTTGCGACAACTAATGGATAGAGTGGACAAGTATAAAAGGATAGAAGATGATCAATAACAGGGAAAAGGGAAAGCTAAGTTTGTCCTTCAAGAAAGGAGAGATTTTAGGTTGGACAGATACAACAATAACCGGCTGAGAAGGGATTATACAGAGCAGCAAAGGTCAAGTAACAATCAAGTGGTCGAAGCTGTATTCCGAGAACCAGTGCATCAAGTCTTGGAAAAGGTTAAGAACGAATCCTTCTTCAAATGGCCTAACAAGATGATGGGAAATCCTGAAAAGCGAAACCGAAATCTCTATTGTCAATACCATCGAGACCATGGTCACACTACCGAGGATTGCAGAAGTTTATGGGATCACTTGGACCAACTTGTCCGAGAAGGCAAATTGAAATAGCTGTTGCATCATTCTAGTAGGTTGGGTGGTTAGACCGATTCTCGGCCGGAAAGGGAGAATCCTTCAAGACCCCCTCTTGGAACTATCAACGTTATTTTTGCGGCGTCTAGCAGAACGGGGTCATGCCCTTCTAGAGTAATGTCTGTGGCTCGCCTGTCTTTTGAGGACGGTAGCCACGAGCCGAAGAGAGCTAGACTAGATCAGCTCCTGGTCATGGATTTCTCAAACGAAGACAAGATTGGAACTATTCAGCCTCATGATGATGCCTTAGTGATCATCCTCCGAATTGGAGGTTATGATGTGAAGAGAGTGATGGTGGATCAAGGTAGCGCGGTCGAGATTATGTATCCTGATCTTTTCAAGGGGCTGAATTTAAGAGCTGAAGATCTGACGCCTTACAGTTCTCCCCTAGTAAGTTTTGAAGGGAAGGTTATTATCTTGAAGGGACAGATCAGATTACCAGTGCAGACTGGTTCGGAAACGGTGGAGGTAGATTTTATCGTAATGGATGCATATTCTCCTCATACAGCAATTGTTGCTAGACCTTGCCTTCATACTTTAGGAGCGGTTTCTTCCACCCTACATCAGAAGATCAAGTACCCATCCGGAGGCAAAATAGAAGAAATACTGGGTGATCAAACCATGGCGCGACAGTGCATGGTTGCGGCCATCCGACACAAGCCCGAAGTAGAATCTGTGACTCTCGGAGAGGAGTTATAGCAGTTAAAACCCCCAATGTTACCTATTGGTGGGACATCTGATGAGGTGAAATGTGAAGACCTTGTGAAAATCACAATAGGAGACGATCCAGAGAAGTTTTTTCAAGTCGGATCCTAACTACCTCAGCAAAAGAGGGAGGAATTGGTAGAATTCCTTAAAAAAAACATTGACGTCTTTGCCTGGAATACTTACAAGGCTCCAGGGGTGGATCCAAACTTCATTTGCCACCACTTGAACGTTAATCCGTTAGTAGCTCCCAAAAAGCAGCTCCCTCGTCATCCGTCCAAGGAGCATGCATAAGCAGTCTATCAAGAAGTAACGAAACTCAAACAGGCTGGGGCTATTAAGGAGGTCTTCTATCCCGAATGGTTGGCAAACACGGTAGTAGTCAAGAAAAAGAGTGGGAAGTGGCGAGTGTGTGTTGATTTCACAGATTTGAATAAAGCTTACCCTAAAGATCCATTCCCCATGCCCAAGATCGATCAGCTGGTGGACACCACTGTCGGCCATCCTCGGATGAGTTTCTTGGATGCTTTTCAGGGTTATCATTAGATACCTTTGGCCTTGGATGATCAAGAAAAAACTGCTTTTGTTACTCCTGTTAGGAATTATCATTACAAAGTGATGCCATTCGGCTTGAAGAATGCAGGTTCCACCTATCAAAGAATGATGACGAGGATGTTCGAGTCATTATTGGGGAAAAATATTGAGATTTATATAGACGATATGGTGGTGAAAAGCAAAATGGTGTCAGAGCACCTAGGAGACCTTCGAGTTGTCTTTGAAATTCTTAGAAGCTATAAACTACGTCTAAATGCTTCCAAATGCTCATTTGGTGTAGGATCAGGCAAATTCTTGGGTTACATGGTTACTCACAGGGGAATTGAAGTTAACCCCGACCAGATTAAAGCCATCAACAATATGCGAACTCCTTAGAACCCAAAAGAAGTGCAAAAGCTAACTGGAATGGCCGCCGCTTTGAACAGGTTCATATCTCGATCAGCGGATAGATGTAGACCTTTCTTCTTATTGATCAACAGATGGAAGAATTTTGAATGGACAGGGGAGTGTGCCGAGGCTTTTCAGCAACTCAAAAACTATCTAGCTCGGCCGTCGATCATGTCTAGTCCTGAGCCAGATGAAGTCTTTTTCGCCTATATTGTTGTAGCCTCGTATGCAGTAAGTTTGGTACTGATACGGGTGGATAACGGTATACAACGGCCAATCTATTATGTAAGTAAGTCGTTGCATGAAGCGGAAGTGCGTTATCTGCCACTGGAGAAAGCGATCCTGGCAGTGGTGCTTGGCGCGCGTAAATTACCTCACTACTTCCAAGCACATACAGTGGTTGTTCTTACACAGCTCCCGCTAAAAACCATACTCAGAAGTGCCGACTACATGGGGAGGATAGCCAAGTGGGGAACAATTCTGGGGGATTTTGATATCAAGTACATGCCTCGTACCTCCGTGAAGGGACAAATCCTCGAAGACTTGGTGGCTGAATTCACCGAACCTGAGGTAGATGAACTACCATCAGATAGAAACGTGGATGGAAAATTGGTTGGTACAGTCTTCCAATATTACCTTCCGACGTGGGAAGTATATGTAGACAGAGCGTCGAATCAAAAAGGCTCGGGGGTTAGATTAGTACTGACGTCTCCTGAGAAGGTCGTCATTGAGAAGTCTTTAAGATTAGGTTTTCCAGCCACGAATAACGAGGCTGAATATGAAGCTCTGTTCGAAGGAATGGCTATGGTCCAAAGAATAGGAGGAAAGTCCATAAAACTCTTCTCGGACTCAAGGTTGGTTGTCGGTCAAGTTAGGGGAGAATTCAAAGCTAAAAATGAGAGGATGCAAGGGTATCTTAGCCGAGTTAAATTTATGCAGTCCAAATTTGACTCCTTTGACTTACAACATGTCCCCAGAAGTGGCAACGCACATGCGGGCTCTTTGGCCATGCTTGCAACCTCCTCGGCACAAGACTTGCCTCGAGTAATCCTTGTTGAGGACTTACACAAACCCTCAAGAACAGAGGATATGGTTCAAATTAATCAGATTAGAGCAGGGCCAAGCTGGATGGATTCCATCATACAATTCCTGAAGGAGGATACTCTACCTGAGGAAAAAGTTGAAGCTGACAAGATACGAAGAAAGGCTACTAGTTATTGGTTGTCAGAGGACCACAAATTACATAAGCGGTCCTTTTCAGGGCCTTATCTGTTATGTGTCCATCCCAATCAAATTGAATCACTTCTAGAAGAGATGCATGAAGGAATCTGTGGAAGCCATACTGGAGGCAGATCCTTAGCACATAGGGCCATTACTCAAGGTTACTGGTGGCCAAATATGCAGAGAGAGGCTTTGGAATATGTTAAAAAGTGTGACCAGTGCCAGCAGTTTGCACCGAGCATACACCAACCAAGGGGAACTCTTAATCCGCTGTCTAGCCCATGGCCATTTGCTCAATGGGGCTTAGATATCGTCGGACCATTTCCCAAGGCAGTAGGAAATAAGAAGTATCTCTTGGTTGGCACAGACTACTTTACAAAGTGGGTTGAAGCGGAGCCTCTAGCCAATATTTGAGGTGTAGATGCAAAAAGATTCGTCTGGAAAAACATTGTTACTCGGTTTGGCATTCCTCATGCGCTCATCTCGGACAATGGTCTTCAGTTTGATAGTAAAATGTTTAGAAAATACTGTGCTGAACTGGGAATTACTAACAGGTATTCTACTCCGGCTTACCCCCAAGGGAATGGACAGGCTGAAACTGTGAATAAAGTCATATTAAGTGGGTTGAAGAAAAGATTAGATGATGCGAAAGGTAAATGGGTGGAGGAACTACCACACGTACTCTGGACATACAGAACCACGCCTTGCAGGTCTACTGGAGAGACCCATTTCTCAATGACTTATGGAGCCAAGGTTGTCATCCCTTTGGAGTCTGGGTTCACGACGACAAGAACTAGTTCGTTCAATCCAAAAGGCAACGATGAGCAACTAGCAAGAAATCTAGACCTGACTGAAGAAAAGAGAGAGAACGCTATGGTTCAGTTGGCTTATTATCAGCAGAAACTAAAGCAGGGTTATGATGCCAACGTAAGGTTAAGACCTCTAGCTTTGGGTGACTTGGTGTTACGTAAAGTTGTGGGCGCTGCAAAGAATCCAGCTTGGGGGAAATTAGGGCCGAATTGGGAGGGACCTTATCGTATTACCTCACAAGCCGGCATTAGGGCATATTTCTTAGAAGACCTGGATGAGCATGTAATACCGCATCCTTGGAATGTAAATAACCTAAAGAGGTATTATTATTAATGAAGTGCTTATTTGATCAATATTTGTTTTTTTTATATAAACTGCTTATACTGATCATATCTCAGTTCTGTCAAGTGTTTAAACTTAAATCCAATCATGCCTGATGTCCTCGGACTAGATGATTTGGATTAGTTAACACTCATTCCTCGTTACACTAAGTGTTTAAACTTAAATCCAATCATGCCTGATGTCCCGTACCAGATGATTTGGGTTAGTTAACAGTCATTCCTCGTTACACTAAGTGTTTAAACTTAAATCCAATCATGCCTGATGTCCTTGGACCAGATGATTTGGATTAGTTAACACTCATTCCTCGTTACACTAAGTGTTTAAACTTAAATCCAATCATGCCTGATGTCCTCGGACCAGATGATTTGGGTTAGTTAACACTCATTCCTCGTTACACTAAGTGTTTAAACTTAAATCCAATCATGCCTGATGTCCTCGGACCAGATGATTTGGGTTAGTTAACACTCATTCTTCGTTACACTGAGTGTTTAAACTTAAACCCATTCATGCCTGAAGTCCTTGGACCAGATGGTTTGGGTTAGTTAACACTCATTCTCAGTTACACTAAATGTTTAAAATTAGATCCAATCATGCCTAGTGTCCTCGGACCAGGTGATTTGGATGAGATTAGCACTCATTCTAAGTTTCTGTAAGTATGTAAGTTTAAACTTCAGCATGTCACTTGAAATTCCCATTAGGGTTTATTGCACTTATTGTTATACTGTTACTGCTAAAGATATTTATTCAATTTATGTGTTGACCCACGTTTTAAACCTCTTTGGTTGAACTCATCTTATAATATGCTCTACGTACCCAATATAATCATATATACTAGTCAAATTAAAGGAGGATGGCATCAGAACAGTTTTCCATTATTTATCACACTCTATGAAGCAGAAGGAACATATTTTCATTAATATTAAAAGTGTAGTACAAAAAAAAAAGGGGTGCAAAAACAATAGAAAAGTAAAATAAATGTATTACAACAACTACTGCCCTAAAATTTTGCCTTTGGAGCCCCTGGATCAGCAGCTTGTTTGGGCAGAGAGATAGTGGTGTCTGAGGCCTTATCTTTGCCTTTGTCCTTGCTCTTGTTCTTGCCCTGAGGAGCTTCAACTTCTTTTTCTCGGCCAGCTTCTGGGCGAGAATCCGTTGGAACTTCCCTAGGAGCAGGAGGAACTTGACTTGTCATGGGCACCTCAGACACTTTGACAGGATGTTCTGGGGGAGGAGACTCAGAACCTGGGAGCACACAGATGTCTGAGTCATAATATATGCTCTCAGGTTGCCTCAAGATGGAATCAGCAGGGACTCCAGCGGCATCAAGGGCCTTACCCCACGTGATATCGCAGTAGTCCCTCGCCACAGCAGAGAATTCCTCTATGAGACGGCTTTGAGTCTCTTACACTCCCAAATCATAGGCAGCCTGCTTCTCGGCCTCAGTTGCCTCCTTTAGTAGTTGGGCAGCCTCCCTGGCCTTACGGAGTTCTTCGTGGAGCTCTGTCACCATCTGCTTCTCTGTTGCCAGATTGATTTCACAGTAGTGCAGCTCCTTGCGAATGTCCTCAACTTGTCTCTCAGTTGTCTTCAGGCCTGCCTCGGCACTATCTTTCTGCCTGAGAGCATCTTTCACCTGCTCGGCCATTTGTGCTTGTTTATCTTTTAACGCGCCTAGCTGAGCCTCTGCTGCATCTTGGGCATCTAGGGCAACCCTCGTCTCGTTGCGGGAGTTCCTTACCCATTCCTCGGCCACAAAAACTTGTTGCATGACCTAGAAAGTAAAAAATTAGTAATAATGATAAAATGTCACTTTTGCTATAAAATGCAAGTAAATATAAATGAAGAAAAATGAACAAAATCGCTTACCATAGCCAAGTCCCTTTTAAGGGAAAGGAAGAGTTCCGGATGGTTAAAGCTCCTGTAGGCCGCCATGTCTTGAGGGAGGAGAAGAGGTTGTTCCAGAGCCTCAGCCACCAGGCCAGCATGCCCTCCGCAATAATGCCTAAGGGTGGCATCATACGCGATGGGCATACCGTCAACCTCCAACACGGGTGACCAAGTACGTGCAGGCCGATGTACTTGGGCCACCAGAGGTTCTTCTCGGTTGTCCACGGAGTTGGACCTTCTGCTCCTATGGTCCTGTGTCTGTCTGGCCTGTTTATTTCCTTTAGAGGGGCCTAACTCCCCTTCCTTGGCAGTATCCATTTGCCTTTTCTTCCTTAGATCTGGGTTGGGTTTCAGCCCAAGATCAGCAGGAATCTGAGGAGGAGGAGGGGGAGGATTTGTAGGGGGTTTGGACTTATTCTTATCCTTAGGGGATGGCGCCTTATTCCTACTCTTCATTAGCTCCTTTAAACTTGGACCGGTCTTGGGGGCCATTGCTTCCTCCTCGTCCGAAGTATCAGCAATAAATGTTATTACTTGGGCAAAATTTTGCACGCACGAATGCTCGTCTACCCCTTCTTCAGCCTCCGATATAAGAATGGTTTCTTCTTCTTCAAACTTGAATCCGTCAATTTCGTGTTCAAGGGAAGAAGAGGAAGCTGTTCCTTCTCCGATAATAGCTTCCCCGAGTGGTACTTGTTGTAATGGTTGGACAGCGAAAGGTATTCCTTGTGGAATAGGATGATCGACAGGAGGGAGATCGTACGGATCAAGGAAACCTGCCCGAGAAACGTCTATTCGAGCCAAACGGTGGTCGTCTGCTCGGATAGAGTTGCCGACGTCCAAAAATAACCTAGAGATTGGCTCGAAATCCAAAATCAAGTGAACTGCACGAAGTTGCCCGTCGTCGTTCACAAAAATTTGAGATCTGAGCAGGTAGTTAAGTGTTGGGACGTTAATTAGGCTGAGCTTGGGATTAGTATACAATTTGTCTGTCAAATAAAAGAAGCAAATAGTTAAGAACTTCGGCAAACAAAAGAAAAATAAATAAATTGAAATGATACTTAAGCACAGTAAAATAGAGCCGAGAACAAATTCCTTAAATCTAATGTTAGAAATCCTAAATCTAAGTTGCTCCACCTGACTCTCCTAGCTTGGTTGGGCAAGGAAGGTCGTCACTCCAAGGACCCGACAGGATGAGGTAGTCATCTTTCATCCCTTTGTTAGATTTGGGGAGGCAGGAGATTAACTTGACCACACTGGATCGGGACTTAAGGTAAAATCCTGCCCGAGTTTCTATATGGCCTTTGTATAAGTGAGCGACATCATACCAAGTCAATCCCAGTCCTAGATGTCGGTCCAAAGCATCAATCGATCCTAGGACTCTAAAAAAGTGGGGAGCACATTGGTGGGGGCAGAGTCTATGGGCATGTAGGTAGTCCCTTGTAATCCTACCCATAGGGACGGTCATGCCTCCTTCTATGAAGGCAATCATGGGGATTACGACCTCTCCTACTTTTCGGTCAAATTCCACCCCCTCTTTGGTGCAGTGTCATACCGATACCTCCTGGGGAATGTGGTACTTTTCTTTGAACGACTCTATCAAGGCTGGAGTCTTTACTAGACGCTCAAATCTACCCATTTTTAGCTTGCGAATGAGAGAGTGGTTAGCCGAGGAGGTTAGTCAAGAAGATAAAGGAAGTTTGGAGAACGAGAATTACGTAGGATAAGATAAGAATTGATCTTCTTGTCTCTTAAGGATCTTTGAAGTCTCTTTTGTGAAGATATGATGAGTAGTCTGATGAGTAAGGAATGTAGAGGTATGAGCGCTCTGAAATTGCAAACTGTGATGAAAAGAGAAAGAAATGACGGTTAGAAGCTTTTATAGTAGAAACCAAAAACGAAGGGGACACAATCCCACCCAAATATTGAAGGGAAAATTTGAACCGTTGGATTAGAATTCCACCGTAGGATGTCTGGAGCGTAACGCGGCCCAAAGCGTTTAATGATGCTGTGCGAGTTCCCAAGCGTCAGAAACTCTCGTGAAGTGACGAAAATGACCCTTCCACGTGCCTGGGTTTGAATATCCTTGTGGTCTTGAATGTAATTGCGGGTACACATCAAAATTATACTTTTTCTCCTCGGATGAGAGGGAAAAATTAGAATTTTGAGGGGTTATTGTGGGGGCCAAAACTTGAGCCTTTGCGTTGGGCTTGAAGTCCCATTCATTAATAATAACGCGTCCAAGGAGAAGAAAACATGAGGAAAGGCCCCGTAATAGGTAGTAGAGCAGATAAATATCCAAGGGTGTTGGTCCGAGAGGGTCATCCTTCTCGGACCTGACGAATGTCAGTAAAGTGAACTTCGTCTTAATCTGGGCAACCTTCCAGGAAACTCCAGCAGTGAAGATAGACTTCAAATGTACAGAGAAGAGATAAGAACACTGAAATATCTAAGAGAAAAGCTGCCGCCACCGCATTAAATGCACTACAACAACTTTCCTGGCCGCATTAATGTGGAGAAGACCTTTGAACAGTACTTTCAACTACTACCGCCCATAGAAGACTATAAAAATATACTTAACAGGATAGATACGGGGGTCTAAGGTTGGATGAAGGACAAATGGACGATGGAAATAGATCAGAGGGGACTATATAATGGGGGAAGACCTCCATAAGGAGGGGATCGGAAAATACTACCAGGAGAGATTGGAGAAGATTTACTGTAGCATTAGAAAGAACATACTATCCGAAATTGTTTATCCATTCAAAAACTTACTTCTCGGACGTAAATTTAACTTCAGATTATATGCGTATTCCTCCTCGGACAGGCTTTGAACCCTGATTAACTGTTGGAAAACTCATTATCAGCCCAATTTTTTCACCCACTCTCTTACAAATTTATTGTATTAAGCTTATTGGGCCTATTTCCTATTCCTTTTGGGTTTGGGCCGCAATTTGTGACCTTACAGTTTCAATAATTATACGTAATATAAAATAATTAAATTTTTTTTTTTGATGGCGGGCATTGCCCCAAGCACAAGTTTAGCTCTGCCACTGTATGTAATAATATTTCTAACCAATTAAAAAAAAAAAAAACCCAAATAATATTTCATGGAAAAAAAAAATAGAACGTAAACTATATCCTTATTGTCCAAAAAATATAATTTATATTCTATTTTCGTTCCTAGAATATGTATCCTAATAGAACACTGACAAGAGAGTAATGAAAGTAGATAGAAGGACAAAAATAAAATAAATAAATAAAATTAAATTTTAGGACCGGAAATAGAATATATACTATACTTTAAGAACAAAATTAGAACATATATTATACTTCAAGAACATTTAAATTGTGTAGTTCCAATTTCTAGTGTGCCTCCATTCTTATACTTAAAAAAAATAAAAAATAAAATAATTTGATAGTTAGAGGAAGGGTTTGAATCTTGAAAATAGCAGAAAACGTCAGTTGAATTACAAAACTCTTAGGGTATGTCTGGTAACTATTTTTTCCTCTTATTTTCTGTTTTCAAAAATAATTTTCTATTTTTGAAACTAAAAAAATTGTTTGGCAATCCAAAATGGATAGAAAACAAAAACTGTTCTCAAAACTCAATTTGTGAAGGAAACTAAAAACATACAAAAGACTGTTTTCAGTTTCTAATTTTCAAAAGTCAATGAAAATATGCATTTAATTTAATGAATTTGTCTCATTTCATAAGGCTGCATTAAAGTTCAAATCCTAGTAACAACATATTATAGTATTTTCTATTTTTTTTTCCTTCAAAAAACTATTTTTTTTAATTTCAACTAATCAAACATGTTTTTATTTCAAAAATACAAGAAAATTGTTTTTTCTTTATATTCCCAAAAACAAGTTTTTGAAAATAGAAAATAAAAACTGTTGCCAAACATAATCTTAGTTTTTAGTATGACGTTAAAATAATAATAAAAAGTACTACAGATTTTCCCTTAATTATGAAAACTAACAATTTACATCATTTTTTTTTTTTTTGGAAACAATTTACATCATCAAGTATTATAACAATATTAATGTGCCTCTTCTGTTAACATCTGTTAAAATCTTGTTGTGACTTGTGAGCCCACCCAAAAAAATCATCCTACATATATAAAAACTATCTCGGTTTTTAGGCAGGTTAACCAAAATAATATGACAGACCATAAAGGAATAAATACATTGACATTATTATAATAATTATGGGTGTAAATTGTAAATTTTAAAAGTGGAGGAATTGATTTCATAGTGACCCAAATTTAGAAGGTGCAATGTGCATTTTATAATAATAATAATAATAACTAGTCGCTAACCCGTGCGATGCACGAGATTGTTTTAAATCAAATGTTAACATGTTCAGGTTTAAACATTTCTCAAATTTCAATTATTGAAAGCTAAATTGGCTCTAATATAAGATGAAACATGTAATATTATGAAGTAATATTAAAAATGAGATAAATACAAATATTATGAAGTAATATATTACAATAATCATAATGTGCTCTTACATTTGGTTTAATAAGTACTACAGAAGAACCAATAAATAGAATAAATATACAATTGTGCTTACATCTTCAAGCTTTATCCAATTGTGCTTACATCTTCAAGCTTTCCTCCCTTTCTTAGGCTCTTCTCTTTTCTCAACTTCTTCAAGCTACTTAATTTTTCGCCTAATTAGTATCATGTATAACACCAAATTATACCAATTCATCAAAGATTTACAATGTAAAACCAAACACTCTTAATGTCAATAAATTTCATAATAACCCCACCCCAATTTATTCTACAATTTGACATCCAATTCTCTTTTAATAGCATCCAATGATTCATTGTATATTAATAATTGATGAAAATTTTTAAATAATAATAATTTATATCAATACCTGTAAGCTCCTTCAACAAAATCACCAAGCAAGTCCAATTGCTTCCATTAACAGTATTGAATAGAGTCTATAAAACTGTATAGAAACACATAAAAGAACTGAATAGAATTTATAAGCCAACAAATAACCAAAAAAAAAATAATAATAATAATAATAACAAAAAATAACTCTATCTCTACCTTTCAACAGCAACCATCATAAAAGGATTGAAGAAAAAAGAATTAAAAGTAAACTACAATAGTAGGTAGTCAGTTGAATGAATTAAACCCTTAAAAAAAGGTGTGTACGCAAAATGTATTCCTCCTCCTCCTCATTCATAAATAGATTTCTTTTATGTCCATGTCCAATTAATTACATGACCTAGACAACAGCAAGAATTATTTCTAATAGTACTGAATAGACAATTACTTTTAAGTGAATGCATTAACGCCACTCACAATTTTACATGAAATTTATATCCATACCTGTAAGCTCCTTCAGCAAAACCTGACATTTATCAAAATTCATCATCTACCACTATAAATTGATGCAAGAAGGTCACTCCTAAAAATAAATGATTTCTAAACATCATAACTTAATGAAAATGATAAATGTAAGAGTCTATAGAATAACACAGTAATGTAATGAAAACAATAGTGTGAACCGTGAATCAAATTTTAAAGTAAATTTACATATGGTTTATCATATTTGTGGTTTTCTTACTAAGTCTTAGTGATACCCATTGAGAAGCTTCAAACAGGGCAAAAAAAAAAAAATTTAAAAAAAACATTTTACAAACCTTTTCTTTTAAAGATATATAGATAATAGGTCATACAATATCAATTGATTTGTGGTAAATTACGATGAAATAAGCTTCAAGGCTCCAATATTTATAATTCACTTAAGTCAGAAAGTAAATTCCCAAAGTCATAATCTATTTATTCTAAAGACAACCACACAAAAATACATGTAAACATTAACAGTTCTATATAAACAAAATTAAAACTTAAAGAAATAAAAATTGAAAGAAGAAGATGAAGAATAAGAAATTTTAGAAGAAATTCTTACCCCAAAATTCTCAACCGCAAGTTCATGTTGTCTTTCCCACCATGCCTCTTGCTTTTGCACATCCTTTACAAAACTCACTCTAACTTGAAACACCTAAGCAATTCCAACCAAAATGAAAATATCACCCATTGAAAAGCCATAAAAGAGTCAAACTTTACACATATAAATAGAGAAAAAAGACAAACTTTACACACATACACATATACATGGAGAAAGACAGAGACCTTGCAGGTAGTGTAGATATCAATGGCTTGAACTGAAAATTGAAAGGGGTTGTACAAAAGTCTGAAATAGGTGGACAACCTAGGTGCATTGGTTGGGATATTGAACAGTATTATCGCTACAGTGAGAAGAATCAGCAAAAAAAATCAAGGTATAAGACTTATCATATTCTAATAATTATGAAAATCCTTGTAGTAAACAAAACAAATATCATGTTGTATTGGCGTGAAAATAAATAAATAAATAAATAAATAATCCAAACGAAAATAGAGGATTTCCATAAAATAAACATAAAAGAATTTCCAAGCTATTTTTTTATTTATTTTGACTTCACTCAGACAATTGTCGAGCACATCGGGTGATGCTATGATAGGGTTGGCCTATCTTCAAAAATCTTTTGTCTCAATGAGTCTTATGTAAAGGTCTAGAATTTTGAAGAAAGGACACCATGCAATTCAGCTTGATCCAAAATCTAACAACTAAAAAGGGCAACTGATGATATAAACTATACAATATTTTTAAATAACAAATCACAACATAGATAGGAACATAAAAATTCAATGCGTCCAATAATTTGAATTATCTAAACCCTTTATATCTAAACCCATCAATCTATGAATTCAATTATAATTCACCCATGATCCAATTCTACGCATCACATGTGCAAATAATAATAATATAATAGAGAAGAGAGAGGAACGGCAGAGCGTGGGTTAGGGTTTTCAAATATATATTTGCATTTATCGGTTTTAGAATAGGTTTTTTTGCGCTTATGTTTTTTTTTTTTTTTTTTTGGTTGGGTTTACGTTTTTTTTTTTTAATACTATGCTGATGTGGAAAATTGTGGGAGCTTCAAAGGTTTCGATTTTATATATATATAATATATTGA
Organism: Quercus agrifolia; assembly: GCA_029955455.1. Lineage (NCBI taxonomy): Eukaryota > Viridiplantae > Streptophyta > Magnoliopsida > Fagales > Fagaceae > Quercus > Quercus agrifolia. Next base: position 39,221,193 of record JARQAD010000007.1, on the reverse strand, counting down.
TAATGAAATTGCTTAGCATCACATTCCACCATTCCAGGCTCGAGATCCCCTTGTGACACTAACTAATTGATTCTAAAGTCTAGTTTCTCTGCCCCAAAAATCTTGAGATAATGAGACCAGAAACTTATCCTCCATTGGGCCCAAGCCCATGGCCCAAGAATCAGCCGACCAAATGACCAAAAAATAAAATAAAATAATGAAAAGAAAAGTATTGTAGATCAGATTTGTCTCAATAATGTGAGTGCCCAATGATGGCCCAAACTTCATCCATGTGGGACATGTGCAATCACTACCACTATGATCCCATTTTCACTATTTCTCTCTCCCAATATTCTTATAATTTTGAAAGAGTGGTTATGGGTGTGGCTTGGCATAAAGCCATGTGGACGCAGATAACAGTTCTTTCCCTCTCAATGCATGAATGGATTCCCATATTATAAATTAAAATAGATGATCTCTAACCATTATCTTTAAATCAAATAACATTTCTTCGTGTTTTCAATTAAAATTATTTCAAATCTTTTTAAAAAAAAAAAATTGAATTGTATTAACTAACGTAACCAACTATAGCAACATTTAAGACAAAGCCTCTCATGATGCAAGCCCAAATTATCATTAAAAAAATTAGGTTATGTTTGGTAACAGTTTTTATTTTCTATTTTCAAAAACTTGTTTTTGAGAATATAAAGAAAAAATAATTTTCTTGTATTTTTGAAATCAAAAACATGTTTGGTTAGTTGAAATTAAAAAAGATGGTTTTTAAGAAAAAAATAGAAAATACTAAAATATGTTGTTATTAGGATTTGAACTTTAATGTTAACTCATTAAATGAGATAGATTCATTAAATTAAATGTGTGTTTTCATTGACTTTTGAAAATTAGAAACTAAAAACAGCATTTTGCATGTTTTCAGTTTTCTTCACAAATTAAGTTTTGAAAACAGTTTTTATTTTCTACCCATTTTGAGTTGCCAAACAAGTTTTTTAGTCTCAAAAATAGAAAATTGTTTTTGAAAACAGAAAACAATGGGAAAAAACAGTTACCAAACATACCCTTAATATTTATAAGTCCATAAGCAGACTATCAAAAAACATAATGTTTTGGTCAAAAGTTGAGTCTCTCCTAACCTAAATATGAGCACATTTGTTCGCTTTAAAAAACAGCGACTTATCTTCACTTGAAGAATTTGGCTGAAGTAATGAAATCCATAATAAGAGAAGTATGATGTAAACTACTATTATACTCTTTAGCATCTATTTTAAATTCATTTTTTCACTTAAAAATAAATTTTATTAAAAATCTCTCTCTCTCTCTCTCTCTCTCTCTCTCTCTCTCTCTCTCTCTCTCTCTCTCTCTCTCTCTCTCTCTCTCTCAAATAATAGGGCAGGGAAGGAGGTAACTCCCAAGGAAGCTACTGTTTCACATGGCTTCCCATTCTTATAATTCCACATTAGCAATATTCTAGTTTCTAATATTAATTTAGAAGTGCATCCCTATCAAAAAAAAAAAAAATTAAAAGTGCATCAATTACTCTCTCTTTTTTTTAAACATTTAATCCAGCAGGTCCACATGCGTGCATGTGAAAGTACAAAGGAGAGGAAAAAAAATAGAATTGTAAGTGACAGAAATGGCGGTTGGTGGGCTCAGACCATGATTGATTATGTGAATCACTTTCTAACCATTTCCTTCTCTTTGCTGCCACTCAGGCCTTTCTTTATTTTATTTTGCATTTGATATGTGCACTCCCTTTTTGTCTGCCCTCTTTTATCTCTCTTTTTCTTTTTTTGAGAATCGCATGCCCCTCAATTAAAAGGTCAAGTTTGTCACTTTATTTTTCTCCATTCTTGTAATGGTTCTCAATAGGGAAAAGAAAAATTTGCAAGAGCATTGACATAAGGTAAATGAAATCTTTCGTTTAATTGGAAAACCAAAACCAAAACCCAAAAAAACAAAAAAAAAAAGAAGGAAAAGGAATAAAGAACTTCTTTCATGGCTAATATTAGAATTTTAAGGATACCTCACAAATCAACGTTTGGTTGTGTGGCCCATATCAAATTATCCTCCTCTTCTTCTTCTTTTATTCTTTTGACAAAATAAGATTTAAAAAAGAGAGGTTTGGTTTTATGTTTGCTTCATCCCATAACATGGAAAGATTCCTTCACACTTAATCATTTTGAATAGCTAACCTGCTGATTGAACTATCAAGGCTAATTAAACATTAAAGGCTAAGTGGATGATGTGTAAGATCTGGTGGTGCTCTTAAAATATTTCCAAAACCTTATGCACTTTTCCATCTAACATGTTTACAAAATTTTATTTTATTTTTTCTTTTCCCCCTTTAATCGTGTAATATATATTTGAGTTATATGGTTTCTTTTGGCTAATTTAGGGAAAATAATTCCCAATATCACATGGGTTCGTTTTTGATGCCAGGTTTGAGCACATGTACATCAATGTCCTCTGTTGGGGTTCCCCACCTTTAATTTATATTCTCTATGCTTATATGGGTCCATGTTATGCATCATTCTGAATCTTTGTCATACTTTGAAGTTACCCTATACCTGTGGAAAAGTCTTAAGATGAAATCTAAATGATTTGAGCTTGCAGGCTTTGGGTTCCACTTGCACACTCGTGTAAAGCCCCTAAAGATTGTAAAAATAATCTAAGCTTTCATCTATAATCTATTCCATGTACTAGGTAAATGCCATAAGGTTTTTTTACATAGAAATTATATTATATATCTTCCCACCAAATAAGAGCTGAAAAGTGAAAACCTACAACACTCTAGTTAGATAGAACAAATATATTCAGGACATGACTAATACCACATTTTTTATAACAGTTGACATAACTTGTTGTGATTGATGCATAATAAAAATGATTTCTGTAAGAACCAATAAAAGTGATGTTTCCAATCATAGCCCATATTAGTTATGAAAAATATTGTGACTCTAAAATATTAGTCATACGTTAATCCGTTGCCAAAAAAAACTTTATTTTCTTTTGATCAGCAAGTGGAGTGGAATGGCACATGAAACTCAACATACTCTATGGGACACCACATATATACAGTATACTTAATACTCTATAATTGTTTAATCTATATTGGTAATAATTTTCTGAAACTAATAAGTGTTAAACTGAAATTATTAGTGGAAGAAAATAATAAGATAAACCAGTAAGCACATTATGATGACTCACTCAAGTTGACTATCATAGCAGAAACAGTTAATGAAGAAACAATGCATGAATTGTAAGAACACATTCCTTCCCCATGTTTAGTGTCGGAGAAGGTTCCAATAAGTCCAAACCTTCCCCGTCATTACTTGCTGATTAACAGCTGTTGCAGTACCCAAGACCTCACGAGTTACTCAAAAAATAAAAATGGAAACTAATCATTCAAATATATTAATATTTATATACCAGCACATATGATATTAGTCAATCTTCTTTGCACTACTACTTCTTCATAAAACAAACACTAACACTCACTCTCTAACTCAGTTTTTTTTTCCCAAATCATCCATCTTTCATTCTAGCTGTTTCAGTCAGCTAGTGGAAAATGGTGGTAAACTGAGACATTAAGAAGGAAAAATAAGGAATAACAAGATGCAACTGAAAACCCAGTTGTTTGCATTGTTCTTTTTGTACTGTTACATTGGTTGTTATGTTATTGGTCTTGCTGCTGCAGTTGATGATGAAGTAAATGTTCTACTTTCAATAAAAGCGGGTTTTGTTGATCCATTAGATAGCCTCCAGAATTGGAAATTGCCAGACAATGCAGCAGGAGGGAATGCAACTCATTGTAACTGGACTGGAGTGTGGTGCAACTCCAATGGAGCTGTTGAAAAGCTTGATCTCTCTCACTTGAATCTCAGTGGCAGTATCTCAGATGACTTGCAATGGCTAAAAAGTCTCACTTCTCTCAACTTGAGCTACAATGACTTCTCGTCATTCCCAAATTCAATTTCCAATCTCACAGCACTGAAGAGCCTTGATGTCAGCCAGAATTCCTTTATAGGAAACTTTCCAGGAGGCCTAGGAAGGTTGGCTGGACTAATAACCTTAAATGCTTCGAGCAACAATTTCTCAGGTTTTCTACCTGAGGATCTTGGAAATGCTACTACCTTGGAGATCCTGGATCTCAGAGGGAATTTCTTCCAAGGCCCCATTCCCAAGTCCTACAGGAACATGGACAAGTTGAAGTTTCTTGGCCTCTCTGGTAATAATCTCACAGGGAAAATACCAGGGGAACTTGGCCAGCTTTCATCACTAGAAAGAATTATTCTTGGTTATAATCAATTCGAAGGTGGAATCCCAGTGGAGTTTGGAAATCTCACCAATCTCAAGTATCTTGATTTAGCAATTGGCAATCTTGGTGGTGAGATTCCAGCTGAATTGGGAAGGCTAAAGCTACTAGAGACAGTATACTTGTACAAGAACAATCTTCGAGGCAGAATTCCAAGTTCCATTGGCAAGATCACTGCATTAATTTATCTGGATCTCTCTGTTAACATGTTATCAGGAGAAATTCCAGCTGAGATAACTGAGTTGAAGAACTTGCAGCTCTTGAATCTTATGAGCAACAAGTTGTCAGGTTCAGTTCCTACTGGACTAGGAGGGTTGACTCAGTTACTGGTTCTTGAGCTGTGGAACAATTCTTTATCAGGCTCATTGCCCAGTGATCTTGGCAAGAATTCACCATTGCAGTGGTTGGACGTGTCATCCAATGCATTCTCTGGTGAGATTCCACCGAGTGTGTGCAATGGGGGCAATCTCACAAAGCTCATTCTTTTCAACAATGCCTTTTTGGGGCCAATTCCAGGTAGCTTATCAACATGTCTCTCACTTGCCCGTGTTCGAATGCAGAATAATTTTATTTCTGGTACAATTCCTGTGGGGCTTGGCAAACTTGGGAAGCTTGACAGGTTAGAATTGGCAAATAATAGTCTTACTGGTCAGATCCCAGATGATATTTCTACTTCTACATCGCTTTCTTTTATTGATTTCTCTCATAACCACCTCCAATCTTCTCTGCCTTCCACCATTCTTTCCATTTCAAATCTGCAAACCTTCCTGGCCTCAAACAATAACTTAGAAGATGAAATTTCTGGCCAATTCCAAGACTGTCCTTCACTTTCTGTGCTTGATCTCTCATCGAACCATTTCTATGGAAGCATTACAGCAAGCATCGCTTCATGTCAGAAATTGGTATCTTTGAATCTCAGGAACAACCAACTGACGGGAGAAATCCCCAAAGAAGTTGCAATGATGCCCACTTTGGCCACTCTTGATCTATCCAATAACTCTTTGACTGGTGTAATACCAGACAACTTTGGAATTTCTCCAGCCTTAGAAATGCTCAATGTTTCATACAACAAACTAGAAGGACCTGTTCCAACAAATGGTGTGCTAAGCACTATTAACCCGGATGATCTTGTGGGAAACCCTGGTCTATGTGGTGGTGTTCTCCCTCCCTGCAGTGGAATTTTGGCATTCACATCAGGACAGGGGAGATTGCATGCTAAGCACGTCATTGCTGGATGGATCATTGGAATTTCATCCTTTTTAGCAATTTTAATTGCTCTTTTTGGTGCCCGGACTCTATATAAAAGGTGGTATTCGAATGGAAGTTGCTTCGAAGAAAGATTTGAAACGGGCAATGGTGAGTGGCCATGGAGATTGATGGCATTCCAGAGGCTTGGTTTCACCTCTGCTGACATTTTGGCTTGCATTAAGGAATCAAATGTAATTGGAATGGGGGCTACTGGGACTGTGTATAAGGCTGAGATGCCTCAACTAAATGCAGTTGTAGCAGTCAAAAAGCTATGGAGATCATCAGCTGACATTGAAACTGGAAGCAGCAATGACCTTGTTGGAGAGGTGCATGTCCTTGGAAGGTTAAGGCATCGAAATATTGTTCGGTTATTAGGATGTCTTCACAATGACACCAATGTAATGATAATTTATGAGTTTATGCAAAATGGCAACCTTGGGGAAGCCTTGCATGGCAAGCTAGCAGGAAGATTGCTTGTAGACTGGGTTTCAAGGTATAATATAGCACTAGGAGTCGCGCAAGGGCTTGCTTATCTCCACCATGATTGTCACCCACCTGTTATCCATCGAGACATCAAATCCAATAACATACTGCTTGATGCAAATCTTGAGGCAAGGATTGCTGATTTTGGGTTGGCAAGGATGATGATCCGGAAGAATGAGACAGTTTCAATGGTGGCTGGATCCTATGGATACATAGCTCCAGGTCAGTTACTACTCTGATTTTATTTGCAATAGCTAGGAAATGATTGATTAGTCAGGCTGTTAGAGATCTGAAAACTGGTTAGAATAAATACATAACTCGAAAATAGTTCCTGGCTTTAATCAATTTAGGAACTCTATTGACCTGTGAATTTATTTGTACTTAAGATGGAGTATATTAATGATTAGGGTGGATTACAAAACTTGTATATATGCGGTACTGACAATTTTGTAATTTTTACAATTTCTTTGCAGAATATGGATACACCTTGAAGGTAGACGAAAAGATTGACATATACAGCTATGGAGTGGTGCTTCTGGAGCTTCTCACAGGAAAGCAGCCATTAGATCGCGAGTTTGGAGAATCAGTCGACATTGTTGAGTGGATACGGAGGAAAGTTAGAGACAATAAAGCATTAGAAGAAGCACTAGACCCCAATGTAGGAAATTGCAAGTTTGTTCAGGAAGAGATGCTATTAGTCCTTAGACTAGCACTTCTTTGCACTGCCAAGTTCCCAAAGGATAGACCCTCCATGAGGGATGTAATCACAATGCTAGGAGAGGCAAAGCCTAGGAGAAAAAGCAGTAGCAACAATGAAGGAAGTACAACTAACAAGGACAAGCCTGTCTTTACCACATCACCTGTAAATGGCCTTCTGTAGGACCAAAATTGAGTTCCCCCTCTGGCCGTGTCATTGTTACATTTGTTCTTTTGTACCTAGAATTGCCTTTCTTTGATGTTCGTAATCATTGTTTGATATTTGTGTCTATAGGATATTAACGGGTATATGAAATTAGATTTTTTCTTGCAAATAAAGCCATCCTTTTTGTGTAATAGCAGAGATTGTATTCAAGAATAGACAGGCCTATTTGTACTCATTCTTAGAGTAACATAAATAAATTGTCACGTGAAGATGGAACGCTCAAAATTTGGCTACCATGCCATTAATTGACCCTTGAAGTACAAGATTGAAACCTAGAATTTACTTCAACTCATTAGACATATATTCTTTCCTTCATTTATTAGTCAAGATGTTCCCCAGTTTTCTTCAAAGTACTCAACAATTTGGGGTACACCCTTAATTGATAAGTTACACATGAAGCCTAACTCAACAAGCATGAAGCCTATACATTTCTTAATTGATAAATTACACACATCCAAATGAATCCTCATCCTTCACCCTACTCTTATAGGAAGAGCAGTCATTTGACCCAAACCTATTGCAGAAAATATACTGTTAATAATCTTTTAGAAGCTGCTTAGCTAACCTTTTATAGGGCTTAGAAAAATTATTTACCACTTAAGAATCTCATTTGACAATATTAACCGTGACTACATTCCCTAAACCATGGTAGCTGTTCCGTGATATTAATTATTTATACCACCAGGTCCATGACCAAACTTTTGGGGAACTCAAATTTTCTATGTGGAGACTAGAGAGTAAAAAAGAGAATAAAAAATCCGTGGATTTACATGACCATGAAGTCATTTGGTTTTTCCTTGTCTTCCTGCTCAATTCAAGGCAACAAAACTGGTCACTATGTCGTTATCTTATCTATGTTGGAATTATTGGAAATTGGCTGCAGACTTCTGAATGATGCTGCTACTATTATTAGTTTGTGACAAATAGATGCCTCCTAATGCGATCCATCCAGCCAATGTCAGTCTTTTAGTCACAATACTTGAAAACCTAAAATTAAAAGTCCTAGATACATCCCAAGCCAAAACTAGTGAATGATAGGCACGTAATTATCCCAAAGCACAAAGGATTCCAGCAAGATAACTTATGTTTGTTAACGTGACAAAGTAAATTGTAATTAGGCACAAGACAAAATATCAAGCGATCCTGTTACTCAATATCTTCTCAATCATCATCATTTCTAAACATGAGATTTGATTTTGACAATCCGATATTGCCATCAATTTTCCACCTTTGATTTTATTTGTATTAGAGCTTCATATTAAGCAAGATCTGTTAAATCAGGCCCCCAGCAAAAGATCATAATTTTTGAAGGTCGTGAAGTTTTCCCATTGTTTACCAAAAAAAGAAGTTTTCCCATTAAGGATTTTACCCAACACATACAAAATCTCTCCATTAACCAACAAATAAATAAATAAAGTCCCATTGTAGCCTGCAGAAAGCTTAAAACAAACACATTGAAACACTCACATTTACAGCATAAACAAATAATATTTACTGAACTATGCATGTGTATAGCAGTATGGCATTGAAAACTAAGATGCCTGTGGCTTCCAAAAGGCAGGGATAGAACTCCCAGGAGTATAGTAACAAAAACAACTGAACAGAAAAAATAGACAAATATATATTCAAGAAAAGCACAATCCAAAACAAATAGAAGAGCCGTGGATCAATCATTACTTTTCAAAATGCATTGACTATGCTGTAATTTTTTCTCTCTTTTGTATATCACTTTCAAGCCATGTATCGTCAGTTGCTAAAGTTCTGAAAACCAGGTCTAGATGGGATTGGTTTTTTGCCTCCCATTCCTTTCTTCTGACCTTGGAGCTGCAGATTTAAGAGTCATTTTACCACATGATACAAGTAGAAATGCAGCTTTCTAGAGCTGAAACCTAGTGTTGATTGCAAAGCTACTTACCATTACCAAGTCCCTTAGCTTCAGATGTCCTCATAATTTTTAGCCTCCTTACAGAGTTAATGAACATCCTGAATGCAATTTAAAGAATAAAAGAAAATAATTTAGATAATCAAACCAGATTATATGACAAAATAGAGATCAAAAGGTAGAGGATAAGAACACCAAGAGTACATAAAATTTACTAAAAAAAGACAAACTCAGCTCAAAGTTCATTTCTATGCTCTTGATTTATTAATTTGGGTTTTTTTTTTTTAACCTATTCTAAGACTCAACATTCTTTACTCTCACATTTGTCATGGAACATAAATCCTAGAATAAATCCCAGAATGTTCCCACATGGAGCATGGAAGACAATTATCAAGAGAGTGCTTCATTGAAGCCCTCCCCCACCTACATGACCAGAAACTTTGAACCTCAGCAGCAATAATGTTCATAGTTCCAAGGTTATACCCCATTTAACATTATAGTGAGCTCTTCCTAGTATTTCCTACAAACATAACCCAAATTCAAAGCTATCAATTAATTCATAGTACACGTCGTGACACAAAGAAATTGGAATGAAAATTAATTAAGATGAGTTTTTGATCAATTCAGGATAAATTCAATGGCCCTTTGCCAAATAAATTCAATGAGATTAATGGCTGCAAGTGTCTTGCACCAATCTTGCATATTTCTATAAAACAACTCAAGTTCATGTATTAAAAATCCAGGTAGTTATTGACACATTGCCTGGCAAAACAACCACAACCTGCATTATGGCTGCAGTAACCAGGCAATGCCAACACGACACCTAAGTAGCAAATTAAGTACTAGGTTGACAAGGCAGTGTCACAGTACTGAGAACCTATACTCATGAATTCCTAGGCCATTCATCACCAGATCAGATAATGATGAAACATATTATACATACCCCCAAGGAACATCCCCAACAAGCATCCAGTCTCCATCTTTGTCTTCATATGTAAGCACAAAATCAGATGATCCATCCAGCATTTTTGATGATCTTGTTGCTTTGTCATGTTCCTCCCCACTTGATCCTAATCAATTACCAACACCACCACTTAGTTTAAAAGACATAAAAAAAAAAATCCAAATCATGAATAACTATAAACACACACTATCATCCAAGACAAAATCATTGAAGAAGGATTGGATGAAAAGCAATTCTTAGATTTGACATTTTGCTTCAATCTTAAATTATCCAACGCTTCTACTGCTTCAAAATTTAGAGAAAATATTATTGTTCCTATATGAAATTTAAAAATTGTTGGAATACTCAATGGAAAAAGACTCAATATTAAGGAATCAGTTTTTGAATGTACAAAGGCTAACACCAAAGTTTCAAATTGTAACTTGAAAGCTTCACTTATATAAGAAGTAAACTAACACATGATATCTCACATTAACTAGTGAACATAGATCTCAAATTACCCAATCTGGATTTATTAAAAGCTAATAAGATAACAAAACATCACAATATTTCATTTTTGAGTAACATTCCAAGTTAGCTTGAGCACAAAACACAAAAGTAAACATCAATTAATTGTGCAGAGAGACATGGCTTTTTAAACCATAAAATCAGTCTTTGAAAGGGTTCTTGACTCTTCATTCTGAAATTTAAAATAAATGGTATAAGAAACACTCACGTATTGAGCTTATTGTTGAAGTTGACGTGTGAAACATATCCTCCAGTGTTTGTGCCAAGGTTTCATAGCATCTGTGTGCACTCAGATCAACCTTCCTTCCAATAGGAGTTCCATCCATATTCACCTTCACAAACAGAGAACTCCTTAAGCGCCCATTTTCTTTGGCACTACCATTGTTCTTGTCACTGCAGTTGTTAGTTCCCTTCCCAACCACAGTATTGCTGTTTTTACTGCTCCCAATCAGTGAGTTGAATTCTTCAGTGGCTGGTAATTTTGCTTGGTTGACCAAACTATTCATTCTATATGATCTTATAGGAGGCCATCCCACAACCTGACTGCTGCAAGAATTTAATAAGAAGATCAGTGGAGAAAACAAAACTAAGACAACAGGTTGCACAGATAGAAAGAACCAACGTCAACAAAATCTCAATACCAGAAAAATTAAGATTTTTTATATTTTTTTCCCATTTTACAAGATTTCTCTGCGTCTTCAAGACAAGTAATTAGATCCCAAACGGTAATGACAGAATTAAAGGGCCATGGTATCAAGAAGCAATTTTATCTTATAGAATAGGCATGATACTGCCAACAATCTACTCTACATAAGAAACTTTCAAACAGCAAAAATCTACTTAAAACTCTTCAGAAGCCAACAAATACATGTTGGTGAACCACTCCTTATGATGTCAAAATCACCAATTTGATGGCACTTTTGGACAAGACAAGCAAGACCATTTGTTCTGCTCCATAATGGTTTCAAAACAAAAGACATGAATGCAACAACTCCAGCCAGAACAATGTTGCTGGGTAACCATACATGCTAGCTCAGCCAGGAAAAAAAAAAGGACAATGTTCTAGTTCAGCCACAGAACAACAAGAGGAAAAGTCAGTGATATTATGATACTCAAAAGTTCACGACTAATTGCCAATTAAGAAAGCTCTAGGCAAGATTGCATTTGAAAGCAAGACCATGCAAGATCCAATTACAAATCATTATTGGTTGGGGGAGGGGGCAACTTCCCCCTTGAAATATTAAAACTTTCTATGCAATAATGAAAACTTCCCATTCCAATGTGAAAGAATGTTGAGCATGCCTTTTTTTATTTCAAATTTATTATATTGGAAAAGAAGTGACAATTAACACAACTTGACTATGAAAGCATTCTCAAACATTTTATGCCTTTGAAATACTCTGTTACGCTTATTGTTGTATTACATTAGGTGGATCTACTGAATTAGAATATTGGGTCAATTGAAGGATTGATTTCGATCCACAAATTTAAATGAGTAAATGCTAAATCAAGATGTACAGCTGATTTAGAAGTGTCAGATCCAATAACATACACACTAACACACATGCTATTCTTATTTGCATCACATCAGCAATGTATTAAGATGTATCTATTGTGGATCCATCTGTACCCATCATCGAATTTACTTGGAACTTCATAAGTGTTGTGTGAACATAACTTATCATCGACTCTCCTGCAATCAACCAGGATCTAGGATGAAATCATGCCAATATTAGTCTCTTGTGTGATTTCAACAATTGCATTAAATCAATGCAATCTAAAATTTCAATTGTGTTATATAATAATCTTTAGTGTCAGCTTGTCTTGAAATCATGCATGTAAGTTGGTGTCATGTTTGAGGAAAACATAGTGCCTTTATCTTCTTGAAAACTATTTATTGAGGGATATGCTTAGATGATTCTTATTCCTTGTTGTTTTGGGTGCCAAGTGGGAGACAACTATTTATTGGATTTCTCAATTTTTTGAGCCCAAACAAGAGAAAGCTTGGGTCTTCCATTAGACAAAGGAAAAGCAGGGCACAAGTCCTATCACCAATGGTTAATAGTCACTCGTTGTTCCAACAAAACTTGTTATGCAAATCAAAGGAGATGTGAAGATAATTACAAAACAAGATTTTTTTTTTTTTTTTTTTTTTTTTTTTTTTTTAAGATTCATCTTGGCTTTATTCCCAAATATCAATGTTTTGGGGTCATTAAAATTTGCAATTTATCATATGTAAGCGCGTACGATTATTTACGGGAATTAAACCTCAAAATAAAGGTAATCAAAAGCCCCATACGTTTATAAGTATCAGATCTATCAAAACCCAACAGTAAATATTCCAAAAAAAATCCCAAAATAAACGTGACAGATTCAGAACAAACCCACAAAAAAAGAGAAAAAACAAAAAAGCATAGTGAGAGAGATCGAAGTTATGAACTGACAACCTGAGGAAAAATATTATTATGATTAAAGGCACATAAATTAAACAGCTTGAAATTACAAATTAACTTAAAACAGTAAGCAGAAAAAACAGAAAGTAAAAAGTAAAAACACACAATATCCTAATTCCTATAATCCCAAAGGTCTTATTACCTGGCACCATTAGCAGCAGCAACAGAATCAGCACTTCTCTTGGTCCCAGCAGTAACATTCGCTCTGCTCAATGAGGAGGAACAAGAAGAAGATGAAGAAGATGAAGAAGAGGAAGCTGAAACCGAAACTGAAGAACCCACAGAAGGAAAATCCTTGGCAGTCAAAATCCTAGCATAGTGTTGTTGGGGCTTGCAAGCAGTACCACCAAGGCTTAAGCCAAGACCCAACTCAAGCTCAGACTCATCTGGGCTAGAAGAATCCTCAGAGGACAAGACTAGGTTGTTGTCCTCCATTGACAAAGTGGATATCGACCCACTTCTTGTAGCACCACCAATAACCATAACACCCTGCATCAAAAATCTTTCTAGTGTTCTTGGTTTTTTGTGAAAAAATCTCTGAGACCCAGAAGTTGTTTTTGAAGAAGAAGAGGAAAAAGATAGGTGGCGGGTTTAAGAGGGGGGTTCTTAACAGAAAAGGAAAGGAGGGGACAAATTGCAAAAGAAGAGAAACGTGTGGGGTTTGTTTGGTTTTGTTTCAGGAAGAAGAGAAAAAAGGAAAGGAAAGGGAGTTGGGTTGGGTTGGTGTGTGAATGGTGGTGGTGAGTGGTGAGTGGTGATGGTTTTTGTGACTAATTTATTGCACCATGGCCCCACCTGTCTGGTTTATGCGCCTCCAATCTATTACCAATCTTGTTTACTTCTTATTATTATTATAATAGTAATATGTTTTCTCCTTTCCTGCTACCGTATTTTTTGTTCTTCTTCTAGAATGCTTCCTTCCTTGTAGATATTCTCAATTTTCATGAATATTTTCCAATTTTGTAACCTGGACTATTGACACTAACCTCAAATTCAATGCACTTTTGGTTAAATTTTGATTAAAATCTTCACTTTTATTACTTTTAGCTAATTTGCTACTGCATCGTGTTTAGATTGCGTTTAGGATAAACTTATATTAGACGATTTTTTTTACTATTTAATTTATTTTTATTATTATTTCTAATTTTTATTATACTTTTTAATATTATTCATAAATTTTACTGGATTATTTCAACTAATTTTTAATCTTATTTGTAATATTTTTAGCAAAAAAAAATTCAACTTAAATTAAATAATTTTTTTTTATACAGACTCTTAATATCATAAAATTATTAGGTACTCCCGAAATAACATAAATGCATACTTCCTCCTCTCACATGAATAGTAGGTCCTACTATGAATTTAATTAGTAGAACCCACTATTTATGTGAGAGAAAGAAATATACATTAATGATACTCCGAGAATACACAATAATTTTCTCTTAATATCATATTCCTATTTCATTTGACCAGTACATCATATTTAATATTATGTTACTATTTCATTTAATTATTGTTTTTTTATATTCAAATATCAATTTTTCTTCCCCGTCTTTCCCCAACTCAACATTTTCTCAAACTTTCTAGATCAGACAAACACAACCACGTCAAACCCAAGTGGATCCTTGTCGACAACGCACCACCAGATTACTACCCAATGGGGAGAGCTCAAGCATTGCGAGTCCTTTTTGAGGAGAGAGAGTATAAATGGTAAAATAAATTGGATTGTTGAGCTACAAATAGTTTCTCACTTCATGTATTAAGGTTATGTTGAGATACAACTTATTTTTACTAAAACTAAAAACTGAATTGGGTTAAGATACACGTTTGCATTTTTTGCGGGTTTTTTTTTTTTTTAGTGCATAAATAGTAAAATCACATGGGTTTATTATGCAGGAGACAATTATCACTGTTCACGCACTGTAGCAGTCACGCATTTTAAAATATTAAAAATGGATTCTACGATATTATTCACACACTTAAAAATTATTTTGCTATAATGTTTTAAATTTTCAGTTTTCAGTTTTTAATTTCAACAAAAATAAGTTGTATCTAAACGGACCCTAAGACACTATTCAAAAAAATATTTTAGCTTACAGTTTGTTGAAGCTAATGCAGGAATGTTCTGGGAGAGTTTAGTTATAATCTTTTTGAAATGTTATTTAGGTGAAGCTAATGTTAGTGCTCATAATGTAACTAACTAGTTATATACTTCTTTCTCAACAACAACAACAACAAAAAACTAGTTATATGCTTTTTTCTAATTATAATCTAAGGTGTCTAATAATTCATAAAATAACTTATAAGATTTATGAGGTTTTTGGTTAAAAATTCTTAATCAATACTAAAAATTTTATAGTTTAATTGGCATTTATTAAAGTTTTCAAGAGAGATATGCGGCATTTGAATCCAACTTTCCCCCAACTATTAAATTATCACCAAATTAAAAATATTGAATCCATTAGAAACATTAAGAAATGTCAAATATGTTGCAAGACTTTTGACAAATGAATTCTCTTTTTAGTTACTTCATGTGTGGGGAAAATGATCAAACCCACCACCTCATTTTTTCAATTAATGAAAAATCAAAATATAAGAAGACCACAAAAACGAAATATAAGTTCACTAGCTTAGTGCCTAGTAGGACCACACCACACCAGGAGGATTATGCCTAATTTTGCTTATGGTAGTTGAGTTTACTAAGCTTAGGTCAGAGTTAATAAATATTTGAGCCTAATCTGCCGAATATTGCCCAACAAAACAATACAATCTCAAAAGTTAGTCTCCAATTATAATATTTTATTATGCAAAACAAAAATTTTGACATGGAGACAACTTATGTCCATAGTTTACTCAACCAAGACCGTGGGCTAATCATAGTTTTTTTGTAAAAATCTAATCAACATGCCTAACTGCAACATCACATTTCAACTACATCAATCATTATAAACAGTTATTTTGAGTTTTGACAACTTGAATCGATCAACAAATTAGTTTCATATAAATTCTTACAAATGAAAGTAACATTAATAACCATTATTTTTTTTCCTAAAAGAAAAGTAAACAAATATCATAAAGAAATTCTTATAATATTATATATATATAGGGAAATGTTAACGAGTGCCGTACAGTATTAATTAAGAATTTAATTAAAGAAAATTTTTATGAAAAAAAAAATTAATATTTTGACAACTTTTTTCATTTCCTATAAAAATGATCTCAAAACTTTTCTAAAATGGATTCTTAAACAATGTCAAACGTCATTCGTTAACATGACCCATATATATATATATATATATATATATATATATATATACACACCACAAGAAACAAGAGCTAAAATTAATTGTAAGTTTTTATTTTTCATTTTTTGGATGGAAAGTCGTAATAAATTCGAAAATTCGGAAATTCAAAAAAAGTCTATCTGACGTAGGACCCACAAAACGATGTGCTCTCAAGTTTTAACGACAAGCCGACAAGGCAAGGTCCCACGTAGTAGAGAGTATAGGACATGTGTATATCACACGGCTCGACGACACCACGTCAGAGATAGGACTATTATAGTATAAATTGAAGAGTGGGGTCCCACATAGTAATACGAAAAAGTGTGACACGTGGGGGACCACACAGCATCGGATTCATCAATGTAGACAGCTCAACAAACAAGCTATTATGCATATATATCATACATGAACCCAACAAACAAACGTACGATTTAGAACACAAACACGTTTTCAAGAAGTCCCGTGGAAATTATCAATTTCCATTTTAACATAAAAGTAAAACGCTTCAAAGTTTGGGAAATTTTATGTGTGTGTGCCACGTGGATTGCCTGAGCTCGACGGCAATACGGTAATGTCATGAACATAGGGGACAGAGTTCACCACTGCCGCACACAGTTTTGTGCACGTGTGGGCCCACTTGAAGAAGATGTCAAACCTTTTTTTTTTTTCTTTTTTTTAATGAGAAACACTCGAGGAGGTGAACCTGCATAGCAATAATCACATAGATCCTGTTGTCCGTGACTTACACTATTTGTTTTAATTAACCATCATTTCAATAAAGTTTGAAGGGAAGAGTTAAGGGATACTACTGGTTTAGTAAATATTTTTAAAAAAAATTTAAGAAAAAAGAGAAAAGTAACTAACATTTTTAGGAGTAATTATAATAAACTCATATGTAGTAGCTTAGAGATTTGAAAAATATCATTTTACCTTCTTGAAGTAAGTTTTGTTAGTCTCTCATAACCTACATCCATTAAAAATAGGGGCAAATGTGTATTTTTGCTCCATTTTTATGTCTCCTCCTCCTTAAACAATAAACAAAAAAAAGACATGGTTATCCCTACTTAAGAGCCCCTAATTACCAACTCCCTCGAGGTGTTAGGATAAAGTCTGTGGTCACTTCAAACCATAGTAACTATGACTTAATTCAACTTTTCTTAGCGGGGTACCTCTATGGTCACGCTTGGGGGGTGAGTTACAATAGTTGTCCCCACCCCCACTTTTTCTCATTTAAAAAAAAAAAAAAGATAAAAAACTAATGTTGAAAAGAAAAAGAAAAGTCAAAAGAAATAAATGGGAGTGAAAAAGAAGAAGAAAACATAACCAACAGTGTTGAAGCATAATGATTAATTGAAGAAGAAAGAGAGATAAGATAGACCACAACCAAGACCCAAATCGCAAAACGGTGTGCTCCTCCTTAAACCCCAAACCCAACTGAACGCAGCCATGCTCCTCCTCAAAACCCAAACCCAACCCAACGCAAGCTCCTCCTCAAAAACCAGACCCAACCCAATGTCGTGCTCCTCCTGAAAACCCATACCCAACCTAACACAACCACCTTGTGCTCCTCCACAATTACCACCAAACCCACCGTGACCCAAAGCTACCACTAATTTGAGAGAGAGAGAGAGAGATAAATTTTGCCTTCTGTGTTCTTTTTCTCATGCATTAGGTTAAGGTTGCAAGTAAATTTTGTCTTTTAGTATTATTTTATTTTGAGTGTGTTACAAAAATATATTTTGTGATTTATTGGAGCTCTTGAGCCAAGTTTCTAAATTTTTACAAATAGCATCTTTTGATCTAATTTTCTTTTGTTTTTGTGTCTTTTTTGTTTTGAGAGGAGAAAGACATAAAAGGAAAGTAAAAATACTTATTTACCCCTATTTTTAACGAAAGTGAGTTACGGGAGACTAACAGAACTTACCTCAAGTAAATAAAGTGATACTTTTCAAACCATTAGTAGACAAAGTGATTTTGGGTCAAACCATAAATGGGTTTACTGTAATTATCCCAACATTTTTATAATTTTTTTTATGAAAATGGTATTAAAATTTGGGTCTTATAATTGGTGCTCATAGGAAAACAGTTAACTTTTTTTTTTCTTTTTTATTTAGGAGAATGCATATGGCATAGGCTAAGTTGAAGGATTTTTTTAGACTTGGCAAAATTGGACCCGGCCCAGTAACTTGACCCAAATCCTAAAGAAAATATCCAATTCGTACACGAGATTTTTTTATCCAAAATAAAAACGACTTGACCCATGATCCTACCTGATTTTTCCCATGTTAAGTCAACCCATATGACTTGTTGAACCTTTTTAAAATAATTATATTTATTTATTTATTTTTGGAATGATGGGATATGTAGGGCTAAGTGTAAATAGGGTGAGAAAATATATGGCAAATAACAATTCTCAAGTATGAAGATTTCTAGTATTGAATATGCTACTAAAATTGAGTAGATTAAGGGGCAATTCATATTAAATATTTACTTATTTTTCTTTATCTAATATGTATTTTTTATTTGTAAAGATTTTTTTTTAATTATCTTTTTAGGAAATATAACTTTTTTATTATTTTACATGCAACAAGAAAAATTATACATGAGAAGGCTCATAATTTGACATGGTCCATGACATTTAGTTTTTTTTTTTTTTTTTTGTTCTTTTATTGCGATGAGAAATTTTTTGGTTCTTTTATTTTAATTGAGATTTTTTTTTTTTTAAATCTATTTTTTTTTATGTGATAAAATACAAATGGACCTATAACCCAATTGACCGATTTCGCCTACAATCCAGTTAGGATTATTATTATTATTTTTTTTTTTTGGCTCCTAAATCTAAGTTTTTTCAACCTAACTCAAGTTTGTCGAGTTGAGGAACTTCCAATCCACATGGTCGAATCAAGTCAGATTAGGTTGATGGGTTGTGCTTACATGTTTCATTTCATGTGTAACAATTTGGATTTTCATTAATTATTTAATTACCTTTTTTAATAAATTATTACAATTCACATAATATGTTAAAGTATATTCTAAATTTTCAAAACTAAATATTTAATGCCAAAATAAATCAAACTAGAAAAAGTAAAATAAGTGCAGTAAACTAAATAAATAAATAAAAATAATAAATGTGTGTGTGTGGTGGGTTAGGTTGGGTCAAACGGGTTGAAAAACTATCAGCCTGAACCTAACCCAACTTGAGACTTGAAATAAAATTCCAACCTAACCCCACATACTAGTCCAAAGAACAAAACTCAAGGTGTTAGATTGGGTTATATTTAATCAATTTCATTAGGTCAATGGGTTGGATGCGCACCCTTATTACCTACTAGTAGATTTTTAAAATCTACTAGCACTTTATCTTTTTAGGTTTTGCCATTTGGTTTATATTAAATTCAATATTGAGGTTCCCTTTGTCATAACTTATAGCACAAGAAATATTTTTGCATTTACTATAACTCTGTGATTCACTTAAGATAGTAATGATGTGTGATTTTTTGTTGTTATTTTGTTGGGAGATTAATTACAAATTGTAAGCGCAACATTTGATTTGATATTCAATTTAGTAATTTTAGAGCTAATCATTTTTGAGTTATCTATGCTACTCACTATGTGACAATTTATTAGACTATACCTGTGCATCATTTAAACAAGCCAAATAACTCATTAAAAAGGGTATAAAACTAAAATTATACATGAATGGTTTGTTCAATTATCATCTAGTGGGTTGAAGGAAGATAGCTCCAAACTAGTTTAGAGCTAAACCTTTTTCCAATTAAATTTAAGAATATGTTTATGTTTTTTGCTTCATGCATCATTAAGTAAACTTACTAATATTAATTTTAATACTTCCTCAGAAAATGAGTTATGATATTTCTTCACATTTTAAAAATTCATTGCTATCCATTCATGTATCTTGCTATATTTTTCAAAAGTATTTGAACTAGGTAAAACTTTATGCGATGCTTGTATCTTCTCCATTTAGCTATAGTAAATTTGTGAGTTTTTAGAAATTTTTTGATTATGTGCAATAATAGATGATTGTTGTGGGGGAGCAAAAACTTGGGCCTTTGCATTGGGTTTAAGTCCCACATTTTATTAACAATACGTCCGAGGAGAAGAAATCATGGGGGGGCTCCGTAACTAATAATAAAGCATGAAAATGTCTAAGGGAGTTGGTCCGAGAGGATTATCCTCCTCGGATCTGACATATGTCAGTGAAGTGGGCTTCGTCTTACCCTAGTCCACCTTCCAGGAAGCTCCAGCGACGAAGATAGACTACAAATATACACGGAAGGGATAAGAACAGAGAAATATCTAAGGAAAAAGCTGCTACCACCGCATTAAATGCATTACAGCAGCTTTCCTGGCCGCATTAATGTGGAGAAGACCTCTGAACAGTGTTTTCAACCACTTTTACCCCCAGAAAATCAAAAAGCTGTGGGAAGGGAGACAGAAAACTCAAGTACGAAACTAGATAGTAGACAAGTGGACGGTAGGATTGAAAAAAGAAGGACTATATAATGAAGTAAAACCTCTAGAAGTGGGGGATCAGAAAATATTAAGGAAAAACATTATGGAAGAATCACTGTAACATTAGGAAGAACACCATTAGATACGATTATTTCATCCAAGAAGGTACTCCTCGGATATCACTTGAAATGATCAATTCATCCAAAAACTTACTCCTCGGACTTGAGATTATCACCTGATTATGTGTTTTATTCTCCTCGGACAAATTCCTAGCCTCCACTAACTGTTGTAGGACCCTTTATCAGCCCAATTCTTTCGCCCACTCTCTTACAAATTTATTGTACTGGGCTTATTGGGCCCATCCCATTTTCTATCTGGGTTTGGGCTACGATTTGTGACCTTACAATTGTATTATTATTTTCTCTTAAAAAGAAAAAAAGAAAAAAAAAAGAAAGAAGATGATTGTATTATTGTTTTCAAGAATCCATTGCATCGCATGGGTTTATAAAAAAGAAAAAGTTTAGTAACAAAATTGGTTATAATTTTATGCTACAAATTGGTTGTAACCTTAGGCTACAACCTTACTCAATATCATTAACATTACTACATATTTTGAAAATCTAACCATTAGAATGTATGTTTTTTACGCTCTTAATACACATATCAAATTTTGTGCCAATCAAATATTATTTACTATATGATCTATAAGATTATATTTTATGTATAATTTTAAACTACAAAAACTTTCAATTTAAACAATTTATTGATGACATAACTATTGATCTTTAATTTACTAGAAATTTTGCAAGTGCGGAGAATATAAGAACAAAATGTAATCTAATAGTGGATTTGTCAAAATTTACCCCTAATAAAAAGATATTGAGTAAAATTGTAATTTTAAGTTACAACCAATTTTTTAGACAAACTTTGTTCGAATGAATATTTAGCTTATAATATATGATGCACTATAGTGTAAAAGACGTGTAGGGAAAAACTATTAATAACATTTTTATATTAATAATTTAGATATTTTTTTATTTAATGCTCATTTAGATTATTCAAAAAGATTTTCCTACAGTTAAAAGTATGCCAATACCATACAAAGATTAGTCAAAATATAGTGTAAAGGAAGAAAAAAAAATGTTAAAGGTACTACAAATTTACTATATAAATCTTACAAATTGATGTTACAACAAATGTGATTGTTGGGTTTCAATTGTCTAATAGCTGGATTTTAAATTGCCTTTTTTTAAATTTGTGACACGTAATTCATAAGACCAATGTAATAAAAGTTGTTATATATATATATATATATAACATTACAATAAATAAATAAATAATGGAACTGCTTACGAAAAAGTAGATAATGAATAAAACTAACATGAGCCGCGTAATGAAAGGATAAAATGGAATTTTAACAATACCTACGTACATAATGAAAGTTAAAATGTCATCATACTTAGGGGTGTGTAGTCAATCCGCCAACCCATCAAAACTAACTTGACCCAACCCAACCATCGAGTTGGGTTGGTTTTTAGGGCTTGGTGGGTTGGGTTGGATTACAAAATTCCAAACCCGACCCGACCCACTCATATATTTAATATATATTATATAATTAATAAAATTTTTTAAATAACTAGCTCTTCCTCCTATCTTATATAAAAGCCAATATTAATCTATATTAGTTCATATAATAATGTATAACTGAGTTGAAATATTAGTTCATATATTGATGTATATTTTGTTTATTAACTCAAGTGGTTGATGTGATATATTTTTTTCTGCTCAATTTAATAATAATAGTAATAAAAAAAAAATGTTTAATCCATGGATTCAACCCGACCCAACCCAACCCATGTGAGTTGAGTTAGGTTGGACTTTTGTGATGGGTTGGGTTGGGTTGAATTTTTTTTAACCCACTATGATGGGTTGAGTAAAAAAATCCCTTTAACCTGATCCATGCGCACCTGCATACTTAAAAAATAGGCATAATTTCTTTTTTTGTCCCTACATTTTGGGGTCATTTCTATTTTGGTCCATACAGTTTAATTTTATCACTTTTAGTCCCTAAACCAATTAACGCATGGTATTTTAGTCCTTTTCGTCAGCCAACAGACGGAAATAACTGACATGGCTAACGGCACATTAAAATAACAATTAAAAAAAATCTATTTTGACATTAAAAAATGCCACGTCAGCATCTAAATTAATTTTAATTAAATAAAAAATTAAAAACAAAAAATTACAGATCTAAGAACATAAGAACTTGTTCTTCAATGTTCTTCTTAAATCAAGAAATAAACCCAACAATGACATCAAACCCAGAATCAAAGAGCATGAACATCAAAGAACATGAACATCAAACCAACAGGAAAAAAAAAAAAAAAAAAACATGAACATCACCAAATCAAAGAGCAACAACAAGAGCAGACCCAGGAAAACCCACACAAAACCACACCCAAACCAAACCATCTAAAGAATAGAAACCCAGCAAAGCATCCAACTCATCCACTCCTAAACCAAACCATAATCAAAGAAATTCTAAATACCACAACAAGTTAATAACTAAAAAAACAAAAAGAAATTTCAAAATGTGAAATTCCTAACAAACGCTAAAACCAAATCTCCAGCAAACCCCAAACCCCGAATGTCTAGAAATGATCACCAATCAAACCAACAACAACAACAAACCTTGCAATCCCAACCAACGAACCCAGCACCCACCAACAAGCTCCGAGATTCCTATCGAAAAAGC
Source organism: Quercus agrifolia (assembly GCA_029955455.1). Taxonomy (NCBI): domain Eukaryota; kingdom Viridiplantae; phylum Streptophyta; class Magnoliopsida; order Fagales; family Fagaceae; genus Quercus; species Quercus agrifolia. Next base: position 39,197,913 of record JARQAD010000007.1, on the reverse strand, counting down.
TACGCTGCTCTGGCCAGATTTCAGTATCGAGAAGACCGATAATGACATCAGAGCCGTAACCGGAATCGGACCAGAGACCGCGCTGGTTCCTGAGGCAGAGAAACTGAGGAAACCAAGTGGTGTGAAGCTCGCGACGGCGGTCCTTGAACACGGCGAGGACTGAGGGGTTTTCACCGATTGTATCGGCTTTGCTTTGCGTGAGAGAGGCGGAGAAGCCATCTCTTTCTCTAAACTCAGATTTGATCAAACCCACCAACGATCATTGATCAAAGCCGAAGAGAAAGGCCAGATCCCAGCAAACCCAGTAGAACCCAGCATCCATCGTCTTGATCCCAATGAGATGGCTGCGGTGTATAGCAGGCTCACGACGATAGAGAATCTGGTGAAGGTGAAGCCTGTGGTGGCGGAGATGGTGTGCGAGAGGAAGAAGCTGTTGAAGTGGTTGCTAGGTTTTAGGTTTTGCGGTGACGAAGTTGTCCTGGTCGGGTTCTGGGTTTCAATGTGAGTTTGGTGATTGAAGAAGTGTGGGTTGTGGCTTCTGGGATTTGATGATTTTTTGGTTTTGAACTTTCTGGACTTATGGGTTAGGGATTTGATGATTTTGCTGGGGTTGAAAATGAGGGCTGAATTTCTTTTTGAGCTTATGATTTCTTTTTTGAGCTGAATTTTTTGGGTTTTTTTGTGTGTTTGTTTCTCAAGAAAATTTATGGGGATGAACCCAAGGAACATGAACATGTTCTTCAGAAAAAAATAATGAAAGAAATAAATTTTTTTAATTTAATTTAATTATTTTATTTTATTTTAAAAGAATTTAGAAAAAAATTGAAAATATCTTTTTTTATTATTATTTTATGCTGACTTGGTATTTATTAAATATTAAATAATTTTATTATTATTATTTTATTTGCCACGTCAACATTTATTGTGTTAACAGTGCACTCAATTTGCCACGTTAGTTTTTTCTGTTAGTTGAGTGATGGTAAGGATTTAAATGTCATGTGTTAATTGATTTAGAGACTAAAAGTGGTAAAATAGAAATGTAAGGACCAAAATAGAAATGACCCCAAAATATAGGGACAAAAAGAGCATTTACACCTAAATAATAATAATAATAATAATAAATAAATAAATAAATAAATAAAACACAAAAACAAAACACAAAACACAAACACAAACACAAAAACAAAAACAAAAAAACAAAAAAAAACAAAACAAAAAAACACAACAAACACTAAAACAAAACAAACTTACTTAGTTTGGAGCTTGACCCAATGTAAACTTTAGGTCATGAATCACCGTTCAATCAATGAGCCATTGGTCGAAGCGCTCAAACATGTAGGAGGCACTAGAAAACAAGTCCTGAACACTATAAAAGGGAAAAACTTGTGAAAAATTTGTATGGCGAGTGATTCTCTCGTGATATTGAACTTGAGAAGAAACAATTTTTGTATGGCATTATTCTTTTTTATTTTTATTTTTTATTTTTATTGAGTATGGCACTATTCCTAATGCATGGACAAGTGGGAGCAAATTAATTAAGGAGGATTGATTTGGGTTAAAACAAGTTGAGTGGATAGGTGCCAAAATCAATTTTGAGGCTAGAGATTCTTGATATTGGAAACAATCAGATCAATGATACTTTCCCCTTTTCATTAGGAAATCTCTGCGAGTTTAAGATTCTCATTTTGCACTCCAATGGATTTTGTGGTGCAGTAGTGGGTTCTAATTTAAATTTTACGTTTTATGAGTTGCGCATCTTTGACATTTCTTGCAATAATCTTACTGGTTGCCTTCAAACTTCTTCCAAAATTTGACTGACATGAAACTTGTTGATATAGATTACTTATGTTACATCCAAGTGTAGGTGCGGACTTTCATTAGGGGATTTCTTGATTGTTATGATTATTCGATGACAGTGACAAACAAGGGCTTAAGAATAAAATATGATAAAATATGATAAAATAATATGATTCCTGACAATCATTGATTTCTCAAGCAATAGATTTGAAAGAGTGATTCCAGAATTTTTTGGAACTCTCAAGGGGCTTAACACGCTTAACTTATCCAACAACATGTTCATTGGTCATATACCATCATCTATGAGAAACCTACCACAACTTGAATTATTGGACTTTTCTCAAAACAAGTTCTCAGGAGAGATCCCTCAACAACTAGCACAACTCACTTTCATCGAATCTTTTAATGTGTCTTACAACAACTTTTACGGAATCTATACCACAAGAAAGCTAATTTGATACATTTCTAAATATTTCATTTAAAGGGAATCCAGAATTGTGTGGTAACCTATTCTTAAGAAAAGGTGAAGGATCACCACCTTTAACCTCCGAACAAAATCAAGAGTACCCTAGATCTTCAATTGAAAGTGATTGGAAATTTGTTGTGATTGGGCATGGAAGTGGTTTTGTTATTGGACACCTAATGACCAATCGAAAACATTATTGGTTTGTGATTTTTTTGGAATAAGGCAGCAGAATGGCGAAGACAAAAGAGGAGGGGACATTGAAAGTCAATTTGTTTAGTCAAAATATCCTCCAGATGCATGCAAATTTGTTTATGCATCTCTCATTAATATATTTTAATTTCTTTATTTTATTTTATTTCATTTATAGCGAGTGGCTTGAGGCATAGTCTATCATCAAGCACTCTTTTAAAAAACCAAAGAGTTATTCCATATAATTATATATGAATAAGATCCCTTAGAGCTGCTTAACATAATGTGAGGTGGTAATGCGTTGGTTGTTGATCAAACCATTGTGCCTAAGAACCATGATCTCACTTACCACTCCCATACTTAAGTGTGGGTTGGATCCGCGTTTCCAAACCCACATTTGTGTATACTGCCCCCCTTTTTTTTTTGTCTCTAGTGTGTGAACAGTAACATCACATGTGAGAACTGTGCAGGGGACAAAGGCACTGTTCGTGAATAGTAACATCACATGTGAACACTGTGAAGGGGACAAAGGGCACTGTTTATGTACTGTTCACGGGTCCCACGACACTATTCACAGATTTAAAAATTATTTTGCTATAGTGTTTTCAGTTTTCAGTTCCTGCAAAAATAAGTTGTATCAAAACAGATCCTAAATTGGGGATAAGAGCTACTATTTCCATTGAAATGATGTATACTCACAAGATTGAACTGTGATCTTAACAAACAATTGAACACATTGCCAATAAATTCAATCCTACTAGTTGAAATTCAATTATCAATAAAAAAAAAATGAAAGGTAAAAAAACTAACGAATGTTTGACATAAGTGATTTTTTTTTTCTTAGTTTGTTTTGATGAAAATATTTTCTACAAAATGATTGATTTTCTAGAAACATAATATGGAAAATCGACTCATTTTTTTATGTTTGGTTGCAACCCTAAAAATGAGTTGAAAAACGTCTTTTGATATTTGGTATATGCATAAAATTAGTAATATTTCTTATAATTCAAAACAATTATACGAAAAAAAAAAAAAAAAAAACTTTAATGCATGACATATATATTTAGTAAATAAACTACCCAATCAATCTAAAATAGTTCACAAACATTTAAAAAAAAAAAAAAGACCCTACAAAATTTGCATTGAGAAATGCATGGGGAATTCAATCAATTCTTAGAAGCTTAGTGAGTTAGCTCAAAAACTACGGCTAGGGCTGTTTAGCCACCCGTTGGACCCAACCCACCCTTTGCCGCAGACTGAACCGACTTCTCTAGCGGCCGATGACAGTTTTCTTCCTTCAAAACCCTACTTTGACGGGTCAGATGTCGGTTCTCATCCTTCGAAGTTTGAGCAACTAGAACTAATTGAGCTACACATATTCCTGCGATATTTGGTAGATCTAGTGAGTTTTGGGATGTTTTTGGCTAGATTTGGTGAAATCTCGTTGTGTCTAGCCAAGATCTTGCCTAAAATGGCATAGATCTCACAAAATCTGGCTAGATTTCTAAGGATTTTGGCTGATTTTTCATCGTTTTCTTGTCGGAATCTCGTTGTTTTCCAAATCTCGACTCGACCAACCTATTTGCCACCCTTTGAAGTTCCAACCCACCCGACTTGATCATCCTCTCAGTTGGAGGCGGGTTGAGAATTCATCCACCCGATCTGGTCGGGTTGGATGTAGGTTGAGCTTAAACCTGATTCGACTCGACCTGTGAATAGCCCTAACCATGGCTAAAGAGACAGGCCTGAAGTCTCCTAATAAATAATAAATAAAAATGAAATTAAGGAGTCTACACTCTAAATAACAAAATGGGCATCTCCTAAAAAATGTTTATCAACAAAGCACAAAAATACCAGACATGCACAGTAGTAGCCATTGCAGTTCAAGTGCTAAACATTTGGCCAATGAAAAAAAATACAAACTTTACCCAAAAATTAAAAAAGAACCACATAAACATTTGAAGCCTTGAAGCCCCAACAGACAAAATCTCATGGAGATTAATAAATTTTGCTGCTGAAATTCATTAGTTGGTCAGCCCTTTTTATTCTACGTGCTATTTTATTTAGTTGGGTAACCAGGCAGCAAACAAGCCTGCCTATGAATTAGCATAAATCATTCAGCAATACTGTTTTTGGGTATTTCGGTCTAGCTCTTGGTCCTCAGAGTTTTGTTGATGTAATTTCAATGGAGGTTGAGGCTTAATTGTATTATGGATTCTCATGTGCTGTTACTTAAAGTTCAATGCTTTCATTTAAAGACAAAAAAAAAACCCACATAAGCAATAATTTGGATGACTAAAATGTCCGTTCCAAATCAAACGAATGAGATAAGGTTGATGACGAGAGAGGAGGAAAGAGGGGAGAGAAAGAAGCGAGATAATGGCCTGTTTGGTAGGCCATTTCAAGCAACTTTTAGAGTATTTTAAATACACCAACACACATTTTTTCACTCACATATATATCAAAAACACCTAAACAACATTACTCAAACTCCTCTACCAAACACCCCCTAAGAGACTAGAGACAGAGAGAAAGAGAAGGGGTTTGCTTAATTGCTATTGGCGTTGGAGTTTCTTTTCAGTGGCTTCTTTTCCCCCAAAAGAAAAAGGAAAAAAAAATCGGAAAACAAGTGTATACAAAATAAGGGTGTTTTCTGTTGACTAAACGTTGACCTTGTTTCGCAAGACATAGGAAAATGAAAATAAACATTATATACAAAATGTTTTCCGCTCAAACAAACACATTAAAATTACTATGGTTTTTTTCTTTTAAAAAAAATTACTATAGTTATTAGTGAAATTTGTGGTATTTTTGTGTATAAATCCCATTTCCACTCCTTTATGTGTTTAACACATCTTGAAGGATGTCTTTCAATCTTGTGATTTCTTCTTATAAGCAAATAAATAAAGCATCAAACGCTCTGTGGACTGTTGCCGAGGTTATAAGAAAATCTCTACTTAAAAAAAAAAAAAAAAACAATTACTTCCTTGATATTATTGCAGAAAGTACATTTGGTGAACTTGTAGATCTTCTTAATTCCGATAAAGTTTGCCCTATTGAAGCTGCATGCATGCTTGAAGACATTAATTTAAGGTGTAAATGCACTTTTAGTCTTTACATTTTGATTTTTTTCTATTTTAATCTCTACATTTTAATTTTACAACTTTTAGTTCCTAAATCAATTAACATGTTTTATTTTGGTTCTTTCCGTTAGCCCACCAACGAAAATTGCTTAGGTGGCAAATTGATGCTGATGTGACCAATTTTGTTTAGATCTGAATTGATGTATCTTTTTTGTTTTTAATTTTGTTTTTTCTTTTTTAATTTCGTTAAAATTGATTAATAATTTTTTTTATTTTTTATTTTTTATTTTTATTTAGAAGCTGACATTGCATTTTTTTAAATGTTAGTTAAAATTTATTATTATTTTTTAATTGGCCACATCAGCATCAATTTGCCACCTAAGTAATTTCCGTTGGTGGGATAACAGAAAGAACCAAAATAGAACGCGTTAATTGATTTAGAGACTAAAAGTGATAAAATTAAAATGTAGGGACTAAAATGGAAAAAAAAACAAAATTTAGGGACTAAAAGTGCATTTACACCTTAATTTAATTAGTGAAAGATTTCATTCTATTTCTTTTGTTAGTGTGCCTTTAAAATGTAATTGAGCGACTCTACAACCAAAGAAAAAGAGGAAGTATTTTCTTAGTTTGAAAAATGTCATTCTTTTCTCCTCCTAATTGCAGGCCATGATATTTAGGGGTTGTTTGGTAGACATGTTTAAACACATGTTTTCAGTTTTTAAATAACATTATACTCATTTCTACACATTTTTTTACTTATACGTATTTCATACACATATTTCTACACACTTTTTCACTCATGCGTATTTCTATACATGTTTTCAAATAACAAAACACATGTTTTCAAACACATATACCAAACACCCCCTTAATCACTAAAGTTTATCATTTTAATCCAGATGGGTTGGCCAAGTGGTTGGGCACTTGGTCTTAAAGTGCTTGTCCCAGGTTTGACTGGGCATGCTTCTTAGTTCGAGTCTGGGTACTTGCACTTTGAAAAACCTCTTGGGCCAACAATTTACCCCACTAAGACCTACTTATTGCAAACAGTGATTAGTTTTTGGTTGAAAGTTTTGAAGATATCCGTGGGGGAAAAAAAAAGAAATTTACCATTCTACTCCCCTACAAAGCATGTTAATTTTAAAAAAAAAAAAAAAAAAAAAAATCAAATAATATAGTAGCAAATTCCCAAACCGAGTCTTTTGGCTTAATATTGTCATTTTCAATGTTAATTAGCTTTATAGGTACTATTCCAACTTAATTGGGAAATTGAGGAGAGAGAAAGAATTTCGGCAATAGTGTTGCCGAAATTCAACAAAAATGAGGAGAGAGAAAAAGAAAAAGGGGGAGAGAGAAAGCAGAGGAATTTCGGCAACACTGTTACCGAAATTCCTCTGCCCAAAATGCTGTCCGGTCAGTTAAAAAAAAAGCAATTACGGTAATGTCATTGCCGAAAAAGGAAAAAAAAAATTTGTTTTGGCAATTGTGGCAATGCCATTGCCGATAATGTAAAAAAAAAAATAAAAAAAAATTTATTTTGACAATTGTGGCAATCCCATTGCCGAAAATGGAAAAAAAAAAATTATGAAATATGTGAATGAGTAAAAAAAAAAGTTGTCACGTCCACAATATTTTTACAATATTTTCACAATAAATCACACATGATTAATTATTATTAGTTCAAAAAATTTGTGACAAATTAATTGTGACAATGGCATTGCCGAAAATGTAAAAAAAAAAAAAAAAAAAAAAAATTGGCAATTTCGGCAATGGGATTGCCACAATTGCCAATATATATATTATAAATATATATATTGGCAATTGTGGCAATCCCATTGCCGAAATTGCCAATTTTTTTTTTTTTTACATTTTCAGCAATGGGATTGCCACAATTGCCAAATTTTTTTTTTTTTTTACATTTTCGGTAATGCCATTGCCACAATTAATTTGTCACAAATTTTTTGAACTAATAATAATTAATCACGTGTGATTTATTGTAAAAATATTGTGGACGTGACAACTTTTTTTTTTACTCATTCACAGATTTCATAATTTTTTTTTTCCATTTTCGGCAATGGGATTGCCACAATTGTCAAAATAAATTTTTTTTTTTATTATTTTTTTTTACATTATCGGCAATGGCATTGCCACAATTGCCAAAATAATTTTTTTTTTCCTTTTTCGGCAATGGCATTACTGCAATTGCTTTTTTTTTAACTGACCGGGCAGCATTTGGGCAGAGGAATTTCGATAACAGTGTTGCCGAAATTCCTCTGCTTTCTCTCTCCCCCTTTTTCTTTTTCTCTCTCCTCATTTTTGTTGAATTTCGGCAACACTGTTGCCGAAATTCTTTTTCTCTTTTCAATTTGCCAATTAAGTTGGAATAGTACCTATAAAGCTAATTAACATTGAAAATGGCAATATTAAGCCAAAAGACTCTCCCAAACCCGTAGACCACAAGGTGATGCAGTCAAACTCTCTTAAGTCTGAAACTTTTGACCCTCTCCACCTGGTGGCCACTCCATCTCCCCCAAAAATTCCCAAACCCACAAACCGCAAGAGAGGAGACCCATCACTTCTAAATGGCGATAACACCCAATACAAGAAGAAATACAATCAGTACTTCTCTTAGTTCTTGCTTGTTCGAAATTCCCTGTATCCTAATTCCCCTTCACCACTTTCATTTTCATTACATCAGGTACTGTAATTCCATATTTCTCTCTCTTTCTGCATGTTTAAATGTTTAATGTGTATGTTTTGTCAGATTAGAATTTTAATAATGTTGCAAAACCCTTACTGTATGTATACTAACCGTTTTTAATTAAAACCAAAAACCCATCACCGACCCTACTCACATAGTCGGTGATGGGTTAACATCCTTCTACTATCTATCCGACTGTTACTAGGAATCCAAAATCCTTACCTATATATATAACCCTCTCACTATGTAATAGACACATTGTAATAAGAGTCTGAAGGAGAGTTGTAGCAGTTATTAAGGGGTTGGGTTGTTCTTTGCTGCAGAGAACAATGGTGAGGGAAAGAAAGTGCACCCAATGTGGCCTCACTGGCCACAACTTTAGGAATTGCACCAGCTCTGTTATTAGCAATACTGCCAATAATAACACTAATGCAGCTGCGTGCATCAAAATTTTTGGTGTTTATTTACAGAATAATGTTAATGGCAATGTCGAGAACAACAAGAGTCAAGTTGTTAGAGAGCCAAACATTGCTGTTGATCAGAAACCGAAAGGTATATATTATGTCAAAAAACTGCTTTTAGTTTTAGTTTATAGAAAGTAAAAAAATCTTGTGTTTTCTTTCTTATGGAAGTAAAAACATTGTGTCAATATGTTGTTTGCTGGAAAGAAGTTAGCATTGGACATACGAATTATTAATTAGCAGTTTTTAATGTACTTAATTTGCTGTTTGTTTCAGGGAAGCGATGGACTGAAGAAGAGCACAAATTATTTCTAACTGGTCTAAATCAGATTGGGAAACATGATTGGAAAGAAATTTCACAGAAGTTTGTGACCACCAAAACCCCAGCCCAGATTGCTAGTCATGCACAGAAATATTTCCTGAGACAGGCTGAAACTAATAAGATGAAACGGAGACCGAGTGTGTTTGACTTGACTCTGCAGGATGAAGCGGAAATCTCTCCGTCTGCTCCTAAGGATTGCCAAGTTTCACAAACTAACAAAAGTGATGCTGAAAAGTCATTAGAGGTAAGTCCATCCATGCTCTAGTTTATCCAAATACAATGTAAAAATAGTATACTAAATATAGTTGTTAACTTGTTGTGGCTTGCACTCCAATAGGCTGGCAGCTCTGAATCTTTGGCGTTGGATATTCCACCACTTGCTCAAATCCCAGCCTCTGTATGTGGTGCTCCAAGTTATTGTCAGATTCCTTCCATGGTAATTAAAAATTTGATTTTTGCCACTTTTTTTTTAATTGTTGAATTCTATTTCATATGGTAGTAAAATAAAAATTATTTAAACTGATTTTAGATCACACATAGTGTGTATTTTATCTTTACTATTAGATAACTGGATAAGAACCATATCAACTATTAAACTAAAAGCCATTGTTAGTGATCTTTAAATCAATTTGTCAATGCAATGAACCTTGTGAGGAATTAGACCATCATTTGCACATTGTTTACAAATTTAATATCTTGCGGTGCTTAAAAAAAAAAAAAAAATTCTTTATGCAATTTTTGGTGGGTGATTAATAGAAAGGGCTCTCCCGGAAATATGCTTGCTTAAATTGTGGTGAGTGGTAGCTGGCAAGATTATGGGGGAAACTTTTTACTTCATAGTGCTTTAAAACAGTGCTGTAATAGTAGGATCTTCTTTGCTGTGCTTCATTAGGACTAATGTCAGTTGATTGGAAATTTGCAACTTTACTTTATGCTCCATAGGCTGGTGGTGTCTGCGTTTTTAATAAATCGCTGCAAAATTGATTAAAATTGGATTACTATTCTCTAAAGTTCCACAAATAGCATGTTGAATTATATGTTTTTAATATCCTTGATTCGAATCAAGATTGCAGCCCCAGATGTTTTTAATAGCTAGCCACATATGGCTTGTTACAAAATAGATTTCTTTAATCATGGAATTTTAATTTATTTATTTTCATTCACCACTAAATGTAAATACTTCATCTCCTAGGATATTCATAGTATCAATTTCCTTCTGTTTCTTTGATCTCTTAAATTCTCTTTTTTATATGAATCTTTCTTCTAGCCAAAGCATCAAACCAGTTTCTTTTTATAATGATTTTGCTTGTCTTAACAGGTGGGAATGCCTGGCAGAGGCAGTGCACTGTTCATCCCAAACCCAATGGTGAATTTTGCCAGACCAAGTTATTCGTGCTGGTTGCCTGGAACCCAGCAGACTTTTTGTACTCGTGTTTCTGGTGTTATTGATCCATCTGACATTCCTTCACCACCGTCTTTCTGTCGCAGTCTATCTGATTTAGGCAATAGGCTTTCATCAATTGCTAGAGATGTTGAAGAGCTTACAATAGGACAGCCTCAGACCTCCCAAGGAATAAATGTATCAACTCAAACATCTGGATCTATTAGAGTGACATGAAAAGTTTTGATGAGTAGAAGCTTGATTTTTGCATTTTGATTTGTCAGCCGAAGGCAATTTTTTCCCCCTTGCGTAGAAAATAGAGTTAGAACAAAGACGCAATTTATTCTTTAATATTTGAGTACTTAAGAGATATTTTACACCATCTGGCTTCTTATCTTTTTCCTTTCAAGTAATTAACCTGTGTCAAAACCACCAATCTTGATCTATTTTTTATTATATCAGATTGTAAGGCTATTGATAAATGTTCCACAATATTTTCTTTAAGTAGATGTCAATCTTAGTGATTGCATTCTCTATCTAGTCCACCACCCTAGTTCACCTTAGAGGCAGGAAAAAGAATAAAATGTCTGAAATATATTTCATAAACTACATTCATTTTAGATTTTCATGTTGACATCCAGTCATCCATATGACAAGGAAGCCCCTTTTGCTGAAAATGTTCCTCTAATTTTTTGGATGCAAGGTGGGAAGCATAGGGCCTGAATGCCATATGTAAAAGTCAATTTTACGGTTCATAGGGCTAGCTCGATTAATAGGAGGCCTAAAGCAACAATTTTAAGTAGGGCATTCTTTATTTCATTTTTTACATAATAATTTTTTATTTAAAATTTGTTATTCTTGTTATTTGAAATATAAAATTAATAATTAAGTTTTTATATTTAGGTTTTGCTAACATCTACATTTCATTTTATAATATGACTAATCCACTTAATCTCCTTGTGATGTATTATTTCCTTATCTTCTAATTCAAGGACCAAGGTCAATATTAAAATTGAAAGACATTGTTACAACTTCACTTAATTATATAATCATTTAAGAGTCTCAACTTGTCAAAAGTCAAAACAAAGAGAAATTAAATACATAACTTGATCAATTAATACTAGCCAATTCAAGATTAATATTTTATTACTATAAATAATCAATACCATGGTTATTATATAAAATTTTACAAAAAAGATAATTTTATTTTATTTTAAATGAGTATCAATTTACCTTGAGTAAAGTGATAAATGGTGAATGAAATTTGAATCTAATTTTCAAATTTGATTTTGGTGTTGAAAGAGAAACAAAGATCATTTGGTGTGTTATCATATGAGATATTGAATGATTAATGTTGACAATAGGAGACTTACAAAAATTGAAATGTCAAGTTATGAGAAATATCAATGATAATTCGGTACACTCACATTGTTTTTTGGCTAAAATGCAAATTGCATTCTTTAAATTTAACTAAAATTTATTTTAAACTTTTAACTTTACTTTTGTTCAATTGAAACCACCAAATTTCAAATTTATTCTATTAAGACATTTCTTCTAATTCTGTTAAAAAATTGCAGTTAAGTATGCAATTGACTAATAAAAAAATATTTTTTAAAAAAAAATTCTCACAAAGCTTGGGTAGGAATGTAAAATTACATTTTGGACTCATATGGGATAGTAAAATTAATTAATGAAAGTAAAATTACATTTTGGTAGGAAAGTTACAGATCTTTGATCCTATGTACAATCTAATTGCAATTTTTTTTTGGGTCTAAATTCTACTGAAATCTTGTTTTTTCATTTTCCACTTAAAAGTCTTATTAAATTTCAAAAACATTTTCAAATGCAGAAATTTTGACAAAATTATGCTAAAATTCTAGTCATTTGATTTTCGACTAAAAAACATTTTCTAAAGATTGGCTTTCTAGTTTCCCTCATCTAACTGTCTTAAATATCAAAATATTTTCAACTTTTGAAACCATGGTTTTAAAAACCAAAACGGTTAAAGAACCAAAAATGTATCTAATTCCAGTTTTTTCTTTTTCTTTTTCTTTCGGTTGAACAAGCGGTTTTCATGATTGCATTGTTGGTTTTATTGGTTTTTACCGGACCAGTTCCATGTTCGGTTCCTAGTTGACATGTGACATGTATTTAGTCAGAAATAGCGCCTTTATTTGTAAAGATAAGATGAAAATTACAGGTTAAAAGGCCTAATCCAGTAATCTTACTTGTATGTTGACTTGGACCTAAAAGCCTATTGTGCAATAGACCTAGGGCTATCCACAAGTTAATTCGGGTTGGTTTTGTGCCAACTTGGACTCAACCAGATCACTTTGTGTCCCCAAGAACGACACCCACTATCAATCTCGAAGAAGCATCAGTTCAAGCAAGTTAGGTATCTTTGGGTGTAAGTTGGATGTTGATTGATGTCGGTTTTTGGAGGGGATAGCCGATCTTGCAACATTTTGCTAAAATCTCATTGGATTTGGCCAAAATCCTGCCAAATCTAGTGAGATCTTGCCAGATTTGTTGAGATCTTGCCAGATTTGTTGAGATCTTGCCAGATTTGTTGAGATCTCGACAATATTTTGCTTGATCTTGACGAGATTTTATCAAATCTGGACCAAATTTGACTAGAGAAAAGGTTACATTGGCAGAAAATGGAGACTTGGAGATCGGTTGGGTCAATTGAAATCAAGTTTTCGTGCAACAACCCACCAACTTACCCACATGAATCGGTTTCCAATGGCAAAGACTAGTCGCCAACTGCCACAAGCATTGGGTTGGTCGGCAGTTGGCTCGAATTCGGTCCGTTGAGGTGGGTGGATCGGTTCCACAGATTGCTTAGACAACCTTAAGTAAATCGAAAAAAGAGTTATGAACTAAATTTTTATTGACAAACAATCAAAATTTATTTTCAAAGTAAATGATAAAATTCTATCAAATGTATAACGAACTACTATGTTGTTGACGTGTCTTTTGAAAAAGAAAAGATTTGTGACCCTTCTTCAATGAATCATGTTTAATAAACCAAATTCAATGAATCATGTTTAATAAACCAAATCTGATAATCACATCAGCAAAAGACTTCTAATTGAAATTTGCTTCTCTTTGATGGGCATCCACAACATTTAAGATCCTGTGTATAAGCAATTAAGCATGACAACCATGTTTTTAGCCGGACTTTCATTCTGATGGAATGGTTTCGACCAAAAGGATACTAAGATGAAACAACTAATGAATGAAACTGTGTCCATAAGCAAGCCTTTTCCTAAGGGGGCCAAATCGGATAAGAACCCTTCCGCTTTAAATTCTCAAATTATTCCTAACTTTATCTAGATATAAGATACATGTTACATGAATTTTTTTTAAAAGATTACGGAATTTTTTTTAATAGATGCTTATATTTGACTAAGAATGATAGGAAATTAGATATTATTAAATAGCAGGAATATTTTTCTAGCCAAATCAATTCCTTAATACTATCGAGCTCATTGTTAAAGGTTCCATGACATTTTTTATTTATTTTTAAATATATTTTTTTATAAAGGTTCCATGACATCATGTTTCTATTTGTTTTTTTATTAACAAAAACCAAAAAAAAAAAAAAATTCTGACTTAATTGACTTGAGTCTTGTTTCTCAAAAAAAAAAAAAAAAAAAAACAAAGGTCTTAAGTCTTGACTTGACTTGCAACTTAAGAAATCAACTGTAGCAGAATAAAGACATAAATGCACTTTTAGTTCTTATATTTTGACTTTTTTCTATTTTAGTCCTTACATTTTATTTTTATCACTTTTAGTCCCTAAACCAATTAACGCGGGACATTTAAGTTCTTGAAGCACTATTCCCTTAGCCAACTAACGGAGAAACTGACCTGAGTATTAAAATATTATTAAAAAAATTATTTAACATTTTTTAAATGCCAAAATTAAAAAAAATTAATTACTCAATTTTAATTAAAAAAATAAAAAAACAAACAAAAAAAATTATTTTCTTTCAAACAAAAAAATTTACTTTCTTTTAATTAAAATGAATTTTTTTTATTCCATTTTTTTTTCCAGAAGAACATATTCTTTTTTTGATGAACTCAGAAGAACATATTCATGTTCTTTATGTTCTTCCCCGTATATGATTCATATTCTTACCAAACACAAAAAAACACAAACTCAAATTTAAACATTAACACAAGATCACAAACACAAAGAACACAATAACAAACATAAACCAATTAAAAAGAGTAAATAAAATTTTTTCTTCTTTTTTTTTCTTTTCATTATTTTCGGAAGAACAAAGTAACATGTTCTTTGGGAAAGAACATGAAGGTTGCCCAGAAAATTAAACATGCAAAAATTCACATGCAAAAATTCATTCAAAATCCCTTTCCTCCACTGAATCCTCCAACAAATCAAACCCATAAACCCAGAAAAATTATAAAATCCACATGAAACAAACAAACCCAAAAATTTAAAATAAATATAGCAGCAACCTGAACCCACCAAATCCAATCAAATCTCATCCGCCCCTCTTTTCACTCTCATCCACTTCTCTTTTTTCTCTCTAGACCATTCCCCAAAATCAAATCTCTCTCTCTCTCTCTCTCTCTCTCTGTCTCTGTCTCTGTCTCTGGTGAGACCCAAATTCCCAATTGATCCGCAAATGCCGCCTCCGAACAACAAATCGATGATGATGAACACCGGGCCAGGAAGAATCGGCGGTGACTCTGACGAATCGTAGACGCCGTCGAACAATCTCTAGGTCGGTAACCTAGCCAGCGACGTTGCGGACTCAGATCTCATGGATCTCTTTGCCCAGTACGGTGCGCTCGATAACGTCACCTCCTACTCTTCTCGCAACTACGCTTTCATCTTCTTCAAGCGAATCGAAGTCGCTAAGGCTGCTAAGGATACCTTACAAGGCATCGATCTCCATGGCCACCCTATCAAGAGCGAATCGGACTCCGAGGTGGGGACTGGATCAGGTGGGGCCGAGGCGGAGGAGGAGGAGTCAGGTTCGAAGATCGGGAGCCAGGAGCTAGGGTTGAGCTCGTCCTCGGACTTGTGAGGTGAGTGGGACTTGGAGCCGAACTCGTCCCACTCAGACGAGTCATGGGGAGTGGTGGGATCGGGGGGCGAGTCATCGTCGTTGGATGAAGTGGCGTCTTTGAAATCGTCTTGAGAGAGAATGAAGACGAAAGGGTGAGTGGCGAGTGAGAGAGGGTAGAGAGAGAGAATTAGGAGAGAGAATATGAGGTTTTTGGTTGTTGGGTTTCTATTCTTTTGCTGGGTTTCATGTTCTTTGATTTGGTGGGTTTCTATTCTTTCTATAGTAACATTAAATTGAGTAATTAATTTTTTTTTTTAATTTTGGCATTTAAAAAATGTTAAATAATTTTTTTAATAATAATTTAATACTTAGGTCAGTTTCTCCGTTAGTTGGCTGACGGAATAGTGCTTTAAGGACTTAAATGTCATGCGTTAATTAGTTTAGGGACTAAAAGTGGTAAAAATAAAATGTAGGGACTAAAATGAAAAAAAGTCAAAATATAGGGACTAAAAGTGCATTTACGCCTAGAATATTTATGCTCAGAATAAAAGCACAATAGTTCTTTTATGACCTCACAGATTGATGATATATGCGACTGTGAGTGATGAACCAGTAACCACATATAACATAGACCTTCAACTTTTTTTTTTTTTTTCACTACTCACAATTGCACATTCATAAGCTGTGAGAAAAAGTGGGGGTAAAGTATATCTCCACATACTTTCTAAAAGCAGCACATCCATAGAGAGAGAAATCAAAGGATAGAAGCGCAATATCTTCTTATTGGTTTTTTCCACTAAAGATTGCCAACTTTACTTTGCAACCTGTCTGATTTTAGACCAAAAAGAAAAGGTGTAACGGGCCAATCCAAACAACCTATATCTTGTGGTGGTGAGACTGAGACTTGAAAAGACCATTTAAAAAAGCAAACATCACTCAACGGTAGACCATCCCAAAACTTGGCACAGGCTAGTCTTGACCGAGGCCCAAGAAGTAAAAGTGTAAAGGTAAAACCATTTTGGTGCATCCTTCCTTTCGTGTCAACCACGTAGAAGCCGTTGTCATCCTAAAACCTTTTTTGTGTACTTGCCACTAACTTTTCAAATATTTTTTTTATTTAAAAAAAATAAAAAACTAATAAAATTATATTTTTATCCATTTTTACTAATTTAAAAAATAAATGTTCAATAAAAAGATCCATTCAAACAAACACACACTTAGGCTTTGAGCCTTTAAATAGTGTGTTTGAAAGCTTGGAAAGAATGAGAGTAAAGGGGGAAGGAAAGGAGAGGAGAGGAGAGGAGAGGAGAGGAGAGGAGAGAGGGAAGTTGAGGGGAGGGGTAATATGGTTGCCAATTTATCTTATTTTGATGTTTTAAAAATTTAATTGGATAAAGAGAGATAAATTAAATATCACTTCTTTTTATTTGGATGTTTTAAAAATTAACTAGAGGAGAAGAGATATTTAGTCATACAAATTGACAGTTATGACCCTCCTTTACATGTTTTAAAAATGTAGATATAAAAATTGACATCATGAACAAATTTGATAATTTATTTTTTATAATATTAGTGGAACTCTTCCCCTCACAAATTTGGGGAATTAAAAATACCCCTTCATATTCACTCAATCCTTCTTCCTTAGGCTTAAAAAAAAAAAAAAAAAAATCCAAACAAGATACATTAAACTCTCAACATTCCCTCCCCTCTACTCTCCATCCATGGTCTTGATTTAGGTGGGAAATAACATGAAAAAAATTTCTAAGTAAATTACATTATAGGAAGATTGCTTGACCATTGCAATGTCATTCCTTTAATTTAAAATGTAGCAATGTATGCCTTATATTTTTTTAATGAGTACTTTACCTGTATGTTAGTATTTTTCTACAAATTAATAAATAAAAAAAATCAATTTTTATTCTAAAAAGCATGTCCTAACCCACACATTAATTACCTTAATAGTCTTGAATAATAAACACATTGTATGCACAAACACATTACATGTGTGATCTAAATGGATTGGGCGTGTGATGTGTTTATTATAGGAGGTTACTAACTATTAAGGTTAGATGAGTTTTAGTTAACTTAATTGGTAAAGTTCCTTGTCAAATAAGGGATTTGGGTACGAATTTCGCTTACACTAAAATTCAATTAGTGTTTTGGCCTAAAAATAAAAAACCATCATAAAACAAGAGTTATAAGTTCAAATCTGTCACTTGTATGTGTGTAATATTTAGGTCAACATTGTCATTGTGTATGTAATTGATTTGTTATTGGAGAGAATAACACATTTTAACAAATTTAAATTTCTAATTTGATGAAATACTAACAAATAGAGTAAAATGCTTATTATGAAAAGATTTGGGAATTTATACTAAAAGGGACATTGCAACTATCCAATACTGATGAGAAAAAGTGCAAATTTCCCTTATATTTCTCTCTCTAAAATATATAGCTAATTTAATTTTGGACATGTAATTTTTTTAAAAAAAAATCTAATTTAATATTTTTAGATTTCTAAAAAAGAATAATCTTATCTTTCCATCTATAATTTGCCTATTCAGGGTATCGGTTCAATTTTGACCCTTTAAATATAGGGCATCTCAACATTCGTTATTACATTTCCATATTTTGAAAAACTAAAATCCAAATTTTCAACTTCTGGAGACCAAAATCAAACAAATCTTATATTTTAGAGATAAAAATGGGACTTACCCAAAAGTATCATATATCTTCGGTTACATAAAATGCCAACTGAGTTTTTTATTATTATTAAGTGGGGCACATATTAGAATACGCCAAAATATGTGCATACTATAGGCTATATTGTATAAGAGCATCCACCCAATAAGAAAAAAACAAAACAAGAATCAAGAAAGAAGGTACAAAAGGGTGAAAAACAAAATATAAAGCTAACTTATAAAATTCAAGAACTCAATAAACTTAGGAAAAGAGAAGGACCAGATCAATGATCAATCTAATCTTTTTTTTTTTTGGTTTTAAAAGAATACAAAATTTTTATAACTTATTTTGTGGGCGTGTCATTTATGATGGAGCTCCACTCTGGTTTAATTTACAAATCTCGGATAGCAAGAACTTGTAAAAGCAGAAAATTCAAATCAGGAAACATCTTTCCAACTAAACTAGTATATATGAATTTCATTTCTTCTCTGGATTCTCTGGTTCTTGAGGCTTGCAGTCAGAGGTAGTGCATGCCTCACAAGCTGGAGAAGAAAGAAAGTCGGAGAGACTGATGCGCAATGTTTGATGTTTTTCATCATTTGCGGGAACATGGAGGAGAGCTTCCATAATTAGAATCTCCCAATCACGAGGACGGAGAAATGAAAACCAGGAGTCATCTGTTTAAGGACAATCTGGCTTTGTTAATAAAGGAAAAGTATAACTTAAATTCATGCGATATATGTTGCTGAACTAACAAAAATGATCAAACTATAAAATGTTTTTTTCCCCCAGCATAGACATCGATGGTGTTCAATCACAAGAATTCCCCAAAAAGCTTTTACGATACCAATTTTTCGTAACCAAAATGGAAAATGTCACAAGGGAAATAGTAACATATTGACAACAGTTGCTTATGAAGGTTACGAATTGGTTGTAAAATCATCAGACACACATGAAAGAGCTTGAAGAATATCAAACACCAAAACTGTAACTGTAACAGTAAATATCAAACAATACAAACCTCCATTGCGAACTGCCTTCAGCTGGAAGACTCCGGAGCCTAGTGGTCCAGACACAGGAAATGTGCAAGACACAGACTTTCTCTTATGAGCGACTGCAAGTGATGCATTGTACCATGGACCCTTCACAATTGGTTCCCCAATAGCATCTAAAAGTGCCTTGTTCTTACTAGCTTTCTCCAAGGCTTTGCTGCAAAATTTGTAGGGAAATGATTAACTCCAAGGTGAGTAAAAGTGAGCATAAATGTGATACATGATACATTGCTTTAATCATACAAACAATAAAGACAGATAAAAGAGGTTTTGCTTAACAACCAACCCCCCCCTTCTCTCTCTCTCTCTCTTCCTTACTCTTTCCCCCAACCTGCACTCCGCCTTTCCCCTTTATCTACTAAAAAAGAATCAAGGGCGATAAGATAACCTTGTATCTGTAAAAACAACATCGACATTCCAACATCTAAGAATATATTGAGTAGAGGAGAAGAATTAGTGCTCTATTTTGTTTAAATGGAAAAATGTTCTCCATATTTTCTAGTGTTTAGTACAACAAAAAATAAAAAATCAACGGAAAAATGTTTTATGTTGTCAACAGAAGCAAGCCAAAAGAGGCATTCCCTACACTCACCTTCTCAATTGCCTTGTGCTGCCAACAACACTACTGCCTCTGCCTCCCTCGCCAAACTACCACTGCTGCCACACCACCACCATGGCAGCTACCACTCCCCGCCATTGGCAACACTATAACACTATCTCCGACACCACCACTATTGCTGATAAAAAGGTCGTATCTAGTTCACAAAGCTCCCACATTTGGTAGGTAACCTTATTTTATTTTATTTTTTTGGAGAGGCTTTTTGATCTGTTGAGGATCCACAACTAATCAGAAAATTTCGGAACCAAGGATTTGTTGTTGTTGGTTTTGGAGAGGTTCATTCCTAGACTTGAACCTAAGACTGCTTTTGGGGGAAAACACTAGCCATCGCACCAAAGCTTCACCTTTACCATTGCTTATACATAGAAAAGGTCATACCTAGTGTACAAAATGTTCATTTTTTGCGGGATTTGGGAGAGGTTGCAGGCAGCCTTACACACCCCCCCCCCCCCCCCCCCCCTCCTTTTTTTCTTTCGAGATGTTGATTTACTAATTGGAACCCACAAGACACAACTTGTTACTTTTGGTGGAAGGCACTTGCAGTCGCACCAAAAGGTCCAATCTCTCACATTTTCATACAAGTAAAATAAATTTTTTTTTTTTGGAAAGAAGTAAAATAAATTTATTCAACAAAGACAATGAGAATTAATAGTCTAAATTTTACATTTACAATCTTAAGCTCTTTATAAAATCTAACAAAGATCTTGAGGGAAAACTTCCTAAATCAATCATCCAATCATCACCACTGTCATTGCTACTGGCCTACTGCCATCACCACCACCACCATTTCCCCCGCTGCAACTACCATCATCACCACCAGTGTTTCCCCAATCACTATCAACACATCACCCTTGCTACCATCACCACCACCATGACTTTTGCTATGACCATGCTTGCATGAAATATTAAAGATTTTCCATGTAAGCCAAATGACACAATTTTTTCCAAATTATTTTCAGAGCCATAATCAAATTCTAGAAAACAAGCCATTTTCCAAAAATTGTTTTCCACATAAAATTTTTTTTTATTGAAATAAACAAGATTGTAAAATGCACAGGAAGTGTATTGAGCTATTCTTGAAAAAATATCTAATAGCGAAAAGATCTTAAATTTCTAAAGAAGACGTGAAAGGACACTATCTGAGACAGACATCCAATCATATAAAGATCTCAAAAATAGTTCTCTATGACGTGTTGGACATTTAGGACCCGTTTGTTACCATTGTTTAAACAACAATTTTTGGTGTTTAAACAACATTACACGTATTTTCACGCACTTTTTCACCCACACATATTTCCAAAATATACAAACAACGTTACTAGAACAACATATATTCTCATGTATCGACTAAATCTTCCTTACCAACATACAAGCATTTGAATCACATTCTTCAGCATCACCCAAGATATATCAACTAACAAAAACACAAGTGACCAAATATCTCATAATTGAGTAATGAAGTAGAAGATGATGAATTGATTTCCCACTACATTTGCACATACAGAACAAATCAACATTGACTAAATTCCAATTTCAAAAACTTTCCCAAAGTTGTTCTCCAATGTCCATGTAAAAAAAAAATTACCTTACAAGGCACCTTAGCACTCTAAATACTCTTCCATGGGAGAATTACCCTTGAAGACCCTCTCAAAGCATCATAGAATGATCAGATATGATCAAATACTAATAAAAAAATAAAAAATAAAAAATAAAAGAATGATCAAACATGGACTTCTAACCTCCAAGACACTTGGTCTACACCTCCTTTAGTAGGAAAAATGAAAATATAGCAAATCAAGAAGCTAAACCACAGACCCAATTCTCAATCCTAGAAAGCACAATTAAATCAAGAATTCCAAGAAGCCACTCCTTGTTTCTATTGAGTTGCCTATAGCTGAAGCATTCTTGTCTACAGCCAAGTAAAAAGATCAAGAAACAGGCCTATCAGTAATAGCTCAATTGGCACTTCCTTCTCCCATGATAATTGGTTGGAGGGTGAAGTCATGTGTCTAAGACACATTGGGTGATTGTGTAACTTACAAACCAAAAATAATAATAATAATAAAAATAAATCAAGAAACAGGTCTTTCATAAAAGAATTACTACACCACTAACTAGAAATTTGATATGCTAGAAAAAAGATCCAAAACTCCTCTAATACTCTTCCATATATCAACCCCATTAAATCCCCCTTAATTGTCTTTGTCGTCCCCTCCCGGCTCCCCCAACCCTTCAAAGAAATGCCTCTCCATGTTCTACACTAATGACACGCCTCCAAAGTTGAGAGAGACCTCCACAATCATTGTCCTAGGAGGAATTGATTAAAAGTACTTAATTTATCCACCCCACTCCTCCTCCACTAAATAAAATTTGTTGGTGCCACCCAATCCACAAAAGAATTGTTTTGCAGTTTTCCCCATCCATTAGAAACATGAATAGGCTTAGTGAAAAGCAAAATAAAATATGTTTGTAGGCTAGATAGCATACTTTTGATAATGGCGATCCTTCCTTCTATTTAATAAATACAACTTATTCTAACCTACTAATATCTTTTCCACCTTTCAATGATATTAGGGTTTTTGTCTTTCTCGTACCTTTTCAGTGATGACATTCAAAATTGTTTGTGCCTTAAAGGACAAACTTAGAGATAATCCCAAATATACCATAGGTTGGGTACCCACCTTCATTTTATTTTATTTATCATTATTATTTATTACAACAATCAAGTTAGTCAGATAAACATAAAGTAGCAAATGAAAAGACTTGAAGCATTTAAGCACTCAAGCAGAGTGTTGAATAATAAAAGCTTTAAATTGTTAAGCATTTCTCTCCAGCCAAATACCCACCTTATAATCCAAGACTTAGGCTAGCTCTATTATGCCCTTCACTTCATCTATTGATACAAGCTCACTTTGGTTAACCTTTAACCTTGACACTAACCCAGTTAAGCGTCTTCCCATAGATTGTAAAGACTCCTTTTTAAATATATTTTAATCTACTTTTCTGGATTTTTTTTTTTTTTTTTGGGGGGGTGGGTGGGTGGGTGGGTGGGAGTTGATAAGAGGTAAAGTAATCTAAATATGGATTTGATGTCTTACAATATGTTGCCATCTGCCAAAGTGATTGAGCATTTTGAACCGCTCATAATAAGGATAACTAAATCATAGTATGATATATATTCTCTAAATATCACAGAGAAGTTTTTATCATCACAGTGAGTTAAATATTTGGGTGCACCATGTACTGGACAATGAGTCAATGACCGGTAATTCCTCATAACTTTATTCAGTTTCTGAGTCCTTCATTACCCTTTATCTAAGTCTTAGATCTCTCTCTCTCTCTCTCTCTCTCTTCATGAAAGACAACAGGCATATCCACCATGGTCAAGATTCCATGGGTCTCAATATATGGACTTTTTTTTTTTTTGGATAACCGAGAGACCTTCCCAACACATGCCCTTCGGACTTGTGGTGGCCAGGGAAAATTCGGGATGTGGGTGGGTCCCCCCTTTAAGTTTGCACATCAAGTAATTGCAACTGAGATGCAACAGCTAGGGATATGGACATCCATATGCCATTTCCACTTTCCACAAAGTTTCTCTTACTATTAAGCTATTTAAGAAGGATGATCTTAGTTCTTTCTATCATGTCACACTTGTTTGATCTATGCCTGATATTCAAAGTCAATAGATTTAACACTCTACCAAATCTGAAGGAAAATTTTGGTATAATGTAAAAGATATGCAAGCACATGAAGCTTAAATAACGAGCCATGGGATATTTAGACCTGTGGAATCTTGACCACAGTGGGTATGTCCATTGTCTCTCTCTCTCTCTCTCCACACACACACATACACACTAGATTTACCATGACATGGTGACAAACATAGACATTACACGATGTGCTTCCTATAAAAGGACCATGATGTTGGCAGAAGGCACTCTGCATATAACCAAATTTTCAGACTTGCAATTTCCGGTAAGAAGCTGGACATGAAGATGAGACAACATTAATCCCCTCCAACCAACTCCGTCTTGAAACAATAACCATCTGGATATGGTCACGAATGCATAAATATGCCATATCCAAAATAACTTGCCAGAAGTCTATCATACAGATGCTTTGAGTTCTACAACACATCTCAGTCTCACATTGCAAAACTTTAATTGGTTCAGTTAAATCAGAAATATAAAATTTCAATATACAAGTTCAATCAACATCATAATGTCTTATAAAAGTTCCTTTTATACTAGTTATAAAACTTCTTAGACAATAAAAACCATCCCACATAAAATGCAACATACCTGCTACAGCTATTATAAATAACAAGGTCATCAAAAGCACTCAAAGCAACTCCGCCGGTTATGGTAATCAAAACAAAAGACACTGCTTTCCGACTAAATGATTTGCTCTTCCTTTCATCCACGGGCTTTGCAGAACTGCAGGAAGCAAACTAATCAGTCAAACTCAATCTCAACTTCCCCAATTAAATATGGGTATGAAAGCTTTTAGCTTTAAGCTCGAATTCATCGATCTTAACAATTCATCTTTTTGGTCTCAAAAAAAGAAAAACACAACACAGATGGGTCTGATCTGAAATCACAAAATTCAACTTCTCAAGTCATTTACATGTATTATTCTCTTCCACATTTCCCATTTCTCAAAATTTTAAATTATACCCATTGCCCCTTTCTTTTCCATCAAATTTTCCTGCTGTAAAGCATATGAATTTAATACAGTCCAACCAATCTATCCTAATACAGACCCTGAAACTCAGTTCTCATATTTCCTCAACCAAAGCAAAAACACATCGTTTTCTCGGATAACAAACAAACAGAGTGACAATAAAAACCTTGCCTCTGACAAAGATATACTAATAAAGATTGGAAATCAAAATATGAGTAATTAACAAAGAAAAAAAAGAAACAGATGGGTGGGAAATATCGCATACCTGGAAAGCTGTGACGCTGGGGTTGGGGAGTTCTTGAACAAGGAAATTAATCTTTTCCCCAACATTTCTCTTCTTTGCTTAGCTCGCTCTGAGCCTATGCCTTGTGTTAAGTTTAAACCCTTCTTCTAAGCAAGATGGGTTTTGTGGGGTTTTACAACTTCTCTTGTTCTAGTGTGTATGTTTTTCTGTGTTACTTTGCTTGAAAGTTCCAAAGGTACCACCAAAAGTTTTTTTACTTTTTTTTTTTTTTTTTAAAATTGTTGTTGCCATAATAAGTTCAACAGAATATGGTCCACATGTTTCTTGTCACAAGTTTTTAGTTGAAATCTATAATATGGTCCAACATAATCTTTTTTTTTTTTTTTAAATACCAGAATTTTAACATTTTTTAAAACCCATGAATCAAATGAAAAAATATATGAATTTTATATTTTATATATTCCATTCCTTACATTGTTATAATTAAAAACTTTAGATTTCATTAAAAAAAATTAAAAAATTTAGAGACTTACTAAAACTAGCTGCTAAATTGTGTAGTAATAATAAATTAAAACGTAAATTGGCAATATATATATATTTTTAAAAATAACTCCCAATGTAAATAGAATATATTTAGAGAATATCAAACCTAAGTTAATCATAACTTTTTTAGTTTTGACTTACTTCACCAAAAAATGGTGAGTTTTAATTAGTTTACCCTAACATAGTTTAACACTAATATTTGGAAAAAAAAAAAAAGTACTTCAAGTAGGTGGCTTTTAGCTGCTTTTTTTTTTTTGGTTGAGAATCAGGTGGCTTTTAGCATTGTATTAAATATAAATTTATTTTATTTTAGGGTGAAAAGGCGATATAATTAACAACTAAGAAAGAACAATAGGTTCAGGACTTATTATGTTAAAATACATCCCATTGAGGTCATCCTCAAAGACATCAATCATGTCCACAGACGGACTATCAAAGGAAGAAAAAGCAACATCCTGACTAAAACTCATCCTGGCAAGGCTATTAGCACATCTATTCACCTGGCGGAAGCAATGCTTGATTCAATCCGAATCTGTTGAAAGCGGGAAGCCAACAGCCTGCAATCATCCAATATCGGGGAGATGATATTATTTACATATGATGAATTACCTAGAACATCTACAATAGCTTTAGCATCTAATTCAATTACAAGACAAGATATATTGAGGTTGCAACATAGCATGAGACCCTCCCTAAGCCCCCACAATTCTACCTCAAAGCTATTAATAAACCCAATCCGTCTACTAAAGCCAGTTATCTAGCGACCTCGATCATCTCTAATAATGCCTTCGCAAATAGCCAACCCGGTATCACCATTGGACAAGCCATCCATATTGAGCTTCATCTAGCCTTGTGGTGGTCTCTCTCAACATATTCTCTTGATCACTTTACAAGTCTGCAACCTTGGGGAGGATACTAAATGAATAAATTTAGTAGCTTGATTCACTATCTCCACTGCTAGATTTGGGTTCCTATTTTTCCTACTAAACATAAACATTTTCCTACTCTTCCAAATGTTCTACACAGCAAAAGGGAAAACAATTTCCCAAGGGGGGTTTGCAGCAACTAAATTGAAATTTTCTCTACCATTAGATGATAGCCAATCCTGCAATTCGTTCCTCCAAAAAGCTTGATTAGAAGACATAATACCCAGCTGATTCCACACTTGCTTAATCTGAGGTCAGTCCCGAAGGGCATGCAAAATGGTCTTCAACCTTTCTTGGCAGATGAGACATATAATCTCATGAACAACACCTCTTTTCTCAAGGCACACCTTGACCCCAGTGCTATTATGAGCACATATCCAAAGAAAAGTTTTGATTCTAGGGAGTGTGTTAGCTTTCCAATTCCACTTAGCAAAAAAGATGGGGCTATCTTCAATACTCATAGCAATCCTATAAGCACTTCTTAAGTCAAAAGTACCTTGGGGGGAGCCGGCCCAAGCCAATTTGTCCACTCCTCTAGATGTTATCACAGTGGGAATAGCTTGAATTGTCCACTTGATATCAAGGGGAGTTCAAAAGGAATTTTTTCCCAATCCCAACCCGTGTCCAACAATATGTCCTTTACTTCCAAAAGGCTTGCTTCCTGGGTAATGGGTCTCTGAATAAGCTATCTAAGTGGACCTCCATTTGTCCAATTGTTATGACAAATATTTAATCTACTATCCCTTCCAACCATCCACCTGTTGGAAAATACATGTTTGTATCGCATACAAAACATACGCAGCAGAAAAATTAACGGATCTACTTCATTTACAATTGATAACATGTACTATGTAAGTTTCTGAATTTGAGAACAAGAATGCGTACCATGGTGTGGTGAAATTCAAAACCAAAGATCAGAAGTTTTTGGGAAGACTTTTAATCTTCACTCCAATTCCACTTAATGCCCAAGATGTGTAGTCTTTCAATCAGTTTCCAAGGAGAGAATAAAGAGTGTCCAATACTCACATAAAAACCAATTCATTCCTTATGAGAACTCTCATGAAAAAGACTTAATGAAAAATCTCATGAAAAAGCCTTAATGAAATTCTGTATGTTTCAATTTTTATATACAACTGATTATCTAATTGGGCTAGCCTTTTGGGCTATTCCAATTGGGCTCTAGTATGTGGCTTGGAGTGGGACCAAAAGGGACTAATAAGACACTAGCTCTAATGGGCCTTGGGCTTTATTGTCAACTCTTGACAAGTCCAAAGTTACCATTAACTATATTTAATACCACTATATAAATATAGTTGCACTCTAGACCTTATCTATAAATTATATCCCAAGACTTTATTATACATGTAACCCCTTCATTAAAATATTTGTAGTAATACAAAGTCATGAAATAGACTGCCATTTTGAAGATTATTACATCTTAATTCTTGAGTACCCGGTTTAATCCTTTATGTTATTCAATATATATTTATGAAATCCAATTTCATAAATATATATACTTTAGTAACTCCTTACTAAAGTAGTTGGGCCCAACACTCTGAATAACCAAACTCATTAAACTTATCTCAAGGGAATATTTTATATCTCTGTTAAGAGACTATGAATTCCATCTTGAGAATATATGTTCCATCAACACTAAATGCGGTTGCCCAACATACTGAGGTTTTGATTGTAACTTATAGATCTCACTCCTGATATATCAAAGCAACCTACATCTCATGATCAGATCCATTATTCTTTCAGGATTTAGAGTTGATGTAAATAAAAATCGTGAGATTTATTATTTATTTAACAGTCGTTAGGAGAATAATAAATCTCATAGCGGTCTAGTTCAATATGTCTTAACTTTTAAAACATATCAACATACCAACTAGAAGTCTCCACTTCCATGATCAAGACAAATCATTGTAGTTGATATATTATAGTCTTCGCAGATGAAACGCCCAATTTCATCACCGACTACGAACTAAAATTCTGAGTTTTTTTACATAAATCACATACTATGCATCTCATGGACTAAGATAATGTCCCATTAGTTTATTAATAAATAGTCTCATATAATTAAACAATTTAATTATTTATGTCATGCCAATAAATTGGATTTTAGGGCATAAACCCCAACACCACCTACTACCCTCAATGAATGTATCTATGCCTCTCTTCATTGCTGCCCATGTTGGTGAGCACGAAAGTTTGTTTGGATTTGCAGCAACCCTCCTTCTTTGGCTGTGGTATTTCATCTTCAAGACCTGAACCCAAGGAACCTTTCCTTTAGTGTGGGACCTCCAATTCAACTTGGCAAGAAGGGAAATGTTCCTCCCCTTCGCTAAATGCAACCCAAGGCCCCCTTCCTCTTTCGCTTTAGTCACCTTTTCCCATCCAACCCAATGAATTTTCTTGGTTGTGTCTGAAGACCCCTACAAAAATTTCCGGTTCACTCTATCTAAACTCTCCAAAATTCTGCCAGGGAGGTCAGAGCATTGCATAATATAAGACAGTATGGCAACCGACGAGGCTTGAATGAGCACTGAACGACCAACCAAGGATAACATATTGGCTTTCCATACCGAGTGCTTTTGTTTTACTCTATCAAGAATAAAATTATAGTCTTGGGATGAAGAACCAGGATGCTTCAGAGGGAGCCCAAGATACTTCCCAAGAGCAGAGGTGGAAGCAAATCCAAGGATGTTACACAACGACTCCCTAGTGTCCCTATCCACATTTGGAGAGGCATAAACTCTCGATTTGGACTCACTTACTGTTTGTCCAAATAAACCACAAAAATAATCTAACACATCTCTTATGGTTGAACAATTCACTCTATCAGCTTTAGCAAAGAGCATAATATCATCTACAAACATCAAATGGGAGAAAGCCAGACCACTTTGGGAAGCCTTAACTGAATACCAAAGTTTCGCATTGCACTTCTTTTCAATAAGCTGACCAAGGAAGTCCATGTAAAGAATGAAGAGATAAGGGGATAAAGGGTCTCCTTGCCTTATCCCCCTAGAAGGAAAAATTGGGTCAAGAGCTTCACCATTAAACAAAATAGATGTAGACACCATTGAAACACAGCTCATGATGATATCTCTAATATCAGGAGGAAAGTTGGCTCTAATAAGCATTTTTCTAATGAAACTCCACTCTAGTTTGTCATAAGCTTTCTCCAAGTCTATTTTAAAACTTTAGGTAGATGGCTTTGATTCTTATTTTTACCATTGATAGTTTTAAGTGGGGCACCCATATTGGGTTTTCTGAGAAAAACAGGCCCAACAATTGGAGCCCAACAAGCATCACACGCGCCCACCAACAAACATTCTGCTCTTGGGATTTAAATTTGGACTCTTGTAATCATCAAGCATTGCTATTGTGTTACAACTTACAATGGACTTCCTATCCTATTTATCATCATTTTTTTAATATCTATTTCTTTCCTGTTAGGACATATATGAGTCACTTGTTAGGAATATATGTCACTATTTTATATAATTGGCATATCCTTTGACAAAACGCACTTTACTTGTATTTGGGTAGATCTAGGATGTGTTTCATACTTCAAGAAACTGTGTTTCAAGATCAAGTGTTGAAGACATGCAAGTCTATCCAAGATTCAAGCTGATGAAGTGCTGTTCATTAAAGCTCGATAGCTTCGTATATACAGTACTGTTTAAGGGTATTGCCCTGTTTGGAATAGTCTATTTAGATGCCCAAAATACCCTCAAATTCATCTGTTTCTAAGGCCTAAATCATAGGGTTAGACATGTAAACTTAGTATTTCAAAAACACCTAATTTTTAGTTATAAAAAAAAAAAAAAAAATTTTTTTTCTCCCAGCTCCACATTTCTCTCTCACATTAGTTGTCAAGTACTAATACAACTTCTTCTTTTATAAAAAATATAAAAAAATAAAACAATTTTTTCCTTTTTCCACAAACGTACCATTTTTATTATTATTTATCACTGAATTGTTTTTATCCCACCTCCACATTTCTCTCTTGCATTAGTAGTCAAGTACTAATACAACTTCTTAAAATAAAAAATAAAATAAATCTCTCATGAGTAAAACGTGTAAACCCAAAAAATAAAAAATGAAAAGCATCATTGCATGTGTGAAGCGCATGTGATGAGGCTAGTTACTTTTAATCAAGCTTATGAGAATCATTTCTAACTTAAAGAGTAAAGACTAAAAGCCACACCAAGCACCCTACCATTTCAGTAAATCACATGCTAGTGTTCTCATATGCCATAAGTAATAAGAACATCAGGTGATATAACTCGAATAGAAATAGCATCACTAGCACTGCTGCCACAAAGACACCATGCTTAAGAGGCATAGTTCTAGAATTTCTAACCTAAAAACATCTTTAACAGGTTCCTAAGTGTCAACAGTAGTCTTACAAAATATTTAGACAATTAGAATATTCATATAAACTGAAAAAATAACACGAGTTTGCAGCAAGGTTCTACTAGACAAGCCAGAAGTCACAGATTATGAGAGGATTTACAATTCTTACATTGTAAGAACAATATTTCTTAAAAAATCTTTTTGTATGAAGATCCTTTAAACCTCTTGATCTTGACAATATTTAAGCAACGACGCCAAAAAGGAATTGGAAGCTCTCCAAGATTTCTGTGTTCTCGTTAAAATATTTCTCGTTAAAATATTTCTCTAGCCTTATGAAAGCTCGAAATGTGTGAAAACACAAGAGCTTATTTAGACCCGCAATTCAAAGTTATGGCTTGGTTGATTTTACACTAACTTAATACTAAGTGCGGAATAGGGTAAACACAAGTATACAAGCAAGAGAGCTACTCTAATCCATATTTAAAGCAACATAGCAGTAAAATGAAATGAACAAGAGTAGGGAAGAGAGATGCAAACACAGATAACACCGAGATATGTTAACGAAGAGGAAATCGAAGAAGTTGGCAAAAAACCTCTCCGCCGCTCTCCAAGCGGTAATAGATCCGCTAGACAATCAGTTGGGATACATGGGCGAGCAAAAGACTCTCCAAGCCTAATCTACCCTCTGTACCTAAGCCCTCCAAGTTCCTACTCCAACAAGGCTTCTCGGAACCGTGTCTTGTCTAGCACTCCGGATCCTGCAACAAGCTTCGTGTTGCATTTGCCATCCTTGGCTTCTTCCAATGCTTCCCAGCAACACCAAAAACCTCACTTGACACTCTCAAAGGGTGTGGTAAGTGTTTGTGCTATCAACTTCTCAATGGTATGGAAATGTAAAGGTAGGAGATGAGGAAATTCCGCAAACAAATGTGTAGAGAATTGTTGGTATAACAGTTTCTAACTCTTAAGTGTTTTTGCTAGGGTATTCTCTCAGAAGCTCTCTTTTACATTTGTGGGTAATAAGGGTATATATAGTGTGGGTTCAGAAAGTGTGTATCAGATAGTACAGTCTGGCAGAGCAGAAAGTTTTGCGGGTGTCTCGCGAGAAGTCCTTACCCGTGAGATACTCGCGAAACACAGCTGTCTTCATCCGTACTGACTCTTCTCATTCTAGTTTCCTTTCGTGGGATGCTTAGTCACGAGATACCCGCGAAAACCCTCTTGGCTTCAATTTCTTGAGTCTTCACACTCTCCCTCACTATCACACAACCCTTACAATAAATTTCCACAACAAATATAGGGTACATAAGATTGAATAAAATTACAATCAAATTTGGCATGGAATAATAGCCAACAAACAACATCTTTGTAAATCATAACTTTACAATCTCCTCTTTTGGCTATTCTGTGACAAAACACCTAAAACAGACTCTAGACTTAAACGAGAGTTTGGGAACAATGGCAAAACTCATTCACAACTAATCTAGAAACTGTGAAGCACTTGCACGTTTATTCTTGTAACCTGAAATACTCGCACACAAACAAAACTTTCATTAAGCTTATGACAAGTTGAATATAAGGTATGTACACGAGCAAGCATATTGCGATCAAGTTTGCAAACATTAGATAACATGCAAACAAAAACTTGATCAAAAAAGATCAGTCATTAAAGAATGACTACAATGAACAATTAGCAAGTAAGTGTTCATCCGAACATGCAAAAAGAAGCAATCACTTATGATCACTTGCATGTCCAAGCACACACCAATGCAAAATACAAGAAGTATATGCATCTAGGAACAAGATCCTACTCGGGCACAAGTGTGAAGTACTCAAGACATATTGGCAATATCTTAAAAGTACAGAAAAATGCTACAAAGCATTGAGAAAGTCACAAAAAATACTGAATAAAAGACTGAATTGAATAAACTCAAGGTGTACTGAAGTTTTAAACAAAAATGGTAAAAGCATAGACATAAACCAGCAGTTATAGAAGCTAAAAATAAACACAAATAAACCAAACAATAGTTACTGTCTTCTTCTCCCCCTTTCACTACACTCCCCCTATCACTACACTCCCCCTAACAATGACACCATCTCCCCCTTTTTGTCATGGAATAGCTAGTCTTCATGTTCCTCTAGTTGCCTTTGAATTTGGTCTAGTTGAGTCTGAAGAGATGTGAACTTGGTGTCGAAACGATTGTGTTGGGAGTACATGATGGTAGTTAGTCCGGATATCTTGGTAGTAATCTCTTGGAGAGTAGCCATGATGTTGTCTAGCTGTTCATCATAAACATGGGATGTAGAATTGGAGCTTCCCTGAGTAGCATGACTTTCTTGCTTAGGATTCTTCTTAGTGTGACTCATGCTTGCATGGAGAGTGCGGATAGTAATTGGACTTGGCCTTGGATAAGGACGCTCATCTTCCGAAGGATACACACCTTTGAGCTTCAAAATCCTTGAAATAAGGCGACGGAACGGAATACAATTCCTTGAAGCAGTCCGGTCAATCGTTTTTGCCACAATGTGGAAAATATGAGAGCACACATCAATCTCTACGTTAGTGATCAGATCATGCAAGAATAATGCTCGGCCAAGATTCATGTAACTGGTGCTGGACAGAGGGTAGAGGTTGCTAAATGATGTGCATGAAATATATACAACAAAGTACTCACATATCTACGTATTTTGTGTCGCAGGTAACAAGGACTTTACTTGCAAAGTGGGGCTAGGCCAATTGAATCAAGCCAACTTACATCCAACCAGACATGAATTCAAGAGAAGACCAACCCAATCAAATTTAAGTCCAGTTGGAGCAAGGAATCAAAGGAAATTTACACCAAGTCCAATTCGGATTAGGATTCCAGCCTGCACATCAGTTAGTATTTTTGGCATAACTTTCGGCTCAAAATTCCAATTAAGATGAATCAAGTTGGGCTGGAAAGCTAACTTAAAGGGCTACAACTTTGTAGTTTACCATAAGTCCTAATTCTGACGTTAATTATTCCAAAATTGTTGGTTAAGTGAAGCATAAAAATCTGGGATTTTCTCCAAATGGGAATTCAACTTGTAATAGGATTCCTTGACCTATTTAAAGGCTCTTTAGGGAAAAATTCAAAGAGGCCAGTGCTAGGGCTGAGGGCTGAATGTATAGAGAGTGCGGCTACTTCTTTGGTTTTCTTCCATGACAGTTAGTTTTATTTTATTTGTCTAGTTTAATGTTTAGTATTTTATTTTTATGTTTTCTTTAAATTACTATGAGTAGCTAAATTTATAATTAGGGTTGAGGATGAAACCTTGTTAAGAATTATCAGTAATATTTATGTGATTTGATTTTTCCCACAATAGTTGTTCTTTAATGATTTAAATTGTTCTTGTTTCATATCAATTGACTAAGATGGGATTTTAGATATGAGTTCAATCATGTTTTTCTCATGATTTAAGATTTGTCTTAATTAATTGAATGCTTGGTTTATTAATTCTTGATTATAAAATTGGATATTGTTTGTGATTTTTTTGTCAATGGATACAATTTATGACTTGATTTTTAGAATTGGATATATCTTGTGATTTGTTTGGTTACAGATACAATTGATGATTTGATTTTATACTTAAGAAGCAAAGAAGAACATGCTTTTGATTTTTTAAATAAAGATTTTAATGAGAATATTTTCCATGATAACAAGATTGATTTCTAGATTATCATGTAGTGGTTGGGAAAAATTAATGATCATAAATATATGCTGATATGACTTATAAGGTGGATTCCAAAACCTTAATTCCTTTCTCTTGATTGTTTACATCTTTTTATTGCTTTATATCTTTGCTTAGATTAATTACTTTTTTAGTTTATTTAATTGTAAACAACCAATTTTTATTAAACTAGATTAGGATTAATTTGGTTAAGATTTGATTTAATTTTCCTACGTTCATTCAAGTCCCTGTGGGTTTAACCTCGTTCTTGTCCAACTATACTTCGGTACGGTTCGTACACTTGCGAGTATTTTAAAATTTCACAACAATAAACATGATCATCGTGAGCAGCCTTAATTCAGGAGAAAGAGATGCCACACTTATTGACTTCCCATTGGAGGAGAATTCCAAATTAGCTCCCAAAGCTTCCTGAAGAACCTCCTCATCCGGAGTTAGTTCATCATACACTGGTGGGATAGGTAATATTGGCCTGTTGATCTGTAGAATATTAGCCAAGTATACGGGTGTAACTGAGAACCGCTTTCCTCTCACCCAGCACTTGATTTCCTCGCCTTCAACAACGGCATTTGCATAGAATTCTTTCACCAAGTTTTCGTATGCATCCTCAAGATTTGAGAGAAGAAAATTCCAATCTTTGGTGGCAAACCATATTGGAATATTCGTGTCTAGGAGAGAGAGTTGATCAACGGCCCTTTCAACCAGCAATGGAGCATCCCGAAACTGGCTCGTGTAGGTCTGGAATGCAGTATAGGATCTGAACAAGTCAGGATTATACACTCTTGTTGAAAAACGAGTTCTCTTTGACTTCGATGAAGGTTCATCGGCATCAATCACTGGCTCTTTCCCTTTGTTGCAACCTCCTTTCATAGCTGAGCTTTTAAATGGAGACATCTGCATATGAGAGCATAGAATAGAGAGGAAAGAAGTGCAAAAACATAAACATAGATCACAAAACTTGATTAGAATCAAGTTAGTTTAAAACATAGGTAAAACAGCCTAAAACAGAGCATAACCAACTCAAAAATAAACTCAAACAACATGCTAAAGGTGTTTAACCAAATAAGCATAAACACAATGCATGAATTAAGTAATTGTGCATGTGTGTGTCTATGCTGAGCATGTGCTGATGCATGGGGATGCAGCATGAGATGCATGGGGTGTGCTTAGTGTGTGCAAAGCATGGCATTGAGGCACAAATTGGACCTAGTGTGTAGACATCACAAAGAACTGACCAAAACATGATAAGCATGATCAACCAAGACAAAATCCAAGTATTGGAACTCACTTGAGTCCAAATCAACACAAAAATGTCACTAGGACATTTTGTCAAACGCCTAACATGCAACAAAGAACACAAATGATGTAAATTGCATGAACATAATGAAATTTGCCTCAATACAAGCTCAAAATGCCTCAAGGGGCCAACATAGATACACAAACATCAAATGGGACTCAGCCCAAACAAATTTTTGAAAATTTTTCACAAAAACTAAGAACCCCAACCCATTTTCAAAAAATCCCCAATTTTAAGAACCCTAACTAATTTTCTGCATAATCTATGACAAACAAGAAGAAAAATGTTTTAGAAAACATACCTTGAAGTTAAAATTGCAGAAAACAAGCTTGGAATTGATGGGGTTTTGAAGAAAAATAAGTTTTGGGTTGAAGGGGGTTTGAGAGAGGTTTAGCAAGGGAAATAAGAGTGTTTGAAAATCGGTCACATCTGTCAAATAAAACTAAAAACACGCGATTTTCGCGGGTTAGGCAGTGGCGAGCCAGTCGTGAATAAGTCGCGAAAAGGACCATTGAAGCTCAAAAGCTTTCGCGAGAAGCGGTTAGTCAAGCATAAGGCGCGAGACAGTAACGAAACTCTCTGTGTGATTTTGTGAAAAATCCAGTTTTTGCCTAAAAACCATTTCGCGAGAAGTGTTTAGTCACGAAGTACTCACGAGGAAGTAGCGAGAGTTTCTGTATGAAAATGTGCCTTTTTAATTTCCCACAAGCGCATTTCACAGGAAGCTCTAAGTCGCGAGTTTCTTGCAAAACTACCTCTGAACCAATTTTTTGAAGAAAAACACAAAAAGGCATTTTGAACAAAAACTAAAAACATGACAGTATAAAATCACTTTCAAAAACATATAAAACACTCAAAAATCTTTTTGGGTTTGATCAGCAAGTATTTGAGCATACACATCACATTTGAACATGTACAATCACACAAATGAGATAAGCATTAGCTGAACAAAGTCTTGTGTGTTGTGTGTGAGTATCAAATGTGGAATAGTCCATAGACTAGAGTGAAGCTTCAATGATCAATTCAATCAAGTCATACACAACTGGTACAAAATTAAGTGGACAATCTCAATTATAGAAATGAACATATATGACCTCCCGCAAGAGAATGATTACAAATCATAGAAGCTTTTCATTTGGCTTCTGCATAAAACAGAACATTTGATCCTTTTTTTTGGATAATACATCTCTTTTTGAGATTGGTGCTTGAAATTTTTGATATTTCAACATGTAGAGTTAGCCTTTGGCTTTTTGAGCACCATACATTTCAATACAAAAAGTCACTTTCCCTTTTCTCTAGTCAAATACTAGTATGTGCGACAGGTTTTTGCAGCTCTTAATCTCTTTTTCATTGTGAGATTTACATTTGGTGAGCTCTTATAGCAAAAACATAAAAATAAAGTGGGAAGAGATATAGGCACAAGTCTATGCAAGTTTCAAGACCATCAAGACTATTGACCACTCATTCATGACAAGCTTGAAAATCTATTTACAACAATCACACATAGATTTCAAAATTTCTCCCACAAATATTTATGTGCATACAGAATAAGTTAGGCTCGTAAATGCACTACACCATTAGTACGAAGGTATTAGGCCAAACTCACATGTGATACACACAAAACAAGTGATCAAACTTTTTGAAGATTTCTCAATTTTTATGGGTTTTTGAATTTTGACCACACTCAAAAACAGAACAGGAAAAGTAATATCAACAGAAATAGATATAAACCAAAATAAAAAATGCTAATATCAAAGCAAGTGAGACCTAAACACCGGATGAGCAACGATGAGTAGAATAGGTTCACATAAGATATAGGGTTCAAGGAATGATACTGACACCAATGGTCTTACGCAAGGACTCAAACCTTGGACCATCAAGAGGTTTGGTAAAAATGTCTGCCTTCTGGTTGTCAGTGTTATTGAACTCCAAATACACAGTCTTTTCCTCCACCAAATCTCGAATGAAATGGTACCGGATCTCGATATGCTTTGATTTTGTGTGTTGGACTGGATTCTTGGACAAATTTATGGCACTCGTATTGTCACAGAACACACACATAGTGTCTTGAGTGATTCCATAATCATGTAGAAGCTTTTTCATCCATAATAATTGTGCAGAACAACTTGCCGTTGCAATGTACTCAGCTTTAGCCGTTGATAGAGAAATTGAATTTTGCTTTTTGCTCATCCATGACACTAAGTTATTTCCAAGATAGAAGCAACCACCTGAAGTGCTTTTCTTGTCTTCAATGCATCCGGCCCGGTTAGCATCAGAATATCCAGCTAGGCACTCATTTGAGTCTCTTGAATACTAGATTCCATAATCAGATGTGCCATTTATGTAGCGGATAATTCGTTTGACTGCTGTCAAGTATGACTCTTTGGGTGCTGCCTGAAATCGAGCACATACTCCTACACTAAAAGCGATGTCCGGTCTGCTAACAGTGAGATAGAGAAGACTACTGATCATGCTTCGATAAAGTGTTGGATCCACTTCTACACTTGCTGCATCACGACTCAATTTTGCTAAAGAACTCATGGGAGTGGAAGTGTGCATCTTAGAGTCTAGGCCAAATCTTTTTACAAGATTTTTGGCATATTTTTCTTGAGAGATAAATATCCCATCTTCCCATTGTTTCACTTGAAGCCCTAGGAAGTAGTTTAGCTCTCCCACCATGCTCATCTCAAACTCCTTTTTCATTTCTTCTGAGAATTCATGAGCTAGGTGATCAATTATGGATTCGAATACAATGTCATCCACATAAACTTGAGCAACAAGGAGAGATTTCTTTTCTCTTTTGACAAACAAAGTTCGATCAGCTTGACCTCGCTTGAAACCATGATCCAGGAGGTATGTGGTAAGGCGATCATACCAAGCTCTTGATGCTTGTTTCAGCCCATATAATGCCTTCTTCAGTCTGAACACATGATTTGGAAAGTGAGGATCTTGAAACCCCTTTGGTTGCTCAACAAACACTTCTTCATTTAAAAACCCGTTCAAGAAAGCACTCTTCACGTCCATTTGATATAACTTGAAGTTCATAATGCATGCAATGGAGAGGAGAATTCGGATTGACTCTAGTCTTGCAACTGGAGTAAAAGATTCATCAAAGTCTATGCCTTCAACTTGAGTATATCCTTGAGCCTCCAATCTAGACTTGTTTCGGACAATTTCATCATTTTCATCAGTCTTGTTCTTGAAAATCCACCTGGTGCCGATTACATGTGTATCCTTGGGCCTTGGTACCAACTCCTAAACATCATTTCTAACAAATTGATGCAACTCTTGGTGCATGGATTCTACCCAATTCTCATCTTTCAAAGCTTCCTCCACTTTCTTTGGTTCAAATTGAGCAAGATAGCAGTTGTATGTCACATGATTCACACTGTAGGCTGGTCCTTTGCTCAACCGAATTTCATCATCTAAATCACTAATGATATTGCTAGAGGGATGATTGAGAGTTACCCTTGACAATGGTCTTTTAGAAGTGGTAGGTTCCTCATCACGAGAGATTGGGGGTTGAACTTCAGGAGGGGTGAGTGGACTAGACGGTCCTTGAGTTGATCTAGTCTCCCTTCTTGATATAGGAGG
This sequence comes from Quercus agrifolia, assembly GCA_029955455.1. NCBI lineage: Eukaryota > Viridiplantae > Streptophyta > Magnoliopsida > Fagales > Fagaceae > Quercus > Quercus agrifolia. The sequence goes on along the minus strand of JARQAD010000007.1, from coordinate 39,158,749 downwards.
TGTAAACTCCTTTTCCGGTGATTTTTTCTCAGCATCCTCACCTTGAGACATGTTGTTATCACCCTCATTCTTCTTAAGATTCGGTCCATCACCATCATCATCAATATCCTTTTCAGGGATAGTGTCATCGATGACAACATTTATTGATTCCATCACCAGCTTAGTGCGCTTATTGTACACTCTATATGCTCGGCTATTTGTTGCGTACCCTAGGAAAATCCCTTTATCACTCTTAGCATCAAATTTTCCAGGATTCTCCCTATCATTGAGAATATAACACTTGCTTCCAAATACTCGAAAGTATTTTACCTTCGGCTTCTTTTCTTTCCAAATTTCATACGATATCTTCTTTGTTCTTGCTTGGAAGTAAATCATATTCCCAATGTGACAAAGTATACACTGCTTTAGCCCAAAACTTTTGTGGAATGCTTTTGTTTAGTAACATTACTCTTGCCATTTCTTGAATCACCTGGTTCTTTTTTTCAACCACTCCATTCTGTTGTGGAGTTTTTGGAGCTGAAAATTCCTTCTTGATGCCGTGTTCATTGTAGAATGCTTCAAACTTTGCATTTTCAAATTCCTTCCTATGATCACTTCTGATTTTAACTATGGGAACTCCCTTCTCATTCTGCAGTCTCTTGCATAGCCTTTCCATCTTGTCAAATGCTTCCGACTTCTCTCTAAGAAATTCCACCCAAGAATATCTTTAGAAATCGTCAACAACCACCATAATATAGCGCTTTCCACCCATGCTTTCTGTTCTTGTTGGACCTATTAGATCCACATGTAATAACTCCAAAGGGCGAGAAGTAGCAACCACATTTACTTTCGGATGGCTTGACTTTGTTTGTTTTCCCAATTGATATGGACCACAAAAGTTCTTCTCAATTTTTCCAAACTTTGGTAAGCCAATCACAGCTTCAAGCTTTGAGACTTTTGCCACTTGTTTATAATTAGCATGTCCAAGTCTTTGATGCCACAACTCCAAAAGATTCACTCGAGTACTTCGACATGCTATGCTTGATTTGGGAATGACCCCATAACAATCGTCGGTGGTCCTAAGTCCCTTCAAAACCTGAACACCTTCTTCATTTAGGATTAGACATCCTTTCTTTGAAAATTGGACTAAGGAGTCTTCATCACAAATCTGGGTGATACTCAGCAAGTTCACTTTCAATCCCTTAATGTACAGCACATTAGTTAACAAAGGTAGTCCTGGAATATCCACAGTTCCCTTTCCAAGAACTTGTAAGTGACTACCATCTCCAAATGTCACAAAGCCATCTTCCTTCTCTTTAAGGGTTTTGAACAAAGATTTATCTCCAGTCATATGTCTTGAACAACCGCTGTCAAGATACCACAAACATGAATTAAATACTTCCAATGCGGTATGAACAAAAAGACAAGCATGAGATAGGCATTCTTGACCATCAAAGCAGGACTTATCTTTCTTTACTTCATTCATAGATGAGTGAATCTTTCTTTTCAAAAAATCTAGTTTGTCACACAAACGTCTACTCCTTTTCTTATATTTGTCAATTAAGGAATTTGACTCACACAAGCTATTATGAATATCATGATTCCTATGAACTAGTGATTTCGGCATGTGTATAAAAGATTCTTCCATGTTTCTTTGATTTGAATAACTCTAAAAATTCATTACTAGAACAAACTTCAACAATGCTTATAGAGTCATTTTCATAAACACCTTCACTATGCTTCATGTTGGCCTTTACCATATCACTTTCCATGGCAAACCAAGAGGGTCTAGGATCATACTCAGGTATTTAAACCACAGTGAGTGTACCCGCTTTGATACCAATTGAAAGCTCGAAATGTGTGAAAACACAAGAGCTTGTTTAGACCCCCAATTCAAAGTTACGGCTTGGTTGATTTTACACTAACTTAATACTAAGTGCGGAATAGTGTAAACACAAGCATATAAGCAAGACAACTACTATAATCCATATTTAAACCAACACAGCAGTAAAATGAAATGAACAAGAGTAGGGAAGAGAGGTGCAAACATAGATAACACCGAGACGTGTTATCGAAGAAGAAACCGAAGAACTCGGCAAAAAACCTCTTCGCTGTCCTCTAAGCGGTAATAGATCCACTAGACAATCAGTTGGGATACATGGGTGAGCAAAAGACCCTCCAAGCCTAATCTACCCTTTGTACCTAAGCCCTCCAAGATCCTACTCCAACAAGGCTTCTCGGAACCATGTCTTGTCTAGCACTCCGGATCCCGCAACAAACTCCATGTTGAATCTGCCATCCTTGGCTTCCTCCAATGCTTCCCAGTAGCACCAAGAACCTCACCTAACACTTTCAAAGGGTGTCGTAAGTGTTTGTGCTATCAACCTCTCAATGGTATGGAAATGTAGAGGTAGGAGATGAGGAAATTCCACAAACAAATTTGTAGAGAATTGTTGGTATAACAATTTCTAACTCTTAAGTGTTTTTGCTAGGGTTTTCTCTGAAAAACTCTCTTTTACATTTGTGCATAATGAGGGTATATATAGTGTGGGTTTTGAAAGTGTGTATTAGATAGTACAGTCTGGCAGAGCCGAAATTTTTACGGGTGTCTCGCGAGAAGTCCTTACTCGCAAGATACTCGCGAAACACAACTGTCTCCATCTGTACTGGCTATTCACATTCCAATCATGTGTAAGGCACATGCTTCCTTTCGCGGGATGCTTAGTCACGAAATACCCGTGAAAACCCTCTTGGCTTCAATTTCTTGAGTCTTCACATTCTCTCTCACTATCACACAACCCTTACAATAAATTCCCACAACAAATATAGGGTAAACAAGATTGAATAAAATTACAATCAAATTTGGCATGGAATAAAAGCCAACAAACAACATCTTTGTAAATCACAACTTTACACCCTGTTTCCTTTGCCTTTAGAGTTTCTTTATCCGTAGCAATCCTAGAGTTTTCAGTTATCACAGACTTTAGGCAATGCCTCCAACATGGAACTGGAAGGAGTTTGCAACGGCTAGGCTTTTCCCCTCTAAGAATAGGCTTTTCATAGGAGAACTGAAATCAAGTAAAGAGTTGGTAACACTATCAAAATGCTAAAAAAAAAGGTTTAAGAGATTGGATGTAGTTCAATTGGTCTACTTTTGTGACAAAATGAATCATATTTATCAAATTATGAAGCAATGACGGTTATTGGGAAATATTTATTTTTATAAATACACTCGTTTAGAATACCATGATTATAACCAAGTAACTTGTGGACCTGTCCATGGTATCAGTGTTGAAAGTCTTGGAAAGTATCAGAGCGAAGAACCTGTTTCAAGAATCAGAGTTACTGGTGCCACACTTAGCAATACAGATAATGGTGTTAGAATCAAAACATGGCCTGCTTCCTCTTCTGGAGTTGCTTCTGATATACTTTTCAAGGATGTTGTCATGAACAATGTTGCCAATTCTATCATCATTGATCAAAACTACTGCCCAAACAGTCAATGCTCAAACTAGGTTATTATAAACATCACAAATATATACACAAATTTTGATGTTAAAAAAATGGTAAAACTACTAATATTGAATTCTTGGGTGCGCTTTTTTGTTTTGTTTTCAGTCTCCCTCTAAAGTTAAGATCAGCAATGTTAGCTTCAAGAAAATTAGAGGTACCTCTTCGACAAAGGAAGCTGTGAATCTTATTTGCAGTAAGAGTGTACCATGCCAACAAGTGGTGCTTTCTGACATTGATCTCGCGTACAAGGGAAGTGGAGGATCTGCTACTTCTACTTGTACTAATGTCCAGCCTGCAGTTTCGGGCAAGCTAAACCCTCCTGCTTGTACCAATAAAAATTAATGAAATTCTTCCCAAGCTGTTAAAACTAATGTAGAATGAACAAATACAATTTGTAGATAGGTTCTCAGGGTTCTATTCTAAATAAAATTCCATCTAACATGTTCCCTTTTTCTTTATTTAAATGAAATTGGGGAATTTTTTTAGTTATTTTTTGAGTTGTTTAAGTTCAGCTTTTCGTTGAAATCTGCTATGATCTGTAGTGTTGTTGTAGATAGTAATTTTTTTATTATTGCAATTGAGATCATTCTTAATAAAAATCAAAAAAATTATTCAACTCTTCCTAAATGCTTTTTATTCTTAAGTAATATTGTCCACCAATATTGTTAAGCATCTACTACCAATCCAATTTCATACACAATCGGGTAAGTAAACAAAAACAAAATGATCAAAATTTTAGGTTTTGATGAAATTTTGATCGTTTTTTAGGTTTCAGGGATATTTTGGTCATTTTTTGGGTTTTAAAGGTATTTCGTTCATTTTTTAGGTTTAGGGGGTACTTTGTTTTTGTTTTGTTTTGTTTTTTGTTTTTTTTTTTTTTTTTTAAAGGTTTTGAGTGTATTTCAGTCATTTGATGGTTTTAGGAAGTATTTTGGTCATTTTAATGTTTTAGAGTTATTTTGGTCATTTTTTAGATTTAGGAGGTATTTTGGTCATTTTAAGATTTCGGGGGGTATTTATTTCATTTTTAGGTTTAGGAGGTATTTTGGTAATTTTGGAGGTTTTATGGGTATTTTGGTCTTTTTAGTGGTTTTGAGGTACTTTAGAGTTTGGTGGTTTGTAGAAATGGTGTTTGGGCTTAATTGGGTATCGAGTTACAACCCAATTAACATTAGTTATAACTGGGTCTAATTGGGTTACTACCAATTTAACCCAATTAATAATTGGGCGGGTTTAGGTCATATTTAAGTTGGTGGGCTTGCGTGGGAAAATGGGCATGGGTTGATTTTGCCGACTCGACCCATGGATAGCCTTGGGCATTACCATCATCAACCAAAACCAAAAGCCCATTCAATTGTATCTCTTTCACAGAGTCACTAAATTACATGCCAATCCTTTTGTAAAAAAATATTTTGAGGCTGCTAGATTTATCCATTTAGCTTGGAACTCATAATCCCAACACGTATCTATAGTACTGTTTAAGGGTGTTGCCCTGTTTGGAATCGTCTATTTAGGTGCCCAAAATACCCTCAAATTCATCTGTTTCTAAGGCTTAAATCACAGGGTTAGGCATATAAAATTAGTATTTCAAAAACACCTAATTTTTAGCGATTAAAAAAAAAAAGAAAGTTTTTTCTCCCAGCTCCACATTTCTCTATCACGTTATTTGTCAAGTACTAATACAACTTCTTCTTTTAGAAAAAATGTAAAAAAAAAAACAGTTTTTTCCTTTATCCACAAACATACCTTGTTTTTTTTATCACTAAATTGTTTTTATCCCACCTCCACATTTCTCTCTCACATTAGTAGTCAAGTACTGATATAACTTCTTCTTAAAATAAAAAATAAAATAAAGCTCCCATGAGTAAAATGCGTAAACCCAAAAAATAAAAAATGAAAAGCATCATCGCACGTGCGAAGCGCATGTGATGAGGCTAGTTACTTTTAATCAAGCTTATGAGAATCGTTTCTAACTTAAAGAGTAAAGACTAAAAGCCAGGCCAAGCACCCTACCATTTTAGTAAATCGCATGCTAGTGTTCTCATATGCCATAAGTAATAAGAACATCAGGTGATATAACTCGAATAGAAACAGTATCACTAGCGCTGCTGCCACAAAGACACCATGCTTAAGAGGCATAGTGCTAGAATTTCTAACCTAAGAACATCTTAAACAGGTTCCTAAGTGTCAACAGTAGTCTTACAAAATATTCAAACAGTTAGAATATTCATATAAACTGAAAAAATAACATGAGTTTGCAGCAAGGTTAGACTAGAGAAGCCAGAAGTCACAGATTATGAGAGGATTTACAATTCCCTACATTGTAAGAACAATATTTCTTAAAAAGATATTTTTGTATGAAGATCCTTTAAACCTCTTGATCTTAACAATATTTAAGCAATGACGCCAGAAAGGAATTGGAAGCTCTCCAAGATTTCTGTGTTCTTGTTAAAATATTTCTCTAGCCCTGTTTCCTCTGCCTTTAGAGTTTCTTTATCCGTAGCAATCCTAGAGTTTTCAGTTATCACAGACTTTAGGCAATGCCTCCAACACGGAACTAGAAGGAGTTTGCAACGGCTAGGCTTTTCATAGGAGAACTAAAATCAAGTAAAGAGTTGGTAACACTATCAAAATGCTAAAAAAAAGGTTTAAGAGATTGGATGTAGTTAAATTAGTCTACTTTTGTGACAAAATGAATCATATTTATCAAATTATGAAGCAATGAGGGTTATTGGGAAATATTTATTTTTATAAATACACTCGTTTAGATTACTATGATTATAACTTTTAGCATCTACTCCAAGAACTTGCAAATTAGGTATAATAGGAGACATACAGGACATATACAATTTCCAAGATAGTAAGGAAAATGATAGAATTCTCATCATCATAACCTTCTTTCACTCTAGATATATGGTAGTTTCAATAATATGATTTGGAGTAGCAATGCATTCTAAGCCTAACAAATAAGGTGATTTAGAAGAGGTGGTGATACTAAGCCAAAACCCAACTTAAAGGTGGTTCAAAAGTAGACTATCTGCATGGAAGAATTATGCCTCTAAGAGAGTCATGGCAATAGAAGGGGCTATAGCTCTTACCCTACTACTACTACCTTTATCTATTATGTCCTACCAAAAATAATTGCTAATTTATCTTGACACTACTTGTGGCTTTTACCATAAATGTACAAACAAATATGAATCAATATGTTGTCACACAGTGCTTTTGTAGTTTGATAATTTGGCTTTCAAAATCTATAGCATAATAGAAAAAAATTATGTGCGTGAAGCCATGAAAGTCTGCCACAGATATTTGGTTGCAACTAAAGTGAAACTCAAACTAAATGATTGATTTAAGAACAATTCAACATGTTATTTCAATGAAAACTTGAAAGAAGTGCTGAATTTTTTTTATCAGCTTAACTATATCTAGATTGTGATGGTGTCTGTATTGTTGCCATATTCTTGACTCTCTTTGTGTTCTAACTTTTTATTTATTTATTGGTAATCTATATACATGCATATGTTTAAATCGCTGCTTATACTGTATACTCAAAAACTCGAACCAAACTTTGCCATTTCTCTTTCAATATTAACAAATTTAAAGGTTCTGTACATAGAGCAAAAATTTTCGTATAAACCACATGAACATCACAATTGATTACAACATCATCTTTACTGAGATGTTTTTAACATTTAGAGGACCATCACACCAGAATAACCTTGCTTAGCATGAGAAGCGAAAAAGTTAAAAGAATTAATAAATTTGTTTCGAGAATTGAAGCACTATCTAGCATCCACACGAGTCATAACATTCAATAGGTTTCTTCTTTTTTTCTTTTTTTTTTTTATAAATTTAGGATGAATTTTTGTTATACTTTGAAAGATATGGTTTCCTTCCTAGGTTCCTTGTGAACCGAATATGCTATTGGTAGGATATCTGGAAGAGGAGAAATCCAGAGCAAGCTATCCACAAGTTCAGTGATTTCATCTCCAGTACGTGGAAGTGACATTCTCACCTTCAACTGCTAGACCTTATATGATGAAGATGGTAGACCCTCTTTTAATCTTTTTGCTATAACCATATCCTTTACAATGAAAAATTCCAGAAACAGTTTTAAAAGATATTTGAATAAATGATGTACAGAAATAACAAAGATAAGGAGCAAGCTATCAAATCAGAGAAAGCAAAAAATACCTTGGTTGAGTTGTTGTCAAAGTCAATAGTTTGGAATTTCTCAACTTTGTGAGGAATTCAATCTCTCAACTTTGCGAGAAATTCAATCTCTTCAACATTCTAAGGAGCAATGTCCTGCATCTGGTAGGTAACTTCCGACAGAGTCAAAGCATTTGACAAGAATGGTAGTACACTATGCCCACATTATGTGAATTTTCATAAGTTGGGAGTCTTAATGAAGACTTCAACCAGACTGCCCCAGTGCATTAAGTACAATGTCTAAAGACGGGGACTTGAAATCTTCAGTCCTTCTAGTGTACGACAATGGTCTACGCTCAAGTACTCGATTAGTGGAAGTTGAGAAAAATGATTGTGGAACCACTTCTCTGTTATGTTTGGTGCACTAAATTTTAACATTCTCAGATTATTACAAGAGAGCAGATTGATCTCACATTGTTCAGGCTAACGTGTAATTACTGGACAAAGATTTGATGCTTTCAACTCAACTCTCTCAAGATCATCATTGAGTTCCACCTCAACTGACTTGGCTTTAATAAGACCGGAGAACTTTATACTTTCTAATTTATGGCACCACATAAATTTCATGTCTTCTATCACATGACTCCTAGCAACTAGTTTTTGAATAGTTTATCATCTACATCAATGCAAGCTAAAGACATTATTTCAAAGAGGATAAGTTTATATTACCACAGTTTGTGTCCAACTTACACCAACATAGATTCAACATAGTCAGGGATTCTGCATCCAAAACACTTTGAGGTAATTGATACCTTTCATAATAGTAATATTGATCACAGATACAGTATCCTGGAACAAAGATCAGGGACAGTTTTTTGACATCACTCCTAACCACATAGTTAATCCAACGATCAACAAGAGAAAATGATTTGCGATTAGCCAAGCAATGAATAAGTGAAAATTCCTTATTACTTAGCCTCTGCTTACATTGCCTTCCTAAAGTTTTTTCCATAGAAATATAAAAGTCTTGTAACTTTCTCTAGATATCTAGATTTTTCTTCACCTCGGAAGAACCAAACAAGGTTGTGTGAACTTTCAAAATTGGGACCGCAGTCCACATATGTTTCCATCCCTTAAACAGTATAAAGGATTGAAAAACTTCATTGATGGAAAGGTAAGACATAATATGTTGTTGAAGATAGTCTAGTAGTTCAGACACCTTGTCCACAACTATGTTGTTCTTGTGATCCATAACATGGAAAGCTTCCTTTGTATATATTAACAAATAATACATGATTTTCTATTGTGTTTACCAATGAAATAGGAATAGAAATAAAATAAATTTTGTCAATGGTTTTTTTTTTTTTTTTTTCAATACAATTAGTGTATATGTCCTAAGTCATGTGTTGGGTCATAGATTGAACCCGATTAATTAATTTAATTACCCAAGTTGATTAATTAGTTCAAATTACATGCAAATCGTGGAAGCACACACAAATCATCAAATACTCTAAAGTGCAGTGGAAATTAAATTATCACGGTGATTTATTGACTAATGTGAAAAATTTCTCGGAAGGCAAAAACCCAACTGGGTGATTTTCAAGTCGCCACTCTCAAGAATCCACTAATCAATAATCAAGCGGGTTACAAGTATAAGGAGTTTTACCACTACCATGACCTATCCCAAAATACCAACTTACAATTGACCTTTACTCCAATACGCAATTGGGCCTAATCTTGTAGAGACTTATTTCTTTTTTCATAGATCACAGTACGTGACTAAATTCCTAGCAATTGGTGTTTATTGTTGAATGCAACGTTCTTCACTTCAAAGCACGTTGAAGATCCAGAAGCACTCAGTTACAAAAGCCTATGGCGCACAAGAATGCAGTAGCTTCTCCAAAAGTATATGAGTTCTTTGATTACATTTTAAAATAAAGTTTTTATACCCTCTACGAGTTTAGTAAACCAAACCATATTAATCCAAGTTATCATGGGCAAAGATTCTGATATGAGAATTCTAGATCTGCATAGCTCAATATATTGAGAGGTGTCGAGCTTGTGTTAAGTTCCATCACTTAATCTTGATAGATGCCAGTGTCGTGATTAATGTCGTGGTTCACTATTTCCACTTTTCTTTACTTGTTTTTTGGTTCAATCTTCATGTCTTTAATGATATCACTTGTTTTGATTTCTCAACACATTGCATATCTTAGATCTACCAAATTACAAGTAAAATGCATTTTGTCTAAAAATATACCAACAAATAATAATTATGACCCTAACATTATGCAAGGTACAACACAGTCCTTCAGTTAATAATTCATATAAAATTGAAGTTCAAAACAATTCTATCTTACTATTATTCTTGTGAGTCAAAACACTTCTACTCTTTTGCGTCCAAAGGTGGGAGTTCATAATTGTCTTACTCAATTTATAAAAATAAAAATCTTACTTGGTTTTTCCCATAAGCTTGGTTCTTGGTATATGCCTATATGGTATCCCCTGTTTTGGAACCAAACAGGGGATATTGTAAAACTAATTTAAAAATATAATTATTATATGTATTTAAATTTGTTTCGAACCTAGTGGTTCCTAATGGGAATGGATAGGAATTGTAGGAGAATTGATGGAAATCGTTGGGGAATTGATTTAATTTGAACCCTCCATAAAGAAAGAAAGAGATTAAGAGAGAAAGATGCATTAATGCAATAAGCAAAGAGTTGATTTTATTCTTCAATAATGGAAATGTGATTACAAGTACGTATTTATAGAACCATGAAACTGGTCTATTGGCCCATATGGCCTTATCCTAATGGTTCTATTATTCCCCATGTGCATTAATAATTCCAACATGTGTTAAATGTGATTAACATGCTGGGAACTGTAACTAACTAACCAACAAGCTAACTAAATGCAACATTACAACAATTATTATCTATATAGGGGTTACTATCATTTCCCTTCACTTCAAAACACCTTGTCCAAAAGGTGTTCCTTGAAATGACACCTTCTTGAGGGGAAATTGACCACTAACCCAATATGCCAAAGTATCTTGACCGTTGAAAACGTCAAATACTTCCAAGCATTTTATCATATTGTTGGCAAAACTTCTTTCAACCTTTGCACCTTGATCATTAGCTCGAGAATCACAAGAGGCAATTGCATCATTCATAGCGAATCTTGTTGCACTCTGGATTGGTCCTGAAACAATTTGATTAAGGGAATGTTGCTTCCTTGATTTGTGTTGGACACCCTCATTTCCATTACACTCCAAATCATGGTTGAATGGGGTCATATACAAATCTTGATAGGCTACAGAACTTGATAGGCTTCATAGGTTAGGCTTTGGAACAAAAATGAAAGTTGATGATGGAACCCATGCTTTGTGTTCTGGCATCAATTATTTGATGATCTCATATCAATTTTATTTGTTGAAAAGTAAGAATCTGTTATGATGGAAACTTTGGAAGAGATAAAGAATTGCCCATTGCATACATTTGACACGGCTTTGAGCTTTGTTTGCTCTAAATCAAGAGATGGCAAAACCTTTTGGTTCAAAAGCCCCACCTCATGCTCTTGGCTTAATGAGTGATCAATTTCAATTTCACTTGCACCTTTAATATTAGAGGCAGTTTTTGTTAATTCAACAACTTGAAACTTGTCGCTTGTACCTTCAAGAAGTTGTGACTCCTCTTCTATCATGTTCTCAACTAATTTCAACATCAGAGACAGTTTTTGTTTATTCAACAACTTGAAACTTGTTGCTTGTACCTTCAAGAAGCTGCGACTCCTCTTCTGTCATGTTCTTAAGATCCATTTGCAATCTTGAGAGCTCCTCTTTCATGGCCTTTTTTGATTCAACCAAGGCCTTGACCTTTTTCTGAAATATCCTTGACATCCTCCGAGGCTTTGCTCACAATTTGTTGTATATCTTTCTTAAGTTTTCTTCAGTCACAATTGCTCGTCTCAAGATTGATGGTTCTGATACTACTTGTTAGGAACCTAGTGGTTCCTAATGGAGATGGATAGGAATTGTAGTGAAATTAACTTAATTCGAGGTAGTCACCCTCCATAGAGAAAGAAAGAGATTAAGAGAGAAAGACGCACTAATGCAATAAGCAATGAGTTTGCTTTATTCTTCAATAATGGTAATATGATTACAAGTAGGTATTTATAAAACCATAAAACTATTCTATTGGCCCATATGGCCTTACCCTAATGGTCCTATTATTCCCCATGTGCGTTAATAATTTCAACATGTGTTAAATGTGATTGACATGCTTGGAATTGTAACTAACTAACTAACCAACTAACAAACTAAATACAACATTACAATAACTATTATCTATATAGGGGTTCCTATAAAAATTGAATCTTCATGTTTATGAATACAGTATTATGTTTGAGCTTGACTTGTTTAGTAAATGAGCTTAATCTTGAGCCTGAGTTTCACTTATTTACTAAACCAACGAACAAAAAAAAAAAAAAAAAAAAAAATCTTGATTGAGCTCGAACTGTTTGATTGATTTACAACCCAATCTTTTTTAAATTGTAGATTATTATGAGATCTAACGCCATAAACACTCAACTATCCAATTAACCATTATTGTTAATAACATCAACATACCTATTTAATTTTGGAGAACATGGATTTCACTCTTCCCCATTTCTTGCTTGCTGTACAAGAGAGGGAGGGGGGGGGGGGGAGGGGTAGTCCATTCCAACGCATTTTTTGTTACATTACCCATTCTTTATAGTTCAAACAAACATTCCCTAGCTCTTTTAAGGACATCAACAAAGCCAACCCAAATGTGTGTTTAAAGCATACGAACTAGTAATATGAAGTCATTCATGTATATCTGTGTTAGATAAGATTCACAGCAAGAAAAAGTTTGGTTGATTATTTATTTATTTATTTAAGTTTCTAGTGAAACTCGAGTGTCAAATATTGTCATATAACTAATATAAAATGTTTCATGTTTTGTCACATAACAGATATGTTGGCAAAAATATCATTTTTGATCAATGTATATTTTCTTTGTTTCTCATCTCTCATTTTCTCATTTTCTCATTGAGTCAATTGTATAGGTTCAAATCAAATAAACCCAAAAATACTCGTCATTGTGTTACTGCCTCACCTGATCTGGGTTACAAGTGTTTAAAGAACGGTTGGATTTTTTTTTTTTTTTTTGCTTTGACGCTATCATTATCAATTGTAGCCCAGACCATGTCACTTGACATTCTGCCCCACCTAACCAACAACCTAAGAAACCTGGATTTGACTGACCATTCAATTGGCAGCAGATCCCTAACCCATTCACTCGATCAAATCAAGTTAATCGATGGTTCATCCCCAATACTAGGGGTGTCAAATGGGAGGGTTTGGGGAGGGCTGTTGGTTTGGTTAAAACTCATTTACTCATTTAGTTCCTATATAACTAATTACTTCTAACCCAATCCCATCCTAACTCAATTATTATGGGTAAACCTTAAACACACCCAATTACCTAATAATCATAATTACCAAAGTGCCCCTTAAACTTGAAAATGACTAAAGTACTCCTGAAACCCTTTAAAATTTCCAAAATACCCTCCAAACCTAAAGAAAGACCAAATATGCTAAAAAAACACGACTTAAAATTACCAAAATACCCTCATAACTTAAAAAATAACCGAAATAACCCTAAAACCTAAAAATTGAACAAAACATCCCCCTTAACCAAAAAAATGACATAAATACATCTCAAAACCTAAAAAATGATGGAAATACCCCCCACCTCCAAAAAAAAAAATTTACCAAAATACCCTGAAAACTAAAAAATGAGCAAAATATTGGTGGGTTTCATTATTTGCTATTGTAAAGCGTAGAAAAGTATGCTGCCTATGCTAATTTTGGACAATTTTGGTAGATTTTACTAGACTTTCCCCCCCTTACTAATGGAAGTATTCACTTTGGTTACATGATAAATTAATGAACACATTTTAGGTTGCTAAAAGCGTGCCATTTAAAGCAAAGAAGTTAAGATGATATACAAAAGTAAAATAATCTTATCTTATATAATAACAAACTATAATTAATTAGTGGAGGAGAAAGCACAAAAACTAATAATAGTACAGAAGTTGAAGTATATACAGGAGAGTTCTTAGCAACCTTGCATTAAATTAGTTAATATTAGTTGAGTAGTTTCAATGGTGTGGAACTCGAGTATTGTAGTATAAATAGCTTCAAAACAAATGGGGTTACCATCATTTCGTACAACAAATTGGCAATAGAAAGAAAATAAAGAACAATAAGATGGGAAAGAATTTAAGCATTGCAACAATTTCCTTGCTATTGGTGTTGGCATCCACCAAAGCCCAACAGGTCTTTGATGTTAAATCATATGGAGCACAACCTAATGCTGATATAACCCAGGTATAAATACATAATTGACAAGAAGAGTGTGTTCCAGTTAACATCACTAGTAAAGCCTTTTAACTTTAACAAGAGAACTTAGGTTCAAACTCCGTTTACACTAGAAACAGATCAATGTCATGACCAAATGATAAAACATTAACATGCAAAATGATTATTATATACTAATCTTGATTTTTTTTTTTTTTTTTTTTTACCAATGTGTTTAGGCTTTGACAAAAGCTTGGAAAGCTGCGTGCACAGTAGCAGGAAGTAAAGTTGTGATTTCAACGGGGGTATACAAACTAGGTTTAGTGACTTTGTTGGGTCCATGCAAAGGTGCTATTGAGTTTAACCTTCAGGGAACCCTACAGGCCCCATCAGATGTAGCCTCCTTCAACGGTAAAGATGGTTGGGTTGCTTTTGAACGTATTGACGGTCTCACTGTGTCAGGTGGTGGAGTTTTTGATGGCAAAGGACAACAAGCATGGCAAAAAAATGGGTGTAACAAAGACAAAAACTGCAACGTACTTCCTATTGTAAGATTTCAATCTTAATTAATTAGCATTTATATTCCATCATTTTTCTATTAGATATACATAGACACTACAACTTTACAAAATTTACCCGTCAAAAAAAAATTTAAAAATTTATATGTTAAATGATGTTTTACTAAGAATTTGACAAGTTTTGTACAGTGATGTATCACAACTCAAAAAAGAATTAGTTTTAAAATTTATATATGAGAAAGTTTATGGAGTACTTTTTGTGCCACAACACTAACGTGTGCGGCTATAAGCTATATAGAAAAAAAAATGGTTAAATATAAAAGCGATAATTCACCAATCACAATCGCACATGTAATCTTTTGACAAAGCTTATGGTCTCTGAAGAATTGTTTATATAATATAATATTATTGAAGTACTACCACGTTCATAGAAACATTAGTTAGTAAGTTTTTATGTAATAATATTTGCTACAACTTTACCCATTTTTTTTATATGATCACGTTTGTTTCCAAACAATTATTTATTATTTATTTTTGTATAATTCAAAGAATCGTTACCATTTTACTAATTAAAATGTTTTTAAATGAAACTCAAGCGCTCATATTTAACGTTTTAATTTATCTAACTTGTAAACATGAACAGAATATAAGGTTCGACTACGTCACAAATTCAAAAGTCCAAGACATTACATCGAAGGACAGCAAATATTTCCACATCAACCTTTTGGGATGCAAGCAGTTGCAATTTCAACATGTTACCATAACTGCACCCGCAGATAGCCCCAACACCGATGGAATCCACGTGGGACATTCATCTCAGATCACCATTACCAATGCCGATATTGGAACAGGTGATGATTGCATCTCCTTTGGTGATGGAAGCCAAGATATTACTGTTAACCAAGTAACTTGTGGGCCTGGCCATGGTATCAGCGTTGGAAGTCTTGGAAAGTATCAGAGCGAAGAACCTGTTTCAGGAATCAGAGTTACTGGTGCCACACTTAGTAATACAGATAATGGTGTTAGAATCAAAACATGGCCTGGTTCCTCTTCTGGAGTTGCTTCTGATATACATTTCGAGGATGTTGTCATGAACAATGTTGCCAATCCTATCATCATTGATCAAAACTATTGCCCAAACAGTCAATGCTCAAACCAGGTTATTATAAACATCACAAATATATACACAAATTTTGATGATAAAAAAAAATAGTAAAACTACTAATATCGAATTCTTGGGTGCGCTTTTTTGTTTTGTTTACAGTCTCCCTCTAAAGTTAAGATCAGCAATGTTAGCTTCAAGAAAATTAGAGGTACCTCTTCGACAAAGGAAGCTGTGAATCTTATTTGCAGTAAGAGTGTACCATGCCAACAAGTGGTGCTTTCTGACATTGATCTCGCGTACAAGGGAAGTGGAGGATCTGCTACTTCTACTTGTACTAATGTCCAGCCTGCAGTTTCGGGCAAGCTAAACCCTCCTGCTTGTACCAATAAAAATTAATGAAATTCTTCCCAAGCTGTTAAAACTAATGTAGAATGAACAAATACAATTTGTAGATAGGTTCTCAGGGTTCTATTCTAAATAAAATTCCATCTAACATGTTCCCTTTTTCTTTATTTAAATGAAATTGGGGAATATTTTTAGTTATTTTTTGAGTTGTTTAAGTTCAGCTTTTCGTTGAAACCTGCTATGACTTGTAGTGTTGTTGTAGATAGTAATTGTTCTATTATTGCAATTGAGATCATTCTTAATAAAAATCTAAAATTTATTCAACTCTTCCTAAATGCTTTTTATCCTTAAGTAATATTGTCCACCAATATTGTTAACCATCTACTACCAATCCAATTTAGTACACAATCGAGTAAGTAAACAAAAACAAAAAGAGCAAAATTTTAGGTTTCGATGGAATTTTGACCCTTTTTTAGGTTTTGGGGATATTTTGGTGATTTTTGGGTTTTAGAGGTATTTCATTCATTTTTTTTGGATTAGTGAGGTACTTTGTTTTTTTGTTTTGTTTTGTTTTTGTTTTTGTTTTTTTTTTTTTTTTAAAGGTTTTGAGTGTATTTCGGTCATTTGATGGGTTTAGGGAGTATTTTGGTCATTTTAATGTTTTAGAGGTATTTTGGTCATTTTAATATCTCGGGGGGTATTTATTTCATTTTTAGGTTTAGGAGGTATTTTGGTAATTTTGAAGGTTTTATGGGTATTTTGGTCTTTTTAGTGGTTTTGGGGTACTTTAGAGTTTGGTGATTTGTAGAAATGATATTTGGGCTTAATTGGGTACTGAGTTAAAACCCTATTAACATTAGTTATAATTGTGTCTAATTGGGTTACTACCAATTTAAGCCAATTAATAATTGGGTGGGTTTAGGTCGTATTTAAGTTGGTGGGTTTGCGTGGAAAAATGGGCAGGGGTTGATTTTGCCAACTCGACTCGACCCATGGACAGCCTTGGGCATTACCATCATCAACCAAAACCAAAAGCCCATTCAATTGTATCTCTTTCATAGAGTCACTAAATTACACGCCAATTCTTCTGTAAAAAAATATTTTGAGGCTGCTAGATTTATCCATTTAACTTGGTACTCACACACCCAACACGTATCTATAGTACTATTTAAGGGTATTGCCCTGTTTGGAATAGTCTATTTAGATGCCCAAAATACCCTCAAATACATCTATTTCTAAGGCTTAAATCATTGGGTTAGACATGTAAAATTATTATTTTGAAAACACCTAATTTTGAGCTTAAAAAAAATAAAAAAATAAATACAGTTTTTTCTCCCACCTCCACATTTCTCTCTCACATTAGTAGTCAAGTACTAATACAACTTCTTCCTAAAATAAAAAATAAAATAAAGCTCCCAAGAGTAAAACGTGTAAACCCAAAAAATAAAAAATGAAAAGCATCATCGCACGTGCGAAGCACATGTGATGAGGCTAGTTACTTTTAATCAAGCTTATGAGAATCATTTCTAACTTAAAGAGTAAAGACTAAAAGCCAGGCCAAGCACCCTACCATTTCAGTAAATTGCATGCTAGTGTTCTCATATGCCATTAGTAATAAGAACATCATGTGATATAACTCGAATTGATACAACATCACTAGCACTGTTGCCATAAAGATACCATGCTTAAGGGGCATAGTGCTAGAATTTCTAACCTAAGAACATCTTTAACAGGTTCCTAAGTGTCAACCATAGTCTTACAAAATATTCAGACAATTAGAATATTCATATAAACTGAAAAAATAACACGAGTTTGCAGCAAGGTTCTACTAGACAAGCAAGAAGTCACAGATTATGAGATGATTTACAATTCCCTACACTGTAAGAACAATATTTCTTAAAAAATCTTTTTCATGAAGATCCTTTAAACCTCTTGATCTTGACAATATTTAAGCAACGTCGCCAGAAAGGAATTGGAAGCTCTCCAAGATTTCTGTGTTCTCGTTAAAATATTTCTCTAGCCCTGTTTCCTCTGCCTTTAGAGTTTCTTTCTCCGTAGCTGTAACGACCCAAGGAAAAACGCTAGCCACATCTGCGCTATACCTCAAAAGCACTAGTCATAATTGAGGCTCCTTGCAATTGTTAATAAAGCCCAGTTCAATCCAGTAAATACCCGATGTGGGATTCATCACACACCCACACACATCACACAATCAATCAAATTGGGGCATCACAATCTCCCCCACTTAAAACCCTAATGTCCTCATTAGGGCCCACTTTGTGGGGTAGTGTCTCTGAGCCCACACGAGATTACTGGGCTGGCTCTAATACCATATGTAACGACTCAAGGAAAAGCGCTAGCCATATCTGCACTATACCTCAAAAGGACTAGTCACAATTGAGCCTCCTTGGAGTTGTTAATAAAGTCCAGATCTACCCAGTAAATACCTGATGTGGAACTCATCACACATCCACACGCATCACACAATCAATCAAATTGGGGTATCACAATCTCCCCCACTTAAATTCCTAACATCCTCGTTAAGGCCCACTTTTGTGGGGTAGTGTCTCCGAGCCCACATGGGGTTACTAGGCCGGCTCTGATACCATATGTAACGACCCAAGGAAAAGTGCTAGCTACATTTGCGCTATACCTCAAAAGGACTAGTTAAGATTGAGGCTCCTTGCAGTTGTTAATAAAGCCTAGATCTACCCAGTAAATACCCGATGTGGGACTCATCACACACCCACACACATCACACAATCAATCAAATTGGGGCACCTAAATTTGATTGATTGTGTGATGTGTGTGGGTGTGTGATGAGTCCCACATCGGGTATTTACTGGGTAGATCTAGGCTTTATTAACAACTGCAAGGAGTCTCAATTGTGACTAGTCCTTTTGAGGTATAGCGCAGATATGGCTAGCGCTTTTCCTTGAGTCATTACATATGGTATTAGAGCCAGCCCAGTAATCCCGTGTGGGCTCAGAAACACTACCTCACAAAGTGGGCCCTAATGAGGACATTAGGGTTTTAAGTGGGGGAGATTGTGATGCCCCAATTTGATTGATTGTGTGATGCATGTGGATGTGTGATGAGTTTCACATCAGGTATTTATTGGGTAGATCTGGGCTTTATTAACAACTCCAAGGAGCTTCAATTGTGGCTAGTCCTTTTGAGGTATAGCGCAGATGTGGCTAGTGCTTTTCCTTAAGTCGTTACATATTTACTGGGTAGATCTGGGCTTTATTAACAACTCCAAGGAGCTTCAATTGTGGCTAGTCCTTTTGAGGTATAGCGCAGATGTGGCTAGTGCTTTTCCTTGAGTCGTTACATATAACAAGTGTCAAGGGCATAGTGGGATTGCTGGATTACAAATCTTCCTTCGGATAAGCTCGGATAAGCTTGTAGGGTCCTTCAGTGCTGGGCTAGCAACATGTGGCAACTGAGGTGGGGGCAAAGCTGTACGGATGATTTTATTCGAGCATCATTCTGACAAGGAGAAGCTACAGTAATTTTTGGAAGCATTACGTCTGAAGACGTTTTAAGGACTTTTGACTGGTTTTTTTTTTTGCTAAAGATATCTAGTCCCATCCATCTCTTCCTTGGAACCATTCTTCATCAACATCTTCATCAGGATCATGATTATGGTATTGTGGATCATCATATCCAATAAGGGGATTTGGCATTTCCCAATGGTCTTCATGTGGCCATTGTTGCTTACAAACATCCGGGCCAGTTGGAATTATATCAGGGAGAATACCCTTATTAAGAGATTCCACCATGGTAAGAGAATGATGACAAGATATCCAAGAGACATCCGAATGTGTATGGAGAGTTCCATCTGAATTGGTGACCCAATACATTTCAGCAGGATGAAAAATTCCTTGTGCTTGAATATTATTTTTAGAATGAAGTTTTGCAACCAAACATGCTGAAGTGACTTTGTGGCCAAATCTGGGGTGCTCTATTTTACGATACTTTACCCATTCACCATTATGAGCATCATTTTTCAGAATTTCAGACCAGAATTTATGAAAATATTTATTTCCCTGAGGGAAAATATGACCATAAAATTCTGGTTCGAAATGAAGACACAAGTAATATTCATTGAGCAAGTACCACATATAAAGGTAATGTGCAACAGTCCAATTGGTTATCCAAAATGCAAAAGGGGTTTTCCATGGTTGGTCTATATCAGGGAAAATAGCAAGGAAGTGACTTTGGTGCTTTTTAAGGTAATCATGGAGAATTTTAATAATTCTTTTGGCTCTGGCTTCAAGGGTCAAGGTCTTGATCTGGTCTTTTATTTCTGAGGGGAGGTTTTCTATCATATTAAGGATATCATTAGGGTCTATAGAGGAAAGACTTGAAGATGAGGATGGGTCTGTGACAGGATATACACATAAAGGTGGAGGAATAATTGTGGTATTAAGGACTATATGTAACGACTCAAGGAAAAGCACTAGCCACATTTGCGCTATACCTCAAAAGGACTAGCCACAATTGAAGCTCCTTGGAGTTGTTAATAAAGCCCAGATCTACCCAGTAAATACCTGATGTGGAACTCATCACACATCCACACGCATCACACAATCAATCAAATTGGGGCATCACAATCTCCCCCACTTAAATACCTAACGTCCTCGTTAGGGCCCACTTTGTGGGGTAGTGTCTCTAAGCCCACACGGGATTACTGGGCCGGCTCTGATACCATATGTAACGAATCGAGGAAAAGCGTTAGCCACATCTGCGCTATGCCTCAAAAGGACTAGTCACAATTGAAGCTCCTTAGAGTTGTTAATAAAGCCCAGATCTACCCAGTAAATACCTAATGTGGAACTCATCACACATCCACACGCATCACACAATCAATCAAATTGAGGTATCACAATCTCCCCCACTTAAATACCTAACGTCCTCGTTAGGGCCCACTTTGTGGGGTAGTGTCTCTAAGCTCACATGGGATTACTGGGCCGGCTCTGATACCATATGTAACGACTCAAGGAAAAGTGCTAGCCACATCTGTGCTATACTTCAAAAGGACTAGTCACAATTGAAGCTCCTTGCAGTTGTTAATAAAGCCCAGATCTGCCCAGTAAATACCCGATGTGAGACTCATCACACACCCACACACATCACACAATCAATCAAATTGGGGTATCACAGTAGCAATCCTAGAGCTTTCAATTATCATAGACTTTAGGCAATGCCTCCAACACGGAATTGGAAGGAGTTTGCAATGGCTAGGCTTTTCCCCTCTATGAATAGGCTTTTCATAGGAGAACTGAAATCAAGTAAAGAGTTGGTAACACTATCAAAATGCTAAAAAAAAGGTTTAAGAGATTGGTTGTAGTTAAATTAGTCTACTTTTGTGACAAAATGAATCATATTTATCGAATTATGAAGCAATGATGGTTATTGGGAAATATTTGTTTTTATAAATACACTCGTTTAGAATACCATGATTATACTTTTAGCATCTACTCCAAGAAACTAGCAAATTAGGTATAATAGGAGATATACAGGACATATACAAACTTCCAAGATAGTAAGGAAAATGATAGAAGTCTCATCATCATAACCTTCTTTCGCTCTAGATATATGGTAGTTTCAATAATATGATTTGGAGTAGCAGTGCATTCTAAGCCTAACAAATAAGGTGGTTTAGAAGAGGTGGTGATACTAAGCCAAAACCCAACTTAAAGGTGGTTCAAAAGTAGGCTATCTGCATGGAAGAACTATGCCTCTAAGAGAGTCATGGCAATAGAAGGGGCTACAGCTCTTACCAAGCCAAGCCATTGGTTGTTGAGGATATAACAGAATTTAATACCAATAGCAGATAGTATAGTTGAGTGGAGGAACCATTCCCTAATGAAATTATATTATCCACTTTACACTTAAATTTTTTTATTTCCATCGTTCTTTACTCAAATTGCCATTTACATGTCTTTTAATTTACCCACCTATGCTCGAACAAGCCATAACTTCCTATCCCTAGAAAAGGGGGGAGGGGGGTGAGGAAGAAGAAAGACTTGTGGCATGATAGATTTGCATATTATTTGAAACCTTTCTTAGCATCAAGTTTTGCTGGCCTTACAATCTTTTTTTAGTAATACTACTACTATTACTACTACTACTACTACTACTACCACCTTTTTCTATTATGTCCTACCAAAAATAATTGCTAATTTATCTTGACACTACTTGTGGCTTTTACCCTAAATGTAGAAACAAATATGAATCAATATGTTGTCACAGAGTGCTTTTGTAGTTTGATAATTTGGCTTTCAAAATCTATAGCATAATAGAAAAAAATTATGTGCGTGAAGCCATGAAAGTCTGCCCACAGATATTTGGTTGCAACTAAAGTGAAACTCAAACTAAACAATTGATTTAAGAACAATTCAACATGTTATTTCAATGAAAACTAGAAAGAAGTGCTGAAATTTTTTTATCCGCTTAACTATATCTACATTGTGATGGTGTCTGTATTGTTGTCATATTTTTGACTCTCTTTGAGTTCTGACTTTTATTTATTTATTGGTAATCTATATACATGCAGATGTTTGAATCTCTGCTGATACTGTATACTCAAAAAGATGAACCAAACTTTGCTATTTCTCTTTCAAATTAACAAATTTAAAGGTTCTATACATAGAGCAAAAATTTTCATATAAACCACATGAACATCACAATTGATTACAACATCATCTTTACTGAGAGATTTTTAACATTTAGAGGTCCATCACACCAAAATAACCTTGCTTAGCATGACAAGCAAAAAAGTTAAACGAATTAATAAATTTGTTTCAAGAATTGAAGCACTATCCAGCATCCACATGAGTCATAACATTCAATAGGTTTCTTCTTTTTTCTTTTTTATAAATCTAGGATGAATTTTTGCTATACCTTGAAAGATTTGGTTTCCTTCCCGGGTTCGTTGTGAACCGAATATGCTATTGGTAGAATATCTTGAAAGTTCAAATAGTGTGAAATACACTATGAATGTTTAGATCCCCAAATCAAAAATACCAATTCAAGCTATATGACAAACACAAAGTGTGCGGAAAATGAATACAAGCTATAAACATAATTGATAAACAATCTAAGCCAATTTAAAATCACATCCACAGCAGAAAATAAAAGGCAAAGATAAGGGAAGAGAGATGCACACAAGGACAACACAGCGATGTGTTATCAAAAAGGAAACCGAAGCCCTCGACGTAAAACCTCTCTGCCGCCCTCCAAGCGGTAAGTAATCCACTAGAAAATGTAGTTTGGATACATGAACAGCAATAGACCCTCCAAGCCTAATCTACCCAATGTACCTAAGCCCCCCAAGCTTCTTGTTACAACGAGGTTACGCCGAACCTATTTCTTTTTTAGCTTCCTGGATTCCTCTACTTGACCATAGCATCAACCAATATGAAATTGGTTCCTTCCTAACGTCTTCCCAAAACACCAAACAGCCCTCTCACAGGAATGGATATGGTGAGAAAAAGTTTTGGTAATGAGCCTCTCAAGGATTTGACAATGGAGAGGAAGAGAGTCGAGGAATTTTAAAAGTCTCTTGGGTAAAGATTGTGGATGAGTCAATCTTGTTTTCTCTAGGGTTTTTCTCACAAAATTCTCTCTAGAATCTCTCTCTGAATCATGGGTATAAGGGTATATATATAGTAGGGTGAGAAGGAATGTGAAATGTCATATTTTACCAAATAGGGTGTTCTGGCGGCTTGACTTCGCAACTGGGTTGAGTCGCAAGTTCAAGCCACGAGCAAACGGCAAGGCCAGCCTTGAACTTTTGTCCTGTAGTGAATAGCTAGCGCGACGCTTCAGCTTCTGGCATGCTTGGCACGTGTGCTTCAATTTGGCGGCTTGCAGCTGTGAGCCACCCACGAGAACCAGCCACAAGTCCCTGCTTCTTTGCACACACTTGAGCAATTCTTCACACTCTCACATACACACTACCCTTACATGATTCCCACCTAAATATAGGGTTTCTAATTGCTAAAATACAAGCAAATTTGGCACAGAATAAAGCCAACAAGATGGTTGATTAAATTCAACCTTACAATCTCCCCCTTTGGCTATTCCATGACAAAACCCTAAAACAAACTCAAGACTTAACATGTGAGTTGGGAACAGTTGAACATAACTCACTCACACCTAATTCTAGAAATTGTGCAGCTCTTGAATCATATGAACATGAATCTCTTGAAACACAACAATACACCATGATCATTGTATGCAGAAAAGCATGAAATGCATATGAAGCAAGCATGATGTGATCAAGCAAAGATGGAGTTAAGAAACAAACCATGGCTTGATCAAACAAGCAATCACTATAAGGTAATGATCACAATGCTCATTCACACTTGGACATACAGGCAAATAAGCTCAATGCAAATCACTTGCATGCCTAACACTCAACCAATGAATAATACACTAAGTATATGCATCTAGGAACAATCCTACAAGGGCACAAGAGTGACAGTACTTAAAAGGAAAATGCATGACATTTAGTTAGAAGTACTGATTAAAGCAATGCATAAAGGTTGCATAAAAGCATGGTACACACCATAAAGCCTACAAACATGCATAAAACATAACTCTAAAAGCTTACAAAAGCAACATGGGTACATAACATAAAGATATACTGAATAACAACTAAAAAAATGTTTAAATTGTTTGATGAAAATCTCCCCCTTAGATAATTTCCTCCCCCATTGATCAAGCTAACACTCCCCCTTTTTGACATGGAATAGCTACATATTCTCCTCTAGCTGCCTTTGAATCTGATCCAATTGAGTCTGTAGGGAGGTAAACTTCATATCCCATCGAGTGCTATGATGGTGTAAAATAGATGTGAGTTCTGACATCTTGGTACTCAACTCGTGAATAGATGTCACAATGCTGTCGAGTTTTTCATCAAGGGATAATGTGCTAAATTGTGAACCACTGTGAGATGTGGAAGTTTCCGGTTTGACTTTCTTCTGACTATGACTAATGCTTGCGTTGAATGTACACTTGTTGATCGGACACGGTTTTGTGCAGGGAGACTCATCCGCTGTCAGGAGAATTCCTTTGAGCTTCAAAATCCTAGAAATGAGACAACAGAAAGGAACACATATTCGTGATTCAGTTCGTAGAACCGTTTTGCGCAGAATGTGAAAGATATGAGCATAGATGTCAATCTCTACATCAGAGATTAGGTCATGAAGAAACAAGGCACGTCCGAGGTTCATATACCCAGTGCTGGATAAGGGGTACAAGTTGTGGAACATCACTATTATAAGCACTCTTAGTTTAGAAGGGAGAGAGGAAACGCTGACTGAGTTGCCATTGGATGAGAATTCCAAGTCTTGTCCAAGACCATCCCTAAGCAGTTCCTCATCTGGATAAAGGTCATCATAAACCAGTGGATTTTTAAGCATTAGCAGGTTGATGTGAAGTATCTCTGCCAAATATGCAGGAGAGATTGAAAAACTTTTTCTCCTAACCCAGCACTTAAGTTCTTCACCTTCCATAATTGCATTGGCATAAAATTCTTTTACCAAATTCTCATAAGCTTCATTCAGATCATAGAGAAGATAATTCCAATCCTTGTGAGCAAACCATTGTGGAATTTCAGTGTCATGAAGTGAAAATTGATCAACAGGTCTTTCCAGTAGTGGTGTAGCATTTGAGAAATAATTCTCATGAGTCTGAAAGGCTGCATAGGATCTGAACTTGTTAGGATCAAACAATCCTGATGAGGAACGAGTCCTTTTTGTTTTAGGTGAGAAATCATCGACCTCAATGACAGTCTCCTTTCCTTTGGAACCATATGACATTCATTGAACATAAACTTGTGTGTTGTGTGTGGATATCAACAATGAGATAGTCCTTAGTCTAATGTGAAATTTCAATGATCAATTCAACCAAGGCATACACAATTAGCACTAGATCATGTGATTTATCTCAATTATAGAAGTATGCATATATGACCTCCCACAAGACTTGATAACTTAACTTGGAGCTTTACATTTGACTCCATCATTAGATCCTTTTGATCTTTTTGACACAATTACATCTCATTGTGAGAATGCCTTTTGATATTTCTCCTTGATGGGATAGCCTTTGGCCTTTTGAACAATTATACACTTTAATATTTGGTCGCTTTCCCTTTTTCCTAGTCGAATACTAGTATGTGTGATAGGCTTTTACAGCTCAATATCTCTTTTCATTTGGAGATTTACATTTGGAGAGCTCTTTTTAGCAAAAACAAAAAAATAAAGAGTGGGAAGATATATAGGCACAAGTCTATGCATGTCTCAAGATCAACAAAAACATTCACTAATTATTCATGACAAGTTTGAAGATCTATTTACAACAGTCACATAGATTTCAAGATTTCTTCCACAGTGATAAGAGTGCAAAAGAACAAGCTACGCTCGTAAATGCACAAAGCCATTAGCACAAAGGTACAACGCAAAACAAGTTTTGAGACAAAACTCAACAATGTCAATCAAACTTTTGATTTTCTACTTTTTATGTGGTTTTTGGATTTTTGACACACAAGAATGAAAAGATTGATCAAAAGCAACAATGTAAAGACAACGAAAATAGACAAAGCAATAACAACAACAATAATAATACCAATGGTCTAACAAAGTAGTGTGTGACCCACAAACAAAGTAACAAGATATAAGCAAGTGAAGCACACATCACACAAGAGATTCAAGGGATTGTACCAACGCAAATGGTCTTAGGGAGGGATTCAAATCGTGGACCATCGAGAGGCTTGGTGAAGATGTCCGCCTTTTGATTTTCTGTGTGGATAAAATCAAGACACACAACTCTTTCTTCCACCAAGTCTCGAATGAAATGGTAACGTATCTCTATGTGCTTAGATTTTGAATGCTGGACCGGGTTCTTAGAAAGATTTATGGCACTGGTATTATCACAGAAAATACACATTGTATCTTGAGGAATTCCATAGTCATGAAGTAGCTTCTTCATCCAAAGAAGTTATGTGCAGCAACTTCCAGCGGCTATGTACTCTGCTTCAGCTATAGAGAGAGAAACTGAATAATGTTTCTTGCTCATCCACGAGACAAGATTGTTACCAAGGTAGAAGCAGCCTCTTGAAGTATTCTTTCTATCGTCCACACTGTTAGCCCAGTCTGCATCTGAATACCCGGCAAGGCAGGAATTTGAGTCTTTTGAATAGCACAAACCATAATCTGGAGTTCCATTGATGTATCGTATAATTCGCTTCACCGCAGTCAGGTGTGATTCCTTTGGAGTAGTTTGAAATCTAGCATAGACACCAACGCTGAATGCAATATCCGGTCTACTAGCTGTAAGATAGAGTAGACTCCCAATGATACTCCTATACAAGGTTGGACTCACTTCCACCCTGGAAGAATCAACATTCAGTTTGGTAGACGAGCTCATTAGAGTGGAGGCATGTTTTTTGGAGTCTAGTCCAAACTTCTTGACAATGTTTCTAGCATACTTCTCTTGGGAAACTAATATGCCTTCCTTCTTTTGTTTGACTTGAAGGCTCAAGAAAAATGTGTGGTCTCCCACCATACTCATCTCAAATTCTTTCTTCATCTTCTTAGAAAATTCTATAGCCCGATCATCGATGGTAGCCCCAAATACTATGTCATCAACATATACTTGAGCCATAAGGAGGTAAGCTTCATCATTCTTAACAAAAATAGTTTGGTCGGCATATCCCCTTTTGAATCCTCTATTTAGGAGGTAATGGGTAAGACGATCATACCATACTCTTGGAGCTTGTTTCAAGCCATAAAGTGCTTTCTTCAATCTCAACACATGATCAGGAAAGTGAGGATCCTCAAAGCCTTTTGGTTGTTCTATAGACACTTCTTCATTCAAGTATCCATTTAGAAATGCACATTTTACATCCATTTGGTAGAGTTTGGAGTTCATAGTGCATGCAGTGGACATAAGAATTCGAATAGACTCAAGTCTTGCCACAGTAGTGAATGATTCATCAAAATCTACTCCTTCTACTTGAGTGTACCCTTGAGCTACTAGCCGAGATTTATTCCGGATTATCTCTCCATCTTCATCGGTCTTGTTTTTGAATATCCATTTAGTGCCAATGACATGAACATTTTCAAGCCTTGGAGCAAGTTCCCACACATCATTTCTCACAAATTGATTTAACTCTTCATGCATTGACTCAACCCAATTTTCAACTTAGAGAGCTTCTTCTACCATTTTTGGCTCAAATTGAGCAAGGTAGCAATGGTATGTTATATGATTGGCCAAAAGGATGTTTCTTTTTCTAAGGCGAAGACCTTCATCTAAAGACCCTATAATGTTGCTACCCGGATGATTCTTAATCACTCTTGATGATGGCTTCTTTGATGTAGAGACTTCATCATTCCGTGAGATGGGAGGATGAATTTTCTGTTAGGATTAGTGCCCTTAAATCCTATTGTATAATGCTATGTATGTTATTATGTATGACTTAATGTTGTGATTAATAAAGTTTCTTTATTATTATTATCTAAAATAATGGTAACATGAATATTTGGACATTATCATATAGTCCATGAGATGCATAGTATGTGATTTGTGTGATTTAGTCACAGAAGATATAAATCACAAGTTCTTTGTAAACTCATAATTTTGGTTCGTAGTCGGTGATGAAATTGGGCATTTCATCTGCGAAGACTATAACATATCAACTGAGATGATTTGTCTTGATCATGGAAGTGGAGATTTCTAGTTGATATGTTGATATGTTTTAAGAGTTAAGACATATTGAACTGGACTGCTGTGAGATTTATTATTCTCCTAACGATTGTCAAATGAATAATAAATCTCACGACTCCTATTTGCATGAACTCTTAATCCTGAGAGAATAATGGACCTGATCATGAGGTGTAGGTAGCTTTGATATATTAGGAGTGAGATCTAAAGGCACGATCAAAACCTCAATATGTTGGGCAACCACTTTTAGTAGTGATGGAACATATATTCTCAAGATGAAATTCATAGTATAAAATATTCATTTGAGATAAGTTTAATGGGTTTGGTTATTCAGAGAGTTAGGCCTAACCACTTTAGTAAGAAATTACTAAAGTATATATTTATGAAATTGGATTTCATAAATATATGATGAATAACTTAAAGGATTAAACCGGGTACTCAAGGATTAAAATGTAGTAATCTTCAAAGTGGCAGTCTACATTCATGACTTTGTATTACTACGAATATTTTATGAAGGGGTTGCATGTATAATAAAGTCTTGGGATATAATTTATTAATAAGGCCTAGAGTGCAATTATATTTATATAGTGGTATTAAATATAATTAATAGTAACTTTGGACTTGTCAAAAGTTGACAGAAAAGCCCAAGGCCCATTGGAGCTAGTGTTTTATTGGTCCATTTTGGTCCCACTCCAAGCCACACACTAAAACCCAATTGGAAAGGCTCAATTAGATAATCAGTTAGTTATAAAAGGGAGAAACATACAGAAATTTATTTTAAGAGAATCATTGTTGTAAAGTGGTGTGTATGTGCGAGTGAAACCACTCGATAATTCTCCCTTAGAAACTGATTGAGAGACCACACTTCTTGGGCGTAAAGTGGAATTGGAGTGAAGATTAAAAGTATTCCCAAGAACTTCTAATCTTTTGTTTTGAATTTCACCGCACCAAGGTACGCTATCTTGTTCTCAAATTCTGAAAATCACATAATGAATGTTATCAATCATGAATGAAATAGATCCATGTTTGTCGCTTCCACTGTGTGTTTTGTATGGGGTACAAAACCAAATTTTCCTACATTTCCGGAGGTGTGAGAGGACTTGATGTTCTAGACATTGATCTTGTTTCCATTTTTGGGTTCATAGGAGTTGATTCTTCTACTGGTGTAGATCCTTCAACTTCTATATCACGTGCTTCGACCTCAACATCGGGTTCTTTGATGCTCGGCCCTTCTCTATCATTGATCATCTCTACCTTTGTTAAGGCATCATCAATTTTGACATTGATGGACTCCATTACTGTCTTAGTTCTCTTGTTGAAAACTCTATACGCCCGGCTAGTAGTAGAGTACCCAAGAAAAATACCTTCATCACTTTTTGCATCAAATTTCCCAAGGTTCTCCCGATCATTTAGAATATAGCACCTACTTCCGAACACTTGAAAGTACTTCACTTTTGGCTTCTTTCCATTCCAAATCTCATAGGTGGTCTTCTTTGTTCCCACTCGGAAGAATATTCTATAGCGAATGTGACATGAGGTGTTCACGGCTTCTCCCCAAAACTTTTGAGGTATTTGCTTGTTTAGTAGCATAACTCTTGCCATTTCTTGAATCACCCGATTTTTTCTCTCTACCACTCCATTTTGTTGAGGAGTTTTGGGGGCTGAAAATTCCCTTTTGATTCCATTCTTAACACAAAATGACTCAAATCTTGCATTCTCAAATTCTTTCCCATAATCACTTCTTATCTTGACAATAGGAGCCCCTTTCTCGTTTTGTAGTTTCTTGCAAAGGATTTCCAACTTTTCACATGCTTCTAATTTTTCTCTAAGGAATTCAACCCAAGTGTATCTTGATAAATCATCAACAATGACCATAATGTATCTCTTTCCCCTGGACTTTCAATTCTTGTAGGCCCCATTAGATCAACATGAAGAAGCTCTAAACATCGTGAAGTAGCAATCACATTCACCTTATGATGGCTTGCCTTCGTTTGCTTTTCCATTTGGCATGCACCACAAATAGTCTTCTTCACCTTTCCAAACTTTGGAAGTCCTTCAACTATGTCAAGTTTAGATACTTTAGCTACTTGTTTGCATTTCCCATGCCCAAATCTGTGATGCCAAAGTTCTAACATGTCAACACGAGCACTTCTACATGATACCAATTGAAAGTTCAAATAGTGTGGAATACACTATGAACGTTTAGACCCCCAAATTAAAAATACCAATTCAAGCTATATGACAAACACAAAGTGTGCGGAAAATGAACACAAGCTATAAACAGAATTGATAAATAATCTAAGCCAATTTAAAATCACATCCACAGCAGAAAATAAAAGGCAAAGATAAGGGAAGAGAGATGCAAACACAAGGACAACACAGCGATGTGTTATCGAAGAGGAAACCAAAGCCCTCAGCGTAAAACCTCTCCACCGCCCTCCAAGCGGTAAGTAATCCACTAGAAAATGTAGTTAGGATACATAAACAACAATAGACCCTCCAAGACTGATCTACCCAATGTACCTAAGCCTTCCAAGCTTCTTGCTCCAACGAGGTTACGCAGAACCTATTTCTTCTCTAGCTTCTCGGATTCCGCTACTTGACCATAGCATCAACCAATATGAAATTGGTTCCATCCTAATTGCTTCCCAAAACACCAAACAACCCTCTCACAGGAATGGATATGGTGAGAAAAGGTTTTGGTAATGAGCCTCTCAAGGATTTGATAATGGAGAGGAAGAGAGTAGAGGAATTTTAAGAGTCTTTTGGGTTAAGATTGTGGCCGAGTCAATCTTGTTTTCTCTAGGGTTTCTCTCACAAAATTCTCTCTGGAAGCTCTCTCTGAATCGTGGGTATACGGGTTTATATATAGTAGGGTGAGAAGGAATGTGAAACATCATATTTTGCCAAACAGGGTGTTCTGGCGGCTTGACCTTGTGACTGGGTTGAGTCGTGAGTTTAAGCCGCGAGCAAACGGCCTGGCCAGCCTGGAACTTTTGTCTTGTAGTGAACAGCTATCGCTACGCTTCAGCTTCTAGCATGCTTGGCACGTGTGCTTCAATTTGGCAGCTTGCAACCGCGAGCCACCCACGAGATCCGACCGCGAGTCCCTGCTTCTTTGCACACACTTGAGCAATTTTTCACACTCTCTCACACACACTACCCTTACATGATTCCCACCTAAATACAGGGTTTCTAATTGCTAAAATACAAGCAAATTTGGTATGGAATAAAGCCAACAAGAGAGTTGATTAAGTTCAACCTTACATATCTGGAAAAGGAGAAATCCAAAGCAAGCTATCCACAAGTTCAGTGATTTCATCTCCAGTATGTGGTAGTGACATTCTCACCTTCTACTGCTAGACCTTATATGATGAAGATGGTAGACAATCTCTCAATCTTTTTGGTATAACCATATCCTTTACAATAAAACTTTCCAGAAATAGTTTTAAAAGACATGTGAATAAATGATGGATAGAAATAACAAAGATAAGGAGCAAGATATCAAATTAGAGAAAGCAAAAAATACCTTGGCTGAGTTTGTTGTCAAAGTCAATAGTTTGGAATTTCTCAGCTTTGCGAGAAATTCTCTCTTCAACATTCTAAGGAGCAATGTCCTGCATCTGGTAGGTAACTTTCGACAGAGCCAAAGCATTTGAAGAGAATGGAAGTACACTATGCCCACATTTTGTGAATTTACATAAGTTGGGAGTCTCAATGAAGACATCAACCAGACTGCCTCAATGCATTAAGTACAATGTCTAAAGATGAGGACTTGAAATCTTCAGTCCTTCTAGTGTACGACAATGGTCTATGCTCAAGTACTCGATTAGTGGAAGTTGAGAAAAATGATTATGGAACCATTTCTCTATTATGTTTGGTGCACTAAATTTTAACATTCTCAGATTATTACAAGAGAGCAGATTGATCTCACACTGTTCAGGCTAACGTGTAATTACTAGACAAAGATTTGATGCTTTCAACTTAACTCTCTCAAGATCATGGTTGAGCTCCACCTCAACTGACTTGGCTTTAATAAGACCGGAGAACTTTATACTTTCTAATTCATGGCACTACATAAATTTCATGTCTTCTATCACACGACTCCCAGCAACTAGTTTTTGAATAGTTTATCATCTGCATCAATGCAAGCTAAAGACAGTATTTTCAAAGTGGATAAGTTTATATTACCATAGTTTGTGTCCGACTTATACCAACATAGATTCAACACGGTCAAGGATTTTGCAACCAAAACACATTGAGGTAATTGATACCTTTCATAATAGTAATACTGATCACAAGTACAGTATCCTGGAACAAAGATCATGGACAGATTTTCGACATCACTCCTAACCACATAGTTAATCCAACGATCAACAAGAGAAAATGATTTGCGATTACCCAAGCAATGAATAAGTGAAAATTCCTTTATACTTAGCCTTTGCTTACATTGACTTCCTAAAGTTTTTTCCATTGAAATATAAAAGTCTTGTAACTTTCTCTAGATATCTAGATTTTTCTTCACCTCGGAAGAACCAAACAAGGTTGTGTGAACTTTCAAAATTGGGACTGCAGTCCACATATGTTTCCATCTCTTAAACAGTATAGAGGATTGAAAAACTTCATTGATGGAAAGGTAAGACATAATATGTTGTTGAAGATAATCTAGTAGTTCAGACACCCTGTCCACAACTATGTTGTTCTTATGATCCGTAACGTGGAAAGCTTCCGTTGTATGTATTAACAAATAATACAAGATTTTCTATTGTGTTTACCAATGAAATAGGAATAGTATTCCGATCGCTGTAGGAAATAAAATAGATTTTGTCAATGGTTGTTCTTCTTTTTCTATTGTGTTGGGTTATAGATTGAACCCGATTAATTAATTCAATGACCCAAGTTGACTAATTAGCTCAAATTACATGCAAATCGTGGCAGCACACACAAATCATCAAATACACTAAAGTGCAGTGGAAATTAAATTATCACGGTGATTTATTGACAAATGTGAAAAATCTCTCGCAAGGCAAAAACCCAAATGGGTGATTTTCAAGTCGCCACTCTTAAGAATCCACTAATCAATAATCAAGTTGTCACAAGTATAAGGAATTTTACCTCTACCACGGCCTATCCCAAAATACCAACTTATAGTTGACCTTTACTCCAATACGCAATTGGGCCTACTCTTGTAGAGACTTATTTATTTTTTCACGGATTGCAGTACGTGACTAAATTCCTAGCAATTGGGGTTTGTTGTTGAATGCAACGTTCTTCACTTCAAAGCACGTTGAAGATCTAGAAGCACTCGGTTACAAAAGCCTAAGGCGCATAAGAATGCAGTAGCTTCTCCAAAAGTATATGTGTTCTATGATGACATTTTAAAATAAAGTTTTTATACCCTCTACGAGTTTAGTAAACCAAACCATAGTAATCCAAGTTATCATGGGCAAAGATTCTAATATGAGAATTCTAGATCTACATAGCTCAATATATTGAGAGGTGTCGAGCTTGTGTTGAGTTCCATCACTTAGTCTCGATAGATGCTAGTGCCGTGACTAATGTCGAGGTTCACTATTTCAACTTTTCTTTACATGTTTTTTGGTTCAATCTTCATGTCTTTAATGGTATCACTTGTTTTGATTTCCCAACACACTGCATATCTTAGATCTACCAAATTACAAGTAAAATGCATTTTGTCTAAAAATATACCAACAAATAATAATTATGACCCTAACACCATGCAAGGCACAACACAGTCCTTCAATTAATAATTCATATAAAATTGAAGTGCGAAGGACTTCCTTTCAAATTGAAGCTCAAAACAATTCTATCTTACTATTATTCTTGCGAGCCAAAACACATATACTCTTTTGCGCCCAATGGTGGGAGTTCATAATTGTCTTACTCAATTTATAAAAATAAAAATCTTACTTGGTTTTCCCCATATACTTGGTTCCTGGTATATGCCTATATGGTATCCCCTATTTTGAAACCAAACAGGGGATATTGTAAAACAAATTTAAAAATATAATTATTATATGTATTTAAATTTGTTTGGAACCTAGTGGTTCCTAATTGGGATGGATAGGAATTGTAGGAGAATTGATGGAAATCGTTGGGGAATTGATTTAATTCAAGGTAGTCACCCTCCATAAAGAAAGAAAGTGATTAAGAGAGAAAGATGCACTAATGCATTTAGTAATGAGTTGGTTTTATTCTTCAATAATGGAAATGTGATTACAAGTACGTATTTATAGAACCATAAAACTATTCTATTGGCCCATATGGCCTTATCCTAATGGTTCTATTATACCCCATGTGCATTAATAATTCCAACACGTGTTAAATGTGATTAACATGCTGGGAACTGTAACTAACTAAACAACAAACTAACTAAATGCAACATTACAACAATTATTTTCTATATAGGGGTTACTACCATTTCCCTCCACTTCAAAACACCTTATCCAAAAGGTGTTCCTTGAAATGACACCATCATGAGGGGAAATCGACCACTAACCCAGTACACCGAAGTATCTCAACCGTTGAAAACGTCAAATACTTCCAAGCATTTTATCATATTGTTGGCAAAACTTCTTTCAACCATTGCTCCTTGATCATTAGCTCAAGAATCACTAGAGGCAATTGCAACATTCATAGCGAATCTTGTTGCACTCCAGATTGGTCCTAAAACAATTTGATCAAAGGAGTGTTGCTTCCTTGATTTGTGTTGGACAGCCTCATTTCCATTACACTTCAAATCATGGTTGAATGGGGTCATATACAAATCTTGATAGGCAATAGAACTTGATAGGCTTCATAGGTTTGGCTTTGGAACAATAATGAAATTTGATGATCTCATATTACTTCCAAGAGTTGATGATGGAACCCACGCTTTGTGTTTTGGCATCAATTATTTGATGATATTATATCAATTTTATTTCCTGAAAAGCAAGAATCTGATGCGATGGAAACTTTGGAAGAGATAAAGAATTGCCCATTGCATACATCTGACACGGCTTCGAGCTTTGTTTGCTCTAAATCAAGAGATGGCGAAGCCTTTTGGTTCAAAAGCCCCACTTCATGCTCTTGGCTTAATGAGTGATCAATTTCAATTTCACTTGCACCTTCAATATCAGAGGCAGTTTTTGTTAATTCAACAACTTGAAAATTGTCGCTTGTACCTTCAAGAAGCTATGACTCCTTTTCTGTCATGTTCTCAACTAATTTCAATTTTAGAGACAGTTTTTGTTTATTCAACAACTTGAAACTTGTTGCTTGTACCTTCAAGAAGCTGCGACTCCTCTTCTGTCATGTTCTTAAGATCCATTTGCAATCTTGAGAGCTCTTCTTTCATGGCCTTTTTAGATTCAGCCAAGGCCTTGACCTTTTTTTGAAATATCCTTGACATCCTCTGAAGCTTTGCTCACAATTTGTCGTATATCTTTCTTAAGTTTTCTTTAGTCACAATTGCTCGTCTCAAGATTGATGGTTTTGATACTACTTGTTAGGAACCTAGTGGTTCCTAATGGGGAAGGATAAGAATTGTAGTGAAATTAACTTAATTCGAGGTAGTCACCCTCCATAGAGAAAGAAAGAGATTAAGAGAGAAAGATGCACTAATGCAATAAGCAATGAGTTTGCTTTATTCTTCAATAATGGTAATATGATTGCAAGTAGGTATTTATAGAACCATAAAACTATTCTATTGGCCCACATGGCCTTACCCTAACGGTCCTATTATTCCCTATGTGCGTTAATAATTTCAATATGTGTTAAATGTGATTGACATGCTTGGAATTGTAACTAACTAACTAACCAACTAACAAACTAAATACAACATTGCAACAACTATTATCTATATAGGGGTTCCTATCAAAATTGAATCTTCATGTTTATGAATACGTTATTTTGTTTGAGCTTGACTTTTTTAGTAATTAAGCTGAAACTTGAGCCTGAGTTTCACTTATTTACTAAACCAACGAACAAAAAAAAAAAAAAAAAAAATTCCTAATTGAGCTCGAACTATTTGATTGATTTATAGTCCAATCTTTTTTAAATTGTAGATTATTATGAGATCTAATGGCATAAACACTCAACTATCCAATTAACCATTATTGTTAATAACATCAACATACCTATTTAATTTTTGGGGGGGGGGGGGGGGGAGTCCATTCCAACACATTTTTTTTTACATTACCCATTCTTTATAGTTCAAACAAACATTCCCTAGGTCTTTTAAGGACGTCAAAAAAGCCAACCCAAATGTGTGTTTAAAGCATACAAACTAGTAATATGAAGTCATTCATGTATATCTGTGTTAGATAAGATTCATAGCAAGAAAAAGTTTGGTTGATTATTTATTTATGTATTTAAGTTTCCAGTGAATCTCGAGTTTCAAATATTGTCATATAAACCCAAAAATACTCATTATTTTGTTACTGCGTCACCTGATCTGGGTTACAAGTGTTTAAAGAATGGTTGGATCTGTTTTTGCTTTGATGCTATCATTATCAATTGTAGCCCAGACCATGTCACTTGACATTCCGCCCCACCTAACCAACAACCTAAGAGACCTGGATTTGATTGACCATTCAATTGGTGGTAGATCCCTAACCCATTCACTCGATCAAATCAAGTTAGGCGATGGTTCATCCCCAATATTAGGGGTGTCAAATGGGAGGGTTTGGGGAGGGCTGTTGATTTGGTTAAAACTCATTTACTCATTTAGTACCTGTATAAATAATTACTTCTAACCCAATCCCATCCTAACCCAATTATTATGGGTAAACCTTAAACACACCCAATTACCTAATAATCATAATTACCAAAATGCCCCTTAAACTTGAAAATGACTAAAGTACTCCTAAAACCCTTTAAAATTTCCAAAATACCCTCCAAACCTAAACAGAGACCAAATATGCTAAAAAAACACGACATAAAATTACCAAAATACCCTCAAAACTTAAAAAATAACTGAAATAACCCTAAAACCTAAAAATTGAACAAAACATCCCCCTAAACAAAAAAAAATGACATAAATACATCTGAAAACCTAAAAAAATGATAGAAATACCCCCCGCCCGAAAAATAATTTACCAAAATACCCCGAAAACGAAAAAATGATCAAAATATTGGTGGGTTTCATTATTTGCTATTGTAAAGTGTAGACAAGCATGCTGCCTATGCTAATTTTGGACAATTTTGGTAGATTTTACTAGACTTCCCCCCCCCCCCCCCCCCCCCCCAACCCCCTTACTAATGGAAGTATTCACTTTGGTTACATGATAAATTAATGAACATATTTCAAGTTGCTAAAAGCGTGCCCTTTAAAGCAAAGAAGTTAAGATGATATACAAAAGTAAAATAATCTTATCTTATATAATAACAAACTATAATTAATTAGAGGAGGAGAAAGCACAAAAACTAATAATAGTACAGAAGTTGAAGTATATACAGGAGAGTTCTTAGCAACCTTGCATTAAATTAGTTAATATTAGTTGAGTAGTTTCAATGGTGTGGAACTCGGGTATTGTAGTATAAATAGCTTCAAAACAAATGGGGTTACCATCATTTCGTACAACAAACTAGCAATAGAAAGAAAATAAAGAACAATAAGATGGGAAAGAATTTAAGCATTGCAACAATTTCCTTGCTATTGGTGTTGGCATCCACCAAAGCCCAACAGGTCTTTGATGTTAAATCATATGGAGCACAACCTAATGCTAATATAACCCAGGTATAAATACATAATTGACAAGAAGAGTGTGTTCCAGTTAACATCACTAGTAAAGCCTTTTAACTTTAACAAGAGAACTTAGGTTCAAATTCCGTTTACACTAGAAACGGATTGATGTCATGACCAAATGATAAAACATTAACATGCAAAATGATTATTATATACTAATCTTGATTTTTTTTTTTTTTTTGCCAATGTGTTTAGGCTTTGACAAACTAGGTTTAGTGACTTTGTTGGGTCCATGCAAAGGTGCTATTGAGTTTAACCTTCAGGGAACCCTACAGGCCCCATCAGATGTTGCCTCCTTCAACGGTAAAGATGTTTGGGTTGGTTTTGAACGTATCAACGGTCTCACTGTGTCAGGTGGTGGAGTTTTTGATGGCAAAGGACAACAAGCATGGCAAAAAAATGAGTGTAACAAAGACAAAAACTGCAACGTACTTCCTATTGTAAGATTTCAATCTTAATTAATTAGCATTTATATTCCATCATTTTCTATTAGATATACATAGACATTACAACTTTACAAAATTTACCCGTTAAAAAAAAAATTAAAAATTTAAATGTTAAATGATGTTTTACTAAGAATTTGACAAGTTTTGTACAGTGATGTGTCACAACTCAAAAAAGAATTAGTTTTAAAATTTATATATGAGAAAGTTTTTGGAGTACTTTTTGTGCCACAACACTAACGTGTGCGACTATAAGCTATATAGAAAAAACAATGGTTAAATATAAAAGCGATAATTCACCAATCACAATTGCACATGTAATCTTTTGACAAAGCTTATGGTCTCTGAAGAATTGTTTATATAATATAATATTATTGAAGTACTACCACGTTCATAGAAACATTAGTTTGTAAGTTTTTATGTAATAATATTTGCTACAACTTTACCCTTTTTTTTTATGATCACGTTTGTTTCCAAACAATTATTTATTTATTTATTTTGGTATAATTCAAAGAATCATTACCATTTTACTAATTAAAATGTTTTTAAATGAAACTCAAGCGCTCATATTTAACGTTTTAATTTATCTAACTTGTAAACATGAACAGAATATAAGGTTCGACTACGTCACAAATTCAAAAGTCCAAGACATTACATCAAAGGACAGCAAATATTTCCACATCAACCTTTTGGGATGCAAGAAGTTTCAATTTCAACATGTTACCATAACTGCACCCGCAGATAGCCCTAACACCGATGGAATCCACGTGGGACGTTCATCTCAGATCACCATTACCAATGCCGATATTGGAACAGGTGATGATTGCATCTCCTTTGGTGATGGAACCCAAGATATTACTGTTAACCAAGTAAGTTGTGGACCTGGCCATGGTATCAGCGTTGGAAGTCTTGGAAAGTATCAAAGCGAAGAACTTGTTTCAGGAATCAGAGTCACTGGTGCCACACTTAGCAATACAGATAATGGTGTTAAAATCAAAACATGGCATGCTTCCTCTACTGGAGTTGCATCTGATATACATTTCGAGGATGTTGTCATGAACAATGTTGCCAATCCTATCATCATTGATCAAAACTACTGCGCAAACAGTCAATGCTCAAACCAGGTTATTATAAACATCACAAATATATACACAAATTTTGATGTTAAAAAAATAGTAAAACTAGTAATATCGAATTCTTGGGTGCGCTTTTTTGTTTTGTTTGCAGTCTCCCTCTAAAGTTCAGATCAGCAATGTTAGCTTCAAGAAAATTAGAGGTACTTCTTCGTCAACGGAAGCTGTGAATCTTATTTGCAGTAAGAGTGTACCATGCTAACAAGTGGTGCTTTCTGACATTGATCTCGCGTACAAAGGAGGTGGAGGATCTGCTACTTCCACTTGTACCAATGTCTAGCCTGCAGTTTCGGGCAAGCTGAACCCTCCTGCTTGTACCAATAAAAATTAATGAAATTCTTCCCAAGCTGTTAAAACTAATGTAGAATGAACAAATACAATTTGTAGATAGGTTATCAGGGTTCTATTCTAAATAAAATTCCATCTAACATGTTCCCTTTTTCTTTATTTAAATGAAATTGGGGAATTTTTTTAGTTATTTTTTGAGTTGTTTAAGTTCAGCCTTTCGTTGAAATCTGCTATGACTTGTAGTGTTGTTGTAGATAGTAATTGTTCTATTATTGCAATTGAGATCATTCTTAATAAAAATAAAAAATTTATTCAACTCTTCCTAAATGCTTTTTATCCTTAAGTAATATTGTCCACCAATATTGTTAACCATCTACTACCAATCCAATTTAGTACACAATCGGGTAAGTAAACAAAAACAAAAAGAGCAAAATATTAGGTTTCGATGGAATTTTGACCCTTTTTTAGGTTTTGAGGATATTTTGGTCATTTTTGGGTTTTAGAGGTATTTCGTTCATTTTTTAGGTTTAGGGGGTACTTTGTTTTTTGTTTTTTTGTTTTAGGTTTTGAGTGCATTTCGGTCATTTGATGGGTTTAGGGAGTATTTTGGTCATTTTAATGTTTTAGAGGTATTTTGGTCATGTTTTAGATTTAGGAGGTATTTTGGTCATTTTAAGATTTTGGGGGGTATTTATTTCATTTTTAGGTTTATGAGGTATTTTGGTAATTTTGGAGGTTTTATGGGTATTTTGGTCTTTTTAGTGGTTTTGGGGTACTTTAGAGTTTGGTGGGTTTGCGTGGGAAAATGGGCGTGGGTTGATTTTGCCAACTCGACTCGACCCATGGACAGCCTTGGGCATTACCATCATCAACCAAAACCAAAAGCCCATTCAATTGTATCTCTTTCACAGAGTCACTAAATTACATGCCAATCCTTCTATAAAAAAAATATTTTGAGGCTGCTAGATTTATCCATTTAGCTTGGTACTCACACACCCAACACGTATCTATAGTACTATTTAAGGGTATTGCCCTGTTTGGAATCGTCTATTTAGATGCCCAAAATACCCTCAAATTCATCTGTTTCTAAGGCTTAAATCATAGGGTTAGACATGTAAAATTAGTATTTCGAAAACACCTAATTTTTAGCTTAAAAAAAAATAAAAAAATAAAAAAAGTTTTTTCTCCTAGCTCCACATTTCTCTCTCACGTTTGTTGTCAAGTACTAATACAACTTCTTCTTTTGGAAAAAATATAAAAAAATAAAACCATTTTTGCCTTTTTCCCCAAACGTACCTTTTTTTATATTTATCACTGAACTGTTTCTATCCGACCTCCACATTTCTCTCTCACATTATTAGTCAAGTACTAATACAACTTCTTCTTAAAATAAAAAATAAAATAAAGCTCCCATGAGTAAAACGTGTAAACCCAAAAAATAAAAAATGAAAAGCATCATCGCACGTGCGAAGCGGATGTGATGAGGCTAGTTACTTTTAATCAAGCTTATGAGAGTCATTTCTAACTTAAAGAGTAAAGACTAAAAGCCAGGCCAAGCACCCTACAATTTCAGTAAATTGCATGCTAGTGTTCTCATATGCCATAAGTAATAAGAACATTATGTGATATAACTCGAATTGAAACAGCATCACTAGCACTGTTGCCACAAAGACACCATGCTTAAGAGGCATAATGCTAGAATTTCTAACCTAAGAACATCTTTAACAGGTTCCTAAGTGTCAACTGTAGTCTTACAAAATATTCAGACAATTAGAATATTCATATAAACTGAAAAAATAACACGAGTTTGCAACAAGGTTCTACTAGACAAGCCAGAAGTCACAAATTATGAGATGATTTACAATTCCCTACATTGTAAGAACAATATTTCTTAAAAAATCTTTTTCATGAAGATCCTTTAAACCTCTTGATCTTGACAATATTTAAGCAACGTCGCAAGAAAGGAATTGGAAGTTCCCC
The DNA here is from genome assembly GCA_029955455.1 of Quercus agrifolia. NCBI lineage: Eukaryota > Viridiplantae > Streptophyta > Magnoliopsida > Fagales > Fagaceae > Quercus > Quercus agrifolia. Next base: position 39,116,416 of record JARQAD010000007.1, on the reverse strand, counting down.
AAGATTTCTGTGTTCTCGTTAAAATAATTCACTAGCCCTGTTTCCTCTACATTTAGAGTTTCTCTATCCGTAGCAATCCTAGAGTTTTCAGTTATCACAGACTTTAGGCAATGCCTCCAACACGGAACCGGAAAGAGTTTGCAACGGCTAGGCTTTTCCCCTCTAAGAATAGGCTTTTCATAGGAGAACTGAAATCAAGTAAAGAGTTGGTAACACTATCAAAATGCTAAAAAAAAGGTTTAAGAGATTGGATGTAGTTAAATTAGTCTACTTTTGTGACAAAATGAATCATATTTATCAAATTATGAAGCAATGGCGGTTATTGGGAAATATTTTCTTTTATAGATAACACTCGTTTAGAATACCATGATTATAACTTTTAGCATCTACTCCAAGAAACTAGCAAATTAGGTATAATAGGAGATATACAGGACATATACAAACTTCCAAGATAGTAAGGAAAATGATAGAAGTCTCATCATCATAACCTTCTTTTGCTCTAGATATATGGTAGTTTTAATAATATGATCTGGAGTAGCAGTGCATTCTAAGCCTAAAAAATAAGGTGGTTTAGAAGAGGTGGTGATACTAAGCCAAAACCCAACTTAAAGGTGGTTCAAAAGTAGACTATTTGCATGGAAGAACTATGCCTCGAAGAGAGTCATGGCAATAGAAGGGGCTACAGCTCTTACCAAGCCAAGCCATTGGTTGTTGAGGATATGATAGAATTTAATACCAATAGCAGATAGTATAGTTGAGTGGAGGAACCATTCCCTAATGACATGCTATTATCAGCTTTACACTTAAAATTTTTTATTTCCGTCGTTCTTTACTCAAACTGCCATTTACATGTCTTTTTATTTACCTACCTATGCTTGAACAAGCCACAATTTCCTATCCCTAGAAAAGGGGGGAGGGGGGCATGGAAGAAGAAACACTTGTGGGATGATAGATTTGCATATTATTTGAAACCTTTCTTAGCATCAAGTTTTGATGGCCTTACAAGCTTTTTTTAGTACTACTACTACTATTACTACTACTACTACTACTACTACTATTACTACTACTACTACCTTTTTCTATTATGTCCTACCAAGAATAATTGCTAATTTATCTTGACACTACTTGTGGCTATTACCCTAAATGTAGAAACAAATATGAATCAATATGTTGTCACAGAGTGCTTTTGTAGTTTGATAATTTGGCTTTCAAAATCTATAGCATAATAGAAAAAAATTATGTGCGTGAAGCCATGAAAATCTGCCCACAGATATTTGGTTGCAGCTAAAGTGAAACTCAAACTAAATGATTGATTTAAGAACAATTCAACATGTTATTTCAATGAAAACTAGAAAGTAGTGCTGAAATTTTTTTATCCGCTTAACTATATCTAGATTGTGATGGTGTCTGTATTGTTGTCATATTCTTGACTCTCTTTGAGTACTGACTTTTATTTATTTATCGGTAATCTATATACATGCATATGTTTGAATCTCTGCTGATACTGTATACTCAAAAACATGAACCAAACTTTGCTATTTCTCTTTCAATATTAACAAATTTAAAGGTTCTATACATAGAGCAAAAATTTTCATATAAACCACATGAACATCACAATTGATTACAACATCATCTTTACTGAGAGATTTTTAACATTTAGAGGTCCATCACACCAAAATAACCTTGCTTAGCATGAGAAGCAAAAAAGTTAAACGAATTAGTAAATTTGTTTCAAGAATTGAAGCACTATCCAGCATCCACACGGGTCATAACATTCAATAGGTTTCTTCTTTTTTCTTTTTTATAAATTTAGGATGAATTTTTGTTATACCTTGAAAGATATGGTTTCCTTCCCGGGTTCCTTGTGAACCGAATATGCTATTGGTAGGATATCTTGAAAGTTCAAATAGTGTGAAATACACTATGAACGTTTAGACCCCCAAATTAAAAATACCAATTCAAGCTATATGACAAACACAAAGTGTGCGGAAAATGAACACAAGCTATAAACAGAATTGATAAAAAATCTAAGCCAATTTAAAATCACATCCACAGCAGAAAATAAAAGGCAAAGATAAGGGAAGAGAGATGCAAACACAAGGATAACACATCGATGTGTTATCGAAGAGGAAACCGAAGCCTTTGGTGTAAAACCTCTCCGCCGCCCTCCAAGCGGTAAGTAATCCACTAGAAAATATAGTTGGGATACATGAATAGCAATAGACCCTCCAAGCCTAATCTACCCAATGTACCTAAGCCCCCCAAGCTTCTTGCTCCAACGAGGTTACGCCGAACCTATTTCTTTTCTAGCTTCTCGGATTCCGCTACTTGACAATAGCTTCAACCAATATGAAATTGGTTCCTTCCAAACTGCTTCCCAAAACACCAAACAACCCTCTCACAGGAATGGATATGGTGAGAAAAGGTTTTGGTAACGAGCCTCTTAAGGATTTGACAATGGAGAGGAAGAGAGTAGAGGAATTTTAAAAGTCTCTTGGGTAAAGATTGTGGATGAGTCAATCTTGTTTTCTCTAGGGTCTCTCACAAAATTGTCTCTGGAAGCTCTCTCTGAATTGTGGATATAAGGGTATATATATAGTAGGGTGAGACGGAATGTGAAATGTCATATTTTGCCAAGCAGGGTGTTCTGGCAGCTTGACCTCGCGACTGGGTTGAGTCGTGAGTTCAAGCCATGAGCAAACGGCCTGGCTAGCTTGGAAATTTTGTCCTGTAGTGAACAGCTGGCGTGATGCTTCAACTTTTGGCATGCTTGGCACGTGTTCTTCAATTTGGCGGCTTGCAGCCGCGAGCCACCCTTGAGATCCGATCGCGAGTCCTTGCTTCTTTGCACACATTTGAGCAATTCTTCACACTTTCACACACACATGACCCTTACATGATTCCCACCTAAATACAGGGTTTCTAATTGCTAAAATACAAGAAAATTTGGCACGGAATAAAGCCAACAAGATGGTTGATTAAGTTCAACCTTACAATCTCCCCCTTTGGCTATTCGGTGACAAAACCCTAAAACAGACTTTGGACTTAACATGTGAGTTAGGAACAGTTGAACATAACTCACTCACACCTAATTCTAGAAATTGTGAAGCTCTTGAATCATATGAACATGAATCTCTTGAAACATAACAATACACCATGATCATTGTATGCAGAAAAGCATGAAATGCATATGAAGCAAGCATGATGTGATCAAGCAAAGATGGAGTTAAGAAACAAACCATGGCTTGATCAAACAAGCAATCACTATAAGGTAGTGATCACAATGCTCATTCACACTTGGAATGAACACTTGGACATACAGGCAAATAAGTTCAATGCAAATCACTTGCATGCCCAACAATCAACCAATGCATAATACACTAAGTATATGCATCTAGACAAACATGCATAAAACATAACTCTAAAAGCTTACAAAAGAAACATGGGTACATAACATAAAGATATACTGAATAACAACTAAAAAAATGTTTAAACTGTTTGCTGAAAATCTCCCCCTTAGATAATTTCCTCCCCCTTTGATCAAGCTAACACTGCCCCTTTCATTGTATTCCTTTCCCCCTTTTTGACATGGAATAGCTACATATTCTCCTCTAGCTGCCTTTGAATCTGATCCAATTGAGTCTGTAAGGAGGTAACCCATCGAGTGTTGTGATGGTGTAAAATAGATGTGAGTTCTGACATCTTGGTACTCAACTCGTGAACAGATGTCACAATGTTGTCGAGTTTTTCATCAAAGGATAATGTGCTAAATTGCGAACCACTGTGAGATGCGGAAGTTTCTGGTTTGACTTTCTTCCGACTATGACCAACGCTTATGTTGAATGTACGCTTGTTGATCGGACACAGTTTTGTGCAGGGAGACTCATCTCCTGTCGGGAGAATTCCTTTGAGCTTCAAAATCCTAGAAATGAGACAACAGAAAGGAACACATATTCGTGATTCAGTTCGTAGAATCGTTTTACGCAGAACATGAAAGATATGAGCACATATGTCAATCTCTGCATCAGAGATTAGGTCATGAAGAAACAAGGCACGTCCGAGGTTCATATACCCAGTGCTGGACAAGGGATACAAGTTGTGGAACATCACTATTGTAAGCACTCTCAGTTTAGGAGGGAGAGAGGAAACGTTGACTGAGTTGCCATTGGATGAGAATTCCAAGTCTTTTCCAACACCATCCCTAAGCATTTCCTCATCTGGACAAAGGTCATCATAAACCAATGGGTTTTTAAGCATCGGTCGGTTGATGTGAAGTATCTCTGCCAAATATGTAGGAGAGACTGAAAAACTTTTTCTCTTAACCTAGCACTTGAGTTTTTCACCTTCCATAATTGCATTGGCATAAAATTCTTTTACCAAATTCTTATAAGCTTCATTCAGATAAGAGAGAAGATAATTCCAATCCTTGTGAGCAAACCATTGTGGAATTTCAGTGTCATGAAGTGAAAATTGATCAACAGGTCTTTCCAGTAGTGGTGTAGCATCTGGGAAATAATTCTCATGAGTCTGAAAGGCTGCATAGGATCTGAACTTGTTAGGATTGAACACTCTTGATGAGGAACAAGTCCTTTTTGTTTTAGGTGAGAAATCATCGACCTTAATGACAGGCTCCTTTCCTTTGGAACCACCTCATTTCACAGCTGCTTTCTTGAATGGAGACATTTTCAGTCAGCATCACATAACAGAAAGGAAAACAAAAACACAATACAAGAAACATCATTAGCAATGAGTTAGTGTCAACATATGGATAATGAAGAAAACTCTAACTGGATGGGAATGTCTAGAGAAAGACAATGAGTGATCATGTGTCAGTAATGAGCCAACGTTGTGACAGTATAGAGTATAGCAGTATATGACCACTGGAAAACACACAATGAAGACACCAGATAGATAGATACTCAGCAATTTAAGCAAAAACATGTCCATACAGTATATCTCGATCTACAGTGATAACTCAACAAAAAGAAAATTGTTCTGAAAACTTGAAGAAATCAAGTGAGACAGAGAAAACCCATACCTTTTTCATGAAGATTTGAGAAGGAATGATGCAAAACTGAAAAAGGTTTAAAAACTGACCCAGTTTTTGCCAAACATGCGATTTTCACGACTGAAGTGAGTCGTCAAGAAGTTACCAGGTCTAGCTGCCAAAACACTCAAAAACAAAATTGTGAAAAATTTTCTAAGTGTTTTTCGCGACTAGAAGGTCTACCTGTGAGGGAGTCGCGAGCTGAGCTGCGAAAATCTCTATGTACCCCTTGCGACTGGACCCTTCACTCGCGAACAAGTCGCCAAAATTAACACGCGAGCTCGCGACTGAAGCATGAGACTTGGATGACTCGTGACTGAGTCGCCAAAACAGGGCAACACTATTTATGAAATTTTTCAGTTTTTGCAAAAACAGAATACTTTCCAAAAACACCTAAAACACTCAAAAATCTTTTTGTGTTTGAATCAACAAAGATGGAGCATGTGAAAACACATCTTAACAAGTATAATCACACAAATGAATATGGCATTCTTTGAACATAAACTTGTGTGTTGTGTGTGGATATCAACAATGAGATAGTCCTTAGTCTAATGTGAAGTTTCAATGATCAATTCAACCAAGGCATACACAATTAGCACTAGATCATGTGATTTATCTCAATTATAGAAGTATGCATATATGACCTCCCACAAGACTTGATAACTTAACTTGGAGCTTTACATTTGACTCCATCATTAGATCCTTTTGATCTTTTTGACACAATTACATCTCATTGTGAGAATGCCTTTTGATATTTCTCCTTGATGGGATAGCCTTTGGCCTTTTGAACAATCATACACTTTAATTTTTGGTCACTTTCCCTTTTTCCTAGTCGAATACTAGTATGTGCGACAGACTTTTGCAGCTCAATATCTCTTTTCATTTGGAGATTTACAATTGGAGAGCTCTTTTTAGCAAAAAAAATAAATAAATAAAGAGTGGAAAGATATATAGGCACAAGTCTATGCATGTCTCAAGATCAACAAAAACATTCACTAATCATTCATGACAAGTTTGAAGATCTATTTACAACAGTCGCATAGATTTCAAGATTTCTTCCACAGTGATAAGAGTGCAAAGGAACAAGCTACGCTCGTAAATGCATAAAGCCATTAGCACAAAGGTTCAAGACAAAACTCAACAATGTTAAAAGCCATTAGCACAAAGGTTCAAGACAAAACAACTTTTGATTTTCTACTTTTTATGTGGTTTTTGGATTTTTGACACACCAGAATGAAAAGATTGATCAAAAGCGACAATGTAAAGACAACGGAAACAGACAAAGCAATAATAACAACAATAATAATACCAATTGTCCAACAAAATAGTGTGTGACCCACAAACAAAGTAACACGATATAAGCAAGTGAAGCACACATCACACAAGAGATTTAAGGGATTGTACCAACGCCTATGGTCTTACGGAGGGATTCAAAACGTGGACCATCGAGAGGCTTGGTGAAGATGTCCGCCTTTTGATTGTCTGTGTGGATAAAATCAAGACACATAACTCTTTCTTCCACCAAGTCTCGATTGAAATGGTAACGTATCTCTATGTGCTTAGATTTTGAATGCTAGACCAAGTTCTTAGAAATATTTATGGCACTGGTATTATCACAGAAAATACACATTGTATCTTGAGGAATTCCATAGTCATGAAGTAGCTACTTCATCCAAAGAAGTTGTGTGCAGCAACTTCCAGCGACTATGTACTCTGCTTCAGCTGTAGAGAAAGACACTGAATGTTGTTTCTTGCTCATCCACGAGACAAGATTGTTACCAAGGTAGAAGCAGCCTCTTGAAGTACTCTTTCTATCGTCCACACTGTCAGCCTAGTCTGCATCTGAATACCCGGCAAGGCAGGAATTTGAGTCTTTTGAATACCACAAACCATAATCTGGAGTTCCATTGATGTATTGTATAATTTGCTTCACCGCAGTCAGGTGTGATTCCTTTGGAGCAGCTTGATATCTAGCACAGACACCAACGCTGAATGCAATATCCGGTCTACTAGCTGTAAGATAGAGTAGACTTCCAATGATACTCCTATACAAGGTTGGACTCACTTCCACCCCAAAAGAATCAACATTCAATTTGGTAGACAAGCTTATTGGAGTGGAGGCATGTTTTTTGGAGTCTAGTCCAACTTCTTGAAAATGTTTCTAGCATAATTCTCTTGGGAAACTAATATGCCTTCCTTCTTTTGTTTGACTTGAAGGACCAAGAAAAATGTGAGCTCCCCCACCATACTCATCTCAAATTCTTTCTTCATCTCCTCATAAAATTCTATAGCCCGATCATCGATGGTAGCCCCAAATACTATGTCATCAACATATACTTGAGCCACAAGGAGGTAAGCTTCATCATTCTTAACAATAAACGTTCGGTCGGCATATCCCCTTTTGAATCCTCTATTTATGAGGTAATGGGTAAGACGATCATACCATGCTCTTGGAACTTGTTTCAAGCCATAAAGTGCTTTCTTCAATCTCAACACATGATCAGGAAAGTGAGGATCCTCAAAGCCTTTTGGTTGTTCTACAGACACTTCTTCATTCAAGTATCCATTTAGAAATGCACATTTTACATCCATTTGATAGAGTTTGAAGTTCATAGTGCATGCAATGGACATAAGAATTCGAATAGACTTAAGTCTTGCTACAGGAGCGAATGATTCATCAAAATCTACTCCTTCTACTTGAGTGTATCCTTGAGCTACTAACCGAGATTTATTCCGGATTATCTCTCTATCTTCATCGGTCTTGTTTTTGAATATCCATTTAGTGCCAATGACATGAACATTTTCAGGCCTTGGAGCAAGTTCCCACACATCATTTCTCACAAATTGATTTAGCTCTTCATGCATTGACTCAACCCAATTTTCATTTTGGGGAGCTTCTTCTACCCTTTTTGGCTCAAATTGAGCAAGGTAGCAATGGTATGTTATATGATTGGCCAAAAGGATGTTTCCGTTTCTAAGGGGAAGACCTTCATCTAAAGTCCCTATAATGTTGCTACTTGGATGATTCTTAATCACTCTTGATGATGGCTTCTTTGATGTAGAGACTTCATCATTCCGTGAGATGGGAGGATGAATTTCCGGAGGTGTGAGAGGACTTGATGTTCTAGACATTGATATTGTTTCCATTCTTGGGTTCATGGGAGTTGATTCTTTTACTGGTGTAGATCCTTCAACTTTTATATCAAGTGCTTCGACCTCAACATCGAGTTCTTTGATGCTCAGCCTTTCTCCATCATTGATCATCTCTACCTTTGTTAAGGCGTCATCAATTTTGACATTGATGGACTCCATTACTGTCTTAGTTCTCTTGTTGAAAACTCTATACGCCCGGCTAGTAGTAGAGTACCCAAGAAAAATACCTTCATCACTTTTTGCATCAAATTTCCCAAGGTTCTCCTGATCATTTAGAATATAGCACTTACTTCCAAACACTTGAAAGTACTTCACTCTTGGCTTCTTTCCATTCCAAATCTCATTGGCGGTCTTCTTTGTTCCCACTCGGAAGAATATTCTATTGCGAATGTGACATGAGGTGTTCACGGCTTCTCCCCAAAACTTTTGAGGTATTTGCTTGTTTAGTAGCATAACTTTTGCCATTTCTTGAATCACCCGATTTTTTCTCTCTACCACTCCACTTTGTTGAGGAGTTTTGGGGGCTGAAAATTCCCTTTTGATTCCATTCTTTACACAAAATGACTCAAATCTTGCATTCTCAAATTCTTTCCTATCATCACTTCTTATCTTGACAATAGGAGCCCCTTTCTCGTTTTGTATTTTCTTGCAAAGGATTTCCAACTTTTCACATGCTTCTGATTTTTCTCTAAGGAATTCAACCCAAGTGTATCTTGAGAAATCATCAACAATGACCATAATGTATCTCTTTCCTCCTAGACTTTCAGTTCTTGTAGGCCCCATTAGATCAACATGAAGAAGCTCTAAACATCATGAAGTAGCAATCACATTCACCTTGTGATGGCTTGCCTTCGTTTGCTTTCCCATTTGGCATGAACCACAAATAGTCTTCTTCACCTTTCCAAACTTTGGAAGTACTTCAACTGCATCAAGTTTAGATACTTTAGCTACTTGTTTGAAATTCGCATGCCCAAATCTGTGATGCCAAAGTTCTAACATGTCAACACGAGCACTTCTACATGAAATGGGTGCTGTAGGAACTACTCCATAGCAATTATTTGTAGTCCTATTTCCCTCCAACACTTGAATCCCGTCTTCATTGATGATCATGCATCCCTTCTTTGAGAATTGGACAAGGAAATCCTCATCACATATTTGAGTGATGCTCAAAAGATTCGCCTTCAGCCCTTTGATGTATAAGACATCTTTCAATAGAGGTAATCCTGGTATCTCAATAGTCCCTTTGCCCAGAACTTGAGCATGACTTCCATCACCAAAAGTCACATAGTCACCAACCTTCTCTTTGAGTGTCTTAAACAGTGTTTTATCTCCTGTCATATGACGAGAACAGCCACTGTCAAGATACCATAAGCATGAATTAAACACCTTCAATGAGGTATGTACAAACAAGCTTGCATGAGACAAACATTTTTGACCATTAAACAAAATTTTTTCTTCTCTTTCCATTCTTCTGTTAGATTGACATTTCTTTTTCAGATTATCAACCTTCTCACTCAACACTCAATTTTTTCTTTTATACTTCCTAATCAAAGATTTATATTCTGATATGCTATTGTGTAAGACGAAATTCTCATTTAAAAAATATTTCAGCATGTGAACAAATATCCTAGCATGTTTCTTTGTTTTTAATAACTCTAAGAGTTCATTGTTAAGACACCCTTCAATCATACTCATATAGTCATTATCACAAGCACTTAGACCACAATTTAGCAAGACCTTTTTCATAGCAGCAAACAAAACCAGGGGTCTAGGATTGCACTTGGGTAATCAAACCACAGCTAGCGCACCCACTCTGATACCAATTGAAAGTTCAAATAGTGTAAAATACACTATGAAAGTTTAGACCCCCAAATTAAAAATACCAATTCAAGCTATATGACAAACACAAAGTGTGCGGAAAATGAACACAAGCTATAAACAAAATTGTTAATTAATCTAAGCCAATTTAAAATCACATCCACAGCAGAAAATAAAAGGCAAAGATAAGGGAAGAGAGATGCAAACACAAGGACAACACAACGATGTGTTTTCAAAGAGGAAATCGAAGCCCTCGGCATAAAACCTCTCCGCCGCCCTCAAACCAGTAAGTAATCCACTAGAAAATGTAGTTGGGATACATAAATAGCAATAGACCCTCCAAGCCTAATCTACCCAATGTACCTAAGCCTTCCAAGCTTCTTGCTCCAACGAGGTTACGCCGAACCTATTTCTTTTCTAGCTTCTCGGATTCTGCTACTTGACAATAGCATCAATCAATATGAAATTGGTTCCTTCGTAACTGCTTCCCAAAACACCAGACAACCCTCTCACAGGAATGGATATGGTGAGAAAAGGTTTTGGTAATGAGCCTCTCAAGGATTTGACAATGGAGAGGAAGAGATTAGAGGAATTTTAAGAGTCTCTTGGGTAAAGATTGTGGATGAGTCAATTTTATTTTCTCTAGGGTTTCTCTCATAAAATTGTCTCTGGAAGCTCTCTCTGAATTGTGGGTATAAGGGTTTATATATAGTAGGGTGAGAAGGAATGTGAAACGTCATATTTTGCCAAATAGGGTGTTCTGGCGGCTTGACCTCGCGATTGGGTTGAGTCAAGCCGTGAGGAAACGGCCTGTTCAGCCTAGAACTTTTGTCCTGTAGTGAAGAGCTAGCGCGACGCTTTAGCTTCTGGCATGCTTGGCACGTGTGCTTCAATTTGGCAGCTTGCAGCCGCGAGCCACCCGCGAGATCCGGCCGCGAGTCCCTGCTTATTTGCACACACTTGAGCAATTCTTCACACTCTCACACACACACTACCCTTACATGATTCCCACCTAAATACAGGGTTTCTAATTGCTAAAATACAAGCAAATTTGGCACGGAATAAAGCCAACAAGAGGGTTGATTAAATTCAACCTTACATATCTGGAAGAGGAGAAATCCAGAGCAAGCTATCCACAAGTTCAGTGATTTCATCTCTAGTATGTGGTAGTGACATTCTCACCTTCAACTGCTAGACCTTATATGATGAAGATGGTAGACCCTCTCTCAATCTTTTTGGTATAACCATATCCTTTGCAATGAAACTTTCCAGAAACAGATTTAAAAGATATGTGAATAAATGATGGACAGAAATAACAAAGATAAGGAGCAAGATATCAAATCAGAGAGAGCAAAAAATACCTTTTCTGAGTTTGTTGTCAAAGTCAATAGTTTGGAATTTCTCAGCTTTGCAAGAAATTCAATCTCTTCAACATTCTAAGGAGCAATGTCCTACATCTGGTAGGTAACTTCCGACAGAGCCAAAGCATTTGACGAGAATGGTTGTACATTATGCCCACATTTTGTGAATTTACATAGGTTAGGAGTCTCAATGAAGTCTTCAACCAGACTGCCCCAGTGCATTAAGTACAATGTCTAAAGACAAGGACTTGAAATCTTCAGTCCTTCTAGTGTACGACAATGGTCTACGCTCAAGTACTCGATTAGTGGAAGTTGAGAAAAATGATTATGGAACCACTTCTCTATTATGTTTGGTGCACTAAATTTTAACATTCTCAGATTATCACAAGAGAGCAGATTGATCTCACACTGTTCAGGCTAACGTGTAATTACTGGACAAAGATTTGATACTTTCAACTTAACTCTCTCAAGATCATGGTTGAGTTCCACCTCAACTGACTTGGCTTTAATAAGACCGGAGAACTTTATACTTTCTAATTCATGGCACTACATAAATTTCATGTCTTCTATCACATGACTCCGAGCAACTAGTTTTTGAATAGTTTATCATCTGCATCAATGCAAGCTAAAGACAGTATTTTCAAAGAGGATTAGTTTATATTACCACAGTTTGTGTACAACTTACACCAACATAGATTCAACACAGTCAGGGATTCTACAACCAAAACACATTGAGGTAATTGATACCTTTCATAATAGTAATATTGATCACAAATACAGTATACTGGAATAAAGATCATGGACAGATTTTTGACATCACTCCTAACCACATAGTTAATCCAACGATCAACAAGAGCAAATGATTTGCGATTACCCAAGCAATGAATAAGTGAAAATTCCTTTATACTTAGCCTCTGCTTACATTGACTTCCTAAAGTTTTTTCCACAGAAATATAAAAGTCTTGTAACTTTCTCTAGATATCTAGATTTTTCTTCAACTCGAAAGAACCAAACAAGGTTGTGTGAATTTTCAAAATTGGGACTGCTGTCCACATATGTTTCCATCTCTTAAACAGTATAGAGGATTGAAAAACTTCATTGATGGAAAGGTAAGACATAATATGTTGGTGAAGATAGTCTAGTAGTTCAGACACCCTGTCCACAACTATGTTGTTCTTGTGATCCATAACGTGGAAAGCTTCCTTTGTATGTATTAACAAATAATACAAGATTTTCTATTGTGTTTACCAATGAAATATGAATGGTATTCCTATAGCTGTAGGAAATAAAATAGATTTTGTCAATGGTTGTTTTTTTTTTATTTTTTATTTCAATACAATTAGTGTATATTTCCTAAGTCATGTGTTGGGTCATAGATTGAACCCGATTAATTAATTCAATTAGTTCAAATTACATGCAAATCGTGGCAGCACACACAAATCATCAAATACACTAAAGTGCAGTGGAAATTAAATTATCACAGTGATTTATTGACTAGTGTGAAAAATCTCTCGCAAGGCAAAAACCCAAGCGGGTGATTTTCAAGTCACCACCCTTAGGAATCCACTAATCAATAATCAAGCGGTTACAAGTATAAGGAATTTTACCACTACCATGGCCTATCCAAAAATACCAACTTACAGTTGACCTTTACTCCAATACGCAATTGGGCCTAATCTTGTAGAGACTTATTTCTTTTTTCATGGATCACAGTACGTGACTAAATTCCTAGCAATTGGTGTTTGTTGTTGAATGCAACGTTCTTCACTTCAAAGCACGTTGAAGATCTAGAAGCACTCAGTTACAAAAGCCTAAGGTGCATAAGAATGCAGTAGCTTCTCCAAAAGTATATGTTATCTTTGATGACATTTTAAAATAAAGTTTTTATACCCTCTACGAGTTTAGTAAACCAAACCATAGTAATCCAAGTAATCATGGGCAAAGATTCTGATATGTGAATTCTAAATCTGCATAGCTCAATATATTGAGAGGTGTCGAGCTTGTGTTGAGTTCCATCACTTAATCTTGATAGATGCTAGTGTCGTGACTAATGTTGAGGTTCACTATTTCGACTTTTCTTTACTTGTTTTTTGGTTCAATCTTCATGTCTTTAACGATATCACTTGTTTTGATTTCTTAACAAACTGCATATCTTAGATCTACCAAATTACAAGTAAAATGCATTTTGTCTAAAAATATACCGACAAATGATAATTATGACCCTAACACCATGCATGGCGCAACACAGTCCTTCAATTAATAATTCATATAAAATTGAAGTGCGGAGGACTTCCTTTCAAATTGAAGTTCAAAACAATTCTATCTTACTATTATTCTTGCGAGCCAAAACACTTCTACTTTTTTGCGCCCAAAGGTGGGAGTTCATAATTGTCTTTGTTAGAGATATGTATTAGACATATTAGCCCAATGTAATTGGCCCAAGTCCAGTCCTACTTGTACTAGTAGTCTAGGGTTTAGTCTCCTATATATACTCATGTTATGGCTCATTGTAACACAGGTTATTGTATTACACTCTTATACATAATAAAGATGTAGCCCTTAAGGAATTCTTCCGTGGATGTTGGCCGACAAGGCTAAACCATGTAACACTTGTTCTCCTTTCACATTTACTCTAGCATACACGACATGGTATAACACATCACGTTGGTAATAATAATTATATTTAATATGGTATCAGAGCCAAACTTCATTCTTGGCATCAAACAAACATCTCTAGCAAACAAAGAAGATTCTCACGCACATCACCATCAAAAGTCATACATGCTTGTCTGCTGGATCTAGACTCCACGGCATCTCGCAACCACCGTGGCTCTGTGCTGTGTCAAAATCCAACAAACCAAGCAAACCGTGACTTAATAGCAGATCTGTGCAAATCCAAGCCTCGCCTGACGAAGCCAACACCACAGACGTGCTCCACGACCTCTTGCGACCAAAACCCAAAACCACGCATCTCAGTTGTCTCCGGAAAATCTCCCACGCGCCGCTTTAGATTCCTCACTTCTAGATTGTCTTCTTGGTACACACGTCGCCTTGACGGCCTCCTCATCCATCGATTTACAGAACCTGAGATTTCGGCCCTCATCTGAACTTACACGCGCCCTCACGTGCCTTTAGGATTTTTGGCATCTCCTGCACGCGCCGGTGGACTACTCGCACATGCCATCCACGTGCCGGAAAACTGCTGATGATGTCATCTAACGTCACCGGATGACGTCATCACTGCACGTCAGTAGCCATGCAAGCACCTCCACATCAGCCCTAGTCCACGTCATAGGATGACGTCAGCGGCTCTGCTGCTCAACCCGTGACCCGACCCAGAAACCCAGAACTGACCCGGACCAGTATCCGTTGACTTTGACCCTAAACCAGTTGACTTTGACACATTCTTCAATATGGTTTCTTCAAAGGCATTATTCATGGCATCTTCAAGAAATCTTTTCATGCTTATCCAACCTCAAGCCTTCATCGAGCTTATGCCTTGAGTTTGAGGGAGGGTATTAGAGATATGTATTAGACATATTAGCCTAATGTAATTGGCCAAAGCCCAATCCTGCTTGTACTAGTAGTCTAGGGTTTAGTCGCCTATATATACTCATGTTATGGCTCAATGTAACACAGGTTATTGTATTACACTCTTATACATAATAAAGATGTAGCCCTTAAGGGATTCCTCTGTGGATGTAGGCCGACAAGGCTGAATCACGTAACCCTCGTGTTCTCAGTGTTCCTATTCTATGCTTCTCCTTCCGCATCTACTCTAGCATACACAACATGGTATAACACATCACGTTGCTAATAATAATTATATTTAACAGTCTTACTCAATTTATAAAAATAAAAATCTTACTTGGTTTTTCCCATATGCTTGGTTCCTGTTATATGCCTATATGGTATCCCCTGTTTTGAAACCAAACAGGGGATATTGTAAAACTAATTTAAAAATATAATTATTATATGTATTTAAATTTTTTTGGAACCTAGTGGTTCCTAATGGGGATGGATAGGAATTGTAGGAGAATTGATGGAAACCGTTGGGGAATTGATTTAATTCGAGGTAGTCACCCTCCATAAAGAAAGAAAGAGATTAAGAGAGAAAGATGCACTAATGCATTAAGCAATGAGTTGGTTTTATTCTTCAATAATGAAAATGTGATTACAAGTACGTATTTATAGAACCATAAAACTATTCTATTGGCCCATATGGCCTTATCCTAATGGTTCTATTATTCCTCATGTGCATTAATTATTCCAACATGTGTTAAATGTGATTAACATTCTGGGAATTGCAACTAACTAACCAACAAACTAACTAAATGCAACATTACAACAATTATTATCTATATAGGGGTTACTATCATTTCCCTCCACTTCAAAACGCCTTGTCCAAAAGGTGTTCCTTGAAATGACACCTACATGAGGGGAAATCAACCACTAACCCAATATGCCTAAGTATCTCGACCATTGAAAACGTCAAATACTTCCAAGCATTTTATCATATTGTTGGCAAAACTTCTTTCAACCTTTGCACCTTGATCATTAGCTCAAGAATCACAAGAGGCAATTGCATCATTCATAGCGAATCTTGTTGCACTCCAGATTGGTCCTGAAACAATTTGATCAAGGGAGTGTTGCTTCCTTGATTTGTGTTGGACAGCCTCATTTCCATTACACTCCAAATCATGGTGGAATGGGGTCATATACAAATCTTGATAGGCTACAGAACTTGATAGGCTTCATAGGTTTGGCTTTGGAACAATAATGAAATTTGATGATCTCATATTACTTCCAAGAGTTGATGATGGAACCCACGCTTTGTGTTTTGGCATCAATTATTTGATGATCTCATATCAGTTTTATTTGCTGAAAAGCAAGAATCTGATACGATGGAAACTTTGAAAGAGCTAAAGAATTGCCCATTGCATACATCTGACTCGGCTTCGAGCTTTGTTTGCTCTAAATCAAGAGATGGCGAAGCCTTTTGGTTCAAAAGCCCCACCTCATGCTCTTGGCTTAATGAGTGATCAATTTCAATTTCACTTGCACCTTCAATATCAGAGGCAGTTTTTGTTAATTCAACAACTTGAAAATTGTCGCTTGTACCTTCAAGAAGGTACGACTCCTTTTCTGTCATGTTCTCAACTAATTTCAATATTAGAGACAGTTTTTGTTTATTCAACAACTTGAAACTTGTTACTTGTACCTTCAAGAAGCTTCAACTCCTCTTCTATCATGTTCTTAAGATCCATTTGCAATCTTGAGAGCTCTTCTTTCATGGCCTTTTTAGATTCAGCCAAGGCCTTGACCTTTTTTTGAAATATCCTTGACATCCTCTGAAGCTTTGCTCACAATTTGTCGTATATCTTTCTTAAGTTTTCTTCAGTCACAATTGCTCATCTCAAGATTGATGGTTTTGATACTACTTGTTAGGAACCTAGTGGTTCCTAATGGGGAAGGATAGGAATAGTAGTGAAATTAACTTAATTCGAGGTAGTCACCCTCCATAGAGAAAGAAAGAGATTAAGAGAGAAAGATGCACTAATGCAATAAGCAATGAGTTTGCTTTATTCTTCAATAATGGTAATATGATTGCAAGTAGGTATTTATAGAACCATAAAACTATTCTATTGGCCCACATGGCCTTACCCTAATGGTCCTATTATTCCCCATGTGCGTTAATAATTTCAACATGTGTCAAATGTGATTGACATGCTTGGAATTGTAACTAACTAACCAACTAACAAACTAAATACAACATTACAACAACTATTATCTATATAGAGGTTCCTATCAAAATTGAATCTTCATGTTTATGAATACATTATTTTGTTTGAGCTTGACTTGTTTAGTAATTAAGCTTAAACTTGAGCCTGAGTTTCACTTATTTACTAAACCAACGAACAAAAAAAAAAAAAAAAAAATTTCCTAATTGAGCTCAAACTGTTTGATTGATTTATAGCCCAATCTTTTTTAAATTGTAGGTTATTATGAGATCTAATGGCATAAACACTCAACTATCCAATTAACCATTATTGTTAATAACATCAACATACCTATTTAATTTTGGAGAACACGGATTTCACTCTTCCCCATTTCTTGCTTGCTGTGCAAGGGGGGGGGGGGGGGGAGTCCATTCCAACGCATTTTTTGTTACATTACCCATTCTTTATAGTTCAAACAAACATTCCCTAGCTCTTTTAAGGACATCGACAAAACCAACCCAAATGTGTGTTTAAAGCATACGAACTAGTAATATGAAGTCATTCATGTATATCTGTGTTAGATAAGATTCACAGCAAGAAAAAGTTTGGTTGATTATTTATTTATTTATTTAAGTTTCCAGTGAATCTCGAGTTTCAAATATTGTCATATAACTAATATAACATGTTTCATATATTGTCACGTAACAGATATGTTGGCAAAAATATCATTTTTGATCAATGCATATTTTCTTTGTTTCTCATCTCTTGTTTTCTCATTTTCTCATTGAGTCAATTGTATAGGTTCAAATCAAATAAACCCAAAAATACTCATCATTGTGTTACTGCCTCACCTGATCTGGGTTACAAGTGTTTAAAGAATGGTTGGATCTTTTTTTGCTTTGATGCTATCATTATCAATTGTAGCCCAGACCATGTCACTTGACATTCCGCCCCACCTAACCAATAACCTAAGAGACCTGGATTTTATTGACCATTCAATTGGCAGCAGATCCCTAACCCATTCACTCGATCAAATCAAGTTAAGTGGTGGTTCATCCCCAATACTAGGGGTGTCAAATGGGAGGGTTTGGGGAGGGCTGCTGATTTGGTTAAAACTTATTTACTCATTTAGTACCTGTATAACTAATTACTTCTAGCCCAATCCCATCCTAACCCAATTATTATGGGTAAACCTTAAAGAGACCTAATTACCTAATAATCATAATTACCAAAATGCCCCTTAAACTTGAAAATGACTAAAGTACTCCTAAAACCCTTTAAAATTTCCAAAATACCCTTCAAACCTAAAGAAATACCAAATATGCTAAAAATACACGACTTAAAATTACCAAAATACCCTAAAAACTTAAAAAATGACCGAAATAACCCTAGAACCTAAAAATTGAACAAAACATCCCCCTTAACCAAAAAAATGACATAAATACATCTCAAAACCTAAGAAATGATAGAAATACCCCCCCCCCCCCCCCCAAAAAACAAAATAAATTTACCAAAATACCCCAAAAACTAAAAAATGAGCAAAATATTGGTAGGTTTCATTATTTGCTATTGTAAAGCATAGACAAGCATGCTGCCTATGCTAATTTTGGACAATTTTGGTAGATTTTACTAGACTTTCCCCCCCTTACTAATGGAAGTATTCACTTTGTTTACATGATAAATTAATGAACATATTTCAGGTTGCTAAAAGCGTGCCATTTAAAGCAAAGAAGTTAAGATGATATACAAAAGTAAAATAATCTTATCTTATATAATAACAAACTATAATCAATTAGTGGAGGACAAAGCACAAAAACTAATAATAGTACAGAAGTTGAAGTATATACAGGAGTGTTCTTAGCAACCTTGCATTAAATTAGTTAATATCAGTTGAGTAGTTTCAATGGTGTGGAACTCGGGTATTGTAGTATCAATAGCTTCAAAACAAATGGGGTTACCATCATTTCGTACAACAAATTGACAATAGAAAGAAAATAAAGAACAATAAGATGGGAAAGAATTTAAGCATTGCAACAATTTCCTTGCTATTGGTGTTGGCATCCACCAAAGCCCAACAGGTCTTTGATGTTAAATCATATGGAGCACAACCTAATGCTGATATAACCCAGGTATAAATACATAATTGACAAGAAGAGTGTGTTCTAGTTAACATCACTAGTAAAGCCTTTTAACTTTAACAAGAGAATTTAGGTTCAAACTCCGTTTACACTAGAAACGGATCGATGTCATGACCAAATGATAAAACATTAACATGCAAAATGATTATTATATACTGATCTTGATTTTTTTTTTTTTTTACCAATGTGTTTAGGCTTTGACAAAAGCTTGGAAAGTTGCATGCGCAGTAGCAGGAAGTAAAGTTGTGATTTCAACGGGGGTATACAAACTAGGTTTAGTGACTTTGTTGGGTCCATGCAAAGGTGCTATTGAGTTTAACCTTCAGGGAACCCTACAGGCCCCATCAGATGTCGCCTCCTTCAATGGTAAAGATGGTTGGGTTGCTTTTGAACGTATTGACGGTCTCACTGTGTCAGGTGGTGGAGTTTTTGATGGCAAAGGACAACAAGCATGGCAAAAAAATGAGTGTAACAAAGACAAAAACTGCAACGTACTTCCTATTGTAAGATTTCAATCTTAATTAATTAGCATTTATATTCCATCATTTTTTTATTAGATATACATAGACACTACAACTTTACAAAATTTACCCGTAAAAAAAAAATTTAAAAATTTATATGTTAAATGATGTTTTACTAAGAATTTGACAAGTTTTGTACAGTGATGTGTCACAACTCAAAAAAGAATTAGTTTTAAAATTTATATATGAGAAATGTTTTGGAGTACTTTTTGTGCCACAACACTAACATGTGCAACTATAAGCTATATAGAAAAAACAATGGTTAAATATAAAAGCGATAATTCACCAATCACAATCGCACATGTAATCTTTTGACAAAGCTTATGGTCTCTGAAGAATTGTTTATATAATATAATATTATTGAAGTACTACCACGTTCATAGAGACATTAGTTTGTAAGTTTTTATGTAATAATATTTGCTAAAACTTTACCCATTTTTTTATATGATCACGTTTGTTTCCAAACAATTTTTTATTTATTTATTTTTGTATAATTCAAAGAATCTTTACCATTTTACTAATTAAAATGTTTTTAAATGAAACTCAAGCGCTCATATTTAACGTTTTAATTTGTCTAACTTGAAAACATGAACAAAATATAAGGTTCGACTACGTCACAAATTCAAAAGTCCAAGACATTACATCGAAGGACAGCAAATATTTCCACATCAACCTTTTGGGATGCAAGCAGTTGCAATTTCAACATGTTACCATAATTGCACCCGCAAATAGCCCCAACACCGATGGAATCCACGTGGGACGTTCATCTCAGATCACCATTACCAATGCCGATATTGGAACAGGTGATGATTGCATCTCCTTTGGTGATGGAACCCAAGATATTATTGTTAACCAAGTAACTTGTGGACCTGGCCATGGTATCAGCGTTGGAAGTCTTGGAAAGTATCAGAGCGAAGAACCTGTTTCAGGAATCAGAGTTACTGGTGCCACACTTAGCAATACAGATAATGGTGTTAGAATCAAAACATGGCCTGGTTCCTCTTCTGGAGTTGCTTCTGATATACATTTCGAGGATGTTGTCGTGAACAATGTTGCCAATCCTATCATCATTGATCAAAAATACTGCCTAAACAGTCAATGCTTAAACCAGGTTATTATAAACATCACAAATATATACACAAATTTTGATGTTAAAAAAATAGTAAAACTACTAATATCAAATTCTTGGGTGCGCTTTTTTGTTTTGTTTACAGTCTCCCTCTAAAGTTAAGATCAGCAATGTTAGCTTCAAGAAAATTAGAGGCACTTCTTCGACAAAGGAAGCTGTGAATCTTATTTGCAGTAAGAGTGTACCATGCCAACAAGTGGTGCTTTCTGACATTGATCTCACATACAAGGGAGGTGGAGGATCTGCTACTTCCACTTGTACTAATATCCAACCTGCAGTTTCAGGCAAGCTTAACCCTCCTGCTTGTACCAATAAAAATTAATGAAATTCTTCCCAAGCTGTAAAACTAATGTAGAATGAACAAATACAATATGTAGATAGGTTATCAGGGTTCTAAGATGTTCCCTTTTTCTTTATTTAAATGAAATTAGGGAATTTTTGTAGTTATTTTTTGAGTTGTTTAAGTTCAGCCTTTCGTTGAAATCAGCTATGACTTGTAGTGTTGTTGTAGATTGTAATTTTTTTATTATTGCAATTGAGATCATTCTTAATAAAAATAAAAAATTTATTCAACTCTTCCTAAATGCTTTTTATCCTTAAGTAATATTGTCCACCAATATTGTTAACCATCTACTACCAATCCAATTTAGTACACAATCGGGTAAGTAAACAAAAACAAAAAGAGCAAAATTTCAGGTTTCGATGGAATTTTGACCGTTTTTTAGGTTCTGGGGATATTTTGGTCATTTTTGGGTTTTAGAGGTATT
Source organism: Quercus agrifolia (assembly GCA_029955455.1). Lineage (NCBI taxonomy): Eukaryota > Viridiplantae > Streptophyta > Magnoliopsida > Fagales > Fagaceae > Quercus > Quercus agrifolia. The sequence goes on along the minus strand of JARQAD010000007.1, from coordinate 39,094,762 downwards.
TCGTTCAGCTTTAGGTTTAGGGAGGTACTTTGTTTTTTTTTTTTTTTTAGGTTTGGGTGTATTCCGGTCATTTGATGGGTTTAGGGAGTATTTTGGTCATTTTAATGTTTTAGAGGTATTTTGGTCATGTTTTAGATTTAGGAGGTATTTTGGTAATTTTGGAGGTTTTATGGGTATTTTGGTCTTTTTAATGGTTTTGGGGTACTTTAGAGTTTGGTGATTTGTAGAAATGATATTTGGGCTTAATTGGGTACTGAGTTAAAACTGTATTAACATTAGTTATAATTGTGTCTAATTGGGTTACTACCAATTTAACCCAATTAATAATTGGGTGGGTATAGGTCGTATTTAAGCTGGTGGGTTTGCGTGGGAAAATGGGCGTGGGTTGACTTTGCGAACTCGACTCGACCCATGGACAACCTTGGGCATTACCATCATCAACCAAAACCAAAAGCCCATTCAATTGTATCTCTTTCACAGATCACTAAATTACATGCCAATTCTTCTGTAAAAAAATATTTTGAGGCTACTAGATTTATCCATTTAGCTTGGTACTCACACACCCAACACGTATCTATAGTACTATTTAAGGGTATTGCCCTATTTGGAATTGTCTATTTAGATGCCCAAAATACCCTCAAATTCATCTGTTTCGTTAGACATGTAAAATTAGTATTTCGAAAACATCTAATTTTTAGCTTAAAAAAATTAAAAAATAAAAACAGTTTTTTCTCCCAGTTCCACATTTCTCTCTCACGTTAGTTGTCAAGTACTAATACAACTTCTTCTTTTGGAAAAAATATAAAAAAATAAAACCGTTTTTTCCTTTTTCCATAAAGGTACCTTTTTTTTTTATCACTGAACTGTTTTTATCCCACCTCCACATTTCTCTCTCACATTAGTAGTCAAGTACTAATACAAATTCTTCTTAAAATAAAAAATAAAATAAAGCTCCCATGAGTAAAACGTGTAAACCCAAAAAATAAAAAATGAAAAGCATCATCGCACGTGCGAAGCGCATATGATGAGGCTAGTTACTTTTAATTAAGCTTATGAGAATCATTTCTAACTTCAAGAGTAAAGACTAAAAGCCAGGCCAAGCACCCTACCATTTTAGTAAATTGCATGCTAGTGTTCTCATATGCCATTAGTAATAAGAGCATCATGTGATATAACTCGAATTGAAACAGCATCACTAGCACTGTTGCCACAAAGACACCATGCTTAAGAGGCATAATGCTAGAATTTCTAACCTAAGAACATATTTAACAGGTTCCTTAGTGTCAACCGTAGTCTTACAAAATATTCAGACAATTAGAATATTCATATAAACCGAAAAAATAACACGAGTTTGCAGCAAGGTTCTACTAGACAAGCCAGAAGTCAGATTTTGAGATGATTTACAATTCCCTACATTGTAAGAACAATATTTCTTAAAAAATATTTTTCATGAAGATCCTTTAAACCTCTTCATCTTGACAATATTTAAGCAACGTCACCAGAAAGGAATTGGAAGCTCTCCAAGATTTCTGTGTTCTCGTTAAAATATTTCTCTAGCCCTATTTCCTTTGCATTTAGAGTTTCTTTATCCGTAGCAATCCCAGAGCTTTCAGTTATCATAGAATTTAGGCAATGCCTCCAACACGGAACCGGAAGGAGTTTGCGACGGCTAGGCTTTTCCCCTCTAAGAATAGGCTTTTCATAGGAGAACTGAAATCAAGTAAAGAGTTGGTAACACTATCAAAATGCTAAAAAAAAGGTTTAAGAGATTGGATGTAGTTAAATTAGTCTACTTTTGTGACAAAATGAATTATATTTATCGAATTATGAAGCAATGACGGTTATTGGGAAATATTTGTTTTTATAAGTACACTCATTTAGAATACCATGATTATAACTTTTAGCATCTACTCCAAGAAACTAGCAAATTAGGTATAATAGGAGATATACAGGACATATACAAACTTCCAAGATAGTAAGAAAAATGATAGAAGTCTTATCATCATAACCTTCTTTCCCTCTAGATGTATGGTAGTTTCAATAATATGATTTGGAGTAGCAGTGCATTCTAAGACTAACAAATAAGGTGGTTTAGAAGAGGTGGTGATATTAAGCCAAAACCCAACTTAATGGTGGTTCAAAAGTAGACTATCTGCATGGAAGAACTATGCCTCTAAGAGAGAAATGGCAATAGAAGGGGCTATAGCTCTTACCATGCCAAGCCATTGGTTGTTTAGGATATGACAAAATTTAATACCAATAGCAGATAGTATAGTTAAGTGGAGGAACCATTCCCTAATGACATGCTATTATTAGCTTTACACTTAAAATTTTTTATTTCCATCATTCTTTACTCAAACTGCCATTTACATGTCTTTTTATTTACCCACCTATGCTCAAACAAGCCATAATTTCCTATCCCTAGAAAAGGGGAGAGGGGGGCAAGGAAGAAGAAACACTTGTGGTATGATAGATTTGCATATTATTTGAAACCTTTCTTAGCATCAAGTTTTGCTGGCTTACAAGCTTTTTTTAGTAGTACTACTACTATTACTACTACTACTACCTTTTTCTATTATGTCCTACCAAAAATAATTGCTAATTTATCTTGACACTACTTGTGGCCTTTACCCTAAATGTAGAAACAAATATGAATCAATATGTTGTCACAAAGTGCTTTTGTAGTTTGATAATTTGGCTTTCAAAATCTATAGCATAATAGAAAAAAATTATGTGCGTGAAGCCATGAAAGTTTGCCCACAGATATGTGGTTGCAACTAAAGTGAAACTCAAACTAAATGATTGATTTAAGAACAATTCAACATGTTATTTCAATGAAAACCAGAAAGAAGTGCTGAAATTTTTTTATCCGCTTAACTATATCTAGATTGTGATGGTGTCTGTATTGTTGTCATATTCTTGACTCTCTTTGAGTTCTGACTTTTTTTTATTTGTTGGTAATCTATATACATGCATATGTTTGAATCTCTGCTGATACTGTATACTCAAAAACATGAACCAAACTTTGCTATTTCTCTTTCAATATTAACAAATTTAAAGGTTCTGTACATAGAGCAAAAATTTTCATATAAACCACATGAACATCACAATTGATTACAACATCATCTTTACTGAGAGATTTTTAACATTTAGAGGTCCATCACACCAAAATAACCTTGCTTAGCACGAGAAGCAAAATATTTAAACGAATTAATAAATTTGTTTTAAGAATTGAAGCACTATCCAGCATCCACACGAGTCATAACATTCAATAGGTTTCTTCAATTTTCTTTTTTTATAAATTTAGGATGAATTTTTGTTATACCTTGAAAAATATAGTTTCCTTCCCGGGTTCCTTGTGAACCGAATATGCTATTGGTAGGATATCTTGAAAGTTGAAATAGTGTGAAATACACTATGAACGTTTAGACCCCTAAATTAAAAATATCAATTCAAGCTATATGACAAACACAGAGTTTGCGAAAAATGAATACAAGCTATAAACAGAATTGATAAACAATCTAAGCCAATTTAAAATCACATCCACAGCAGAAAATAAAAGGCAAAGATAAGGGAAGAGAGATGCAAACACAAGGACAACACAGCGATGTGTTATCAAAGAGGAAACCGAAGCCCTCGACATAAAACATCTCCGCCGCCCTCCAAGCGGTAAGTAATCCACTAGAAAATGTAGCTGAGATACATGAACAGCAATAGACCCTCCAAGCCTAATCTACCCAATGTACCTAAGCCCCCCAAGCTTCTTGCTCCAATGAGGTTACGCCGAACCTATTTCTTTTCTAGCTTCCTGGATTCCGCTACTTGACCATAGCATCAACCAATATGAAATTGGTTCCTTCCTAACTGCTTCCCAAAACACCAAACAGCTTTCTCACAGGAATGGATATGGTGAGAAACTATTTTGGTAATGAGCCTCCCAAGGATTTGTCAATGGAGAGGAAGAGAGTAGAGGAATTTTAAGAGTCTCTTGGGTAAAGATTGTGGATGAGTCAATCTTATTTTCTCTAGGGTTTCTCTCACAAAATTCTCTTTGGAAGCTCTCTCTGAATCGTGGGTATAAGGGTATATATATAGTAGGGGGAGAAGGAATGTGAAATGTCATATTTTGCCAAACAGGGTGTTTTGGTGGCTTGACCTCGCAACTGGGTTGAGTCGCGAGTTCAAGCCTTGAGCAAACGGCCTGGCCAGCCTGGAATTTTTGTCCTGTAGTGAACAGCTGGCGCGACGCTTCAACTTCTGGCATGCTTGGCACGTGTGCTTCAATTTGGTGGTTTACAACTGCGAGCCACCCGCGAGATCCAGCCGCAAGTCCCTGCTTCTTTGCACACATTTGATCAATTCTTCACACTCTTTCACATACACTACCCTTACATGATTCCCACCTAAATATAGGGTTTCTAATTGCTAAAATACAAGCAAATTTGGAACGGAATAAAGCCAACAAAATGGTTGATTAAGTTCAACCTTACAATCTCCCCCTCTGGCTATTCTCTGACAAAACCCTAAAACAGACTCTAGACTTAACATATGAGTTGGGAACAGTTGAACATAACTCACTCACACCTAATTCTAGAAACTGTGAAGCTTTTGAATCATATGAACATGAATCTCCTGAAACACAACAATACACCATGATCATTGTATGCAGAAAAGCATGAAATGCATATGAAGCAAGCATGATGTGATCAAGCAAAGATGGAGTTAAGAAACAAACCACGACTTGATCAAACAAGCAATCACTATAAGGTAGTGATCACAATGCTCATTCACACTTGGAATGAACACTTAGACATACAAGCAAATAAGTTCAATACAAATCACTTGCATGCCCAACACTCAACCAATGCATAATACACTAAGTATATGGATCTAGGAACAATCCTACAAGGGCACAAGAGTGGCAGTACTTAAAAGGAAAATGCATGACATTTAATTAGAAGTACTGATTAAAGCAATGCATAAAGGCTGCATAAAAGCATGATACACACCATAAAGCCTACAAACATGCATAAAACATAACTCTAAAAGCTTACAAAAGCATCATGGGTACATAACATAAAGATATACTGAATAACAACTAAAAAAATGTTTAAACTGTTTGCTGAAAATCTCCCCCTTAAATAATTTCCTCCCCCTTTGATCATGCTAACACTCCCCCTTTCATTGTATTCCTCTCCCCCTTTTTGACATGGAATAGCTACATATTCTCCTCTAGCTGCCTTTGAATCTGATCCAATTGAGTCTGTAGGGAGGTAAACTTCATATCCCATCGAGTGTTGTGATGGTGTAAAATAGATGTGAGTTCTGAGATCTTGGTACTCAACTCGTGAACAGATGTCACAATGCTATCAAGTTTTTCATCAAGGGATAATGTGCTAAATTGCGAACCACTGTGAGATGCGGAAGTTTCCAGTTTGACTTTCTTCCAACTATGACCAATGCTTGCGTTGAATGTACGCTTGTTGATCGGACACGGTTTTATGCAGGGAGACTCATCTGCTATTGGGAGAATTCATTTGAGCTTCAAAATCCTAGAAATGAGACAACAGAAAGGAACACATATTCATGAATCAGTTCGTAGAACCGTTTTGCGCAGAACGTGAAAGATATGAGCACAGATGTCAATCTCTACATCAGAGATTAGGTTATGAAGAAACAAGGCACGTCCGAGGTTCATATACCCAGTGGTGGATAAGGGGTACAAGTTGTGGAACATCACTATTGTAAGCACTCTCAGTTTAGGAGGGAGAGAGGAAACTCTGACTGAGTTGCCATTGGATGAGAATTCCAAGTCTTGTCCAAGACCATCCCTAAGTAGTTCCTCATCTGGACAAAGGTCATCATAAACCGGTGGGTTTTTAAACATCGGCCAATTGATGTGAAGTATCTCTGCCAAATATGCAGGATAGACTGAAAATTTTTTTCTCCTAACCCAGCACTTGAGTTCTTCACCTTCCACAATTGCATTGGGATGAAATTATTTTACCAAATTCTCATAAGCTTCATTCAGATCGGAGAAAAGATAATTCCAATCCTTGTGAGCAAACCATTGTGGAATTTCAGTGTCATGAAGTGAAAATTGATCAACAGGTCTTTCTAATAGTGGTGTAGCATCTCGGAAATAATTCTCATGAGTCTGAAAGGCTGCATAGGATCTGAACTTGTTGGGATCAAACACTCCTGATGGGGAACGAGTCCTTTTTGTTTTAGGTAAGAAATCATCGACCTCAATGACAGGCTCCTTTCCTTTGGAACCACCTCCTTTCACAGCTGCTTTCTTGAATGGAGACATTTTCAGTCTGCATCATGTAACAGAAGGGAAAAAAAAAACATGAGACAAGAAACAAGAAACATCATTAGCAATGAGTTAATGTCAACATATGGATAATGAAGAAAACCCTAACTGGATGGAAATGTCTAGAAAAAGACAATGAGTGATCATGTGTCAGTAATGACCCAATGTCACAATATACAGTATAGTAGTATATAACCACTGGAAAACACACAATGAAGACACCAGATAGACATATACTCAGCAATTTAAGCAAAAACATGTTCGCACAGTATATCTCAATCTACAGTGATAACACAACAAAAAGAAAATTGTTCTCAAAACATGAAGAAATCAAGTGAGACAGAGAAAACACATACCTTTTTCTTGAAGATTTGAGAAGGAATGATGCAAAACTGAAAAAGGTTTAAAAACTGACTCAATTTTTGCCAAACACGCGATTTTCACAACTGAAGTGAGTTGCCAACAAGTCGCCAGGTCTAGCAGCCAAAACACTCAAAGACAAAATTGTGAAAAATTTTCTAAGTATTTTTCGCAACTGGAAGGTCTACCCGTAAGGGAATCGCGAGCTAAGCTGCGAAAATCTCTGTGTACCCCTCGCGACTGGACCCTTCACTCGCGAACAAGTCGCCAAAATTAACACGCGAGCTCGCGTCTGAAGCATGAGACTTGGATGACCCACGACTGAGTCGCCAAAACAGGGCAACACTGTTTTTGAAATTTTTCAATTTTTTCAAAAACAGAATACTTTCCAAAAACACCTAAAATACTCAAAAAAAATTTTGTGTTTAAATCAACAAAGATGGAGCATGTGAAAACACATTTTAACAAGTACAATCACACAAATGAATATGGCATTCATTGAACATAAACTTGTGTATTGTGTGTGGATATCAACAATGAGATAGTCCTTAATCTAATGTGAAGCTTCAATGATTAATTGAACCGAGGCATACACAATTAGCACTAGATCATGTGATTTATCTCAATTATAGAAGTATGCATATATGACCTCCCACAAGACTTGATAACTTAACTTGGAGCTTTACATTTGACTCCATCATTAGATCCTTTTGATCTTTTTGACACAATTACATCTCATTGTGAGAATGCCTTTTGATATTTCTCCTTGATGGGATAGCTTTTGGCCTTTTGAACAATCATACACTTTAATTTTTGGTCACTTTCCCTTTTTCCTAATCAAATACTAGTATGTGCAACAGGATTTTACAACTCAATATCTCATTTTATTTGGAGATTTACGTTTGGAGAGCTATTTTTAGCAAAAACAAAAAAATATAGAGTGGAAAGATATATAAGCACAAGTCTATGCATGTCTCAAGATCAACAAAAACATTCACTAATCATTCCTGACAAGTTTGAAGATCTATTTACAACAATCACATAGATTTCAAGATTTCTTTCACGGTGATAAGAGTGCAAGGAACAAGCTACGCTCGTAAATGCACAAAGCCATTAGTACAAAGGTACAAGGCAAAACAAGTTTTGAGACAAAACTCAACAATGTCAATCAAACTTTTGATTTTCTACTTTTTATGTGGTTTTTGGATTTTTGACACACAAGAATGAAAAGATTGATCAAAAGCAACAATGTAAAGACAACGAAAACAGACAAAGCAATAATAATAACAATAATAATACCAATTGTCCAACAAAGTAGTGTGTGACCCACAAACAAAGTAACACGATATAAGCAAGTAAAGCACACATCACACAAGAGATTCAAGGGATTGTACCAACGCCAATGGTCTTACGGAGGGATTCAAACCGTGGACCATCGAGAGGCTTGGTGAAGATGTCCGCCTTTTAATTGTCTGTGTGGATAAAATCAAGACACACAACTCTTTCTTCCACCAAGTCTCGAATGAAATGGTAACGTATCTCTATGTGCTTAGATTTTGAATGCTGGACTGGGTTCTTAGAAAGACTTATGGCATTGGTATTATCATAAAAAATACACATTGTATCTTGAGGAATTCCATAGTCATGAAGTAGCTTCTTCATCCAAAGAAGTTGTGTGCAACAACTTCCAGCAGCTATGTTACCAAGGTAGAAGTAGCCTCTTGAAGTACTCTTTCTATCGTCCACATTGCCAACCCAGTCTGCATTTGAATACCCGGCAAGACAAGCATTTGAGTCTTTTGAATACCACAAACCATAATCTGGAGTTCCATAGATGTATCGTATAATTCGCTTCACCGCAGTCAGGTGTGATTCTTTTGGAGCAGCTTGATATCTAGCACAGACACCAATACTGAATGCAATATCCGATCTACTAGCTGTAAGATAGAGTAGACTCCCAATGATACTCCTATACAAGGTTGGACTCAATTCCACCCCGGAAGAATCAACATTCGGTTTGGTAGACGAGCTCATTGGAATGAACGCATGTTTTTTGAAGTCTAGTCCAAACTTCTTGACAATGTTTCTAGCATACTTCTCTTGGGAAACGAATATGCCTTCCTTCTTTTGTTTGACTTGAAGGCCCAAGAAAAATGTGAGCTCTCCCACCATACTCATCTCAAATTCTTTCTTCATCTCTTCAAAAAATTCTATAGCCCGATCATCAATGGTAGCCCCAAATACTATGTCATCAACATATACTTAAGCCACAAGGAGGTAAGCTTCATCATTCTTAACAAAAAAAGTTTGGTCGGCATATCCCCTTTTGAATCCTCTATTTATGAGGTAATGGGTAAGACGATCATACCATGCTCTAGGAGCTTGTTTCAAGCCATAAAGTGCTTTCTTCAATCTCAATACATGATCAGGAAAGTGAGGATCCTCAAAACCTTTTGGTTGTTCTACAGACACTTCTTCATTCAAGTATCCATTTAGAAATGCACATTTTACATCCATTTGGTAGAGTTTGAAGTTCATAGTGCATGCAATGGACATAAGAATTCAAATAGACTCAAGTCTTGCCACAGGAGTGAATGATTCATCAAAATCTACTCTTTCTACTTGAGTGTTTCCTTGAGCTACTAGTCGAGATTTATTCCGGATTATCTCTCCATATTCATCGGTCTTGTTTTTGAATATCCATTTAGTGCCAATGACATGAACATTTTCAGGCCTTGGAGCAAGTTCCCACACATCATTTCTCACAAATTGATTCAGCTATTCATGTATTGACTCAATCCAATTTTCATCTTGGAGAGTTTCTTCTACCCTTTTTGGCAAAAATTGAGCAAGGTAGCAATGGTATGTTATATGATTGGCCCAAAGGATGTTTCATTTTCTAAGGCAAAAACCTTCATCTAAAGACCCTATAATGTTGCTACCCGGATGATTCCTAATCACTCTTGATGATGGCTTCTTTGATGTAGAGACTTCATCATTCTGTGAGATAGGAGGATGAATTTTTGGAGGTGTGAGAGGTCTTGATGTTATAGACATTGATCTTGTTTCCATTCTTGGGTTCATGGGAGTTGATTCTTCTACTGGTGTAGATCCTTCAACTTCTATATCAAGGGCTTCGACCTCAACATCGGGTTCTTTGATGCTCGGCCCTTCTCCATCATTGATCATCTCTACCTTTGTTAAGACATCATCAATTTTGACATTGATGGACTCCATTACTGTCTTAGTTCTCTTGTTGAAAACTCTATACGCCCGGCTAGTAGTAGAGTACCCAAGAAAAATACCTTCATCACTTTTTGCATCAAATTTCCCAAGGTTCTCCCAATCATTTAGAATATAGCACTTAGTTCCGAACACTCGAAAGTACTTCATTCTTGGCTTCTTTCCATTCAAAATCTCATAGGCGGTCTTCTTTGTTCCCACTTGGAGAATATTCTATTGCGAATGTGACATGAGGTGTTCACGGCTTCTCCCCAAAACTTTTGAGGTATTTGCTTGTTTAGTAGCATAACTCTTGCCATTTCTTGAATCACCCGATTTTTTCTCTCTACCACTCCATTTTGTTAAGGAGTTTTGGGGGCTGAAAATTCCCTTTTGATTCCATTCTTTACACAAAATGACTCAAATCTTGCATTCTCAAATTCCTTCCCATGATCACTTCTTATCTTGACAATATGAGCCCCTTTCTCGTTTTGTAGTTTCTTGCAAAGGATTTCCAACTTTTCACATGCTTCTAATTTTTCTCTAAGGAATTCAACCCAAGTGTATCTTGAGAAATCATCAACAATGACCATAATGTATCTCTTTCCTTCTAGACTTTCAGTTCTTGTAGGCCCCATTAGATCAACATGAAGAAGCTCTAAACATCGTGAAGTAGCAATCACATTCACCTTGTGATGGCTTGCATTCGTTTGCTTTCCCATTTGGCATGCACCACAAATAGTCTTCTTCATCTTTCCAAACTTTGGAAGTCCCTCAACTACGTCAAGTTTAGATACTTTAGCTACTTGTTTGAAATTCGCATGCCCAAATCTGTAATGCCAAAGTTCAAACATGTCAACACGAGTACTTCTACATGAAATGGGTGCTGTAGGAACTACTCCATAGCAATTATCTGTAGTCCTATTTCCCTCCAACACTTGAATCCCCTCTTCATTGATGATTATGCATCCTTTCTTTGAGAATTGGACAAGGAAATCCTCATCACATATTTGAATGATGCTCAAAAGATTCGCCTTCAGCCCTTTGATGTATAAGACATCTTTCAATAGAGGTAATCCTGGTATCTCAATAGTTCCTTTGCCAAGAACTTAAGCAGGACTTCCATCACCAAAAGTCACATAGTCACAAACCTTCTCTTTAAGTGTCTTAAACAGTGTTTTATCTCCTGTCATATGAAGAGAACAGCCACTGTCAAGATACTATAAGCATGAATTAAACACCTTCAATGAGGTATGTACAAACAAGCTTGCATGAGACAAACATTTTTAACCTTTAAATAAAATTTTTCTTCTCTTTCCATGCTTCTGTTAGATTGACATTTCTTTTTCAGATTATCAACCTTCTCACTCAACTCTCGATTTTTTCTTTTATACTTCTTAATCAAAGATTTAGATTTTGATATGCTATTGTGTAAGATGTAATTCACATTTTCAAAATATTTCAGCATGTGAACAAATATCCTAGCATGTTTCTTTGTTTTTAACAATTCTAAGAGTTCATTGTTAGGACACCCTTCAATCATACTCATATAGTCATTATCACAAGCACTTAGACCACAATTCAGCAAGACCTTTTTCATAGCAGTAAACAAAACCAGGGGTCTAGGATCGCACTTGGGTAATCAAACCACAGCTAGTGCACCAATTGAAAGTTCAAATAATGTGAAATACACTTTGAACGTTTAGACCCCCAAATTAAAAATACAAATTCAAGCTATATGACGAACACAAAGTGTGTGGAAAATTAACACAAGCTATAAATAGAATGGGATAATTACAGATAACCCTCCTGTGGTTTTAGCGAAAATCACTTTGCCTACCCGTGGTTTGAAAAGTGTCACTTAACCCACCTGAGGTATGTTTCCGTCACCCTCCGTAACCCACCTCGGTCTCTGCCGTTACAAAAACACCTTTTAACCCCAAAACAGAACATAACGCGAATCAAAACACCTAAAACTCAAACACTTTTCGAGAGAGAGACCCGAGGTGCGATCAAGCTGTTCGTCGTGGTTTGGAGCGTTTGGAGGGAGAGAAAGTACTTTTTTTGCATCATCGAAGCTAGGCAAGGTATGTGTGACTGCTGCATTTGTGTTCCCACCCACGTATTTGTGTTTGTTCTTGATTTAGGTTTTCAGAGTTTGTTCAAGTGCAAACTTACTGTGTGAAAGTGAATATTTGTACTTCCCAGGAATTGTGTTATGTTGATATGTCTTCATCAAGTGGTATTAAGTTGAATCATTAACCAAAATCGTCAAAATCATTAAGTTGAGGTATTAACAAATTAACACCAATTAACATTCCCCATAAGATTTAACAATTATACCCAAAAATAAAAAAAAAAATACCGCAAGAAAATCAGTAAGAGCGAAAAGATAAAAAAAAAAAAAAAAAAAAAAAGGACACATGAGCAAAGCATAACAGTCCAGTTCATTTCATACAAGAATGGGACAGGTTTTCAATTATTTTTTTATATTTTCAAAATGCTCAGACTCACATAACATTAGTGCTATACTTACGTTGAACAGGTTTGAATTTCCATTTTGAAATTATTATCCCAGATTCATGGAAAAAAAAATCGCAAATTCAAGGTAGATGCATTTTGAAATTGAAAGTCCGAATTATGGTTAAAACGTGGAACTAAAGTGAAATCGAATGAAAAGAAGAAAATCCCCAAAAATCGGGTGAGGACAAACCCTAATCTAAAAGGCTAAAAAAAATTTAGTAATAATCGTGTGAAGTAAAAGGTACAAACAAGATTGATTTTAAAGAGAGAAAAGAATGAAAAGAATAAACACAGAAACAAAGCCCTTTGGTGAAATCCAACATGTATGACACTAAAAAAAGAAAAATCATGGACATGGATATGGACTTCGAAATGGAACTTTGGGCACTAAAACAAGTGCTTTCTCTCCCTCCAAACGCTCCAAACCACGACGAACAGCCTGATCGCATCTCGGGTCTCTCTCTCGAAAAGTGTTTGAGTTTTGGGTGTTTTGATTCGCGTTATGTTCTGTTTTGGGGTTAAAATGTGTTTTTGTAACGGCAGAGACCGAGGTGGGTTACGGAGGGTGACGGAAACATACCTCAGGTGGGTTAAGTGACACTTTTCAAACCACGGGTAGGCAAAGTGATTTTCGCTCAAACCACAGGAGGGTTATCTGTAATTATCCCAAATAGAATTGATAAAAATCTAAGCCAATTTAAAATTACATCCACAGCAGAAAATAAAAGGCAAAGATAAGGGAAGAGAGATGCAAACACAAGGACAACACAACGATGTGCTATCGAAGAGGAAACCGAAGCCCTCGGCGTAAAACCTCTCCGCTACCCTCCAAACGGTAAGTAATCCACTAGAAAATGTAGTTGGGATACATAAACAACAATAGACCCTCCAAGCCTAATCTACCCAATGTACCTAAGCCTTCCAAACTTCTTGCTCCAACGAGGTTACACTAAACCTATTTCATTTCTAGCTTCCCGGATTCCGCTACTTGACCATAGTATTAACCAATATGAAATTGGTTCCTTCCTAACTGCTTCCCAAAACACCAAACAGCCCCCTCACAAGAATGGATATGGTGAGAAAAGGTTTTGGTACTGAGCCTCTCAAGAGAGTAGAGGAATTTTAAGAGTCTCTTGGGTAAAGATTGTGGATAAGTCAATCTTGTTTTTTCTAGGGTTTCTCTCACAAAATTCTCTTTGGAAGCTCTCTCTGAATCGTGGGTATAAGAGTTTATATATAGTAGGGTGAGAAGGAATTTGAAACGTCATATTTTGCCAAACAGGGTGTTCTGGCAGCTTGACCTCACAACTGGGTTGAGTCACGAGTTCAAGCTGCGAGCAAACGGCCTGGCCAGCCTGTAATTTTTGTCTTGTAGTGAACAGCTAGTGCGATGCTTCAGCTTCTGGCATGCTTGGCACGTGTGCTTCAATTTGGCAGCTTGCAGCCGCAAGCCACCCACGAGATCCGACCGCGAGTCCCTGCTTTTTTGCACACACTTGAGTAATTCTTCACACTCTCTCGCACACACTACCCTTACTTGATTCTCACCTAAATACAGGGTTTCTAATTGCTAAAACACAAGCAAATTTGGCACGGAATAAAGCCAACAAGAGGGTTGTTTAAATTCAACCTTACATATTTGGAAGAGGAGAAATCTAGAGTAAGCTATCCACAAGTTCAGTGATTTCATCTCCAGTACATGGCAATGACATTCTCACCTTCAACTGCTAGACCTTATATGATGAAGATGGTAGACCCTCTCTTAATCTTTTTGGTATAGCCATATCCTTTACAATGAAACTTTCCAGAAACAATTTTAAAAGATATGTGAATAAATGATGGATAGAAATAACAAAGATAAGGAGCAAGATATCAAATCAGAGAGAGCAAAAAATACCTTGGCTGAGTTTGTTGTCAAAGTCAATAGTTTGGAATTTCTTAGCTTTGCGAGAAATTCAATCTCTTCAACATTCTAAGGAGCAATGTCTTGCATCTAGTAGGTAACTTTCGACAGAGCCAAAGCATTTGACGAGAATGGTAGTACACTATGCCCACAATTTGTGAATTTACATAAGTTGGGATTCTCAATGAAGACTTCAACCAGACTGCCCCAGTACATTAAGTACAATGTCTAAAGACGAGGACTTGAAATCTTCAGTCCTTCTAGTGTACGACAATGGTCTACGCTCAAGTACTCGATTAGTGCAAGTTGAGAAAAATGATTATGGAACCACTTCTCTGTTATGTTTGGTGCACTAAATTTTAACATTCTCAAATTATTACAAGAGAGCAGATTGATCTCACACTGTTCAGGCCAACGTGTAATTACTAGACAAAGATTTGATGCTTTCAACTCAACTCTCTCAAGATCATCGTTGAGTTCCACCTCAACTCACTTGGCTTTAATAAGACCGGAGAACTTTATACTTTCTAATTCATGGCACTACATAAATTTCATGTCTTCTATCACATGACTCCCAGCAACTAGTTTTTGAATAGTTTATCATCTGCATCAATGCAAGCTAAAGACAATATTTTCAAAGAGGATAGGTTTATATTACCACAGTTTGTGTCCAACTTACACCGACATAGAAAATTAGAGGCACTTCTTCGACAAAGGAAGCTGTGAATCTTATTTGCAGTAAGAATGTACCATGCCAACAAGTGGTGCTTTTTGACATTGATCTCGCGTACAAGGGAGGTGGAGGATTTGCTACTTCCACCTGTACTAATGTTCAGCCTGCAGTTTCGGGCAAGCTAAATCCTCCTACTTGTACCATTAAAAATTAATGAAATGCTTCCCAAGCTGTTAAAACTAATGTAGAATGAACAAATACAATTTGCAGATAGGTTATCAAGGTTCTATTCTAAATACAATTCCATCTAGCGTGTTCCCTTTTTCTTTATTTAAATGAAATTGGGGAATTTTTTTAGTTATTTTTTGAGTTGTTTAAGTTTGGCCTTTCGTTGAAATCTGCTATGATCTGTAGTGTTGTTGTAGATAGTAATTGTTCTATTATTGCAATTGAGATCATTCTTAACAAAAATCAAAAAATTTATTCAACTCTTCCTAAATGCTTTTTATTCTTAAGTAATATTGTCCACCAATATTGTTAAGCATCTACTACCAATCCAATTTAGTACACAATTGGGGAAGTAAACAAAAACAAAAAGAGCAAAATTTTAGGTTTCAATGGAATTTTGATCGTTTTTTAGGTTCCGGGGGTATTTTGGTCATTTTTTGGGTTTTAGAGGTATTTCGTTCATTTTTTAGGTTTAGGGGGGTACTTTGGTTTTTTTTTTTTAGGTTTTGAGTGTATTTCAGTCATTAGATGGGTTTAGGGAGTATTTTGGTCATTTTTAATGTTTTAGAGGTATTTTGGTCATTTTTTAGATTTAAGAGGTATTTTGGTCATTTTAAGATTTCAGGGGGTATTTATTTCATTTTTAGGTTTAGGAGGTATTTTGGTCTTTTTAGTGGTTTTGGAGTACTTAAGAGTTTGGTGATTTGTAGAAATGTTATTTGGGCTTAATTGGATACCTAGTTAAAACCCAATTAACATTAGTTATAATTGGGTTACTACCCATTTAACCCAATTAATAATTGGGTGGGTTTAGGTCCTATTTAAGTTGGTGGGTTTGTGTGCGAAAATGGGCATGGGTTGATTTTGACAACTCGACTCGATCCATGGACAGCCCTGGCCATTACCATCATCAACCAAAACCAAAAGCCTATTCAATTGTATGTCTTTCACAGAGTCACTAAATTACAAGCCAATCCTTCAATAAGTAACTATTTTGAGGCTGCTAGATTTATCCATTTAGCTTGGTACTCACACACCCAACATGTATCTATAGTACTATTTAAGGGTATTGCCCTATTTGGGATCGTCTATTTAGATGCCCAAAATACCCTCAAATTCATCTGTTTCTAAGGCTTAAATTATAGGGTTAGACATGTAAAATTAGTATTTCAAAAACACCTAATTTTTAGCTATAAAAAATAAAAATAAAAAAAGTTTTTTCTCCCAACTCCATGTTTCTTCCTCACGTTAGTTGTCAAGTACTAATACAACTTCTTCTTTTAGGAGAAAAAAAAAAAGTTTTTTCCTTTTTCTACAAACGTACCATTTTTTTTTTCTTTATCACTGAACTATTTTTTTCCCACCTCCACATTTCTCTCTCGCATTAGTAGTCAAGTACTAATACAACTTCTTAAAATAAAAAATAAAATAAAGCTCCCATGAGTAAAACGTGTTATCCCAAAAAATAAAAAATGAAAAGCATCACATACAAGCATAATAAAAAGTCACTACTAATATATTCTCATGTATCGACTAAATCTTCCTTACCAACATACAAGCATTTGAATCACATTCTTCAGCATCACCCAAGATATATCAAGTAACGAAAACACAAGTGACCAAATATCTCATAATTGAGTAATGAAGTAGAAGGTGATCAATTGATTTCCCACTACATTTGCACATACAAAACAAATCAACATTGACTAAATTCCACTTTCAAAAACTTTCCCAAAGTTGTTCTCCAATGTCCCTGTAAAAAAAAAAAAAAAAAAAAGAAGAACCTTACAAGGCACCTAAGCACTCTAAATACTCTTCCATGGGAACATTACTCTTGAAGATCCTCTCAAAGCATCATAGAATGATCAAATACTACTTATAAAATAAAATAAAATAAAAATCAAAGAATGATCAAACATGGACTTCTAACCTCCAAGACACTTGGTCTTCACCTCCATTAGTAGGAAAAATGAAAATATAACAAATCAAAAAGCTAAACCACAGACCCAATTCTCAATCCTAGAAAGCACAATTAAATCAAGAATTCCAAGAAGCCACTCCTGTTTCTATTTATTTGCCTATAGCTAAAGCATTCTTGTCCACAGCCAAGTAAAAAGATCAAGAAACAGGCCGATCGGTTATAGCTCAACTAGTACTTCCTTCTCCCATGATAATTAGTTGGAGGATGAAGTCATGTGTCTAAGACACATCGGGTGATTGTGTAACTTACAAACCAAAATAATAATAATAATAATAAATTAAGAAACAAGTCTTTCATAAAAGACTTATTACACCATAAATCACACCAAAAATAACTGTTTTACCATCTCTAACTAGAAATTTGATATGCTAGAAAAAAGACCTAAACTCCTCTAATACTCTTCCATATATCAGCCCCATGAAATCCCCCTTAATTGTCTTTGTTGCTCCCTTCCCACACCCCCCTCTTCTCCCCCCAACCCTTTAAAGAAATGCCTCTCCATGTTCTACACTAATGACACGCCTCCAAAGTTGAGAGTGACCTCCACAATCATTGTCCTAGGAGGAATTGATTAAAAGTACTTAATTTATGCACCCCACTCCTCCTCCACTAAATAAAATTTGTTGGTGCCACCCAACCCACAAAAGGATTGTTTTGCAGTTTTCCCCATCCATTAGAAATATGAATAGGCTCAGTGAAAAGCAAAATAAAATATGTTTGTAGGCTAGATAGCATACTTTTGATAATGGCAATCCTTCCTTTTTAAAGAATACAACTTATTCAAACCTACTAATATCTTTTCCACCTTTTCAATGATACTAGGGTTTTTGTCTTTCTCATACCTTTTCAGTGATGACATTCCAAATTGTTTGCGCCTTAGAGGACAAACTCAGAGATAATCCCAAATATACCATAGGTTGGGTACCCACCTTTATTTTATTTTATTTATCATTATTATTTATTACAACAATCAAGTTAGTTATATAAGCATAAAGAATTTAACCACTCAAGCAGAGTATTGAATAATAAAAGCTTCAAATCGTTAAGCATTCCTCTCTAGCCAAATACCCACCTTACAATCCAAGACTCAAGCTAGCTCTATTATGCCCTTCACTTCACCTATTGATTGGTTAACCTTTAACCTTGACATTAACTCAAAATAGAGAAAAACATATCGAATATAACCAAGCTGACCAGAATTTGATTCACATAATAACATTGTAGCATCAACAAAAATAGATGAGAGATTTTCATAACCCCTTTACTTTGTCCCATAAGCTGAGACTAGCTTACCCACCCTCCACAACTTTGTATAACGTCCTGCTGAGTATTTCCATCACCAAGATGAAAAAAGAAAAAAGAAAAGAAAAGGATAATGGGTCTTCTTACTCAATCCTCTTGAACTATTGAAAAAAACATTTTGGCTTCCATTAACCATAATTAAGAATCAAATTGTAGAAACACAAACATAAAACTGAACCCACTTCCTCCACTTTTCTACAAAATCAAAATTTTCTAATAGATACATCAAAATAGCACCAAATAACATGATCATTTGGTTTTTCAATATCCAGCTTACATATTGCCCTAGGACTATTGCTTCATATTCAGCTATCAATGCACTCATTCTCAATAGGAAATGAATCAAGGATTTGCCAGCCTTCTATGAAAGCAGTTTATGTATCTCAAACAAGACTACCTATAGCACATTTTAAAGCTATTGACCTACATCTTTTGATGCAAACAAGAAAGAGTTCAAGGAAAAACAAGATTAATTATATAAAGATTCAAGATTTGTGATCTAGTTTGATGTGGGACTTCCTTGACACCACAAATGAATGGCCATTTGACCAACATTAGGAAAAAAGTAATTTATAGTAACTTGTAGGGAAAAAATGTCCAAACCCCCCTTGAACTTTGAGGTAGTGGCCAAGACACCCCCTCAACTTTTATTTTAGCCAATTTGATCCTTAAACTTCACACAATTGCCAAATAGAGCCATCTGTTAGTTCACTGTTAAACTCACATTAGTCAATCACATGACAAGCACGTGTAAAGAAAACTTGCCCAAGAAACCAAGTTCAGGCATTCACCAGAGGAGAGAGGATCTCAACGAAGCGGTGGCAACACTGGAGTCGCCGATTGCTCAGTTCGTTTGGCAATCATTGCTAGTTGATCCCACCAATAATCTAGGATTTTTTTTCTCTCTCATTTTCTTTCATTTTCTCAGCAAACAAACAACCTTTAATTTCTTATTTCTTTTATTTTCTCGACCAGCAAACACCTCAACAAGCTTTCTCACAAGATCTCCAAACCCATCAGAAAAAAAAACCCCTTTTGATCACAATCAAACTCAATCCCCAAATCAAAACCTTAATCCCAATCCCCGAAAATCACAACCAGAGATTCAACAACAACATCAACCACCAATCTACAATATCAACAAGAATGACTTCAGGGACATAGTTCAGAAACTCAGAGGCTCACCCACACACAAACGCTTCTCAAGTCTGCCACCTCTTCATGCGCCTAAGCCTCCAAGCTCTCGCCTCTACCCCTGGCGCAACATAGCAATCGCCCCCTCCTTTGCTAAACAACGTCGTTGCTTTGGTCACCATTCCTACCAATAACGGCAACAGGAGATTGAACTCGAGTGATGCCACCACTTAATTGAGAGATCCTCTCTCCCTTCCAGTGAACGCCTGAACCAATGGACCTGGTTTTTCTCTCTCTTTTGCTCAATAAATTGGGTAAGTTCTCTTTACACGTGCTTGTCACATGATTGACTAACATGGGTTTAACAGTAAACTAACAGATGGCTCTATTTGGCAGTTGTGTGGAGTTTAAGGAGCAAATTGGCTAAAGTAAAAGTTGAGGGAGTGTCTTGGCCACTACCTCAAAGTTCAAGGGGTGTTTGGGCATTTTTCCCGAACTTATGTAAGGAGACACCACCCTTCAGGATGTTACATAACAAGCCCCAGTTAAGGGTCTTCCCATAGATTGTAAAGACTCATTTGTAAACATATTTTAATCTTCTTTTCTGGATTTTTTTTTTTTTTTTTTTTTTTGTGGGGGGGGGGGGGGGGGGGGGGTGTGGGAGTTGATAAGAGGTAAAGTAATCTAAATATGGATTTGATGTCTTACAATATGTTGCCATCTGCCAAAGTGATTGAGCATTTTGAACCGCTCATAATAAGGATAACTAAATCATAGTATGATATATTCTCTAAATATCACGGAGAAGTTTTTATCATCACAGTGAGTTAAATATTAGGGTGCACCATATACTGGACAATGAGTCAATGACCGGTAATTCTTCATAAATTTATTCAGTTTCTGAGTCCTTCTTTACCCTTTATCTAAGTCTTAGATCTCTCTCTCTCTCTTCATGAAAGACAACAGACAAATCCACCATGGTCAAGATTCCATGGGTCTCAATATATGGACTTTTTTTTTGATAACTGAGAGACCTTCCCAACACATGCCCTTCGGACTCGTGGTGGCCAAGGAAAATTCGGGATGTGGGTGGGTCCCCCCTTTAAGCTTGCACATCAAGTAATTGCAACTGAAATGCAACAGCTAGGGATATGGACATCCATATGCTATTTCCATTTTCCACAAAGTTTCTCTTACTATTAAGCTATTTAAGAAGGATGATCTCAGTTCTTTCTATCCTGTCACACTCGTTTGATCTATACCTGCTATTCAAAGTCAATAGATTTAACACCCTACCAAATCTGAAGGACAATTTTGGTATAATGTAAAAGATATGCAACCACATGAAGCTTAAATAACGAGCCACGGGATATTTAGACCTGTGGAATCTTGACCACAGTGGGTATGTCCATTGTCTCTCTGTCTCTCTCTCTCACTCCACACACACATACACACTAGATTTACCATGACATGATGACAAACATAGACATTACACGATGTGCTTCCTATAAAAGGACCATGATGTTGGCAGAAGGCACTCTGCATATAACCAAATTTTCAGACTTGTAATTTCCTGTAAGAAGCTTGACATGAAGATGAGACAACATTAACCCCCTCCAAACAGCTCCGTCTTGAAACAATAACCATCTGGATATGGTCACGAATGCAAAAATATGCCATATCCAAAATAGCTTGCCAGAAGTCTATCATACAGATGCTTTAAGTTCTACAAGACATCTCAGTCTCACATTGCAAAACTTTAATTGGTTCAGTTAAATCAGAAATATAAAATTTCAATATACAAGTTCAATCAACATCATAATGTCTTATAAAAGTTATAAAACTTTTATACTAGTTTTATACTAGTTATAAAACTTCTTAGATAATAAAAACCATCCCATATAAAATGCAACATACCTGCTACAGCTATTATAAATAACAAGGTCAACAAGAGCACTCAAAGCAACTCCACCGGTTATGGTAATCAAAACAAAAGACACTACTTTCCGACCAAGTGATTTGCACTTCCCTTCGTCCACGGGCTTTGCAGAACTGCAGGAAGCAATCTAATCAGTCAAAATCAAGCTCAACTTCCCCAATTAAATATGGGTATGAAAGCTTTTAGCTTTAAGCTCGAATTCATTGATCTTAACAATTCATCTTTTTTGGTCTCAAAAAAGAAAAACACAACTCAAATGGGTCTGATCTGAAATCACAGAATTCAACTTCTCAAGTCATTTACATGTATTGTTTTCTTCCACATTTCCCATTCTCAAAATTTTAAATTAGACCCATTGCCCCTTTCTTTTCCATCAAATTTTCCTGCTGTAAAGCATATGAATTTTAATACAGTCCAAGTCCAACCAATCTATCCTAATACAGACCCTGAAACTCAGTTCTCGTATTTCCTTAACCAAAACAAAAACATGTCGTTTTCTCGGATAACAAACAAACAGAGTGACAATAAAAACCTTGCCTCAGACAAAGATATACTAAGAAAGATTGGAAATCAAAATATGAGTAATTAACAAAGAAAAAAAGAAACAGATGGGTGGGAAATATCGCATACCTGGAAAGCTGTGACGTTGGGGTTGGGGAGTTCTTGAACAAGGAGATTAATCTTCTCCCCAACATTTCTCTGCTTTGCTTAGCTCGCTCAGAGCCTATGCCTTGTGTTAAGTTTAAACCCTTCCTCTGAGCAAGATGGGTTTTGTGGGGGCCGTTAGGTTTTGAGTTTGTAATGTTGGCAAACCCAAGACAAAAAACTCAAGTTTGGGATAAAAACAAGTGAGTTATAAGCTAGTTGGTTCGATTGATCTAAAATCGCGTATCAGCAAAATCAATAGACGTAAAAAAGCCATAACTTATTCGTTTGAAGCCCAAATCGCGAGCCGTTTTTTCCAATATTTAAAGGATATTATAAGCTAACCCTAGGTGGGGTTTTGAGAGTTTTTTAGAGAGATTAGAGTGTATCTTGTGCCTCTTTTGTAGATCTAGGGTTTTGTATCCAAAAGCTCTCTTATGTCTTATACAGTGTTATTTCTTGAAGAATCTCAAGATCCGGTATTGTAGAAGTTACTGCTTTCTCTAGTCATCAAAGGTGCTGATAATCTAAACCTTCAAGGATGGTCTTGGAGTCACAAACAGGAGAGTTTGTGTCGCTAAACCTTTGAGTGGGATCTCAAAGTCACAAACGTGGGTGTTTGTGTTCTGCAAAGTCCAAAGAAAGAAGGAGTCCGTGGATTCGGAGCTTGCACGTGGTCATGTCAGTAAGTTTTACTGGTGGGTAGCAATAAGAAGTCGAGCGTGGGGGCTTGTAAGTCTTATTGTATGAACTTCGATTCTTTCAAGATAGTGGATTCAAATTTACCTTGAGGATAGTTAGGTTAAATCCTCCACAGGTTTTTACTAGTTTAGTTTCCTGGGTGATCATATCTTGTATCATTTATATTTCCGTTGCTTTACCGATATGATTATTTGATTGTGTTAACCTAGATTTAATTAATTTGACTAAGTAACAACTTGGCTAAATTCCTAGGTTAATCCAATTGTATTTTAAGGAGTCTAAAAACTAACAAGTGATATCAGAGCAGGTTGCTCTTCTGTTTTAGATCTTTTGATCTAAGAGTTGATCCTTGACCCCCGTTGTCATGGATAATTTGATCATGTTTCTGCTCATGCTTCTGTTGATTTTATTGATACCTGTGAAACTCTTCGTATGGAATTATTGAAATCTATGAAAATTGCTAAGAAATTCAAGGAAGAGTTAAAATTGGCTAATCTTGAAAAAGATGAATTGATTGTTAGATTAGATGAATCTAATAAAAAGAATGAATTTTTGAGAAATCAAATTTCCTCTCAAGATGAGAAGATGAAAAGCTTGGAACAAGAGTTAGTTGAATCTAAAGCTAAAATTGAAAATTTGACTAGTACCAAGCCTGCTATTGATAACAGAAGTGTTTTTATTTCTCTTAAGCCTAAAACTGAAAAAGTTTATATCCCTCCTTTTAAGAGGAATAATAAAGAAAATGTTTATTTTGCTAGGTTAGACAAAGATAAAAGTTTTGATGTAAACGCTTATGTTTCTAAACCTAAGTCTAAACCTACTGTTAGAGAGCATAATAAATCTGTTTTTGTGCCTACTTGTCACATTTGTGGTGTTGTTGGTCATATTAGACCAAATTGTTCTTTGTTGAGGCAAAAACCAAAATCTGAGAATAGATTTGTTGTTAGGAATATTGATGTTCCTAAATTTGTTCATGTTTGCCACTTTTGTGGTGTCCATGGTCACATTCATCCTAATTGTCATAAATTCAAATTTAAAAATTTTGTATTTCAATCTAGGATATGTAATGATATTTCTCCTACCATAAGTCCATATAAATTGTTTCATATTTTTTTGAAAAAATTGAGCTTGTTGGCTTGTGAAAGGAATTTGCAGGATTTTAGTCTTTTTCAGAAGATTAGTGTAATTCCTCAAATACACTCTGCATTTCATGGATTTTCACCTACAAAGCCAAAGACTTGTGCTACATGGGTGAGAAAAGATTCTCCAAGGTAAGTATTGTTGACTTGTCTTTGATTTAATTCTTTCAATTATTTATGGACATGTCTTGATTTTGTTTTTTGGTTGTTTTGTTTTTTATGTTGTTTTTTTATAAAAAAAAAATCCAAAAACATTGAAAAATTTCAAAAAGACAAAAATATTTTATTTTGTGTCTAGTTTTATTTTTCTTGAGGATTACATGAATTAAGATATTTCTCTCTTAATTTAGAACATGCTTGACATTGTGGAGAAACTTGAATAGTATATGTTATATAAGTGCTAAACTATTTCTGATTTTGTGTGGGTATGTACTAATTTGTACATGTACTCAAGGGTTAATTAAGAAATTAATATTTCTTGTTTGTGTACCCTCTATAGCTTAGTTAAGCACCGTCATGCATTACATTTGCATTGTTCATTTAGCATAATATGTGCTTTTTGTTTTTGGTTATAAATTTTTCTTTAAAAAAAAAAAACCAAAAAAATTTCTGTGTTTTATATTTCACATCTTGGATTTATAATCAAGGATTGGCCATTTTATCTTTACATAACATGTGTATGTATCTTGTTTAGCTTTGATGAGCTTATTTTATTTGCACTTGACTAGTTGAAACTTTGTAGTGCATGTTGTGTGGGAAAGATGTTTTTGGTGTTTATCACGTTGTCTTAATCTTGAAGTCACATATTATTTGACTGTCGGACTTGATCCTTTTGAGAAAAACATAAATAACCATCTCACCACTGTTCACTAGCCAATCATGAACACCTTAGTGCATATCTTAAGATTTTTGTGCTCGAGAAAGTGTAGCACATGCACAAAAAGAACATAAGGTGAAGCCTCGGTTTAATTGATAAATGCTTAAAATTGGTGTGTACTATTAGGCTTAATGCCAAATCACTTAATTTAAATTGGTGTGTATATTATAAGACAAAATTCAAGAAACTTACATGATTGTAAGCTTATGTTCTAGGAGATGTGGGAGTTATATGATGTAACTCTTTAGGTAATAGTCTCTTTTAAATTCTATGTGATGAAAATTGTAGACTTTGTGATTGATTGCTATTCACATATCACCTCACATGTATCTCAAGTTTTTGCTAATTGCACACATTACACAAGTTACTCTTTGCTAAACTTGGTACATTATATTGTGTATGATTTTGTTGTGGCCATCCAAGATTAAAAGTTCTTTGATTTTAATGTAAAATGGGTTTAATGTTTGTGCTTTGAGGACAAATTGATTGAAAATCTTGATTTTGGAAGATCTGGGTTGAATTCAAGTGTTTTTGAAAAACTTTTTTTCTCATACTCATGCTTTTTTTTTTTTTTTATAAAACAATATGCTTTGAGGAGTTTCTGCATTAAAATGCTCTGTTTTTCAAAAATCTTATTTTTCCAGATTTTCAATTGATCGAACTTGTTTTTCGATCAAACGAAACTGCAATTAAAATTTTTGGTTTGAGTCTGCCTGACTCAATTGATGTTCAATCGATTCTCGATCGATCGTAATTGAAAATTTTTAAGTTTCTATGTTTTTGACCAAAAATTTTTTCATGCATCATTTGTGTTTAGGATTCACATGCATTGCATTGTTTTTGTATCCATCTTGCAGTTTTGCAGTCATATCTCTCATTGTTTTCACACATAACATGCATACACTTTGCTACATTGGGTATTCAAATTGATCAAAAAATTAATTGATTAATTTTTGAGCTGTGTACTTTCTAGTATATGCCTTTTTTATGTGTGAATTGTAGAAAATATTTTTCTTAAGAGATATGATGGATAATCAATGTGCAAATATTTTCTCTACTCATGCAACTGTTTATCGGTCACATAGTGTCAAATTTGCATTTATTGAAAGAGAGAATATTTTTCTTCATATGTATCCTCAACTTAGTTTTTTTTAAAACTTGGTTTGTGTCTTTTTATTTTTCCCCACCTCCTAAATTTTCCCCAAAACTGTTTTTCCCAAAACTTGTTTTGTTTTTCCTATTTTTATAGGGGAAGAAGCTTGTTTTTTAACCTGTGTTGTTCATAGGGGGAGTTGTCTCTATTTTCTATAGAGTTGAATTGTTTTGTGTTCCCTTAATTCTCTATTTTCTCTTATTCTCTGTTGTGTATGTTTTCTGTCGACCTTCTGATTGGGTTGTCTTTGTCAATACGTGACAAAAAAGGGGAGAGAGATTTAGATGAGAATCTGTGGGAATCCTGTTTGTTTTGTTTAGGGGGAGTTGAAATTGATTTTTGAAAGGGGGAGAATATAAATTTTTTTTTTTTGTATCTAACTTAGGGGCAGAGTTAGTTTACTTTTGTTTTTTATATTCTGTTTCATATTATTGTTTATATGTCTTTCTTTCCACACATGCGTTGATGTGTTTGTTGAGTGTTTGAAGAAAGACAGGTACATTCTGATCAAGACCTTCTACCTCTTATTGGCAACTTCTAGGTTAGGAGTCTTAGATTGGGATTTGTGATGTATTTGGGCATTTTATTGTATATGGGCATTATGTTGTATGTGTGTTTTGTCACGGATTGCCAAAGGGCGAGATTGTTAGGTTTTGAGTTTGTAATATTGGCAAACTATGACAAAACATGACAAAAAATAAGTCTTATAAGTTTAGAACGGTCTACATTGAAGCCCAAGACAAAAAACTCAAGTTTGGGATAAAAACAAGTGAGTTACAAGCTGGTTGGTTCGATCGATCCAAAATCGTGTATCAGCAAAATCAACAAACGTAAAAGTGCCATAACTTATTTGTTTAAAACCCAAATCGCGAGCCCTTTTTTCCAGTATTTAAAGGACATTATAAGATAACCCTAGGTGGGGTTTTGAGAGTTTTATAGAGAGATTAGAGTGCATCTTGTGCCTCTTTTGTAGATCTAAGGTTTTGTATCCAAAAGCACTTTTATGTCTTCTACCGGTGTTATTCCTTGAAGAATCTCAAGATCCGGTGTTGTAGAAGTTGCTGCCTTCTCTAATCATCAAAGGTGCTGATGATCTAAACCTTCAAGGGTGGTCTTGGAGTCACAAACAGGAGAGTTTGTGTTGCTAAACCTTTGAGTGGGATCTCAAAGTCACAAATGTGGGTGTTTGTGTTCTGCAAAGTCCAAAGAAAGAAGGAGTTCGTGGATTCGAAACTTACACGTGGTCGTGTCGATAAGTTCTACTGGTGGGTAGCAATAAGAAGTCGAGTGTGGGGGCTTGTAAGTCTTATTGTATGAACTTCGATTCTTTCAAGATAGTGGATTCAAGTTTACCTTGAGGATAGCTAGGTTAAATCCTCCGCAGGCTTTTACCGGTTTGGTTTCCTGGGTGATCATATCTTGTGTTATTTATATTTCCGCTGCTTTACTGATATAATTATTTGATTGTGTTAACCTAGATTTAATTAATTTGACTAAGTAACAACTTGGCTAAATTCCTAAGTTAATCCAATTGTGTTTTAAAGGGTTTAAAAACTAACAGGGGGGTTTTACAACTTCTCTTTTGTTGCCGTAGATTGGTTTAAAGGCATAACATTACCAGCATTTTTATGCAAATTCTTAGTCACATCTATTTCAAAAAAATACAAATAACATTACTAGAACAACGTTATCAAACTGCCCTTATATGTTTTTTTGTGTTGCTTTGCATGAAAGTTCCAAAGGTAGCGCCAAAAGTTTTTTTACTTTTTTTTTTTTTTTGTTTGAAAATTGTTGTTGCAAGCACAAAAGTGTACAAACAAGAAGGGAAATATTATTTTGAAAGTATAATTTTAGTTAGGCTCATGCTAACGAGTGCCCTTAAGACATTGGTTAAGAATCTAGTTAAAGAAAATTTTTATGGGGAAAAAAAAAAAGCAATTAATGTTTTGACAGATTTTTTCATTTTCCATAAAAGCAATGTCAAAACTTTCCTAAAATAAATTCTTAATCAATGCCCTAAGGTCACTCATTAACATTTCCCTTTTAGTTAATATTTTGATTTCACAATTTAAGTAAAACTAGTTTGTAACCTTATGCATATACATAGATACATTTAAAGATATACAATAGGATACATAATATAATTCCTATATATATAATTTAAATACTATTGATAGTCATTTTTATATTTTGTTAACTCTTTAAAAATTTTTGTAAGGATATTATTAGGTACAAAATGTAAATTATCTATTTTTTAAAAAATATTATTGTGAAGCACTTACTTTTTATGATTCATTTATTCTAAACTTTTTGATTTTTGTACTTAATAACTCACTTTTTTTCTTTTTTTTTTTAGAATTACTTAATAACTCACTTGATTGAATATTTATGATGTAATTCTACATTTTTTTCTAAAATTAAGAAATAAAACTTTTTAAGAATAAATAATTTAGGACACATGGCGCAAAATTGGAACTCTAATTTAGAATTCTAATTTGAGTTTCTCTCAAATTCACCTATTATTATTATTATTATTATTGTAGGGACACAAATCATAGCCCAAACCCAGATAGAAAAGGGGATAGGCCCAATAAGCCCAGTATAATAAATTTGTAAGAGAGTGGGCGAAAGAATTGGGCTGATAAAGGGTCTTACAACAGTTAGTGGAGGCTAGGAGTTTGTCCAAGGAGAATAAAACACATAATCAAGTGATAATCTCAAGTCCGAGGAGAAAGTTTTTGGGTGAATTGGTCATTTCAAGTGATATCCGAGGAGTACTTTCTTGGATGAAATAATTGTATCTAATGGTGTTCTTCCTAATGCTACAGTGATTCTTCCTTAATGTTCTTCCTTAATATTTTCTGATCCTCTTTCTTCTGGAGGTTTTACTCCATTATATAGTCCTTCTTTATTCAACCCTACCATCCACTTGTCTACCATCTAGCTTCGTACTTGAGTTTCTGTCTCCCCTCCCACAGCTTTTTGATTTTCTGGGGGTAAAGGTGGTCGAAAACACTGTTCAGAGGTCTTCTCCACATTAATGCGGCCAGGAAAGTTGCTGTAATGCATTTAATGCGGTGGTAGCAGCTTTTTCCCTAGATATTTCTGTGTCCTTATCCCTTCCGTGTACATTTGTAGTCTATCTTCACCGCTGGAACTTCCTGGAAGTTGGACTAGGGTAAGACGAAGCCCACTTCACTGACATATGTCAGATCCGAGGAGGATAATCCTCTCGGACCAACATCCCTGGACATTTACATGCTGTACTATTAGTTACGAGGCTCCCCTATGATTTCTTCCCCTCGGACGTATTGTTAATAAAATGTGGGACTTAAGCCCGATGCAAAGGCCCAAGTTTTTGCTTCCCCACAATAGCCCCTCAAAATTCTAATTTTTCCCTCTTATCCTAGGAGAAAAATTATGATTTTGATGTACATCCGTAATTACAATGTAGTCCATAAGGATATTTAAACCCAGGCACGTGTAAGGGTCATTTCTGCCATTTCACGAGAGCTTCTGACGCTTGGGAACTCGCACAATCATCATTAAACGCTTAGGACTGCGTTTCGCTCCAGACATCCAACGGTGGAATACCAATTCAACGGTTCAGATCTCATCTTCAATATTTGGGCGGGATTGTGTCTCCTTCTTTTTTCGCCCCAACTATAAAAACCTTCAGACGTTATTCTTTCCATTTCTTATCAGAGTTTGCAACTTCAGAGCGTTTGTATCTTGGCATTCACCATACCTTCACAAGAGAGAGTTTAAAGATCCTCTAGAGACAAGAAGATCAGTCCGTACCCAGCCTCACGTAAGTTTCGCACTCCGAATTTCTACTATCTCCTCGGCTAACCTCCTTGGCTAACCACTCCACACTCCACAAGCTAACAATGGGTAGATTTGAGCGTTTAGTACATACTCCGGCCCTTATAGAGTTATTCAAAGAAAAGTACCACATTCCTCAGGAGGTGGTGGTACGTCACTGCACAACGGAAGGGGTGGAGTTTGACCGAAAAGTAGGAGAGGTGGTAATCCCTATGATTGCCTTCATAGAATGAGGCATGACCATCCCCATGGGTAGGATTACACGGGATTATCTTCGTGCCCATAGACTCTGCCCCCACCAATGTGCCCCCAATTTTTTTAGAGTCCTAGGATCAATCGACGCTTTGGACCGACATCTGGGGCTAGGATTGACTTGGCACGACGTCGCCCATCTATATAAAGGTCATATAGAGTCTCGGGCAGGCTTTTACCTTAAGTCCCGTAACAGCGTGGTCAAATTGATCTCCTGCCTCCCCAAATCTAACAAGGGGATGAAAGACGACTACCTTATCTTGTCGGGGCCTTGGAATGACGGCCTAGCCTGCCCAACCAAGGCTGGGGAACCAGGTGGAGCAACCTAGATTTAGGATTTCTAACTTTAGATTTGAGGAGTACTTGGTTTCTCTTTACCATACTTAGATATTGTTTTAATACATTTACATTTATTTGTTTAGTTTTTTTTTTTTTTTTTTGCCGAGGCTCTTAACTGTGTGATTTGTTTGCTTGACAGATAAATTTTTCACCAACCCCAAGCTTAGCCCGATCAACGTTCCAGCATTGAACTATTTGCTTAGATCGGAAATTTTTGTGAACGACGACGGGCAGTTTCGGGCAGTTCACCTTATTTTGGACTTTGAGCCAATTTCAAGGTCGTTTTTAGACGTCGGCAATTCCATCCGAGCAGGAGACCATCGTTTAGCGCGCATAGACGTATCTTGGCCAAACTTTCTCGCCCCATACGATCTTCCTCCTGTTGACCATCCCATCCCACAGGGGATACCCATTGTTGCCCAACCGTTACAAGAAGTATCCCTTGGGGAGGCCATCCTCCGAGAAGGCACAACTTCCTCTTCCTCCCTCGAACAAGAGATTGACAGATTCAGATTTGAAGAAACAATCCTTGTATCGGAGGCCGAAGAAAGGGCGGGCGAGCATTCGTGTGTGCAAACTCCTGCTCAGGTAGTAACGTACATTGCCGATACATCAGACGAGGAGGAAGAAATGGCTCCCAAGACTGGTCCCAGTCTGAAAGAACTGATGCGGAATAGGAATAAGGCGCCATTCCCCCAAGAGAAAAACAAGTCAAAACAACCTGCAAATCCTCCTCCCCCTCTATCCCAGGTTTCTGCTGACCTCGGGCTAAAACCTAATCCAGATTTGAGGAGAAAAAGGCCAGTAGAGTCTGCTGAGGAGGGGGAATTGGGCCCATCAAAAGGAACTAAGCAGGCCAGACAAACCCAGGAACCCAGGGGTAGGAGGTCCCATTCTGTGGACAGCCGAGAGGAGCCCCCAGTGGCCCAAGTACGTCGGTCACCACGAACTTGGTCGCCTGTACTGGAGGTCAATGGTGCGCCCATTGCGATGGATGCCACACTTAGGCATTTTCGCAGAGGTCATGCAGGCCTGATGGCCGAGGCACTACAACAGCCCCTCCTCCTACCTACAGACATGGCGGCCTACAGGAGTTTCAACTATCCTGACCTCTTTCTTTCCCTAAAAAGGGACTTAGCTATGGTAAGTAATTCTGCTCATTCTTCTTTCATTTTCATTTACTTGCATTTTTTTTTAAAAAATCTAAGTCACTTCATCATTGTGCATAATAGGTCACGCAACAAGTTTACGTGGCTGAGGAGTGGGTGAAGAATTCTCGTGAAGAGACGAGGGCTGCCCACGACGCCCGAGAGACTGCGGAGGCTCATCTGAATGCACTGAAAGACAAACAATCACAGATGGCCGACCAAGTGAAGAAGGCTCTCCAGGATAAGGCCAGTGCCGAAGCGGGCTTAAAAACGACTGAGAGGCAAGTTGAGAGCCTTCGTAGCGAGCTACACCTCTGCGAAATCAATCTGGAAACAGAAAAGCAGGCGGTGAAAGAGCTCCGAGAAGAGCTTCGCAAGGCCAGGGAAGCTGCACAACTTCTAAAGGAGGCAGCTGAGGCCGAGAAGCAGGCCTCGTATGCTCTGGGGGTGCAAGAGACTCAGAGCAGGCTAACCGAAGAATTTTCTGCCGTTGCCAGGGACTACTGCGACATCACTTGGGATAAAGCCCTTGATGCAGCTGGGGTCCCTGCTGATTCCAGCCTCAGACGGCCTGAGAGCGTATATTATGATCTCGATATCCAGGCGCTCCCAGGTTCTGACTCTCCTCCCCCAGAGCAACCAGCCCCAGTATCTGAAGTCCCTGCAGCAAATCAAGCCCTTCCTGCTCCTGTGGAAGTCCCAACAGATTCCCACCAAGATGCTAGTAAAGGGAAGAAAGTTGAGGCCTCCCAGGGTAAGGACAATAACCAAGAAAAGGATAAAGGCAAGGCTTCAGATACTGCCCCTTCTCAGTCCGAACGAGTAGCTGACCTCCAAGCTCCCAAGACAAAAGCTTAGGATATTAGTTTTAGTATTGTGTTTGTTTTCTATGTTTACTGTTTTGGTATATTATTTTTTTTATTTTTTTTTAAAGACTTGTACTTTGTTCTCATTATTAATGAAGATATATTCCTTTTGTTTTACGTGTTATGACAAGTAATGGTGAATCCTTCTGCAGTCATTTCATTTTCACTTTTACTTGTGTTATATGAATGACTAATTTGATTAAAAAGTTCTGGAAATTGGGTTAATATACGAACCGAATAAATATAACCAAACCAAACAGGAAATTTAAATCATACGCTTAAGCTTATGTTTGAATACTTAAAAGGAAATTAGAACAAGTGTTAACTAACCCAAATCATCTGGTCCGAGGACTCCAGTCATGATTGGATTTAAGTTTAAACACTTGATAGAATGGCGAGAGTGCTAACTAACCTAAATCATCTGGTCCGAAGACTCATGCATGTTTGGATTTAAGTTTAAACACCTCATAGAACTGCAAGAGTGCTAACTAACCCAAATCATCTGGTCCGAGGACTCATGCATGATTGGATTTAAGTTTAAACACCTGATAGAACGGCGAGAGTGCTAACTAACCCAAATCATCTGGTCCGAAGACTCATGCATGATTGGATTTAAGTTTAAACACCTCATAGAACTGCAAGTGTGCTAACTAACCCAAATCATCTGGTCCGAGGACTCATGCGTGATTGGATTTAAGTTTAAACACCTGATAGAATGGCGAGAGTGCTAACTAACCCAAATCATCTGGTCCGAGGACTCATGCATGATTGGATTTAAGTTTAAACACCTCATAGAACTGCAAGAGTGGCATACACATTTCACATAAAGAACGAATGTTGATCAAACACACATTTATTAATAATAATATCTTTTTAAGTTATTGACATTCCAAGGGCGGGGTACTACAAGTCCGTCCAGGTCTTCTAAGAAGTATGCTCCAATACCAGCGTTGGAAGTGATACGATATGGTCCTTCCCAATTCGGTCCCAATTTTCCCCACGCTGGGTTTTTTGCCGAGCCTACAACTTTGCGTAGTACCAGGTCGCCTGGGGCCAAAGGTCTTGTCCTTACGTGGGCATCATAACCTCGCTTCAGTTTCTGCTGATAATGGGCCAATTGAACCATCGCGTTCTCTCTCTTTTCGTCAATCAGGTCTAGACCTCTTGCTAGGTGCTCATCGTTGTCTTTTGGATTGAATGAACTGGTTCTCGTCGTCGGGAACCCAGACTCCAAAAGGATGACAGCTTCAGCTCCGTAAGTCATTGAAAAAGGGGTCTCTCCGGTGGACCTACGAGGCGTGGTTCTATACGTCCAGAGTACATGCGGAAGCTCTTCCACCCATTTGCCTTTTGCATCATCCAATCTTTTCTTCAATCCACTTAGTATGACTTTATTCACAGCTTCAGCTTGTCCATTCCCTTGAGGGTAAGCCGGAGTAGAATATCTGTTAGTAATCCCCAGCTTGCCACAATAATTTCTAAACATCTTGCTATCAAACTGGAGTCCATTATCTGAGATGAGTACATGAGGAACGCCGAACCGAGTAACGATGCTTTTCCAGACGAATCTTTTCGCATCCACATCTCGGATATTGGCTAGAGGTTCTACTTCAACCCACTTTGTAAAATAATCTGTGCCGACTATAAGATATTTCTTATTTCCCACAGCTTTAGGAAATGGTCCGACGATATCTAAGCCCCATTGAGCGAATGGCCATGGACTAGATAATGGATTGAGGACTCCCCCTGGCTGGTGTATACTCGGTGAGTACCGCTGGCATTGATCACACTTTTTGACATATTCCAAAGCTTCTATCTGCATGTTCGGCCACCAATAACCTTGTGTAATGGCCCTATGCGCTAAGGATCTGCCTCCAGTATGACTTCCACAGATTCCTTCATGCATCTCTTCCAGGAGTAATTCGGTTTGATCAGGATGAACACATAGCAAATAAGGCCCAGAAAATGAACGCCTATATAGCTTGCTGTCCTCCGACAGCCAATAACTAGTAGCTTTCTTTCTTATTTTGTCAGCCTCGATTTTCTCTTCGGGCAGAATATCTTCCTTTAAGAATTGTATGATAGGATCCATCCAACTTGGCCCCGTTCTCACTTGATTGAATAGAACCACGTTCGCCGTTGTCAAGGGTCGATGCAGGTCCTCAACGAGGATTATGCGAGGCAAGTTCTGTGCCGAGGAGGTTGCAAGCGTGGCCAAAGAGTCCGCATGCGTGTTGCCACTTCTTGGGACATGTAGCAAGCTAAAGGATTCAAATTTCGTCTGCATAATCTTAACTTGGCTAAGATAACCTCGCATTCTTTCGTCTTTGGCTTCGAATTCCCCTTTTACTTGACCGACAACTAGCCTTGAATCCGAGAAGAGTTTTATGGTCTTTCCTCCCATCCTTTGGACCATAGCCATTCCCTCTAATAGAGCTTCATACTCCGCTTCGTTATTCGTGGCAGGAAAGTCTAACCTCAGAGACTTTTCAATGATAACCATCTCGGAAGACGTCAGTACTAATCCAACCCCCACACCTTTTTGATTTAATGCTCCATCTACATACACTTCCCATGTCGGAGGGCAATAGTGGGAGATAGTACCGACCAATTTTTCATCCTTGTCTCCTTGTGCTAGTGATTCATCCGCTTCAGGTTCGGTGAATTCAGCCACCAAGTCGGCGAGTACCTGTCCCTTTACTGAGGTGCGAGGCATGTACTTGATATTAAAAGCTCCCAGAATTATGCCCCACTTGGCTATCCTTCCTATGTAATCTGCACTTCTAAGTATGGTCTTTAGTGGGAGTTGTGTAAGAACAACCACTGTATGTGCTTGGAAATAGTGAGGCAGCTTGCGCGTGCCAAGCACCACTGCCAGGATGGCTTTTTCCAGTGGTAGGTAGCGCACCTCCGCCTCGTGCAACGATTTACTCACGTAGTACACTGGCCGCTGTACACCGTTATCTACCCGTATCAACACCAAGCTTACTGCATAGGAGGCCACAGCAATATAGGCAAAAAGAACCTCGTCTGGCTCAGGACTAGACATGACCGGTGGCCGAGCTAGATAGTCTTTGAGTTACTGAAAGGCTACGTCACATTCCGTCGACCATTCAAAGCCCTTCCATTTGTTGATCAATAGGAAGAAAGGTCGGCACCTATCTGCCAATCGAGATATGAATCTATTCAAAGCAGCGGCCATTCCAGTTAGTTTTTGCACTTCTTTTGGGTTCCGAGGAGTTCGCATGTTGGTGATGGCTTTAATCTGGTCGGGATTGACTTTAATTCCCCTATGAGTAACCATGTAACCCAAGAATTTGCCCGATCCTACACCAAATGAGCATTTGGAGGCGTTTAAACGTAGTTTATAGCTTCTGAGAATTTCGAAGACAACTTGAAGGTCTCCAAGGTGCTCGGACACCTTTTTGCTTTTCACCACCATATCGTCTATATAAATCTCCATATGTTTTCCTAGTAATGATTCGAACATCCTCGTCATCATTCTCTGATAGGTGGAACCTGCATTCTTCAAACCAAATGGCATCACTTTGTAGTGGTAGTTCCCCACTGGCGTAACAAAAGCAGTTTTTTCTGGATCGTCCAATGCTAAAGGTATCTAATGATAACCCTGAAACGCGTCCAAGAAACTCATCCGAGGATGGCCGACTGTGGCGTCTACCAGCTGATCGATTTTGGGCATGGGGAATGGATCTTTAGGGCAAGCTTTATTCAGATCTGTGAAATCAACACATACTCGCCACTTCCCACTCTTTTTCTTGACCACTACAGTGTTTGCCAACCATTCGGGATAGAAGACCTCCTTGATAGCCCCTGCCTGCTTGAGTTTCGTCACTTCCTGACGGACTGCTTCTGCATGCTCTTTAGATGGCCGACGAGGGAGCTGCTTCTTGGGAGCCGTTAACGGATTAACATTCAAATGGTGACAAATGAAGTCTGGATCCACTCCTGGAGCCTCATAAGCATTCCATGCAAAGACGTCGATGTTTTGTTTAAGGAACTCTACCAATTCCTCCCTCTCTTGCTGAGGTAGTTGAGATTCGACCTGAAAAAATTTCTCCGAGTCATCTCCTATTGTGACTTTCACAAGATCTTCACACTTCACCTCATCGGATACCCCATCACTAGATAACATTGGGGGTTTTAACTGCTATAATTCCTCTCTATGAGTCTCAGATTCTACTTCAGGCTTGTGTCGGATGGCTGCTATCATGCATTGTCGCGCCATGGTTTGATCACCCAGTATTTCTTCTATCTTGCTTCCGGATGGGTATTTGATCTTCTGATGCAGGGTGGAAGAGACTGCTCCTAAAGTATGAAGCCAAGGTCTAGCCACGATTGCCGTATAAGGGGAGTATGCATCTACCACTATAAAATCGACCTCCACTATCTCCGATCCAGTTTGCACTGGTAGTCTGACCTGTCCCTTCGGGATAATAACCTTCCCCTCAAAACTTACTAGGGGGGAGTTATAAGGCTTCAGATCTTCAGTTTTTAAATTCAGCCCCTTAAAGAGGTCAAGATACATGATCTCGGTGGCACTGCCTTGATCCATCATCACTCTCTTTACATCATAGCCTCCGATTCGAAGAGTGATCACCAAAGCGTCATCATGAGGCTGAACAGTTCCAATCTTGTCCTTGTCCGAGAATCCCATGACTAGGGACCGATTTAACTTAGCTCTCTTCGGCTCGTGGGAATCATCCTCGGGAACAGACGAGCCACGGACATTACTCTGGAGGGGCATGACCCCGTTCTGCCAGGCGCCGCAAAGATAACGTTGATAGTTCCAAGAGGGGGTCGTGGAGGATTATCCCTTTCCGGTCGAGTATCAGTCTGACCACCCAAACTGCTAGAATGATGCAACAGCTGTTTCAATTTACCTTCTCGGACAAGTTGGTCCAGGTGATCCCATAAACTTCTACAGTCCTCGATAGTGTGACCATGGTCTCTATGATATTAACAATAGAGATTTCGGTTTCTCTTTTCAGGGTTTCCCATCATCTTATTGGGCCATTTGAAGAAGGGCTCATTTTTAACCTTTTCCAGGACTTGATGCACGGGCTCTCGGAATACAGCCCCGACTACCTGATTGTTACTTGGTGTCTGCTGCTCAGTATAATCCCTTCTCGGCCGGTTATTATTGTATCTGTCCGGCCTAAATTCTCTCCTTTCTTGAGGGACAAGCTTAGCTTTCCCCTTCCCTTGTTGTTGCTGTTATTGATCATCTTCTATCCTTTTATACTTATCCACTCTATCCATTAGCTATCGCAAGCTGGTGACCGGTTTACCTGTCAAGGATTTTCTCAGACCATACTCGGAGGGAAGTCCAACCTTGAAGGTTCTGATAGCAACTTCATCAAAATCCCCATCAATCTCATTGAACATTTCCCAATACCTTTCGGCATATGACTTCACAGATTCTCCTTCCCTCGTGGTCATTGACAACAAAGAATCTAGGGGTTGAGGAACTCTGCTACATGTAATAAACCGGGAACAGAATGACTGAGTAAGTTTCTTAAAGGAGCTAATGGAATTAGTCCTCAACCCATCGAACCATCTCATTGGCATCGGTCCTAGGCTGGATGGAAACACTCTACACAACAAAGCTTCGTCCTGAGAGTAGACCGCCATCTTTTGTTTGAATTGGCTTACATGTTCTACAGGATCGGTACGTCCGTTGTACATGGAGAACGTAGGTTGGTGAAAACGTCTGGGAAGCTTCACCTTTTCTATTCCCCGAGTAAAGGGGGACTTAGAAATTTGGTTTAGTGCCTTCTTCATGACCTTAGTTCCCACTCCCCTTCTAGACGAACCTTTTCTCCTCCTCTTGTGAGAGTGTTCCTCTTCATAGGAATAGGATTCACTGGGTGGAGTTTCTGAGCATTCCCTGTAGCTGTCCTCTCCTTCATCGTTGGAAGAGACATCAGAACTTGAAGGGGTTTGATTTCGTTGTGCTCGACGAAGTTTCTTTTTTAAGTCATTTATTTCTCGTTGCAAATCCTTTTCATCAGCGTGCTCTTGCACCAAATGGCCCCTTCGTCGATAGCCACTTCTACCAACATGGATCGTCCGCAAGCTACCCTCTCATTGGTTATCTACGTGATTTTCCTGTTCAAGGTCGTGGAGCTCGCCTTGTTGGTTGACGTTCACTGACTCTGCATGAGGTGGACTAGTCTGCTGTGGTCCTGAACCCGCCATAAATAAACTTCACCAACGTTAATTCTTCCCACAGACGGCGCCAATTGTAGGGACACAAATCGTAGCCCAAATCTAGATAGAAAAGGGGATAGGCCCAATAAGCCCAGTACAATAAATTTGTAAGAGAGTGGGCGAAAGAATTGGGCTGATAAAGGGTCTTACAATAGTTAGTGAAGGCTAAGAGTTTGTCCGAGGAGAATAAAACACATAATCAAGTGATAATCTCAAGTCCGAGGAGAAAGTTTTTGGGTGAATTGGTCATTTCAAGTGATATCCGAGGAGTACTTTCTTGGATGAAATAATTGTATCTAATGGTGTTCTTCCTAATGCTACAGTGATTCTTCCTTAATGTTCTTCCTTAATATTTTATGATCCTCTTTCTTATGGAGGTTTTACTCCATTATATAGTCCTTCTTTATTCAATCCTACCGTCCACTTGTCTACCATCTAGCTTCGTACTTGAGTTTCTGTCTCCCCTCCCATAGCTTTTTGATTTTCTGGGGGTAAAGGTGGTCGAAAACACTGTTCAGAGGTCTTCTCCACATTAATGCGGCCAGGAAAGCTGCTGTAATGCATTTAATGCGGTGGTAGCAGCTTTTTCCCTAGATATTTCTGTGTCCTTATCCCTTCCGTGTACATTTGTAGTCTATCTTCACCGCTGGAACTTCCTGGAAGGTGGACTAGGGTAAGATGAAGCCCACCTCACTGACATATGTCAGATCCAAGGAGGATAATCCTCTCGGACCAACATCCCTGGACATTTACATGCTCTACTATTAGTTACGAGGCTCCCCCATGATTTCTTCTCCTCGGACGTATTGTTAATAAAATGTGGGACTTAAGCCCGATGCAAAGGCCCAAGTTTTTGCTCCCCCACAATTATTATTATTATTATTATTATTGTGTTTTAAACACACAAGGCCATAATAAGTTCAACAAAATATGGTCCACATGTTTCTAGTCACAAGTTTAGTTGAAATCTATAATATGGTCCAACATAATCTTCCTTATCTTTTTTTTTTTTCCTTTTAATACCAGAATTTTAACATTTTTTAAAACCCATGAATCAAATGAAAAAATATATGAATTTCATATTTTATATATTCCATTCCTTACATTGTTATAATTAAAAACTTTAGATTTCATTAAAAAAAAAATTAGAGACTTACTAAAACTAGCTGCTAAATTGTGTAATACACAGAAAAAGGTAAGTAATAATAAATTAAAATGTAAATTAGCAATATTTTTTTTAAAAAAAAAACTCCCAATGTAAATAGAATATATTTAGAGAATATCAAACCTAAGTTAATCATAACTTTTTAAATTTTGACTTACTTTACCAAAAAAATGGGGAGTTATAATTAGTCTACCCTAACATAGTTTAATTTAGCTTTTTTTTTTTTTTTTTGGTTGAGAATCAGGTGGTTTTTAGCATCTGGTATTAAATATAATTTTATTTTTGGGTGAAAATGCGATACAATGGTTTAGGACTTATCCTGTTAAAATACATCCCATTGAGGTCATCCTTAAAGACATCAATCATGTCCATAGGCGGAGTAACAAAAGAAGAAAAAGCAACATCCTGGCTAAAACACATCTTGGCAATGCTATCAGTACATCTGTTCGCCTGGCGGAAGTAGTGGTTGATCTGAATCTGTTGAAAGCGAAAGCCAACATCTTGCAATCATCCAATATAGGGGAGATAATATTATTTACATATGATGAATTACCTAGAACATCTACAATAGCTTTAGCATCTAATTTATTTACAAGACAAGATATATTGAGGTTGCAGCATAGCATAAGACCCTCCCTAAGCCCCCACAGTTCTACCTCAAAGCTATTAGTAAACCCAATCTGTTTGCTAAAGCTAGTTATCCAGCAACCCCAATCATCTCTAATGACGCCTTCGTAACCAACCAGCCCGATATCACCATTGGACGAGCCATCAATATTGAGCTTCATCTAGCTTTGCGGTGGTCTCTCCCAACATATTCTCTTGATCACTTTACAAGTTTGTAAACTTGGGGAGGATACACAATGAATAAATTCAGTAGCTTGATTCACTATCTCCACCGCCAGATTTGGGTTCCTATTTTTCCTGCTAAACACAAACTTGTTCCTGCTTTTCCCAATGTTCCACACAGCAAAAAGGAAAACAATTTTCCAAGGGGGGTTTGCAGCAACTAAACTACAATTTTCTCTACCATTAGATGATAGCCAATCCTGCAAGTTGTTCCTCCAAAAAGCTTAATTAGAAGACATAATATCCAGCTGATTCCACACTTGCTTGATCTGAGGGCAGTCCCGAAAGGCATGCAAAACAGTCTTCAACATTCCTTGGTAGATGGGACATATAATCTCAAGAACAACACCTCTTTTCTCAAGGCACACATTGACCCCAATGTTATTATGAGCACACATCCAAAGAAAAGTTTTGATTCTAGGGAGTGTGTCAGCTTTCCAAATCCATTTAGCGGAAAAGATGGGGGCTATCTTCAATACCCATAGCAATCCTATAAGCACTTCTTAAGTCAAAAGTACCTTAAAGGGAGCCGGCCCAAGCCAATTTTTCCACGACTCTAGATGTTATTACAGTGGGAATAGCTTGAATCATCCACTTGATATCAAGGGGGAGTTCAAAAGGAAATTTTTCCCAATCCCAACCCATGTCCAACAATGTGGCCTTTACTTCCAAAAGGCTTGCTTCCTAGGTAATGGGTCCTTGAATAAGCTATCTAAGTGGACCTCCATTAATCTAATTGTTATGCCAAATAT
Source organism: Quercus agrifolia (assembly GCA_029955455.1). Taxonomy (NCBI): domain Eukaryota; kingdom Viridiplantae; phylum Streptophyta; class Magnoliopsida; order Fagales; family Fagaceae; genus Quercus; species Quercus agrifolia. The sequence continues at coordinate 39,053,238 of JARQAD010000007.1, read as the reverse complement.
TTAATCTACTATCCCTTCCAACCATCCACCTACTACCCTTAATGAATGTATCCATGCCTCTCTTCATTGTTGTCCATGTTGGTGAGCAGGGAAGTTTGTTTGGATTTGTAGCAACTCTCCTTCTTTGGCTGTAGTATTTCATCTTTTAAGACCTAAACTCAAGGAGCCTTTCCTTCAGTATGGAACCTCCAATTCAACTTGGCAAGAAGGGCAATGTTCCTCCCCTTCACTGAATGCAACCCAAGGCCCCTTTCCTCTTTCGCTTTAGTCACCTTATCCCATCCAACCAAATAAATTTTCTTGGTTGTGTTTGAAGACCCCCCCAAAAAGTTTCGGTTCACTCTATCTAAACCCTCCAAAATTCTACGAAGGAGGTGAAAGCATTGCATAATATAAGATGGTATAGCAACCGACGAGGCTTGAATGAGCACTGAACGACCAGCCAAGGATAACATTTGGCTTTTCATCCTGAGAGCTTTTGTTTTACTCTATCAAGAATAAAATTATAGTCTTGGGATGAAGAACCAAGATGTTACAGAGGAAAGCCAAGATACTTCCCAAGAGTAGGGGTGGAAGCAAATCCAAGGATGTCACATAACGACTCTTTAGTGTCCTTATCCACATTTGGAGAGACATAAACTCTCGATTCAGACTCTCTTACTGTTTGTCTAGATAAATCGCAAAAATAATCTAACACATCTCTTGTGACTGAACAATTCACTACATTAGCTTTAGCAAAGAGCATACTATCATCTGCAAACATCAAATGGGAGAAAGTCAGACCACTTTGGGAAGCCTTAACTGAATGCCAAAGCTTCGCATTGCACTTCTCTTCAATAATCTGACCAAGGAAGTCCATGTAAAGACTGAAGAGATAAGAGGATAAAGGGTCTCCTTGCCTTATCCCCCTAGAAGGAAAAATCGGGTCAAGAGTTTCACCATTAAACAAAATAGATGTAGACACCATTGAAACACAACTCATGATGATATCTCTAATATTAGGAGGAAAGTTGGCCCTAATAAGCATTTATCTAATAAAACTTCACTCTAACTTGTCATAAGCCTTCTTCAAGTCTATTTTTAAACTTTGGGTAGGTGGCTTTGATTCTTATTTTTGCCATTGATATTTTTAAGTGGGACATCCATATTGGATTTTCTGAGAAAAACAAGCCCAACAATTGGAGCCCAACAGGCATCACATGAGCCCACCAAACAATAATTTTGTTCTTGGGATTTAAATTTGGACTCTTGTAATCATCAAGCATTGCTATTGTGTTATAACTTACAATGGACTTCCTGTCCTATTTATCATCATTTTTTTTAATATCTATTTCTTTTCAAATGGCTGAAAACTTATTTGATTGGCAGCCACAACCTACCAATAGCCCAAGTGAATTGAATAATTATTTTAGCCTTGAATTTGCTACTCAAAAAAAGAAAAAAGAAAAAAGAAAAAAGAAAAAAGAAAGAAGAAAGGATAGAGTATTATTTTAAGATTATACTTACTTCAAATCTCATATTATTTTTCTTATTTATTTGTAAAAATCACATATAAATATAGGTAATATATTTGATATTGTAGTTATAAACCGAAAGATAATTTGAGTAGAAAAATAATTTTATAGGTTTTCAAAGAATAAACCAAACATGGATATCTCAAGGTTAAGGGAATCTTATCAAATTCCTAATTAAACTAAATGTGTGTTGAGAGTTTTATTTATGGGCATTCAAATTCTTAAGTATAACATTGTCCATAATGTAGATGTCAAAGGGCATATTATACTTCCTTAAAGTTAATACCTCCTTTTGCCAATGAGGGATATCATCTATTTATAATATATAAAATAAAAGTCTCTAACGTTTCTTTTTTTAACTTTTTATTATGTTGCCACGTAAGTTTTTAAAAGCTCACGTTGTCCCACGTTAACATTATAATATAAATTCTTAATTTGGTTTCTAGAGTCATTAATAGTTATTAATTTGGTTTCTTCTTCTTTTTCTTCTTCTTCTCAAAAAAAAAAAAAAAAAAAAAAAACTAGATTAGTTTAAATTAATTAAAACTCTTTTTTTTTTCTTCTTTAAAGCAACCTAACATTAAGTGAATTATGAATAAATTAGATTTGATATTCTCTAACATATATATTTTATTTAAATCTGTAAGGGTGCAATCTAGTGGTTGGAAGCTTGAGATGAGCTATAGACTCAGACATCCTAGGTTTAATCTCTACTAAAAGTTCTCATTTACCAAAATAAAAATTCCTTACTAGGAGTTCCCCTCAATTACATGATACATTGAATCATGTATCTCAAATATGTATAACATATTTGATTTAAATTAGATTTTCTGAAAATTCTCTAAATCAACTAATACCAAATATTATAATTATAAATTCTATTTGTGAGACACATACAATAAATAAAGAAAATAAAGAAATAAGAAATATCTAACTTTAACCATAAGCATGAAAAGATTCTTTGCTTAAGAAGATCTTGATTATGAATTTCTAAATCAAGTTCCAAAACATTTTGTTGCATGCCATATACCAAAATTTTGTTGTAAATCCTTGACAAAAAGAAACACCTTTACCCAAAACTTAGTTTCCTGGATATATAATTTTATGAATATATTAGTAAAAATCATTATGACAAACATGATGCTGAAAAGATTAATTTTATTATTATTTATTACATTTTGAGATAAGCTTGATACGATGTTTTATTTTATTTTATTTTATCACAGCTTGATATGATGTTGATTGGTATGATAATGAATATGTGTATGATTGTCTAATCAGGTGGCATAATGGAGCAGCTTGTAGAACCTAAGTAAGACTTAATGTGGGTTTCAGTTAGTTCAACTATAAAATCTGCGATGGTTGAATAAGAGATTTGGAGTTCAATCCTTATCTACACTAAGAACTGATTGATGCATTGGTATGATGATAAAGAGCGTTCATCAAGAGTAGATACCATAAGTTGAAATTTTCTCAAAAAAAAAAAAAAAAACGAGTAAGACTTATTGTTCATCATGCCTCTCAATATTTCTTCATTATTATTTTCCTTGTTAAAAAAAACACACACACACACAGTAGTACTATTTACATAAAGGAGCATATTTAGTAATGAAATACCTTTTGTAGATTATTTAAAATGCAAAAAAAGTGTTAGCTTATCATATGAGTATCATGATTTTTGAGAGAAAATGTTGTTGACCCACAAAATAGCGAGTTCAAATGTTACTTTAGTACTAATCATTAAGTACTTAGTTACATAGTAAGAATACTCTTCAAATTTGTTTATTTTTACTAATTTCAAGAGAAACACTAACATTACGTACTATATTTTTGATGTTAGACATATTATGGCCCATATCAATTGTGGGCCCATATACTGAACATACATATTAACCTTAGGTTAGTCTATGATTAGTCATATATTCTTTACTATATAAATCCTACATTGGATTTATTATAATACAAGTGCTTAATATAATATATAGTTGTCAAGGGTTTTGTCATTGTGGACATAGGCCGCAATGCTAAACCACATGCGCTCTCTCACCATGTGTGCTTTCCTTTTCACGCTTCCGCTCATCATTCAAGCATCACACTCAATCACACAACTTTCACATTTAATATTTGTACATCAATCAAAGTGATTTGATATTCTAATAATGTTAGGCTAAGATTTACTAAAAATATAATAAACTGTATCAACTACAATAATAATGTAAAAAAAAATAAAAAATAAAAAAATAAAAAAAAACTACAATAATAATGACTTGTAAACTACTCACATTGTAATATTAATATAGGATTCTAATACGAGATATTCTCATCAATAACTTATTGATGGTAAACAATAAAAATCAAACGTGTTAGGAGAGGATTTGCTGCAACTTTGTATGCAACAATTGCTACGTACAAGGTAAGATGACACCGAAAAAGAAGTGACAAGTGTCCAAGAGTCATGTGTAATGCACTAAAAACCAACCCAACCCAATGGCGAGTTGGATTGAATCAGATTCGTTTTAGCAGATTGATGAGTTGGTTGCACATTAATAATTTCATTGAGATCATTAGTAGCTCAACAAATCCACTTCCCACAACCTTTCATAAAAATTTAGACAACTAACATGAAAAAGCCTTACAATTCACTCCAAGACATTTACCAAAGTTGGAAAATTTTCAAAAATCAATTAATTTTTAGAGAAACCAGTAACTCATTAACTTTGTAACCAGTAACTAATTAATTTTTAGACAGTTCATATGAAAATATTTTGTAACAATTTGTATTTAGAGTCCGAATTTGGTAAGGATGAGGTGTAAAACTCATTTTTTACACCATCTAATAGGAGATTGCCTCATTAGCATTTTATTTAAAGTTCAATACATTCTACCACACCTAATAACATCTCAATAAACTCTCAATTTTGCTAGATTTATATATGGGTATTAGAATTGATTGGGTGTAGTTGTGCTTATTCTTAAATATGTGATAAGATGATGTGGTATATTGGGATTGAAGGGGATAAAACATGAGTTTCACCCACATCCTTATTGAATTCAATCTCTTGTATTTATAGTTTATGTATAATAATACTTATTAGGTAGAATATTAAATTTGAGGATCACTTATATCACGTGTCATTAAAAAGATAAGAAATCTAAATTAGTAGAAATGATATAATATAGTATACAAACATATTATTTAAAGAGAGATACTACGGCTACAATATTTTTACAACAAATCATAGGTGGTTAGTTGTTATTGGTTCAAATTTGAACTTAACACTAAGATTACATTTTTTCCCCAACAATAACAACCAGTAACAACTTACCACTTAGGATTTGTTGTAAAAATGTTGTGGACATATCATTTCTCTTATTTAAATAGAAACTCACAAAAATAATTAATTATATTGTTAACTTAACCGCATAATTATTTGCTATATATTTTTATTGTGTCTACTATTAAATTTTCTTTTGTGTTCTGTTGCCTTTTGTTTCAATTATTGCTACAACAACCAACTTGAGTAGGAATGTCATATTTCAAATAAATTATTTTTAACATAAATCTTAAAAGAATAACCATATAAATTACCTAATAAATTATTTTTAACATAAATCTTAAAAGAATAACCATATAAATTACCTTGACCCTTGCATCTTAGTTACATTTCTTGGGAGAACCCAAATTTAAATCCTCCCTCCCAACTTACTGTTTTGCCAAAAAAGGAAAAAGAGCTATATTGATGCCCCTTTAATGCTAATTATTATTGTTCCACCTAAAACTAATTAATACTTAAAAATGAATGCATCTACCTCATCAAACACATGACAATAAATTAATATTTTCTTAGAAAAAAACACTACTTATTTTTTCTTAATTGAAAAGAATAATATAAAAATTAGCACTTAGAAATGAATGCATGTACCAGTTGAAAACAAAATGCTTGTTTAATTTTGAAGCAACATATACGACATATGTACAATGTATGGAGATCATTGTTGAAAGGTGGGCACTAAAATTAATGGCTTATGCAACTTGTTCGTCAAAAGTTTTAAAATTTCTAGACTTGGTCCAACTTTGTCATTTCCATCAAAAGAGGATGTGAATAGTTTTAAATTTAATTAATAAGAGAGATAGTGAAAATGAGGATGCTATTAATTAAGTAAACATTTCTTGCATATTAAATGTGTATTAATTACATCACTAGTGGTTTGTTAATTGAATAAATTATGATACACAATTAATCAAGCCACATAAAAAAATATTGTTTAAGATGTGAAAAACCAATGGAATTATCCAATAGAAAATTTAAGCCTGAATTGAATTCATTCTCGTAAATCAACTTGGTTTAATTCTCCAAAAAAAATCAACTTAGCTTAATTTTCCTAAAATTGTCAACAAGTCTAAATAGTAAATATATATAAACCAAACACTATCGTATTGCAGTAGGACTCAAGTGAAGTGAATGCTTGCGAGTTGTGAGATGAATGTGAAGAATTTTGTGGGTTTTTAGGTGCTGGTATCACTAATGAAAAATATATTGAGAGAGAGAGAGAGAGAGAGAGAGAGAGAGAGAGAGAGAGAGAGAGAGAGAGAGAGAGAGAGAGAGAGAGAGAGAGAGAGAGAGAGAGAGAGGCTAAACTTAACAAAGTAAAATATACTACTAAATGTACATTAATATAATAAATTTAAATTCCTTAAACAATATTGGTCTCACTCAAAAGATATTATCCACCCATTTGATCCTACTATTAGAGTGGATTTTCTAATGAAAATTTTAATATTAAAATATTATACTAATCTTTCCAGTTTTAAAGTATATTTGTATAAATTGTTTGTTATTAACTTATTTTGTAAAATAAGTTGAATAAAATAATTTTTAAAAGTGAAGTTTCAAAAAAGTAAACATAAACTAATGCAAAAATTATTTTGGATTTTAAGTTTAAAAAATCAAGACTTGAATCAGATCTAAGTGCTTGTTGAACGCTTGGATACCAAGACAAGAAGCAAATGAAAGTTGTTGAAAGGAAGCAATAAAGTCCAAAAGAGAAAAAGAAAAAGCAAAAACTTTGTAAACTTTGTAAATTTTGTCAAATTAATTGTACTTATTTTAGAAGAAAAACTAATTGTACTTAAAAGTCTTAATTTTAGCAAATCCAAAGTGTAAATAAAAAAAATAAAAAATTATACCTTGTTCTAAATAAAACTAATCCGAACCCTAAAAGCCCTAGAAACATAGGTGTAAATACTGAAATTTTAAAAATAATATGTCTAAAGTATTAAAAAAAATTTTTTAAAAAAAAGTTATGAAGTTGTTATTTTGGTGGGTGAGGAGGTTGGTCATTCACTCCAATTTTGGTAAGAAAGTAATAATCAAATTTAGCTAGGTATATGCATTACAAGACCATACTCTACTTGCCTTAAGTTACATATTGAAACCCTTATATCATATGTGCCTCACTTATTCCTATTTCATGTGACTATGTTGGTCTCACTAGTCACTACATTGAGTGTTTTCCATGCATTACAAATAAAAAGGACAATTCAATAATTTCAAATCATGCATTTGTATGAATTAGAATCAACTGGTCTCATTTCTCTCATACTTTAAAATCTAATTAAGAGAGATAAAAGTGATCCAAATAAAACCTTTGCTTAAGGTAAGCCTATTCCTTCACAAAAACAGCCATCCTTTTTTCTTATCTAGTTTCCTTTGTTTTCTTATGTGTGTTAAAATTATTCCACTAAAGATTAAAAAAAAATTCTTGTCTTGCGTGTTATGAAAATAGGATGTCAATGCAGTAAAATAACTTACATTTTATCAACATGCAAAAGAGAGAAATTTAGTACGAAACGTGATTTTATTATTTGATTTTTATTTGTCCCATAAATATTTGTATGTGGGCCACTCATGTTAGAAGAATAGACCCAACGACAAGAGCTTAAAAAAATGAAAAGTTAGAGTGTCCATATTTGCAGTCTTATTATTCTAACATCTTAAGCTGAAAAAGAAAAGAAAAAGGGTTATGTTAAAGATAAGTCTTATAAATTTTATTTTTTTATTTTTAGAAGATTAGACTTACAAATTGATATGTCACAAATTACGATAAATAATTTGACACTCATTTGAATAGTTAATGCCACATTAGCTTGTAACTTGTAAGGTTTTGTAATAAAATTATATTATTTTTTTATTTAAAAAAAAAACTCCAAATACCTACCTTACATAAGCCTATATTCATAGAGATCTAATAGTTACTTTAGAAGCTGTAAAACATTAGTGTAACATTATTATATAAAAAATAAAAAATAAAAAGAACTTTAGCATACATTTTGAAATTTTAAGAGAGAGTAAATAAAGGATTGAGAAATTGAGTGGGTAAAAAAAGAATTCTTCTAGAGGAACAAAAGAAATTCACAAAATTTTGAAGCATCTCATATATGAACCATTAAAAAAGATCAAATTGAAAATTATGGTGGGCGAGGTGGTTTGTTTGTTTGTTATATTTTATTTATTATTATTATTTATTTATTTTTTTTTGAGAATAAGGTGGTATGTTAGTATAGTAATTATATGAGATGGTTAATAATTTTTGTTCTATTTCTACCTTTGATTGGTAAAGAAGATTTAATTTGGTTCCCAAAAATACAAAATAAACTTTTAAATTTTGGTGGCCCACACATTCCAATTATGAAGAGTGATTTACTCACTTCTCTTAAATGAAAAATGAATCCTTAATGTATTATGTATCGCATTATCATTGGTCTCACTTCTAGTGACTATGCTGGTCTTACTGCATTGAATTGAGGTATCACTTGGAGAATCTTATTTATTATCTTACGTTACAAATGGAAAGGAGAATTTGGTAATTTCAAATATCATGCATCTATATGAATCAACACCTCTCATCTCTCTCAGACTTCAAGATCAAACAGAGAAATAGGAGATCCAAACAACACTGAATTCACTTCAAGGTAAACATCTATTTTTTCCTTCTTTTTGTTTCCTTCATCTTTGTTATGTGTGCTAGAACTTTCCCACTAAAGAGAGAGATTTGATCTTCATGCATGTTATGCAAAATAAGAGGTCAGTACCATTATACCATTGTAAAATAACTTAAAGTACAATGAGATCAAATTAAAAGAGAGTAATTTAATCTGTCAAGGAATTTTGTTGTCTTTGAAGTGGTTTAGTCGGTTTCATTTATATGACTAGCTAGGATAGCAGTTCAAGCTTAAAAATTCCAAAAATATACAGTGCCTGAAAAGAAAAATAAGTTTGCAATAATAAAAAATTTGATAATTAAAGAAAAAAAAATTTTCTTTCTAGTTGATTGAAAGAGGTTTCATTTTATATACCACTCATTTTAAGGAGGCTAAGGTTATCAATTTTGATCTAAATTATAATTTTTTCAAACTAAATATCAACAAGAAAACAGATTAAAAATAAATAAATAATTTATAAAATTAAAAAAAAAAAAAAGGAGTGACTTCAATCAATTTTTAATTATGATGTTCTTAGTAGATCTCATTTATTTATGGATTTCATTCATTTTGAGATAACGGTATTTCTTTTATTATATTCTAGAAATATCATTGGAAAAGTTACTTTTAGAATTTCTTTAAAAAACTTTTGTCGTTTAATGTTTGGACACGACTTTGGATTCAATGTCTTATGCGTCGAACTTGATACGATGTGGTCATGTGTCCAACATTTACCCCTTGTCTGTATCATATTGGGTCCAATGTACAGGACACACTAAACCCAAGCCTAATCCTTAACGTTCATGCAACAAAGTATAGTTAATTAATATGGTAAGTCTATCTACCTTTTCTATTAGCTAATGAGATCTTTAGAGTTCTTTGAATACTTAACTAATCTTTGAGTACGTACAATTTCCAACATGAAAGTTATTTATCATTAATGAAATTCAATCCTTCAAAAATGTCGAGAGAACTTTTTCGAAGGTTCGTACGTGTAAAAATAGGGTAATACTTGAAAGTTTTATTCAAAATGTTTGCTTATTCGTGGATCTCGAATTGTTATTCTTTGTTTTCCTGGTTTTTGGCAATACCCAAATTATTTGAACTAGATCTCAAAATTTCTATGTTGCATAAAGAGTGAGAAGAGATCCTACTCTTTTGAAGACTTGCTAAGAATTGGTTATTTTTCTGGAATTAGTATTTGATAAATCTAATTAATATATATATATATATATATATATATATATATAGATAGATAGATAGATAGATAGATAGATAAATCTGATAATTTTCATATCCTTTTGGTGTGAGACCTGCACTGTGACAGTGCTTTGGAGAGGAACTAAAAGATGTAGGCAAATGAACTCAAAAAGGAAAAAAACATCAAAACTCTAATCAAGAAATGCACTTGTCCACTTGCATATTGTAGAATCATTTATTGCCAGTGCTACTGAACAGTTTGAACCAACAATGGTTGATGTTGGATGAATTCATCCCTTAATTCATTTATTTCTTTGATGCATATAAATTGTGTGATGTCCTTATAGACATGACCAAGATTTTCTTCTCTATTTTTGTTGGGCAATTTTAGGGCAATTGATTTCAAAAGATTCATTGATTCATTAGTCAACTTCACTATAAGACTTTTTAATATTGCTTTTCTCTTTAATTCTTATAAATTCAACAATATGGTCATGAATAATCCTCCTACAAGTAAACGCTTGAGTACTGAATTTCTTTGAATCGAACTTCATTACATGAGATTCAGATTTCTTAATGTGGTCATTATCTTTAAAAGTCACCTAAATTATTACTATTATTATTATTTTATAAAAATCGTTCTTCATTTTATCTAGTTTATCTTAGCACTATCACAAACTATGTGATGTTATGAATTTGTTACAAACTTTGGATGGAACTTCTATTTCGTCATACTTTTCCATGTTGGATGCACCATCAACAAGCACATTGAACACCATCAGCATGATAATTGTTAGTGTGTTGAGAAAGTGAAGTAATCTCATTTCATGCTTTGTGTGATAAAGCAAGTTAGTTTCTTGCCATCTCAGTTCCATGATATTTTATGACATGTCATTTCTAACTATTGAGAGAAAAATCTATGCCTCCTTCCCTTGTGCTCTCATGAGAAAGCCTGGGTAGTTTATTAGATGTGCTTTTGATCCAATGTTTTTGAGACCTGAAACAACTGAGATGTTTTTCATAGCTATTTTATTTGGTGGGAAATAAGTGCTTAAATATGTTTCTACTTTCCTGTCATGTCTCATCATTGTTATTCTTTAATTGCGTTACTGTTTTTTCAAACTTGGATTTTTCGGTTGTCTATATAACTAAGCACCAGATCTAACAGTACCAATGCACATTGATATAGACACTAGAAGAGCCCAAAAAGTTAACTTCGATAAGTTATTAATCTAACACATTCATTTATATAATTTTCCAAGTGAGTAGGTAATCTATTAGTAGTTCACAACTAGTTGAAGTGGACCTCAATTAAAGACGTTACCTCTGAGATAGAATCACTGCTTACTATATTTCTATTTTTGTGTGTTGGAGGGAAAATCAGTTTTGACCAAATGAGGAACCAGGATTCAAGTGATCGCAGCTGGAATAACATGGATTACAACATCCTCGTCAAAATATTCGTGACTCTGAACTTTATGGATATAATTTCCAGCGTTTCTCTGGTGTGTAGCTCATGGCGCTCAGCTTGTTGTGACCCGGCTCTTTGGACAAAACTCGATTTAAGTACACTGAGCCCTGACTCCAATGATGGTCTCCCAAAACCATATACTTTGTCTAATGACGAATCAGGCAAGATATTAACAAAAATCCTGAAGAGTGCTTTAAATCTCAGTCGTGGAAACGTGACTTGCTTGGTTTTCAACTACTTTATATCCATAAATGATGAACACTTGGTCTGCGCATCAGAGAGGTACTGAATTTCATTCCCCAAAATACTAATATAGTAAAATCAAAAGAAACCCATCTAACATGCTAAATTGGTGACTTAACTGAGAACCTTTTCTTAGCAGGAGCCCTAACCTAAAACGACTCATTCTACCACTTAATTGGCATCAATTAACAGAGAGTGGAATTCAACAGTCTTTCAAAATGTGGGAAGGGCTCGAGTCTTTAACTGTTCCTAGCATCATTGCTCCTTTCAAAATAATGGAGGCGATTGGCTCATACTGCAAGAGCTTCTCTGAACTTAAACTTCAATGCTTTTTCAACCTCGACTTTGCTGTTCCCCTTACTAAGAATGTACCAAAGCTAAAGGTACTCAGTCTTCGGGGAACAATGGTGCACAACCAAGCTATGATCTATATATTGGACAACTTCAAACATTTAGAAGTGCTCAACATGTGTCATTGCCAAATGAAAGAAGTTTATCAGTATGAAGCTGGCTTTACATTGTATCGGGAAATTGACCCACCGATTATTGAAAAGAGCTCGCGGCTTAAGAAGTTTCTCACTTGTCAAAGAGATACCTGCAATATGTGTAAGTGGAGGCCTTACAATGAAAGGGTCTTGGATTGGGCTGAATTTGAACAGAGATGTTGGAGAGAGGATGAGGTAAGTTCTCTTGCACATTGACCCGAAAATTGGTGATTTCAGGCAGCAAGCTAGCCAACTGTTATGAATGTTTTGTGAGTTTCTCATGAGGACATGTTTTGAATAATGAACATCTCCTTAATTAGACAAATTCCTTGGATGTTGCTTTTTAGTAAAGTCATAATTTTTTTCTATTAAGGTTTTCCTATAATCCTATTGCTATGGTACTTTAATATATAATTAATTTGAATCGCAAAGCAGTGAAATGGAGATACAGTAATTGTTACAAAAATGTGTATAAATATTGCTTGCAGCCACGTTAGACAGAAGTTTCCATCCATTTTGATCAACTAGGGAGATCAATGATGTCCCTAGTCATTCTTTCATAACATTATGTTCTTTGGATCCAACTGTGCGCATAAAATGCAATCAAATTCAGACCACAATTCAGTATTAGCATGTTGCAAATTGCAACGATAACTGTTGGGCTGATTTTTTGGTAGCGTAAGATATTGTTATTGACACCCAAAAAAAAAAAAATAAAAGCTTTGTTGGTTTTTAAAATATTTTTTAAGAGATATAATAAAATTTCAACTTATAACGTAGAATAAATATTGTTAAACGGCTTAATAGTTAGAAATCATATGTAAGACCAAGTTAAAAGTTTAGATGATTAATGTCTCAGATAAGGGTTGTTAGGCTCCCTTTTTTTTTAAATCCTTTTAATTCTATATAATTCTTAGACACATGTGAGACATGAGGCATTTAAAATATATTCCAATGGTTTTAAATATAAAACATATAAGCCATTTAAAATCAAATAAATGATTTGTATCTCACACCCAATTAAAGAGAATTTTTCTTTATAAAATAAATGGTGAGAATTAAAGGATTTAAATGAGAGGGAATTTTCTCTATAAGAGGACAATGAAGAAAAAAAGAACCCTTCCTAGACGACAATTTTTTGTTAGGATTTTATTAGTGTTGGCAAAATTTTTGTGTCAAGAGTTTCAATTGTAATCATAACAATTTCCACGTGTCTTGTTAATTTGATTAGAGTCTTCAAGAAAGAAAAAGCTGAAAATTGAAATTGTAACTGAGAAGATATCAGCCATATATGCGAAGTCTTAGTGTTTCAAGCAAGATGTCTTGCGAAATCAGATTGAATTGTTGTAGAACGAAAATCTACAAGGTAGTCTTTGGATTTGGTTAGAGAGGTTCTGATCATTATCACACACATGATTTGTGGGATGAATTCATGAATGAAGAGTCTAGAAGGTTTGAAATTGGTATGGGGTCACATTAGTAAGTTAATTGCTGAGTAGTATACAGTGTCAAGAGTTTAAACTAGAGAGGTTTTGCAATGTTTTGCTGTATTCCTTATATTTTTATGTTTGTGTCAAAAAGGTTGTCTCTGGCTCTTACTTTGATTTATCTATATCTCCACCAGGCATAAAAGAAACCATCAAAGTATTTGAATAACCAATTTATTCCCTTTTTTTTTGTTGGTATCAATTATCCATGAAATTTCACTAAATAATCTCAACTTAAAATCAAATGAAAAATTAATGGTAGGGACCCTTTTGACACAACTTAAAAGAATAAGGACTAAAATAAAACATTTAAAAGGATATGGATCATTTTCAAATATGGGGTAAAGATGAATTAAAAGTGAAATTAAGCTAAGTGCATGTATAGCATTTGGACACCATGACAAAAAGTAACCGAATGTTGTTTTTTTTATATAAGATAGAATTTCTACTCTAGCCTAATCTAAGTATATATGTGTGTGAAGCTCTCTTCTGGAGACTTGAACTCCGATTTTTACCCACCACACCTCACAAACATTTATACTTGTAGAGTGACCACCGCACCAAGGATGCACAGTGATAAGTAACTGAATGTTGTTGAAAGGTAATGATATTGTCCATAAATGGAATAATAATAATAATAATAATAAAACAAAAAAAAGAAAAAGAAAAACATTGTAAATTTTGTAAATTTATTGTGTTAAATATTAGCATTGATACACCATGTTGAATATGCTAGTATAGATGCGGAAGCGAAAGCATAAAGTATAGAACACAATAACACACAATAACACACGAGGATTACGTGGTTCAGCCTAATGGCCTACATCCACGGAGGAAACCCTAGAGGGCTACATCAATAATATATTAGAGTGTAGTACAAATCCTGTGTTACAATAAATCATAACATGTGTATATATAGTAGACTAAACCCTAGACTAATAGACTTCTAGTACAAGTAAGAGACTCGACTTGCACACAAAGTAGAATTAGGCTTGGGCCTATACTAATGGGCTAATATATCTCTAACATATTGCACTTTGAAGACGGCATTCGTGCAAATCCACAGTAAATCCTAAAATCACTCTGGACCCGAGTGCCTTTTGCCAAAAAACAGTTCCTTGCACCCCAACCTAAATAAACCGGCACCTACTTAAGTCAATATTCGAAATGACTTAATCCTATCATATATAAACATTTTGTGGCTACTAGGACTAGCTACAGAAATTTTTTAAATGATTTATTCTAAGTAAAAAACAGAAAATGAAAGAAATATTTGAACTTGTTATTTTGGAAGGTGAGAAAAATTTAAATTTTGAGGTTGTCCTTTTGATTATGGTATAAAATTAAAATTAAAATTTAACATTTTTTTTTTTTTTTGATGGGAAAATTTAACGAGATGATAATTGATACATCCACAATTACTAAACTTATGTGTCACATGCATTTTCATTTGTCCTACTTCACGTGATTATGCTGGTCTCACCACATTGAAAGATGACCAATTTGAACTTGAAGAATATTCCAAGTTTGTTTCCTTTCGCTACAAATGCAAATGACAATTTGGTAATTTCAAACATGCATCTATAGGAATCAAATGTCTTATTACTCTCACACGTCAAAATCTAAGAGAGCGAAATGAGATCCAAACAAGACCATCTCTTAAGGTAAACCTATTTCTCTATAAATATATCTTTCTTCTTCTTCTTCTTCTTCTTCTTTACTCTCTCTCCTTATTTTTGATTACTTCGTTATCTTATGTGGGAGAAAAAGTTTCTCATCTTTCATGTTGTGAAAAGCAAGAGGTTAGTGTTACTGAATCAACCTCGCACTTGCTATGGGAATGTCCAATGGCACGGAATGTGTGGGCAATATCGAAAGGAAGGGTGCAGAAATGTAGCAACCAGGTGCAGGACTTCTTCCAACTTTTTCGAATGACAAAATGGTAGACCACTACGTGGGGTAGGGAGATTTGTAATAGACTTGGGGTTGGATTGTTGGTGGACACGAGTAAATGACAAAATGGTAGACCACTACGTGGGGTAGGGAGAAATGTAATAGATTTGGGGTTGGATTGTTGGTGGACAAAAAACTCCCTGTAATACCGTTTGCTTTCTCAGTTAATAATATATACTTCTATCGTTTCGTTATCTTAAAAAAAAAAAAAAAAAATGACATGCAAAAGGAAATAACTTAATCTGATATGTGATTTGTTATCTTAATTTGAATGCACTTTGGATGGTTTTGTTTATATGACTCGCAGTGTTTAAGTTTAAAAAGTTGTAAATTTACTGTGACTGGAAAGCAAAAGAAGTTTACAATCATCAAAATATTTCTTCTGGCAAATGATTATAATATAAAGTTCTTAATTTTTTTTTTAAAAATTCCCTCATGTATTTTTAGTTATTTTTCGATGAATTTTGTCACTAGGAATAAAAACGAGTGGTAAATAAAATTAAATAATAAGTCCTTTTACCTAAATTAATCATGATATATTTAAATAAAAATTTTAAAAATTTTTTTTTAAAAAAAAGAGAAAAAAAAATGTCAAGAAACTCATATTCATGAGGATCAATGTGACTAATCATAGGCAAGTTGTTTTAATAACTTAAGGGAAATGTGAGTGATTTTATACTGTTTGATACAAACTTCCTAAGATTCTATAAATAATTTTCTAGGTGCAATTCATCTAGGTGTTATTGTGATAAATTTAATAATTTAACCATGTAATTCTAACGCTCCCACAATTCCTCTCACATGTAAGCTCAAATTACCTTTTAATAAGTGATGATATATGCATGGGATTTGTAATGGAAGGTAAAGTTAAGGAGATATGGAACGAACTTAGGACTACCTGCAATAATATCATGTTAAATTATTGATTCTCTAAAATAATTAAACTATTTCAAAAAAAAAAAAAACTTAATTTATTAAGAAATGATAAATTTAAGATATTAAATTATAGAAGGATGTTGTGTAAGATCCATATTTTACCCCTCTAATTCTAACATGTCATATTATCTTATTACATATTTAAAAATAAGCATAACCACATTCAATCAATTCTAATACCCATATATAAATCCAATCAAATTAAAAGTTTATTGAGATATTATTAGGTGTGGTAGGATGTATTAAAATTTAAAAAAAATGCTAATATGACAATTTCTTATTGGATAGTGTAAAATTTGAGTTTTACATCCCATCCTTACCAAAGTCGGACTCTAAATTTAATTATTTAATTACCTAATTCTAACAAGGTATAACTTTAGTTAGTTTTTCTCTAACAAAGCCTCTAGAATTTTTTCAATACTCAACTAATTTTTTATATGTACGGTACTTTTGACTTAACATTTGTACAATAAGGTGTAACTTATATGAATTTTCTACAATTCTTTAGGTATTTCACAAATTTTTTAATTAATACAATCTTCCAACTGTAAGCTATTTATCAGTAATGAAGAGATTTAAACATGTCTTAAGGATTTTCATTAGCTTCTTACTTGATTGGAAATCAAACCGAGCATATGATTCAAAGGGAACATCAAAAGAGTTAGACTTCAATATACTTAAACTTTGTTTCTTCCATAGACTAGGGTCATAACAAGTTAAGTATCATGAGTTGCACACTTGAACAGCGGCAGAGGGAGGGGAGGGGCCCTTGACATTTCAAAGATTCTTCCTCCTCTCTTATATTTTTGGTGAAAAAAAATGTAACTTTCGACATAAATTTAAATAATGCCCCTCCTAAATTTTTACTAAAAACATGTAGGAGGGGCCCATGACATTTCAAAAGTTCCTCCTCCCTCTTATATTTTTGGTAACAAAATGTAACTTCAGACATAAATTTAAATAATGGCCCCCAAAATTTTTACTAAAAGCATGTAACACATTTATTTTAGATAATTAATGCACCGTTTTTGTTTCCTCTAATTACTTTTATGCCATAAATAACTCATTAATTCTAAGTAGAAACATTTATATATTATTAATTAATACATGTTTCTTTCCTCTAATTACTATTATACCATAACAGCATATCATAGAGAAATCATAAGTAAACATTTATAATAAAAAAAAATATTCTTCTTTTAAAAAAATCCATTTAGAAAATTAAAGACGTAGACATTATGTTTTTTCCTTTTAGAAAAAATAACAAATGCTGATTTCATGGTTAGGAGTTAAAATCTTTTAATTTTTATCAATGCTATATATATATATATATATATAGACACACACACTCTTTGTTATATGTAAGAAAGTAGCACTTATTAAATCATTTTACAAACATATTTTGTGCATGTGTGTATGTCATTCTTTATATATTTAGAGTTCGGCGCTGCAGAAGAAATTTTTTGCTATCACTGCACTCAAGAAAGACGAAATTAAATTCATAACATTTAGAGTCATGAATATTTTATCAAGGATATTGTAGTCCATGTTGTTCCAGTTACATGCCACTTGAGCGTTTGTTTCTCATTTTCCCTTCAACAAAAAGAAATAAAAACATAATAAGTAGCAATTCATATAATTATGGATAAACGTCTTTTACATATTCCACTTACTTGGTTTTCCATTTTCCAGGAATAACATGCTAACTTATTGATTTCCCCAAGGGGTTGAAATTAAATATAAAAGGCGTCTAGTCACAATATTAATTGCTATTTACTACTCCCTCCATCCCATTTTTTTTGTTTTTTATTCCATTTTGAGATGTCCCAAAATATTGTCATGTTTCTAAAAATAAAAGTCATTAATTTATTAATGTTCCTATTATACCCTTATTAATTTACTAATTCAATTTTTTCATAAATTTTTTTAAGGGTAGTTTTGGAAATTTATACATTTTTAAAAGGTAGACAAGACAATAAATGATGTTTCCTTAAAAAGTTTGATTTTTCAAACAGGACAAAAAAAGTGAGACGGAGGTAGTATGTTTTTATTTCTTTTTGTTGAAGGAAAATATTTGTTTTGAACAAATGTTGGACAAAATTGGCAAATGTCCTTTTCGGGCAAAAAAAACAACATTTTGCTCACTTTTCCAAACTAATTAGGAAAATGTCTTTCTTTTGAAACTCGATTTTCTCAAAATCGAGTTTAAAAAAAAAAATTCTAAAGCCCTATAATGGCATTTTAAGGAACCTATAATGAAGTTTTAAGGACCTATAGTGGCGTTTTGAAACTCAAACTCCATGAACTTGAGTTACTATGTTTTTACTTCTTTTTGTTGAAGGAAAATATTTGTTTTGAACAAATGTTGGACAAAATTGGCAAATGCCCTTTTCGGGCAAAAAATGCAGCATTTTGCCCACTTTCTCAAACTAATTAGGAAAATGTCCCATTTTTGAAACTCGATTTTCTCAAAATCGAGTTTTTTTTAAAAAAAAATTCTAGAGCCGAATAATGGTGTTTTAAGGAACATATAGTGACGTTTTAAGGACCTATAGTGGCGTTTTGGAACTCAACCTCTATGAACTCAAGTTACATGCAATTTTTTTTTTTCTTTTTTAACCTATAACTCAAGTTCATGAAGCTTGAGTTTCAAAGCGCCACTATAGTTCCTTAAAATGTCACTATAGGCTCTTTAAAAACGCCACTATAGGGCTTAACTTGATATTGAAAAAATCAAGTTTTTTTGTCTGAAAAGAGCATTTGCCAATTTTTTCCAACACTTGTAGCTAGAACAACATGGAATATTACGATATCCTTGTTAAGATATTCATGACTATGGAAGAAGCTTGACTTACGTAAGTTGAAGTCCAACTCTTTTGATATGTCTAATGTCCAATCAAGTAAGAAGCTAAAGAAAATCCATAAGACTTCTTTAAATTTTAGTTACAGTAATGTGACTTGCTTGTTTTTTAATTTCTATGTATTCATAAACAATGAGTACTTAGTCTGTGGAGCTGAAAGGTATAATACTATAATGTTTCAGTCCCGACTTTACTAGTATAATTAAATCATAAAGAAACCATGTGATGTGTAAATTGAGCACTTAGATTGAGACACGATTCTTCCTAATATATATATATATATATATATTATTTTTGTTTGGACAAGTTTATGCTATATAGAAGAAAGAGATGTTCCAACCACACAGAACTATTGTAACACAAACTACTCTCAATATCCATGCAATCCTAGCAAACATTACTATGGTCGTGGACCACTTCAACTAACATGGAATTACAATTATGGACTAGCTGGTAGTGCAAATGGGTTTGATAGGCTAGGCTCTCCTGATGGATCTATATATATTATGTTGAAGATTATGTTGAAAATAAAACTGACGAGTCAGGACCAGATTAGCCAACTCCCACAAATCATTCATAAGGCTGTTGCAAAGATTAACAGTCCTTTTGTTTCTATTAGATGCTGGAGCACTATGCCAGAATGGCTTTGATACCACAATAATATTATCCTGATGCTCTATATGCCCTCCTCAAGGCGATATACAAGGAGGAAGAAGCTACTGATAATCATGATTCAGAAGATGAACTATCTTCTGAAGCATCTGTTACAGAAAACCCATATTACCCCTACAATCAGGAACTGTTTGGTCATGATGAAGACTTCTGATACCACAAAAGGGGCGAAACACAGTGCTGAAGGCCATAACACAATGCTGAATGCAGAAGCACAGTAATATTATGTTGAAAATAAAGTAAGCAAAGATTAACAGTCCTTTTGTTTCTCTTAGATGCTGGAGCACTATGCTAGAATGGCTTTGATACCACAGTAATATTATCCTGATGCTCTATATGCCCTCCTCAAGGCGATATGCAAGGAGGAAGAAGCTACTGATAATCATGATTTAGAAGATGAACTGTCTTCTGAAACATCTGTTACAGAAAACCCATATTACCCCTACAATCAGGAACTGTTTGGTCATGATGAAGACTTTTGATACCACAAAGGGGGCGGAACACAGTGCTGAAGGCCAGAACACAGTGCTAAATGCAGAAGCACAGTAATGTTATATTGAAAATAAAGTAAGCAAAGTAAAACCAGCCAAGAAGGCGGTAGCAACAAGTACATTAAAACAAAAATTGAAAGTAATTAGATTCAAAATAATGTAAAATCGTCAAAGAAGACAGTAACAACAAATATATTAAACACAAAACTGAAAGTAATTATTATTGAAATTAGACAACAATACTTACAGCAGTAGTAGTTACAAGATTTCAACAGTTCAACAGTACAAGGCTTGAAACTAGTTCTAGTTACAGGATTTGTAGAGAAGTAGTAAGAAAATCCTAATCAAAGGAACTCTCTCTAAGGAAGACTCTAAAGAAAGTTTTGAAAACCAAAGGAAGTTGTGAGTCTTAACATCAGGGACATCCTCCCTTAAATAGGCAGAAAAAGTGTAATGAACAGTACTAGTGAACAGTACATTTTCACTTTTTCAACTCAAATCAGCAAGGCAAAAGCATTGTTTGGGTCTTTAGTCCAAAGAGCCAAATTGTGCCGAAAGTAACCATGAGGTGACTATAATCATGTGGAATCTTTAAAAGCAGCATTATTTGTGGGGGCAAGCAGTACAATAATGGGAACTTTACCAATGGTAAACATTGTAGCATTTTAGCCTTTGTGCAGGCTAGACAAATAGGAGAGAAACAATCTTCTGCCAAATCAGGAGTGCCTTTTTTGTAACAGATGCTTCAGAAGACAATTTATCTTTTGAATCATGATTATCAGCAACTTTTTTCCTCTTTGCATATCGCCTTGAGGAGGGCATATAAAGCATTAGGATCCTTGCAAGTCTCTTTCAAAGGAGAACCCTTCTTTTTAGGCTTAGCAGTTTGAACAGATGTAGAAGCAAGTGCATTGGCCAATTCAGTTGTTTGCACTGGGGTATGAATCTTAACAGCAAGTAAAGTATTTGGAGATGGGAAATCTCTGGTAACATTGTTAAAAACTTCTTGTACGTGAGGAAACTTATCCCACCATTTAACATGTTATTCATATAAGCAATTCCAACCATAAACATATAACCCATTTTATTAATGATTTCCTGTTCAAACAAACCATCAATTTTCCATTCATAAATTTTATTAGCAGAAACAGAAAATTGGGTTTGAAAAGATCTTTCTTCAAATTGCATATCAGGAGGAGTAAGTTTTGAATACTAATTTTTTGTAAAAGACATAGGAATAGATTTTCCAACAAATCTTTTAATTTCTGGTAAATCATCATCAAAAATCTTTTTAACAGAAACAAAAGATATTGAGTCAGAATCTGTGTTTTCTTCAAAAATAGGTTCTTTTTCATTTCTTGAAATAGTACAGGCAACACTTGTAGAAGTACCCTTAGTTTTAACTTTCAAATCAAAAAGCATTTTCTCAACAATCTCAAGGGTTTTAGCCTGAGAAGTTTTAAATTCACTTTTTCTCTTTGTTCAATAATACTATGAACAGGTGTTTGTTCATCAACAATTTTGAAAGGGGAGGCCTTCACTTCAGTCCTTTTACATTTTACAAGAAATGTCTCAAGGGGTGGATGGCTAGACCTAACAACGGCTATATCTTCTTTAACAAAACTTGATTTCTTTATTACATTCAAAGGATTTTTTGAAACTTCATCCTTTGAAACATAATAGTTTTCAAGAAAATCAAAAAACAAAATGTGTTTTTCAACTGATTCATATTTTCTTTCCATTTTCTTTTAACACGATCTTTTTCAGACTGAGCAAAAGTACTTTGGTAATATTTCCTTTTATCTCTGTTTTTTGCAAAAATAAATTCATTATACAAAGCAACCATATCAATTTCAAAGCTTTCATTCAAAATATTTAAAACTCTTAATTGACTTTAGTAAACAGGGGTTTCAATAGTTTGAAAATCAGAAAAAGATGGAGACACAGGAGGTTTAGTTTCTTCTTCTTCTTCAATAACAGTCTTGCTATATGGAGAGAAAGGTTCTGGTTTAGTAGAGTAAAAAGCAGTGCTAACTTGGGAGTTTTTGCTTTAAAAACCTTTTGCTTTAAATCAGTGGGTTTTTCAAAACTCTTCTCTAAAAATTCATTAAGATCTTGATCTCTTTTTGAAATACTTTCAGATCTAGCAAAGGAATGTCTACCTTCATTGATCCTCAAGGGTTGGTTGTCATGAAAACTTATTCTAACAATTCTATCAAGATATTGTTGAATATGAGTGAGATTTAACTCATCAAAAATAGGTTTAGCAGGACGGGATTCTTGTTCCAACAACCATTCTTTGGGAAGATTAATATCTTGCCATTGAATCATTTTTGGAACTTGAATTCTAGCATTAGGGGTTGAACATTGGATTAACATGGTTTTACAGCAAGTTCTCTCTTTATCCTAGCACCAAGATTCAATTGAGTACCCAAAAGTCTATAATAAATATGATAAATCAAAGCAAAAGGCTTGCTGCCTTCTTCCATGTTATAACCAGATGTCAAAATATTTAATGTCAAGGCTTTAACAATATTGGGATCATCCAAAACAAGAGAAATATCAGGATAGCAATCAAAATAAAATGGACCATCATACAAAGAAGCAGTGATCATACCAAGAATGATATCAGAAAAGACTTTAAATCTAACATCTCTTAAACACATAAGAATAGAAGCATCTATACCTTTCCTAGTGAGTGGTTTAACAGGAACTTGAATAAGACCAATATGCAAATAACTGAATTTCTTAGCAAGAAAATCATTAATATTTCTTTTTGAAAACAAGCAACATTTTTCATGAGTTTTTGAAATAGAAAATGTTTGTTCAACAGTTCTAACTTTGTAAGCAGAATAAAAAGTATTTTCAACCCATCTAGTTTTGTAAACAGCTTTAGTATCAACTTTAGGGATGTTCCATTTTTGGAAATCCAGAAACTCATTTTCTTCAATAGTGTGATCTACTTCATTTACAATATCAGGAGGACAACCAGTCTTGGAGCTAACAAAGGAGTTGGATCTCCACAGCCTATCCATACTATCCTAGGTTTAACACTCAATTATCATGTTTTTCCTAATACCGTTGCATTTCATAACACATACCCTAGCCAAACCTATACCTCTCATGCCCTAACGCTCTCTCAATCTCAACGAGCCTTACTGTTTAGTTCTGGGAATTCACTTTACGACTAGGGTGGCGCCAACGATGGTAAAAAGGGAACACAACAAAGGAGAATCAAAGTTTTAGGTAGACACAGACAGACAACAGAGAACACAACAACACTATCACTAGCCAAGAAAAGAATGGCTTGGATACCACAAAGGGGGTGGAACACAGCGCTAAAGGCGGAAGCACAATAATATTATAAAGTAAGCAAAGTAAAACCAGCCAAGAAGGTGGTAGCAACAATAAGATAATTGAAAATAGAACTAGCCAACAAGGTTGTAGCAACAAGTAAATTAAACAAAACTGAAAGTAATTAGATTGAAAATAATGTAAAACCCTCCAAGAAGGTGGTAACAGCAAATATACTAAACACAAAACTGAAAGTAGTTATTATTGAAAATAGACAACAATACTTACAACAATAGTAGTTACAGGATTTCAACAATTCAAGAGTACAAGGCGTGAAACTAATTCTAGTTACAAGATTTGTAGGGTAGTAGTAGGAAAATCCTAATCAAGGGAACTCTCTCTAAGGAAGACTCTAAAGAAAATTCTGAAAACCAAAGGAAGTTTTGAGTCTTAACATAAGGGACAACCCCCCCCCCCCCCCCCCCCCGGCCCCCTTAAATAGGCAAAAAAAAGTGTAATGAACAGTAACAGTGAAATGTACCAGTGAACAGTAAAAGTGAATGGTAACTTTTCACTTTTTCAACTCAATTCAGCAAGGCAGCATCTTCACATGGGACTTGATTTGTTTAACAAGGGAAGTATGGACATCAAAACAAGGTGGAGGATTACTTTGTAACCGATCAAAAAGAGGTTTACATTGTTTCCTCATATCCTTGTAGAAATCAGCAACATAATTCAGGGACCCAAGAAACCTCTGGAGTTGGGTTTTATCAGTGATAACATCAAGAAATTTATCAGCAAATTGGATGGCTCTATCAATAGGATGAATTTGTCCTTCAACAATATAGTAGCCAAGGAAGCGAACTTTTGTTTGAAACAATTTGATTTTCTTAGCAGAAACAACAAGACCATTTCTTTTGATAGTATCCAGAAATGAATACAAATGTTTCCAGTGTTCATTAATAGAACTGGAGTAAACAAGAACATCATCAATAGAAACAATGGTGAAATGGCTGAAAGAATTGAAAATATCATTCATAATGTTTTGGAACTCATTCGGGGCATTCTTAAGACCAAAAGGCATGACATTCCACTCATAATGTCCAGAAGGAGTGGTAAAAGCAATTTTATACTTATCACTCTCACTAATCTGGATTTTCCAGAACCCAGATTTCATGTCAAATTTGGAAAACACTATGGCCTCACTCAGCCTTTGAACCAAATCATTTTTGTTAGGTATGAGATACCTAATCCATTCTAAGACCTTATTCAGGGGTTTGTAATTAACAACTAGGCCAGGGGTTCCTCTCTCTATCTCAGCATTTTTTTGAACATAGAAAGTTGCACAAGATCAAGGGGACTTGCTATTCCTAATAAGTTTTTTCTTAAGCAAATCATGAATCTCATTTTTACAAAATTCAACAGTTTTAGCATTCATCTAAATAGGACAAGCTTTAGTGGGAATATTTTTCTCATCAAAACCCTTAACATAAGGCAGGTTAACAATATGTTTTTTCCTATGCCAGAAAGCATTTGGAATATCAAAGCAAACATAATCAATCAAAGTTTTTTTTTGAAAATTATCAATTTTTTTATTGCAGCAATTTATCAAAAAGCTGTTCAGCAATTTTCTTGTATCTAACTTCTTGCTTAAGGAAGTTTAGATGTTTGGTTTTAGCATGAATCAAATTTAAAGCATCATCAATATCAATTTCAAATTTTGAAGCAAATTTTAATTTTACTTTCTGTCCAAAAGGATCAATAGTAATTTCATTATGTTCAACAAGAAAAGGATACAAAGCATTTATAAATGGCAAACCAAGAATTACTTTATCAGTAATTTTTTAACAAGAACAAAAGGAATCTTGAAGCAAACATTATCATGGCAAACATGAGTATTATTCAATTCATATTTAATCTTCATTTGAGTACCATTAGCCGAAACCAATCTTTCAGTTGTTTTTTCAAAATATCTGGAAGGGATTAGTCCTTCTTGGATACAGTTCATATCCACACCAGAATCAATCATAGCAATAACATTAAAGTGATAATCATGGGAAACAACAATTTTAACTTTTGTAAACCATTTTGGAGGAAGCATCTTGTTAACAAGATTAAGATTAAGTTGAGAATCAGAGAAAACATCAGCAATACCTTTATTAGAAAGAAGAGCCTGTTGACTAGATTCATCTCCATCTTTGTGCTCATCTTGTTCATTATCAAATTGATGTTTATCAAGATTCTTATCAATTTTTGACAATAACAATTCTTGTTTAAGATTATTGTTATCACTTTAATGTTTTAAATTCATTTTTTAATTAAATTATTTCTTGTTTAACAACAGTGATTTCATGTTGAAGATCATTAACAGTTATGAGTTTGTATTTCTTTTTATTAAATCTTTCCAAAGTTTCTTCAAAGCTTATTGTTGATTTTAGTTTTTTAACATTTTCATCTTTTATTAAATTGTTCTTAAGCTTATTGAGATACTCTTGTTTTAATTCAGGGTTCTCAATTTTGCTTATCAAAGTAATTGACAAGCTTTCATTTTCTTCACTCTTGGTGAGAACATTAACAGTTTTTATAACATTGCAACAAGAATCTCTACAACCAATTTTAATATTGGGTGAACCAGAAGATTCATCAGCAGATTGATAGCAAGAATCAGATGAAGAAGAAAAATCCTCTTCTAAGGAATCAGACGAATTTTTTGATTCAAGGATTCAGAATAAATCTTCTTGATCTTTATCATTAATATTTAACATGTTAAACTTATTTTTAACTTACTAGGTTTTTGTTTACAATCTTTACTATAGTGTCTAGGTTTACCATAGTTAGAACATTTGCCTTTACTTGATTTCTATTTATCATATTTTTTAGAAATATTTTTCCTTTTAGAATAAAAATCATTGGGTTTAACAAAGTTGGTTCTGTATTTTTTATATTTTTTATGGTTATAATTTTTGTTAATTTTATCATGTTTTTTCCCTTTTTGTTTGGAATGAGCAATAGGGGGCAAACCATATTGTTCACAGAAATTACCCATTTCATATTTAGCTTTTCTTTTATTCTTTAATTGGTATTTTAATAGTTTTTCATCATTGCATATATTAATACCAAGTTTCTTAATAGTGCTTAAAATATTACCATAAGTTAGATTACCATAATCAATAGAATCATTTTTACCAATTAATTCTTATTTTACCTTATAAGCAAAGATAGGAGGCAGACCATCAATAAACTTTTCTTTCCAATAAGGCTTATAGCAGTCTTTCCAAGGCATAACTCTAGATATGAAAACATCTTGGTACCATCTGTAATCGGATATAGTAGGACATCTTAAACTGTTTAGATAATCATAAATTCAAGACAAAATATTAGATGGAGTAGCAACAAAATGTTTGAGAACAGTATAGATTAAGGTATTGACACCATCAGGAATACCTCAACCAATACTTTCATCAAAAATAGGCAAACCTTCATCATTCTTTTTAACAGCTGTTTTTATAGATTCTTTGGAATCTTCTGTGAGATATGAATCCCACCATCCACGAAGAGTGCCAAAAAAACCAATAACAAGAATATTACTGGTTTCAAAGTAATATTACTTGAAACTTTGTTGTGTTCCTAATATTTCTCTGGTCGGTAATAGTGTTGTTGTGTTCTTTGTTGTTTGTTTGTGTCTACTCGAAACTTTGATACTCCTTTGTTGTGTTCCCTTTTTACCATCGTTGGCGCCACCCTAGTCATAAAGTGAATTCCTAGAATTGAACAGTAAGGCTCGTTGAGCTAGAGAGAGCGTTAGGGCATGAGAGGTATAGGGTTGGTTAGGGTATGTGTTATGAAATGCAACGGTGTTAGGAAAAACATGATAATTGAGTGTTAAACCTAGGATAGTATGGATAGGCTGTAGAGATCCAACTCCTCTATCAGCTCTAGGACTGGTTTTCCTCTTGATATTGTAAATGAAGAAGATCACATTGTTGAAGAAAATGAGTTTCTGGATTTCTAGAAATGGAACATCCCTAAAGTTGGTACTAAAGCTGTTTACAAAACTAGTTGGGCTGAAAATACTTTTTATTCTACTTACAAAGTTAGAACTGTTGAACAAACATTTTCTATTTCCAAAACTCATGAAAAATGTTGCTTGTTTTCTAAAATAAATATTAATGACTTTCTTGCTAAGAAATTCAATTATTTGCATATTGGTCTTGTTCAAGTTGTTGTTAAACCACTCTCCCGAAAGGGTATTAATGCTTCTATTCTCATGTGTTTACGAGATGCTAGATGTAAAGTCTTTTCTGATAGCATTCTTGGTATGATTACTGCTTCTTTGTATGATGGTCCTGTTTATTTTGATTGTTATCCTGATATTTCTATATATATGTAAGTGAGCTTTCAATTTCCAGGGAAGGGGGAATGAGAGATTCAAAGTAATGATTTTTGTTTCATGAAATGTAATGCCCAGCCAATTATAATACTCCTTAGAGTTAATATAGAATGTGAGAGACTAGACTTGGCTTTCAAAAACAAAAACAAAAAAGATAGGCATTGGCACCTCTCTTTTGGGGTTTTGTAGAGTCGCCACTTATTTTTATATTACAAAAAATAAGAAAAACTACAAGATACAAAATATATATATTTGAAACACTTCAAGTTTCATTAATTGAATATATGAATACAATTTGGTAGAAAAACATTGCAATGCTTTGGTCCTAAAGCCACGACCACTTGACTTTAGAATTTCAAAATTTGGATTTTTCCCTTAAGTCCAAGTTTAAGTATGGTTTTTAAACCTAAACTGTTCAAACAATTGGAGAAGAAAGAGGTTCAAGGTTTTTAAGGTGGGATCCATGTTTCATCCTTAGAAGAATTTTTACTTTGAATCTTCCAAGCTTGCTTGTGTTATTTAAAGGATTTATTCACTTGCCTTGCAAGCTCAGCTGGAGTTGTTTTGATTCCTTCCATTCGAGCCTTGTTTTTATACAAATATGAAGGTTTACACTCTCATCAATCTGAAGGTTTACAGTCTTATCAGGAGCGGATGCCATAGGTTGAAACTCCCTCTCGATATATATATATATATATATATATATATATATATAGAATATCAAACCTAATTTAATCATAACTTTTTTAAATGTTGAGTTACTTTACCAAAAAATGGTGAGTTTTAATTAGTTTACCCTAACATAGTTTAACACTACTATAGAAAAAGCAAATTACTTCAAGTAGGTGGCTTTTAGCAACTGTTATTAAACATAATTTTATTTTATTTTTTAATTTCAGGTAGGTGGCTTTGATTCTTATTTTTGCCACTGATATTTTTAAGTGGGGAACCCATACTGGGTATTTCTAAGAAAAACAAGCCCAATAATTAGAGCCCACCAGGTATCACCCGGGCCCACCCAACAAATATTCTGCTGCTGGGATTTGAATGTGGACTTTTTTTTTTTTTTTGGGTAAAATGTGGACTTTTTAAAAATAAAATAAAATAAAATAAATTTTGAGAAAACAATGTGGGCTTTTTTAATCATCAAGCATTGCCATTGTGTTACAACTTACAACGGACTTTCTGTCCCATTTATCAGCATTTATTTTTAATATCTATCTTTCCAAATGGCTGAAAACCTATTTGATACACCATGTTGAATATGCTAGTATAGATACGGAAGCGAAAGCATAAAGTATAGAACACAATAACACACGAGGGTTACGTGGTTCAGCCTAACGGCCTACATCCACGGAGGAAACCCTAGAGGGCTACATCAATAATATATTAGAGTGTAGTACAAATCCTGTGTTACAATGAATCATAACATGTGTATATATAGTAGACTAAACCCTAGACTAATAGACTTTCAATACAAGTAGGAGACTTGACTTGCACACAAAGTAGAATTAGGCTTGGGCCTATACTAATGGGCTAATATATCTCTAACACCCCCTCTCAAACTCAAGATGGAAGCTTGATGAAATCTTGAGATTTGATAAGATTGAGAAGATCCCTTGAATGAAGTTTGGCTCTGTGATGGTAGTTTAAGGAAGGCAATGGTCTTGCAGTGTTGATGCGACTTCTAACGGTGGCATGACTATACCGGAGAGTTTTGGCGGCAGCAGTAGGAAGCCAAAGCAGATGAACGCAGCGAAAAAAAAAACACCGAGGAAGACAAAGATTGCTCTTAAATATACCATGGCTCTGATACCATGTTAAATATTAGCATTGATACACCATGTTGAATATGCTAGTATAGATACGGAAACGAAAGCATAAAGTATAGAACACAATAACACACGAGGGTTACGTGGTTCAGCCTAACGGCCTACATCCACGGAGGAAACCCTAGAGGGCTACATCAATAATATATTAGAGTGTAGTACAAATCCTGTGTTACAATTAATCATAACATGTGTATATATAGTAGACTAAACCCTAGACTAATAGACTTCTAGTACAAGTAGGAGACTTGACTTGCACACAAAGTAGAATTAGGCTTGGGCCTATACTAATGGGCTAATATATCTCTAACAATAAGCATTTTTTTTAAATATCTATTTCTTTACAACTTACAATTTACAGCGTAGTCAGGTTGAGATCTTAGCAAAATCACATCGACTCCTTTCAATGTAGAACAAATTTGACAAGCATTTTTTTTTTTTCTTTGGGATGATTTGTTTTTGTTAGTTCATCTTATTAACTTATTTTGATACATGGATATTTATGTGTAGGCAAATTAAAAGGAGAATATGTTCAAGAATAATTTCCCTCAGGATCACATATCAGGAGCCCAAATCGATATCTTTGATTCGATGCAGATACAGTTTTAAGTTCCAAGAGTTTTTCACTTTGACTGCAATGGAGTCGTCCCCTGCTGCTTATGTGAACCACCTATTTTGTTAACCTCCTCCCATTGGCCGGATAAAGCTCAATGTTGATGCAGCCATAGGTGAATCCTTCTCTGTTCTTGCAGTTGTGGCTAGAGATCATGAGGGCAAAGTCATCAAATTTGGTCCAAGCTTCACCAACCTTGCCCCCCATTGTTGCTGAGGCCTATGCAATCCTTTGGGCAATGCATGTTGCTAACCATGAACAGTGGAGTCATGTTCATTTCGAAGGAGATGCAAAGAGCTGTTTTGACTCTCTTTCAGCCGAAGATGTCCCACCTGATTGGTCTATTAGTAATATTATTAGTAGTATCTTAAGTTTTAAAATTTTCTTTATGAGTGTTTGTTTCTGCTGTGTCAATAGGGAGTGCAATGTTGCAGCTCACGCTGCTGCGAAGCACTCACTAGCCTCTAAAATGTCTCTGTTGTAATAAGGACAATCTTCCTACAGTGGTATACTCTACTTGTATCAGAAGGCTTGGAATGAGGTAATGTTGAACCTTTGAACTATTCCTTTGCGACTTTCAAACTTAAGGTTTTGTGTTGCACAAGTAGTTCCCGTTCGACTGAGAGCTTTGTAATGTTCTCAAGGTCAGTAATTTCATGCAGTTCAAAAGATGGGGAAAATAATGTAAGCAAATTTACACTCAAAAGATAAGAAAATTTAAGAAATTCACCTCACTAGTATTCTTCATCAGTTGAACTGCATTCCATGATAGAATTTTCTCTGCATCTTGCCCAAAGATAGAAGCTGTGACTGATCCAGTTGAATCTTGAAGCTCCACATCTACACGTAACCTAAAATTTAATATTCAAGAAATTATTAATTAATTTCTAAAGGAAAATTTAATTTAGTTTACTGACCATTTAGAATGTTTTATGATCTCAGTTCAGCAATTGCTTCTTCACGCTTAATATGAACACATTGAAAAGTTTCCATATATTGAGCACTTGTACCTTTATAACACATGTTGCATGCCATGTACCAAAATTTTGTTGTAAATCCTTGACAAAAAGAAACACCTTTACCCAATTTTTTTTTTCCTGCATATATAATTGTTTGAATATATTAGTAAATATCATTATGACAAACATGATGCTGAAAAGATTAATTTTCTTATTATTTATTACATTTTGTGATAAGCTTGATATGATTTTTTTTTTTTTTTTTTTTTTCACAGCTTGATATGATTTTGATTGGTATGAATATCCGAATGATTGCCTGATCAGGTGGCATGATGGAGCAGCTTGTAGAACTTAAGTAAGACTTATTGTTCATCATGCCTTTCAATATTTTTTCATTATTATTTTCACTATTAAAAAAATAAAAACATGGTAGTTCTATTTACATAAAGGAGCATATTTAGCAGTGAAATACCTTTTGTAGATGATTTAAAATGCAAAAGTGTTAGCGTATCATATGAGTAGATTCATGATTTTTGAGAGAATATTGTTGACCCACAAAATAGCGGGAGTTCAAATGCTATTTTAGTATCAATCCTTAAGTACTTAATTACATAGTAATAATACTCTTCAGATTTGTTTTTTTACTAATTTCAAGAGAAACATTGACATTACATGTATATTTTTGGTGTTAAACATATTATGCCCTATACCAATTGTAGACTCATATACTTGTAGAACAAGCATATTAACCTTAGTTTAGTCTATGATTAGTCATATATTCTCTAGTATATAAATCTTACATTGGGTTCATTGTAATACAAATGCTTAATCTAATACGCAATTGTCAAGGGCTTTGTCATTGTAGACAAAGGCTGCAAGGCTGAACCACATGCGCTCTCTCACCATGTGTACTCTCTTTTTCACACTTCTACTCATCATTCAATCATCATACATAATCACACAAACTTCACATTTAATATTTGTACATCAATCAAAGTGGAATATTAGATATTCTAATAATGTTAGGCTAAGATTTCCTAATAATATAATAAACTATATCAACTATAATAATAATGACCCGTAAATTACTCACATTGTAATATTAAATTATAATATTCTAATACGAGATATTCTCATCAATCAATTATCGATGGTAAACAATAAAAATCAAATGTGTTGGAAGAGGATTTACTACAACCTTGTATGCAGCAATTGCTGCATATAGGATAAAGTGACACCTAAAGAGAAGTGATAAGTGTCCAAGGATCATGTGCAATTCACTAGAAATAAACCCACAAATAACTTCAATAATAGTTGGCTGCACATTAATATCTTCATTGAGATCATTAGTAGCACGACAAATCCACTTTCCAGAACCTTTCATAAAAAATTAGATAAATAATACGAAAAGGCCTTATAATTCATTCCAAGACATTTACCAAAGTTGGAAATTTTCAAAAATCAATTAATTTTTAGAGAAACCAGTAACTCTAAGTGTCAATTCAGGTTAGCGTTTCGGGTTTGTGTTGTGTCGAGATAGAGGTATTCGACTAAATGACTCAACCTGAACCCGACCCATTTAATAATCGTGTCATGATTCTTAACCCTAACTTGACCAATTAATAAGGCGGGTTCACCTGACCCAACCCACTTGACACACTTAATAAACAGGTCGTGTTAGGTTAACACGAACGTGACCCAACCCATTTCAATTTGCTTAATATTAAATATAATATCTATTTAGAAATATTTTTTTTTACATCTCAAAGTAGTGTATATACTCCAAGTCTTCAACCCACATTCAAAATAATATAGTTCAACAAACATCTATCATCCATCTATAAATAAGTTCTTTACAAAAATATAAGAAGGTTTAGAGATTTAGGATTTGTAGGGTTTAGAAATCTAGGGTTTGTAAAGTTTCAATTTTCAATTATATCCCTTGTAAATTTTTGTAATTACTTGCTTTTATTTTTAAGTTTAAAATATAGATTGGATATAAAAAGGTATTTGACAAATTTAAAATAAAATGAATATTTATTTGTTATACGAGTTAAATAAGTTATGTTAAATGGGTCATTTCGGGTTAACACAATTAATAAATTGGCGTGTCAAACATGTCTATTGCGGGTCACGCTTATTAACATGCTTATAATCCATTTCTTATTGTGTTGTTTTTAGGTCGACCCATTTATGATCCAAACCCGCTAAACCCTAACCCGTAAAAACCCATGTCGAGTTCGTGTTGTTCGCGGGTTGGATTGAATATTGACACCCTCCTACATCCAAAGGCAAGGCAACTAGCCACAAGTGAGAGTAAAGAGGTTTTCATAAGCCTAGTAAAATCAACATCCAATATTAAATTAATTATTTTTAACACACGCACAAGTTGAAAAATATTAATTCTCCGTATATATTTAGTTCCAAAGTCTAAACCTACTCACGAGCTTTGCACAAATGGACAAATAAGGCCCAAAGCTACACATAAAGGAGTCACTTAAAAAATAAAAATAAAAAAAAATAAATTTAAAAATAAATAAATAAAATAAATAAATAAAAACTTCCAGGACAACATTACTAGTGTACAGCTTTTTTAAAAATCATATTAACTTATTAAGGAATGGAATTGCTGATCATTTCCAGCATCTAGATTTAGGATAATAGTTCAGTGTTTTGAAAAATAACATGATATAATGAAACTGATAAATTAAAATTGATTTGGCTTTTTAAAATTAAAGATGAAGTAGAAAAATACTTTAGTGAGAGAGGAAGCAAAGGAGAAAGAACAACTGAACAAGAACAATAGGGTTACAAGAGACCTGAATAGTGAATACTCCAAAAGTCATGAACTTTTGCAATTTCTAGTGATTCTACAATCTACAAGAGACATCGTCATACTTTCAACATTAAACATTGATCTCTATATCTTCTAAACAATTGCCACCCTATTCCTCGATGTGAGGAATAGTAATCTGTACTCACCACTGGCAGCCACTGAGTACATGCACACAAAATCGGTTTATATTAGCAGATGTCCTGTGTGATGTGTTTGAGTACATTATCGGTTCATATGAAAATTAATATTTGTTTGAGTACATTATCGGTTCATATGAAAATTAATATTTTGTAACAATTTGTATTTAGAGTCCGAATTTGGTAAAGATGGGATATAAAACTCATATTTTACACTATCTAATAAGAGATTATCTCATTAGCATTTTACTTAAAATTTAATACATCCTACCACACCTAATAACATCTCAATAAACTCTCAATTTTGTTGGATTTATATATAGATATTAGAATTTTTTTTTGTGAGAAATAATTATAACATGTTGTTAACTCCGAAGGTTAAACCTTTTTTCCCCTAAACCCCCAAGCACTTTGTACATGGGGAGGTGTCAATTCAGCTATAAGGCCTTTAACATATAGATATTAGAATTGATTGAGTGTGACTGTGATTATTCTTAAATATATAATAAGATAATGTGATATATTGGAATTTGAGGGGATAAAATATGGATTTTACACTACATCCTTACTAAATTTAATCTCTTGTATATATAGTTTATGTATAATAATACTTACTCCTATTAGGTAGAATATTAAATTTGAGATTTAGTTATATCACATGTCATTAAAAAGATAGGAAATCTAAATTAGTAGAAATGATATAATATAGTATACAAATATATTGTTTAAATAAACTAACAAATATTTAATTATATTGTTAACTTAACCACATAATTATTTGCCTTTTTATTTAATGCGTCTACTATTAAATTTGCTTTTGTGTTCTGTTGCCTTTTGTTTCAGTTATTGCTACAACAACAAACTTCAGTAGGAATGTTGTGTTTCAAATAAATTGTTTTTATCACAAATATTAAAAGAATAACCATATGAATTACCATAACCCTTGCATCTTAGTGACATCTTGGGAGAACCCAAATTTAAATCCTCCCTCCCAACTTACTGTTTGCCAAAAAAAGAAAAAGAGCTATATTGATGTCCCTTTAATGTTAATTATTAGTGTTCCATCTAAAACTAATTAGTACTTAAAAATGAATGCATCTACCTCATCAAACACATGACAAAAAATTAATATTTTCTTAGAAAATAAACACTATTATTTTTTTCTTAATTGAAAAAACTAATATAAAAATTTGCACTTAGAAATGAATGCA
Organism: Quercus agrifolia; assembly: GCA_029955455.1. Taxonomy (NCBI): domain Eukaryota; kingdom Viridiplantae; phylum Streptophyta; class Magnoliopsida; order Fagales; family Fagaceae; genus Quercus; species Quercus agrifolia. The sequence continues at coordinate 39,017,674 of JARQAD010000007.1, read as the reverse complement.
TGTACCAGTTGAAAACGAAACGTTTGTTTAATTTTGAAGCAACGTGGACGACATATGTACAATATATGGAGATCATTTTTGAAGGGTGGGCACTAAAATTAATGGCTTATGCAACTTATGGTGGAAAGTTTTAAAATTGAGAAGTGCTACGTCCAGTAACAACCAACCACTGAGATTATTTTTTTGTCGCAACAATATCAATTAGTAACAACCGGCCACTTAAGATTTATTTTGAAAAAATTGTAGAAATATTGTGGACATAGCATTTCTCTTTAAAATTTGTAGACTAGGTCCAATTTTGTTATTGCCGTCAAAAGAGGATGTGAATAGTTTTAAATTTAATTAATAATGAGGATGCTATTAATTAGGTAAATATTTCTTGCATATTAAATGTATATTAATTACATCACTAGTGGTTTGTTAATTGACTATTTATGACACAATTAATCAAGCCACATAAAAAATATTGTTTATGATGTTAAAAACCAATGGAATTATCCAATAGAAAATTTAAGCTTGAATTGAATTCATTCTCATAATTGGTTATTAAATCAACTTGGTTTAATTCTCCAAAAAAAAAAACTTAGCTTAATTTTCCAAAAATTGTCAACAGGTCTAAATAGTAAATATATATAAACCTAACACTATCATGTTGCAATAGGACTCAAGTGAAGTGAATGCTTTTGAGTTGTGAAATGGATGTGAAGAATTTAGTGGGTTTTTAAGTGCCAGTATCACTAATAAAAAATATTGAGAGAGAGAGAGAGAGAGGCTAAACATAACAAAGTAAAATATACTACTAGATGTACATTAATTAATATAATAAATTTAAAATCCTTAACCAATATTAGTCTCATCCAAAGGCTATTATCCACCCATTTGATCCTACTATTTGAGTGGAATTTTCTAATGGAAATTTTAATATTGAAATATTATACTAATCTTTCAAAAAAAAATTTCTGACCCAAGAGCAATGTTTCCTTTTATATTAAAGTATATTTGTATAATTTTTTCGTTATTAGCTTATTTTGTAAATAAGTTGAATAAAATTATTTTTAAAAGTGAAGTTTCTAAAATGTAAACATAAACTAATGCAAAAATTATTTGGGATTTTAAGTTTAAAAAATCTAGACCTATATCAAATCTAAGTGCATGTTGAACACTTGGATACCAAGACAAGAAGCAAACGAAAGTTGTTGAAAGGAGGCAATAAAGTCCAAAAGAGAAAAAGAAAAAAATAACTTTGTAAATTCTGTCAAATTAATTGTACTTATTTGTTGAAGAAAAATTAATTGTACTTAAAAGTATTAATTTTAGCAAATCCAGAGAGTAAATAAATAAATAAATAATTATTCATCATTCTAAATAAATCTAATCCGAACCCTAAAAGCCCTAGAAATGTAAGTGTGAATGCTGAATTTTTAAAAATAATATGTCTAAAGTATTAAAATAAAAAAGTAAAAAAAGGTTATGAAGTTGTTATTTTGGTGGGTGAGGAGACTTTAACTAGATATATGCATTAGAGGACCATACTCGCCTCATTCTCATTATTCCCATTTCATGTGACTATGTTGGTTTCACTACATTGAGTTGAAATCCCACTTGGACTTGGAGAAACTAAGTGTTTTCTTACAAATAAGAACAATTCACTAATTTCAAATTATGCATCTGTATGAAGAGGAATCAATTGGTCTCATTTCTCTCATACTTCAAAATCTAAGAGAGATAAAAGTGATCCAAACAAAGCCTTTGCTTAAGGTAAGCCTATTTCTTCACAAAGACATAATCCATCTTTTTTTTCTTATCTTGTTTCCTTCGTTTTCTTATGTGTGTTAAAATTATCCCACTAAAGATAAAAATAAAATTTTTTGTCTTGCATGTTATGAAAATAGGATGCTAATGAAGTAAAATAGCTTACATTTTATCAACATGTAAGAGAGAAATTTAATCCAATACGTGATTTTCTTATTTGATTTTTATTTGTGCCATAAATATTTTTATGTCGACCGCCCGTGTAAGAAGAATAGGCCCAATGACAAGAGCTAAAAAAACATGAAAAGTTAGAGTGTCGATATTAGCAGTCTTCTTATCCTAACATCTTAAGCTAAAAAAAATAATAATAATAAAATAAAATAAAGAGTTATGTTAAAGATAAGTCTTACAATTTTTTTTTTTTTTTTTGAGAAGATAAGTCTTACAAATTGATATGTGACAAATTACGATAAATAATTTAACACTCATTTGAATATTCAATGCCACATTACCTTGTAGTAACTTGTAAGGTTTTATAATGAAATTATATTATTTTTTGTATTTAAAAAAAAAAAAAAAAAAAAAAAAAAGAAGAATTCCAAATACCTACCTTACATAAGCCTATATTCACAGAGATCTAATATTAATGGTTACTTCAGAAGCAGTAAAACATTACTGTAACATTATTAAAAAATAAATAAATAAATAACTTTAGTGTATATTTTGAAACTTTAAGAGAGGGTAAATAAAAAATTGAGAAATTGAGCGGGTAATGATGGAATTCTTCTAGAGGCACAAGAGAATTTCACAAAATTTTGAAATTAGCCTAGCATCTCATATATGAACCATTAAAAAAGATCAAATTGAGCATTATGGTGGTATGTTTGTATAGGAATCATATGAAATGGTTAATAATTTTTGTTCTATCTCAACCTTTGATTGGTAAAGAAGATTTAATTCGGTTCCCAAAAATACAAAAGAAACTTTTTAAATTTTGGTGGCCCACACATTCCAATTATGGAGAGTGCTTTACTCATTTCTCTAAAATGAAAAATGAATACTTAATGTATTATGTATCTCATTGTCATTGGTCTCACTTCAGGTGACTATGCTAGTCTTACTGCATTGAATTGAGGTATCACTTGGAGAATCTTATTTATTATCTTACGTTACAAATAGAAAGGAGAATTTGGTAATTTCAAATATCATGCATCTATATGAATCTACGCCTCTTATCTCTCTCAGACTTCAAAATCAAAGAGAGAAACAGGAGATCCAAACAACACTGAACTCAATTCAAGGTAAATATATATTTATTTATTTATTCCTTATTTTTGTTTCCTTCATCTTTCTAATGTGTGCTAGAACTTGCCCACTAAAGAGAGAGCTTTTATCTTCTTGCATGTTATGCAAAATAAGAGGTTAGTACCATTATACCATTGTAATATAACTTAAAGTACAATGAGATCAAATTAAAAGAGAGTAATTTAATCTGTAAAGGAATTTTGTTGTCTTTGAAGTGGTTTAGTTGATTTTATTTATGTGAATAGCTAGGATAGTAGTTCAAGCTTAAAAAATCCAAAAATTTACAGTGCCTGAAAAGAAAATTAAGTTTGCAATGATAAGAAATTTGATAATTAAAGAAAAAACATTTTCTTTCTAGTTGATTAAAAGATGTTTCATTTATATGCCACACATCATTTCTGTTAGATTATTAATCTTTGGTTTATTTTTAGTGCCTAATAGGTATCTTTTTTAAGGAGGCTAAGATTATCAATTTTTATCTAATTTTTTTTTTTAAATTAAATATCCACAAGAAAACTGAATAAAAATAAATAAATAAATAATTTCTAGAATTTGAAAAAAAAAAAAAAAAAAAAAAAAAAAAAAAAAAAAAGAGTGAGTTCAATGATCAATTTTTAATTATGATGTTCTTAGTAGATCTCGTCTATTTTTGGATTTCATTCATTTTGAGATAATGAGATGTTTTTTCATATATTCTAGAAATATCATTTGGAAAAGTTACTTTTAGAATTTCTTTAAAAAGAAGGCGCCAAATTCTCACGACAAAATACTTTTGTCGTTTAAAGTTTGTACGCGGCTAGATCTAATTATGTCTTTTGCGTTGGACTTGATATACAATAGGGTCACATATCCAACATATACTGCTTGTCCATATCATATTATGTCCAAGCACTAGAAACACTGGACCCAAGTCTAACCCTTAACGTTCATACAACAAAATATAGTTAATTAATAAGGTAAGTCTGTCTGTTTTTTCTATTGGCTAATGAGATCTTTAGAGTTCTTTGAATAATTAACTAATCTTTGAGTATGTACAATTTTCAACATGGAAGCTATTTATCATTAATGAAATTCAATCCTTCAAAAATATCGAGAGAACTTTCTCGAAGGTTCGTACGTGTAAAAATAGGGTAATACTTCAAAGTTTTATTCAAAATGTTTTCTTATTCGTGGATCTCAAATTGTTATTCTTGTTTTCATGGTTTTTGAGAGTACCCAAATTATTTGAACTAGATCTCAAAATTTCTATGTTGCATAAGGAGTGAGAAGAGATCCTCCTTTTTTAAGAGTTGCTAAGATTAGTTATCTTTCTAGAATTAGTATTTGATATATATATATATATAGGTAGATAGATAAATCTAATAATTTCATATGTTTTCGTGTGAGACCTGCATTGTGATAGTGCTTTGGAGAGAAACTAAAAGATTTAGGCAAATGAACTCAGAATAGAAAAAAAACATCAAAACTCTAATCAAGAAATGCACTTGTCCACTTGCATATTGTAGAATCATTAATTGCCAGTGCCACTAAACAGTCTGAACCAGCAATGGTTGATGTTGGATGAAGTTATCCCTTAATTCATTTATTATTTTGATGCATATAAATAGTGTGATGTCCTTAAAGACAAGACCAAGATTTTCTTCTCTATTTGTATTTGGCAATTTTAGGGCAATTGTTTTTCTAGTGAGTTTATTGTAGATTAAATCTTTAAGGAGGTCCCTTCGAGTGCCCTAAAGGTTCTATTTCATGAAGCGGACTTGTTATTCGTAGTGATCCATATTGAAGAAGTTTGGAGGTTCCGAACTTTTGTGGTGCACAAAGGTTGTTTGTTGGATTGTAGATTATAGTTGCAAAAGTTTTGTTTCCAGTTTGTAAATTCTTTCTTTTATAGTAGATTGTAAATTTCTAAGTTGTGGTTATTAATAATAGTCTCGTGGATCACAAAATTGAGAAAAGTAGGTAATTAATTAATTAATTAATGAGTCAGAACTAAAAATAAAAATAAAAATAAAAATTTGATAGCAACTAGAAATTTCACTAACAATGGTTCTTGACTAGACACAATGTCTTCGAGTCAAACTTGTTAATACGAGCCTCTTGGTTGTAGAGAAAACCTGAATAACTATATATTACTCAATTCTTTTAAATAGTGAACTTTAAGTGCATGAAATAAATAATATGTTTGTGTTTTTCATTGAGCATCCATTTTGAATACTTCTGTTACTCATCATGTCATTATACTTTAAGCTTCAGGATCCTATTCCTATAGGCTAGGCAAATAAGTGACAATGTTTCCTTCTGTCTTCTGCAAGATTTGTTACTGATAGCCGATATTAAGAAGTTAAATTCTGATGGGGATTTTATAGGTATTTTGTTTGGTGGGAAATAGGTGCTTAAATGTTTCTAATTTCCTGTCATGTCTCATTATTGTTATTCTTTAATTACGTTTTTGTTTCCTCCAACTTGGATTTTCGGTTGTCTATAACTAAGCACCAGATCTAACATTACCAAATGCACATTGATATAGACACTAAAAGAGCCCAAAAAGTTATTTTGATAAGTTATTAATCGAAAACATTCATTTATATAATTTTCCAAGTGACTAGGTAATCTATTTGCAGTTCACAACTAGTTGAAGTGGACCTTAAAGACGTTAACTCTGAGATAGAATCACTGCTTACTATGTTTCTATTTTTGTGTGTTGAAGGGAAAATCAGTTTTGAGCAAATGAGGAACCAAGGTTCAAGTAATCGCAGCTGGAATAACATGGATTATAACATCCTCGTAAAAATATTCATGACTTTAAACTTTATGGATATAATTTCCAGCGTTTCTCGTGTGTAGCTCATGGCGCTCAGCTTGTTGTGACCCGGCTCTTTGGAAAAAACTTGATTTGAGTACACTGAGCGCTGACTCTAATAATGTTCTCCCAAAACCATATACTTTGTCTAATGTCGAATCAGGCAAGAGACTAACGAAAATCTTGAAGAGTGCTTTAAATCTCAGTCGCGGAAATGTGACTTGGTTGGTTTTCCACTACTTTATATCCATAAATGATGAACACCTGGTCTTCGCATCTGAAAGGTAATGAATTTCATTCCCCAAATTACTAATATAGTTAAATCAAAAGAAACCCATCTAATATGCTAAATTGGTGACTTAACTGAGAACCTTTTCTTAATTAGCAGGAGCCCTAAACTAAAACGACTCATTCTACCACTTAATTGGCATCAATTAACAGAGAGTGGAATTCAACAGTCTTTCAAAATGTGGGTAGGGCTCGAGTCTTTAACTGTTCCAAGCGTCATTGCTCCTTTCAAAATAATGGAGGCGGTTGGCTCATACTGCAAGAGCTTATCTGAACTTAAACTTCAATGCTTTTTCAACCTCAACATTGCTGTTTCCCTTACTAAGAATGTACCAAAGTTGAAGGTATTGAGTCTCCGGGGAACAACGGTGCACAACCAAGCTATGATCTATATATTGGACAACTTCAAACATTTAGAAGTGCTCAATATGTGTCATTGTCAAATGAAAGAAGTTTATCGGTATGAAGTTGGCTTTACATTGTATCGGGAAATTGACCCACCGATCATTGAAAAGAGCTCGCGGCTTAAGAAGTTCCTCACTTGTCAAAGACATACCTGGTTTAGCTTTATTTTGGAAACAAGAGATTAGGCTTGATATTCAAACTTATTCTCACTCACATATTGATGCATGGGTTGATGGAGGAGATGGTATTGGTTGGTGGCACCTTACTAGTTTTTATGGAGAACCCGATACTTCTAAGAGATGGGAGTCATGGCAAATACTCAAACATCTACATGAAACATCCTCTCTACCATGGCTAGCAATTGGGGATTTTAATGAAATTACTAGTATGGCTGAGAAGGAGGGGGGAAGTAATAGAACTAGACAACAGATGAAATATTTTGTTGACACTATTAACTGTTGTGGACTTAAGGAAGTTTCGTTCACAGGGCCATTATTTACTTGGTTGTATTTAAAAAAAGATGGGTCTCAGATTAGAGAAAGGTTGGATAGAGCTTTGGCTACGGTGGAATGGTTTCATTTGTTTCCTATGGCTAAGCTTAATCACCTTTCATCATCAGCTTCTGATCACTCTCCACTTGTTCTTCAATTGTGTGCAAAACCAAGAAAAAAGAGGATGGGTAGGGTTTTCCGTTTTGAATCAATGTGGTTAAAGGATCCAAGATGTGAGTCTATTATGGAGGAAGCTTGGGATGAGGGATTGTATGAAGGGTCGGGTGATGTTCTGAATAGGTGTTTGGAGAGTTGTCGTGCTAGACTGGAGGTATGGAATAACGTAGAATTTGGTAATGTGGAGAAAACAGTGGCTGAATTACAAAAAAACTTGGAATGGTTAGAATTGCAACCTTCATCTCCGGATATGATTAGATCTTTAAGGAACACTAGAATTGAGCTGAATTGTTGGATGGATAAGCAAGATGATATGTGGAGGCAAAGATCAAGAATCAGCTGGATGCAATCTGGGGATAGGAATACCAGGTTTTTCCATGAGAAAGCTTCAGCAAGGTATAAAAAGAATCTTATCGAAAAGTTAATGGATGAGAATGGTAGGTGGTTGGAGGGAGATGAGCATGTGGAGGAGTTAATGTTGCAGTACTATGAGAGGCTTTTTACTAGTAATGGTCCTTCGGAGTTTGAAGAAATTCTGGATGCAATTCAACCTAAAGTCACCCCCAGGATGAATCAGGTACTTGTAAAGGAGTTTTCAAAAGTTGAAGTGAAAATTGCAATTAAACAAATGCACCCTTTGAAGTCTCCTAGACCAAATGGCATGCCTTCATTGTTTTATCAACACTTTTGGCCCAAGATTGGTGGTGTGGTTACTTCAACAGTTTTGGCTTTCCTCAATTCAGGTATCATTCCTCCAAACTTCAATCATACACATATTGTCCTTATTCATAAATGTAAAGAGCCAAAAACTGTGACTCATTATAGACCCATTAGTCTTTGTAATGTTGTTTATAAAATTGCATCAAAAGCCATTACTAATAGGTTGAAAACAGTTCTTCCATCTATTATTAGTCATACCCAAAGTGCATTTGTGCATGGTAGGTTAATCACTGATAATGTTCTTGTAGCATATGAGATGATGCACCATATTAGTCAAAAGAAGAATGGAAGAGTGGGTGATTTGGCTCTAAAGCTTGATATGAGTAAGGCATATGATAGGGTAGAGTGGATATGGTTGGAAAAAATTATGCAAAAGTTGGGTTTTAATGATAAATGGTGTGATCTGATTATGATGTGTGTCACTACTGTTTCTTATTCTGTGAAGATTAATGGAAAGCCTAAAGGGCATATTGTTCTAAGTAGGGGAATTAGGCAGGGTGATTCACTATCTCCTTATCTTTTCTTGTTATGTGCGGAAGGACTTTCTGCTCTCATTAAGAAAGAGGTGGAGAATGGAAGGTTGGGGGGAGTTGCAGTTTGTCAGAGGAGTCCCAAAATATCTCATCTTTTCTTTGCCGATGACAGTTTGATATTTTGTAGAGCTTCCTTGAAGGAATATGATGCCCTTCAGAAGGTGTTGAGGGTGCTTCGGGACAACAGTTAAATCATGCTAAAATTTCTCTGTTTTTTAGTAGAATGTTTCAGTTTATGCTCCTATCTATTATCTAGATATACCAAGAAAGATGTACGGTCTAATGAGGCTACTATGAAATATTTACTCATGGGCGGGGCAAGCTCTTCTATGGAAAGAGTAAATTTAGATATATAACCACCTAATGCCCCAAGAATATTATATATTATATAAACTATAAACTATAAATTATATAGCAATGAATTTCTTATATAAAAAAATTATAGAATTAATAAATAGTAAATAGAAAGTAATAATAAATATATAAATTAAAATTAAATAAATAATAAAAAAAAAGTACCTCTTTGCTTTCGTCTGCAAGATCCTTTTTTACTACTCCTAATGATATTCAAGAAATCATCAAAGAGAGGTTTGGGGCCCAAGTGATTAAGCATCATGAAAAATATCTGGGTTTGCCATCATTGGTGGGGAGGAATAAGAAGAACACATTTAATTCTATCAAGGATAAATTAAGGAAACAGCTTGCTAGTTGGAAAGAGAAGTTATTGTCTAAGGTAGAGAAAAAAGTGTTGATAAAAGCTGTGGCACAAGCAATTCCGACTTATACTATGAGTGTTTTCAAATTGCTTGACTCTTTATGTGAGGATTTGACTAGTATGATACGTAATTTTTGGTGGGGGCAAAAAAATGATGAGAGGAAAATTGCTTGGTTGAGTTGAGAGAAATTATGTACTTCGAAAAATTGTGGTGGGATGGGTTTTAAAAAGCTAAAGGAGTTCAATTTGGCTTTATTGGCAAAGCAAGGGTGGAGGCTTCAGCAAGGTCATGACTCTTTGGTGTACAAGGTTTTGAAGGCTAAATATTTTCCCACAACTGATTTCTCACAGGTTGTATTGGGTAATAATCCTTATTTTACTTGGCGAAGTATTATGGCTGCCCAACCGCTTATTAAGTATGGTTTACGGTGGAGACTTGGTAATGGTGAGAGCATCCAGATTTGGGGTGATAAATGGCTGCCTAAGCCTTCAACTTTTATGGTTTCATCTCCCAGATTGTTCATGCCACAAGATATGAAGGTTGGTGATTTAATTGATAAGGAAGAGGCTACTTGGAAAGTGGGGGTTGTTGATGCCCTTTTTTTGCCGCATGAAGCAAAGGCTATTAAAGCCATACCTATAAGTAGTAATCTGTCTGAAGACAAACAAATTTGGGCTTGGAGCACTAATGGTGTTTTTTCGGTAAAAAATGCTTATTAGGTGGCATCTCAATTGTCTCTTGCTCAGTCCATGGGTTCAACATCTGATGGCAGCTAAGAAAAAAGATTTTGGAAATGCTTATGCAAGTTAATGTGCCTCATAACATAAGGCACTTTGCTTGGAGAGCTTGCCATGACATCCTTCCATTCAAAGCTAAATTGGTTAAAAGAAACGTTTTGTAGGTAGCTACATGTGAGGAGTGAGTTATGGAGGCAGAGGACTCATTTCATTTTTTCTAGAAATGTACCGGAGCTAGAGATATGTGGTCTTCATCGAAGCTGGTTTTCCCCAACATTATAGACTAGTTGTCCTCTTTTAAGGAGATTATGTGGTGCTTAACAATGGATGAGAAGTACTCACCATAAAACATTGAATTGATATTGACGTGTGCGTGGGTGATGTGGGGTAATCGGAACGATATTCGGCATGGCGGAACTTGTAAAGATGGAAGGATGCTTTTTCTATGGGCTTCGCAATACCTGGAAGAATATCGATCTGCACTGGATTTGTTACCGGTTGCTCAAGAGTCCGTTCACCATGTTCTCAGATGGAACCTGCCACCTATATCGTCTCTGAAGATCAACGTAGATGGCGCAATATTTACTGATTTGCACACTATGGGTATCGAACTTTTAGTACGGGACTGGAATGGCAGGTTTGTAACAACAGTGTGCTAGCAAATTTATGCACCACTGGGTCCTCTTGAAGCGGAGTCGAAGGCTGTTGAAGTTGGGTTACAGTTTGCTAAGCAGCTTGGAATTTCTGATTTCACAATTGAGGGTGATTCACTAATTGTTTCTAGGGCGTTGAGTCAATTTTCCTCAGTTCCAGCCTCAATTGATCCAGTGATTATGGGCATTAGATCAGCTGCTCTGGAGTTCCACAATGTCTATTTCTCTCATGTGAAACATAATGCAAATATTCCAGCTCATTTGTTCGCAAAGTATGCTAAGGGCATAGTTCATCAATGTATGTGGATGGGGAATTGTCCTAGTTTCTTAGAATTAGCAATTCTTCATGATGTAAACTCTATTGTTGTTTAATTAATATAAAGTGTGTGCTTTCCTATCCAAAAAATAAAAATAAAAAATTAACAGTAAGTGGAATTTAATGGGCTCTCAAGATGTTGAAAGGGCTTGAGTCATAGATTACTCCTTGCCTTTTTAATCCTACTGAAATCACGCAGGTTATCGGTACATATATATTGCAAGAACTTCTTTGAACATGAAATTATGCGCTCTTTTGTCGTAGAGTTTGCAATAGCCCTTGTTAAGGATGTGCCATAGCAAATAAAGGCATATTTGTCTTCTATAAAGGTTTTCTTATTGCTATGAAGAGTTAATATAAAATTAATTTCACTTGTAAAGTAGTGGATCAAGATATGGTGATCATTACAAAAACGAGTTGTTGTTTTATAAATTACAATCACGGTAGACACATGCATTGATCTCTTTATGCAAAACAGAACTAATGGAGAGTTCTTCATATTTTAAGAATTTGTTGTTTTAACTTTTAAGATACCCCTCCTCTCTGGTTGGAGTGGTCCAACAACAAGTCACTACTGGAGATAACCTAGCTAGGATGATGGAGCAACGCCGAGGTCATCATGGTGGGATGATTGAATTCAAAAGGTTGTCTCCTCCAACTTTTGAGGGGACTACTGAGCCAATGGAAGCAGAAAAATGGATCATTGAGATGGAGAAAGTATTTAGAGTTCTTGAATGCTCTGAGGATGAGAGAGTGGCTTATGCAGCTTATATGTTGCGTGGAGATGCTTATGATTGGTGGCGGTTGGAAGAAGAAAAATGTGGCCAAGAGACTAAGCCTTGGACTTGGGAGCTATTTAAGTCTGTATTCTATGAGAAATATTTTCCTAAGAGCATCCACTTTCAGAAGGAAAAATAGTTCATCAAGCTGACACAAGGTAACATGACAGTTGCTCAGTATGCAGCAGAATTTTCCAGGTTAGCCAAATTTGCTCCAACAATGGTGGTGGATGAAGAAGCTAAGGCTCGAAGGTTTGAAGATGGATTAAGGTTCCGAATTAAGCGAGGAGTTGTGCCCTTTAAGTTGACTACCTTTAGGGCGGTGGTGAGTAAGGCCTTACCAGTGGAGATGGGGCTCAATGAGGCTCAAGCAGATAGAGATAATAACCAAAAGAAGAGGCCTAGGCAAGGAGAGCAAAGCTCTAGCTTTCAAGCCAAGAAACAAGGAACACAACGTGCTGATACCAAGGCACTACCAAAGTGCTCTCGATGTGGTAGGCCTCGTGCAGATAAGGATTGCCGCTGGAATACTAGAGCATGTTTCTCATGTGGACAAAGGGGTCACAGGATTGCTGAGTGTCCCCAACGGAAGGAGGTTCAAACCACCCCAAGACCTACAATAGGACAAAATCAGGGAGCAGGCCAAAAGCCCAAGATACAAGGGAGGGTTTATGCACTCACTCAACAGGATGCTAATACTTCTAATGCTGTGGTAACAGGTATTATTCTGGTTTCCACAACTTATGCTTATGCATTGTTTGATCCTGGTGCCACTCACTCCTTCATATCTTCCAATTTTGCAAAGAAACATAATTTTAAATTTGAGCTCATGGAGTCTGAATTATGTGTGGATACCCTAGTTGGGGGTGTAGTAGTTACTGATAGTGTTTGCAAGTCTTGTGTTGTCAAAATAGCAAATAGAGAGTTACTAGCAGATCTAACCTTGTTGGAGATGCGGGATTTTGACATAATCTTGGGAATGGATTGGTTGGCTACCCATTATGCCATTGTTGATTGTCATAGGAATAAGGTAATTTTCCAAGTACCTGGTGAGATTGAGTTCTGTTTTGTGGGAAGTGGGGAATATACTTCTCCACGGGTGATTTCAGCTTTACAAGCTAGACGTATGATGAAGAAAGGGTGTAAAGGATATCTGGCCACTGTGAGAGACACACAACAAGGTGAATTGAAGCTAGAGGACATTTCTATAGTGAGAGAGTTTCCAGATGTGTTTCCAGAAGACTTGTCAGGGTTACCACCAGATAGGGAGATAGAGTTTTCTATTGACCTATTAGCCCAATTTCTAAAGCCCCATACCAATTGGCACCTGCTGAGTTAAGGGAATTAAAAGCACAGTTGCAAGAGCTACTTGACAAAGGCTTCATCAGGCCTAGTGTTTCCCCTTGGGGTGCACCTGTGTTGTTTGTAAAGAAAAAGGATGGGAACATGCGACTTTGCATTGATTATAGGGAGCTAAATAGGGTGACAGTGCGAAATAAATACCCTTTACCAAGGATAGAGGATTTGTTTGATCAACTCCAAGGAGCACAAGTTTTCTCTAAGATTGATCTTCGTTCTGTTTACCATCAATTGAAGATTAAGACTGCTAATGTGCCCAAGACAGCCTTCCGTACAAGATATGGTCATTATGAATTTTTGGTGATGCCTTTTGGCTTAACCAATGTATCGGCAGCCTTTATGGACTTGATGAATAGGGTGTTTAAACCCTTCTTAGATAAATTTTTTGTGGTTTTTATTGATGATATTTTGATATATTCCAAGAGTGTGGAGGAGCATGAGAATCACTTGAGGCTTGTACTACAACTATTGCAGGAGAAGAAGTTGTATGCAAAGCTTAAAAAATGTGAATTTTGGCTAGACAATGTTGCATTCCTTGGGCATGTTGTATCTAAAGATGGGATTGCTGTTGACCCTAAGAAAGTGGAAGCAGTAGTAGAATGGAATAGACTAAACAGTGTGACAGAGGTTCGTAGCTTTTTGGGACTAGCTGGTTATTACAGGAGGTTTGTTGAAGGATTTTCTCACTTAGCCATGCCTTTGACTCACTTGACCCAAAAGGGAGCTAAGTTTGAGTGGACTGGAAAGTGTGAAGAAAGCTTCTAGGAATTGAAGAAAAGGTTGGTGTCAGCACCCATTCTCACCATACCTTCAGGTAGTGGAGGTTTCACCATTTATAGTGATGCCTCTAGGAAAGGCTTAGGGTGTGTTCTTATGCAGCATGGGAAGGTAGTGGCTTATGCCTCTAGACAGTTGAAGCCTTATGAGCAAAATTATCCCACACATGACTTGGAGTTAGCTGCAGTGGTTTTTGCTCTAAAAATTTGGAGGCACTATTTGTATGGAGAACATTGTGAGATATTCACTGACCACAAGAGCCTCAAGTACCTCTTTACTCAAAAAGGGTTGAATATAAGACAAAGAAGATGGTTGGCGCTATTAAAGGACTATGACCTGACTATTAGTTACCATCCTGGAAAAGCCAATGTGGTAGCTGATGCCTTAAGTAGGAAGTCTGCAGGAAATTTGGCAGCATTGTTGACTACACAAAAACACATCCTGGAAGATTTAAGGAAAATGAGGATAGAAGTACAGTTTCATGAAGCAGAGGCACATCTGGCAAACCTTAGAGTTCAGCCTACCTTGATTGAAAGGATAAAGATTGCACAAAGTAATGATCCACAGTTGCAGAAGATAAGAGATTTGATAAATCTAGGCTCTCAATCTAAGTTTTGCATTCATGAGGATGGATCCTTAAGGTTTGGTAATCGGCTTTGTGTACCAAATGATCCAAACCTTAAGGTAGAAATTCTAAAGGAGGCTCATAACACAAGTTACACGATACACCCAGGAGGCACTAAAATGTATCAGGATTTAAGGGAGACTTTTTGGTGGAACATGAAGAGGGAGATTGCTCAATATGTTGCTCAATGTCTAGTGTGTCAACAAGTCAAGATGGAACATCAAAGACCAGCTGGATTTTTGCAACCTCTTCCCATTCCAGAACGGAAGTGGGAGGACATTACTATGGACTTTGTGACGGGGTTGCCTAGAACCCCTACTGGTAAAGATGCAATTTGGGTGATTGTGGATCGGTTGACAAGATCTGCATACTTTTTGGCCATTAGGGTGGATTTCTCACTCGAAAGGTTAGCTGGATTGTATATTAAGGAAATAGTGAGATTGCATGGTGCACCTGCATCCATTGTGTCTGATAAAGACCAAAGATTTGTGTCTCAATTTTGGGAGAGCGTGCATAAGGCAATGGGTACTAACTTGAAGTTTAGCACAACCTTTCACCCTCAAACAGATGGACTTTTAGAAAGAACTATACAAACATTGGAAGATATGCTAAGAGCTTGTGTAATTGATTTCAAAGGTTCATGGGATGAACATCTACCTTTGGTGGAGTTTGCATATAGTAATAGCTACCAAGCAAGTATTAAAGCAACATCATATGAGGCTTTGTATGGTAGGAAGTGTAGGTCTCCTATATGTTGGGATGATGTTGGAGAAAGAAGATTGTTGGGTCCTGAGATTGTACAACAAACAATAGATAAAATTCAAGTGATTAAAGAGCGGCTCCAAACAGCTCAGAGTAGGTAGAAGAGTTATGCAGATGTTAGAAGAAGGAAATTAGAGTTCCAAGTTGGTGATCATGTGTTCTTGAGGATATCACCTACTAAAGGAGTTATGAGATTTGGATTTCGAGGTAAGTTGAGCCCTCGTTTTGTAGGACCTTTTGAAGTCTTGGAGAGGATGGGTAAAGTTGCTTATAGGCTCACCTTACCACCTTCTTTATCAGGGGTACATAATGTTTTCCATGTCTCAATGTTAAGGAAATATATTCCAGACCCCAGTCATGTAGTGGATTATGAGCCTCTAAAATTAAGAGATGATTTAACTTATGAAGAGCAACCAGTTAAAATTGTGGACAAGAAGGAACAAGAGTTGAAGCATCGTACCATACATTATGTCAAGGTTCAATGGAGGAACCAGTCTCTGAGAGAGGCCACATTGGAGTTAGAAGATGAAATGAAGGAGAAATACTCATATCTTTTTGAGGACTCAGGTATGTCAAGTTTAGAGGACTAAACTTCTTTTAAGGGGGGGAGAATGTAATACTCGGAAAAAAAATAATAATAATAGGAGGGGTATTTAAGTAAAAATTTTTATGGGGTCAACTTTTATAATTAATATTACTAAGGATTTTTTTAGAAAATAAGGTTGAAACCCTAGTTCATATAGTCTAATTTTAAGTCAGCTTATACTGACAGATGTTTTGAGAGAGAAGACTACCCAAAATACTGAAGTAGAGAAGATTTGACTGCACAATAGAGGTAAGAGCCTAAAAAAAATCTCTGCTTGTCAAATCTAAACTTTATTTAGAATTAGAGTATTTTATTTATGTGAGTATTTTGATCAATAGTGAAACTATTTATTTATTCAAGGATTTTAATGATGCAAATGAAGAAAAGTTTAGATTTATATTTCGGTCAATTGGACACTGCAACCTATAGATTTTTCTGTGCTTAGCATCTAAAATTTTTATGTATATATGCTCCAATGCGATAAGTAGCTGGAAGTTGTGGATTTTAGGCGTGAGGATTAAGGGTCAACCTTCTGCACAGTGGTTGTTTAAGAAACTATGCCGAATTGATGGAATTGAATATATATATATATATATATATATATATGAAGAAGGGAACTGTAAAGTGAGTTAAGTACACGTCCTTGTCATTCCTAGAGTGATAGTACTATTCCTAGGTGCTAGCCTTATCTTGTAAGGCATAAGTGGTGGCAGTATACATATATATATATATATATATATATATATATATATATAATATTATGATTAGGTGAAATTTTTGGTGTGAGATAAACGGACAATTGTGAGAGATTTTCTAATACCGTTATAAGTCTTTCTTGAATTTTTATGATTATTAAGTAGATGGTACTTGTAAATTTTTAGGTGAAATCTAAGGATTTTAGATAAGTGTTAGAGAGAAGTTCTTTGTGGTGAGCTAGCTGAGGTAAGTAACCTTATCCTAATTGGTTTTATCCTTGCTTATACTACTATATTTTAACTACTGAAATTTGTTTACAATTGTTACTATTCTATTTAATTGTTTAGCTACATTGATTTAAAGTAAAGAATAGAGAAATTTCACAAATAAATATGAGCATTGAATAAATGATTTATTTTATTTAATTGTTTCTTTAGCTATATTGATTTAAAGTAATGAATATAGAAATATCCCAAATATATTGAATACTGAATATATGATTATATATGAATATATGTGTACTTGAATAAGATATATTTTTGTTAGAAACTATGACTTCATATATATGATTATGGACAAACTGACTATGAATTAATTCTGATACCCAAACCAATTAGGGTTATTCATTGGTACTCTGATACCCAACCAATGGGGGTCATTCATTGGTATTCTCATACCCAAACCAATGGAGGTCGTTCATTGGTACTCTGATACCCAAACCAGTGGGGTTGTTCATTAGTACTTTGATGCCCAG
Source organism: Quercus agrifolia (assembly GCA_029955455.1). Classification (NCBI taxonomy): domain Eukaryota; kingdom Viridiplantae; phylum Streptophyta; class Magnoliopsida; order Fagales; family Fagaceae; genus Quercus; species Quercus agrifolia. The sequence continues at coordinate 39,000,443 of JARQAD010000007.1, read as the reverse complement.
TCACGGGGATATAGCGTGACCATAGTCATAAGATTGTTAATAATATGAATTACGTTTGAATATTTAATTATATTGAGTCATTATAACTGCTTATCTATTTTTGAAACCTATTGTAAGTTATAGCTTTTAATATACGGAAAACTGACTACTTTCTAAATCATCTATAATATAATTGTAAGATTAAAGTATGTGATCTATTTGTAAAGTATTATTTTAAGATCATGAAGCTTCTTTAGCTATTTTGAAAACCCATAGCATATTATAACTTTTGAAGATTCATATTACATCTTATTACTTTACAGATCTATTGTTGGATAGAACTTATTCGGATTTTGATTACTTATTGAGTTGTCAACTCACACCCCTCTTTTTCCTTTCAGATTTTGATCAGGAAGAGTAGCATATGTTTAGGCTTCCGTTGGGATGTGCACATGAGTGAAGTTTAGGAAATCAATGGAATAAGATTTGAACTTTTATGTTTTAAGATTACCATTTGTGTAATCCTTTAGACTTAAGGATTTAGTTTATTTTTATTTGATGTTGGAAGATTATTATTTGGAGATCTTTTGAAAATTGCTTATTTGAGGATATTTTTAAATTTATTGATGAAACTTTCTTGATGATAATTCTTTAATTGTTAAAAAAGCCTTACACACTTGTAGAGTGTAAACTTTATAAGTGTGTGGCTGTTGTCACGTGCCTAGCTCTTACTTGGGTTCAGGGCGTGACAATATTTATGTATGTAATGACTCAAGGAAAACCGCTAGTCACATCTGCGCTATACCTCAAAAGGACTAGTCACAATTGAGACTCCTTGTAGTTGTTAATAAAGTCCAGATCTACCCAATAAATACCCGATGTGGGACTCATCACACACCCACACACATTACACAATCAATAAAATTGGGACATCACAATCTCCCCCACTTAAATCCCTAACGTCCTCGTTAGGGCCCACTTTGTAGGGTAATGTCTCTGAGCCCACGCGAGATTACCGGGTCGGCTTTGATACCATATGTAACGACCCAAGGAAAAGCGCTAATCACATCTGCGTTATACCTCAAAAGGACTAGTCACAATTGAGTCTCTTTGTAGTTGTTAATAAAATCCAGATCTACCCAGTAAATACCCGATGTGGGACTCATCACACACCCACACACATTACACAATCAATCAAATTGGGGCATCACACTCTCACTCGTCAAAATCTAAGAAAGCAAAATGAGATCCAAACAAGACCATCTCTTAAGCTAAGCCAATTTCTCTACAAAAATATCTATCTTCTTCTTCTTCTTTCCTCTCTATCCTTATTTTTTGATGACTTCATTTAGTTCATTATCTTATGTGAGGGAAAAAGTTTCTCATCTTTCATGTTGTGAAAAGCAAGAGGTTAGTGCTACTGTCAAATAGTTTAATGACATGCAAAAGCAAATAACTTAATCTGATATGTGATTTGAATGCACTTTGGATTTTTTTGTTTATATGAGTTGTAGTGTTTAAGTTTAAAATTTTGTAAATTTACTGTGACTGGAAAGGAAAAGAAGTTTACAATCATCAAAATATTTCTTCTGGCAAATGAATATAATATAAAGTTCTTAAATTTTTTGTAAAAAATTCCCTCAATGTATTTTTAGTTATTTCTGGATGAATTATTTCACTAGGAATAAAAAAGAATGGTAAATAAAATTAAATAATAGGACCGTTCAGCTGGATTAATCATGCTATATTATAATATAAAAAAATAAAGACAAAAGAGTGAAGAAACTCATATTCATGAGGATCAAAATTAAGGCAAGTTGTTTTTAATAATTCAAGGAAAATCTGACTAATTTTATGTTATTTGATACACATACACTTTTTAAGATTCTATAAAAATGTTCTAGAAGTAATTTATCTATGTGTTATTATGGTAAATTTAATTATTTAACAACATAATTCTAACACTCACATAGTCCCCCTCACATATGGGCTCAAATCACATTTTTATAAGTGAGAGCATACACGTAAGATTTGTAATGAGAGGTAGAGTTAAGGAGATATGGATCAAAATATGGATCGTCTACTATAATATCTGTTAGGACATATGTGTTTCTTATGTTATAGAACATATGTCATGATTTTATGTAATTGACTTATCCTTTGACAAAACGCACTTTACTTGTATTTGGGTAGACTTAGGATGTGTTCAACTACTTCAAGAAACCGCGTTTCAAGATCTAGTATTGAAGCCTTCAAGTCTGTTCAAGAAATCAAGCAAGGAGTGCAAAATTATTAAAGCTCGACAGCTGGTCGATACCTACTCGACACCTCCTATCTATCGAGGTTTATGAATTTTAGACTTCAACTCTGATTTTCTTGGGATCCGTGAATCTGTCTATAAGTCTTCTTTTCTCCTAACTCTAGACATATAAAAGGATTGTTTTAAAGGTCGTCAAACGGTACACAAGTTGCACAAGCATTGAGCAAACTCTGTTCAAGCAAATTGTGACCGAAGACAAAGTTATTGACCTAGTTCATCTCTTTCTTGGAGAAGTTGCTGTGCATTTGCACCTTAGGGTTTTATGACCAAGCATCTTCCTGATCTTCATCGTGTGGATGAATTGAAGAATTTTGCAACCAACAATCTTTTCAGATTGGTGATTGAAGTCGCGTACTAGGATCCGCACAATTGGTTAGTCATGTACTTGGGAGCCGTGCATCAGAAAGGGAAACTATCACTACAGAACAAGTCTGATTGGGTATTGGGGTAAGGGTTCAACTGTAGGTTAGTAAGGTACTTGGGATTCCTTGCTTGTAACTATTTGTTGTGATAATAGTGGAGTTTCGGGAATGGTGACCTGAAAATCACCTGAGGGAGTTTTTGCTGTTAGGTTTTCCCCATTCGTAAACAAATCACCGTGTCATTTATTTTCCGCTGCAATTTTAGTTTATTGGTGATTTGCTTGTGCTACCACGCTTTTGCATGATAAATTGATTAATTAATAATTTGGCTAATTAATTAATTAATTCCTATCACAAGGGGTCATTCAATTTGTGGCCTATCAATATCATGTTAAATTATCGATTCTCCTAAAAACTTAAACTTCTAAGAAATGATAAATCTAATTATTTATTCATATAATTCTAACATGGTGTAGCTTTGTGGTAGTTCTTTTTTCTTTTTTAAATGAAGTCTCTACAATTCTATAGGAATTTCACTATTTTTTTCAATTTATACAATCTTCCAACTACAAGCTATTTATCAGTAATGAAAAGATTTAAAGAAGTCTTAAGGATTTTCATTAGCTTTTCAATTGATTGGAAATCAAACCGAGCATGTGGTTCATAGGGAACATCAAAAGAGTTAGACTTCAACATACTTAAATCAAGCTTCTTCCATAAAACAAGATCACAACAAGTTAAGCGTCACGAGCTGCACACTTCAGCAGGGGCAGAGCAAGAGAGAGGCACCCTTGACTTTTCAAGAATTGGTATTTTCTCATCAAACCTCAGCCACCATTAAAGCGTACACAGATGCACGTAACTAGCAGCATGGTCAGCAAGTTCCTTGATAGGAATTGGTTCACCATACGTACTGCACAAAATAGTCATAAGAAAATGAGATAAGACTCATTAACATTTAACAATGTAAAAGGAAGATTATAAGCAAAGGGAATTTTGGATTTAGGCGAAACTGCATTAGGCCAAATTGTAGGGACCAAGATCATAATAAATTTGTGTGCTTTTAATCACCGAATTGCAATTTGTAACCATGTTAACAAATGACATAAGAATTTGCATTTGTTAGAACCTCAAAAGAACATACCAATTTCTGACCATTCAAAGAAACTCTGCATATTAAAGCATGAATAAATTATATTTCCCTGTTTCTCAAATAACACATCCATCCCTTTCTCTTCAACATTAATTGTACTCCATTCTTTCCATTATAAAAATAATTATTTGACTATGTAAAAGCACACAGATGCATGCATGATTCTAGGATGCACACACAATCACACACTACTTTGATAGATATTATTTAATGGTAATTTCATCAAACCTAATACAACAACCGGGCCAAACAGATGCTCCATATGGGCCATTTTACTTTGACATGACCATGATTGCCGGTGTTAGATAACATATACAGTCTCTAGTGTTTCATAATGTAAATATAAAAAATAATAAAAATTGAAGAACAAAAACTTTGAAAACTTAATAATTAAAATAAATTACCTGTCTTTCACTCTCTCGAGCTCGTTCCAAATACTCTTCCCGGTCAAAATTCCTTCTAAATGTGTTATCAACCCCAACAACCTACACCAACTATCCCAAACAAATATTAATCGAGCCAGTTAAGTTATTTTATTTCAAAGATGAAATTTGAAAATTTTCATAATTTTTAAAAACTACTGAGGGAGATTGAGAGAGGTTCGAGTGAGATTCAGAGAGAGGTTGTTTTGTTCTTGCAAGAAAAACAACAAAATATCAAAATCCCATGAAGTAAATCCCTCAAAAAAGTCCATTTAAACAAATTGAAAATCGAAACCCTAAACCAAAAATCGAAACCCTAAACCAAAAATGGAAACCATAAAACAAAAATCAAAACAAACAATTTAAAAAACTTATTGTTAATCGGCCTTGTAAGTGTCTTGAGTGAGATTGAGAGTTGGAGAGAGAGAGGGAGAGACCCAAGGCAGCACTGGTGATGGAGGACTGGGCTTTGTCGGCGTCGGTGAGTAGGATCGATGGTGGAGATTGTTGGGAGTCACTTAAGGTGTTTGAGGGCTTAGACAGAGAGCTTTTTTTTTTTTTTTTTTTGGGTAAAAAATTAGAAAGTGGCTTATGGTGTTCAAAGAACTCAGTTTTTTTTTTTTTTTTTTAATATTTATACTCGGTCCTGTAGCCACGTTTACATAAACGCAGCTTTAGGGGCCCTATGGCTGCGTTTGACTCTTAAACGCGGCTTTAGGACAGATCTATAGCCGTGTTGTGTAAACGCGGCTCTATGACACATTTTAAAAAAAAAAAAAAAATTCAAATGTGTCTATAGCCGCATTTTTGAAACGCAACTTAAGCCCAACCCAAAAAAAACACAATTGAAACACCAAGAAACGCGGCTACAGAGCTGATCTATACTTCTGGTGTTGTAGCTGCATTTGGGTGAAACGCGACTCAAACAAAATCTGTAGCCGCATTTTTGAAAACGAGGCCTAAGACTCGCGTGTTTTGTAGTGTCTCTTCTTATACTTTTGGTATAAAAAAAGAAAAAAAAAATGTAACTTTAGCCAAAATTCTAAATAATGCCCCCCCCCCCCCCCCAATTTTTACTAAAAACATGTAACACATTTATTTGAATGATTAATTCATCATTATTTTCCTCTAGTTACTTTTATACCGTAAATAACTCATTAATTCTTCATTTTTTTTGTTGAGAACAACTCCTTAATTCCTTTTTTTGAAAGAAGAGAAGAGAATAACTCATTAATTCTAAGTGTCTTTAATGTATTTCATAAAAATAGAAACATTATATAATATTAATACACTATTTCTTTCCTCTAATTACTCTTGCACAATAATAGCATATCATAGAAATCATAATTAAATATTAGAGATGTGGAGTACATTATGTTTTTTCCTTTTAGAAGAAATAATAAATGCTGACTTCATGGAGTTAAAAATCTTCTAATTTTAATGAGTGCTATATATATATATAGACACACACTTTGTTATATGTAAGAAAATAGCACTTATTAAATCATTTTACAAACATATTTTGTGCGTGTGTGTAGGTTTTTATTTATATATGGTTTGGCCCTGCTGAAGAAATTTCTGGCTCTCACTGCACTCGAGAAACACTAGAAATCAAACCCACAACATTGAGAGTCATGAATATCTTTTACAAGGATGTTGTAGTCCATGTTGTTCCAGCTACAAGCACTTGAGTTTTTGTTTCTCATTTGTTCAAAACAGATATTTTCCTTCAACAAAAAAAATAAAAACATAGTAAGTAGCGATTCATATTACGGATAGACGCCTTTTACATATTGTTTCCACCTGCTTGGTTTTCCAATTTCCTGGAATAACATGCTAATTTATTGGTTTCCCCAAGTGGTTGAAATTGAATGTAAAAGGTGTCTAGCTACAATATGAATTGCTACTTATTATGTTTTATTTCTTTTTGTTAAAGGAAAATATTTTTTTAGAACAAATGAGAAACAAACACTTAACTGCTTGTAGTTGTAACAACATGGACTATAATATCCCTGTTAAGAAATTCATGACTCTCAATGTTATGGATTTGATTCCTATGGCATGTTTGGTAGACTGTAATAGGCGTTGTAATGTAATAGTTATTTCTATAGTTTAATTATTCTTTATTTTGGTTATGTTTTTATTACAAGAAATAGTCATTCTTTATGAATAGCTATTCTTTAAAATAATGAATAACTATTCTTCTTTAAAATGTTGTATTAGCTATTCCTTAGTAAGTGCAATAATTTCAAATTTTAAAATATTTCTAAATAAAAAAACTTTCCATATACATCTAACAATTATAAATAAATAAAAAATCATAAAAAATAACACATATCTCTCTTAAATTTAAAAATAACAATTTTTAAGGAAATATAATTATATGAGTAAGAAATTTCCTAAAATAAACGTTAAGTTTCATTTTAATGTTATAACTCACAACCAAACTAATGAATAAGTTTAGTTATTACATTACAAGACATTTTATTCTTAGTAATAAATATTACAATTCATGTCGTAATCTCCTTTCAGTGTACCAAACGTATCCCTAGTGTTTCTCAAGTGTGCAACTCAGGACGTTTAGCTTGTTGTGACCCTGTTCTACGGAAGAAGTTGACTTAAGTAAGTTTAAGTCTTAACTCTTTTGGCATTCCCGTTTAACAATATTCTGTGTCTATCTGATGTCCAATTTGACTTGCTTGGTTTTTTCATTTCTATGTATTTATAAACAATGAGAACTTAGTCTGTGGCGCTGAAAAATATAATGTTTCGGTCCCTAATTTACAGGTATAGTTAAATCATAAATAAACCATGTGATGTCTAAAAGGACTAGTACTCTTGGAATTAATTAACCGTAAGTGGAATTCAATGGGCTCTCAAGATGTGGGAAGGGCTTGAGTCGTTGACTATTCCTTGCCTTTTTAATCCTACTGAAATCACGCAGGTTTTCGGTACATATATATTGCAAGAACTTCTTTGAACTTAAAATTATGTTCTCTTTTGATGTAGTCTATGCAATAGCCCCTGTTGAGGATGTGCCAAAGCTAATAAAGACTATTTGTCTTCTATAAAGGTTTTCTTATTGCTATGAAGGGTTAATATAAAATTAATTTCCCTCGTAAAGTAGTGAATCAAGATATGGTGATTATTACAAAAACATGTTGTTGCTTACAAATTACAATAACGGTAGACACATGCATTGATCTCTTTATGCTAAACAGAACTAATGGAGAGTTCTTCACTTCTTCATATTTAAAGAATTTGTTGTTTTAAGATACCCCTCCTCTCTTTTCCTTATATATATGTATATAAGTGAGCTTTTAATTTCCAGTGAAGGAGGAGGAATGAGAGATTCAAATTTCAAAGTAATGATTTTTGTTTCATGAGAAATAATGCTCAACCGATTATACTACTCCCTGGAGTTAATACAGAATATTTATAGTTTGATATTGTAGGAAAGTATATACTTGCCATAATATTGAAGTCAAAATCAAGGTATTGATTATTTGAGAAAATTATGGGATTAGAATAAATCAAGAACTTTTTTTTTTTTTATAAGATAAAAATTATACTTTAAGTATATGTGTGTGTGAAACTCCTTCTTAGAAACTCGAACTTCTTTGGTTAATATAGAGTAATAAAAATGCTATCAGGAGAGGAAGTTATATTGTGGAGGTTAGCAGTATTCGAAGTCGAGCAAATTCTTTCCTCCAGGATTTCTTGGTTGTGCAGAAACCTTTGTTTCAAAACTCCATAGCCTCGGTCAGAGCAATAAGATGGATACCCCCAATCTCGCCTCATTGCAAAGTGAATTTTGATGTAGCCTTCTTCTCTTCTGAGGGCACAGCAAGCCTAGGTATAGTCATCTGTGATAGTTCTAGTAAAGTACTTCACGCCTTAGCTCAACGGATCGTTAAGCCAACATGTGTTGCTGCAGCGGAAGCATTGGCATGCCGCAGGGCCATGTTTTTTGCAAAGGAGCACAAGGTGTTGGACTGCATTTTTGAGGGTGATGCTAAGGTGATTGTACAAGCCATCAGGTCTTTGGATTCTTCTCATCCTGAGTATGGGAATGTGATTCGTGATGTTCTCCAACTAGTCAATTTTTTTTCTTTCTGTAGTTTCTCTCATGTAAAACGGCAAGGAAATTTAGCTGCCCATTGTTTAGCCAGGTCCTCTAAATCTGGTTGTGAGCTTCAGGTTTGGTAGAATTGTGTACCTGATGACATAGCTCCTATAGTCATTCGTGATTCCTTGTAATTCATTTTAATTCAATAATACACAGACTTATCTGGTCTGGTTTCTCAAAAAAAAAAAAACTTAAACTTCAACCCTTACCCCCCACACCACACAAGTACTTATACTTGTCATTCTGTCATAATAATATGTTCTTTGGATCCAACTGCACTCTTTAAACACAATCGATCATACCACAATTTGGAACTCGCATGTTGGTAGCCTAGGATATTGTTATTGACACCCAAAAAAAAAAATGCGTTGTTGGTTTTTAAATTATTTTTAAGAGATATAATAGAATTTCAATTTATAATATAGAATATTGCGACATGCTTTAATAATTAGAAAGCATATGTAAGACCAAGTTAAAAGTTTAAGTCATTAACATCTTAGATGAGGGTTGTTAGGCTCACTGTTCTTTTAAATCCATTTAATTCTATATAATGTTTAGACATATGTGAGACATGAGGCATTTAAAATATATTCCAATGGTTTTAAATAAAAAAAACATGTAAGCCATTTAAAATCAAATAAATGATTTGTGTCTCACATACAATTAAAGATTTGGGAGAATTTTTCTTTAAAAATTAAGTTGTGAGAATTAAAGGATTTAAATGGGAGGAAATTTTCTCTATAAGAGAACAATGAAGAGAAATTTTTTGTTAGGATTATGTTAGTGTTGGTAAAATTCCTATGTCAAAAGTTTCAATTGTTATTGTATGATCAATTTCCATGTTTCTTGTTATTTTGAGTTGTAATCATTTGAGTCTTCGAGGAAGAAAAAGCTGAAAGTTGAAGTTGTTGCTATGAAGATTTTTGCCAAGAGAAGTCTCGGTCTTTCAAGTGAGATGTCAAGCGAAATTAGATTGAGTCACCCAACCTTCACTCAAGAGAAATTATTGTATACTCCCGGAGTATCATAAATACGTACTCCCTCTTCTCACATAAATGGTGGGTCTCACTAATTAAATTTATCGTGGGATCCACCATTCATGTGAGAGGGGGGAATACACATTTATAGTACTCCAAAAGTACCTAATAATTTTCCCTCACTCAGCATCTCAGTTGAGTAAGTTTCCTAGAAAACTTGCCATATCAATTTTTCCAAATATGAGAGCAGTAATCCAACCCTTGATTTGTACTCATTACAAAGATGAAAAATAAACTCTAATACCTAGAGAACGAAGGTAGAGGTTTGTTTATCTTAGAGAGAAATCCTTGTATTCTCACATACCTTCATCACTCCCACTGAACATCTTTGTGAGGAGAACTCCACAAAAACACTGAGTTTACCTTGAGTGCTTTGAAGTGCTGAGAACCACAGAGACTTGCTAAAATCTATAAGAGGCCTTAGAGTGTTCAAAAGATCGAACTTGTAATTGGTGTCTCGACTTACGTTTGGAGATTGTGAAGAGAACTGACTATGTAGTTTGTTGCTGGCAGGAGTTAGATCCTAATAATAAGTACATGAACATTGGATAATTGGAGATTTTTTAAGTCTTAATGTATTGCAACTTTCTTCATGTCATTGGATAATTGGATAGTTATATCACATCTCATTAAAAAGATAGGAAATCTAAATTAGTAGAAATGATATAATATAATATACAAATATATTGTTTAAATAAACTCAAAAAATATTTAATTATGTTGTTAACTTAACCGCATAATTATTTGCTATATATTTTTATTGTGTCTACTATTAAATTTGCTTTGGTGTTCTGTTACCTTTTGTTTTGGTTATTGTTACAACAACAAACTTTAGTAGGAATGTCGTATTTCAAATAAATTATTTTTAACATAAATCTTAAAAGAATAACCACATAAATTACCATGACCCATGCATCTCAATAACATTTCCTGGGAGAACCCAAATTTAAATCCTCCCTCCCAACTTATTGTTTGCCAAAAAAAGAAAAAGAGCTATATTGATGTCCCTTTAATGTTAATTATTAGTGTTCCACCTAAAACTAATTAATGCTTAAAAATGAATGCATCTACCTCATCAAACACATGACAAGTTTTTATGGGAAAAGAAAAAAAAAATTAATGTTTTGACAATTTTTTTCATTTCCCATAAAAGTGATGTCAAAACTTTTCTAAAATGGATTATTAATCAATGCCCTATGGGCACTTGTTAGCATTTCCCATTAATATTTTCTTAGAAGAGAAACACTATTTTTTTTCTTAGTGTGCGTTTGGATTTGGATGAAAATTATAAATTATTTCACTATTCAGTTTATTTTTGCTATTATTCATGAGTCCCACTGCACTTTTTGGTACTATTCATGGACTCCACTGTACTATTTCAACTAACTTTTACCTTTATCTATAGTACTTTCAGCAATAAATTTTCAGTTTCAACAAAATAAGTGGTATCCAAACAAACCCTTAATGGAAAAGTATAATATAAAAATTAGCACTTAGAAATGAAGGCATGTACCAGTTGAAAACAAAGCATTTGTTTAATTTCGAAGCAACATGGATGACATATGTACAACATATGGAGATCATTGTTGAACGGTGGACACTAAAATTAATGGCTTATGCAACATAATGGTGGAAAGTTTTAAATTAAGAAGTGCTACGTCTACAATATTTACACAAAACAACCAGTAACAATCTGCCACTTAAAATTTATTGTGAAAATATTGTGAACATAACATTTCTCTTTAAAATTTGTAGACTTGGTCCAACTTTGTCATTGCCATCAAAAGAGGATGTGATGAATAGTTTTAAATTTAATTAATAAGGGAGAGAAAATGAAGATGCTATTAGGTAAATATTTCTTGCATATTAAATGTGTATTAATTGCATCACTAGTGGTTTGTTAATTGACTATTTATGATACACAATCAATCAAGCCACATAAAAAATATTGTTTATGATGTGAAAAACCAATGGAATTATTCAATAGAAAATTTAAGCTTCAATTGAATTCATTCTCATAATTGGTTATTAAATCAATTTGGTTTAATTCCCAAAAAAAAAAAAAATCAACATAGCTTAATTTTCTTAAAATTGTCAACGGTTCTAAATAGTAAATTTATATAAACCTAATACTATCGTATTGTAGTAGGACTTAATTAAAGTGAATGCTTGTGAGTTGTGACACGGATTTGAAGAATTTAGAGGGGTTTTAGGTGCCGATATCACTAATAAAAAATATTGAGAGAGAGAGAGAGAGAGAAGCTAAGCTTAACAAAGTAAAATATACAACTAAATGTACATTAATATAATAAATTTAAAATCCTTAACCAATATTGGCCTCCCGTAAAAGCTGTTATCCACAGGGACAGGCCCAGATAGGGGCCCAAGGGATTAGGCCCAGATAGGGGCCCAAGGGGAATCCCTTGGGTCCAAATTTTTTTAATTATTTTTTAACATAGTTTTTATATATTATATTTTTGTAGTTACCCCCATCCAAAACCTTAGGTCTCTTTTTTCCTCAATAAGCCTAGCTAGCCTTACCCAAATAGCAACTATCCAACTCAAAAACTTAATAAAAATTCACAATGGTGGTTGTATTTTAGCAAAAAAAAAAAAAAAAAACTATTTTACTACTAAAGAACCCAAAAATCATGTGTTATTGAAGAAACTAAAGCTAAATTTTTTGCAACCGCAGTAAATTGGTATAAGTACTGGTTGACTATAGCAAGTTGTTAAAAATAAAATAAAATATTTTATTAAGATTATATCTCTTCCTTTAATTAAAAAACTCAAATTCTATCTCTTCCTTTATTATTTTAATGAGTTGTTTATATTATTTTAAATGAAGTGATAAAAAAAAATAGAACAATTGATATTGGGTGTATTGTAAAGTGAGATGGCAAAATAGATAAAGTAACTTTTTGAGGTGCTAAAAGCAAAATTTTTTTGCAATACCACTGTGAATGCTCTAACTTTAACCCCAAATATATATATATATATATATATATATATATATATATATATCCTCCAGCCTAGTATTAAAAAAAAAAACATTATTTTGTTTTTGTTAGTAAATGATTGTATCTTAATGTATTTAGAAATAATGATTTTGTGTATTTATAATTTTTTTAATACTATATAGATGTCTATTTGGAGTTTTTTTTCATTATACTCTGGCCTTCGCTAGCTTAAAATTCTGGCTCCATCCTTTGTTATCCACCCATTTAATCTTACTATTAGAGTGGAATTTTCTAATGCAAATTTTAATATTGAAATATGTGGGGTCAAAGAACTCAGCAGCCCCGATCCACTTCATACAGAGCCCAAGGCCCATGCCAAGGAGGAAGAAACACCCGAGGATGAACAAAGGGAGTCCAAATTGCCAAGAGACACCGTCGAGGACAATCCTGTCCTCGGCCAACCGAGATCATAAGAAGGAAGAGCGGCCTGCCTTTAAAGACAGCCTCCCAGGGCACCCCAAGAAAAAAGGACTAATGCAGTGGGTTGATCAGGGGAGCATGATGGAGGAGCAATTCCAAGAGAAGCTATCACCTCCACATTAAATGCCCACCACTAATGATCTGGCCATATTAATGAGGAAATGACCCTTGAATAGTACTACCTAAGTTGCTGCAACTCACAAAAAGTTGGGGAAGGCGGCAGATGGGACAAGCACTCGAATAGCGACCTGCGTGATCAACAAATGGAGGGCCAAGATCAACGAGAATGAGGTATATATTGTAAGAAACCCTCCAGGAAGGGGGGATCGAAAAATTGGAGATAGGAAAGATGGTTACAGTTTGTACCATTCTAGAAAACTTTTGTAATTAAGCACTGAAGAAGTAAGAAGTATAACCAGTCCTCGGATCAAGCCCGAGGACAAAGTTTCACACTTCTCCCCACATATTCGTTATTCAATCTACTTACGATCATGTCTAGTTGTTGTAATCCTCACTAAAGCCCAGCTCTTGAACTCACTCTCTACAAATTCATTGTATTGGGCTAACTAGGCCTGAGTCTACTCACGTAACAATAGAAGTGTTCAAACCCAGTCCCTACAAAATATTATACTAATCTTTCCAATTTTTCTTTCTGTCCCAAGAGTGATGTCTCATTTTATATTAAAGTATATTTGTATAAATTTTTTTTTTATTAGCTTATTTTGTAAAATAAGTTGAATAAAATTATTTTTAAAAGTGAAGTTTCAAAAATGTAAACATAAACTAATGCAAAAATTATTTGGGATTTTAAGTTTAAAAAATCAAGACCTGAATCAGATCTAAGTGCATGAAAACTTGGATACCAAGACAAGAAGCAAATGAAAGTTGTTGAAAGGAGGCAATAAAGTCCAAAAGAGAAAAAGAAAGAAAAAAAAACTTTGTAAATTTTATCAAACTAATTGTACTTAAAAGTCTTAATTTTAGCCAATCCAGAAAGTAAATAAAAAAAATAATATATATATATATATATATGTATGTATGTATGTATTATACTTCATTCTAAGTAAACCTAATCCGAACCCGAAAAGCCCTAGAAACATAAGTGTAAATACTGAATTTTAAAAAATAATATGTCTAAAGTATTATAAAAAAAAAAGTTTTAAAAAAAAGTTATGAAGTTGATATTTTGGTGGGTGAGGAGACTTTAACCATGTATATACATTAGAGGACCATACTCTACTTTCCTTAAGTTACATATTGAACCCCTTATATCATATGTGCCTCATTCTCATTATTCCTATTTCATGTGACTATGTTGGTCTCACTAGATTGAATTGAAATCCCACTTGGACTTGGAGAAGCTAAGTGTTTTCCATTCGTTACAAAAAAAAAAAAATGACAATTCCATAATTTCAAATCATACATCCATTTGAATCGGAACCAATTGGTCTCATTTCTCTCATACTTCAAAATCTAAGAGAGATAAAAGTGATCCAAACAAAACCTTTGCTTAAGGTAAGCATATTTCTTCACAAAGACATCCACCTTTTTTTCTTATCTTGTTTCCTTCGTTTTCTTATGTGTTTTAAAATTATCCCACTAAAGATAAAAATAAAATTTCTTGTTCTTGCGTGTTATGAAAATAGGATGCCAATGCAGTAATATAGCTTACATTTTATCAACATGTAAAAGAGAGAAATTTAGGCTCCATTTGTTTTGACTTCAAACTAAATTTGGAAATGCTTTTCCATAAAATAGGTTGTTTGGTTGGTCCGGAAAATTGGGTCAAACTGAAAATATTTTTAGTTTGACCATAAAATAAGTGATGTGGGGCGGAAATGGTTTGAAGTGAAAATTTTCACTTCAAACCATTTTCGGACTCACGCGCAAAGAGAGACAGAGATCGCACCCAGATCATGCCACAAACCCAGATCGCCATTCGACTTCGACTTCGAATTGCACCCAGATCGCACCCTTCGACTTCATCGGCGAACCCAAAGGCCAGGATCGCACGCCTTCAACTTCACCGACTTCGCACGCCTTCAACTTCGCCGAGATCGCACCCCAGGATCGCACGCCTTCGACTTCGCCAACTTCGCATGCCTTCGACTTCGCCGAGATGGCACCGATCGCACTAAGATCGCAATTGAGAAATGGTTGGGTTTTGATGAATTTGACCGGATTTGATGAATTTTTTTTGGTTGGGTTTTGTTTCTGTGTTTATCTATTGAGAAATGGTAATATATATTTGTTTGAAAGCTGAGAAAATGTGAGGAACAAGAAGAAAATGTGTTTTCTATATTATTTTCAATAACACAACCAAACACTAGAAAATATTTTCCAAAGCATTTTTTGGAATGCAACCAAACACTTGAAAATATTTTCCTTTCCCGAAAATAGCATTTTCGGGAAATATTTTACATGAACCAAACACAGCCTTAATCCAATATGTGATTTTATTATTTGATTTTTACTTGTGCCATAAATATATTTATGTGGGCCACCCACGTAAAAGGAGTAGGCCTAATGACAAGAGCTAAAAAAATGAAAAGTTAGAGTGTCAATATTAGTAGTCTTCTTATCCTAACGTCTTAAGCGAAAAAATAAAAAGAATTCCAAATAAATTGATATATCACAATGCCACATTAGCTTGTAACTTGTAAGGTTTTGTAATAAAATTATATTAGTTTTTGCATTTTTTTTTTTTTTAAATTCCAAATACCTACGTACCTTACATAAGTCTATTTTCATAAAGATCTAATATTAATAGTTACTTTAGAAGTGGTAAAACATTAGTGTAGCATTATTATTAAAATAAATAAATAAATATCTTTAGCGTACATTTTGAAATTTTATTTTTAAGAGAGTAAATAAAAGATTGAGAAATTGAGCAGGTAAAGAAGGAATTCTTCAAGAGGCACAAGAGAAATTCGCAAAATTTTGAAATTAGTCTAGCATCTCATATATGAACCATTAAAAAAGATCAAATTGAAAATTATGGTGGGCTCATAATGTGGTGTTTTTTTTTTTTTTTTTTTTTGGTGAGAATAAGGTGATATGTTAGTATAGGAATCATATGAAATGATTAATAATTTTTGTTCTATTTCTACTTCTGATTGGTAAAGAAGATCTAATTTGGTTCCCAAAAATACAAAAGAAACTTTTAAATTTTGGTGGCCCACACATTCCAATTATGGAGACTGCTTTACTCACTTCTCTTAAATGAAAAATGAATCCTTAATGTATTATGTATCTCGTTATCAAAGGTCTCGCCTTTGGTGAGACCTGCACTACTACTTCGTGACAGTGCTTTGGAGAGAAACTAAAAAATTTAGGCAAATGAACTCAGAAAAGAAAAAACATCAAAACTCTAATCAAGAAATGCACTTGTCCACTTGCATATTGTACGATTATTTATTGCCAGTGCTACTGAACAGTCTGAACCAAGAATGGTTGATGTTGGATGAAGTTATCCCTTAATTCATTTATTTCTTTGATGCATATAAATAGTGTGATGTCCTTAAAGACATGACCAAGATTTTCTTCTCCATTTGTATTTGGCAATTTTAGGGCAATTGTTTTCAAAAGATTCATTTCATTAGTCAACTTCATATAAGACTTTTTTATTGCTTTTCTCTTTAATTTTTACAAATTCGACAATATGATCTTAAATAATCCTCCTACAAGTAACCTCTTGAGTACTGAATTTCATTGAATCCAACTTCATTACATGAGATTCAGATTTCTTTAAAAAGTCAACTAAATTATTACTATTATTGTTATTTTATATATTAAAAAAAAAAAATCATTCTTCGTTTTATCTAGTTTATCTTAGCTTCCCCTCAAAAAAAAAAAAAAAAAAAAGGTTTATCCTGGCTTAGCTGACTATGTGATGTTATGAATTTGCTACAAATGTCACCAAATAAAAAGAGAAATTTGCAATGTCAAAAAAAATTACGTATGGATGGAACTTCTATTTTGTCATACTTTTCCATGTTGGATGCACCATCAACAAGCACATTGAACACCATCAGCATGATTATTGTTAGTGTGTGGAGAAAGTGAAGTAATCTCATTTCATGCTTTGTTTGCATAGGCTGGGTCGTAGAGTTGTGTGATAAAGCAAGTTAGGATATGTTTGGTAATAGTTTTTGTTTTCTATTTTCAAAAACTTGTTTTTGGGGATATAAAGAAAAAACAATTTTCTTGTATTTTTGAAATTAAAAACATGTTTCGTTAGTTGAAATTAAAAAATATGATTTTCTAAGAAAAAAATAGAAAATACTAAAATATGTTGTTATTAGGATTTGAACTTTAATGTTAACTCATTAAATGAGATAGATTCATTAAATTAAATGCGTGTTTTCATTGACTTTTGAAAATTAGAAACTGAAAACAGCTTTTTGCATGTTTTCAGTTTCCTTCACAAATTGAGTTTTGAAAACAGTTTCTGTTTTCTGCTTGTTTTGAGTTGCCAAACAAATTTTTTAGTCTCAAAAATAGAAAATTGTTTTTGAAAACAGAAAACAATGGGAAAAAACAGTTACCAAACATACCCTTAGTTTCTTGCCATCTCAATTCCATGTTATTTTATTACAACTGTGATGACATGTCATTTCTAACTATTGAGAGAAAAATCTATTCTTAATTCCCTTGTGCTCTCATGAGAAAACCTGGGTAGTTTAATAGATGTGCTTTTGATCCAATGTTCTTGAGACCTGAAACAACTGAGATGTTTTTCATAAGTATTTTATTTGGTGGGATATAGGTGCTTAAATATGTTTCTACTTTCCTGTCATGTCCCTTTATTGTTATTCTTTAATTGCGGTATTGTTTCCTCAAACTTGGATGTTTTGGTATAGACACTAGAAGAGCCCAAAAAGTTACTTCGATAAGTTATTCATCGAACACATTCATTTATGTGTTTTTCCAAGTGACTAGGTAATCTATTGGTAGTTCACAACTAGTTGAAGTGGACCTTAAAGACGTTACCTCTGAGATAGAATCACTACTTACTATGTTTCTATTTTTGTGTGTTGAAGGGAAAATCAGTTTTGAACAAATGAGGAACCAAGGTTCAAGTGATCGCAGCTGGAATAACGTGGATTACAACATCCTTGTTAAAATATTCATGACTCTAAACTTTATCG
This sequence comes from Quercus agrifolia, assembly GCA_029955455.1. NCBI lineage: Eukaryota > Viridiplantae > Streptophyta > Magnoliopsida > Fagales > Fagaceae > Quercus > Quercus agrifolia. The sequence continues at coordinate 38,982,451 of JARQAD010000007.1, read as the reverse complement.
ATATAATTTCCAGCGTTTCTTTGGGGTGTAGCTCATTGCGCTCAGCTTGTTGGACCCGGCTCTTTGGAAAAAGCTCGATTTAAGTACACAGAGCCCTGACTCCAATAATGTTCTCCCAAATCCGTATACTTTGTCTAATGATGAATCGGGCAAGATATTAACAAAAATCGTGAAGAGTGCTTTAAATCCCAGTAGTGGAAACGTGACTTGCTTAGTTTTTGTCGACGTGGGTGGCTTGAATTGCCACTAAAGCCCAAGCCCATTCTTGTAAGTTGGTCAAGGATGACCAAGTACAACTAGGAATGTGTCTCCTAGTATAGCCGACCTATGACAAATATATAAATACATATATTAGGTTTGTGTTGAAAAGCAATATAGAGATTATTCCAATTAACCTAGTGAGCAGCAGCCGCATGAGAGAAAATAGAGAAAAGAGAGGCAACCAGCTTCTATTCTTATTATTTCTGTGAGAGAGTGCTAGGGTGTAATTGGGATTTGGGTTTCTTAAGAGTGTTCTTGTGCACTATTGTATCTCCCTATTTTTTATAGTGAAATTTCTCCGTTGTCTCTGTGGAGGTAGGCAATTTGCCGAACCACGTAAATTCTTATGTTCTTTATGTGTGCTTGTTATTTAATTTCCGCTTATTTACTGTTATTGATTTGAGTCCTAGGGTGCTATCTGCACAACAAGTGGTATTAGAGCCAGGTTAGGATTCAATCCTTTGAATACAGTAAAAATGTCAAGCACAAAGTATGATGTAGAGAAGTTTTGTGGTAAGGGAAATTTTTCTCTTTGGCAAAGGCAGATGAAGGATCTCCTAATTCAACAAGGAGTTCATAAGGCCTTGCTTGGGAAGGAGAAGAAACCGGAAACAATGAAGGATGTAGAATGGGTAGAGGATGAGAAAGCAGCTAGCGCTATTCGCCTCAACCTTGATGATGAGGTCATTCACAACATCCAAGAAGCAAAGACAGCAAAGAAGGTTTGGGAAAAACTAGAAGGTCTTTATATGAGAAAGAATCTGACGAACAAGTTATACGTGAAGAAGCAACTGTATAATTTGCATATGAAGGAGAGTTCAGATCTGTTAGAGCATCTCAACACATTTAATATGTTAAACACCCAACTGTCAAGTTTTGGGGTGAATTATGAGGATGAAGATAAAGCATTACTCTTATTAGCGTCGCTTCCTACTTCTTTTGATCATCTAGTGATTACGTTGATGTACGGGAAAGAAACTATAATACTCGAGGAGGTGACTAGTGCTCTCTTGTCACATATAAAAATAAAGCAAGATGGTGATGGTTCTCAAGCTAATGGACTTATTGTAAAGTCTGAGTCAAGCAATAGGGGTAGAAGCAGGTCAAGAGGACGAAACTCCAACAGGATTAGATCACAATCTAAATCACGTGCAAAGAAAGACGTAGAGTGCTTTTATTGTCACAAGAAAGGGCACTACAAGAATCGGTCTAAAGAGTTGAAAGAGCATTTAGAGGAGAAGAAGAATGGAAAGAAGCCCCTAGAATCAGCTAATGTTACTGAAGAAACATCAGATGATAGTGAAGTTGGTGCTGCTTTACTTTCAGTTTCATCAAGTAACAATGTTCTACTGGAATCTTGAGTTTTAGATTCAGCATGGCCATATCATATGACTCCAAAGAAAGATTGGTTTGACACGTATAAGCCTTACAACGGTGGTATGGTCCAAATGGGTAATGATGCTACATGCCTGGTTATTGAAATTGGTACCATGAAGATCAAGATGTTTGATGGAGTTGTGAGAATTCTTAGTAATGTCAGACATGTTCCAGATCTTAGAAAGAATTTAATTTCTTTAGGAGTATTGGATGATTTGGGCTATTCATACTCATCAAAGGGTGGAATCATGAAGATTACCAAAGGTGCTTTGATGGTGATGAAGGGACAAAAAGTAAGCACGCTTTACAGATTGATTGGGAACACAGTTGTAGGAAGAGTTGCAGTCACCACTCCGGTGGAGTCCAGCACTGACGACACAAAATTATGGCATATGCGACTTGACCATATTGGTGAATGTGGTATGTTAGAGTTGCACAAGAGAAATTTATTGAAAGGGGTGAAGACAGGCAAGCTAGACTTCTACAAGTATTGTGTGTATGGGATGCAGCATAGAGTTAGTTTCAAGACAGGCTCTCATACAAGTAAGGATGTTCTTGACTACATTCATTCAGATGTTTGGGGTCTAGTATCAATTTCTTCTCATAGCGATGCTCAGTATTTCATCAGTTTCATTAATGACTACTCTAGAAAGGTATGGATTTATTTTATGAAGCATAAGTCTGATATGTTTGACATATTTAAAAAGTGGAAAGCACAGGTTGAGAATCAGACTAGCAGGAAAATAAAATACCTTAGAACAGATAATGGACTAGAGTATAGAGATAAAGAATTCATAAAATTTTGTGAATTGGAAGGCATTACTCGTCACTTCACAGTTAAAGGAACTCCACAGCAGAATGTGGTTGCAAAGAGAATGAACAAAACCTTAGCAGAAAGAGTCAGATGCATGAGATTGAATGCAGGGTTGCCTAAGGTGTTTTGGGCAGAGACAGTTAACACAGCAAGCTTCATTATTAATAGATCTCCATCATCAGCCATTAATTTCAAGATTCCAGAAGAGGTTTGGTCAAGTAAACCAGTTGATTATTCGAGTCTAAAAATCTTTGGTTGTCCAGCTTATGTGCATGTGCAAAGTGGAGAGCATTCTAAATTAGATTCGATGTCAAGAAAATGTGTATTTCTTGGTTTTGAAAAAGGTGAAAAAGGCTACAGGCTTTGGGATCCAATCTCAAAGAAAATGGTGACCAGCAGAGATGTCATATTCGATGAAGCCTTTATGTTAAAACAAAATGAAGCAGAGACATGTGATGATAGTCCACAAGAGAAATTAACTGTTAAGGTGGAGCTTGACGAGAATAGTTCACCCAGTGATAAGGGTGATGTTGAGATTGATCCACAGCGGCAACAAGAAGAGTCTTATTCAATTGCTAAAGGTAAAGAGAAGCGGGTTCACAGAGCACCACAAAGATATGGCTTTGAAGACATGGTTAGTTTTGCTCTCGCAACCAGTGATGGAGATCCATTCACTTTCAAGGAGGCTACAAATAGGAAAGACAATGATAAATGACTTGTAGCAATGTCAGAAGAGATGGAGTCATTACATAAAAATAAGACTTGGGAATTAGTGAAATTGCCAAAGGGAAAGAAGGCTATTGGTTGCAAGTGGATATTTTGCAAGAAAGAAGCATTGTCAGAAAAGGAAGGTGAAAAATTCAAGGCACGGTTAGTGACAAAAGGTTACTCACAGAGAGAAGGAATTTATTATAATGAGATTTTTTCACCAGTTATGAAGCACACCTCAATTCAAGTAATCCAAGGATTTGTGACAATGCATGACATGGAGTTAGAGCAACTAGATGTGAAGACTACATTCATCCATGGAGATTTAGAAGAAGATATTTACATGCAATAGCCCGAAGGCTTCAAAGAACCTCGCAAGGAAGATTATGTTTGTCTATTGAAGAGATCGTTATATGGCTTGAAGCAGTCTCCCAGGCAATGGTACAAACAGTTTGATTCATTCATGGTCACACATGGGTACATGCACTGTGAGCATGACCGTTGTGTTTATTTTAGAGTACTTGCTTATGGCTCTTATATATTTCTTGCTCTATATGTTGATGACATGTTAGTAGTTGCAAAGAGTAAGCAAGAAATTGTGAAGTTGAAGGCTTTGTTGAGTAGTGAATTTGACATGAAGGATCATGGAGTTGCCAAGAAGATCCTTGGGATAGAAATTCACTGAGATATCTTAGAAGGGATATCTTAAGAATCTGTTAGAAAGGTTTAGTATGCTTGATGCAAAACCTATTAGTACACCGCTTTCTGCCCATTTTAAATTGTCCTTACAGTTGTGTCCAAGTTCATATGAGGAGTCAGAGTATATGTCTAAAGTGCCATATGCAAATGCAGTTGGGTGTCTCATGTATTTGATGGTGTGCACAAGGCCTAATATTTCTCATGCAGTCAGTGTGGTCAGTAGGTATATGGCAGATCCAGGCAAAGAGCATTGGAATGCAGTAAAGTGGGTCTTTAGATATCTTACAGGCACTCGTGATTTTGGTATCTTATTTGATCAAAGAGCTGGTACAGAAGCTGTGGGTTATGTGGATTCAGACTATGCAGGGGACCTTGATTCTAGAAAGTCCACGACAGGCTATGTGTTTAGGTTTGCTGGTGGCCCAATTTGCTGAAAGTCTACACTACAAGATGTAGTTGCTTTATCCACTACAGAAGAAGAATATATGGTGATGACAGAGGCAGGAAAAGAAGCCGTTTGGCTTAGTGGACTGGTTAATAAGCTTGGTTTCAAGCAGGATAGCGTGATGCTACATTGTGATAGTCAGAGTGCAATTCATTTGGCGAAGAATCAAGTATATCATGCAAGAACAAAGCATATTGATGTACGGTATCACAATATCAGAGAATGGGTTTCGTCTGGTGATATTTCTTTGTCGAAGATTCTCACTAGTGAGAATGCTTATAATATGTTAACAAAGCCAATTCCAACAAACAAGTTCAAGCACTGCTTGGACTTGATTGGTGTTTGCAGCTTATGAGCCCTTAAGGGCTAAGGTGGAGGAGATGGAGGAGTTTGCTCATGTAGCTTGATCAATTCAAGCCAAAGTGGAGATTTGTTGACGTGGGTGGCTTGAATTGTCACTGAAGCCCAAGCCCATTCTTGTAAGTCGGTCAAGGATGACCAAGTACAACTAGGAATGTATCTCCTAGTACAGCTGACCTATGACAAATATATAAATACATGTATTAGGTTTGTGTTGAAAAGCAATATAGAGATTATTCCAATTAACCTAGTGAGCAGCAGCCGCATGAGAGAAAATAGAGAAAAGAGAGGCAGCCAGCTTCTATTCTTATTGTTTTTGTGAGAGAGTGCTAGAGTGAAATTGGGATTTGGGTTTCTTGAGAGTGTTTTTGTGCACTATGTATCTCCCTATTTTTATAATGAAATTTTTCCGTCGTCTCCGTGGAGGTAGGTAGTTTGCCGAACCACGTAAATTCTTGTGTTTTTTGTGTGTGCTTGTTATTTAATTTCCGCTTATTTACTGTTATTGATTTGAGTCATGGGGTGCTATCTGCACAACAATTTTCAACTACTTTATATCCATAAATGATGAACACTTGGTCTGCGCATCTGAAAGGTACTGAATTTCATTCCCCAAATTACTAATATAGTTAAATCAAAAGAAACCCATCTAACATGCTAAATAGTGACTTAACTGAGAAGCTTTTCTTAGCAGGAGCCCTAAGCTAAAACGACTTATTCTACCACTTAATTGGCATCAATTAACAGAGAGTGGAATCCAACAATCTTTCAAAATGTGGAAAGGGCTCGAGTCTATAACTGTTCCTAGCGTCATTGCTCCTTTCAAAATAATGGAGGGGATTAGCTCATACTGCAAGAGCTTCTCTGAACTTAAACTTCAATCCTTTTTCAACCACAACTTTACTGTTCCCCTTGCTAAGAATGTACCAAAGCTAAAGATACTAAGTGTACGGGGAACAGTAGTGCACAACCAAGCTATGATCTACATATTGGACAACTTCAAACATTTAGAAGTGCTCAATATGTGTCATTGTCAAATGAAACAAGTTTATCAGTATGAAGTTGGCTTTACATTGTACCGGGAAATTGACCCACCAATCATTGAAAAGAGCTCGCGGCTTAAGAAGTTTCTCACTTGTCAAAGAGATACGTGCAATATGTGTAAGTGGAGGCCTTACAATGGAAGGATCATAAATTGGACTGAATTTGAACAGAGATGTTGGCGAGAGGATGAGGTAAGTTCTCTTGCACATTGACCCGAAAATTGGTGACTTCAGTCAGCAAGCTAGCCAACTGATTCGAATGTTTTGTGAGTTGCTCATGAGGACATGTTTTGAATAATGAACCTCTCCTTAATTAGACAAATTCCTTGGATGCTGCTTTTTAGTAAAGTCATAATGTTTTTCTATTAAGGTTTTCCTATAATCCTATTGCTATGGTAATTTAATATAATTTGAATCGAAAAGCAGTGAATGGAAATATAATAATTGTTACAAAATGATGTCCCTAGTTATTCTTTCATAACAGTATGTTCTTTGGATCCAACTGCGCGTTTTAAACGCAATTAAATTCAGAACACAGTTCAGCATTAGCATGTTGCAAATTGCAATGATAACCGTTGGGCTGATTTTTGGGTAGCCTAGGATATTGTTATTGACACTCAAAAGAGAAAATTTTGTTGGTTTTTAAAATTTTTTTAAGAGATATAATAAAATTTCAACCTATAATACAGAATAAATATTGTAAAACACCTTAATAGTTAGAAAGCATATCTTACCTTAATAGTTAGAAACCATATGTAAGGCCAAGTTAGAAGTTTAGATGATTCTCAAAAAAAAAAAGTTCGAAGTTTAGATGATTGTCTCAGATAAGGGTTGGCAAGCTCCCTATTCTTTTAAGTCCTTTTATTTCTATATAATTTTTAGAAATATGTAAGACATGAAGCATTTAAAATATATTCCAACGTTTTTAGTAAAAAACATATAAGCCATTTAAAATCAAATAAATTATTTGTGTCTCACACCCAATTAAAAATTAGTAAGATTTTTTCTTTATAAAATAAATTGTGAGAATTAAAGGATTTAAATGAGAGGGGATTTTCTCTATAAGAGGACAATGAAGAAAAAAAAGAACCCCTCCTAGCTAGACGACATTTTTTGTTAGGATTATATTAGTGTTGGTGAAATTCCCGTGTCAAAAGTTTCAATTGTAATCTTAACAATTTCCATGTGTCTTGTTATTTTAATTAGAGTCTTCAAGGAAGAAAAAGCTGAAAGTTGAAGTTGTTGCTGTGAAGATCTTGACCATGCGAAGTCTCATTGTTTCAAGTGAGATGTCAAGCGAAATCAGATTGAGTTGTTGTAGAATGAAAATCTACAAGTTAGTCTTTAGATTTGGTTACAGAGGTTCTGATTGTTATCACACACATGACTCATGAAATAAATTCATAAATGAAGAGTCTAGAAGGTCTGAAAACGGTATGGGGTCACGTTAGTAAGTTAACTACTGTGTAATATCAAGTGTCAAGGGTTTAAACTAGAGAGGTTTTGCAATGTTTCGTTGTATTCCTTACATTTTTATGTTTGTGTCAAAAAGGTTGCTTCTAACTCCTACTTTGAATTTCTATATCTCCAACAGGCATAAAAGAAACAATCAAAGTATTTGAATAACCAATTTCTTCCCTTAAGCTAAGTGCATGTTGAACATTTGGACACCATGACAAAAAGTAACGGAATGTTGTTGAAAGGTAATGATATATATTGTCCATAAATTAATGGAATGAAAATAATAATAATAATAATAATATAAAACAAACAAAAGAAAAAGAAAAACATTGTAAATTATATGTTTTAATGCATTTGCTTAGTAGTAAGCTTATAGGATGAAACACCCCAGCTAAAACGCATATACTGATTAGTTTAAGTTTAGTACTAACTGAATATTCAAAATAAAGGGAAGCAAATTTTGGACAAGCGTTAGTGTTCATTACAATCCTCTACTAGAGCCATGTATTATTGATACCTCCAAGCCAAAATACTTGTGCTGAGATGAGCACAAGAGCATCACCCTGAGTTTTTTTATCTCTTCTAGCTAACTAACTTCAAGTTAGTTAACTTGCTTGTAGGGCTAGAATGCAATACTTTTGTGCAATTATCAAATACTTTGCAAGCAAACAAAGATGCCACAGTGAAAGTGGAAACTAATGCATGAGTGTCAACAAGTCACCGAACAAAAAACAAAAAAAAAAAAAATTCAAAATAGTAACCAAGTCCGAGTCTTGTTGATTTTGATATAAAATGAAGAATCACCACGGGTTACGTGAAAGACGGGTATTTATCTTTGGCGTTTGGCTTAAGTCAACAAGTCAACGTCTTCATATAAAAAATAAATATAAAAGTGACTTTAAGAAGAATCAATCTGCTATGAAATTATCACCTTATGAACTTCGTCCACTCTCACCTAGCGTCAAGTTTTCTCTTATAGAAATGGCATGGTATAAATTAAAAGACTAAATAAACCGGCACCTACTTAATTCATTAATATTCGAAATTACCTAATCCTATCACATATAAACATTTTGTAGCTGCTAGTACTAGCTACAGAATTTTAAAAATTGTTTATTCTAAATAAAAAACAGAAAATGAAAGAAAAATTTGAACGTGTTATTTTGGAAGGTGAGGAAAATTTAAATTTTGAGGTTGGCCTTTTGATTATGGTATAAAATTAAAAATCAAAATTTAACAAGTTTTTTTTTTTTTAATGGGAAAATTTAACAAGTAGATAATTTATACATCCACAATTACTAAACGTACGTGTCATTTTCAATTGTCCTACTTCACGTGATTATTTTCGTCTCACCACATTGAATGATGATCAATTTGAACTTGAAGAATACTCCAAGTTTGTTTCCTTTTTGTACAAATGGAAATGACAATTTAGTAATTTCAAATATGCATCTATAGGAATCAAATGTCTTATCACTCTCACATGACAAAGTCTAAGAGAGCAAAATGAGATCCAAACAAGACCATCTCTTAAGGTAAGCCTATTTCTCTGCAAATATATCTATCTTCTTCTTCTTCTTCTTTCCACTCTAGCCTTATTTTTTATTACTTCATTATCTTATGTGAGAGAAAATGTTTCTTACCTTGACTTTTTAAAAATTCCTCCTGCTCTCTTAAATTTTCAGTAAAAAAAAATGTAACTTTAGACATAAATTTAAGTACTGCCCCCCCTAAATTTTTACTAAAAACATGTACCTGTTAGAAATAAAGTCTAACTTGAATGTATAAACTTTGGGCAATGAAAAGGTTATTTGGGATGTGTAAAGTCTATAGGAGAAATGTATATCCATAAGTGTCTATAAGGGAGATGTATATCCATAAGTGTATTCATTATTACAACTTTATCTCATAAACTCTACAAGCATTCTAAAGTTCTATATATATATATGGGATTACTTTATTGTTATTATACACATCTAAGAGAGATCAAAAGAATCGTGGATGACCACTTAAATATAAGAGTTTATCAATATATATTTCTTGTTTCTTTTACTTTGTTTTATATATTTCTATCATTTCACAATAGTAACACATTTATTTGGATGATTAATGCATCATTATTTTTCTCTAATTACTTTTATACCATAAATAACTCATTAATTCTTTCCCTTTTTTAAGAATAATTAATTATTTCTTTTTTTGAGAAGAGAATAACTCATTAATTCTGAGTGTATTTAATGTATTTCATAAAAATAGAAACATTTATATATTATTAATACACAGTTTCTTTCCTCTAATTACTCTTGTACCATAAGAGCATATCATAGAAATCATAAGTAAATATTTTTAATAAAAATATTTTTTATTTTTTTAATTCTATTTAGAAAACGTTTTTTCCTTTAAGAAGAAATAATAAATGCTTATTTTATGGTTAGGATATAAAATTATTGAATACTCCGGGAGTATCATAAATACACACTCCCTCCTCTCACATTAATTCTAAGTGTATTTAATGTATTTCATAAAAATAGAAACATTTATATATTATTAATACACTATTTCTTTCCTCTAATTACTCTTGTACCATAAGAGCATATCATAGAAATCATAAGTAAATATTTTTAATAAAAATATTTTTTATTTTTTTAATTCTATTTAGAAAATGTTTTTTTCCTTTTAGAAGAAATAATAAATGCTTATTTTATGGTTAGGAGAGAAAATTATTGAATACTCCGGGAGTATCATAAATACACACTCTCTCCTCTCACATTAATTCTAAGTGTATTTAATGTATTTCATAAAAATAGAAACATTTATATATTATTAATACACTGTTTCTTTCCTCTAATTACTCTTGTACCATAAGAGCATATCATAGAAATCATAAGTAAATATTTTTAATAAAAATATTTTTTATTTTTTTAATTCTATTTAGAAATTTTTTTTTCCTTTTAGAAGAAATAATAAATGCTTATTTTATAGTTAGGAGAGAAAATTATTGAATACTCCGGGAGTATCATAAATACACACTCCCTCCTCTCACATGAATTGTGAGTCCCACCATAAATTTAATTAATGGAATCCATAATTGTGTGAGATGGAGGAGTACGTCTTTATGTAGCGTTTGATTCGGAGGAATCCACATTACTCTTAGCATCCAGATTCCTAGGAATGTGATTCTTTGCAATCTGGATGCCTAGGAATGTAACTATTCTTATGTTTGGTTTCATTGAGAATCTCTTAATATTTCTAGCAATGTAAGATGATAATGTTTGGTTTATTCTTAGGAATCTTAGATGAATTATTTATTTTTTTCATTCTATCATTAGATTTGAATGTAAACTACCAAATCCTTAAAAAAAATCTTCCACTAAATAAATAATGAAAAACAAAATATAAACTGTTAATTATGACAAATTCATTAAAACTATAGTATAACATTTTAAAATGACAAGTACAATACAAAAATAAATATTTAAATTCTCCAAGGCTTTATTTTTTAATAATAATTTTTAAAAGAGCTTAATCATCCATAACAAAACAACCTAACAACATTTAGGTCTATAAGACAAGAGAAAAGATATTGATGATTTGTTTTATATTTTATCTTAATTGCTTAAATGATAAGGAAAAATGGTTAAAATTGTCAATTTATAAAAAATACAATTTTTTTTAAGATTGGGAATCTGGATGCCCACCTGTTTTAAAGAGAATCAACATTCCTACTGAGAGTGGTTTAAAGGGGAATCTAGATTCCTTTAGTATCTGATTCCTTAGCGTGATTTGCAACCAAACATGTGAATCTTTAAACATTCTTGGGAATCTTAAAACATTATCCCATACCAAACGCCACATTATGGTATTCCAGGAATACTCAATAATTACCCGATTAGGAGTTAAAAATCTTTTAATTTTAATCAATGCTATATATATATATATATATAGAGAGAGAGAGAGAGAGAGAGAGAGAGAGAGAGAGAGAGAGAGAGAGAGAGAGAGAGAGTTTGTTAAATGTAAGAAAATAGCACTAATTAAATCATTTTAGAAATATATTTTGTGCGTGTGTAGGTTATTCTTTATATATAGTTTGGCCCTGCTAAAGAAATTTCTGGCTGTCACTGCACTCGAGAAACACTAGAAATCAAACCCATAACATTGAGAGTCTTTACAAGGATATTATAGTCCATGTTGTTCCAGCTACAAGCACTTGAGTGTTTGTTTCTCATTTGTTCAAAATAGATATTCCCCTTCAACAAAAAGAAATAAAATCATAATAAGTAGAGATTCATATTATAGATAGATGTCTTTTACATATTGTTTCCACTTGCTTGGTTTTCCAATTTCCTGGAATAACATTATTGGTTTTCCCAAGTGGTAGAAATTGAATGTAAAAGGAGTCTAGCCATAATAGGAATTGCTACTTATTATGTTTTATTTCTTTTTTTAAAAGAAAAAAAAAATTTTTGAACAAATGAGAAACAATCACTTAAGTGCTTATAGTTGGAACAACATGGACTGCAATATCCAGGATAAGATATTCATGACTCTCAATGTTATGGATTTGATTTCTAGTGTTTCTCAAGTGTGCAACTCATGACATTTAGCTTGTTGTGACCGTGTTCTATGGAAGAAGCTTGACTTAAGTAAGTTTAAGTCTAACTCTTTTGTTAGACTCAAATTTGAACCATACGCTCGGTCTGATGTCCAATCAAGCAAGAAGCTAATGAAAATCTGTAAGACTTCTTTAAATCTTAGTCACAGAAATGTGACTTGCTTGTTTTTTTATTTGGGCAAGGCTTATGTCCAGTGAAAAAATTCACTGGACACAAGCCTTGCCCTTTTATTTCTCTGTATTCAGAAACAATGAGAATTTAATTTGTAGAGCTGAAATATATAATGTTACAGTCTGTAATTTACAAAAATAGTTAAATCATAAATAAACCATATGATGTGTAAATTGGGCACTTACATTGAGACACAATTCTTCCTAATATGCCAGGAGTTCTAATCTAAAAAGACTTGTTCTACCAGCATGGAATCAATTAACAATAAGTGGAATTCAACAGGCTCTCAAGATGTGAGAAGGGCTTGAGTCGTTGACTATTCCTTGCCTTTTTAATCCTACTGAAATCATGCAGGTTATTCGGTGCATATTGCAAGAACTTCTTTAAAAGTATGTGCTCTTTTGATGTGGAGTTTGCAATAGCCCTTGTTGAGGATGTGCCAAAGTTAATAATCGTATATTTGTCTTCTATAAAGGTTTTCTTATTGCTATGAAGAGTTAATATAAAATTAATTTTACTTGTAAAGTAGTGAATCAAGATATGGTGATTGTTACAAAAACGTGTTGTTGCTTACAAGTTACAATCCCGATAGACACACGCGTTGATCTCTTTATGCTAAACAGAACTAGTGGAGAGTTCTTCATATTTAAAGCATTTGTTGTTTTAAGATACCCCTAGGAAAGTATATACTTGCCATAATATTGAATAAGTTTTACTCTAGTATATTCTAAGTGTATATGTGTATGAAACTCCTTCTTAGAAACTTAAACCTTAGTCATTGCTCTCAACACCTCACAAGTACTTATACTTGTGAAGTGGTCACAATGATGAATAAATCAAGAAATTGATTGGTAGAGAAAATGAGGTATTGAAACAATAAATTAAAAATTGTAGTTCATTTGTGTTATGTAATTTCCATTGTAAAAATGGGTTTTCATGTAAAGTATCATCATCCAAGTGAGGAAAGAAGATCTTTTTCATTTTTCTTTTTTTGAGAAAAAGGAAAGAAGATATAATCCATTCAAAACTTATTTTGTGAATATAGTCCATATGGTCAAATGGCGCAAAATTTTCGTGTCTTCTCTCTTCTTTTTGCTTTATCGCTCATTCCATAAGTTTCTACACATTTCTATTGCAACTACACTCAAACTTTCATGGGATATAAGTAGATGGTCGCACCTAGCTACATGAATCATGTGAGAATTCTAATTTCTAAGATCAATAATTAATGTTGATGTGATTGAGAATGTTAAGCTTCTTCAAGGAAAATTTTGGAGAATCAAATGAGTGTATTTCCATATACCAACTTAGTTGTCCCCAATTTTATTTTCTTTCACATGGTGTTTTTTCCTCCTAAAGATAACTTGTTTTTTGAAAATGAACACCTAGCATGTTGAATAAAAGGGTTTTAAAAACCATAAAAGTCACAACATAAGGTTGAGGAAAACAGTATACAAAATTAATCATCTTGGGACAAATAATTAGTTAATTTATTCATAAGACACATGGCACATGGAACAAAACTATTAAAAAAAAATAGAGATTATGTGGGTGCCTAGGTGGAACATAATTGTGAGAGACCAAACTGGCTCTCACAAAGAGTTAGGCATCGGTACCTCTCTTTTTGGGATTATGTACGTGGGGTTGCCACTTATTTTTTATTACAAAAAAATAAGAAAAAAAACTACAAAATACCCAATTACATATCTAAATAATACAAATTCTCATTAAATTTGAATGAATTACAGCTTGGTGAAAAGAATTATACATAGCTTTGTTTCCTAGTTACAATCTCGTAGAAAAAAAATTACAAGGCTTTGTTTCCTAGTTACAATCTAATAAAAAATTTACAAGGCTTTGTTTCTTAGTTACAATCATGGTTATCAAAATCGTGATCTAGATCATAGGATCACACAATTTTACAATCCCACCTCACCAAAACATTTAGAATCGCACTAGGATCATAAAAATGGTAGGATCGTATAGGATTGTAAGATCGTATGGAATCTTACCAATCCTACCAAAAACAAAAATTTTTGGTTTTTTTTTTTTATGGGATAATTTTTTTGTTTTAATGAAACTTTAAGGGTTTTTATTTTTTCATGTTATGATGGTATGGCTTTTTATTTTATTTTTATAAAATCATATTAACCTAAGCAAATTTTTTCTCGTTTCTAGTTCACTTGTAATCAAAATGAATGAATGCTTCATCATTTCTAAATGAAGAATCTAATGTTGGCTTTGCTGCCTTTTAAGCTATAATGTTATTAAATTTATTTGATCAATATACTAATTTGTGTTCTAATATTACTAAAATATTTTTTATATATAATTTTATCAATTATGCTTATATTTGTATATTGATTGATTGATTTTTTAAGCATGCTCTTTAATTGTTGCTAAGTGGTATAACTTGAACAGTTGAGTGTGAAATTGTATCTTGATGTCTTTTGCAGCTCTAGTATACAAATATATAATGTCTACATAGATGATGAAATGGATGATGATGATTAGGAATTTAAGACAGTAGTTATAATAACCTTAAAATGAGAATAATTAAATGTTCATTTCACCTTAATATTCATTTTGCTTTTGGATTTCATATTATAGTTAGCTACTTTCCATTTGCTAACTAATTTTGGATTTCAAACTTGGAACTTAGAACTTGGAAAATATTTTCCATATGTTTTGATAAATATTTTGGTATTTGATTGCTAATTAAATATTTATTGAACTTTTTAGATACATTGGGTCAAAACTTTAATATATTTGTTTCGTTAGTATAGATTTAGCAATGTATGACATGCAAATTACATCATACAATGGAAATTTTAGTTTTTTTTATGGATGAATTTATAATTAATGTGATTATTCAACATACAAAGTCATTATCAATGTATTTTTTGCTTTAAATCTGAAAATATGTAGGATCTTACGATTCACGATCCGATCCTACGATCTACGATCCCACCTCCCTTCAACGATCCTACGTAGAATTCTGATTTTGACCTTGGTTACAATCTAATAAAAAAAACAAAGCACCATCCTACGAACCAAAAATCTATGACTCGAGGGATAGGTTACAGAATAGGAAGGTATTAGACACCCATTCTGCCCAAACAAAGTCTAGTCTTCTAGACTTTAAATGACCATTTAAATACCCTAAAAAATTATGTGCAACTTGTTGTATTAATATTCCTAGATCTATGGTTGGTTAACATACAAAAATCTTTGATCTGTTGATCTTATGTAAGAAGAAAATAAATTTTAATTTTAATTATAGGAAAAGGATTTTTAAAGAGAAATTTCATAATAAAAATGATTTAAAATAAAATTTTTGGATCCACTTTTAGATTATCAAAGGGGATAAATTTAAAGAGAAGTTTCAAATCTAATTTTTGAATTAACAGACAAAATAAGTTTTTGATAAAAAATTTCAAATCTGATTTTTTTTTAAATAAAAAAGAATGGATTTTGAAAAGAGTTTTCAGATGTGATTTTTAAAATTTAAAAAAAAAAATGATCTTTTAAAAAGAATTATTAAATCTGGTTTTTTAATTTAGAAAACGGAAGAGATTTTTTAAAAGTTTCCAAAACTGATTTTTTAACTAAAGAACAGAATGAACTTTAAAAAGAAAATTTAAATATGATTTTTTTAATTAAAAAACAGAATGGATTTTGAAAAGAGTTTTCAGATCTAATTTTTAAAATTAAAAAAAAAAAAAGGAATGATCTTTTAAAAAGAATTATTAAATCTGATTTTTTTTAATTTAGAAAATATAAGAGATTTTTAAAAAGTTTCCAAATCTGATTATTTAAATAAAGAACATAATGAACTTCAAAGAGAAAATTCAAATCTGATTTTTTTTAAATTAAAAATGGGATGGATTTTGAAAAAAAATTTCAGATTTGATTTTTAATTAATAGAGAACAGCAGATCTAAGATTTTATCATGTGTGTTATACATTTACATGATCAAACATATACACATAAACAAACAATTGTTATATGTTTACATGAAATAAAAAATCCAAAAACAAAAGAAAATTCATGTTTGAGATGCATGGAGAATTGAATTGAATGCACAAATATGCAAATAAAAAAGGATAGAAGCATCAATGCATCAATAAATTCTACAAGGGAATGAAAGAATTACTTTAGAGTTAGAAAGAGAGTGAGTCTCTTTAAGTCCTAAAGAAATTTTACTCAACTAGAAAAAGAGAATCTTAAGGTTGAACTTCCAGATTTTCTTTAACGTTAAGGGCATAGGGGTGCTGAATTATGAATTTAATTCTGTATTTATAGAGGTGTTTGTGCTTGAAAAATAAGGTAGGATTACTTAGAAAATCAGCAAATATAAGTTAGGTCAAGTTTTATCCCTAAAAAATCAAATCTGATAAGTCTAGACCTGATCTAAAAATTCCTAGGCTGGATCTTAAACTTGTGCAAATCAGCACTACGGAAGTGCCGATCAGCACATGTTAAGTACCAATTGGCACTCTTTGGTGCTCAGCCCAATTTTCCTTTCTAGTTCGTTTTGGACTCTTTTTGAGCATTTTCTGGGCTAGGATTTGTTCTTGGACGTTTTCCAAACTTATATTCCAAATAAAATCCATTTTAATTTGATAATTAAGTCCTTAAAATAATAATTATCTGAAATATAATTACTTTTAAAAGTTTAATTATCAACAATTCTCATATTATTAGATTATCCATTTTTTTTCCTATGCAACCAAGCTTATTTTTTGTCAAATTCAACAACCAATCACATAAATTATTTAATTAATTTTAATTATTGACCAATCAAAATTAATTTCAATTAATCACCCGTAATCGATTTCACCCAAATGAATGCATGCAAACCATGAAAACTTGATCTTGTGATATCTTTCAATCTGATAGTCCAATTTGGGAACCGGGCATATCATTGCGATTGTTAGAACCTCAAGATCATTTTTATGTTATGTGATGAATGATTTAATGCTTGAGATGAAATCATGACTTTTGGGCACTTAGAATGATTATTTTGGTTATCTTTCAAGATTAAATTACAGGTGCAAAATTGAATGTTTACATTGATTAAACTATAAATTAAAGCCCAAGAGAGTGACAAGTGTCAGTAATCTAATGGTTTCCAAGATGGTTGCCTCAAGAAATTAGTAATACAGATTATCACGCAGTTACAAAAAGGCAATAGTTGCCTTAAGATGGAAATAAGACTCAAGCATAACCGTGAAAGCCACAATTATAAATAGAGAGGGTTATTCTATAATAAAATAAATTTTTTTTTTTTTAAAAAAAAAAAAGGACATCATGCACAACCAAGAATAAATCAAAGCACTTCTGAAATCAATTTTACTTATATTCTTTGGAGATCTACTAGTTCTTATTCAATCAAGTTGTCCTTACTCATAGCACGTTAAGTTTCACTACTTCAAGCAGTTTGAAAACATTAATAAGAGGCCATGGTTAATTAAAAATTGGCTTCTACTATGCACATATACACATTAAAGAGTAAATATTTACTCTGTATACCTTAACTTAGGTGGATTTCTATTAACCATGAAATAATATTACAGCCAACTCATTAACCAATTGCATGATATTTCAAATTATTTGGATTTTGATATTGAATTGTTTATAAGTGTTAGATGTACAAGTATGTACTACATCCTACATTAAACATATACTAGATGAATTTTGTATGTGAGTTGGCTTATAGCCCTAGATACAGGTCTTGTCCTTAGGAGTATGCCACAACTGAGAGGGCCAAAAGGTGGAGGGTTAGAAGTCACCACTTTCCCACCTGGTTTAGGTTTAGGAATCAACTTAGGACCTTTGCAAAGACCTTCATATCATATTCTAAGTCCAGATTTAGGGTGCAAAATGGGAATGTATTAGGCACCCAAGACCATTTAGTCAGTAGGCCAGCCTACATTCATTGTGTTTCATAGCTCAATTCTATTAAGGATTCCCCTAATGGGCTATCCTAAGCACAAAATAAAAATAAAGACACTCATATCACCATCACATTATCGCACTTCTAATCATATCAAATTCATCATTAGGTTTGCATGCATATTCACACTATTCACATCTCATCTCATCATCACATATGTATATCCATGGTCATATGGGTATGCAATTACTTACCTTACTACCCCACCATATATAGCACCACATGTTAGAATGCATGTTCATATTAGAAATCTCCCATATCTAAATCCTAACATGCTCCTAATTAATTGGGAGTCTGAAGCATGTTGTTAAGGCATCATTGAAGCCTAAACATTAATGTATGCACCAACCAAATAAGTAGAATACCAAAATTTTACCATACAACTGTTACTGGATGAATTTGTGTGCTCATGATTAAGGCTGCATACACAGGCCCATTGAAGCAACCCAAAATACCAAGAGGCAGAAACCACATGGATGGGCGTAGGTATTGAGATGAGGGCTTGAAATCCATGGAATCTTACATTGTTTAGGTGCAGTAAAGGGGAGGACCTTATATGTTGGTCAAATATCAAAAATGTTAATAACGCGTTTACCCTTGCTTTGTGCTTGGGAATAACAAAGTCGTGATGGATATGGGCTCTTAAGTGGACAAAATTGTTGACATAAGTATTGAAAAGTTACATTTATAGTATCAGAGTCTAAAAACCCAACCGAAACTGTGGGGTACCCACATAGGTGACGTGTGTGTGCCTAAAGGAGGTGGATTGTAGTGACCGAAAAGACCAAGAGGTGCAGGCCGCGTGGATGGATGTGGGTGTGATAAGGTGAAGGCTTGCAATCCATGTAATCCCACGTCACCTGGCTGTGGTAACTGGGGAAACCTTATATGTGGGTTGAATATCCAAAATGTTAACAACATGATTTCCCCTGTTTCACACTTGGGAAAATAAAGTAGTAAAGGATATGAGCCCCAAAACGAATAATATTATTGACATAAGGATTGGGGTGTTACACCTATGGAGCTGCGTATGCATCCTAAAGCAAAAACTATATTTCAAACTCTATTATAGACAAATTCCACAGTAAAAACTCTGAAGGGATTTAACCAATAAATCCCAAGGTAAACAAATCTACAAATCAATTAGAAGTTTTACAGTAACTAATTAACCTTATTATTAGTGAAACTATCATTACAAAATGCAGCTCGAGTCCATGAACTTCCTCAGTGATGGAGATTGATGTTGCAACGTGAAATTTCAGTCAATGATTCAAAGTATCCACTTGAAAATTCAGATATAGCAATTGTGATGACTAGTATTGCAGCAACTTCAACACCACTAGTTCAAATTAATTATGCTTTTCTTGATCACTTGTAAAAGATTTTGAGAGTAGGAGGCACAAAACCTTTTGATCTATATGAGAGCATCTCCAAAAATCTTTTGAATGTGTCCTAGGATTTGCTTAAATACCTTTGACTTTTATATAGGAAACCTTAATCATACTTTAATGAGCTGACAAGCTGAATTTACTTTTAAGTAATGCCAAGTTTCGATCTGTCAAGATCTAGGCTTCTTAATCGAACGAGTAGGTGTGAAGCAACTCTGATTTGCATAGTGAATTTCAGCACCTGGGCAGCCGTCTTGAAAACACTTAAACACTCAAAACATACTATATAAAAAATAAATAAATAAATAAAAAGACACTTATGTTCACAGTTTGCTAAACCTATATCTAGAAACCTAGAAAAATAAATAAAATTTGGAAATTGTATGTGCAAGTTAGACTGTCAAGCTTATAAAGGGAGTGAGCTATGAATCTAACAATACATTTAAATGCAAAAGCTAATAAACAATAAAAATGAAAACTTTAACATTTTAATGTCTAAAGAAAGCAAAGGCAGAACAAGGAAAGTAAAGAAGGCGTGCTTAACATATGTGGAAAACCCTTAAGGAAGGGTGAAAAACCATGGGCAAGTGAAGGACTGAATATCCTTCACTCTTTAGAGCTTTCTATTATGTGAAAGTTTGAAGTATTAGATATGGTGGTGTTCTTCCCCAAAGCCTTTCCTTTAATTTCCTCACTTTTCTACCCAAATTTCTACGTTTCTCTCTATCTTTCTATCTTTTTTTTTTTTTTTTGGCCCTAACTGCTCAATAACATATTCCTCTTATAGTACAAGGAATGTTGTTAGGTACATAAAAAAACAGGTTTCAAGCTCTCATTCCCCCATTTAAACCCTAATATAGTTATTATACTATATAATGGTTGGAGGAGAGAGAAAGTCCACCAATGTCAGGATAGTGGGATGAAGGGTGTGGCACAAGTAATAGACAAGGAAAGGGACAACAAGGAGGTTAGGAGAGATACACGCATCCTCAACAGTGGTCCAACATAGTTTCGGCCAATAAGGGGTGTTTTATAGCATTTAACCACAAGGAGTCGCTATTTCCCTTTTTGGCTAGTGTTGGGTGTCCATGCTAGGCACGTATTTCACTCTTTCCAAGGGTGATCATGCCATTGGCATAATCCAAAGACACTCTTCCCTTTGCCAACATCCCCTTCCCTTTCCTCACATTGTGTCCACGTTTAGGGTTTGGATTTAGCCAAGTCAACACTCATGTTTACCTTGGCTGGTGTAATATACAAAAATCAAAGTAATTAATAATAATAAAAAGGTTCAAATCTTGAACAAGAAAATTAATCTTCTTCAAATATTTAATTGCTCAAGCAGCTCTATGCTTATGGTTTTGCTTAAAGTTTAAGCCCTTCTTTTAAGGAAGATGGTTTTTGAGTTTTTACTTTCTTTAGTTATGGTTTGTTGCAGGGATGGACCAAAGTAGGGGCCCAGGCCCCTGTAGGCTGGAAAAAAAATTAATAGTTTAATTTTCAGTAAAAAATAAAAAAATAAGACTTGGACCCCCTTTACTTTGTAGCTTAGGCCCCTTCCAAAATCATGAATCATCAACCCAACCCATGTAAATCTTTAAAAAAAAAAAAAATTTAAAAAAACAATAATGTTCTATGTATTAAGAAATAATAGTGTTTTGTGTCTTTTGTTTTTGTTGGTAGATGATTGCATCTTAATATATTAAGAAACAATTATTTTTGTGTATTTGTCTTGGTTGAAAGATTTTTAATACTATATGGATGTCTATTTGATTTTTTTTTTTTTTTTTTTTTTTTGCTTATCTATGCGCCCCCCTCCCCCCCCACCCCCCCTCTTCCCCCCAACTTGAAATCTTGGGTCTGTCCCTGGTTTGTTGGCATCACTTAGTACTTGATTTTGTTTTTATATTAGTTTGTCAAGAGTCTTATAGCTCAGTATAAGTGTCTACTCTTCTTTATGTAGTAACAAGATTTGATTCTCTCCTCCTATTATTGTAATAATCAAATTATTAAAAAGAAACGTAAACTTGTTGAATTCACAATTTGTTATAAAACAATATTAATACGCTACTAGATTATAAAATAATAATAAAAAAAATTAAAATATTTAGCCATTCTTTTAGTAACAACTTTTTTCATTCAAAACTATAATATAGCTCACATACTTTTTTTTTCAATAAAAATTGATGCTACGACTCTACCCTTTTTTTTTTTTCCTTTTTTTTTTAATATAAATAAATATAATTACAAAAATATAATTTTTAATATAATAAAATTGAGGAAAAGAATACATATAGCTTAGTCTTAATCTATTGAAAATGTATAGCCGACCCAAAAAATTTGGATCTAAATTTTTGTTGTTGCTATAATTATTTTAACACACACATGTATGTTTGTATTATTATCTTAATAACACTACAAAAAAATCGTCCTGTCCCAGCGTTTTTACGAACCACTGTAATAGATAAGCCTATACCAGCGTTTTTTGAAAACGCTGGTATAGGAAATCCTATTACAGCGGCTCAAAACCAGCGCTTTAAAAACCGCTGCATAGGAGGCCTATAACAGCGTTTTTCAAAAACGCTGGTATAGGAGGCCCAAAAGCGCTGGGATAGGGTTATTGATTTCCCTTAGGGGGAAAGACCTATCCCAGCGCTTTTAAAAGCGCTGGAATAGGTGGACCCTATTCCAGCGCTTCAAAAAGCGCTGGGATAGGTCTTTCTCCATAAAGGAATGGAGGGACCTGTCCCAGCACTTTTGAAAGCACTGGAATAGAGTCTCCTATTCTAGCGCTTTTAAAAGCACTGGAACAGGTCCCTCCATTCCTTTATGGAGAAAGACCTATCCCAGGGCTTTTGGAAGCGCTGGAATAGGGTCAACCTATTCCAACGCTTGCAAAAGCGTTGGGATAGGTCACTTATAGGGATTTTTTTTTTTTTTTTTTAACACAAGATAGAATTTCTACTCTAACCTAATTTAAGTGTATATATGTATGAAACTCCCTCCTAGAGACTTGAACCTCGGAGCTTGCCTCCCACACCCTACAAGCACTTATACTTACGGAGGGATTTGGTAATTATCAAGTGACCAATACTCCCCTAAACCTATAAAAAGACCAAAGTACCCCCTAAAACATTGAAAAAGAGCAAAAACACCTCAATACCTAGAAAAAGACCAATATACCCCCGAAACCTAATAAATGACTAAAATACCCCCAAAACATAAAAAAAATTACCTAAGCACCCCCTAAGGCATCGAAAATTACCGGAGTACCCTTATATCTAAAACTAGCCAAAATACCCTTAATTACTTGAATAATAACAAAATACCCCTATAAGTCTGATAAATGACCAAAATGCCCCTAGAAAGACAAAAAAATGTCCAAAACACACCTAAAACCCAGAAAATGACCGAGAAACCCCCAAAACATAAAAAATGACCAAAATACCCCCAAAACATCGAAATGAATCCTAAAAGCTAGAAAATGACAAAAGCACCCCCCATGCGTAAAAAAGGTGGAAAACGCCTTGATTACTTGAATAACACTAGGGGTGGCAAAATCAACCTAAATCTATTTGCCCACCCACACCCGCCTACTTAAATTATACTCAAACCCACCCAATTATTAATTGGGTTAAATTGGTACCCAATTATGATCCAAGTATCATTTCTACAAATCAACTAACTTTAAAATACCCCAAAAACCACTAAAATTACCAAAATACCCCTTAAACATAAAAAATGACCAAAATACCCCTAAAACCCAAAAAAAATACCAAAATAACCCCAAAACCTACAAAATGACCAAAATACCCCCTGGAACCCAAAAAATGACCAAAATATCCCCCGAAATCCAAAAAATTACCAAAATATCTCCAAAACCTAAAAATTACCAAAATACCCCCAAGACATTTTAAAAAAAAATGACTGAAATACCCCCTAAAAATACCAAAATACTCCCAAAACCCAAAAAATGACCAAAATACCCCCTAAAACCTAAAAATTACCAAAATACCCCTAAAGTCCATAAAATGACCGAAATAGCCCCAAAACCTAAAAGATTACCAAAATACCCCCGAAACCTAAAAATTACTAAAATACCCCTAAAATCCAAAAAAATTATCCAAATACCCCCCGAAACCTAAAAAAT
The DNA here is from genome assembly GCA_029955455.1 of Quercus agrifolia. Lineage (NCBI taxonomy): Eukaryota > Viridiplantae > Streptophyta > Magnoliopsida > Fagales > Fagaceae > Quercus > Quercus agrifolia. The sequence goes on along the minus strand of JARQAD010000007.1, from coordinate 38,959,002 downwards.
GGCCAAAATACCATCTAAACCTAAAAAATGGCCAAAATAACCCCGAAGCCTAAAAATTGATCAAAACAACATTGAAACCTAAAAATGATCAAAATACCCCTCAAAACCTAAAAAATTACCAAAATAACCCTGAAGCCTAAAAATTGACAAAAATAATCCCGAAACCTTAAAATGACCAAAATACCGCTCTAAAATTATAAAATAACCAAAATACCCCCTAAACCTAAAAAATGACCAGAATACTCCTAAAACCTAAAAATGACCAAAATACCCTCAAACCTATAAAGTGACGACAATACCCCTAAACCTTTGAAATGACCCAAATAAACCCAAAACCTCAAAAATGGCCACAAACAGCCTAAAACCTCTAAAATTATCAAAAATACCCTGAAACCCCTAAAACGAACAAAATACTTCTAAACCTATAAAACAACCAAAATACCCCTTAAAATATCTAAAATGACCAACATACCACTAATCCTATAAGATGAACAAAATACACCCGAAACCTCTAAAATTACCAAAATAGGGGTTTAGGGGGTATTTTGGTCATTTGTTATGTTTAGGGAGTATTTTTGTCATTTTTTTAGTTTTAAGGGGTATTTTGGTAATTTTTTAGGTTTAGGGTGTATTTTTATAGAATTACAAAATTAAGGGGCATTTTCGATCATTTTTTAGGTTTCGGGGCATTTTAGTCATTTTTTAGGTTTCGAGGATAGTTTGGTCATTTTTTGGTTTAGGGGTTATTTTGGTCATATATAGGTTTTAGGGGTACTTTGGTCATTTTTTAGGTTTCAGGGGGTATTTCAGTTAATTTCTAAGTTTTGAGGGTACTTTGATCATTTTTTAGGTTTCGAGGGTATTTTGATCATTTTTAGGTTTCTAGGTTATTTTGGTAATTTTCAGGCTTCGGGGTTATTTTGGTCATTTTTTGAGTTTTGAGGGTATTTTGGTCATTTAACGACTCTTCAAGGATATTTTGATTATTTTTTGGTTTTTTAGAGGGGGTACTGTGGTCATTTTAAGGTTTTGGGGGTATTTTTGTCAATTTTTGGGTTTTCATGGTATTTTGGTAATTTTTAGGTTTCGGGGGTATTTTGGGCATTTTATGGGTTTCAAGGGTATTTTGGTAATTTTTAGGTTTTTTGGGTATTTTGGTCATTTTTTGGGTTTTTGGGATATTTTGGTCATTTTTAGGTTTTGGGGATATTTTAGACATTTTCTTTTACCTTTTGGGGGTATTTTGGTTATTTTTTAAGATTTTAGAGTACTTTGGTCATTTACACTTTATGGGCATTTTGATAATTTTGATAATTGGGTAATTTGATGGGTTAGGGTTTACCCATAATAATTGGGTTGGGTTGGGTTGGGTTTGGGCTAGAAGCAATTAGGTAAATGAGTTTTATATATCTAACCCAATTAAAATATTAAATTATATTTTAATATTGTTGGTCCTTGAATCTCATCTTACATTTTTTTAGCTATTACATTATATTTTACTAATTTTTAGTGAGGAATTATATTTTATTAATTTGAAGTATTAAATTAAAATATATTAAATTAGTTTGAAGTATTAAATTAGATTAAATTTTGTTAAATTGAATTATTAAAAAATATTTTTATTAATTAACATAATTTATTTTATTAATTTGTACTTTTAAATTTTATTTTATTAATTTGAAGTATTATATTCAATCTTATTAATCAAGAAAATATTAAATATTACTATTTAATTTTTGAAACTATCTTATCCCAGCGCTTTTTGAAGCGCTGGGATAGGATGAATCCGTAGGGGAATGGAGAGTGACCTATCCCAGCATTTTTTGAAACTTATCCCAGCGCTTTTTGAAGCATTGGAATAGGGTGACCCTATTCCAGCACTTCAAAAAGCACTAGGATAGGATCACTCTGAACATCTGGCTGCTCTGAACATCTGGTTTTGGTTGTAATCTTTTTTGGATGGAGAGGGAGAAAATTGTTTCTTGGATCTGGGGTACAGAACATAATAATCAAACCTTTCAGAGGGTTCCCCTAAAAGGTCAACTTCTGGATCTCCTGCTTCATATCTTTCTTTGAGCTTTTGCTATGAGGATTTTTTCTTTCTCTTAAGCCAATCTTCTTTAAAACTTTCTTCTTTCTGGCAGTCAACACAATCACAAACGTCCCACCATATGTGACCAGAAGGTGATTTTCCTTCATAACAAGGCTTTCCATCTTCTCGAAATGCTTTGATTTGAAGTCCATCTTCACTGACATAGGATCAATCCGTAAGGGAACGGAGAATGACCTATCCCAGCGCTTTTTGAAGCGCTAGGATTGGGTCACCCTATTCCAACGCTTCAAAAAGCGCTGGTATAGGTCTCAAAAAACGCTGGAATAAGGTGACGCTAAATTTCACTGACTTTTCAGTTCCCACGTTTTTTTCCCTCCTTTTTCCCCACAAGTTTTTTCATTCTTTTGTTTCTTGTCATTCTTTTTTGAACTCAGACATACAACTTCCCTTTCCCACTTCTATATTCTCCCCCTTCTCTTATCACTTCTACAACCTCCACTACCACCCACTGCCACCACCATACTTTTTCCCCTCTTTTTTGGTGTTCAAGTTTTTTTAAAGTGTAAGTCTTTCTGTTTTAGCTTATGGGTTTGCTTTGATTTGGTTTTTATTTATTGGGTCATGGAGTCTTTGTGTTTTGGCTTATGGGTTTGCTTTGATTTGGTTTTTCTTTAATGGGTTATGGAGTGTTTATGTTTTGGCTTATGAGTTTGCTTTGATTTAGTTTTTCTTTAATGGGCATTGGAACTTTTGTGCTAATTTTTGTTGTTTGCTTGTTTTGGTTGGATTTTGGTACAGAAAACTCTTATTCAGATTTGGATATTTGAGCAAAAAGACCTTAGCATCAAAGGCTGAATCATTGTAAGTTTCTTTACAAGTTTGTAAATCTTGTATTTTTTTTTTCTTAATTTCTACTTAATTTTTCTATAGTGTGTAGATTTTGAATTTTTTTGTTATTAGTTTTGTGGTTTAGCTAGCTTGAGATTTTTTTTTTTTAAAGCCCACTGCCCACTAATGTGTACAAGGAGATTCTTCCATTAGATGAGGATTTCTACTTAAAAATTATATCTTAAATGTGTTATCATTATATATATATATATATATATATATATATATATATATATGTATGTATGTATGTATGTATGTATGTATGTATGTATGTATATGCTTCGTTTAGTTTTTATTTTTCATTGAATGCAGAGAATGAGAATGAGAGAGAATTAGTTATGGATGAGAATTAATCCCTACAACTAATCCTTCTGATTTTGTAAGATTAGGGTTTCTCTGCTAGGGTTAGGGTTTCTCTGCTAGGGTTTTTCCTTGGCTGTAGAATCGTCGTCTCTTCCTGGAAGAGTTTACTGTATCCTTAGAGTAACACGGTTACCCTAGGGCTTTTTGTTGTTCTTTTCTTTGTACGGGTTGTTGGAAACCAACGACTCCTTCATGGATGATCTCACCAAACAGTGGTCCGGCCTTACCATCTCCCAGAGAAAGGGTCCCAAGGTCCGACTACAGGATGATATGGCTGCCCCTGTCTCCATTCTCGCTGCCAAGTTTCTTACCAAAAGGGCACTTAACCCTAAGGTTGTAGCAGCCACTTTTATGCCTATATGGAGGTCCAAACGAGGCTTCAAAATCAAGAATCTGGGAAACCATATCATGCTCTTTACTTTTGACAGTGAAACAGAGGTTAATACTATCCTTGCAAACGCCCCATGGAGCTTTGACAAACACTTGATGATTTTGCAGAAATATGATGGGGTTAGTAAAATTGAGGACTTGGACTTCAATAACACCCCGTTTTGGATTCAGTTACACGGTCTGCCAGTGAAGTTTATGACCATGACGATGGCAAAAACGCTATGTGAGCCCGCCAGACAGATTTTGACACTACCAAACGCAAAGACTGAAAAGTGTGGAGGTTTTATGCTGAGTGCGAGTTATGGTAGATATTTCACAGCCACTTTGCCGTGGAAGGATGGTTGCACTTGATGACAATAGAAAACTCTGTGTATCTTTTAAATATGAGAGATTACCCAACCTTTGCTACTGGTGTGGACGCCTCACACACAATGACCGTGACTGTGATCGATGGATTAAGAGCGAAGGTTCACTTACTGATGCAGATAAGGAATACGGGCCATGGTTGAAAGCTTCACCATGGTATAGAGCTCGCAATTCTGTAGTTGAGGTGCGTGGGTTTTACTCAAAGATGAAGGCAGAATGTACAGGCCAACGGCGGTCTGATGAAACAGTGACCTCAACGGCGGCTAGGGTTACGCCCCTTTCACTGCCCTCTGACTTGCCACAAGCCCAATATGGTAACTCATTTTCTGATTCGGTCAAGACTAATTCTTTCCAAAATAATTCTTCTTCCACTTTTATGTCAACTGACCCTGTTCATGTAGAAAATGATATAGTTGACCCCACACCTCTACACGCAGATTTAGGACCTGTTTCAAACTCAAACTTAACTTTTGACCAACAGTTAGAAGCCATAGACCAAGGCCTGTTGAAATTTGATCACCCTATTCAGGTCTCACCTATTACACCTACCCCACATTACCTTCCACCATCTCAACCCGTCTCTCCCCATCACCACCAAGATTTTGACACCTCAAACCTGATCCCAATATCGTCTGAACCACCACTCATAAATTCCACCCATACCTCCAACCAAAATATTCCATCCACCCAAAAATCCCCTCCCCATCCCCATCCGAGTCATATCTCATCTTGGAAAAGGATTCTCAGAGCCACTATTGCACACACACACAATTTGAGCACTCTCAGTGGCAGTAAACGTGCTCTCAATGAGGATCAGCCTGAGTTACCAAGTAAACGGCATGCAGTTTCACAGGTTGTGGAAGAAAATAAACAAATATTGGCAGAGGCTGGTTACCAGCCCTACCAAAAGCAAAGAATCTCCTAGTTTGGAACTGTCGCGGGCTTGGGAACTTGCGTACAGAAGATCAACTTGCAGATTTTGTGTGGGCAAAAGATCCCTCTGTTGTGTTTTTAGCCGAAACATGGACAGATAAAGTAAGGCTAGAACAGGTTCAAAGACGTATTCAATTTAAAAATCTTTTTGTGGTTCCCCGTTGTAATAAGGCCGAAGGGTTGGCCATTTTGTGGAAAGAAGGATTTCCCTTGGAAGTTGTTAAGTATTCAAAGAATTATATTGATTCTGTCATCAATAAGGGCAAAGAGAATGCCTGGAGGTTTACTGGGTTTTATGGAGAACCGGACACCACTAAGAGACATGAAGCATGGTCCAAATTACGAGCCCTAAAAAACCTTGGGTCTCTACCTTGGCTGTGTGCAGGTGACTTTAATGAAATCACACAGCAAGCTGAGAAGCAAGGCAGGCGATCTCGGCCCCATCATCAAATGCAGGCTTTTAAAGATATTCTTGATGAGTGTGGTTTTATGGACCTTGATTTTTTTGGTTTTCCATTCACTTGGCACAAACATTATCCCAATTTTACTATATGGGAAAGATTAGATCGAGCAATTGCTACTAATGAGTGGTTCTCAATGTTTGCAGGAACAAAAGTGCATCACTTAGATGTCACATTATCAGACCATAAAGCATTATGGATTACATCGGAGCATATGTATTGCAACTATCAAAAACCCTTCCACTTTGAACAAATGTGGTTAACTAACAAGGGTTGCAGTGACACCGTGGAGGCTGTGTGGAGTATAAATTGCAATGAATCATGGGATACCCGTGTGCTAAGGAAGCTTGAGTCATGTGGGGCTGCTTTGACGAAATGGAATACAAAGTCCTTTAGTAGTGTCAAGAAACAATTGGAGTCCGCTCGTAAACGACTGAAAACAGCTGAGAACCAGGCTATCCGATCTAGAGACTCAAGCCGTATGAGGTTGCTAGAGGATGAGGTTAATCAACTTCTTGATAAGGAAGCCAAAATGTGGAGACAACGGTCCAAAGTTGCATGGCTTTGTGATGGTGATCGTAATACTCAGTTTTTCCATAGCAAAGCCTCTCAACGCTGTCGGCGGAACTATATTACCAAGTTCATGATGCTAATGGAGGATGGTGCTCAAGCCAGGATCTAGTTAATGCCACCATTGTAGACTTCTATCAAACTCTCTCTACCATGGGTAACCCTAGCAATTTTTAGGAAGTTATTGAGACTATTCCACATGTTGTAACTGATGAGATGAATGATATTCTTTTGGCTGAATTTCATATTGAGAAAGTGGAGGTTGCTCTTAAACAGATGGCACCCCTAAAAGCCCCCGGTCCGGATGGTATGCCTCCTTTCTTTTATCAAAGTTATTGGTCCTTATTGGGATCTGATGTGTCAACCACTATCTTACACTATCTTAATTCGGGTTCTCTCCCCCAAGCCCTTGGTCATTCTTTTATTACATTGTTTCCTAAGGTAAAGGATCCCACATATGTCTCTGAGTTTAGACCTATTAGCTTGAGCAATGTTTTGTATCGTATCTTTGCTAAAGTTCTCACTAACCGGTTACAAGCTATTATGCCTAATCTTATTTCAGAGCGTCAAAGTGCATTCTTGTCTGATAGGTTGATTTCAAATAATATCTTGGTGGCATTTGAGACTTTGCACTATATGCGGAATCACAATCAAGGGAAATCTTGATTTATGGCCTTGAAGCTTGATATGAGAAAGGCATATGGTAGGGTAGAGTGGGAGTACATGGAGAGAGTGATGATAAAAATGGGTTTTCATGCCAGGTGGATATAATTGATGATGAGGTGTATCACTACAGCCTCTTACTCAGTGCTAATTAATGGTCAGCCCCATGGGCATATCACTCCAACACGTGGTTTGCGCCAGGGAGATCCATTGTCCCCCTATTTTTTCCTCATGTGTACTAAAGGTCTCCATGGTTTAATTAGTAAGGCAGCCCACAATGGTGACATTCGGGGTGTCTCTCTTTGCCGGAATGGAACTAGGATCACTCACCTACTCTTTGCCGACGATAGCCTCCTTTTCTGCAGAGCTAGGGAAGAGGAATGTCAGAGCTTGCTTGAAGTGTTGGCCAAGTATGAAAGAGCTTCTGGACAGCAAATCAACCGTACTAAGACCACTATTTTCTTTAGTAAATCGACCAATGAAGACACTCAAACAACAATTCAAAATTTGTTGGTGTTAATATTGTTCGGCATTATGAGAAATATCTTGGACTCCCTTCATTTGTGGGCCGTAAAAAAAAGGAAAGTTTCACCTATATCAAGCAGCAAGTGTGGAAGAGAATTCAAGGGTGGGAGGGTAAGTTACTCAGTCAAGCGAGTAGGGAGATACTAATTAAGGCGGTGGCGCAATCCCTCTCAACTTATACCATGGCATGCTTCAAACTTCCTATCTCACTTTGTCACGACCTTGAGAGCATGATTTGTAGATTTTTTTTGGGGGCAAAGGGGTGATAATAGGAAGATCCATTGGGTGAAGTGGTCGAAACTTTGTAAACCCAAGACACAGGGAGGTATGGGGTTTAAAGATTTGTCTCTATTCAATGATGCGCTCTTGGCCAAACAAACTTGGAGCTTGCTCCATGACAAGTCATCTTTATTCTATCATGTGTTCAAGGCAAAATACTTCCCTGATACCTTGTTTATGGAAGCAAAAATTCCAGCCAACTCCTCCTATGCTTGGAAGAGTATCATGAAGGGTAGGAACATGATTAAACAAGGCGCAAAATGGAGGATTGGATCAGGTAGGGCTACACATATTTAGGGTGAGAATTGGCTGCCCAACTCAGGTCATCCCAAGGTGTTATCACCTCGGGTTGAAGGGAGGGGAGTGAATTTGGTGACTGATTTGATTGATCCAATCAATAATGAGTGGAAGGGGAACATCATTGATAATTTATTCTATGACTTTGAAGCAGCCATTATTAAAAATATGCCTCTCTACAGGTCCATATAGGATGACGTCCTAATTTGGCCTTTTAACCCCGATGGAGTTTATTCTGTCAAATCCGGATACCGGTATTTACATGAGTAGCAGCAACATGGCTTACCTAGGCCCTCAGATCATTCAGTGCTCACGCCTCTTTGGAAGAAAATTTGGGGACTACAAGTTCCAAATAAAGTCGAGCACCTGGCTTGAAAGGCTTGTAGGGATTTATTGCCAACCAAGACTAATCTAATTAGCAGAAAGGTCATTACTGAGAGCTGTTGTGATGTTTGAAAACTACACCAAGAGGATGTGGTTCATGCCTTGTTCCATTGCCTAGCTTTGCAATCAGTTTGGAGGTCTCGGGTTCAATGGAATCACAACACGCTTCAGGCGTGCTCCTCTTTCATTGATATTTTTGAGTTTATTTTTGCAGGTAATAAGGAGCCTGATCTCTTTGCTGCTGTGCTATGGACTCTATGGAATAGAAGGAATAATTTACGCCTGGGCAAGCCTGCTCTCTCAATTAGTCAAGTGGTGGAATTTGCTCAAGATCGAATCCTAGAAAGAAATCCTTACAACGTTGCTTTTCAACAGTCACGACCTCATCAAATAACAGCTTGGCAAGCACTGGTTCAACATGCTTATAAAGTCAACTTTGATGGTGCGGTATTCGCAGATGAAGGACTTGCTGGCTTGAGAGTTGTGATCCGTAATGATCATGGACTGATCATGGCTTCTCTTACTCAGCAAATACCTCTACCCAGTTCAGTTATAGAGGTGGAAGTCTTGGCTACGCGGAAAGTATTGGAGCTTACGATTGAATTAGGTTTTGATAACATCACTCTTGAAGGGGACTCTGAAGTTTTGATCAAATCTTTAGTGAAGGGCGACAATTCTCTGGCTCACTATGGTCATTTACTTGCAGAAATTCATGTTCTCATGGCTCGGTTTTCATCACTTCATTTATCTCATGTTAAGAGACATTGTAATAGCCTGGCACATGCTTTAGCACGACGTGCATCCTCTACCCCTGATTTGTCAATCTGGATGGAAGAAATGCCACCAGACCTTAACTCTGTATACTTGGCTGATTTGAGTGGCCTAAGTTAATAATATTTTACTGTCTTGATTCTCAAAAAAAAAAAAAAAAGTTATGGATGAGAATTGGTTTTTATTAAGCTGTGTTTGTGTGTGTGTGTGTGTTATTATATTAGAAATTACAATTATTACTTTGTATGAAATTATAGTAATTTTTTATAATCTTGGAAAATTAAGAAAGTTGAGGCTTTCTTTTTCTTTTCTTTCTTTGGTTTCATTTGGTGTTATTGGCCTAGGTGTTGGGGTTTCACTCTTGTCATGAGTAAATAATCTCAACTAAATGTTGTATATATATAAATAAATAAATAAATATATATATATATATATATATATATATATATATATATTGTTGCTAAATTTTCATGCACCATGACTCATTAATCTGATATGTTGAAAGTGTGCGAACACCTTTTTTATGGCTATAATTCCACTCAAGCAATTTTTTTTAACTCTTAGCCCTGTAATTTTGCTCTAAGTAAATTAAGTACAGAATCTTTTCTGATTTTGTTATATACTTTATTTTTGTGATTAATCATTAACTTTGCTAGATATTGGATTATGTTTAAGTGTGGTTTTGAGGTTAATTTGGTTAATAGCTATCTGGGGTTTACTCTACTTTATAATTCACTTCTGTGTTACCTACACTTCAGGGACAATTGTGTTTCAAATTGGGTTTTCTTTGTGAGTTCCATTCCTGACAAAAGTGGGGTTTCCATCCGTTTATGATTTTGGATTATACTCTATGTATATCTTATTTTTGTTAGTTTTAGTTCTCTATTTCACAAAAATGGGGTTTCCATCCTTTGAATTTATCATTTCTTACATGTGTTCAAGATATAAAAGAAAGAAGAATCCCATTCTGAGTCTCCAATCCTCGTCGAAGGCACCCAATCCATCAATTTGACCAACTTTGATCTCCATTCTGCTCTCACAAACGTATGCCCTTTTTCCTTTTCTATATATTTTTTTTAATTTTAATTGGAAGTTGTGAACAAAATGTTATATTTTCACCATATGTGATTCAGATTGTAACCATGTAATTTTTATATTTTGAGTTTACGATTCTAATAAAGCCATTTAAACACTCAAATTTATAAAAAAAAATAATGAATTTGGGTTAGTATTTAGTGAGAAGTTAAACCTTAAGTGTGTAAAATTTAGTTGTATTTGATTTTTTAACAATGCAGAGAAAATGTGAGTTGCTTTGAATTTTATAGTAGTGAATTTGGGATATTTATAGGTGGAACAAGTGGGGTTTGAGGTAACTAATGGTGGAGAATGGAAGTTTTGGAAGTATGTGGAGGAAGCTGAGTTTGGACCAAGCCTGTCGGTTCATACTGTTTTCATTATGGGAAAATTGCTAGCAAGGGATCGAAATTTACTAGGTTTGTGTGTGTGTGTGTATATATATGCTTTATTAATTTTTTTAATTATCAGATACAAGTTTAATTTTTTATTGCAATGCTAAATATGAGGGATGTCTTCATCGGGTCTTACATTAAACACATTTGAGAAACAAACTATTTTTTTAGTGCTTGCTTTAAGAGTTTGAGGTTTCATGTGGATGCTAGGCTTTTGACACTTTTATATCTTGATTTAATTGGGAAAATTTCTTAATCACATGAAGAATTTCTAAGTGATGTCCACTTTAGTTATGCCTGTAAATTTTGTTTCTTTACCTCTATAGTTTTCCTTGTGTTTAGGATCAGCAAAGTAGGGAGCTTTCTCAATGTCATGTATCTAAGCGAGCCAAGAAACTGAGGGTGAAGGTATGGGTGATGAGTTGGTACTTTTCACCCTTATTTATGATATTACTAAGTTCATCTGTATTATTGCTTCCGCTGTATTTCTTCTGCAAGTTTAGTGTGAAGTTTTTTTAACCCTGAACTACAATCTTGTTTTAGTCATTAAGTTTTACCAATTACTTAGTTTTTATTTGTTGATTATTTTTCAGGAAGAAGAGATAAAATTGAAGCTTGTTATTGCATTCGATTGTGGTAAGGTCTTCTTATAAGAGTTCTTTCAATGATTTTTGGTTACATCTTGATGTAATTGGGATGTGAAAAGGCTAATGCATTCGGTACTAATAACTGAAAGGTTTTCTAATTTTGGTCCTTTCATTTCATGGCCTAAAATGTGGTCGTTTCTTTTATTAGTAGGTTTTTAGGTTATGGGTCAAATGTCCTTGTCTCACCATCCTTATTGAGTATCTAGACTTGGCTGTGTATATATATATATATATATATATATATATATATATATATATATTTATATATATATATATATATATATATTTATATATGCCTCCCCTCTTTTTTGCCAATATGGTACTTTGCAGGGCATTTATGTCAAACTAAAGGCTTACATTCATCTATGTCAATTCATGTTTGGTTTCTTAGCCAACCATTGCATCCAAAGTGGGCCCAACTCATTGAATTTCGTTTTTTGAGTGCTTAATGTAGCGTTGACCAAGTATACTAGTACTAAAAATATAGCTAACATTTGCAAACAGTTGGTTCCAAATAACAATCTGAATTGACCTGAATGACAATAATGTATAAATACTATTATTTAATATGTAACATGCCTTTGCAATTTGACAATGCAATTATTTCTACCATTTTTATTCCTTTTGAATTGATGAGTAAGTTTTGCTCTTGACTTCTTGCAGTATTTTTTTTTTTTTTCATAGTAAAAATACTTGCATAGTGTAAGAGAGTGCAAGATTTTAAATACATCATCTATCAATATATATCCCAAGAGAGAGAGAGAGAGAGAGAGAGAGAGAGAGAGAGAGAGAGAGAGAGAGCTACAACTATAACTAGAACTACAAGTCTGCTATGACACGTCTAATTTATCAATATTTCAAACATGAATCAAGCAAGCACCTTTAACAATGCTTCTATGCATTAATGTTTCCACTCAATTTAGTTGATAATTTTATTTTACTTTGTCATTGTGTTTTTTATTAAAATAAAAAACAACTCAATTCTGATTGTTTGATTTGTTAAATTGCTAGATTAAACATTTGGTGGCTACTGCAATATCTTTGGCATCTCCCGTGGAGCAAAGCAAGATAGCAACTAGTAAGGTAACCTCTCATTCTCTGACTATGTATGATTAAATTATTAAATAGCTCATGTTTACTGTGGAACAAATGCAAACTAGCAAAATATTGGAGCTTATCTTTTGGTTTGCATATCTTTGCACACCTCTCCATATTTTAGTTTATAGTTTGTTCTCTCAATGTACTTAGTTTAGTAGTTTCTTCTCTTATTACACGATTTTGGACATGAAGTCACCTAATTTACGTCGTAGTGGGAGAATTGTTCGGCCTCCTATAAGATTCATAGGTTCAGGAGAAACTTATGAAGCTATCTCAGAAGAGGCTGAATCAGATACCTACACTTATGAAGAGGCTATTAATGATATAGATGCACATCATTGGGTTCAAGCTATGAAATCTGAATTAGATTCCATGTATTCCAATCAAGTTTGGGATCTTATAAAAGCGCCTAAGGGCATTAAACCTGTTGGTTGCAAATCGGTTTACAAGAGAAAGAGAGGGATAGATGGAAAGGTTGAAACCTTTAAAGCAAGGCTAGTGGCGAAAGGGTATACACAAAAAGAAGGCATTGATTATGAAGAAAACTTTTCACCAGTAGCAATGCTTAAATCTATCAGAATTCTCTTGTCCATTGCTGCTCATTATGATTATGAGATTTGGCAAATGGATGTCAAGACTGCTTTTCTTAATGGCAATCTTGATGAGGAAATCTGTATGATGCAACCGGAAGGTTTCATAGCAAAGAACCAAAAGCGTATGGTATGCAAATTGAAAAGGTCCATATATGGACTTAAGCAAGCATCTAGGTCATGGAACATTAGATTTGATCAAGCAATCAAATCATTTGGTTTTGAACAAAATCTTGATGAACCATGTATGTACAAAAGACATCAAGATAAAGTAGTAATGTTTCTAGTGCTTTATGTTAATGATATTCTACTCATTGGAAATGATGTAGGGGTAATGTCATCAATAAAGGTTTGGTTGTCAAGCCAATTTGATATGAAGGACTTGGGTGAGGCTAATTTTATTCTAGGGATCAAGCTTTGTCGAGATCGCAAAAATAAGATGTTAGGCTTATCACAAGCTGGATATATAGATAAGGTTCTAGAACGGTTTAGCATGCAAAACTCCAAGAAAGGTTTACTTCCTTTCAGACATGGAGTTCCTCTGTCTAATAACCAAAGGCCTAAGACTCATAAGGATGTAGATATGATGAGACAAGTTCCTTATACTTCTGCAGTGGAAAGTCTCATGTATGTCATGATTTGTACTAGACCAGATATTTGTTATTCAGTAGGCATGGTCAGCCAATATCAATCAAATCCAGGACCAAAACATTGGCAAGCTGTAAAGCACATTCTCAAGTATCTTCGGAGAACGAGAGATTATATGCTTGTTTACCGTTGTGAGGATTTGATTCCCATTGGCTATACAGACTCAGATTTTCAATCGGATCTAGATTTTAGAAAGTCCACATTAGGATGTGTTTTCACCTTAGTAGGTGGAGCCATAACATGGAGGAGTGTCAAGCAATCTTGCATTGCGGACTCCACCATGGAAGCAGAATATGTTGCTGCTTGTGAAGCAACAAAAGAAGCTGTATGGCTCAAGAAATTCCTTTCTGACCTTGGTGTAGTAAGAATTGAGCAAGTTCCCATTACTTTGTTTTGCGACAATAGTGGAGCAGTTGCACAATCTAAAGATCCAAGGAATCATAAGAAAGGAAAGCACATTGAGAGAAAGTACCACATCATTAGAGATATTATTGCTCGTGGAGATGTGGTGGTAGAAAAGATTGAAAGTGCAAATAATCTAGTAGATCCCTTTACCAAAGCATTGCCTCAAAGGACCTTCGAGTCGCATTTGGAGGGAATGGGAGTTAGATTAGTGCACAATAGTCTTTAGGACAAGTGGGAGATTGTTAGGATTAATGCCCTTAAATCCTATTGTATGATGCTATGTATGATATTATGTGTGACATTATGTATGACATGATGTATGACTTAATATTGTAATTAATAAATTTGTTTTGTTATTATCTGAAATAATGGTAACATGAATATTTAGACATTATCATATAATCCATGAGATGCATAGTATGTGATTTATGTGAAAAGTCACAGAAGATATAAATTACAAGTTCTTTGTAAACTCATAATTTAGTTCGTAGTCAGTGATGAAATTGGGCGTTTCATCTGCGAAGACTATAACGTATCAATTAAGATGATTTGTCTTGATCATGGAAGTGGTGACTTCTAGTTGATATGTTGATATGTTTTAAGAGTTAAAACATATTGAACTAGACCGCTGTAAGATTTATTATTCTTGTAAAGACTGTCAATTGAATAATAAATCTCATGACTTATATTTGCATGAACTCTTAATCCTGAGAGAATAATGGACTTGATCATGAAGTGTAGGTTGCTTTGATATATCAGGAGTGAGATATAAAGTAACGGTCAAAACCTCAGTATATTGGGCAGCCATATTTAGTATTGATGGAACATATATTCTCAAGATGGAATTCATGGTCTCTTAATGGAGATATAAAATATTCCCTTGAGATAAGTTTAATGGGTTTAGTTATTCAGAGAGTTAGGCCTAACCACTTTAGTAAGAAATTACTAAAGTATATATTTATGAAATTGGATTTCATAAATATATGGTGAATAACATAAAAGGATTAAACTAGGTACTCAAGAATTAAAATGTAGTAATTTACAAAGTGGCAGTCTATATTAATTACTTTGTATTACTACGAATATTTTATGAAGGGGTTGCATGTACAATAAAGTCTTGGGATATAATTTATAGATAAGGCCTAGAGTGCAACTATATTTATATAGTGGTATTAAATATAGTTAATGGTAACTTTGGACTTGTCAAGAGTTGACAAAAAAGCCCAAGGCCCATTGGAGCTAGTGTCTTATTGGTCCATTTTGGTCCCACTCCAATCCACACACTTAAGCCCAATTGGAAAGGCCCAAAAGGCAAATCCAATTAGATAATTGGTTAAATACAAAGGGAAAAAACGTACAGATTTTAGAAAGTGAGAAACATCATTGACAAATGGTGTAGAAGAGTGTATGTCACTCTCAAATTCTTCCTTTGTAACCAATTGAGAGTCCACACTTCTTGGGCATTAGTGGAATTGGAGTGAAGATTAAGAGTATTCCCAAGTGCTTTGATCTTTGTTTTTGAAATTCACCGCTTCAAGGTATGCTTTCTTATACTTGAATTCTGAAATTTACATAGTGCATGTTATAGATTGTGAATGAAGTAGATCTGTTTAACTTTCCGCTACGTATATGCATATTTCCTACATTTACCATTGGTGTATTAAGTGTGGATTTAAATCTAAACCAATCAAGGAGATCAAGGATTGAAGTGGTTTAATAAAGGAAATTGTGAACTTGTAAGTCTATATATATATATATATATATATATACAGTGTTTTAAGAAGCTTTGAAACTTTGTTGGTGACTTTTTACGTTTAGGGGGTATATTTTGGTCATTCTTTTTGCCACCTTTTTTTTTTTTTAAATCCCGTTTTATGTGGTTGTAATTTGATTAAAGACACAAAATTTATTAAATATATAAAATAGTTCTTCTAATTGAATTCAAAATGAAATTTGTTATTTGACATTTATGACCCTATTTCTAAATGAAGTTACCTTTCATTAATGAAGATATTTTCGAACCACATAAAAGTGCAGTTGAAAGAGGGGAACATAAAAGTTACCGTTCATGACTCAACATTGTCCTTTTAGTTTTGTTTTTCACCATTTCTTTTTAATGGAAATTAACTGTGAAGAGTTTTTTATTTTATTTGCATTATTATCCATTGTAAAAAAATTGTTGGCTTCCTCAATCACATGTCACTTAAAACTTGACACAACTTGGGGTTCTAGTAATTAAGGTGTTTTGGGTGTGATTGCTGTGGTAATTTTGTGTCTAGGATTCAAATTTGTTAAGGATGCAATGTGGACCCAGTCTTTAGTAGATTGATCTCAGGCCCTGCGAAAAGTGTCTTTTTTCATAGTCAGCTACATGTATGCTATATAACCATTAATTTTTGGCCCACTAATATCCTATTATGAACTCATGGGTTGCTTGCATTTTCTTTTTCAAAGTGGGGGTTTGTGTCTGAATTAGATATAGTGCTAAAAAAGAAAATTTAAGAGTTTGGAATGTTCATGAATATGTGGAGCCTTAGAGTTGGATTAATCATGTTTTTTTTTTCCCTATTGTTGGTCACCTGCTCTATCCAAATAAAGATTCTTTTTAGTTTTTTTTTTTTTTTTTTTGGTAAACAAGATTCTTTTTAGTTATTTTACCAAAAAATAGTAGTAATAAAGATTATTTTTGTTTATCATTTATAATTACTTCTTTTACTGTCTAATTTAGATTGTATTAGTGTTTATTTATTTATTAGTAGGAGGGTGTCATGTCAGGTCAGGTCTATTTTGCTTGGTGTGTTATGACTTTCCAGACTGATGAGTAGTGTGATTGAAGATGAGAATCAAGTGTTGTAATGAGGTGTCGGAATATACCAAGGTTGTAAGTAAATGAGTGATCAGAGAGAGGACAATATGCCCAAGTAGTGGCCCAGAATTTGACAAGAACTTTTAAAAAGAAAATATCTATGTCTAGCAGGTAGGAATAGCTAAGTTACCCATTGAGTTAATCTAGTAATTTTCAGGTTCATATGATCTAATGTCCTGAGTTTAAGTCTTTTAACCGACACTTTAAATCATCCCAAAATTACACTTTCTTCTAATTACCCTGATGTGAGTATGGTATTAAAAGACTACCTCAAAGAGTCTTATACACTCATGTTTATAAGTATAAACTTAAAAAATAAAAATAAAAAATGTTTAATAGCCAAGTAATCAATTGATCATTTAGGCGGTCTTACAGTGCTTGATTATTACAACCACCTCAAATAGAGGAAAAACAAAATTATTTGTCCCTAAATTATTGCAAGCAGCAAAGTGAGGTAAACTCATTCATTCCGAAAATGAAATTAAGCTTGTTTAGAGTTTAGACTCGGGCTTATTAATACAATAAGGTAAATTTATGGGTTTTTAGAAGTTATCTTGAATTTAAAGTCACCCTATTAGTATTTTTTTGTAAGTGTATTTTTATGTTGTTTATTAAATCCTCGTAAAATTTATCTTAGTTATTAACTGTATTGTGGTTTTGTGACTGGGAGCTTGGAAAACATTTTCCATTTCTTTGTATTGATGGTTGTTTCGTACTTATTGAATCTTTTGCATAAATTGCTCTCTAATCACTTTTTGAGAAATTTATTGAAAGATTAATACCTAATTGATATGCTTAACTGAAATTAGTCATTTTGAGTGTGTTTTAATTGCTAATGTAGCACTTGGTAGTAATACTAGTTGTTTAGCACACTAATCCATCGTGTGTTTCTTAATTCGTAAGATGGTGATGGTGATTCTGCAGTGGATTTCCAGTCTCCCGATGCTCAGTGCTTATCATCTGATGATACACGGTAGGCGATACTTTGGGCACCTATTTTGGAGTTGGTGATACGCAATAGAAAGTATTCTTTTGTGTAGGACATTCTATATAGTTAGAAAGTATTCTTTTGTGTAGGACATTGTACATTATTGTTTAGAATGTATTATTTTGTGTATAAAATTTTAGACATTTGGGATGTAATTATTGATATGGTTTAATTAAATATATTTAGTTTCTTGGTTTAATGTGGTATGGTATTTGCTATTGAAAAATAGGTATTGGAAAATATGTATTTAAAGTACATTACAGGTGCTAAAAAAATAAATTAAAAAAAAGGATCTATACCAGCGCTTTCAAAAGCGCTGGCATAGGTCCTTTTAAATTATACTGACCCGATACCTATTCCAGCGCTTTTGTGAACGCTGGTATAGGCCTTTTAAATTATATTGATTTAAAATCTATACCAGCGCTTTTTAGAACGCTGGAATAGGTGCCCCCTATGCCAGCGCTTTCAAAAGCGCTGGTATAGGTCTAGCGACCCTATACCCGCATTCATTGCCCGGCGATTTGAAGCGCAGGGAAAAAAAACGCCTGAATAGGAATTTTGACCCTATCCCAGCACTTTTTGGGGCTATCCCAGCAGTTTTGAAAACGCTGGAATAACCCCCTTTTTTTGTAGTGTAAGTTATTCTTTACATTTCTTGTTTATAAATTTAGATTACTTATATTTTAGCCCAAGAGGCAAGCCTAGCCAGTTGGCTTTAAAAATAAATAAATAAATAAATATTTATATATATATATATATATAAATATATATATCTATTTATCATCACTATTACTATTAGTTATGTCAATTTTTTTCATCTACCACTTAACAATATGGACTATTTTAAAATAATACCAAATGACTGGGAAATAAATTAACTTATTTGAAACGTTATAACTCATTTTAACATGTAGGGCAAACGTTGGAATATATATATTTATCTATTTATTTATCATTACTATTACTATTAGTCCTGTCAGTTTTTTTCATCTACCATTTAACAACATGGACTATTTTAAAATAATACCAAATGACTGAGAAATAAATTAACTTATTTGAAACGTTATAACTCATTTTAACACGTAGGGCAAACGTTAGAAACCAAAATATAAATTAATCCAAAATATTTGTAACTCCATGACTGCCCCCAATCATAGAATGAATAAGTAGTAAAGCTGTAAAGGTCCATAATTTGAACCCTGCCATTTGTTTTCTAGCCAAAAGTCTTATGAAAAATCGATAGGGCTTAGTTATGCCCCTTACCTTAGTGGAGCACCTATGCTGTTTTATTAGCAGAAAGCAAATTAAAGTTGAAAGATTAATAAGAGTTCCTTTGTCTATTCCTTTAAGTTTCAACAAAAGTGAGACATTACAAGTCTACCCTACATTTACGGAGACGACTTGACCTACGGTAAAGTCATGCACGTGAATTGGGTCAATGAATCTTTGATTTTTTGGTTAAGTGAATGTGCTCAAATTAGAAGTTAAAGAAAAAGTTCACTTGTTTCTTTGGAAGGATACATTTAGTTGCAGAGTTAATTCATGAACAAGGTGCCAATCCCGCTTGACACTTGTTTTCTTCGATTCTTCAGCACGTGAAAGAAAAAGAAAAGGAGTCTCATTGGCTTGACTAGGGGTTTTTATTTATTTATTTTTATATATAGGACACTGGCTTGGGTTAAAGTAGTGTTTTTGGTTTTTACTAATTCACGAGCTTTATATATGGATTTTGTCACAGTAAATTAAGTCTTCTTCTTACATTTTCTTTAGTTTAGGCCGTGGATCTACTAGTGCAACCAGATGTGAAAACTGGTTATGGTGCTTAATTATAACAAGTCCCATTCTCTATCTATTAATAAATGTGAGATATAAGACTCAAAAGAAAAGAAAAAGGGACAACTAGGTTAAGCAATTAGCTAAAATTGGACTAGTATTAGCTTAACTGTAAGTTCCCAGGTTGCTTCTAAGTTTTGGTAGCTGTGTTTACAGCTTTCTTATTTTGTTTTTTTGTCAATTTTTTTTATAACTAGTTTAGAAATCCTAATACTTAACCCCACCAAACCCACCCCACGGGCTCAAAGTAGCGAGCCCATGGAAATCCCCTGGCCCCAGCTTTCTTGTTTTTCAGATATGGATACTGTCACTATATTTTACATCCTTCGGACATTAATTAGGTTAAGCTCCCATTATACACATATATAGCTTCAACACTGCACATGGGAAATTTCTGTTCATTTTTTCTTCCTAAGTAACTTCTTCCTGTGAGATAGATTTGATGCTACGATGATGAAGATTGTGTTTTATATAAAGGAAACGTATCAACTCGTTTATCAGAGTCAGCCTTGAAATTTATTAGCATTGCTTTTAGAAGGTAATTAATAGCTAAACAAATTAAAGTTTGAAAAAAAATATAATCATATCCTTTTTAAAAGGAACATGAAATACTATATACTGTGGTCATTATTATAATGATAAGTAAATTCCAATTAATTCAACTACTAAAGTTTTTTATTGTAAAATCAAAGATTTATTAAGTATAGAAATCGGCGTATACCAAAAATTATTTAATATCTTAGTCTAATGATAAAGAACAATTATCATAAAACAGATATTATAAGTTGAATCTATTATATTTATTATTATTAATAATAATAAATAGTATAACATCGATGTGGATCTCTTTGATCTTTACATGATGAAATCCATGAGGTAAATTTAATTAAGACTATTCAATCTATTAGTGAAAAGAGGGGAGTTATTACACACTGTTAGTGTGTGTAAATGGATTTTGCCCTAACGAAAAAGCTCATGAGTATAAGTTACGTGTATGGTTAAAGTCTTTTGATGTGAAATGAGTAAGATTGGAAATCCTATCAAACAAAAGGAAAGCTGATCCCTATTGAGTATTGACATAGGGTGCACAGCGGATGCCACGTCAATTAATGTCGTATGCTAAGAGAAATCTTGTATGCTAGTGGTTGGGTCCACCAAACCCTATTCGCTACCCACTTTTTCTTTTTTCCTTTTTTGGTAAAGGATATTGTGCTGAATATCACTGCATAAGAGCTACCCACGGTCTATAAAAGCCCCGCGCAATCATTTTCTAGCTAACCAAGCACTTGTAAACATATAACACACAAAACACCATGAGACTAGCATTATCTTACTACATGTTCTTGAGCTCAATATTCCTCTTCTCACTTTTTCATCTCAGTACCGAGTCTTCATCTTCTACCCATCCATTGTGTCACGATGATGAGAGGTCTGCCTTGTTGCAATTTAAGGAAAGCTTTATTGCCAAGCCCTCTTGTTTCATTCCTTATGCTTATCCTTATAGGGTAGCATCATGGACGCTACAAGGTGAGAATAGCAGTTGTTGCTCATAGGATGGGGTTGACTGCGATGAGGGCAGTGGTCACGTGATTGGCCTTAACCTCAGCAGCAGTTGCCTCTATGGTTCCATCAACTCTAGCAGCAGCCTTTTCCGCCTTGTTCACCTTCAAGTGCTTGACCTCAGCTACAATCACTTCAATTACTCTCACATACCATCTACTATAGGAAATCTTTCCATGCTAACACATCTCAACCTCTTTTATTCCTTCTTTGTTGGTCAAATTCCATCAGAAATTTCACTACTCAACAAGTTGTCTTTCCTCGATTTGTCTTATAATTATTTGCCTTATTCTACACCTTTGCTAGGTTTGGAACTCAAAAAACCCAATCTACAAAGCCTAATTCAAAATCTAACCAACCTAGAGGAACTCCATCTCTCTATGGTAGACATATCTTCTCCAGTACCAAATCAGTTAGCAAATATGTCCTCCTTGACTTCTCTTGTTCTCGTTTCTTGTGGGTTGGTTGGGAAATTTCCAATAGGCATTCTGCAGCTACCAAACCTACAATTTCTTGAGTTACATAATAACTCAGATCTTCTAGGTTATTTTCCTGAGTTGCATTTAAGCAGTCACCTTAAGTATTTGTGCATTAAGGAAACAAGAATTTTTGGTGAGATACCTGCCTCAATTGGAAACCTTGTTTCCTTGGAATATTTGGATTTCACATATTGTAACCTCTCAGGGTTGATTCCCCCTTCACTAGGTAACCTTTCCATGCTCACTTATCTAGACCTTTCAGGAAATCATTTTATGGGACAAATACCTTCTTCCTTCTCAAACCTCACCAAATTGACTTCTCTTC
The DNA here is from genome assembly GCA_029955455.1 of Quercus agrifolia. Classification (NCBI taxonomy): domain Eukaryota; kingdom Viridiplantae; phylum Streptophyta; class Magnoliopsida; order Fagales; family Fagaceae; genus Quercus; species Quercus agrifolia. The sequence goes on along the minus strand of JARQAD010000007.1, from coordinate 38,937,151 downwards.
TTCTCTTTTCTTGTGGGTTGGATGGGAAATTTCCAATAGGCATTCTACAACTACCAAACCTACAATTTCTTGAGTTATCTAATAACTCAGATCTTGTAGGTTATTTTCCTAAGTCGCATTTGAGCAGTCACCTTAAGTATTTGTCAGTTGAGAGAACAAGATTTTCTGGTGAGATACCTGCCTCAATCGGAAACCTTGTTTCCTTGGAATATTTGGATCTCACATGTTGTAACCTGTCAGGGTTGGTTCCCCCTTCACTGGGTAATCTTTCCATGCTCACTAATCTTTACCTTTCAGGAAATCAATTTTGGGGACAATTACATTTTTCCTTCTCAAACCTCACCAAACTTACTCATCTTGTAATTACCTCTTTTAACTTGAGCAGTGCAAGCTGGTCTAGGCTCAATGAGCTCAACACAATTACTAATTTGTTCCTTGGGGGAAACAATTGGACAAGAGATATCCTACACTTTCTTGCCAATTTCACCCAACTCACCTTTTTGTACCTGGGCTCTAATTTGTTCACTGGTCACATGCCTTTTTGGGTTATGAACTTAACCAAATTAAATTATCTAGATCTTTCAGAGAATATGTTGCAAGGTTCCATTCCAAGCTCTATCTCTCAACTTGAAAATCTTCAAAATCTTGATCTTTTTTCAAATAATTTGAGTGGCACAGTAGAGCTAGACATGTTACTTGGGTTGAAAAATTTAACCCGGCTATGTTTGTCATTCAACAGATTATCATTGCTCCCTAAAAAAAGTTCCAATGCTACTCTTCAAAAGTTCTATGTTCTGGGGTTGGCTTCTTGCAATCTAAATGAGTTCCCAAAATTCTTACAAAATCAAGAAGGATTGACTTACTTAGATCTAGCATTCAACAATATTCATGGCCAAATACCCCAATGGTTTTGGAAAACAAGTACAGAAACTTTGGAGTACTTGGATCTCTCTCACAACTTTCTAACCAGCTCAAACCAAAGTCTTTTTGCCCTCCATTGGTCTCATTTACTTGTTCTAAACATTAGCTCAAACAAATTCCAAGGATCAGTCCCAATTCCACCACCCTCCATCTCCTTCTATTCAATCTCAATAAATGAGCTTTCAGGAGAAATCCCACCACAAATTTGCAATTTGAATTTTCTTGAAGTTCTCGATTTGTCAGAGAACAACTTAAGTGGCAATATTCCAAAGTGTTTGGGAAACTTCAGCAATTCCCTCACGATATTGAACTTACGAAGAAACAACTTGAATGGCACAATTCCTCACACATGGACAAGTGGGAATAAATTAAGGATGATTAACTTAGGGGAAAACAAGTTGAGTGGACAAGTGCCAAAATCAATTGTCAATTGCGCAATGCTGGAGATTCTTGATCTTGGAAGCAATCAGATCAATGATACTTTCCCCTTTTGGTTTGGAAACCTACCAGAGTTGAAGGTTCTCATTTTGCACTCTAATGGATTCCATGGTGTGATAACGAGTCCAGAATTCAATCCTGCATTTCCTAAGTTACGTGTCTTTGACGTTTCATGCAATAGTCTTACCGGTACTTTGCCTTCCAAATTCTTCCAAACTTGGAATGCCATGAAAATTGATGGAAAAGGCCACTTATCTTACATGCAAGTGCAGACACGTAGTTTCGTGAGGGGATTTCCTGATCATTATGACTATTCAATGACAGTGACAAACAAGGGCTTGACAATGAACTATTACAAAATTATGGAAGTCCTCACAATCATAGATTTCTCAAAAAATAGATGTGAGGGAGAGATTCCAGAATCCATTGCAACTCTCAAAGGGCTTCACACACTAAATTTATCCAACAACATATTCACTGGTCATATACCTTCATCCATGGGAAACTTGGCACAACTTGAGTCAATGGACCTTTCTCAAAACAAGCTCTCAGGAAAAATCCCTCAACAATTAGCACAACTTACTTTCCTTGCATCATTCAACGTGTCTTACAACTTATTCACTGGATCTATACCACAAGGAAACCAATTTAACACATTTCCAAATAGTTCTTTTGAAGGGAATTCAGGGTTGTGTGGAAGCCCATTATTGAGAAAATGTGAAGGATCTTCGCCTTCAACCTCCAATGAGAATCAGGGCTATGGATCTTCAATTGAAATTGATTGGAAATATGTTGTGATTGGGTATGGAAGCGGTTTTTTAGTTGGAATTGTTATTGGCCACATAATGACCACTAAGAAACCTGATTGGTTTAGGAACACTTTTGGAACAAGGCAATATAGAAGGCAAAGACAAACGAGAAGGGGATGCCGAAACTAAAATTTCGATGTTTTCTTCTCACACTACTATAGTTTGTTTTTCTTTTTTTATTTTATGTTTCTTTTTCATCATTTGTGTGAGTGGGATGGGCCGGGGCATGGGGCAGAAGGAAGTACTACTAAATATTAAATTGGATGTTAAAAATAAAAAAAAAATACCTCAAGTGATTAAGTACTATTATATATGAATAAGACACCCAAATGCTCCTTAATATATTGTACGATGGTAGTCTATTTGTTGCTGATTAGTCCATTGTGTCTTAATGACTATGCAATGGACCAAGCTTACCATATTGCAATTTGCAACAACTATTCACAAAAAATATACAAAGATGAATAATGTGAGCTCCTCAACCTGTACAACAAACCTTCTCGAATGGCCGCTTTAGGTCTCCCTATGTGACCAATTAGGGTTGCGTTTTGCCAACTATGAGACCATCCAAGATAGAGAATGAAAGTCTATTTGTTGTTGGCCGCTTTCAAGTCTCTTGCATATAACTAGATAAATGTCTCACCACACGAGGGTGTGGCTTGATGGTAGAAGTCCTTATTCTAACACCCAAAGTGGAGCGATTCGAGCAATAACCCCAGCAAGGTCTGTGTGGTACACGTGGTATTACTCATTACTGTTACACTTACTTGGCATGGGGTCAATGAGTCCACATCGGAAACCCCTTTTTTTTAATTAGCAGAAAAAAAATAAATAATAATAATAATAATCACGTGGCACAAGCATTATATTTGTCAAATGAGTTTTTGAGTTGTGCACTATAATGCCAAAAAAAAACAAGTAAACTAATTATGTCTTAATTTTATTATTTTTTACCCTAAAAATAATTTTAAAAATTGGTTTGGATCACAGGTTAGCTAAATCGGGTTGGGTTGTCGAATCCCAACCCGTTTTGCCAAGTCTAACTTCTACTACGCATATTGTCTCAAAAACTCAGTTTTTAGGATTCTTTCATATTCATTTAGATTCACATATCTTTTAACTTGTTCAAACGACTCTTTATCTAAAACAAAATAAAACGCAACAAATTAATATTAAACAAATCAAGATCTATTTCACTTGCATAAATTCTAAAATTTACTCAAGAGTAATAAAACACAAAATAGAGCATGTTCATAATTATCCAATCCGAAGAGTCATGGGGAAGACTTATATCGTTTGAAGATCACAAACTTGCAATTCTTTAACCATCCTCCAGTGCCTACACAACATGATTAGATTGAGATTGCAAAGGGCTAGATTGAGATTGCAAAGTAGGGGCGGCGCTACACTTCAATTTTTTGAAGATCACAAACTATTTCACTTCAATTTTTTATATATATAATATATTTTTTTGTTAGTTTAATACTTTAATTTATTCTTTAAAATATTATTTTTGCACACCCTTACTTAAATTTTATACACTCTTATTACAAATATTTCTAATTCTAAAAGTAAGAGTAAGTGTTTGTGGATTGTAAGTGTCACTCTTTATCATAAACTAGTGTTAAACCCGCACAATGTGCGGGATCATTTTACATATTACTGATCTTTGCATCCAACATAACCTTAGCTCTCATACTTCCACTACATACATTCAAACCTATACAATTTTGTATATTTAAACACATACACACACACATTTATTAAATTTATACTTGAATTATGGCTTGCATAGTACACTCTGCAGTGGAATGCTCTACGGTTTTGGCTTTCAAGAATCTACACTTTACTAATCCCACTAACAATTTGCGAAGGTCATTTTATTTTTAAAACATTTACTAAAACTTACATAAAAGCCTAAAACACACCAATCTAAAACTTACATGACAATTTCAAACACCAAATCTGCTATTCCTAGGAACTACAATGAATCGCACCGAACTAAACTTATATGACAATATTAGTTATAGTCTTTGAGGTATGTATCATAATTTGTGTGAGGGTATGAAGGAGCATATAAAAAGTTAAAATAAAAGAAATATCTCTTAATGCTTTCGTAGATTAAACCCAATTTATCACCACTTTTAACCCCATTCCTCCCCTTCTCTTTCAAGTATTACAAAAAGTATTAGAAAACTTGAGCCCACAATATTCTCATAAACTAAACATAATTTCACAAATGATTTAAAAATGATATATACAGGAAATCCTTATATTGCCTAATTGTGCTAAGTGCTAACAAATCCTGGATTTTACAATGACTTAAAACAATAGATGAAAGTGATCACAATATAATGCACACGCAATGAACACGATAAATCAATTCTAACATTTGTGAAATCACCCAAAAGGAAAAGCTCAAAGATTTGTGTATAATCAAGTCTTGATAGTCACAAATTTACAATCAATATTGTGGCATCCAAATAAAACCCATGATGATAAAACTTCAATTGTTCATTACATACTAAAAACATATTAAAAAAATCAAAACAACATTGTAGCGTTAGAAGTCTTAACTGCTAACTTGAAGTAAAAGAAGAGGACCGTTTCCATCAATTCTGTTTTCTCTAATTTACATTGGTAAAATAGAGAATTTGAGTACTTGAATCAGTAGACAACTTCCACGGTAAAATAAAATCATTTAAATATAAATCCTGAGCTATTTAATATAATATATAAAGCCATAGTCGGTTCATTTAGCAAGTACAACTTTCTACCATGAGTAATATAAAGTTTAGCATAGTGCATTCTCATCATTCCTTCTAATTCTTAAGGAGCGAAATTCTTCTAATTCTCAGCCTAAAATATTTGCTTCAAATGTTTCTAGTGCCTGCCTTTGGATTTGCTTGAAACAAAGGTGGGTTGGCAACACTAACTCTACTTTCACCACTTCTATCTCCTTCTTGATGGAAACTGGATATCACTGAAAATAGTGGTTTTTGTGAGAAATATACAATTTTAACAAAACCGCAACACAATCTAAATTAATTAAGAAAACCACAACACATTCCAAATTAATTAAGAGAATACAATACTTTGTACAGAAGCCTCAACACAGAGTCCATTACAGAAACAAAAAACCAATAATTAAAGACGTATAACATAACCCCAAAAAAAAAAAACTAAAATAAAATTTTAAAAGAAAGCTTATTTGATCCAAAAGATAACTTTAAGATTTCTATTTTGAACACTTTAGGGTGAATCTTTTTTAGTAATTTCTGTTATCTATAAAAATATAAGATGGTGTTTTAAATCATTTTTAATGCATTTAAGGCCGATTGACAACCATAATCAAACACATTCAAGGAAATTCATCAAATGACAAAACACCCAACTCTTACTTTTTAATTAGCACACGTTGTTGCTTATAATAGTATAAAGATAAATTTTAATCAAGAGCCAAGCTAGTTAGCGCAATTAAATCTTCAAATTGCTTCAAAAACAAATCATGAACTTATGAAAATTATTCTATAAAAAAAAATGCAAATTAGAAAATTTCAAAACTGTGGTGCTTCCTGGCTTCTCTTCAAACTTGTTTTTGCCAAAAATCTTCAGTTGGTCTTCAGCATTTTCTGTTAAAAATCCACTTCGTTCTTCAAAAACTTCTTCTAATGCAATGTGCTCCTATCAAACCAAAGTATTTCAAAGATTTTAACAATTAAAACAGAACTTTACAAGTAACTATTTCAGCAATCTGACTGTGTGTGAAGACTACGATTTTTCTTTCTCTACTTTAAAGTCTCAAATCTTTAAGTCATTATTCTAAAAGCCCCAAATTTTTCCTATTTGATACTGAAACAATTTTTAACAGCAACTGCGGTTCTACCTTTCAACAAAAACTACCATAGAATGGTTGCAGACAAAAAAAAAAAAAAAAAGTAAGAAGAAAGAAAAGAAAAACCAAATAGAATTCAGAAAATAAGAGGGAGGGAAGAAGAAAACAATAGCATTAAAAAAAATAATAATAATAAAAAGGAATATACAAATCTGAAAAATAAGAATTAGAACTGATTTTTTTTCCTTAGAACTTTGAGTCTCTCTCATTCTGACGTGCCCTTATGTTTTGTTTCCCTTTGTGATTGTGGTTCGGTGGTCTAAGTCTGGCAAGGGAAGGGATGGTAGAGGAAAAATTGATGGTTATGGTCAGCCATACATATTTATCTCTTAGTGCCCTATGAACTCTGTCTCTCATATCTCTGTATCTCAAGCCTTTCAAGTTTCGATTGCATTTTAAGTTTTTAACTCAAATAACTAAATCTAAAGCAATCCAACCAAAAAATTCAAACCAAAGTCATATTCAATTCCCAATTTTGAAAAAGAAAAGGAAAAAACTAAAACTAAAACAAAAACTTTACTTATTATGGGTATACGGCAAAAAAACCTAAAATAAATATCAATGCAACATTCAATCCTATACTCATTTAATCCCAACGATTTGTTTAAGATTAGAAACAGAAGTACCCGAACTAAAACCAATATTTTTCAGTGATTCCTGTAATCTAAAAAAAAAATCTCGTTTCTTTACAATGAAAACCCCAAACCTAAATCATATTCAATCCCCAAATTTGAAAAAGGAAAGGAAAAAAGCAAAAACAAAAACAAAAACTTTACAAATTATGGGCATACGGCAAAAAAACCCTAAAATAAATATCAATGCAACATTCAATCTTATACTCATTTAATCCCAACGATTTGTTTAAGATTAGAAACAGAAGTACCTAAACTAAAACCAATATTTTTTTAGTGATTTATGTAATATGAAAAAAAAAAAATCCCGTTTCTTTACAGTGAAAACCCAAAAAAAAAAAAAATTTCAAAACCTAGTGTAATCCAAATACCTAAATAAATTCAATCCAACCAATATCATACCCAGATCTAAGAAAGAAAGGAAAAAAAAAAAAAAAAAAAAAAAAAAAAAAAAACCTTTACCAATGGTAGTTCCGACGATCTAATGGTAACCTGTTAAGGGAACTTAGTTTTCTCTTCCTCCATCTCTACTCCTATGCGCCTTATGGACTGTCTCTCTCTCTATCTCCGTCTCTCAGATGTGCGCTTGAGTGAATGAAGCCACCACCTAAATTTTCAAATCATGTCTCTCTGTTTCTCATATTCACTCTGTTTCTCAAGCTCTCTCTCTCTCTCTCAATTTAACCGTGTTTTGTTTTAGACTGTGGAAAACACAGCAAACGTATGGATTAAATTTAAGGCCCTCAAAAGGTGTAACGATCGGGTTTTTTTGTTTTTTTCCAAATGCACCGTACGGTATTTTAAAGAATAAATTATATACGTGTCAGTATTTTAAGGAACCTTTTTTCCTAACGTGGCAGCGCCTCCTTGAGGCTTCTGCTTTTATATATTTATAGATTTATAATAGAGTAATGTACAACCACAAACTATTTTACAACATTTCTACAAAATGTTGATGTGGCCAACCTCTTATTGGTTTTCATCTAAACCCACCATTAATATCACTTTTTTCATTTACTAATAATCACTCACCACATTAGCAGTTTGTAAAAAATTTTGTAAAATAGTTTGTATTTTTAGCATTATTCTTTGTATTATATGTGTGTGAGTGTATTTAATATTGATTGTGTGCATTACTTTTTGTTATAATGTTATTTGTGTAAATAATGATGTGTGTGGAAGTTTGTGTGTACAGTATAAAATATAAGGGAAATATTTTGACACCACTTTAATGGGAAATATAACAATTGTCTTAAGGGTATCCGTAAACATAACCCTAAATATAATATAATTTTATATAATTTAGTAATTAGGAAATAGAGATGGTTTGTTGCATGTGTGTGTATTGTTATCATGTTATAATAACTTTTTGTTATAAAGTTAGAAAAATTCAAAAAAAAAAAATTTGTAAAGTTAGAGATTGTTCAAGTATTTGATTAGTTAAGTAAACCTATTATTTATGTACGAATAAGTGCAGTTGTATGTGTCAATAATTAATATAAAACCAATGAGTTGAGTTTATTCATTTAGTTTAAAATATTTTTATAGAAACAAAGACAAATAGATAATCACAACTGCATAAAAATAAAAATGTTAGAAAAAATAAAATGGTCATAGCAGCTACCCACAATGGCATTAAATACTCATAATGAACTATCATATAACAATTCAAAATTTGAAAACTTGTAGAAGGAAATTGTAAAACTTCAATTTTTTTTTTTTTTTTTTTTGGTCAATAACTCGATATATATTCAAGTTCTCTTTTTATTAAATTATTTTTTTCATTTAAGTCTTTTGATGATCCCCTAAACAAAATTCCTGAACCTACCACTATTGCAAAGGGAAACTAAAGCATGCAATAGAACTTGAATGATAAAAAATTAACCAAAATTAAACTTTCAAACTAAAGGAATGGCTTAACAAGAAGCACCATCTCTTTTTCACTCGAAAGCTTTCTTGAGCACTTGATTGCTCTCTATTTTGAGTGTTTCATACTAAGGACTCTTATCAATAGACAAGGCAACTAGTGAGAGTAAAGAAATTTTTAGAAGCTTTCATACTTACTATTGGTTTATGATAATGAATCTATTCAACAACATATTTTAAAACACACATTTATACATACATATCTGACATTGGTTAGTGTTTGTATATATATATATATATATATATATATATATATATATATATTGTTAGGACATATGTGATTTAATGTTAGGAACATATGTCAAATTAGAATTGGCTAATCCTTTGACAAAACGCACTTTACTTATAATTTGGTAGATCTAGGATGTGTTTGATGCTTCAAGAAAAAATGTTTCAAGATCAAGTGTTAAAGCCATGCAAATTTGTCTAAGAAACAAGTGAAGAAGTGCTGGATTTTAAAGCTCAACAGCTAGTATCTATCGAGATTTAAAAGCTGCTGAAGCCCGATGCTCGGCAGCTATTTATCTATCGAGATTTATGAAAAATAGATTTTTAGCTCTGATTTTCATCCAATCCATGTGTATATGTTTGGGCTTTCTTTTCTCACAACCCTAAACATAAATAAGGATTATTTTAAGGGCCGTAAAAGGTTGCGCGAGTGTGAAGCAAATTTGTGTTCATGCAAATTGTAACTGGAGACAAAAAAATTTCCTAGTTCATCTTTCTCTTGAAGAAGCTGCTGTGTTTGTACACCGTAGGGTTTTGTAACCAAGGAACTTCATGATCTTCATCATGTGATGAACTGAAGAACTTTGCAACCAACATCTTTTTCAAGTTGGTGAGTAAGCCACATACTGGGATCCATGCATCGAATTGGTTAGTCACGTACTGGGAGCCGTGCATTGAAAAGAGAGATTGTCACTACAGAACAAATCCAATTGGATTTTGGGGTAAGGGTTCAACTGTAGGTTAATATAAGGTACTGGGATTCCTTTACTTGTAACCGCTTGTTGTGGTAATAGTGAATTCTCGAAAGTGGTGACCTTAGAATTACCCAATGGGGTTTTTGCCGTGTAGGTTTTTCCCATTCGTAGACAAATCATCGTGTCAATTTAATTTTCGCTACATTTAGTTAATTGGTGATTTGTTTGTGCTACCACACGTATTGCATGCTAATTGAATTAATTAATTAACTTGGCTAATTAATTTGTTAATTCATCATAAGGGATCAATACATTCTTGGCCTATCAAGTGGTATCAGAGTAAGCACACTCTGATTAGGTTTTAATCATTAACCCTTGTTGTCATGGTTGCAACCGACTTGAAGAGATCTTTGTTTTCAAATACATCTTGTTTTTCTAATCTCTACTTGTTTGAGTGTATCAGAAAATGCAAGTCTAAAAGTTATTTGAATTCTATTATGATGATTATTGGAAAACATCCCAAATTGACAAAGAAGAAACTAGACTGTCTCAAAATGAAAATGTGCAAAGGAGTTTGTTTAAGAAAAGTGAAAGTTAAAGGTTTTGTTCATAAAAGGCAGATGAGAGAAAACACCATTCCCACTTATCTGTCATCTAAGCATGAAGTGTGCTTCATGATGAAGTCCGCATTTAAGGTTATGGACACTGTTTATGGTACCTTGATAGTGGCTGCTCAAGACACATGACTAGAGACCAATCTCTCTTCAAGGTTTTCAAGTTTAAGAAAGGTGGTAATGAGAGTAAATCACAGATTAAAGGAATGGGGATCATTTCTCTACCTGGACTGCCAGACATTGCAAATGTTCTATATGTAGAATGTCTAAGAGTGAACATGTTAAGCATAAGTTAGATATATGATCAAGACTTCATAGTACTATTCTCAAAGGGAAAATGTCTTGTCATGGATAAGTCTGGAAAGAAACTCATAAGTGGTGTCTGCACTCTAGACAACTGTTATGGCTTGGCTCCGGATGCTGATATTGTGTGCAATTACATTCGTTTACCAAATGAAGATCTATGGCACCAAAGGATGGGACATGCTAGTTACAAATATCTTTCAATTGTATCTAAGCATGAGTTAGTTTTGGGGATACCAAAGCTTAGTAGAGTGAGCAATGTGGTGTGTGGACCATGTTAGCTTAGAAAACAAACGAAAGCCAAACATCTGGGCCTCAGACATCCGCTACATCCAGACCATTGGAGCTACCACATCTGGATTTCATGGGTCCAACCAGAACCGAGTCTCTTGGTGGAAAGAGATACATCATAGTTATGGTAGACGACTTCATTAAGTACACTTAGGTCATACTCCTACAATCCAAGTCTGATGCTCCTGAGCACATTGAAGCCTTGTGTACAAGATTGCAGAATGAGAAGAGCCTGAAGATTGATCGAATTCGAAGTGATCATGGTAAATAATTCGAGAACTCATATATGGAGTCCTTTTGCACGAGATCAGGTATATCTCAAGAATTCTTTGCTCCTATTATTCCTTTACAGAATGGTGTAGTAGAAAGAAAGAATAAGATTATTCAAGAGATGGCTCAAGCCATGTTGCACAGCAAGGAAGTGGCTAGGAACTTGTGGGTAGAAACTGTTAACACTGCATGTCATACGATTAATAGGGTGTATTTTAGACCCAGTACCAAGAAGACTCCATATGAGTTATGGAAGGGAAGGAAGCCAAATGTTAAGTATTTCAGAATTTTTGGAAGTATTTGTTTCATTCTCAAGGATAGAGAGAATGTGGAAAAATTTGACTTCCAAAGCGATGAAGGAATATTTTTAGGACATTCCTCTACAAGCAAGGCTTATCGAGTATACAACAAAAGAACCATGAAGGTAATGGAAACGGTGAATGTTGTTATTGATGAATCTTTAGACTCTGGTTCTGAGAAATTTAGTGAGGAAATCCCCAAAGAGATTCTTCCTCCTGAGCCCAAGGAAGTTCAAGAAATTGTTGAACAAAAGCCCACATCTCCAAGTACTCCCGGTACTCCAAGTGTTGTAGAAGATTCAGCAGATATATCTACTTCACCTGATTCTGAATCCCATGAAGAGAAAGAACCTTCCTCCAAGATCAAATTGAATCATCCTCCTGAAGTTATTGTAGGAAACATGAATGAACTTACACTAAGGAAGTGTACAGTTGATAAATGTGTTGCTAACTTTGTGTCTTATTCTTGTTACTTATTACAAGTTGAACCCACTAAAGTTGAGGAAGCTCTTCAGGATGAAAGCTGGGTTGAAGCTATACATGATGAACTACTTCAATTTCAGAAGAATGATGTCTGCACTTTAGTACCTAGACCAAAGGGTAAGCATATCATCGGCACAAAGTGGATATTCCACAATAAGACTAATGAAGAGGGTAATGTGATCCGAAACAAGGCTCGTCTTGTAACTTAAGGATATTCTCAAATAGAAAGAGTAGACTATAATGAGACATTTGCTCCAGTAGCCCATATGGAATCCATCAGAATTCTCTTAATCCTAGCATGTCACTTGAAGTTCAAGCTTTACCAAATGGATGTAAAGACTGCTTTCTTGAATGGGTTCCTTAAGGAAGATGTCTATGTGACTCAACCAAAAGGATTCACTGATCCACACTTTTCGGGTCATGTGTTGTACCTTAAGAAGGCACTTTATGGTTTAAAGCAAGAGCCTAGAGCTTGGTATGATTAGTTCACACAATACTTGGTGTCACATGGATTCACAAAAGAAAAAGCTAATCAAACTCTCTTCATCAAAAGGGAAGATGACGAGTTGATAGTTGCTCAAGTCTATGTTGATGATATTATCTTTGGGTCGACTAAGGATGAACTTGCTCATAGTTTCTCAAAACTCATGCTGGCTAAGTTCGAGATGAGCATGATTGGAGAACTAACTCACTTCCTTAGCTTGCAAATTTGTCAACAAGATTCAGGTTTATTCCTATCTCAATTTAAATATGCAAGAAATCTTATGAAAAAGTTTGGTTTGGAATCTGCTAATTTTGTTAGAACCCCTATGAGCCTAAATGTTAAACTCACTATTGACTTGTTAGGTAAAAGTATAGATTCATCTCTTTATAAAAGCATGATAGATAGTCTTCTTTACCATACTGCTAGTAGACCTGACATTAGTTACAGTGTAGGAGTGTGTGCTAGATATCAGGCAAATCCCAAAGAGTCTCATATGATTACTTTGAAAAGAGTCATAAAGTATGTCAAAACCACTGCCGACTTTGGTGTGTGGTACAGCAAGGACACAAATGATGTCTTAGTTGGGTATTCTGACGTTGACTGGGCTGGAATGCTGATGATAGATAAAGTACATTGGGGAGTTGTTTCTATGTGGGTAATAATCTTGTCTCCTAGATGAGCAAAAAACATAACTCCATCTCATTATCCACTGCAGAAGCTGAGTACATCGTTACCAATAGTTGTTGCACCTAACTTCTATGCATGCAAAAACTCCTCCATGATTACGGTATCTGTCAAGAGCATCTTACAATCTACTGCAACAATACTAGTGCCATAAACATCTCTAAGAATCCGATTCAACATTCTTGAACTAAACACATAGAAATTCAACATCACTTCATTCGAGAGCTTGTCGAAGAGGATACTCTTACTCTTGAGTTCATTCACACTGATGATCAGAAGGCTAATTTGTTTACCAAACCTCTTGATAGCAAACGGTTTGAATTCCTTCGCCAAAACATTGATGTCATCTCCATGGATTGAGCTCTCTTTCTTCTCCTTCTTCCTCATGCATTTGCATCTAGTTTTATGCATTGTTTTGTTTAACATGTTTTGTTTGTTTATTTTTTCAGTTTTGCTTTATTTTGCTTTTCATAAAATAAAAAATAAAATAAAATAAAAATTTTGAAAAATCAGAAAAATACAAAAACAGTGTGTGTATGTGTACATTGGTACTTATGTACCTTGGATGGCCATTGAAACAAAGTTTTCTAAACTTTGTATCTTTTGTAACTTAGATAAGTATCTCTATGCACAACTAAGCAAGTGAACTTTGTGACTTGTGTTTGTGATGAGTAAGATTAAGTAATCTCTTGTACTTAACACTCGTATCACTCTTTTTGATGGGAATGACTAAAAAATCCAAAGAGAAAGACATAAATAACCATCTCACCATTATTGCCCGCCAATCATGACATGACATTTGTATGCTTCGGCATTGCAAAGGTGGAATGTCAAATGCTTAACATCATTGAGTATTTCTTTTCTATCTCTTATATGCCCATGCATGGTTTGCTTAAAAGAAAAATATGCAAAGAAAAATTAAAAGCAAAAAGAATCAAAATGCTTTATATATGATGCAAGCGTGTATTCTAGGAGATGTAGGAGTTATAGGATGTACCTTGAAGGTGATAGTCTCCATCAAACAGTTATGATTGTGTATAAGTTAAAGTGATTTTCTCATATCTCAAATTGTCATAACATGTAGACACGTACGCAATCTTGCGATGATTTTCACACACAACACGCAATATTCTTTGCTACTTTTGATACATGTGCAGGTACAATGTGATTTGGCCGTCATAAGGAATACATGTATTAATGTATGCTTACTAAACTGTTTTAACTTGTTTTTGAAATATAAAATTGGTTAGACTTGTTTTGTGTGTGTGTGTGTGTGTGTGTGTGTGTGTGTGTGTGTGTGTTTTGGATCTATGAGCTTGACATTTTTCTCTTATTGAGAAATGATTTTAAGAACTTAAAATAATGTTTGGATCTTTGGTTGTATAGCATGCTTGATTGTATTCATATTTGTGTTTTTCTCTTCTTGAAAAACTGTTTTTAAGCAATCTCGACAGCTGCTGGACACCTCTTGACAACTAGGCTATCTATCAAGCCCCTTCAAATGCTTTTTATCGCATTCTCGATAGCTTCTCGATAGCTGCTTAATCCATCGAGAAACTTTCTGGATGCTCGATAGATTCTCTATAGCTTCTCGATCCATCGAGATCTTTTAGCTGTGGACAGCTCTCAACAGATCCTGGACAGTTCTTCGACAGCTTTTTCACATGTTTTGAATCTCGACACCTCTCAATCTATCGAGATTTATGAATTTTCTATATAAAAGATCTACACGATTTTTTCTTTATTTCCTCGATCTCTCTCAATAGTTTTCATCTTCTCATCTTCCCAAGCCTTTCTCTCACACTCCAAACCTCCAACCCAAGTGTGCTTCGGTCTTTGTGTGCATTTTCTGCTTCTGATATGTCTCTTTTTCACTCATTCATCATGCATTTCACGTTTTTTACCTAACTTTTGGGTCTTTGTTGAAACTTTTTGGGGTTTTTCAAAATTGTTAGGTTTTTCACAAAATTTTTGGGTTGGTTTTTGTGAAAATGTTTTTAAATCATCATGCATTGCATCTCATTTGCATCATAACACTATTTCATGCATTTTAGATGTGTGTTTACTCTATTACAATGATTGTGTGCTGGTAGGTTTGGATTAGGCTAAGCCCATGATGTATTTAAGTTTGCATGTCACATGTTCATGCATTTTTCATCCATACGTACCTTCAAGTTTTTATATTCTTATATATTGTCTTGTTGGTGCTTTTCTGATTGTCTCTCTCTCTCTCTCTCTCCCTCTCTCTCTTTCTTACGTTAGTCTGCACTATGGAACCAAAACGTAAATCCACTCCGTCTCAAAACCCTCTTCATTCTGGAACATCCACTTCTTCTTCTGACCCTACACCTTCTCATGTACGATTCCATGATGATAAAGCACGAAAGGACTTTTCGGAGAACTTTTCTCAACGAGGCATTCATTTGGAATGCCAAGTCATCTTATTAGACTTTTCCAATACTAACCTACCCACTGTCATCTACAGTAGGGGTGGGGGGTCACTGTGTGACATCCCGGTCACTTGTCCCTCCGTGATCATACAGGAGTTTTACTCCAATATACACAGATTTGATACTTCTATACCTCATTTCTTCTCTTACGTTTGAGGTACGTGCATAGTAGTTACTCCGGATATTGTATCCGAGGTACTACACGTTCTAACCACCCTGGCTATGATCGTCTAAGGACTATGTCCAAAGACGAACTCTCGTCTCTCTTTTGTGAGACACCTTCTTCTTGGGGTGACCGTCAAAACACCCCTTACTCAGGCTTTGTATAAGGTTTGAGGTTCTTGAACATGGTGATGACATTCATTCTTCATCCGTCGTCTCAATATAACTCCATTACAGAGCCTCATGCTTGATTTTTGTTATCCCTCTTAGAGGATATCTCTATCGACTTCTCTTCTCACTTCATTCTATCCCTTATAGATTTCTATAGGAATACGGCGACTAGTGATAAACTCATTTTTCCTACGGCTATCACGCAGATTCTCTGCCACTTTTCTTTCTCCTTTCTCGAGTCTCCTCTCTTCACGGTTATGAGTGACATAAATGCTGCTACCGTTCGATGGAGCGAGGCACAGCTCAAACCGAGGCAGCCCTAGACAAAGACAGCAACTCCTCTAGCTTCTACCACTCCATCCACCTCCGCTCCTTCGTCTTCTGTGGGTGGAGTGACACTTGAGGCCATCATGGCACAGCTTGTGCACATGGATGCTCGCCTTGACACACTTAGTGATGAGTTATGTCATGTGAACACCCGTGTTGGTCGTATCGCACGACGACAGGCTGTCATGGGTGGTTTCACTGTTGCTTCATCTCCATCTCCATCGACTTCCAAGGATAAGAGTGACGATGGCTCCGGCAGTGATGATGCTGATGAGGGTGATGGTGCTAGCTCGCCCAGTGATGATGAGATGTCTACCTGATGTACTTACCCTTTGTCACTCGTGACAAAAAAGGGGAAGTAGTTTTGATATAAGAGTAGTCATACATAGGGGGAGGGTTAGCAAAGGAGATTTTTGTGATAGGGGGAGTGTTTATAAGGGATGTAGTGAGGACTTTTTGTATCTTTTCTTTTCTTTCTCTTTTAAATACATTATTTTTTTGTACATCGGTCTTGTGACCACTTAGTGATAGCAAACCTTGTACTTATGTTGATATATATATTGAGGTTGTTATTACTTTCTTTCACCTATCTTTACATGTGTTGGTTCTTTTCTCTCTTTATGCACATGATTCTTATATACTGTATGCAATCTATTATTTCTGTTTTACACTAAGATGTCGTGATAAGTTTTGTTTAAAGTGTTTCAAAAATACAGGTTGTATAAGTCTTCTTCGCATAAACTCTCTTCTTGCAAAGTTTTTCAAGAGTTTGTGTTAGGATAGATTTTATTGTATTCAACAAGTGAGATGAGTTGAGTGATTTATGACTTCTCTCATATGTTCATTTGTTTGTTGTGGTTTTGTCATGGATTTGTGAGAGACTGTGCCCTCAACCCCCCTTTTTTAGGATGTTGGGCTAAACTCACGTGAATTAGTAGAGCCGTGTTATTGCCTCTCAAAATGGAAGTTCAACTAATTATATTTTCCCCCTTAGATTAAGGGTTTTACAATGGAGTCATCACTTATTTAATTATTGGAAAAATAAGAAAACCATAATTGAAAGATTCCTCATTTTATTAACTTGAAATTGAATTTACATTAATCATAGGAAAATTACATGGTTTTGGTCCTAGATACAATCTAAGATAAAGTACATGACTTTGTTTCCTAGTTACAATCTAGAAATTGAAAAATTACATGGATAAGCATTGATCTACAAACCCTTGATCTAAGTTCGGAGGCTATGTTACAAGGTGGGAAGGTGTTAGGCACTCACCTTGCCCGGTAAAACCGGTCTTCTAGACTATGGTGGCCAACATTCATATCATATCATCCAATATGTCAATCAATTTACATGTTGAATTTAAAGTATGTGCATGTGATGACGCTAATTCAATTTATTAAGCATTGCATTTAAATTAAAAAATAAATTCTAGTGAATGTGTGTGTATGGTGATATCCTAGATTCAAGGATTTAAAAGAATTATGAAACAAACATGTTTTTCATATTTTTGATGTGGATTTAAGATTAAAACTAGTATTTATGCATGAACATGTGATGAACAAATAAGAACATGTGAAGAACAACTAAGAACATTTAAACATATTCAAAGAAATTTAAATGATTATTATCATGCTTTAATCTTAAACTCTCATCATGGCAACACCAAACAAGTTAGGGAAAGGGATTATACTTTCATGCAAGATCCATATGGTGGAGGAGGAGACTCTTGGTAGAGGTCCCAAGGGTAGAGGAAAAGAAGAGTTAGGAAATAGTGAGTCTCACTCAATACCTTGAGTCTCCGGAAGATCAAGACATGACAAGACTACTCAACTTCCTAGAATTCAAGAGAGGAGAAGAGATAAGGTTTTTGTGTGCTTTGGAATGAAGGAGATGGGAGGTTTATATAGTAGTGGTGGAGAAAATATGAATGGAATGCCATTTAATGAGGGTTGACAAAGAATCATGAACCTAGACCTCGTTTTAGCCTTGGGGAAAATCTGGTGATTAAATGGAAAGATTTGTGGGAGTGAGAAGCAAGCTAAGTTCGGTTTTCCCGTAGCTACTGTAACAACCTATAGAGCTAACTTTGAAAAATCATATCTGACTCAATTCTAATCGGAATTATCTCATTCTTATGCTCAAATTAAAGCCTCAAATGTCTAGTTTCTAGAAAAATTAACCTCATTCACAAATTCAAAATATTTTGAGAGATATCAATGAAATGGTGAGCAGAGATCATTTGTTAGAAAATAGTTTCAGCACAATTAACATTAATAGGTCCCAAATTAGCTCCCAATTAACATTAAATGGCTTCAATCACTCTCATTTCAGACTTAATTGGTTCTAAATTTACTCTAATTAAAAGATAATTGCACAAATTACTCATTGAATAATTAATGTTTAATTATCTAATTAATTAGGTGTATGCAACCTCACCATAAAATGTAATCCTAACCAATCAAATTATGACACATCATTGATCTCAAATTGATTACACTCATAACCAATTGAAATCAATTGTTCATAATCACATATAGTCGAACTCAATTTGTGATAGTGCATCTCAATCATTAAAACTTGATTTGATGATAACTTTCAATCTGGTGGTCGATTATGGCTTATGACCAGTCGATTTGATCGTTACGACATCAAGATCATTTTGGTGAAATGAGATTAAGGATCTAATGGCCAGAATCAAGATGCATATTCCCAAGTCAAAATTACCATTTTACCCTCTATGTGAGGTTAAATGCAGGTTGCAAAATGGGGTGTCAACAAGATTGCCAAAGGGGGAGATTGTTAGGACATATGTGATTTAATGTTAGGAACATATGTCAAATTAGAATTTGCTAATCCTTTGACAAAACGCACTTTACTTGTAATTTGGTAGATCTAGGATGTGTTTGATACTTCGAGAAACAAAGTTTCAAGATCAAATGTTAAAGCCATGCAAATCTGTCCAAGAAACAAATGAAGAAGTGCTGGGTTTTAAAACTCGACAGTTAGTATCTATCGAGATTTAAAAGCTACTGAAGCCTGATACTCGACAGCTATCTATCTATCAAGGTTTATGAAAAACAGATTTTCAACTTTGATTTTCATCCAATCCGTGTGTATATGTTTGGGCTTTCTTTTCTCACAACCCTAAACATATATAAGGATTATTTTAAGGGCCATAAAAGGTTGCGCGAGTGTGAAGCAAAGTTGTGTTCATGCAAATTGTGAGCAAAGACAAAAAATTTCCCTAGTTCATCTTTCTCTTGAAGAAGCTGCTGTGTTTATACCCCATAGGTTTGTAACTAAGGAGTTTTGTGATCTTCATCGTGTGATGAACTGAAGAACTTTGCAGCCAACATCTTTCCCAAGTTGGTTAGTACTGGGATCCGCTCATCGAATTGGTTAGTCATGTATTGGGAGCCGCACATTGAAATGAGAGATTGTCACTAGAAAACAAATCCAATTGGGTATTGAGGTAAGGGTTCAACTGTAGGTTGGTATAAGGTACTGGGATTCCTTTACTTGTAATCGCTTGTTGTGATAATAGTGAATTCTCGGGAGTGATGACCTTAAAATCACCTGATGGGGTTTTTGTCATATAGGTTTTCCCCATTCATAAACAGATCACCATGTCAATTTAATTTCCGCTGCATTTATTTAATTGGTGATTTATTTGTGCTACCACGCGTATTGCATGCTAATTGAATTAATTAATTAACTTGGCTAATTAATTTGTTAATTCATCACAAGAGATCAATACATTCTTGGCATATCATATATATATATATATATATATATATATATATATATAATTAAAATATTAAAAAAAAAACACACAAAAACACAAACAAAAAGGGGAAAAACAAAAGAAAGAAGACTTATCTCAAAGCAAAGAAGAAACTCTTGAAGTTTGATTGGTCCCCTCGCTCTTTGAGCAGTTATTCTCTCCGAGGGCGAAGCTGCACTTAGCAATGGCCCCCCCAAAATTTTTTAAAAACTTCATAATGTATGTATATTTTGCAATTGTTTAAAATATTAGACCTTAAAATCAATATTTGGCCCCTCCAAAAAATAAGAGCTGGCCCCTTCAAAAAAGAATTGAATAACTAATTGTTGGGTTCCAAAAAATAGTTGTTAAGAACAACAAACTATCCACCTTGTAACATAAATAGTTGTTACTTTCAAATTTTTAGTTTTTTCCTTTATTAATTGGTAAGTTTTGTTTGTTGAGTTCAAATTAATAGTAAGTTTTTAATAAAATAAATTTCTCTTAAAGTTATTTTATTTGGGAATAACTCTTTTTGTTGTTTTTGTTAAGTTTCAAATTGTTTATCAATACTTAATTAGTTAGTCACAAAGCGTCAAATGAAAAAAAAAAAAAAAAAAAAAAAATTAACTTCACTGAGGATATGTAATTTTAGGGAGTGACAATACTTAAAAAGAAATTTTCTCGTGGACACGCGCACACACACACACACATATAATTTTTATATTTAATTTTCAATTTGTGACTAAGTCTTTTATTGTTATTGTTGTTGTTAAGTTTCCAATTGTTTTTCAATGCTTGATCTAGACTAAACATGTTGAATGAAAAAAAAGTAGAGGATAATTTAATGTTAGGGGGTAAAAATGTAGCTGTGTAAATGTATGTATGAATATGTAATTCGGCCCCCCAAACTAAAAATTCTAGCTACGCCACTGATTCTCTCAAACAGAGCACAATCATGTTAGGGAACTTTTAGAATTAAATATCAACAACCTCACAGAATGGCAAAAATAAAAATTTCAAACTAAAGGAATGGTTTAAAAAGAAGTTCCATCTCTTTTTCACTCAAAAGTTCACTTGAGCACTCAATTGCTCTTCTTCTTCTTTTTTTAATTGTTTCATACTGATGAAAATGACTTACTCTTATCAGTATACAAGGCAATAACTAGTGAGAGTAAAGAGATATATAGAAACTCCATACCATTGGAAATAGCAAACCAAAATGTGTCTTTTGCTTTTCCATAACTGTTTGTGTCTATTATCATTCCATAACATTTGTGTCTTCTACATTCTAGAATTTTCTATTATGAATTCAATAGTCATTAGAATAAAGACAACTCCTATAATTTCACTTAGTTGGAAACTATATAAAAAGGAGGTAAAGATATGGTGTGAATGTAATGCAAAAAATTACCCTGAGTGTAACTTAAATCTCACCTCATAAATTTCATGTTAATTGGATCTTTTTTATTATCTAATTCATAAACTCATGCTTTGTATATTTTAAAATTAAAAATACTTGAAATTTTTTTTATGATAAATTAGTTGTTGATCTCCAATCACCTTGATATTTGTAAGTATGCAAAGTATAGCAAAACTATGTAATTCAAACATTGATTTATCGAAATATTCCTTAAAAAATATTGAATGAATGATATAACATGTAGAACTTGTCAGTAAATAAGAGTCCATACACAGAGGTAAAGTCATAAATCAAAATAAGGGTAAATTGCAAAATAAACTCCCAAAGTTTAGGATTGCTTGGACTTTATACCCTAAGATTTACCTCTATTAGCAAAAGCAACCCCTCCATTAGTGGGCTGGCCTATGTGGCAAAAAAAAACTACACATAAGACGCACTTGATGGCCACATAAGCGAGTCCACTAATGAAAGAGTTGTTTTTACTAACAGAGGTAAACTTTAAAGTGTAAATCCAATTTTTCAAATTTCAAAATGTAAAATTCAAACCAACCCAAACTTTAGAACTGTACCTAGCAATTCACCCCGAAAAAAATTATTTAGAACAGTTGGAAAAGCTTCTTTTGTACAGACAAATTATCCTGGATCTGCAGCTCTATTGGTCGTTTTGTTTAACGGAATCCCCATTGCTTAGCTACTGGCCGGATTGATTTGTGCTAGTCATATTTTTGGTGGAAAGTGGATTTGGAAGCTTCACACTTTGCCAAGGATTCAGACATTCAAGTGGGAATGTTATTCATCTCAGTCATCCTGTCAAATCAGTCTTGGCAGGGAGAGGGTTGCATGGAGATACTTCTTGTGATTTCTGTTTAGAACTAGAGACCATTATGCATGTGCCATAGGGGTTTCCAGACTGCAAAGGAATTTTGGCTTGGGTCTGGGTTTTCACCTTCTGTTGTTCCTTCTTTGCCTCCAGCTTAGAGGTACGGTTACAGAGTAATGCTTGTGATGTATTACTTGGACAACTTTTTTTCTATTTTGGTGTCTGGCTGCTTTGACTACAAAGAAACAAAAGAGTATTTCAGCAAGTATAATCTAGTCCTAAACAAAACATGATCAAGGTGTGGTAGTTAAACAGGTCAGGCGGGAACCCAAGCATTTGATGGTTCAAGTTCAATTCAAATGGCTCGGCTATTGATAACTCAGGAAGAGCAGGTAGTGGGGGCCTCAATAGGATTCAACAAGAGGAGTGCTTAAGAGGTTAATTTCTCAAGGGAAATTGATTTTGCTACTAGTTTTGAAGCTGAATTATGGGCTCTTAAAGAGATGGATTAACTGTGTTTAAGGATTCTGTAGTTTCTAGGATTTCGGATTTTGCAATAATTTCATAACGTTGGCCTCTTGTTAAACTTATAATCATGCGATCTTTCTGCATGACCATCATGTGCTTTGCCTACAGTCATAAATCAAGTAATAAAAACTAAGTGGTGAGGAATTTGCTTAAGCAGTGTCGAGCATTGTTTTATTTTTTTTTTTTTTTTTTTTATTCTAACTTTTCTTGTTTTATTATTAGCTTCTCTAAATTTGATTGTGATCTTCTTATTTAGGTAATCTGAAGCATTGGTTGTGTTTTTGTAACTCGATTCTGATAGACTTAAATGCTCAAGGAGACAAGGACTTGCACTAGTTAGCATGACCGTATGAGTCTACAACATTCTACATATATACCTTGATGAAAGATCCTCCTCTTTGCCCCATGGTTTCCAATCACAATAGGTTTACATCATAGTTTAACTTCAAAGTTTACGCCATAAGGGAATTGAATCATAGGGTTTCCTAAAAAAAAAAAAAACCATAGAATTATCAATCCACATAGGCTTAATAAAAAATATAATTCAATAGAATTATGGGCTATATTCGACGTGGGCTAACCATGGTATGGAAATTGGGCTATAGGAATATCATCTTAGAATCTGACACTGAATTATGTGTGATGTTAGCATGTCTTACTAGCTGTGTAAATTATGTGTGATGTTATAATTTTCTTTTTAACAGAAATAATGCTTGCTTAATTAGTTCGAATATAATAAATAAATAAATAGAAATTTAAGTCTATCCTACCTATGTGATGCTTGAGAATTAGAATTCAAGAAAACAAGGATTAGTCCATTGTCTTTTATTTATTTATATTATGTTTTGTCTTATGCATTTAGTATTTTTTTCAGTATTTAAAAAGGTCATGTGATTTTTTTTTTTTTTTTTTTTTTTGAGAAACAAAAAGTCATGTGATTTGGTTGCATTGGCATTGGCATGAGACTTTTGATGAAGTGGGATGGTTACGATTTAATTGTTAAATGCATGATGAAGGGAATAATTTCTCTATTTTAGCCAACAAGAAGTCACTTTTTTCACTTTTACATGTGTTTGGATTCCACTTCTTCAGCCAATGTTTAGCTTATTTAAATTGTGTACTATTTGCGAAGCCCACATCACTATATATATATATATATATATATTTTTTTTTTTTTTTTTTTTTTTTTTTTGGTTCTTTGATTTAAGCCTGTCCATGTTTAGAGCATCTCCAACAACTCAACCATATTTTAGTACTATTTAGAGAGTAAACAATTATTTTTGCCTTTTTTTTTACATACTTTTATAAATCTACTTTCTAAAAGACTCTATCATTTTCCTATCCCATTTAAATACTATTTCTTTATTTTTTTTTAATATTTTTTATTCATTCTCATCAACTATATTTATAAAAGATAGAAAGAAGTGGAGAGAGGAAAGAGAAAATATTAGTTTTTTAGTTCATCTTCACGAATTTTTAAGCCAAAAAAATTTTTTACTCATCTATGGTAACCTCCAGATAAAGAGTGATTGTTGATGAACAAAAAAAAATTTTCTAATTTGCGAATACTGCTACACCTGGTTTTTAAGGCTTTCACTCTCTACTTTGCTTATGATTTTGGTTTTAGCTCTTTTATTGGAGATGCTCTTAGCTCTCTTTTTTTGTTTCGTTTTTGTTCAAGTCCCAAGCCAATTATGTCATCGAACGATAGTATTTTTGTTTCTTGCTTAATATATCTTTATATCTCTTTTAAATTTTTTTTTGGCAAAAATGCAAAACTGACCCTTTAACTTTCACATTTTTTTTCATTTCAATCCTCTAACTTTCAGTTTTGTCAATTCAGTCCTCTAACTTTCAATTTTTGTCAATGTAGGGCTCCGTTACATTTCTGTTAGTGGCTGCCGTTAGACCCATTGAAACGACGCCATTTTGGATTTTTTTTTTTTTAATTCAGAAATAAAAGAAAATAAGAAAAATCCCAAAAAAAAAAAACAAAAACAAAAACAAAAACAAAACAAAAACATTAAAGGGAACTTGGTGTAACTCATTCATTGCTCCGATTCCAACCACTTTTTCACGCTCTCCTTTGCCATCATAGTCCCAACCCTAGCATACTTCCCCACATCTTTCAAAAAATCCAACAGCTTGACCTCCTTCCACCAATCGTAGTTGTTGAGGATGACGAAGTTCTCGGAGAGGATTCTGGCGATGGTGGACTGAATGCCGAGGGTGTTGTGGCGGAGAGAGTCGAGGTCGAGGTTGGGACACTCGAGGGACTTGCTAGAGGGGTCTCCAACGCTAGCAGTGGCGCTGCCGATGAGGGCGACAGGCTGGTGGCCGAAGTGGTGGAACCAGGAGAGGACAATGAGGCCGAGGAGGTTGTCGAGGTGGAGAGATTGAGCGGTGGGGTCGAAACCACAGTAAACTTTGAGAGCTGAGGAGGAGGAGGAGGAAACGGCGGCGATGGCGTCGTGGAGGTCAGGACTGGTTAGGGATTCGATGAGGCCGCATTGCTGGAGGATTTCGATGACGTTGTTGTTGTTGTTAAGGCGAGGAGGAGAGGATTGGGATTGTGTGGAGGAGTGGTAGCAACAATAGATGTAGGATTCTGAATCAGTGATGGGTTAGGGATTTGTGTCTTCTTTGTTTTGTTTTAATTCAAAGGAAGGGGAACCAAATGTTTCTTTTTCTTTTTCTTTTAATTCTGAATTAAAAAAAATAAAATGTAAAACAGCGTCGTTTAAGTGGGTCTAACGGCAGCCACTAACAGAAATGCAACGGAGCCCTACATTGACAAAAATTGAAAGTTAGAAGACTAAATTGACAAAACTGAAAGTTTGAGGATTGAAATGAAAAAATGTGAAAGTTAAAGGGTCAATTTTGCATTTTTGCCTTTTTTTTATAATACTTTTATCCAAAAAAAAAAAAAAAAGTCAACTTGTTTTATTTAGCTTTTAGCATTTATCTATAATACTCTCAACAAAAAAGCTAAATAAGCAGTTTCCAAATGAAACTTTAATTTCTCACTTTCAAAACACACTCTACATGTTATTCTCTATTTTACAATATTTCCCATTGAAACAACCTATTTTCAACACACATAGCAACAAACCACCAACCCAACTCATATCAAACCTCAACCCCAAGCCGCAGCCACAAACCACTATCTCGCACTAACTCAGCAAATTGCCCTACTATAACTAACTTCTTAATTTTTAATTAGCATATTTATGGAGGAGACTCAATTCAACGAGATTCAAATGTAATTAAGGACGAGGTTGAGCAAAATTGAGAGATGTCAATCAAGCAAATTTGTAATGGAAGTGTAATTAAAAAGATCTTTGTTCTTCTTCATGCTCATTGTAGTTGTTTAGCCAATAGAATTCCTTTCAGCTGCACCACCCATACACACGGATCTTCTTATGTTACATTTATGTTTGCAATTTGTTAAAGTTGAGTTAGATGCAAAAGTAGTGGTTTCATTGATCTCTAACACAACTGAAACTAGTGGCGAGATCTCTACTCTTGTTGAAGATTGCAGGTGATGCTGCCCTAGTTTGGAGGATATTGAATTTGCAACAGGATTTTTGTGGTTTTTGATCATCCCACTATGATATTTTGTTGCTTTAAAATCGAGACAGTTTCGGTCTGTATGTTGACAGAACTTGTGATGGGCCTTCTAGCTCCTAATTTCTATAAACGAATTCTACTTTAATATAAATATATGGGTAAATTGCAAAATACACCCCTAACGTTTAGGGTTGTTTGGATTTTACACCCTAAAATTTGAAACTGGATTTTACACCCTGAAGTTTATCAGACCCTCCATTAGTGGTTTGCTGATGTGTTCGTTAAGTGCCACATCATATTGTAACATTTGCTAGTTGGACCAATTAAATATTGACATATGTTATTAACTATTTAATGTCTTTAACTAAAATTAAAATAAATCTATATTATTTTTTATAGCATTTCTGATTTGCAGGTTATTCGAAATTTTCCCAGGAAAATTAAGAATCTCTTTCCAAAGAAACACCGGAAAATGACAACACAATGCAAAAATCCAAATGAATCCAGCCATAAACAAATAAGGAAAAAAAAAATTCCCAGCATTTTCTGGGTAACCAAACAGAAAATTTTCCCAAGAAACCCAACACAATATGTTGGGCATTCAAAATTTCTCAAGAAATCAAGATTTTCTATTCAAACAAACACTAAAAAAATTACAACTCAAATTAAAAAACCATTCTAAAACACATTAACAATTTCAACAGGGCACATATCAATACCCACGGATCTACAAGCCCTCATTTCCCAAACCCAAATGAAATTCTCAAGCTTTCATAACCTAATCACCAAATCAACCAAAGGATAAAACAAAAAGAGAGAGAGATCGGCGGCCATCAGTGGTGGAGACCCCATTGACTTATGCTGCCGTGTATGGTGGCCATACTCGTGAGGTTCCGACATGGCTAAGCTTGAGAGAGAATCGAGCTTAGGAGAGAGAAACCTACGAGAATAGAGAGAAAGAGCCAACCTTCTGTGGCTCGCAATGGTTGTTGGTGGCAGCTGAGCTTTGGCTGCATGAAGCTTGGCCACCAACACTCGATTGACTCCGCCGTTGGCTTAATCTCCTCTTCACTGTCTCTCTCTGTCTCTGATGAACACGTCAGTTTGTGGTTCATTGATATTTTGTTGGTTTGATTGTTGCTGTGTGAGAAGTACTTGATGTTCATAAAATCTGAATAAACATTTTCTAATATTTTCTCTAGCTACCAGCAAAGGCTTAAGTTTAATGGAAGGGAAGAAGACATTAAGAAAGTGAATAATTCCTATGAGAAACCCAGCACAATAGTTGCCAAGGAAATTAATTATTTTATTTAAATTTTTTTTATTTAATTATTTTTACCAAATCTTTATTTTATTTATTTAAAAATTTTAAGCTATTTATCTAATGTGGATTTATTATATCCATATGTCATATTTTAATTGAATCAACTAGTACACTTCATTAGTTTATGTGGCACTTAACAAACATGTCAGCAACCCATTAACGGTGGGGCTAATTTTGCTGAAGTAAACTTTAGGGTGTAAAATCCAATTTTTCAAATTTCAGAGTGTAAAATTCAAGCAATCCCAAACATTAGGGGTGTACTTTGCAATTTATCCTAAATATATATATGTATAAAAGATTCATAGTGCGAAAATTATAACTATAAGCACAAAGAACCTTTAATGTTCAAAGTTCAAATACTTAGAAGAAAATACGCTTTTCATATTCAAAAATGTAATACATTGATTAAACATATTTTCCGTACTATATTTATAAAAAAAAAAATACTCAAAATTTAACTTAACATGGATATTCCTATCGCGCTCCTTTGCTTAAATTGGAGGGCTTGGCAAGCCTATCTAAACACATAAATACAAGAACGACAAATATACATTAGAGTTACAACAAGACCAGCCCTTAAACAATATTCACTATGCGTGTATATTTTTTATATCAACATAATCCCTGCAGGAGACGTGGGACAACAATCCATCAAGGTGGATGTGTGACAAATTTGGCTGACTAGCTTCTTTCATCTCCCACCCAATTGTTCTTCTCCTTGGGCCCAGTAGGACCTTCCTCTCCAGATAACTCAATAGGTAACTTATCAAATATATTCTCTACTGAATATCTGAGCATCACAGGCAAAAGATTAATTAGCTTATCCAGCTCAGTTCTTGAATCGTAAACAATAGTTGGACCCCATTCTCTCATAAAATGCAACCAAAAAGGCTCTGTAATAACCTCATCTCCAAGATACTCTGCTGCAACAAGTTCATAATGGATGCTTGAATCCACATACAAATTACTCCGAGCACAATCATTCCTCACTCCAATCCCGAGCTTTGCAGACCCCTGGAGATACATCCCGGGATGAGGGTAACTTGCATGTCCACTCTTTGATGAGTAAACAACAGCTTTATTTCCCTCTATGTACTCTAAGTCATAAGCTTCCACCCATTGACCACCACTATGCTGTGAATAATATATACTCCAAAGCTCACCCGTGAAGTTGCTTATACGAAGTGTGTAATGCTCCCAATCACCCACATGCTCCCCAATCTTGCTAAGAGCAATATTCAATAATCCAACTTTCAGTGTGGCAGGGCCATTGAAGGGGCAGAAAACCCACATTGCAATGTCAGTAAAAGTACCACCTAGAGCTGGCTTCACATGAACAACAAGTTTTGCACTTTCTAAGTTCCCATGTTTGACAATCTCTCTGCGATCATCACTCGGCAAGTCAATCCAAAATTCCCCATCATTCGTTCCCCCACCTGGCAAATTTGAGCCATTTGCATCAATATCCTCACCATATAGACTGCCAGCTTTGAACAATTGTGCTCCATTTTTGAAAAACCATGTAACAGAAGATGGCAAGAAGATCTCTTCAGGATGAAAGAAAACAGTGGGTCCATAGTGGTGGATAAGTGCATGAATCTGATCAAGATTTGGCATTGCAGGTAGAGTAGGATTTAAATTCTTCAAGCATGCAATAGGCATATCTTCTCCAGGAATCCAGTAGCTACTGCAGAAATATGTCCCCACAGGAACTCCTTTCCCCAGCATGCCCCGGTGATGGGGTCTAATACTCCAAACTCGGAACGGCAAGTTTGGAAATTTGTAATCGACATCAAGTATGAGGCGGTAAATTTCACATTCATCTGTTAGGTCACTTCTGACACATCTCACTTCATCCAATTCAGGCTTCTCTGGCTTGTTGGTAACCAAATAGCCCATGGGCTTGTAACCCTCAGGTGGTTGAGGTAGCCAAATATAACCACAGTCACCATACTTTTCATCACCCCCATCATTAGGACTCCACACTAATGTATAATCAAGAGGCACTTGAAGAGCCGGAGGCTTAATAGGGTCACAAGTATGAGCATTTTCTGGTGAATAAATAGGTACTTCCCTAGCCACAAGAACAAAACCTCGTAAAGGCAGGTTGTTAGGTTGGCAATAGTGACCAAGGCAATAGAATCCATCTGGTATTCCCACTGGTTTGTAAAACGTAACACCTTTCTTCTTGTCTTGTGATAGGTTGTAGCCCCAAATGAACTCAAACTTTGTGATCTTGATAACTTGTATTTCTCCAAGACTTATTCTTCCAGAAGCAAAACTTTCACCTGAGAAGGCAATCATACAATTAAGTAAATTATATGAAGAAGCTGAATTCTCATTCCAGCTTTAGACATGAAATCAATATATATATATGTATATATATCTGTGTGTGTGTGAAACATTGCCTATAAAGCACAATCAAAAGAGCCCCCCCGTCCTAGCATGACGTTTTTCCCCCTTCTTTGGAGTCACTTAAACACAATAAGTACAAAAGAAAATATAGAACAAAACAAGCAGAAAAAATAGTCATTAAACCATTAATTCAAATACCGGAGCTCTGAGGTTAGAAATCTATACACAGCTTTGACAAACCAATAACACCCTCCAAGGAACTTTAAACAGAAATTAAAATGGAAAAATATAGAAGTACTTTAAAAAAAAATTTAAAAATATATATATACATGAGCACACTAAAGAAACTTGGCTATACATGACCTCTATCAGAAGTAATAATCATATTACTTCTGATAGAGCAGAAAGAATTTTTATATATATATATATATATATATATATATGAGCACACTAAAGAAACTTCACTTTACATAACCTCTATCAGAAGTAATAATCATATTACCAAGTTGTCCATGCTAAGAATTTAGAATCACCCGCTGTTCCAAAAGTACAAATTGTAAGAGCAGAAAGAATTTATCAACACTACTTTCACACCCTTGGTCTTGTCATCACATTTCACAGAAGCATACAACTAATCGGATACTCAACTTTGAATATCTTTCCACAAAGTACACACTTCAACAGCAACAATTGAAGTCACAATAATGGTAGTCTATGTGCGTAGAATATTGAGCAAATGAAATGGCATTTACTTTCTTGTTTCTTTTCCCTCACAACAAAGTAGCCTACCGACAAAACAATACGAACCACCTTACCAAAGAAAAGGAATACAGACAGCTGGAAATTGAACAATGAATAAGGGCCCCTTTAACACAAATGTAATATTTTTCTCATCGTAAGGAGAAAGGTAAAGCTACACCATCAATCTCAAATTGACACAATCATTAAACTGTCCACAGGAAATCAAAGAAATTTGACATATTTGATAAGTTCAAGCTCTCTCTGCAGTACAAATCTGATTGACCACACAAATAACACAGAAACACTGACAAAAACAAAAACAACAATAACCAGAACAAACAGACAAACATAACTAAAAAAGCACTTTCACCAATAATCCATCCCGACAAGCCATAATCAACAATCCAGAAACACCCATTAACCAGAAAAACAAAATCTCAATCAAAACACTATCTTCAGCAACAAAACCCACATACCCATCAACCAAAAATACATAATTTACACAAGAAAACCAAAAAAAAAAAAAAAAAAAATTTCAGAACCCACGTTTTATTTTCAGAAAACAAACAAACAAATAAATAAATAAAACCCATAAGCTTTTACCTTCAGGCCATTGGGGAATGGGAGCTGGCAGTGAATAGGGTTGGGGCTGAAAAGGCTGAGAGAAATCGGCGGGTGTGTTCCAATAAAAGCATTTGCACCCAAACATAATCGCAAAAAGCTCTCTCACATACAATAAAATGGCTTTCAAAGCTTTGATCTTTAAGGCGTCTGATACTGAGAGTATATTTGTTTTGAACCCCCTCAGCATATTCCAAAAACTCCTATAATATTGGAGGGTTCACCTAGTATGACCCTCTTACACAATTATTTGGTTTTTGATAGTAATAGAGAGAGCGAGATCTCTGTTGTCTGTGTTGAAACTCTTGACTATTTTGAGGGTGGTGGAGTAGTATTTGTCGAAAGGGGTAGACATGGAAATGGCATGGAACATTTGGAAAGAAAAGGTTGGTTTTGTAAGGTAATAGAGTTCAAAAATATATTTATTAAAAAAAAAAAATTCCTATTTGTGGGTGGTGGGTCACCATGCAATTTTTAATGTATTTATATATATGGCCATATGGGTGCAATCAAATGGGTTGGGTTGCATTTTTTTTCATGCTTTAGTCAGTGAGTGGCCAAAGCTCGGAGGGACATGGAGAGGAGGGCCCCTCAAGTTTGAAAATTTGGTTCATGTTGTCTACCCAAAAAATAGAAATGAAAATAAAAGTTGCGGAGATATTTTCCTCCAAGCCATTACATAAGGTTTGAAAAGATTATTTATATATAGTTTTAGAGTAATACTATATTTATAATCTTTTTTACAATAATTTCATTATAATTTCTAAATAAGATATTGTTATTGGTTGTTATTGATGGATAATAAAAATAATTTTTGTAGTAGCCTTAGATTAGAACCATAAATAACTTGTCACTTAGAATTTATTAAAATTATTATGAAAATATTGTGGATGTGGAATTTCTCATTGTTTTAATCATGTCACTTTTTTAATGAGTCAGATGATTTATTTAAATAATACATACAGATAACCTTATTAATCATCATGTTATGGATTAATTAGAGGAGATAGTTTCAAATTGATCCGAAACTAAATTTTGTCCATTCTTTCCGGGACAAATTTGTAGCCAATGATCACAACTCCGACTAAAAAAATTAACATGGTTACATATTTTAATAATTTAACCGTTAAATTACATGTTTTTTATGTTTTTAACACACATATCAAATTCCATGTCAGTTGGATATTATTTACTATTCAATCCATAAACTTGTTTTTTATGCATAATTTTAGACTACAAAATTTTAAAATTTAAACATTTAATTGATCGCATAGCTATTAATCTTTGATCTTCTGAAAATTTTGCAAACATAAAAGATATAAAAAGAAAACGTAATCCAATGGTAAATATGTCAAAATTCACATCCAATAAAAAAGTATTCAGTAGAGTTGTAGCTAAACTTTGTCATTATTTTGGATACTAAATAAATACTAGCCAAAATATGTCAAATTAATTTTTTTTTTCAAATTAAAAATGGGAAAGAAACCAAAATAAAATGAGAAGTTTTTCTTTCACCTTCGTCTTTCAACTTCATTTTTACAATAAATTACCCCCAAAAAAAAAAAATTAGTACCTCTCAATTATTTTCAAAATGATGCGTTACCTATCTTAAAATAGTCTTACATGCACCTTAAAATTCAACAATTCTATCGTCTAACACCGTAGGGTTTACCTTCTTCTTTAAATTTTATTCCAAATTATTTTTTTTTCCCCCCTAAAGAGGGGATACTTGTATAAACATTAAAAAATTAGTAGAAAATTAATTTGTGAAAGTAGAAAAACAGAGGAGCTGAGAGCAAAGAGAGGAGTGGCTAGGAGTAGAGAGAACTAAAGAGAAAAGAGGGATGTAGGGTTTTTTTATAAGCAAGACTTAGTTACAGTACTTAGGTGTTGTTCCTTAGGTTTCCCTTTTAAGATTCTGCCATGTGAATTTTTTTTTATGAGAATGAAATGTATTTTGTAATTAAATAGTCACATGGTTGAATCTTAAGAGGTGAACCTAAGGAACAACGCCTAAATTACTGTACTTAGATTTGGTACCTTTTTTATTAAGTCAAAGGAAAATAAAAACCAAGTGGGTCTCCTATGGGCTGAAGACCAACGGCTACTAAAACCCAACAAAAACTTTTTATTTTTTGGATTCTTCAATGCAAAGAGCAACCGCCTTCATGGCATCTTGAAGTAATGGATCTTCCCCATTGTTGAGGGCCATTTGTGGAAGCCCAGTGGAAAGAAAGGCCCAATGATGAAGGTCACAAGGAATTGACTGTGTAAATAGTAAAAAAGACCATTAGGCCCAAGCGGCAGGAATAATGGGCCACTAGCCCAACAATGTATACATGGGCCTTGAAAAGGCAAACGGGTTCAAAGAAGCTAGGAAAGAAAGAAATAGCATCCCATGGGCAGAGTATGAGTTAGAAAAGAGAGAAAGGGTCGCTGCAGGCCCAAGGTAGTGTAAACTAAGAGAGTAAGGGATTTATGGCAGGCTCATAAAACCCAAAGATAAGGATAAGGTTATTGGGCCGGGGAAGCCCAATGAAGTTAGTAACAAAGCCTATGGGAGTGTGGAATTAGCAAACAGGCCGAGGAAGCCCAAAAGAATTAGCAAACGGGCCGTGGATGCCCAAAAGAAGAAAACAAAGGGACATAGGAGCCCATGAGTAAAAAGAAACAAAACAGTGTCTATGATAGGCCACTGAGAAAAGGAATAAAACGGCCGGCCCAAAAAAGGGGCCCAGCAGGATTGAGTCATTACGGCAGGAATTACAAGCCAACGCGGCAGGCAGCAAAGAAAACCAAAGGTGGGCCAAAGAAATATAAAGCCCATCATCATACGAAGCCCAGCTTCTGATTGGAGCGAAGGACCAAAAGAAAGCCCGCATGAAAGGCCAGGAAATGCAGACGGAGAGTCTTCAGGTTACGGCAGACACATGAGCAGCAGGCAGACTCTTGGACAAATTTGAAAGGGGAGCACGCGCAAGGCCCAGGCGCCACCAGCCTGTACCCAGCCAATATAGGACATGGTGGGGCCATGGGCCAGAGGTAAGAGGTAAAGGGGGGTGTGGTTTGGTGGTGGGGAGAGGGGAAAAGATCTATTTTCGGCCCCTGCTCAAACCTCTTTTGGGAGGTATGTCCTACTGGGATGATAGACCACCCAAAAGAGGCAATTTGAGAGGGAACCGTTGAGGGCATGCTCTGAGTGTGAGGAGAGAGGGGATTAACATCGTGGCAGGAAAGGCCGCGATGCACAGAGGGACAAAAACGAGTCCGCCTCTGTCTGGCAGGGGTTTTGTGTCGCACAGTATGGTCGGCAGGTACATCCAGATCAGACAAAGGTGGTTAAGGGGCAAGACGGTAAAACACTAGCCACTGCAGGCACTATAAAGAGGCCCTTGCCGTGCCCTATAGAATAGGTCAAAAAACAGAGGATATATCTCACAACGCAAAAAGAAAAACAGAGCAAAAGGAAAAAGAAAAAAAGATAAGAACGAAAACAGAGAGAAAAGAAAAGAAAACTAAGAAAGAAAGAAGAGAGTTAGTTCAAAGAGCATGCGCCAATAGATCGGCTTCCCTCTCTCCCTCTTCAAAACCTTACATTTCTCCAAAAAACGCAAACGAGAACTTTCCCAGTGAGACTATAACCATTCAGGGCCGACTCCCTCAAAGCCATTAATTCCCATAACAGGATTCTTCCTAGGGGACTATTTGCATTGAGAAGAAGCGTTCTCCCCTCTTTGGGTTTGCTGCGGCAGACGAAGCTTATAACTTAATTTTTTGCCTATTCAAATTAATCAGTATTATGCTCTTTATTTTCCTTAGTAATTGATATCATTATGACTGTAATCCTGTTTTACTAACCGGAAATACATAGCACTCTGTTTTAGTCATTATTATATCTGCCTGCCATAACTTGTCTGCAACAGTCTAGCCTGTCATAGCTTGCCTGCTACGATTCTGCTCGCCGTAAACTTGCTCCTAGCAGGCGTGGCATAAGTTTGTGCACAAACCGGCCCAAGTTGAGTTACAATTAAACTGGCCCCAGCTTCCTTACTCAGAAACACTAGGGCCCATCATTGCAGGAGGCAGCCCAGCCCATTACCGCAGGAGGCAGCCCAATCCTACCAGAAAAGGCCCCCACATTAAATTGGCGACTTCACTAGGGAGCTGGGAAGCAGACAGGGGTGAAGGAAAAGAAAACAGCACCCCTCGCAAACAATGCCACCCAAGTCTAGGACGACACGAAATATGAGTGTCGTGCCCTCACAAGCAGAATCTAGGCCAACGACGCCTCATCAAGAACAACTTAACCAGACGAAAGGTGCCAACAGAACGGGAGCTGATCCTCAGCCTCAAGCAAGAGTCCCCGTAGACAATGTCAACACCTTCGTCGAAGTGTTGCAATCATTGCAGCACTCGCAGCAACAAATGATGGAAGAGATCCGCCAACTAAAGGCGGACAAAACAAAAGAAAAAGGCAGCCAGCATGACCCAGATCATGCGGCAGACGGAGTAGAGACACTGGTAGGAGGTGCCCCACGGAGCGCAGGACAGCGTTTCATTACCATGGCTGAGGTAGCGGCTCTCTTGGAGCAAGAGAGAGCCAGAACACCAAAGGAGAGATTTTACTCAAGAAGACCTCCCTACCCTCTAAAAGTGCTCAGCAAGCCATACCCCGAGAGGTATGAACCAAGGGCCTTTGCCCAGTACGATGGCAGGAAGGGAAGTGCAGTAGAGCACGTGAGCAAATTCAAAGTCACTATGCGACCAAGCATACACCTGGTACATCGGTTTAAAGCCAGGATCAATCGCAACTTGGGATGACATGGTGGACGTATTTTGCACTAAATACTTTCACGGAGAAGAAACGGTGACGCTTGCAACTCTGCAGGCAACAAAGCAAAGAAACGGAGAAGATCTAATGGAGTACATCAAACGATTCAGGGACATAGCACTTGATTGCTATGATCACTGCGAGGAGAGGACGTTGGTAGAAATGTGCATGACCAATATGATTCGGGAGTTCAGAGATGTCCTGGAAAATCTGGAGATTTCCCAGTTTGCGCAGCTATTACAGAAAGCAAGAAAGACGGCTCAGTCCGTGAAACCCAGTTCAGACAAAGCGGAACGCACCGCAAGCTATGGCCGTGTCTACTGGAAACCAGAGAAGGAGAACAGAGGGGAGGGAGTATGATACACCTCTACCCCTGCCATGCACTCCTAAGGAGCTGGAGGTGCTACTTGACAAGTGGATAGCAGATGGGATCTTTAAACCCAACCAGGTTTCTAGAGAGCCAACAGAAGAAGAAAGGAGAGATCATCGCTTCTGCCGCTTGCACAATTATGTGCAACACCCCACCGCAGAATGTTGGGCGCTCCGCAGGCTAGTGCACCGCAAGATCAAAGAAGGCACATTAGAGCTGACCCAGCAGGAGGTTCAAAGAAACCCACTCCCAAACCACAAGGGAAAGGGTGTGGCAGCCGTAGTAATATGTGCGGACCCAGGAGAAGATGAGGAAGAGAACTTGGCCCTGCCTGCCGCAGCAATTACTACCCTTCAGCAGAGTGCCAAGTTCAAAAATCTATTCGAGCAGTTGGGGCTTACGGCAAAAGAAAGAAAAATAGCTACGGAGGCCTTGGTAAGCATCGCCTCCGGCGCAGGGGTGGAATGCCTGTCAGCGGAGATATCAGAAGACAGGGCCCTCCTGCAGGAATCAACGGAGATCACATTTAGCAGTGAAGATATGGAAGTAGGGCACCCAGATCATCGAAGGCCTCTCTACTTAGCAGCATCTATAAATCAAATCCCCATCAAGAGGGCCCTGGTGGATACAGGTGCTTCTGTAAATCTCATCCCATTAAGCACCTTACAAGCCGCAGGAATTTCAGAAAGAAAGATCCAAGGATGCCCGATTGAAGTAACAGGATTCGGTGGGAGAGGTGAATACACCGCAGGCCACATTCAGTTATGGTTGAAAGTAGGTCCTATAGCCTCTCTAGCTCGCTTCCACGTAGTCAGAACGAAAGTATCTTACCATGTACTTTTGGGGAGGCCTTGGTTACACAAACATCGACTAGTCCCGTCCACATACCACCAATGTGTGAAGGGAAGATTGAATGGCAAGATGATACGCGTAGCAGCAAACCCTTCGCCATTCGAGCAGGCAGAAGCCCACTTGGTAGAAACCATGTTTTATGTTCAATGGGCTCCATCTGGAGAAAACGTGGTTGCAAAACCACAAGGCACCTTTGTGCCTAGGTGGAAAGATGTTCAAGATGACCCAAAACCTGACTTAAGAGAGCTACTGGCACGAAAGAAGAAAAGAAAAGAAGCGCCTGCCGCAGAGCTGGATGAAGTACCTCGGTGCGTCAGGATCCGAGGCCTTGATGGCAAGATTATCTACAAATTATGAAGGTGCGTGGGACCCACGGGTGAAATGCAAGTGGGTCCCGCCCAAAAGGGGCAACACAAGAGTTTGGCATGTTGCGTTATTGAAAGAGGTTTGGAAAAAGAAGAAGGGAAGGACGAGGCAGTTACGACAGAAAGGGACATCCAGGTTATGGCAGCGGAAGAGTTGGAAGAGGTTGACTTGGGGTCTGATTCGCAAGAACCAAGGCCCATCTCAATCAGTGCAAGCCTAATGGAAACGGAGAAGTCAGAACTCATATTACTGCTGAAAGAATTCAAAGACGTCTTTGCTTGGGATTACAATGAAATGCCAGGGCTCGATCCCAGGCTTGTCACGTATACGTTGAATGTGGACCCAGAGGCCAGGCCGGTGGCCCAGCCTGCCAGGATATTCCACACAGAAATATAAGGGCAAATAGTCAAAGAAGTACAGAAGTTACTAGCCGCAGGATTCATCAAGCCTATCCAGCATCCCCGCTGGCTATCCAATATAGTACCTGTGAAAAAGAAGAATGGGCAGATAAGATGCTGTGTGGATTTCAGGAATCTTAACAAAGCTTGTCCCAAGGACGAATTTCCATTGCCAAACATGGATTTGCAGATAGATTATGTGGCAGGAAACGCCATGTTCTCATTCATGGATGGTATCAGTGGATATAATCAGATCAAGATGGCGCCAAAAGATGCAGAGAAAACTGCCTTCAGGACACCCATGGGCAACTTCTATTATACTATGATGCCCTTCGAGCTAAAAAATGCAGGTGCGACCTACCAGCGGGCAATGACGGCCATATTCCATGATATGATGCACAAGGAGCTGGAAGACTATGTGGATGACATAGTGGTCAAGTCAAGAAAAAGGGAAGAACACTTTCGGGTGTTGAAAAGAGTATTCGAAAGATGCAGAGCTTTTAAGTTAAGAATGAATCCCCTCAAGTGCGCATTCGGAGTGTACTCTGGGAAATTTTTGGGTTTCCTGGTTCACAGCAGAGGCGTGGATGTGGATCCAGCCAAGGCCACAGCCATAGCAACCATGAGACCTCCTGCCACAGTAAAAGAACTGAAAATCTTCTTAGGAAAAGTTTCATATATTCAGAGGTTCATCCCTGGCTTAGCATCAATTACCTCTGCTTTCACCAAGTTGCTCAAGAAAGGGCAAAGTTTTGAATGGGGGGAAGTGCAGCAGACGGCCTTCAAAAGGCTGCAGCAGATAATGATGAACCTGCCCACGGTGCAGGCTCCTATTCACAAAAGACCGTTGTTACTCTATCTGGCTACCAACTCATACGCCATTGGCGCGCTAATCGCTCAGGAAGACGGAGGTGGTACTGAGCAGCCAATATACTACATCAGCCGCGCCTTAAAAGACGCCGAAACTCGTTACCCAAGAGCAGAGAGAGCGTGCCTAGCCATTGTTTACGCTTCGCAGAGGTTGCGTCACTATTTCTTGGCATACGAAGTATGGCTGATGACTAAGTCACATGCCATTAAAGCTCTGCTACAATAGCCGATTCTCTCCGGCAAGATATCCCAGTGGTTGCTGCAATTGTCACAATACGACTTGAGAATGGGGATGTCTAAAGCAGTGAAAAGTCAGGCTATAGTGGATTTATTAGCGCAGTTTCCAGGAGAGGAAGAATTCCCACTAGACGATGAAGTTCCAGGGGAAGTAGCTATAGCAGAAGAGGTCAGGGAACAGTGGGTAATGAAATTTGATGGGTATTCTACTGCCCATTCCGGAGGGGTAGGAGTAGTTCTGTATCATGAAGAAGACAAGGCAGTGGCGCTATCGTTTAAGTTAGAATTCCCCTGTTCAAACAACACGGCGGAGTACGAGGCCTACCTAACTGGGCTTGCCACAGCGCTCGAAATGGGAGTCAAACACTTAAAAGTGCTGGGAGATTCGAACTTGGTCGTCTGCCAGGCCAAAGGAAGTTTTTCCTTAAAAGAACCCAGCCTAGCTCTGTACAGAGCAATGGCCCAGAGGATAGAAGAGAAATTCTCAACCTTTGAGATAGAACATGCTCCGAGAAATGAAAATCGGTTTGCGGACGCGTTAGCCGCCCTGGGTTCGCAGATAATCTTTGAAGGGAGTAGTACCAACGTAGAAGTCAGTAAAAGGAAGGAATCGATCATCGAAGTATTGAAGGAAAAGTTCCAGGAAGAACAGGACGAAAGGGATTGGCGAATCCCCATAAAGGAGACCTTGGTAAAGGGGGACGACGCAGCAGAATTGAAGGTGTTAAAAGACTATGCTTTGGTAAAAGAAGAGCTGTACCGTAGGATGCCAAGTGGGGTTTTATCCCGATGCGTGGGCCTGGAGGAAGCCCAGAGAAAATTGAAGGAAATACATGACAAGACCTGTGGGTCCTGTGAGGAAGTCAGTCTTTACCGCAAACTCCAGAGAGTAGGCTTCTATTGGCCAAACATGGGTAAGGACGCAGATCAAGTACAAACCCAATGTGGGACCTGCCAGCTTGCGGCAGACAGGAAGGAGAGTTATGCTGTGTTCGTTAGCGAGGACTGGAGGACCCCCTTTATGCAGTACCTGGTGGAAGGTGTCCTGCCACAAAGACACAGCGAGAGGTACAAACTTAAGAGGTTGGCAACACGTTACTTCTTGCACAACACAGTCCTTTTTAAAAGAGGATATGATGGAGACCCTTTGAGGTGTTTGGGTCCTGAAGAGGCTAAAGAAATGATAAAAGAAGTACATTCTGGGGAATGTGGTGAACACCAGGGGAAGAAAAAGCTTTACAGATGCCTACTGCAGATGGGCTACTACTGGCCAACCATGAAGAAAGACACGGCAGAATTTGTAAAGAAGTGTCACAGTTGTCAGGTACAAGCCAATTTAATCCATACCCATCCACAAGGCTTGCACAGCATGGTCACCCCATGGCCCTTTCACACCTGGGGGCTAGATTTGGTGGGGCCAGTCAACCTGCCATCACGTAGGTACATTTGGATATTAGTAGCTACAGAATATTTTACCAAGTGGGCGGAGGCGATACCACTCTGCAAGGCCACAGGCGGAGCAGTGGCAAACTTCATCAAAGAAAATATAATTGTGAGGTTTGGAGTGCCCCACAGGATCATCAACGACAACGGCACACAGTTTGTCAACAGCGATGTAAGAAGAATGCTTGAGTTCTACCAAGTCAAGCACCACAGATCATCACCCTACTATCCTCAAGGGAACGGGCAGGCAGAGGCGACAAACAAAATTCTCATAAAAATCATTAGCAAAATGAGCCAAGAGTATGCGGGAGGATGGGCAATGCACCTGCCAGATGCTCTCTGGGCATACCGAAAATCACCAAAGTCAGCCACGGGCTTTTCACCCTTCTCCTTAGTCTACGGAACCGAAGTAATGAGTCCAGCAGAAATGATGACACCGTCCCTAAAGGTTATGCAGATGCAGGAAAAGGAAAAAGAGGAAGGAGTCTTCGCAGCAGAAAGGCTTGAGAACCTGGAAGAACTTGATGAAAAGAGGGAAGAAGCCCAGGAGCGCAGCCGCAGATACAGGCAGAAGATGACTGAAGCCTACGGCAGGATGACCAAGGAGCGAGTGTTTGCGGAAGGACAACTAGTGCTAAAAGTGGCAAATTATGTCAGGCGAGGTCTGGCAGGACCATCTAAGTTTGCACCAAAATGGGAAGGACCCCTTGTGATAAGAGAAGCGCATCAAAGTGGATATTATCGCCTGACTCAAATAGATGGCAGGGACTTGATAGACCCCATCAATGGAAAATGGTTGAAGCGTTATTTTGCTTAGAAAGGGAAATTATGTGGTTGACCACCTTTCCTCAACTATCTGTTTATGTCTTCCTTTTCTTTTTGATTTTTTTTCCCTTTTATTCCTCCAAGTGATTATGTCACAAGAAAAGTTGTAACATGCTTTCATGAGTGTGCAATGAAAAGGTACGAAATATTAGCATCATGTTATAGCAGTAGTAAAAGAAAAGAGGAAATAGCAAAGTGTAGCATCATTACAAACTCAAAGTGTGGCAAACACAAGCCAAGCAACTACGGCTGGAAACATAAAAGTGTTTTGTACGACATAAACAGAGAAACAAAGAAAAGGAAAGGGAACGGTGCTATCATCAGTGAAGTCCAGAAATGAGACTCTGATCCCCAAAGCGACTAGGTCCACTAATGCCGGAAAGAAGATGCTCGCGGCGACCCTCCAAATCAGCCACCTCCTTCTTCAAAAGCTCGATGCGGACATCTATGGCCTCAATGGCTGGACGCACTTTCCTCATAAAAAAGGCTCGGGCAATCTCACGTAGATGCTCAAGAATGAACTCCACAGCAAAACCTACACTGATAAGCTCCTGCACTGCAGCCCTCCACTGCAGAATTCTCTCGGCAGAAACAGTGTCGATGAAATTATGCTCAATATTGTTTAGCATACATCCCAACATTTTCAAGAAATGCTCCCTGGCAGAACGGCCCAGACGAAAGCCCTACATAAAGTTGCCATGACTGCTGTAGATCATCACTAAGTGAGAAACACAGTCGTCAGGGACTCGAAAGCCATAAAAGTCCACATAGGGAGGACCGGAAGCCCAAAACTCTGCCGGACCAAGGTCATTAACTTCCGGCTGATCAAAACAGGCGAAGAAAGATGCAGCATCATCTGGAATGGCGATATAACTACTACTGCCCGCCTCAAACTGAGAAGGAATAGTAGGAAGCGGACCTGCGATAAAGGGAGTGGAACACAAGGGAACATATAAAATAAAATATAAAAAAAGAAGAAAGGGGGGGGGGGGGCAGAGGACCCATGGCAGATGCGTGCAAAAAGAAAAAAGGGAGAGAGAAGTGAAGAAAAGGGACTCACCTCAGGCTCAGGATCATCAAGAAAAATGGGGCGAGCAGCTGATGAATCTTCCTTGTACTTAGACTGAAAGGAAAAAGATAAAAAAAGGTTGGCGAGTTGGCCGCAAGATAATTAAGAAATCTCATTAGAAAAGAAAATAAAAAGAGGAAAAAGGACTTACTCTCCGTTCAGTGGCAGATACGGGGTGAGGAGTGGTTTTCCTTTTGCTACCACGAGTCTTGACAGCCGGCGGAGCACCTGCAAAAGGCAGTGGTGTGGCTGGCTTGGTTTTGTTAGCAGACTTAAACTTGGCAGCAGACCTGGGTTTGCAGGCGCCTTTTCACTTAGAGCAGGAAGGTTAATCACTTAGAGCAGGAAGGTTAATCACTTTAACTTTTTTCTCCCAACCAGGGGGATAGTCACCGGCATGCCAAAACCACCCTCTCTTCTCTGCGTCCCACTCAAAGATGGCTGACCGGCTCTGTTTCCTAGCATACGCCAGAACAGACCTGGAAGGAAGTAGCAGGCGAGGGTTAGCCGATGTAACCGTACTCAACCCTTCAGGAGGAATGAGGGAAAAGCCACGGCTCCCAGCTAACTCGGCAACAAATGAATCCATCACTGCATGCCAATAGCCGTGCATGGGAAAAGTACAAACACCCTCCCTCAAGGAACCAAGAACTGTGACGGCATCGAAGCGCTTCCTCCAAAAATCAAAGGCAGTAGGCCGCAGGAAAGGATGGACCGAAGTAGGAGCTCTCATCATAGAAGAAAGGTCATTAGGAATGTCTTGATCCAGCCCAAACTGCCTTCTCACCCGGTTGGCAGGATAGTGGACAAACCTAATACCTTCATCCGCTAAGTAAGGCAGCCAGCCGGCATCGGTAGCGGCAAGATAAGTGATCCTAGTCTCATCAAAGCCTACCAATGGAGTGGTAGTCCCAACAGCATCAACAAACGGACCCATGGCAGAGTCCTCACAAGTATAACCAGCGCCCAAATTTCTATATGCTCGCCAAGAAAAACCCATGCCTTCATCGAAAGATTTAACTACAAAATAGCCTATCGGCTTCAAACCACACCAATGAAAAGCAAGTGGAAAGTCAGATTCAAACCTGCCACAGAAGTCGGTGATCTCCCTCGGGCAACTCTGGTACTTCTCCTTGGCAAATCGGGCAGGTCTACACTTCGCCAAATATTGAGCACAACGCTCAAACATCCACTGCTGAAGTATGGTGGAATGAACAGAAGAGGTGACAATATGGCAGGACCCAGCCTGCTGCTCATTGTTATGAAGAATGTCCAACTGAACGTATAAATGCCCCAGAAACATGGGGGCTAGCGGCAGGCTCACCCCCACAGATATTTTAATAGCCAAACAAAAATACAAGGGTTTTATGGCATAATGAGGGTGGGACCCAAAAACAAACTTACTAAGCCAAAAAGCAATAAAAGCCGCGCGGCGGGCGGTAGCAGAAAACTTGGAAGAGGAACTCACCCAGTAGGATAACTTGGCGTTTCCGGCCATCCTTGCCCTCAGTTCAACTTCGATGGCCTCCTCCTCAGGAGAAAGCTCTAAAGCGGCAGGATCAGTATCGCCGAGAATGGGCAAGAGCAACTGGTCGGCCACATCTTCAAGAGTTACAGTAAGTTCGCCGCACGAGAAGAAAAAGGTGTGAGTGGTAGTGCACCACCGGCGGACCAAGTGGCGGAGGTTATAGAGGTCACGAAAATTTGACAAACACCGAGAAGAGACCACGGCCTTCAGAACGCCGGCCCGTTGCAATAAACCCATAAAGCCTGTGTCGGAAAGCTCACTATCAACCCACTCCTTCCAACCCAGGGATGCGCCGGACCCAAATTCAAAGTGAAGGGGTACTGGGAGTGAAACACCTTGGCGAATGGACAAATCGGGGATTGAAGAGGCCAACGGAGCCCAGGAAACGTCAGGGTCTCGCCGGATAAGGGTAATCAGCACACGGCCTCGCGGCAGCGGTACATATTCACCAGGAACTTTTGGGAAGTGAGCGCTGGTTTCATACCACGGGTCGATTAAGGGAGCGAACTCGCCGTCAGGGTTGCGCTCCGCCTCCTCCTCAATGGACCGCTCCGAATTGGAACGATCCACCTCCTCAGAAACAACAGGGGGGTCGAAGGCTGCCGCCTTCCCCTTGCGACGGGAAGAACTAGGACTTTTCGCCGGAGACATGATGGAGAAGTTTAACCGGAAAGAATGGGTATGGTCGACTTGAAGAAAGAAGGAGATGTGAAGAGCGTGCGTTTTGGGAGAGAAAATGATTTGTGTTTAAAACGCAGAAGGATTTCTTTTTTAAATACCCACATTAATGTTCGCACGAAAAGAGGTGAAGGGTCAGCCATCAGAAGGGAATGAAGTTAATGAAGCGGCGGCTCTGTTTTGAAAATAACTGCCAAAATGGGAAATTCGAAGAGACAACCCTGTTCGCAG
This sequence comes from Quercus agrifolia, assembly GCA_029955455.1. Taxonomy (NCBI): domain Eukaryota; kingdom Viridiplantae; phylum Streptophyta; class Magnoliopsida; order Fagales; family Fagaceae; genus Quercus; species Quercus agrifolia. Next base: position 38,892,222 of record JARQAD010000007.1, on the reverse strand, counting down.
CAGGAAGGAGGATATATGTATGAATAAGAAGGGGTCCACGGCTTAAAAAAAAAAAAAAAAAAAAAAAGACCGCGAAAAAGGAAAAGAAGAGAGAAGATGAGAAAGGGGCAGAAGCGTCCTTTCATTCACATATGAATTACAGAAACATTTCATATGTTCAGGGGGCTAAATGTTGAGGGCCATTTGTGGAAGCCCAGTGGAAAGAAAGGCCCAATGATGAAGGCCACAAGGAATTGACTGTGTAAATAGTAAAAAAGACCATTAGGCCCAAGCGGCAGGAATAATGGGCCACTAGCCCAACAATGTATACATGGGCCTTGAGAAGGCAAACGGGCTCAAAGAAGCCAGGAAAGAAAGAAATAGCATCCCATGGGCAGAGTATGAGTTAGAAAAGAGAGAAAGGGTCGCTGCAGGCCCAAGGTAGTGTAAACTAAGAGAGTAAGGGATTTATGGCAGGCTCATAAAACCCAAAGATAAGGATAAGGTTATTGGGCCAGGGAAGCCCAATGAAGTTAGTAACAAAGCCCATGGGAGTGTGGAATTAGCAAACAGGCCGAGGAAGCCCAAAAGAATTAGCAAACGGGCCGTGGATGCCCAAAAGAAGAAAACAAAGGGACATAGGAGCCCATGAGTAAAAAGAAACAAAACAGTGTCTATGATAGGCCACTGAGAAAAGGAATAAAACGGCCGGCCCAAAAAAGGGGCCCAGCAGGATTGAGTCATTACGGCAGGAATTACAAGCCAACGCGGCAGGCAGCAAAGAAAACCAAAGGTAGGCCAAAGAAATATAAAGCCCATCATCATACGAAGCCCAGCTTCTGATTGGAGCGAAGGACCAAAAGAAAGCCCGCATGAAAGGCCAGGAAACGCAGACGGAGAGTCTCCAGGTTACGGCAGACACATGAGCAGCAGGCAGACTCTTGGACAAATTTGAAAAGGGAGCACGCGCAAGGCCCAGGGGCCACCAGCCTGTACCCAGCCAATATAGGACATGGTGGGGCCATGGGCCAGAAGTAAGAGGTAAAGGGGGGTGTGGTTTGGTGGTGGGGAGAGGGGAAAAGATCTATTTTCGGCCCCTGCTCAAGCCTCTTTTGGGAGGTACGTCCTGCTGGGATGATAAACCACCCAAAAGAGGCAATTTGAGAGGGAACTGTTGAGGGCATGCTCTGAGTGTGAGGAGAGAGGGGATTAACATCGTGGCAGGAAAGGCCGCGACGCACAGAGGGACAAAAACGAGTCCGCCTCTGTCTGGCAGGGGTTTTGTGTCGCACAGTATGGTCGGTAGGTACACCCAGACCAGACAAAGGTGGTTAAAGGGCAAGACGGTAAAACACTAACCACGGCAGGCACTATAAAGAGGCCCTTGTCGTGCCCTATAGAAGAGGTCGAAAAACAGAGGATATATCTCACAACGCGAAAAGAAAAACAGAGCAAAAGGAAAAAGAAAAAAAGATAAGAACGAAAACAGAGAGAAAAGAAAAGAAAACTAAGAAAGAAAGAAGAGAGTTAGTTCAAAGAGCATGCACCAATAGATCGGCTTCCCTCTCTCCCCCTTCAAAACCTTACATTTCCCAAAGAACGCGAACGAGAACTTTCTCAGTGAGACTATAACCATTCAGGGCCGACTCCCTCAAAGCCATTAATTCCCATAACAGGATTCTTCCTGGGGGATTATTTGCATTGAGAAGAGGCGTTCTCCCCTCTTTGGGTTTGTTGCGGCAGACGAAGCTTATAACTTAATTTTTTGCCTATTCAAATTAATCAGTATTATGCTCTTTATTTTCCTTAGTAATTGATATCATTATGACTGTAATCCTGTTTTACTAACCGGAAATACATAGCACTCTGTTTTAGTCATTATTATATCTGTCTGCCATAACTTGTCTGCAACAGTCTAGCCTGTCATAGCTTGCCTGCTACGATTCTGCTCGCCGTAAACTTGCTCCTAGCAGGCGTGGCATAAGTTTGTGCACAAACCGGCCCAAGTTGAGTTACAATTGGACCGGCCCCAGCTTCCTTACTCAGAAACACTAGGGCCCATCATTGCAGGAGGCAGCCCAGCCCATTACCGCAGGAGGCAGCCCAATCCTACCAGAAAAGGCCCCCACACCCATCATCATACTTTGCTTTCAAAAAGAAAAGCCTTTTCATGGTGGAGCATAGCCGCCCAAGCAAAGAAGCTGGTACTGCAGGTGCATGAAAAAAAACACTCTTGGTGAGAAAAGTGCATTTTTCTTGCAAATGTCTTTAAGAAAAAGAGAAGCTTTCACCATAAAATAGAGCAAATGATAGTGGGATGCTACCTCTGCAACATTTTCACTACACAACAATCATCAAGTGATAAGCCCTATTTATAACACACATGACACCTTAAATTAGTTTATTGCTTTTGTGAAAGGAAAATGAAAATGGTAAACCTACAAAATTATTTTACAAACTCTTGATGTGATGAGTAATTGTTAGTAAATAAGAAAGTAATTTTGTTAGTGAACCAAAATGAAAATTAATAAAAAAAATTTACAAATATTATAAAATAATTTGTAATTATAACATTACTTGTGATGTAACATTAGTAATGTAACATAGCACTCTGTTTTAGTCATTATTATATCTGTCTGCCATAACTTGTCTGCAACAGTCTAGCCTGTCATAGCTTGCCTGCTACGATTCTGCTCGCCGTAAACTTGCTCCTAGCAGGCGTGGCATAAGTTTGTGCACAAACCGGCCCAAGTTGAGTTACAATTGGACCGGCCCCAGCTTCCTTACTCAGAAACACTAGGGCCCATCATTGCAGGAGGCAGCCCAGCCCATTACCGCAGGAGGCAGCCCAATCCTACCAGAAAAGGCCCCCACACCCATCATCATACTTTGCTTTCAAAAAGAAAAGCCTTTTCATGGTGGAGCATAGCCGCCCAAGCAAAGAAGCTGGTACTGCAGGTGCATGAAAAAAAACACTCTTGGTGAGAAAAGTGCATTTTTCTTGCAAATGTCTTTAAGAAAAAGAGAAGCTTTCACCATAAAATAGAGCAAATGATAGTGGGATGCTACCTCTGCAACATTTTCACTACACAACAATCATCAAGTGATAAGCCCTATTTATAACACACATGACACCTTAAATTAGTTTATTGCTTTTGTGAAAGGAAAATGAAAATGGTAAACCTACAAAATTATTTTACAAACTCTTGATGTGATGAGTAATTGTTAGTAAATAAGAAAGTAATTTTGTTAGTGAACCAAAATGAAAATTAATAAAAAAAATTTACAAATATTATAAAATAATTTGTAATTATAACATTACTTGTGATGTAACATTAGTAATGGATTTTACACACAAGCTACAGGACTAATTAGGCCAGTCATGCCAAAACACAAGAATAAGCCAGAGTCCAACAACTAGCTCCTAATCTTAAGCCCACTATCTCAAGATATCATTTAAGATGGCCCATTAGCATAAAATGAACCATCTAGAAACAAAAGTGTTTGAAACAAACTTATCACGCCAGCATGAGCTATCTAGAAACATTGCAAAAGGTTAAAATAAAGTCTAAAATGTAAAATCATGTGATTCCTTGGCACTGGAAAACAAAAATACCTTTGCCCAACAACCTCACAAATATTTATACCTATGAAGTCACCATTAAGTTAAGATTGTACTCATTTTTTTCTTTTCTTTTTTAACTCAAGTATGATTATCCGAGAAAGCGTGTGAGCTACAATGATTATAGGATAGTCATTATCGAATCTGTCCTTATTCACTCACACTGTCACACACACATACGCATGCAAATATAAAAACTCTAAACAATTGTGAAGATTAGTCCAATCTTACCTCAACATTTGCCACCTGTACGGTTCTCAAAATAACATGCACCAAAACCAAACAAACAACATATGCCCAGAAATTTAAACGTGTCTAGAACAGAAGGAATTAGGGTCAAACTGTCAAAGTCTTATGCAGCGTGGTACCACGCGCCTCAGCTTTGTATGCAGATACAGGCTGTTAAGGTCCTTATAGTATGGTCCTCCTCGTGGACCTATTATTAAAGAAAAGAAAGCAAAATAGATATTTTTCTCTCTGCCTAGCTACATTGCACTCTCTCCACCATTCAATAATTTATCTCCTGATTTTCCTGAGATCCAAACAAAAGCTAACGTGTGGTGTTGGAAACATCAAATTGCCCTCCTTTCTCTTTATATATAAATATATAAAGGGACCTGTAAAGGACTCATTGGTTCACTTTATAAAATCTATATTCTTTTCTTGTCCACTTTTTTGGTCATTGGAAGTACTCTGAGATCATTGCTTTACTCTCTTACTACATCTCAAAAGAGGTACACTTTCATTCTGTTTCTGCCACCTTTCCATTTTTTTCTGCAATTTTTTGGAGCTTATTCTGATATGAGATATGCACTGCTTCTCCAACTATGTTGCAAGAATAATGTCACATTGATGAACTACTTTTTAATTCATGAATTGTGTTCCTTTCCTCTCCTTCACGATGCCATACTTCATGAAGGATGACTCTCTATATGCTATTGCTCTTTTCTTTTCCTTCATGAATTGTTTCCTATGTTCTCTTTGGACTGATGTGTTCTTATTGTAATTTAAGAATTATTTCAATTTTGTGTGTGTTTCAAGTTAGCTTAATTGATAATCGTAGAATTAGGAATCTAAAATTGAATCCTCTCTTTTTAATAGTGAAGGGTAATCATTATTGTCAAATTAAAAATCTAATTTTGAATCACATCTTTTTAAAAATAAAGAATAATAATCATTATAGAATGAATACCATAAATTCAAATCTTATTATAATTAATGTGTATACACATACATTTTACTATTTTAAGGTTAACAGTTGGTGTTAACATGTAATTTTAATGTGATATTAGTTAAAACCAAATACATAAAATGGACTTTCTCAAAAAAAAAAAAAAAAGATGCATAATATGGCGCTCATACCCTTGTGAAAAAAGGGCAAATTTATTAACTACTCTTGGTAAATTAATAAGATAACTATACTAATCATTCTATTCCTTTTGCCTTGTCTCCATTTACATTTTCCTTTATGACAGTCTCAACTCTCAACCTCTTCCTTTCTTTTCTCCACAGGACTCAATATCCAAAACAAAAGCCTACAACTAGAGCTTTATATTGTCAAAGAAAAATGCTGCTAAGAAGCTCTTCAACACCAGTTCTTGGATCCCTCCTTCCATCCTTCTCAGACAGTCCCAATAACATCATCATCAAGCACCCACCACCTACCATTCCCCAAAATCACAACAACAACAGGTTCTCACTTCACCAAACTGGCTCTCTCAACCACTCCCCATTCTCATGCAATTCCTCTCCAATCTCTCCCTCCATTGCTGACCTCGATCGGAACAAAGGCTTTCGAAGAGCTCAGTCTGATGGAAACTTGGAAGGACTAGCCTATGCTTCTTGCAGCACCAATGAAGACCAATACATTGAAACAAACCTACCCAAGAAGTTTTCAGCGAGACCCAAGTGCACCATGTTGCAAACCATACAATCTTTCTCATTTTATAATTCGAAAGGTGAATATGAAGATGAAGAAGATGAAGAAGAGAGTGACATAGAGGATGATGATGAAGAAGAGAGAGAAAAGAGGGTCATGGCTATGAGAGCACAAACTCCAAGTTTGGAGAACAAAATGAACAGCGTGATTTTGACTGAAGAGGTGAATGTTAAGGATCAAATTTGGAATACGGGTATTAGAGATGAAAAGGAGCTTCTTGGTCAAGGGATGTTTCTTGCAAGAGGGATTGGCATTGGTGGTGCCAGTGGTGGTGGTGGTAATGGTGGTCGAGGACATGGTGGCAGAAGTGGAGATTTCAACTCAGGAGAGGACAACCAAGGAGTTGAGGAGTATTATAAGAGGATGGTGGAGGAAAATCCTGGCAACCCATTGTTTCTGAGAAATTATGCTCAATTTTTGTACCAGGTTAGTTTTGTTCTCTCTTTGTTTACCCATTAGTTTCTTTTCTTGTTGATTAAAACTGATGCTAAGATTTGTGCTTTTCTTAAATCATACCAATATAGTTACTCTGATGATAATATTTTTGCAATTTTTGTCAAAATGATGAACATTTTGCTTCCATTGGACATATTGCTTTTCTTAACATTTGTAATGATAACGCATATCAATATATAAGACATATTGCAATGATGGATAACTGGATACTAAAGAAGCAATTATCATATCACAAGCTAGAAGAACCTTTTTAGAAGCTAAAGCTAAATTTTGACGAGGGAATGATAAAATTTATAAATGATACTCTGCTTCACTGGGGCATTGTTACTAGTTAGTAATGCTTAAACACATTATTTTGACAGTCAAAGAGGAACCTTCAGTACGCCGAAGAGTACTACTCTCGTGCTATCCTAGCAGATCCAAAGGATGGTGAAATTCTATCACAGTATGCTAAGCTAATATGGGAGCTACATCATGATCAAGACAAGGCTTTAAGCTACTTTGAACGAGCAGTTCAAGCTTCTCCTGAAGATAGGTATGTGTATTCCATTGAATAAAAAATTTTACATACATTAGGATGTTATTTTAATTTTCTTGTTCAAGTGCATGGTATGCACTTCGCCACACTATATAATATGTGATTCTTGGTTTTCAGCCACGTTCAAGCGGCATATGCTAGCTTCCTCTGGGATACAGAGGTATATGAAGAATGTGATATGCCAAAAGATGTTGAAGCCATGCCATCACAATTCCATGGAGCCGTGGCTTCTGCGAGTGCTTAAATTGTGGAGCATAGCATGTGAACTGATAAAGCATCAAGCCGTTGAAGCCATATCATTGGTTGACAGGAAGAGATGGGTTTTCCAGGATGATCTTGCCAGTGGCTTGTATATCAAACGAAGGTGTTAGGTAGCTATAGTTTGAACACGATGTAAACTATAAGGTGCTAATGACCATTTAGCCATGCCAGTGATTTGCCCCAAAAAACACCTATCAGGAAGGGACCAAATGAACGAAAAATACAAAGAAAATAAAAATTATCCAGAATTCTTCATTGTCATGATTCGATGTTTATGTATGAACAAAAAAATCTAAATAATACCTGAGTTACTTTCTCCATTATATCCTCTTCTGAAAAACAAAGATCTCTCTCACCACAAATAAGATTTCTCTTCAAACTAATTTGAAGAAAAGCCCTTCAAACTCTTTATATATATTTTTATTAAGTTTGAATTTTAAAAATCTAATTATTAAATTGCATGTTCATTATGTTCTTTAAATGCATATCAAATTTCGTTCAAATCGAATGTTATTTACGATACAATCGATAAACTTATTTTTTATACACAACTTTATATCACAAATACTTAAATTTAAATATTTAATTGATAACATAACAATTGACCTTTGTTATTCTTGAAATTTTGTAAGCATGAAAGATATAATAATAACATGTAATCAGGTTAGATTTTTCAGATTCACATTCACTATAAAGATATATAAGGAGTTCAAAAATTTTCTCTCCAAATTAGTTTAGAGAAAAACCTTTTTTTCCCTTACCAATGTCCCATACAAGCAGAAGCAGCAGCATCTTTTTGGGAATTCCTGGACAAATGACTTGGAAGCACAAAATTGTTGAATTTAAAGTCAATCATGGAACCAACCAAAATTGTTGTACCAGCTGTTTAGAAGATCATGACAATCAACAAGAGGAAACAAGATTGATATCAGATTGTTCACTCTAATAAACAACAATGATGATATTCTGATATAAGAGAATCTAGAAGAGTAAAGTATGATTTCTAAGATCAGAAAGTCATTCATTAAGCACTTGTTTTCCTGAAAGCATGGAACATATAATGCCAAAAAATTTCCCACTTGAATTGCATGATAAAACCCAATCAAGGGGAAAAACAACATAGCTATACCCACACCAGAAACAACACAAGCAAGTCTCTCACCACTGCCATTCATGTAAAATTGCACACCCCAAAAAAGTACATCATATTTTCCTGAAACCATCAGAAGGAAAATGTTTTATCGGCAAAACTTATGAGCCTAAATAGCTCAAATCACCCATCAGATCAGACTAGTAGCTTTGACCCACGGATAGTTCTGCCCTCAAAAAACTTCTCCCCATCTTTAGATGCATACCGCCTAAGGCTTTTCATCTCATCGTGAACCACGCTGATAAAAATCATTGCCTCTTAGTCTGTTGTCACCACCATCCTGATAGCTTCCCCTGCCCAGACTCCGTGAACCAAAACGCCCCCTTGGAGCCTCTGTTTGGTAACTGCCTCTTCCTCTTCCCCCCCGTCCTGGTTATAGCAATTCAAAATAGATGTTAATATATACAAATTCAGCGTCATTTCAACACTACAACAAAACAGACGAATAACAATTGGTTACTCCAAGAACACCATGCCACAAGGAAAATAACTACTATAAAAGTACGAGAGTTGAATTAGCTGCAAACATATGTAAGATCTAGTTTGGCCCATAAATTTTTTAGCATCAACGAATCCAATAGTCACTAGTAGACAGCAAATATTACCTATTCTGAAATGAGGTGTTTGCTTGTTACTAAGATAACCATGACTTGTTATCATGATAACTACCACACAGCAGAAGCTAATAACCACTACTTCTTCACCATTGTGTCAAAAATGCCAATGTACCGCCATAAAAATTTCCATGTCCCTCTCCTTTCTAGTCCCTTGGTTTTTGGAACAAACTTTTTTTGTTCAAAAATATTTTCGCACATCACGTTACAACTATATATAAAAATCTAATCTGTCTTTTCTAAGAAAAATAATTCTGACAGTTGCTCTTTATATTCCAAAAAGATTTTTTAGGTAAGAATCCATGTGGCCCACATAGACTAATCTGTTAAGAATCCAAAGCCAACCCCAAGAAAATTGGGAATAAAGCACATTTATCCTTAATATTCAAGATTTTTTTATATAAGTTGATTTATTTTAAAGATATAATTTCAGCCAAACTGACATAAAAGCAGTTAGCAATTCAACATTTGAAACTATATAAAGCATGTGATCAAAGAACAAATAATCCATAAGAAATATATTTGTTTGAGTACAATTTTTAAGACATCTCCAACTATGCCTGATTTTTTGATAATACGAATTAGAGGAATAGATAAAAGGCACATACTTCCACCTCGAGAAATGCCACTGCTGTTTGGTCTCCTTTCCTCAATGTAGACTTGCCTTCCAGCCAACTGTATCGGAGATGCCTATAAAGATAAACAAATTTAGGCCCAGCTAACAGTATTTTATAGAATTGACATTTAAAATATAATTCATTGCAAAAATTTTAAATTATAAACCATTGCAAAATTTCAGTATATTATTGAAGGTAAAAAAAAATTACAGCACATAAGACAGGCTGGTTCTTTCAGGCACCATAAAATATAAAGAAAAAATGGATTAAAATATTACAACTTTCAGGGAATAATAATCAAAATCCCAATTTACTGTTATATTCACATTGCATGGATATAATAGTAATAACAATTCCGTAAGTATTAAAAACATAGTTTATTTAGTTTTTCGTAAGCTTCAATAGATAAGATACCTGATACGCATCCATGATATATTCAAGTTGTAACACAAAATATCAATAAAATATTACCAAATACTTAGGATATTCACTACAACACCTTGAAGACTTTTTCAAATATATTTAAAGATTAAAAAAAAAATATAGAGAGAAATACAAACCTTGAGTGCATTTTGAACACCAATAAGGTCTTCGAACTCAACAAAGGCATAGCAAACTCCAACTTCCTGTATAAATCAATTGCTATTTTAGCTGCACACAAGGTCACATACAACGAAGTCACTATCAAGAAAGAAAACCCCACCTTGCGTAACCTAATAAAGACACCATCAGGTATAATTTTGCCAAAGTCCTTGAATTCCTGCTCAATTTCTTCTTCAGTAATCGTAGGAGGCAAGTTTCTCACATAAACAGATTTTGGTTCATCTGGAAGGAAGATGAAGAATCAACTTAATGCTTCAAAAATGAAAATGCTCAAACATATCAACTTAGTTACATGAGATAACCTTCCAAGTCTGAAATTCAAATACAAGTGTACTCTCATAAATGGAATCCTCAAAATTTCACGTGAAATATTGGCACATCACACAACTATTGGAATTTGAACCAATCACATGGTCCCCAAATAACATATATATAACTTTTTTTATAAGTAAATTATTATTTGGACAGGAGGACCCAGCCCATATGTCCAACTAAATATTACTTAAACAAATTTTTTTTTGATAAATCGATAGTTGGGGGTGATGGGAGTTGAACACTAGATGTCTCTATTGGAAACACTAGGAGATGCCAATGGAGCTAATTAAATGATACATTGTAGACTGCAATAACAGGGGAAGGACAAACACTACAAAGTACAGACAGCCCAAGACCAGCAATAAAGTTAATGCTATAATGTCATCAAAACATAAATGATAAATTTTAAAAACATGTATCAATAACTAGACCTTCTTCCATTGTCAGACCCTCCTCCACTGCCTCTGCCGCATATTCAGGCACATATGACAATGCAGAGTTTGACTGCTGAGCAGCAGGCTGTGGCGTATGATTCCACTCTGAAGCAGTCGGGAAACTTCTATTTAAAGATGGCTGGCCGGCTGCTGATGGTGCAGGCTGCCCTCTAGAAACTCGCAGCTAGCAAGTTCCAACCATTAAAAACACAACACGTAATATATAAGTTAATTAAACCACAGAAAATAATAAATTCCAAATTTCAATTAATGATGGATCTGGTTTTAGTAAAGGTATACACGCACACACACAAAAACAAACAAAATACATATCAATAAAGGTTCCACTCCTCCCATGCACAAATCTGAATCAAAGGAAAACACCCAATTCTTCTTGTGTTGACTCTCATGCATGGTCCCATTGCTTCTTTTTATTTATTTTAAATTTGCATATGTCTTCTCCAACCCCAGTTTCTCCCTGACATAGATGCTTTTTACTAATGAATCCAATATTTTTTTCCCCAATTGATTAATGAACAAAATGACTTTTGATCATGTCAGGTCTGTGAAGAACATACAAACATGTGCAAACCAAACTCGCATAAACCAATAAAGGAAAAGTAGCAAATCCAAAGGCACTTGCAGGAAACAAACACATCCTGAGACATAATGGCAAAAAAACAATGCAGCAGTACATTTGAAAATGAAAACAGAGTGGCACAGGTGTAAACCACCCCCCACCATCCACCACACACACACTCCAGAGTAACAGAACAGGTACATACAATAGAAGCATAAGTTTTCTTCAGTGGCTCTCCCACAGGCTCATCCACAGCTACAGCTGGGGCTTCATGCACAGTGTTTACCACACTTTGAAGTGAAGCAGATATCTCCTCTGCAGGAGCTTCGTCCACCACAATTTCAGTTTCATGATCCTCTTGCAGCTGTTGCTCTGGGAGACTATATTGATGTTGTTGCTCTGGGAGACTATACTTATCAACTGGATCTTCTTCTATATGGATTGAATCAACATAATCCCGGGCCTCTTCCTCCAAAACATAGTCAGAAACTGCTAATACCCTGGGTTAAAATAATCCCCAAAAAAAAAAAGACATGGAAAAAAATAAAAACAAAAATGCAACACTTCACCTACTAAACAATCTAGAACAGCCACAAGTTGATGATTTCAGGGAAAAAGGAACAAGAAAATTACTCCAAGTTTATAAACAACTTTATTTTTTCAACCAAGAATTTATGAAAATACCTATGTTACATGACAACAAGGAAATTCCTGCACACACAGTTCACCAAATAAACTATGCTTCCTCAACTAGCAATATTACTGATGACTTGATAATGCGCCTTAAATAAGTAAAGGCAAAAAGAATCATGATGGTATAACTAACCCCAACACTTGCATGGGACCAAACACAAATTGATCCTTTTTCGTTCACATTAACTGTGACATGCCAAGTCAATTTCCATAGGCTAAGACTGGGAAAAGCTTGGATGAGTTCAAACATCCAAGAATAGGAAACTAGAAACTTGTTGGCTAATTTAAATAGACATCTACACCGTACAATGAGTCCCATATGCATATAATTGTTTAAACTCATGGTGGAGCCATGCAAATTGCATATGAAACCTACTGGGCTCAAATTTCAAATATTTAGTAATTAACAATTCTCATAGCAAAGCAGCTGCATTACCTGGCGGCTCTGGAAGAGGGCTAGAAGCATTCAGCTGTGTATCAAACTGGTGTTCTGATGGAATAGGTGCTTGATGTTGATAGATAATTTCATCATCATCATTGAACTGGAAAATATCATTAAGAACAAAGTAACCTGTCTCTTGAGGAGCAAGAAAAAAGGTCTGAACAAATTTCCTTCGTCCACTGAATTCCCTTGCTTTAACCACTCCTGAAACCATTACCAGAACACCTCGATTCCAAGAATCAATGGAATTTAATGTCTTGACCTCAATTGAAGTGAAATTCAACGACATGATGAGCGTATGAATTTCCTGCAGAGGGGGGAAAATTATAAATTAACATGAAGAAGAAACAAAAAATAAAATAAAATAAGAAATGTATCAGGTCACAAAGCAAAATACACACAGTTGGCAACAGAAAAATTTAAGGAAAGTCTGATTGCATCTGAAAAGATAAACCACCAAAATATATTATAGAACATATTTCCACTAGATATAGAATAATCCAAGAAAATTGCAATTTGGTGACATGTAAATTAGAAACAACCGATGAGCATTTCATATCTTTTGCTGATGACACCATTTTATTTTGTGATGCTTCTAGGGAACACTTGCTATATGTCAAAAGATGGATCTGATTTGTTTTGAAGCTGTCGGTAGCTTAGATGCATTAGCAAGTATTATTTGTTGTAAAGTGGATAGTTTAACAATGAAATATTTGGGAATGCCTTTGGGTGCTCCGTTTAAGGAAACTTCAATTGGAATCCCATTTTGGAAAGGATGGAATGGAAACTCTCCGGTTGGAAGATACTTTACTTATCAAAGGAAGGTAGACTCACTTGGTCGAAGAGTACTCTGTCAAGTCTTCCAACATAATACTTAACTCTTTTTACCATCTTGAAATCTGTGGCAGATAAACTTGAAAGAATTAAGAGGAACTTGTTGTGGGGGACTTCAGAGAGTAGTTTAAATGCTCCTTGGTGGCACGAAATAAGGTTTGTTCGCCTATTGAAGTTGGTGGCTTGGGGGACAGGAGGATTGTGTGTTTTAATCAAGCATTACTAGGGAAATGATTATGGAGGTTTGGGCATGAAGCATGTCATTTATGGAAAAAAATATTGGGAAGACAATATGGGGGCCCAAGTACCGAAGTTAGTAGGGGGCTCATGGGTGTGGATTATTGTGTAGTATAAGAGCAGGGTCAGGATATAATGACCTCCCCTCGATTGTGTAGATATTTTCTGCTTTGAATCCTAGATCCTCAAGGTTTTGTTCTCCTCCCAAAGCACACAGCAGTCAAAGAAAAAGCCTCTACACATTGAAGAGAGATCACCCATTATAAGCACATCTGGGATAGATTCTCTTTCCATGTGGCTTTTGAAGTTGGAGCAGGTAATCTTATTCAATTTTGGCATGATCGGTAAGCTGGGGATATTCCTCTTAAACTTCTTTACCCTGTTCTCTTTGCGTGCTCAGCTGATAAGGAAGCTTTTATCTCTAATGGTTTGGGTCCCCAGGTGGTGTGGGGATTGCACCCTTCAAGAGGCCTTCCCGGAACTATATAGCTTTAGACATAATAAGGAGTCATCTATAGCGGAAGTCATACATTTTCCTAACCAATGCTGCATTGGGACATACAATTTTCTAGAGCTATATGAGATTGGGAGTTGCAACCTTTGACTGCTTTTATCGACCTTATATATTCTATGCCACTTAAGGGTGAGGGACATCACAAGACAAACTTTGTTGGAAGTCAGCACAAAGTAAGGGTTTTAAGGTGCGTGAGTACTATTTCTCCCTTTCCTCAACTCCTAGCATTCTTTTTCTGTGGAAGCCTGTGTGGCGCTCAAAGATCCCTTCTAGGGTAGCTTTCTTTTCTTGGACTGCATCCTTAGGAAAGATTTTGACTATTGACAACTTATGGAATAGAGATGATACTGTTGTGGATTGGCACTTTATGTGCAAAAGAAGTGGAGTCAAAAGAACATCTGTTACTTCATTGTCCCATAGCTTTTGAGCTATGGACAATGGTGTGGAATTTGTTTGGTCTTCTATGAGTTATGCCAGAGTATCACTGATTTATTCTCAACTTGGCAAGGTCCTTTTGGTAAACATCAAAATATAGTTTTCTGGAGGGTTGTACCGCACTTTGTTCTTTGGTGTCTTTGGCAGGAACGGAATGTGAGATGCTTTAAGGAAATGAATAGTCTATCCTCAAGATTAAATCTCTTCTTCTTCACTCTTTTCTGGATTGGAGTACTGCTTTTAATCTTTTCCCTATTCAAATTTATTAGATTTGTTAGACCTTTGTAATTTGAGAGATTGATGTAATGTTACTCAAGTACACCACCAGTGTACCTGGGTTTTCTCTTTTTTGATTAATAAACTTTTGTTACTTATAAAAAAAAGGTGGATGGGGATAATAGGAGTTGGAACTTGAGGTTTCATAGAGATTTTCAAGATTGGGAACTTGAGGCAGCTTTCTCTTTTCTTCATCATATTTATTCTCTCAGGGGATGTGTTTCTGATTGGGGTCCAGTGGGTCATGCCCAGGTCTTTGCAAGCTTATTGTTTGGTTGGAGGAATTGGTTCGGGAAGCAAGGCTCTGATGTTTGGAATTTGGTAGTTGATACTGGGTTGTTTGATGTGTGCTGTTTGAAAGGAGCGGAATTGTAGTTTGTTTGAGGACACTAAAGTCTCTTAGGATCAATTAAAAAGAGTGTTTCACCACACTGTTTTTGATTCGTCCAGATTTTGGGGTTCAACTCATTGCTTATCCATTCTTGAGTTTCTAGCTCCGCTTAGACTGTCCATGTGATACTTTTTGTATTTTGTATTTTTGCTCCTTTGTGTTCATCATCATGAACTCAAAAGTTCTTCTCTCTAATTAATAAAAATGCATTACTTACCTATCAAAAAAATATAAAGAAGAGAGGAGACAAGGGGCATCAGGCCAATCAAGAAGTTCCACTTTGCACCTCTTGTCACACCAAATAACCGTACCAAAGAACAGACACAACAAAGATTGGGAAATGTAGCATAATGAAAGGGTTGGCTAATTAGGGGAATTCTCAGAAAATAGGTTGTAGCAATTTTTATCAGGTATAAAGTAGCAATTTGAATCAAGAATAATGTAGCAATTTGGGAAAATTCATGCAAAGACAACCTTCCTCTTAAATCTGATAAGTTTAGAGAAAGTGGAATACAATGATGAACTGCAATGTATAGATAAATTTCCTAACAATGAGACAAGATTTTAAGGTTATATCATCCACGAGTTTCCTAGTCGAATTTTGGACTATATTCTGGGACATGAGGGTAAGATACAAGAAAATGAGCTTACAAGGTCAGCTTTTCTTATTTCTGATTTTCCTTGTTTGATTTATTTATCCACATTCCCCTAAAATGATTATTTCACAATCACAATTTTTTTTAAGTGACTTAATTATTCAAGGAAAGTGGTTCTGGCAAATACCTCAAAACTGGGTTCTATGAAATAATCTCATTTCTGGAAACTAAAATCCCCAAAAGATGGGCATTCCAAAATAAGCACTTTCTTACCAATTATAATCATAATTGTCAAAACATGAATGTGAATTGGTTTTTTTCTCTATATCGTGTATCGTAAGATACACAAACAACTAATGAAATTTATAAAAATAAAGATAAAAATTATAGATATACATAAAAAATATATATATTCACTATAAATTTAAAATATATTCAACTAATGACTAAGTTAATCATTACTCATGTAATAATATTTAACAAAACTAACTAAATAAATCAAATTAATATGCATTTATAACATATACATTCATTTTATATTAAACTCAAAAGTGGACATGAGCCAAAATAATAATTTCTTCTCATCATCCTTATCATCCTACCTAATCAACCCCATCTAAGTTGATGTTATCATAATTTCATCATTTTGCAAAATTATTGTGCATTTACCTATCAAAAAGAAAAGGTATATCGCACATTTGTTAACAGCTGAGAAATTTCATAAACCACACCTTTGTTTTTGGTAATGTTTAAATCAGGAATGAATTGATTAGGATTGAATAAATTTATTTAGAATGATTCCAATGTTAATTATGCAAACTTATTCTAGCATGAACATCAAAGAACTTCGGTAATGTTTCCCAAACTGTATACTTAATCATTAAAGTATTTCTCTTTTCTACCCCATCTAGATTGCACTGTTTGACACATTTGTTTTCAAAATTAAACTACTTGAATGTATTAGCCACATAATTCAAACCTACGGTACCACCCAACTTTTTTTTAAATAAGTTTTCGCTTAAGGGAAGGGGGAAAAGGAGATTCGAATTAATGACCCCAGTTTAATGAGGAGTGATCCCCAACCAACTGGGCTACCCCTTGGGGTATAGAATTCCACTCAACTTATACAAGAACTGAAGAGAATGAATTGATCTGTAGTACCATGGCTTGTGTAAATTAATGAATGCTAAGAACTTCTTCGTGAAAATCTTGCTTGCAATGATTGGGGGCGTGTCATTTAGTTCCAATGTTGATTTGTTGGACCTAATGAGTCCATGAGTGATTCTTTAAGGGATCTTGCATTTGAGCAATCCTTCATTCTAATAAATTATTCTCTTAATTATCAAAAAGAAGAAAAAAAAAAGAATATTCTCAAGTGCCTTTTGTGCCCATCAATGCTATATGTCATCTCAAAACCATCCCACCCAAAAAAATAATATCAACATAGCCTTTCTGGTTAAAAGAAGTGTCAAAAAGTCAAGATGTAAATATGTCATTTTGTGCTCCTCTCCAGAACCACATGCCAATTTTTCCAATAATTATACACATGAACAAGAAAAAAAATCTGGAATTAAAACAGCCTATGCAAAGCCAGATAGATGAGAAATCTATGATTTGCACAGATCCGCCACCACCAAAAATTTGGCACTTCTGAACATGACACTCATATTAACCCATTTCAGAAGCTTGTTTGGATGCAGATAAAAAGAATCCACCCTAAATACCAAAACAAGTGTAGAAATTACAGGAGTGTAAATTGTTCTTATCAATATTCCAAAAACTTATAACATTTGTTATATGTATTAACTTTTTTTCCAACCATGGATCTCAGGCATGTAAACCAATACGTATGATTTTGTAAATTCTAAAAGATAATCCTAGTGTCCTTGTCCACAACCACAGAAGAAAATCCATCAAGTTATCTTGTCTAGTAGTAGAAATTGTTATCGGTGACCCTGAATCCCTCCCCCACATTCACATCACATGATTATGCAATACAAAACAAAAAAAAAAAAAATCTAAATTAACCACCACAGAACAAAAATAGAAAAAGAAATATGCACCAACTTTTTAACATAAAAAGAAAATTAGAATATCAACCTACCAGCCCATAACATGATTAATCACAGCTATAATCATTTATTTACCTTCCTTTTTTTTCATTCATTTTGATTCAATCCTAATTGAAACCGAGAATCCAAGCTTCATAGTAATAATTCCATTAAAAACACATACAAACACAAACCCAAGTGAGAATACTTCAACCAAATCCGATTTACACATTTCCTCAAACAAAATGAAAAAATAATAAAAATAAAAACCCACAAGAATCAATCAAACCACAACTAGAATGCACATAAATAAAATCGAACATGCAAAGAAGGAACATATATATTATAGTAAATAGTTAAAGAAAGATTCGTTTACTAGGATTTCAGAGGCTTTCTGGGTAGAATCTCCATCGATCCGAACCATGATGCTGTCAGCGGAGTAGAACTGGTGAACAAGTTCAGGCTGTTGCTTAAGAATCTTATAGTACTGTGTCACAAAGTACGACCCCACCTGTATATACATGTAATACACAAAAACCATTAAAATGCATACAACCTTAAACAAAAACAAACACACACAACCACATATAAATATATATATAAATATATATATATATATATATATATATATATAAAATATAATATGATATAAACACCTGAGCAGCAGTGACAGGGCCTTGATATGAAGAGGCCATTTTCCACAGTCACTTAGTAGATGACAAACCCTAATCTACAAACAACTAGGGTTTTGGATGAAACTGTAGCTTTTTTTTTCTGAGCCAAGAAAACACTGTTCAAAGAAATAACCAGTGCTTGGAGATTTTTTTCAGATAAGATAAAATAAAGAAGATTAAATTATGTTAGAGAGAGAGAGAGAGAGGTTTTAGAGAGAGAAAGAAGAACAGAAAAAGAGAAATGAGAAGACTTGTTTGGATTGAAGATAGATCTGCCAAGAGAGAGAGAGAGAGCTTTGTCTGTCTGCTGAACTGGTTTGCTTTGTCTGTCTTTTTGTTTCGCTGGTTTTATACTATGTTGCTGGGGAATACAATGGGAAACCACAGCCGTTGGATTAGGATAGTGGCACTCTTTAGAAAGACCTACCCACGTCACGACCGTCCAAATACATATTCAAAGAAAGTTGGCATCAATGGCTGTGGCTTATCTTAAAAGAAGAAGTAAAAACGGGTATAATTTTTTTTTTTCTTGGGGATATGAAATAATAGAATCAACAACGGCTGAGATTTGATCTTGAAGGTGGACATGATCTGACGGTGGTCAAGTAAGGCACAGCATGGACGGTACTTAAACTAGGATGTTTTTGGTGAAGTGGCTAACAGGAATTGGTGGTGAGCAAGATTTTGTTCTGACTCAGAAGTTGAAATCAGGAAACTGTGGTTTGTGTACTTTACCAAATACAAGTAGAAATCTTTATTTTTGCATTGGCTGAGAAGGGAATGAGACTCAGACACATACATGGTATTTGCTAAGCAGAGAAGGGAATGAGAGAAAGTCGATTTTGGTGTCCTGGTATGGACAAGAGAGTACTAGAGAGTGACAATTAGTATATAATAATAATAAAAAAGAGGTAGAATTTTGGTTCAAAAAAGTATATTAATATATATATTATTATATATGTGTATCAAAAAGGGAAATGTCAAATGTAGTTTTACATGTGTGGTGCTATTCATCACTCATCCTTGGACTTGAATGGAGACAACAAATTATTCACAAGAGTAGCAATCGTCCAGACTCCAGAGAGTGCATGATCAGGTACTATTCAGAGCACTATTTGATTTTGCTATTAAAAGAATTAAGATAAGAATAACGAATGACACTGCCTGCCAATTTGGGGCGTCATATTTGCAGATTCCGGAAATGGATATTGTCAACATCTTCAGCACCTTTTTTTGTTTCTGAATTTTACTAATTTTATGCCACAGGTTCAGTGTTTTTTTTACCTCCTCCATTTTTATCAGATAAGTTTACTATTTTTTTTTTCTTTTTTTGGGAATCAAATTTACTACTCATTTAAATGTGTATAAAATAGTGACCTTGTTATTGTTGAAATTGGCAGATAATTACGTCACATTTTAGGTACAAAAATTTAAGTCACATTGGAGGTAACAAAAATTTAAAACATCAAAGTGAACCATTGTAGGGTTTCCTCTTTTTTTTATAGATCTCGTTTTGTTATCTTTTCTTTCTTTTTAATTTGCCATCATTTTGTTCTCTAAACACAAACTTAGTGTCTTAGGCTAAGGCTGTGACTAGACAAACCACGGCGGTGGATCAACTTGGCTCTTGTGACAGCCTAACAGGGAATGTCAAGGTTAAGAGAGCTTAAAAGCAATGCATGGCCCAGCCATCAGAGCCATGAGAGCTACTACAGGCTCATAGGAGTACCATTAATGGCAGTCATTAACTAATCATACTTTCTGTCTCTATTCATTGCAACAAGAGAGAGGAGCAGAACCCAGGCTGGTCAAAATGATATGACATGGGTTTAGGCTTAACCCAGAGATAATTGGCTTGTACATATTATTAGGTGTCATGTTCAAATAGCAAACGTGATAACTTTCAAGCACAACTAATTTTGACAATCTCTACAATAGGGCAATTTATAGACCCAAAGTGGAAAATTGCACAACACAAGCACAAAATTCTACTAAAATACATGAAAATATCGAAAAAAATAAACTTAGTAAAACCTAAAATTACAATTGCCGGTATCACAACTAAAACAGAGTCGTCTCTCCCCTCTTCTAGTTAGCTACACCATACCCATGTCTAAAAAACCCAAGGTACGGGTCAGGTCTGTATAAATAGAGACCAAGAAGTTAAAAAGAATAGATTACACATGGCAAAACAGTGCATAAATTGTCTCGCCAAATCAGTAGTAATTCCCATAATAGCCCTGAGGAACTGAAGCAGGTTGCTGGGGTTGCGCTTGGGCTTGGGCTTGGGCTTGGGCTGGGGCCATTGCCACAGCTGCTGTAGGTTGCGCATAACTTTGTTGTGGGAAGGCCTGCTAAAATTATAAACAAGGTTTATCAGCTCTAGATATAACAGGGCACTCAAAGAAAAACGCTTTTCATAGTCCCAAAAAGTGCATAACCATACTGGGAGTTCTAAAGTACACAAAGGCTTTGCAGTCTATGTATTAACATACTGCAAACTTTTTTTTTTTTATAAGTAACATACTGCAAACTACATACAGAGGACATGGAATACACGTGCACAAAGATATCAATCATTCTAAAAACTCAAGTCCCTTTGTCAACAACAGTAAAATAAACCAACCAACAAAATAGCGGTTGCCACCATTAGGTGGCTACAGATTGTAGGCAAAAACCAGTCCGAAGGATAAACCCCCAACTGTACTTTTATGGGAAACAATAGATTCCATATTTTTCTTGAATAGAGAGTTCTTTAAAAAAATACAAAAAACAGTTCCAACATGCCTAGTATAGAAACAGTTAAATTTCCGATTATCCCAAAAACTTAAGCTATTAGGATATGGTAAATTTAATCATTTAACCACACAATTCTAACAAAAACCATTCCCAGAAAAAAAATTAAAAATAAAAATAAAAATAAAACAAAACAAAACAAACAAAGGGGGACAAATGTTTTTTAGAAAAAGAGTCAAAATTCAAAACAAAACCAATTCCAATATAATATCAAATGTTTTTTAGGTACCTGGGCTGGATATGTTGTAGGATAAGCCCCATAAGCAGCAGTTTGTGGCACTGACGTTGGCATTTGAGGATTTGTGTAATTGCTTCCATAACCACTATATGCACTGTATGCAGCCTGCTGCAATATTTAAAGGTTC
Organism: Quercus agrifolia; assembly: GCA_029955455.1. Classification (NCBI taxonomy): domain Eukaryota; kingdom Viridiplantae; phylum Streptophyta; class Magnoliopsida; order Fagales; family Fagaceae; genus Quercus; species Quercus agrifolia. Next base: position 38,870,810 of record JARQAD010000007.1, on the reverse strand, counting down.
ATTTTTAGCAGTAATAAATGTAGGTCTTTCAAAAAGATTTGGACTAGCTGAAACAACCTTGCATATGCACATGCAAACCCCCACAGAATTTTGGAGAACTACTAAAAGATATTACCAAATTTAATCTAGAATCAGGAAGCAATTCTCACAATTATAAATTATCTCGGGTTATCCTGAAAGAACCAATTTCACAGTTCACATAGCAGTCTCTGTTACATTAAGACATTCTGAACTACCAAAAATCTTGATGCACTCAGGACATTGAAACAACAGTTTAACACAATGGCTATTTTTTATCAAAGACGAGATCAATTCTTTAAGATATTTGAGTACAATGGCGATGAGTTTACAGGAGTTTTAATACAGTATTGCACTGCCCAGAAAAGCACAAAAGAAATAACATATTTTCCCTGATCTAAATACACTACCCAATTCATATATTAGTTAGCAAACCTCGTAACCAACAAAACCCATCAATGAGAAAACCAGAACTAACCATGAAATAAAAATCCTTGTAATGTTAGGACACTAAAAACTATTAAAAGAGTTTACTCAGTGGGACCCATGATAAACTAGTATAAAGCATACAAATACATGCAAATAAGATATTATTAAGAAATAACAATCTACCTGTTGTGTATAGCCAGGGGCCCACTGTTGTCCCTGTGCTTGTGTAACTGGTGGCCAAGTTTGAGGCTGTACACCATAACCAGCTGTCCACTGGTTTTGTGCACTTGGATATGCCCCCATCAAGGACTGTGCAGGTGAAGGAACAGAATAGGACTTAGCTATCTTGGCTTTATCTGATGCTAGATAATCCTCTGCGTGGCGCTTTTTCAGTTCTGAGGTGCTCCTATGGGGTAAGAAAAGCTTGGCATGCCGATCCTCAGCCTTCTTGATAGATTGCACATCTCCAAAGACATTCAGAAACTGAAAATTCCATGTGAGCACATGAGATTTTGGAACCAAATATCATTCTTAGAACTGAGCATCTGCTATGTTTAAAGATATTCAACTTAGATGCATGCTAATTCCTAAACTGCACATTTATATTCAAATATGACAATAATAAGCAATGTATGAATAAATTCCATTACAAGAAGAAGAAGACAATTACTCAACAGAACAAGATAATTGTGATGGACTCAAAATCATAGAGGCTTATGCCAAAAGAAGACACATTACCATTCAACCCAAACCCAACCTACTTATACCAAATCAATAACTCAGTATGCAAGGAAAAAATAAAGATATCCCCCATCAAAAGTTAAATAGAAATAAAAACAAAAACGTAGAAGTGCTTGTTGAAATTCCAGACATCTGGAAAAGAATTTTGGTAGCTTCAAACAAGGAAAAAAACTGCTTCAAAAATAAAAATTCAACCAAAAAAAAAAAAGCATTTCCAACTTTCATTTTACTCATATAGCAACTGTCAAATCTTAATCTTACAAATTCTCAAACAGGATTTGCACCATTATTAGCAAAGAGTTTTCAGTGGTTAATGTACCACAGTTAATTCAAAGATACTTCTTGAATCTTCATTTTTTTTTTACCAAGATTGGTTAGTTACAATGCAACCAATGGGCCTGCTATCAACAACTTCACCCTCAATTCTAGTCCTTTTAGGGAGAAGAGGTGCCATTAGAGCTAGAGCTTAATTCAACCTCCACTTTGCTGTTCAAATTTTAGTTTCTCATAAGAAAATAGGATGCGGAAAATTTTCCAATCAAGATCTTCAATGGAAAAACAAAACAAAACAAAATCCCCTTTTCCTGTTTTCAACTCAACAAGTCATGTCTATGAATCAATAAACTACATTTGTCTTACTGCTAAACAATATACCTCCAAAAAAATGCAAGAGAGCTCTTCCTTATCAGCCGCACTAGCAACATTGGGGCTCTCCAAGTCAGGAACTATGAACTTAACAACCAATGAATCTAAATAATCAATTTGCTTTGGTAGGGACTGAATTGCCTCAAAATGTATTAAAGCCTGCAAGCATCATGGAAGAACATATTAGAAAAGAGAACATTATTGAGATATTATTTAAAAAACAAAATGTGGCTGCAAGGATATATACAAGAGAGAGACCTCAAGAAGTGGTTTTGACAACTGCACGTGCTCAAGGGCTTGGACAAGAATTTCCCTAGCTTTCTCTACATTACCAGAAACCTACCAATATAATTGAAAGAAACAAGAGACATCAGCTATAACATATAGATTTCAGAATAAAATCTATGACCAATAATATACTTCAACAAATAACTAAAGGGAGAAATGAAAGGATGAATATAAAAATTGATTTCTGGGGACTAAGAAATTTAATTCATTAGAACTCCATGTTATAAGAAAACATGTGTGTCATGTTTTCATTTATAATGTGACAAAGTGAAGGAACAATCAACATCTAAATACGCAAAAATAATATAAATAAGATTATTTGAATTAAAAGACCAAAATATCGAGTCCATGTAATTTCATTAGCTAAAGTTGAAACCCCAAAAAATATCTTTCGATTAAACTTTTAATATTGTAAGCAGTAAGATAGGAACAAAAATAAAACATAACAACATTTGCAAAATCATGTTGCCCAACCTACCATGTATACAAACCGAGAATATTGCGCATACAGCATCGGTAATGTTTGTGAATGTTCTTTTCCTTTTTCAATAGCAATTGCCTGCTCATACAAGGAGTAGGCATCTTCAAGATTTCCCTGCAATAAAAAAAATAATTATGGAAAGAGAATACATAATTACCAGAAATTTGAACTTTAAACAGCTTTTGCAGACCAACATACCAGCCGACATTCCATATTTGCATGCCTAATAATTGCTTCAAGGAGTCCAGGTGAGATTTCAGTATGTACAAGTTGATAGGCACCTCGAGCACCAGGTATATCCCCATTTTGCTCTTTAAACCGAGCAGCAAAAAGGTGAATCTCAGCTTGTCTCTGTTATATATTTGGTGACAAACAAATAAATCATGGATATGGAAATTAAATATAAAAAAGGAATACGACAATAATGGTAAATATTATATCATGTGGCTCAACACTTACATCAGAAGATGAGAATACATGCCAATGTAAGATTCATTTGAAAATAACATTAACAACTCAAAATATCATGTTTTTAATACTGAAATGAGCAGACAAAAACGGGGAAACAAATTAAAAAGATAGGATCATTTCTTGAAGGGCTAAAAACAGTATATGATTGAAAGGAAATTCCAAACTATAATCCATTCATTAAAAGAACAAATAAGGAAAAAAGAATACAGAAGGATAAAAAGTGGCAGAAGGGAAAAAGTGATGGGAGGGGGAATCCCCTTTTTGGAAGGAGGTAGAAAGGGGGAGGGGTAGGTGTAACCCCTCTAGGAACACCAAATCCAATTTACCCAAAAGTGGTTGATCGGAGGAGGAAGTTGGTTTCTTAACAAACAATTTGCAACATATTTTGCACCATTTTTTTAAACCATTTTAATAATGGCATTACACTAGAATTTAATATCAATACTCTCTTTCCTTCCCTACTAAGAACAACAAGGGGGAGCTGGGAAGTAAATTCCACACTTCTCAATCCTATCATCAAGGCTTCTCAGAAAAAGGATGATAATAGAGGAAAGCTATAAAATTTCATGTCCCATCAATTTATATTCAGGGCTGCTGCTGCCCTTCACTTCTTTATTTCTAAGCTAACTTCCCAATGAAAAATATTCGTATTAGAAATTTCCTACCTTGACAAAGACTTGGGTTGCACGAGCAAGCGCGTTATTTGAGAGATCCAAACTTCCACTAGCTTCCATGCATAAAATATAGCGTATCCAGTACTCAGGATAATTGGCACATGCAATCAGGCATCTTTCATATAACTTGACCACCTGATTCACATTTTTAAAAGAAATGGCATCACCTCATACAATCATATTCACCTTAAATTAATTAAAAAGGTAATACAAATCACAAAGGAGAAGGAGATATGCATAAGGAATACTCCGTTAGCGGAACAGAGAGGCCCCTCAAATACGAAAGGAGGGACCCTCCTTGCCTGACAGACAGATGGTTAGGAAGATAAGAAGACACCTGCATGCATAACATTGGAACTTTAAAACAGATACAATTTACTAACACATCATCAACCTGGAACGTCCACTGACAAATGAGGGTTTGAAGTACTTAGCCTTAAAGAAACCAAATCGAAGGTCCATGCTTAGTCTCAGTTCAATTTCCCGTTTAAAAAGTTGCTTCATCCAACGGTTTAGCCAATAAAGAATATGGGGCAGCAAATATTACTTAACTGTGAGTCAAAGTGTAACAAGGAGGGCAACTAAAAACTACAAACCAGAGAAACTGAAAAAAGGCAAACTCAAAATACCTTGTTAAAGTCACCTTCCCTTTCCACAAAATCCAAATAGGCATGCCAATTTTCAAGCTCTGCAACATTGAGGGGCCGCACATGAAAGTAGGGCCTCCTAATAGCTGTTTCAAAACCAATGATCTTAGAATCGAACTCTTTAGCTTTCCTATACATCTCTTCTCTAATGGCGATATACTTCTGCAACTCCTCTGCTTCTGTTAAGCCAGCACTTACAGGTTTAGGAGATTGTTCCACTGCATCAGGATGAACCTCTCCCTCATTTAACTGGACACTAGACTCCGAAGGTGCACTTGCTGCTGCTGCTGCAGCCTCCTCAGCAGTCCTTAATTCAGACAAAGGCCGACTTCCAGCTAACTCCTTGAAGCTGTAGCACCATTGGCACAAGGGACGTAAATAAAACTTCAAAGGGGAAATTACTTATTCAAAAAAACAAAACTTCAAAAAGGAATCTATTATGCATATAACAGAGAAGAGGTGCACTAAACCCTATGTCAATAAATAAGGCATGCAGAAGCACAAAGAGATATTGGAATATATGACCAGGGACACAAAATTCACAGCAACTAGAAACAAATTTAAAATCTTGAGGAAAACAAGGACTCTTTGAAGCAGTTCAAAATTAAAGCATATAAACTGAAGATCAAAACCAGTAAAGTGCAAATTATAGTCATAAATCCAAGGATATCAAGTTTGGCACCAAAATGTTATTTCAAAAGTGAATAAAAATAAGCTAAATCCTCATAGACCGCAATTAGGGAGTGAGAAAAACACTGGTCTCTCCAACCACAAAAAGATTTCCAAACCCCACTACAAACACATTCAGCCACCCAAATATGCTCCTCAATGCAATACTGGACTAAAAGCAAGACATTTGTGGGAAACATAGAGCAGGAAACATAGAGCAAGAAACATAGAGCAAACTTGAGAAACTCAAGCCCAAAACAAAAGACTGAAAGGTAAACAAATAAACATATGGGCAATGTACAAGGAATTACCTGTTAAAATACCGATCCAATTGTTGATTTGGATACTCCAAAATCCTGGTGTAAATCAAAGCAAGGCGGCCCCACTCCTGCTGCAAGTATTCGTATTCAATATATTTATCCCAAAGGGTGAAAGACAGATAATCCGTTCCAACATAAGCTAATCCTCGCTCAAAAAGCCTGAAATACCATAAAAATAGAAGGTTTCGTTATCCTATATGTATAAACATCAACTCAGGTAATGCAAGAATATCCATTAATGGGTGACTGGCACTAATGTCATGGAGAAGAAACAATTCACTGTTAACAGCATATCACTTCCAAACGCTGCATTTACCTTCCTCAAAAAAAACCATACTATGTCCGTGAAATGGAGCAGTGATAGAGGCCATCTTAGCCCTTAAACTGACGAGATCTTCCCAGCAGCAATTTGCATATTGATGCACCTCAGAGTGTCAAAGTTAAAGATAGCTAAAATTCAAAGATAACTACATGACTATGACACAGGCTTTGAAAAAAAAAGGGGTATAATGAGGCAAAGAAATTGAATAAGATCCTAACAAATTTCAAACAACTACCCTGTATAGTAGCATCAAATCAAGGGTTTGCACATCAGAAAAAAAATAAATAAAATAACTTTTCTGAAGTGCATCCTATCAAACCTTTCCGCCATAAATGTGAAGAACCACTGTAGCAGGCATATGGAAATAATGTTAGCAACAAGAAATCACTATAGCCTTGTGACTAAGGGAACCATGCAATCATGATCTCCCAACACTATCTAACAAAAAGGAGCTAAATCAACGTCTATTACCTTCGGATGGTGTCTGGATCTTGATATGCGCCGATAGCAAATATGCAATAATGCAACCAAATGTCCACCGAATAGGTCACTCCTTGAACCGCCCGTTCATAAACTTCCACAACTTTATCAATAGAGCCTAGATGAGCCTCATGGTCAGCATACTTTTTCCAATAACCATAACACAAAGGAAATTCTGCCAAAAAAGCATCATAAACTTTTCGGATTTTCAATATGTTCTCCTGCATGAGGGGCATAGATGAATCATTAGTTTCACCAGGGCCAGCTTTTCAAAGTGTAGAGACAAAAAAATAGAAAATAGATATTAACACCAGTTACATAATCAAAGGGTAGGAATGTAGAAAGCAAACATATGAGAAGCCATGTCTCTAACCCATCCACAAGGCACCGATACAGTTCCATAATTATTGCCACCACTATATTACTTATTTTTATTTATTTTCTGTTCTTTTCTTTTTTATAATTCACTTGTTACAACAAGTGAGGCGAGGGGGGATTCAAACCTTGGTTCTCCTCATCAAGGAGACTAGGCAATGTCATTGAGCTACAAGGATCTTGGCATTACTTTTTATTTTCTTAGTTGTACTTTGCCTATTTGGTTTGGGTCAACGGTCTATAATATTCTAGGAGTAATTTTAGTTCCTTGTGGATTAAGGTTTTTGAGTACTATATAAAGGCATAGATGACATATGATTATTTTTTATTGGCAAGTTACACATAGACATATGGTTATTTTTTATTGGTATGTTACACATGCACCTAATGGGTGTTGAACCCATAACATCACCCTCCACCTAGAACTTATAAGCGGGGGAGGAGGTGTCAGTTGAGCTAGCACTCATTGGCAGATGCATGAATTTTATCAACTTTGAATGAAATTCCTAAGTTCTTCAGAGGCTAATCACCCTCAAAGTGATTATTTGGAAGCCCAACCCCCTCAAAGCAGTCATTCACAAAAGCAAATCCAAGTTTTGCAATATTGAAACAATTTTGAATAAGACTGGCAGGGCAGCAACATATCCAGTCTCCCCAATAAAAATCACCCAACCTCCCCTTTGCAAGCATAATAAAGTTACTACAGCATAACCTGATTCTTATTATCTTGTATATAAAAGCTATTTTCATTTTTCTTTTTCTATCAAATGTATTTTTCCTTTATTTTATTTTTATAAGTTAAAAAAAAAAAAAATTTTGATAAGCATGTATTTTTCCTTTATCCCATTCATAGTTTTGCTTGTATGATCATAGGCAAGAGGGGGAGGGGGAGGGGGGGATGCCCCCGAACTCCCTAAAATGTATATAATTGATCTTTAAGGTTGTCTACTTTCCTATACATGCCCCCCAACCACCCAATGGAAAACAAAAGGGGAAAATCAAAAGACAAGTTTCTTGCATTCAACCTAATTTGTGGGGCTTGCACTTTATATTCTAAGTTATGTATTAAAATCATAATACAGAGCATATATGAAAACAAATATCGTATCCATAAACTCTACCTAATTGAAAAAAGATACATGTTACTGTTTAAAAGTTAATAGAGATTAAGACTTACTTTAGTTTCTCTAAATATATTGGAATTAATAGATTCTTTAAATATGTTTAATAATCAAAAACTGTGTACTTAATGAGTGGATTTTTTTTATTGTGAATTTTTTTTTTTTTTTTTGTAAGTATTTATTGTGAATTTTGTTACAAATAAAAGCTTTCTTTCGGTTACTTACAAAAAGTGAGGGAGGGGCAATTTAAACCTATGTGATTGTTTATTGTAAATTATGATGTCATATTACTATATTTACACATTTTCCTACAGCTTAGAAAATGGAAATGAAATATTCTTTAAAATATAAATGTTTAGTCAACCTTAGTTTTACAAATTTACTACACATACCCCATATCCTAGCTCCACCACTAGTGCTCGATCCTATGGATTTGTATTTTTTAAATCTGTCATTCATAATTAAAAAAAATTTTGGTAAGTTGTAAAAAATTATTAGTAAAAGAAGAAACCCCAGTAAATGGGGTTCTTAACAGTTTCTATTCTTGAGAATTTAAAATACAATTAATCAAGAAACACTAAAAAAATTAGTTTGGACTATGATGGAACTTGTCACAAATAACTTTTATCTGCAAAAGTGCCACTCCCTTTCACATGCCATGTAAATAGAGAGATCAATGAAACAATTATTATATGAAATACATATTACAGAGATTTGTCATTGAGAGGTAGACAAATTAATATGGGTCCCTTCTAAAACTCAAGGTTTGCAAGTGAAAAGTCATTACAAGTTTTTGAGAGGCCGAGAGAATAATTTTCCTTCAAGAGCATTTGGAATGCTAGTGTGCCGCCATGGGTGGCTTTCTTCGGAAACAAGGGATAATTATTATGGACTGGTGCTTTATAAGTAAATGACAAGGAAAGAGTGCGGTTCATCTCTTCCTTCAGTGGTGTAGTGGCAGGAACTAAGGTCATTGGTTTTTTTGCTTGTTCGGTGTTTCTTGGATAATGCCTTACTCCGTGATGGAGCTTCTCTCATGTTTGAAAGGACACTTTGCTAAGAGAAGTAACGGGAGGATTTGGAAAAAAGCTCTTTCATGCTTGATGTGGTATCTTTAGAGGGAAAGAAGTGATTGTTGCTTTGAAGGGAAAGAACAAAACTTGATTAATTTGAAGTTCTTATTTTTGAAGACCCTTTAGGACTGGACTTCAACATCCACCACATTTTTAACTATGGACTTTCTAGGGTTCTTGAATTCATTGAACTTTCATTAGTCATCTTTGTATTTGTTTATACAGTGTCTTTTTTTGATAAGCAATAAGTTTATTGATGTCAAAAAAAGGGGAACACCCTAGTACACAGGAAGTCTACAAGGGTTGAAACAATCAAGAACAAAAATTACAAGAATCTAAGAAATCAAGAAAAGATAAAAATGATTGGTTCCGCAATGCAGCCAACCAATCCATTAAAGTTCTAAAGAAAAATAGTTTCAAGTCAGATATGGATCTCTCCTTTATCTTCAAAGCACCGACTATTTCTCTCCCTCCAAAGGCACCACAATAAGCAATGGGGAACCATCAACCATATATACCCATTTCGTTGACGACCAAAACTGCCTTGCCAACATGCTAGAAGCCCCATTACAGATTGCGGCATAACCCAACTCACTCCAAACAAACCGAACACCATAGCCCACAGATCCATTGCAACCGGACAATCAAGAAAAAGATGATCAACCGATTCACCATTACAATTGCACTTGTAGCACCAATCCAATATCCAAACCTTCCTTTTCCGTAGATTGTCAATCGTTAAAGCATTTCCCTAAAGCAACAGTCCAAACAAAGGAAGCTACTCTAGAAGGAATCTTTTGTTTCCAAATGCTTTTCCAAGGAACAGTCATTAGAGCCCACTAAGAGACTATAATAATCCTTAACCATGAAGCCCTTCTCTCTATCCGATTTCCAGCACATCTTATCATCCCCAAACCCTCTCACTGAAGCACCATATATGGTATCCATGAAACCAGCCAGCACCTCTCATTCCCGAGCATGCACTCCGCTAAAGAAACTGACATCCCAAAATAGGGTTCCACTATCAAACTTCATTTTTTTTTTTGGGCGTTTTCTTTGTATGCTAATTGAGTTCTATTATTTATCAAAACAGAATAAAAAAATTTAAAAAAAAAAAAACAGATGGGGAACAATACGTACTAACATATAAGTACATTAATATACTAGGGTGTTTCAGAAAGCAATAATTTACATAACTACTTGCATATATATATATATATATATATATACATATATAGACACACACAAAGACGCATATACATGACATAATGTGTATCTCAGGTGACATTGTTATTAGATACGTAGATTAATCGACAAGAAGAAATCCATATATCATGTCAGACAGATTCAAAACGTGCCTTTCAAATTGCACAACATCTTGCAAAACTAACATGTAAATTTGACAAGAACATGCTGATTTGTTGATAAGCTTCCTCACGGTAAAATAAAAAATATAAAAACACAAAGAGGATGGCAAAATTAACTGAATAATTCATCATACATTTGAAATTAATGCTGACATACCTGAGCCACCTTCTCAGTCTCTTCAATCAGGGAAGTCCAAGCATTAAAATCTAATGAATTAGCCCTCACAATGTTCCACAGTCTATCTTCTTCAGCAGACATAGCCGGTACTACAAATAAAAAGGAAAAGGATTTGAAACAATCAAGATGTTATTCACTTAGATCTGCTTATAGAAGTGTGCAAGAATAAGAAGAATAAAACTAGCAAAGGGAAGGGACACATCAAAAAGGGCGTCAGATGTAGAAACAATGACAGATGGGAGTGGTGTACAAAATTTTCAACATGTTTATATATTAGTCCAATTTATGTGTATTTGAGGTAAATAGTAAGTATTTAATGTCTAGGAAATCTTCAGTACATGGTAAATTAGAGCAGAGGGAAGGGACACATCAAAAATTACAAATGGGAGTGGTGTACAAAATTACATAGTAAGAAGAATTACATCAGTAAATAGTAAATTTTCAACTAGCAAAGGGAAGGGGGACATCAAAAAGGGAGTCAGATGTAGAAAGATTGACAGATGGGAGCGGCGTACAAAATTTTCAACATGTTTATATATTAGTCAAATTTATGTGTATTTGAGGTAAATAGTAGTATTTAATGTCTAGGAAATCTTCAGTACAAAGTAAATTAGAGCGGTAAGGTAGATTTAATAAAATATCTGACGCAGGACCTTTTAATTTCAGACCAAACTGCCAGGAATAAGATTTCTGAAGCTGGCTTAGGAAAAAAGAATAGGATAGTTTGCAAGAAAAGGTTAGGCTCTGGTGATATTTACTATTTAGGGTGAATAATGTATAGCAGACAGAAAGGGAGAGAGAAAAAAGACAAAAAAAAAAGGTAAACTATAATATTGGCCCTTGTGGTTTATCCCTTTCACAATAGTCCATAAAGTTTCAATTGCTACATTTTAACCCTCTAAATTTTGGTCTAAAATGAAATTGTTAGGGATCCATCCAAATTCAACCCTTTTTTTTTTTTTGCACGTGGGACGTGAGCAATTTTATGGGATTAGCTTTAACGAAATACCCCAAACAGAACCAACAACATTCCAAATTCAATTTTCCTTAGGAAAGAGTGATAAAACAACAAAAGCAAATAATAATAAAATTGATTAATTAATTAAAAAAAAAAGGAGGAGATGAACCAAGTGTGGAAGAAGATGAAGATGCTGTCGTGGCTAGGAAGACCAAAGGCCATGGCCATCCTCTCCTTTTCCCCTCTTTTCTTTTCTGCTCAATCTGAGCTCTGAATTTCAATTTCCTGATTGATATTGGGCTAGTACCAGTCTATGGCATTTCAATTGCAAGAAATTTGAGGGAATTGTATATTCCCAAAGCTTCTCCCACTGATGCTTAAAGATTTTAGTAAAAGGTTATCGTTTCTTCTGGCATTTGACTCTGCCAAAATTTGTTGCCTCTAACCTTCTCATTAGTTGTGTTTGGTCTTATATTTATTCAAAATTTCCCAATTTGTGAAACTATTTCTCAGATTTTTCTATAAAATTCAGTGTTTGAGGTTATATGTGTGTGTGTATATTAACCTTCAATTCATTTATTGGGGAAAAAAATTCTTAATTTGTCCCTTCAAATTTTTATGTTGGAATTTAGCTTTTGGGCCATGTTCTTTTGACATGAATTATGATTTTTGATGTAAGGATCTCACGGGGAGGGGGGGAGCTGTTATGGCCTTGGCCCTTGGATGTAAACCAGCTCAACCAACTAGGTGTGATGAAATTTCTGAAGTTAAATTGTTTTGATTCTTAACAATTTTGTTCAAACTGTTCAATTTACTCTGAATTCTCAAGGATTTTGATTAGGTTACGGCTAAGAAAATTCATATTTTTCTACTTTGCATTTGTTGCGATTTTTTCTTCAGATTGTGCTTTTCGTGCAACCCATATAAAGAAAGTATGGGTTGATACCCTCACCAGGAGTACTGGGTTGATTGAACTTTTCTGATGATTAAATTTTGATTCTCCTTTATTTTGGATTAGATATTGAAGGAAGAAGAATAAAAAGTGAGAGTAAATCAAGGGGTAAATTTGTCCATAAATACAAAATATGTTAATTTTGACAGAACTCCTACAGTTTCATTTGGATCCAAACTTAGGAAGTTAAATGTAACTATTAAATTTTGAAATGGCCAAACCGTTAAATTGTAATTTACCCAATAAATAATTCTAGTCATAATTGGGAGCCTAGGCAGCATACTAATGAGAAATGCATCACACATCAAAAAATATATATAGAAATTAACTTAGTATACTTCTTCAACTCCCATAAAATATGCCCTTACAAAAATTATATGGAAAAACATATATATTCTTAGACACTAGTGCACTTGAAAACTATGCTAGCAAACTTGCTAGGAATGCCTTAACTGGACCAATCAAGATCCTCTTGAAAATCAATTAAAAAAATGTAATACTCTTGTTTCAGAAACTCAAATGTTTTTCTATTTCAAACAAAAACTAAACCAAATAGAAAATTCTCTAGAGAAGTTCCAAGCTGACCCAACATTGAAATCAAATCATTTTGAAGAATAATCGAATGGAGGCACAACCCATTTCATCTACAATCGTGGCTCATAAACACAAATCCTAAAAGTATGCAACTTTGTTCTAAAAGCCAAGGAATTCATGTTAGTATATGACTTAGCAGAAATAAGGGCCAACATGAAACCAAAAAGGGAGTTGGAACCCCAATTATTACGCTTCAGGCCTATCAAGGCCCATAACTATAATTGGATAAGCAAACTACAATGCACTTCCATCGCATTCTACAGCAAGATAACTCACAAGTAACTTTTTGATTTCCAACTAAATGTACAAAAAAATACTTCTATATTATGATTCAAAACAAGAAAGCCCTAACATGTGAATGCACATATGCTTGAAAGTTGACAAATTTTCCAACGGAACATGAGACACCTAATATTTACAATCCAATTAGCTCTAGGTCAAATGACAACTCCAAGGGAAGGGGTTGGACGATAAAGTTGTGGGTTCAAGAAACATTGGGTGCATGTGTAACTTACCAATCTAAGCAAAATTAATATGGACATTTCTCTCACTACCAAAAATTTTGAAAGAAAAAAAAAAAAAACAAATTCTGTAGTATGCTTCCTGCTTCCTGTATACTGCATACTTCATTTTTCATCTTCAATGAAATTCTTACATTTTTACTGAAAAGAAAATAAAAATTGGATCTATGAATCTATTTGTTTTGGCTTAAAATGTTAGTTTATTTTCATCACCAACTTAAGTACAATTTTTTAAGTCTCTTTTTCTAGATACAACGATACTTTTACATAGGTTATTTTTCAAACAAATTTAGCCAATGAAAATAAGCTCATCCGAAAACAAGTGTCCGTTTGGGAACAACTTATTTAGCTTTTTGCTAAAAAAAATTTGCTAAAAGTGTTTGTTTTAGCTTAAAACGCTAGCTTATTTTCATCACCAACTTAAGTACAATTTTTTAAGTCTCACTTTTTCTAGGTAAAACAATACTTTTACATAGGTTATTTTTCAAACAAATTTAGCCAATGAAAATAAGCTCATCCGAGAACAAGTGTACGTTTGGGAACAACTTGTTTAGCTTTTTGCTGAAAAATTTGCTAAAAGTGTGCTAAAGTATATTTGTACTATCAAAAAGTTTTTTTTTTTTTTTTTTTTTTTTAGTGAGGTTTTAAAAAACTGAGCTAAAAAGCAAAAAACTAGCTGGTAAGATAGTCCCAAACACGCACTATATTATCTGCAAAAAAATTTCATGTTTCTTACAATTCAAGCACTTAAAATACTTCCCCTAATTTATCTAACCCCAAAGGATAGCACAATCCGATAGAGACTGCTTCATGAAGAGGAGGTGACTAGTTTGAATCTCTCATTCCTCCTCCCATTAGGGCCAAACTTGTCCAAAAAAGAATCTATAATATCTCTTTATTTTTGCTTCTTAAGTATCTATGAACAGTGAATTAACAATTAACAATGTCATCTACCAGCTTTTCAAGTATGAAATATACATAGATACCAAATTAAGAATGCCATATACAAATGCAAATCAACACCTATGATGCTATACAACCAACACTTGGATTATACTGTATTTAAACCTACGGTCCTCTAAAACCAACACTTGAATTTATATATATATATATATATATTACCGATTAATAATATTAAATATGAATAAAAGCTAGGAAAAAAGAGTCAAACAATCAAAATGCTTCACATAGGCACATGCACAAAAACAGGCTGAAGTAAGAAGATACTTTCCACTTTCACGTAATCCAGATTGATGTGCAATTAAAGATGAAAAAGATCATTGAGAGGATACTGATAGTAAGCCTTACCCCAAATTCTTTTTAAAATAAAATTAGGGTTTATTGTTTTTATTTTTTATTTTTTTTAACAAAAGACTAAACTAACTTGAGCTGTTCCCAATTATGAATGTACGTGTATGTACGAATGTATAAATATCTTAGGCAGTTACTGAATAAAGGTTTCAAATCTATGTAGAACTGCCTGCATTAGCTAATATAGAACTAACAAGGAAAAAATTAAATTAAATAAAGTGCCTGTGTCCATTGAAAAAGAAAATGCTATTTCAATTAAATAAGATTTTATAAATAGTTTCTATGAATTTGCAGGAATCAGCTTCCTCTAGCAAATCAACAACCATTTACTGATTCTCAAATTATGTACCGAGTATTATGTGCTCATGAGTTAACGTGAAGATAACGCTATGCAATATACAATCTTAAAACACCCAAATAAAAAAATCACAACCTCCTTGCCCATATCATATTAATATAACAAAAATTGCAGAGAATTAAAAAACATACCAAAACCATCAAACTGTTGCTCATCAGCAACTCTCCCCGCATTCTCTGAAGCAATTCCATTCTCCACTGCCAGATACCCAGCTTCAACAACACTTCCATTCACAGAAAAATTATTACCAGCTGATTGTGAAAGCTCTGTTGCTGCATTTTCCAGACCAGTAGCTTTCTCACTAGTATTAGCAACTCCAACATCTGGTTTAGTCTCAAATGTCGTATCAACTTGAGCTTCTTGCATGACCAGATCAGGTTCCGTACTATTTATATTCCCATCTCCTGAATCAGATCCACCAGGAACAGTAGAATTTGCATCAGCTGGAGCAGCAGAAGCAGCAAAACCTCCAGTAGCCTCAGAGGGGGAAGCACCAGTGTCAGGAGCAACATTTGAGTTGGCCTCAACATAGCCCATGGAAGTGTGGCTCCCAGATGTATAACCCATCTCTGCAGATGTTTCAGATACTACTGTTTCACTGTCTCCCATACTCGATGAACAGATTATTAGTCGGTGGTACAAGCTTCAAGACTTAAAAGAAAAAAAGAATCAATACAACTATAAAATTTTGAAAAAATCAAGAAAATTATGCATGACATCAGAGCAATATGTATTCAAATGCACCCCTAATGCGTTTTTTGCTTCAATTCTTTACAAACAAAACAATTTCTGTGACAATCCAAAAAATATTTACCAATCACTAAACAAATTCAAAACGATTGATTTAGCAAAATATGAGAAGGATGTTGGAGGAGGCAGGCAGGTGATGGGCAAACATGTTTGGTTTATGTAATACATAAAGTGGCAAACCAAACAAAGTAGCTCAAGGTAGAGTTCTTAAGTCACTTTTTCAACCCCATTTGCTAAGCCAAGAGAACCAAGCTTGAGCTAGAATTTTAGGCTTGTTCAAAAAACAAGCAGAGCCCAAGAAATGTTTTGCGCATTTTGAAGAGCATGCAGGTACAATATACTATTATAAAACAAGTGACTTAAGTGAACAACAATTGAACACATCATTATATAGGGTAGTGAATGAAAAGTATTACCTGCTTAAACTATCACCCACTAATATTCTTGACCAATGTTATTCTTAATTACAAATGAAGGCGTCCAAGTTTTAAACAGTGAACGAAAGCAATGGATGTTGGTACAAAATGTATCATGGGCATGTTTATTATCGTCATTTTTCACTGTCTGATTAAAAGCTCAAATATTATTGTAAAGTGGGAAGCCAAGCAACTTAGCTTGACAGTATTGAGTGTTCTGTAATTTTCTTTACACTAGGACAACTCTGTTCGACATATAATGCATATATGAGGACAATGACCCATTAAATCTAAGTAACAATGGTATGGTAGCATCAAAGGGACCAAAGGAGGTGGCAGTGGTAACACATTTAAAACATAAAACTAGTAATCCACCGGTTGCCATGGGTGTGGTGAGAGTCACTCATAGTGAAATTGACTAATTGTAGTGGCATTTGTTCACATTAAGAGAGGCAAAGCGGTGTTTTTGGCAGCAGAAACAACCAGGCAGAGGTATAGGAGCAGTGGTAAGGATGGTGTTATTGCTTCAGACAGTACATAAAGTCTTTTTTCTTTTTAATTAATAAAATACACACACATGTGGCTGACCCTAACTAATTTGTTGAGAATCCATAATAGCCGACCCCAAAAATTTTCGAACTAAGGCTTTATTGTTATTGTTGTAAAATACACACATACCCAATGGCTTTTGAACCCATGACCTCACCCTCCACCTCACACTTATAAGGAGAGGAGGTGCCAGTTGAGCAAGAGCTCATTGGCTTCACACAGTCTACTTTTAAGTTCTCGGAAATTTTAAATTATAGTTACAATTCAATCTAGGAAGCACAGAAACTTCGTTTGGGGTACCATACCCGTGTCATAATCATGTAATCGTGTTGTAACCCCCTGTCATGTTATAATTTTTCAAAAATTTCTCATGTTGTACGACACGACACCCATGTCCGTATCCATGTCCTTGCTTCCTAGAATTCAATTATTTTGCAAATATGGTGTACTAAACAAGACCCATTTAACAGTGAAATCTGTTTTGTAATCTACTTTAAACTAGAGCAAAAACCTAACCTAACCTAGCGAAAGTCTTGCCCAAATAAATAACCCAACCATCGAAAAAATCATGTGCTTGCTTGTTCTTCAGCATTTCACGCACAGAAACTACTAAAACTCTTCAAGTTTAGAATCAGTCTAATAACAAAGCCAAAGCAATGATTACAATCTCAAATTACAACTGAAAAATTACTCAAAGCGTGAATACTGTGAACTAAAACCCCACAACAAATAGTACCAAACAAAAACCAAAGCAACACAAAACTAGCACCAACAAGAACAAACCAATAAGAACAAGTGGTTCAGATCCATATACAGAATCAGAGAACTAGGTTTTCAGCTTTCACAGAGATAACGAGAAACCATGAACCTAGGGTTTCGAAAATGCGAGAAACTGAAACGAAAGTACGTACCTGAGGAAACAGAAAACGGCGTCGTATTTCGGAGAGTTCGTGGGTGGGATTTGGGTTTGGGAGGTTTTTGTAAAAAGTGTGTATTTGCAGTAGTAGTGGATGTGGAAGGAAGATTTTTTTATATCTCGTGGGGTGTTGGGTTTGGTTGTTGGATCTGGGCCGTCGGATATGGGGTGATTGTTCGATCTGGGCCGTTCATTTCATTGTTCACTTGACTCGTGGCATTGTGTGCGACTCCATTCGTGTGGCTTATGGCTGCTGCCACAGCACATGACATGAGTCGATACAATCCATTGTATAAAATGATAGATTTTTATTACAAACTTGTTGTAGCTAATAATTACAGCTCTTACTTCAAAAAATAAAATAAAAAATTATCATATTATAATATATTTTGAAAATTTAACCTATAGATTGCATTTTTTTATGTCCTCAACACACATTTCAAATTTCGTATCAATCGAATGTTATTTATTATTCAATCTATAAATTTATTCTTTTATGCATAATTGTAGATTACAAAAACATTTAATTTAAACATTTAATTGATTACATAGTTATTAATCTTTGGTATTTTAAAAAATTTTCAAACATAAAGGATATAAGAAGAAAATACAATCCAATAGTGAATTTGTCAAAATTCACATCTAATAAAAAAATATTAATAAATTGAGTTGTAGTCAAACTTTGTCAGTATAAAATACAAATTTTTCTTTATAAAATTCAGTAGGATTTGAGATTTATGATGTTCCCTATATGATGGGGTATTTGGAGACTAACATTGTGAAAGGATAAAATATAGTAAGTTAGCACGGGTATGAAAGGAATTTGTAAACTAGCATATCGAGTTTTAAAAACTCAAGTTCCATATGAAACTCGAGTTTTAAAAACTCACTTCCTACTTGCTGAGTTGGACACGTTTATGTCACATAGATCTTGAGTCTTTTACATATGATTTCAAAATACACATAACAAAGAACTACAAACCCAGAAAAAGAAGAAAACCCATAAGAAAGAAAGAAGAAAGAAGGAAACCAGGCAAAAAGAAAGTAAGAAGAAGAAGATCCACAACAAAGAAGAAGACCCACGACACACATAAACCCAGTCTCCATCAAGCATATCTTGATCGTCAATCTACGATACAGTTCACGATCTCCATCACCGAGCAAACGATTTGGAACAAATTACACACAACTCATAAAGATGTTAATGATTTGAAAGAAAAAACTATGGAAGAGAGATGAAATTGAATGAGATTTGAGAGGTTACAGATAGTTTTGTTTAGGTCTTCTTCTTTTCTTCTTCTCCGTGGATCCCTTCCTCTTCTTGCACAGTCAATGCGCACTGGAACTCGAGTCTTAGAGACTTGAGTTCCACGTGGAATTTTTATCCACGTCACTGAGTCAGATGTCTGGAACTCAAGTTTTTAAAACTCAATTTGCTATTGAATTCGAGTTTTAAAAACTCGAGATGCTAGTTTTCCACTTTCTTTCGCAGCTAGTCAACTAACAAAATTCTTCTAATAATAAAGTTAAATGGAAAAAAAAATTCCCCTACATGATGAACCAAAAGTTTTTTTTTTAAAGCATACAAGATTCAAACTAATGCATTTTATTTCATGACAAATAATTTTATCAGTTGAGTTAGCCATAAGCTATAATGCATGATTTATAGTAATAATTTGTTGTATTGTTGTGAAATTGTTATTTCTATAATATTACTCTTTTTACTTACGTCGCTTTCCGAGTTTGGGTAAATTTTGGTGAAGTCTAGCATTAACACTATAATTGTATATTTTATTCTAGTAGATTTGACAGGCCTAGACTTGCTTCAAGGGAAAAGTATCAAGGGTGATGGACTTTTGGACTTTTTAATCTTTCCTACTCTTACCATTTTAGACAACAAGCAACGAAGATTCATTTCATGAGTACCAAACACTAGACTTTTATTTATATTTATTATTATAAAAAAAATGATAGAGATTACAACGCATGAGAATACAAAATTTTGACTATAATGAGTACCAAACACTAAAAAAAAAAAACATAACTATCATGGTATTTTCCTCATTTTTGTTTTCCATTAGAAGCATACAAACCATCATGCCATACGATATTTTCAAACATTGGTAAACTCAATTATTGACATATAGAGAGTGCGGCCCCCAAAGTTATGCGAGTTGCTGTACTAGATAAAGGATTGGACTCACAATTTATTTATTCGTGGCTTTCTTCACAATCCTACTAGTAGTTGCTTCAGACGCAACCTTGACAGTCTAATTTCCATTATCTCTTTGATTTTAAGTCCAACACCCCCTTACCCTCTGAAGTAGATAAAAACAAGGCCTAACGGGCCTGGTCATATGGGCCTAACGGATCTATATCCATGGGCCAAAGAAATGACAAACCCATCCCTTGTATAGGTCCATTACAAATAGAACACTACATAAAATAAAGACTCAATAAAAATAGGGCCCAAGCGTTGGGAGATTCCGGAATGGGCGCCTTAAATGAAGGATTTCTCTACGGAGGAATGACTTGTCCACCACGTTTAGGATTCTTCAAGTAGAGTCCTATAAGGAAAGAACTTGGACTACAAGGAAAGGAAACAAATCCTCACTACTATAAAAGCCCCAATACCCTCTCACATCAAGGTACGCATAATTGACCCCTCTCTAGTACTCTAGAGTTGTGAGAATATTTCTAACTTAACCTTCGGAGGGTATTTGGTCAGCACTACACCGGTGCTCTTTGTAAGGTCTTCTTCTTTCTTCTTTTGTGTAGGTGATTCACTTGAGTGTTAGAATCGTGCAACTCATTGGTGAGATTTACGGCCTCATCACCCTTTAATTTCTCCTCTTTCTTTCTCTCAACTTTCTCCCTTTCACTCCCTCAGTTTTCTCTCACATTTTTCCCAAGATTTTCCAACCCCCTATTTGTCTGCCCTCACTCCCCTTATATAGTCTCTCCTTAGTAGGGTTCAAATCATTACTTTTTTCATTATTTCCCATGCAATCCCACTTTTACCCGAAATCCCCAGAAACAATCATATCTTCTGAAGATTCTCTCGAAACTTGCTCTAGACGCCAAACAGTGTTTAGCAGCGAACTCCCTAAAGGCACTAACAATACTTGGGAACTGACCTAAATTTAGTCATTTCCTTGTGTATCTCCCATTGTCTTATCAGTCGATAGTGGGCCTAGCTCGGCCTAAACACTCTGGTATTCCCTAAAAGATACTTTCTAGGTCCTAACATACTTATCATTGGGCTGGGCCCATTCCTACAGGGTTTGGGCTTAGCTCAATCTTCTGAGCCAGCATTGGCTACTTAGGCTGATCTTGGGCCTAAGTTAAGTGGGCTGGTACTGATTACCCAGACTCGAGCCCCCTATAGAGAGTATGAGAATTTGTTTAGGAGTACCCAATAGAAAAATACAATAATGGTTAATTAGAAGCATTAAAGAGACATGCATTATATTTTATTTTGCATGTTGGGGTCAACTTATATTATGGATAATATATATTCTGAAGTTTTTTCTAATAAAAAAACATATTTTATTTCCCAATTTAAAAAAAAAAAAAAAAAAAAAAACAATGGCATTTAAGATTATGATATAAAAGTCAGATTAGATTGACCAGTCATACTAGGTCAACCATGAATCGACCACCAATTTGGATTTAAAACCCACAAAATGGACAAATATAAACAAAAAAATGGCTTAAAAAATGTTTAGACTATGGTGAGACCTATTTGGTACTGTTGTTTAAACACCACAATACGTATTTTCACAACACTATTTCACCCACACATATTTCCACAACACTGTTATTAAAAATCTCTTACAAAACAGGCCCTAATCAGTCCAACACGTTTTGGTTTTTCTTTCCTCCCTAAAATCAAAGCTAATAATGTACATTCCAAAATTTATTGGATTATTTCTATCCAAAAAAAAAAAAAAATACTTGAGAATAATTATGAGATGGGCATATGAAATAATTTAATTATTGTTTGTGATTTTTTTTTTTCATTTTATAAACCTTTTATATTGGGTAATGAGTGACATGAATTACCTAGTTCTTATATTTATTTTATGAATAGTACTTGTCACGACCTAAGAAAGTGCTTGTCACATTTGCACCTATACCCCAAAAGGATTAGTCATGTTACAATTAGGGCTCCCATAATTAATTATATAATCTAGTTCAACCCATTAAACAATATGATATGAGATTAAACACACACCCGTACAACAAAGTTATCCAATTCAATCCACATAATTTAGGGCATCACAATCCCCTTCATTTAAGTTTCCGACTACTTTGTCAGGGCTTACGTTATGCAATAGTGCCCTTAAGCCACATGGCATACCATGTTGGCTATGAGCCCATGATACCATTTGTCACAGCCTCAGTAAACACTAATCACATTTACGTTATACTACAAAAGAACTTGTCAAGTTACCATTAGGACTCCTTATAATCAACCATATAGTATAGTTTGACCTAATAAACGCCTAATATGAGATTTGGCACATGCACATACAACATACCTATCCAATTTAATCAATATAACTCAATGTATAATATTATATGTATTTATAAATATACAAACACATTGGAATTGAAATATTCCATTCCAATGACCGATATCAAAAAACCCCTAAAATAGTATTCAAAAGATCGATCTTGTCACCAATAAAAGAGGTTTGGTTACGAGTACTGGCCTTAAAAAGGGATGGTTAAGTCCTTGCTTTTTACTAATGCTTTTTATTAATTTATTATATATTACTATTTTCTATTTGCCTTGATTCAGTTATTTTAATTTTAATTAATCATTATATCATTATGGTTTGATCTCCAATAAATTTCCAGTCTAACCTCAAAACCTTGAACAATTTCATGTTATAGTTTTTTATTTTATTTTACTTTATATTGGTAAGGTCTTTAAAGTATTGATTAAGATTTTAGCATCATGTTAGAGCATTTGCATTTGGTATTGCAAATGCTATATGTAAGAGAATTTTAATTAATGCACCAAACAAGTCCAACATCAGGACTTGCAAACACCAACTATTGCAAAAAAAATCTCAATAGTGCTACAGTGCAATTCTAAAGGTAGAATTGCACTGTAGCACTATTCTAAAAAAAAAAAAAAAAACTAATATTTTATTCACTTTATCAATTCATCTCTCTCTCTCTCACCAGGTTTTGGGTTTTTATTTTTATTTGGGTTTTAGGATATATTATTTTATTCTGTAGAAATATTATTTTAATATGTTGTATTGTAAAATGAAAATTGGGATGTTAAGAGTATTGTAAAATTATGGTATAATTGATAAAGTAGCTTTTTGAGATGGTAAAATAGGATGAGATAGAATTTTGGGTTGTGAATGCTCTTAGGAATGACTTCTAAATATATAAGAATTTGGGGCTATTTCAAAATTAGGAAAACTCTAGATGCCACTTTTATATTTTGCTAGAACTCGTTTATAAATGTATGAATTTGGAAATTCCAAATATCGTGGTACCATGACCATTCTTGCTCGGAGGAATTAACAATTATTAAATTTTTTTTTTTTTTTTGAGAATCAAGCCGAAGAAACTTTATTAAATCAACCAAAGTCGGTTACAATAACATGATGGAGATGAGGTGGAACATCCTCCATCCACACCGTAAGAGCATCAATGTGTCTAGCGTACTGAGTTAAAGTTAAAGACAGACAATTCATTATATATATATATATATACATTTATTTATTTATAAATGATAGATAATTTATGATTACAACAATATGCATGGTGAGTACTGAGTACTTTGAGTTTGAGAGAGAGAGAGAGAGAGAGGTTTGGCCCTTGTTTTTTTTAAGGTATATTGCTCTGTTGTGTATCACTATATGTATCTTGGAAATAAAATTATAAGCAATCGAGAAAAATTGGAGAAAAATTAAGATTCAAGGTGCGATTACAATTCAAAATGAAGTTTCTCAATACTTATGCTCTCAAAAGCCTTATAGGGTACTTATACATTACACATGAAAAGTTGAAGACCCAACATCATGAAGGGAACAAGCCATTTGGCCTATTCAAAACGTGAACTTTAAAATGCATAATACTAAAAGCAAAAGTACAAGCATAATGCAGCATTTGGTAGAAATTTACTTTGCATTGAGGCTTGATTTTCCTTCTCTAAAACGGGGCTTCTGTTTTTGGATTACAGGTTCATGAAGTTTTCTTTGCTTAGGGCCACTCTTGTCATCCGATACCCCATGGGAGACTTTTTTGGTGTTTAGAGGCCTTTCTGCCTTTACCTGATTATGCACAACCTTAGTTTGGGCTTGCATCTTCTTTGTTATACTATAATCTGAAGATTTTTCTTCCATTAATTTGTTCCGACTTCCAATCATCCCATCGTTATCTTAAAAAAGGGTGAAAAAAAGAATACTATCAAATTTGGCATGAAAAAAGCTATAAATGAAAGTGATTTGGTCTATTGTAATTAGTGCATGATAAAGTCATGGACCAAGGTGAAACTGATGTTGCAATATAAGCTGTTCAAGAAACTTTGTGAAAATGTTATATATGTAGTATTACCCTTCCTATATTAGAATTTAGACATTTATATACACATTCAAAAGCTCCAAAAAAAAAAAAACTCAATTTTGATTTTTTTTTTTTTTTTTTTGGGGTAGAAAACTCAATTTTGCATTATACATTATTAACTTTGTTAAAAACATGATGATGAAGTTAACATTAAAAGCAATCAGATAAAAGGGAGGAAATAAGATATAGGAAACAAATTTTAACTAGCAAAGAAAATGGGAAAGGTTTGGGTAAGTTTGAATTTTATACATTTTATGATTTTATGAGGTTATTGTTTTATTACTTTATCCCCTTTTTTTTTTTTGCTGAATTACCATTTTCTATAGGATAGACAATCTCTTATAAGATTATTTTGATCATTCAAAACATGACACCAAAATTTTAGAATCCATGCACAACCCATACTCATGCAAATGCAATAAAACAAATCTGATTACCCGGACTGGATAGGATAGCTCGTGGGCGTGCAGCTGAATTAGCTCTATTCTGTTC
Source organism: Quercus agrifolia (assembly GCA_029955455.1). NCBI lineage: Eukaryota > Viridiplantae > Streptophyta > Magnoliopsida > Fagales > Fagaceae > Quercus > Quercus agrifolia. The sequence goes on along the minus strand of JARQAD010000007.1, from coordinate 38,846,100 downwards.
ACCACTCTTATCAACTTGTTTGTTGTTTTTCTTCACTGTTCCTGAGAAGTAAGTTATTTATCTGACAAATTAAATAGGGTAATATCTATAGGACAAAGTTTAGCTACAAAACTGGTTGTAGTCTAAAACTACAACCCTAATTAATAAAATAATTACTACTCTATATTTTGAAAATCTAATTGTTGAATTGCGTGTTCTTTACATTCTTAATTCACATGTCAAGTTTTGTATCAATTAGATATTATTTACTATATGATTTATAAGCTTATATTTTATGTGTAATATTAAACAACAAAAACTTGCAATTTAAACAATTTATTGATGACATAAATATTGATCTTTAATTTTCTAGAAATTTTGCAAGCATAGAGGATATAAGAAGAAGATGTAATCTAATAGTGAATTTGTCAGAATTCACATTCAATAAAAAGCTATTGAATAATATTGTAGTTTTAAATTACAACAAATTTTGTAGTTAAATTTTATTCATATCTATATATCTGCATGAAACACACATTACCTACTCTCTTTTTATTAAGTTATCTAGAAAAGAAACTGAAAACAACAATCAATTGTAAAAAAAATTACAGAATGAAAACTTTACCTTTGGACATAGAAATCATTTGTGCTGAGAAGTTTGGGACACGAGCCTTTGTGACTCCAGCAATAGATGAAGGGGAATCAATCCGATTCTCCTTTGCTGCGAAAATATAATTTGATCAAGGATTATGTGACCAATTTAAGCTTCATTGCCAGTAGCTATGACAATATTCTTATAAGCATTCTATTGTGAGTGTTTTTTTTTTTTTTTAAATCAATATATAGTTGAGGGATGAGGGATTTAAATCGTGAATATCTCATTTAAAAACATTAGAAGGTGCCAAACCAATTAAGTATAATAATTAAGTAATAAAATTTACCATTTCTTATTCGCTTAAAATTATTGAGACAATTAATTGATAATAATTTATCACATTACATTAAAATGAAATTATCAATTTCAATATTATAAAGTGCTTTTTCAAGAACTATTTGTATCATCAAACCTTTTAAACCAAACAAAAAGTATTACTTCTTTTTCCTTTTTGGATTAGTGGAAAAGCTTGGCCAATCAAAGATATATATTTTGCATCTCCTTCCAATGAATATTTTATTCATATAAATAATAGGTATATCCTGTAATCCTATTCAAAATGAATATGTCTAGATTTTCCTTCACACAATAAATATAAATTCTCTGGAAATAGATAGGCGCGCAGTTAAAAAGCTCAATTGTATGTCCAATAAAAAATGAATCCATGACATTCGTATCAATAGTTACAATATTAATATAAATAATAAGTATTTATATGCAATATTAAAAGTCTTGTAATTCTGTGACATTACTAGCTCTTCAGTATTAGAAATAGAACTATCAAATATATAATATATACCTTGTATGGACAGGGAATCCATAAGACTTAAAAACAGCATTGATCCATTATCATGATTTCTGGGAGGAAACTGATCATCTTGTTCATTTACCCTCACCTTCACAGTTGGATACACTTCAAAACCCAAAAGCAAATTTAAAGAAGGTTAGAAATCACCCCAAAAGACAAAAAAGCTATAGACAAAAAATAAATCCAGAAAATGCAAAGAACAGAAACCCACATGCAAATATTCACTTTTAGGTTTTATTACACTTCAAAATCAAAAAGCAACGAAAGGTAATGGAAAGATTAATTTGAGGAAGACAGAATCAGACTTTAATTTGTATTCAAATTCTAAAATCAACTCGTAATTAAAAAACGTATTATTATAAGAAAGAAGAAAGAAGATATAAGTATAGAACAAACGCTAATAATGGAAGAAGCATAGATAGGTATAAGATGGAGCTCACTTGTGAGGTTTCTTCTTGAAAGTTGAAACAAAATACAAATGAAAAACGAATTAGATGCATCTATATATGTATGTATAGTTGAGGAACAGAGTTAAAGAGTTGAACAGAAGCAACGACCACGTGGGACTGAAAAGTGCCATACTATGGCATTTTCCATTTCTTGACTTGAAAACCAAGAAGACAGGATTCTCAAGCTGGAACTTGTCAGTCAGGGCCCCTTTGGATGTTGGATCTCTACCGTTGATGAATGATATGATAAAAGATGGTTTGATTTAAGAGACCAGTGAAGGATTTTAAACCTCTTTGTTTAGATTAATTATCATGAAACTTATGCAGTAAATCTGACTGTAATGTTTTGCCCGTGGGTGAATTTAACCAAAAAAGACTTACCTTTTTTTTAGAATTGTTATTTGTTTTAATTTGAATTCACTGTCAAAATTATTTTTTTGCTTGTCACTTCAGATTTGTTGTGAAAATATTGCATATCGGTGGTTGAATTTAACCAAAAACTTATCATTTTTTAAAAAGTGTTACTAGTTCTAATTTGAACCCATCATTAAAATCATTTTTTTGTTTCTCACTTCAAATGTATTGTGAAAATGTTGTATATATAGTATTTTTCATTTTTATTTTATTTTATTTATGAATAGCCAAACACTTTAGTTGCCCCCCCCCCACCCCTTTTTTTTAACTCAATAGTTACAACGAATGAGAAATAATATGAACCATGAATGTTTCTGTATGGGTCAAAAACTGAGGACTCGGGTTCATGGGTTGGGCCTTTATCTGAAACAATTAATTTGTAATAGATGGATTTTTAGACCAACAGTTGAGTTTGAACAATATTTCAATGTAGAGAATTGAAAAAGCAACAACACAAACCAAATTTATATAAGATGTGATAATTTCTTATTTATTATGCCTTCCTTGGAATGTCCGAGGAACGTTTGTTCTAAGATGAGATTACAAGACAAAGCTTTATTCAATAATACAAAGAGTCTCTCTCTCTCTCTCTCTCGGATCAAATCCTTGCACATAGGGGATCTTTTCCTATTTTATAACACTAGTGCTTCAATCCTTAACATCCACTTGTAGAGTGGATGATCCTTCAAGCAAGATACTTGTCCCATCTTTCTTCTCCTCTCCTTTTGAAGTTGTGCTGAGCAAGTAACAGGCTATTGAGACACTATTTATGTGTCATTTAACCATGAATGCGGCATACTTGGTTTGTGCATAGCATTTAATGTGGAGGGGACGGTGACTTCTTTAGGAAACTTCTTCCAACTCTTGTTTGGATTAGTTACTATTACTTTCCTTGGCCAATATCCTTGGCATAGTTCAACAATTCTCCGTCCTCCTCGGTTCATTCTTTTCTTGGTTCCTTCCTCAAACCAATTCCTTCTTCGAACTATTTGAGCCCAAGTACTCCATAAGAATATTTAGTTGGGCCTTCCAAGACTCCAGCCTAGGCCCAACCTCCTTTAACTCACCTTGGCCCACACAATTTCCATTGAAAATATCAAGAGGCCCCAACAAATTGAGCTGTAAGGCTCATGACCATCATCGCTTACATAATATTTAATTATTAAAAATAACACTTTTTGGCCAAGAAGGAACTTTACCAAAAACATTTTTCCTTTTTTATTTCATGATCCCTTAGTTGGAAAAATGATTTCTTTTTTAATTTTGTCTCACTTTTTATCAAATAATGCATAAGTAGGATGTCATTGATTGGATTTTTGATTTAGAGGATTATTTTAATTATTAGAAGATTCATAAAGAAGAAAAAACAATATATTTGTCCAATAAGTTAAAGAGTGATGCGAACAAAGGGCGGGATGACATAAAAATAATTGATTTTTAAAAACTTTATATGAAAAAGAAAAAAATAATTGATTTTTTTAACAATTTTTTATATTTTTCATAGAAATGATATTGAAACTTTCTTAAAATGATTCCTTAACAAATATCCTAAGGGCATCCATTAATCAAATCCAAAATAATTTCATAATTATCTATGTTAAAAACAAGAAGTACTAACTAGTTTAATTATAAAGCTCCTCACAACGAAGTTTAAACTTAGTGCACTAAATTGATAAATGATAATTCAAAAAAATTTAGACTATATTTGTCTAAATTTAATTTTTGTTTATTTATATAAAATTTTAGTTTTTTATAATATAATTTTAAGTGCATTTATTATTTAACTCAATTAGGGTCCTTTTGATAATGTTATTCTAGTAACATTGTTTGTATTTTTTGAAAATACATATAGGTGATAAAGTGTGTGGAAATATGTGTAATGTTATTTAAAAACTAAAAACTATTGTTTAAGTGCATATACCAAACACCCCCTTAATTTTCCTTATGCAACCCAAAAAAAAAAAATGCTAAAATGCAAAACTGGCCCTTTAAGTTTTACCAAAATTCATTTCAATTCTCTAACTTTATTTTTGGTCAATTCAGTCTCCTAAGTTTCAAAAGTATTCAATTTACACCTTTCACTAACTTTCGTTAATGCTCTACCGTTAAAGTTTTTTTTTTTTTCCTCCAGATTTTTATATTAAAAAATGCAAAAAACTAATTTAAATTAAAAAAAAATATCCCCAAACACACAACAAACCCAGCACTAGAACAACAAAAAATTTCTTTACATTGAAAGTATGAAACAATGTATTTAAGTTTTTCTTTTTTGTGGGTTACAAACAAAATCAGAAGTAGAAATCAGATCAAATCGGATCAGAGAGAGAAAGAATCCAAGGAGTCCCAGATTAGATTGGTGAGAAAGAATCCAGAGACCCAAAGCAAATTGGAGAGAGAGCTTAATCGGGTTGTTCACCAAATCCAAAAAACTTTGAAACCAACCAAAACAAACAACCAAACACAACAGCCCAGCTGTGGGTTGAAACTCCGATGAGGATTTGACGTGAAAAGTGAAAATGCAGAGAGAGGGAGGGAGATTGGCCTAGATTAGGATTTGTTTAAACGGAAAAATTAACAAAAAAAATTAAATAAAAAAATATGAAACTAATGGTGTAGTTGACAGAATCAAACGGACTTGATTGAACTTTTTTAAAACTTATAAGACTAAATTGACCAAATGCAAAGTTAAATAATTAAAATTAATTTTGATGAAATTTAGAAGGTCAGTTTTATATTTTAGCAAAAATACAAATAAAAACTAGTGTGAGTTTTAAGTTTTTCACAAAGCATGTTGGACTCGGAGAAGGGCCCTGGCGCTCTACGCCTCTTCCCCTTATAAACCCAAAACCCTCCCGAGGCTAGAGTTGCTGAGTCTTATTCCGTGCCTTCTTCATCCACCAACTCTTTTCAAGTTTCCATGGCTTCCCAACCACGAAAAGGCGGAGTCTCCTTGCAAGAGAGTCGAGTCCCCATGAAGAACAAACCCAACGTCGACAGTAGCATAATCTCGAAGCTGAGAGAGTCCACCATCGTCTCCATGGTGTCGTCGCGAGGCAGAGAGGTCGCCACCGACGCCATACTCGTAACGAAGAAGCTCATGAAAAGCACTGGCAAGGCGGCGTGGATCGCCGGAACCACCATCCTCATCCTCGTCGTGCCTCTCTTGATCGTGACAGACCGCGACCAACGGCTCAGCGAACTCGAACTCCAGGAAGCTAGCCTCCTCGGCGTCCCACACCCACACCAATGAGAGAGAGAGAGTTCTTATTCTTTAAGGATTCTGTAGTTTCTAGGATTTCGGATTTTACAATAATTTCACAACGTTAGCCTCTCGTTAAACTTAGAATCATGCGATCCTACTGCATGACCATGTGTTTTGCCTATAGTCATAAATCAAGTAATAATAAATAAGTGGTGAGGAATTTGCTTGAGCAGTGTTGAGCACTGTTTTAAAATTTTTTTTATTCAAACTTTTCTTTGTTTTATTATTAGCTTCTCTAAATTTGATTGTGATCTTCTTATTTAGGTAATCTGAAGAATTGGTTGTGTTTGTGTAACACGATTCTGATGGCCTTCATGGTCAAGGACTTGTTAGTATGAATGTATGAGTCTACTACGTACATATATTATACCTTGATGATAGATCCTCCTTCTTGCACCATGGTTTCCAATCACAATATATAGGTTTACATCAACGTTTTTCTTTTTTCTTTTTTAGGAAATTACATCAAAGTTTAACTTTAAAGTTTACGCCATATAGGGAATTGAATCATAGGGTTTCCTGAAAAAATTAATAATAGTAGTAATAATTCAACAGAATTATGGGCGCTATTCGACGTGGGCTAACCATGATATAGAAACTGGGCTATATGAATATCATCTTAGAATCAGACACTGAATTAGCAATAAAATTACAAACTAAAAGGGAGGATCCTGCTAGGTCTCTCTACTCTAGTTTATGATTGTAGGGTTCTCCTGTGGATGGTGAGGCTAGCAAAGAAGGGCAGGGAGCCAAGGACAAAAAGCTTGGCTTAATATATATATATATATATATATATGACTTTAAGGGCATTGGGACTATGCTAGTATGCCCTACTAGCTATGTAAATCATGTGTGATATTATAATTTTTTTAAAAAAGAAACAATGCTTGCTTAATTTTAGTATAATAAATAAATAAATAAAACTTTAAGTCTATTTTACCTATCTGATGCTTGAAAATTTAAATTCAAGGAAACAAGGATTGATATTTGTTAGTCCATTGTCTTTTATTTATCTATATTTTTTTATGCATTTAGTTTTTTTTTAGTATTTAAAATTGGTTGCATTAGCATTGGCATTGGCATGATACTTTTAATGAAGTGGGGTGGTTACGATTTAATTGTTAAATGCATGATGGAGGGATGAGATTCAAAGGTTAACGAAAAAGAGCTATCATAATAGCATTCATATCTGGTTGGGAATAATTTCAATATCAAGTCACTTTTTACACTTTAGCGCGTGGATTCCACTTTTATAGCCAGTTTTGGCTTATTTTGTGTACTGTTTGTGGAGCTCACATCACTATTTTGTTTTTTTTTCTATGATTTAAGCGGATTTATGTTTAAAGCATCTCCAACCGCCTAGTCATATTCTGGTACTAGTTGGAGATCAAGGTTTTCAGACCCGGACCGTTTATTGAACCGTAAAAGGGAGAGGTTCAAGGTTTTTAAGGTCGAACCGAGGTCGAACCGAGATTGAACTGTGATGACGTCATAATTAATTTAATAATTATTTTAAATATATATAAAAACATTAAATTAATAAAAAAATAGAAAAATTAACTAAAATAGTCCAAAACAAATATAGATAGTATTTTTTATAACATAACTTTCATAATACAAATAAAAATTATTAAATTCTAAAAAAAATAAATAGCAATTGAGTTTCTAAATTATTTTGAAATTATGACAAAACACACTTTAGTACCCAATAATTTTTATTTTATGAAACCTGATAAAATAGTTAAGAGATAAATTAGTTTATTTGCCAAGCCCATTTGACTGCCCATTTGACTGCCGACCATTTTTTGTTTCCAAGCCCATTTGAATAGTTACTGTTTATCATTTATTATGAATTAAAAAAAAAAAAAAATCAAAAGCTAGATCGAAGAACGAAGATATCCATGAATTTGAAAATGGTTAAAGTTAAACAAATAACAAAACCCAAGAATGAAGTGCTTGACAGCAAGCAAGCATTTATGTGAGTACTGAGTAGTTGACACGCACAGTAAAGAAGAAGTCTGCCGAAGTGTGAGGAAGTTCACAATATTTTTAGGAATATTTTCACAACAAAATTTATATAAAAAATTGTTACTAGTTTTAATTTAAACTCACTATTGAAATTATTTTTTTACTTATCAATATTAATTAATAACAATCTATTACTTAAAATTTATTGTGAAATATTGTGAAAATATGATAATAACATTTAATTGTAATTTTTATTCTTTTTATTATTATTCCCTTCTTTCCTCGCATCCATACGTTTCTGTTTCTTTTCCTTTTTTTTTTTTTTTTTTTTCTCTTGTTTTATCTCCGCCACACACATATCCCCATCCCCACTCATCTTGTTTTTACTTTTCTAGACTCTTCTTTCTGCACACACAGTGTCCTCCGCTTTTATTTTTCTTTCTTTTATCTCTAGCTCTCTGTTTCCGATTCTCTCTCTCACACTCTCACCCTGTCACAGACACATTAACAGCGGAGAACAAAGCTAGAATTTAAAGCTTGCTTTGCCCAAGAGAAGAGTTTCTGAAGAGAGGGAGCTGCGTGATGTGCCCTGAAGAGAGAAGAAGAAGAAACATAAAGACATGTTGTGTTTCTCTGGAGATAGCAATGGCAGACATGATGTACTTTTTTTTTTTTCTTTTGAGAGGGAGTTTTGTTTCTTTGTTTCTTTGGAGAGGGAGTTGTGTTTGTGTTTCTCTGGAGAGGGAGTTGTGTTTCTTTTTCTTTTGTTTTTCTGTGTTTTTTTTTTTTTTGGAAGGTTCAGATTCAAAGGGAACCGTGAGAAGCGGTCTGATTACGGTTCTCAAAATCGTGTGGTTGAACCGCGATTCGAACGGTTCCCTGCTTTTTGGACATAGACCGGTTCTTGAGCATAAAAAACCGTGATTGTGAGAGTTTCACGGTTTTTCCGGTCGGACCGTACGGTCCGATCCGGATTTCAAAACCTTGTTGGAGACTGGAGAGTAAAAAATTACTTTTGGCTTTTGTCTAAATACTTTTTAAGATATAATTTTTAATAAACTCTCTAATTTTTATCATTTTTTTATCTTATTTAAATATTATTTTTTCATTCTTTTTTAAATATTTTTTATTCATTTTCATCAACTATATTGATAAAAAATACTAAGAGGTGGAGAGAAGAAAGAGAAAATATTAGTTTTTTAATTCATATATCTTTACAAATTTTTTAAGCTAACAAATTGTTCTACTCATCTACAGTAACCTCTGGACAAAGAGAGTGACCGAAGATGAGCAAAAACAATTTTCCTAATTTGCAAATACTGCTGAATCTAGTTTTTAAGGTTTCACTCTCTAATTTGACTATGATTTTGGTTTTAGCTCTTTTATTGAAGATGCTATTAGTTTTTTTTTTTTTTTTTGGCCATTTTATTCGGGTCCCAAGCCAATTAAGTCATCAAATGGTAATATTTTTGTTTCTTGCACAATATATCTTTATATCTCTTTTAACTTTTTGTTTATAATGCTTTGAGCCAAAAAAAAAAAAAAAATAGCTTGTTTTATTTAGCTTTTAGTTTTTATCTATAGTATTTTCAACAAAAAAAACTAAATAATCGATTCTCAAACGACACTTTAACTGTTCACTTTCAAAATGCACTACATGTTATTATCAATTTTGCAATATATCCCATTGAAATACTATTTTCTACGCACATGACACATAGCGACAAACCACCAATCTATCTCATATCAAACCTCGACCCCAAGCCGTTGCCACAAACCACCATCTCGCACTGACTTAGCAAATCGCCATACTATAACTAACTTCTTAATTTTTAATTAGCATATTTATGGAGGAGATTCAATTCAACAAGATTCAAACGTAAGGATGAGATTTCTCAAAAAAAAAAAAAAAAACCTAAGGATGAGGGTAGGCAAATTTGTAATGGAATTCCACTACAAAAAAAATGCCTATTAGCGACCAAAAATTTATGACGGACCCAAAAAGGCCTCTCAAAAAATCTTATTTGTGATGGCAAAATAAAACTCTCGCAAATACTTGATAAAATGTGAAATATTTGTGACCAACAAAAAAAACTATCGCAATTATATGTTATAGCCGTCACAAATGCTAATATTTTGGAGGGAAATTTTCCCTCCATATTATTTGCGAGGGACAATTAAAAATCTCTTGCAAAAAGTGTATTATTTGTGACGATTTAAAAAAAGCCATCACTAATACTAAATTATTTGCGAGGGCTAGGATCGGCCTTCACAAATAATCATTAAAATGTAAAAAATTTTGGAGGGAAATATTCCCACCAAATTATTTCTGAAGGAGAATAAAAATTCCTCGCAAAAAGTTTATTTTTTGTGTGAGTTAAAAATATACCCTTACTAATACTAAATTATTTGCAAGGGCCACAATTGGCCTTCGCAAATAATCATGAAAATATTAATTTTCTTTGGAGATAAGAGTTATTTTAAAATTCCAAGAATATAATGATTAGTGAAATATAGAGTGATAGGAAATTTGTATTCAAAATTATGCCTATTAAAATTCATAATATCTTGTTTTTCATCTCTGGTTTTCAATTAGGCCACCAACTTATAGATGGTTTGCTCAAATTCTTTGAAACCTTCGGACTCAGCTTGACTTTGAACTTTATAATTCTAATTTATCCATCATTTTCTATCTGTGTAATTAACCACTACAAGAACTACATGATCACTTCTTTGGAAAGTTGCATGAACTAGACTATAGTAAAAATGTTATTTACATATCCACAACACATATAGTAATCAGTGAATGCCAATCACTCAGTACTGGGAAATAAGATGAACAAAAAAAAAAGCTCAGTTTTAAAATCAGTGCAAGGCAATTAAGTGGTGAGAATTGGAGGCAGTAATTTAGACTTGGATCCAAGAACTTTAGTGTTTGTGTCTGGGGAGAATTCTATCCCAGGTAGCACTTTGACCTCTCATTTTTTAGTGATATGAATGGGATAACTGAGCAAATGACCTGGAAAGTCATGGTTCAAGCTCAAACAGAGTCAAAATAGATAGTATAATCACATATTAAACTCAATGGGGTCAATGAGAGCATTCTATACTAGGATAATAACCTTAGAGAATTAAGAAAGAGAGCGGGAGAGATAACTGCCTGTACCTTGTTTGTGACTAAATTTCTATTTTAATAAGCATCCTTAGTATTATGCACATGGATAACTAATCTGGATGAAGCCAAATACAGTGATGGAATGGAGGCTGTAAGCCTTTGAAGTCACTCGATTATCATATTCTCAACACCACTCCTTCTCCAATCTATATCATCATCCTCATTTTCTTCTTGCAGCACATTTGCATTACAATGTAAATTTTCTTCTTCTTGGTATGACTCTTCTTCATCTGATGGCATTTCATAAAGGTTTCGTGGTTTGGTTTCAATCACAACATTCCATGTGGGATCTTTTATTCCATTAACATAGTAAACTTGAATTGCTTGACATGCTAATACAAATGGCTCTACGATTTTCAACTTTCGTGATGTATTAACAATAGTGGTTCCGTTCCGATCTCTCTTATAACCAATTCCTTCACGAGATACATCATACCAATCACATTTAAACAACACAACTTTGTTCCCTTCAGTATATGAAAGTTCAACAATGTCTGTTAGTTGTCCATAATAAGGCACATTGCAACTTTGATCCTCCCCTCTCACCATAACTCCATTATTTTTTGTTTTTTTACTTTCATCACACTGATTTGTATGAAATCTAAACCCATTAACATTGTAACCACGATAAAAAATAACCCTTTTCTCAGGACCCCGAGCTAATGAAAGCATATGCCCATCAACCTGCCTTGTATTATATAAGTCAGTGATCTACAATAAAACCTAAATAAGGTTAAACTCAAGTTGTAGTAGTTAAAATATAAACAAACATACATTTTCAAAATAAACTACCATCTTACTCTTTTTTCAAACCACGCAATAAATTCTTGTCTATGCACCCTGTCAATGTTGAGAGCACCTGCATTTGTAAGGATGTTCTTATGTTCTCTACACACAGTTAAATATCCTAATCAGTTTTAATATCATATCATGAGAATATCAAAAAGTAATTTTTGTGAAGATCATCTTACTCAACAAATCAATCAGCGTCGACACAATTTTGAAGAACATAAAATGTTGCTGCATTGTGAAGATCATCATTCAACTCACACCTTATTGCTTTCCCTAAATGTCATCCAGGTATTGAGAATATGGACAATTGAGAGGTATTTGCACATGCGGAAGTACCTCTATCATAATTTCGCTCTACCCGATTAAATTTGGTTTCTATTCCATGTAAATAGCGAGAACAAAATGTTAGATATTCATCTGCTAAATACTTTTCTGCAATAGACCCTTCTGCGTGTGCCTTATTACAGACATAATTCTTAAGCTTGCGCAAATACCTATATTTGAAGGCATAACATGAAATTTTATCAAAAATAAAATACTAGTGTGCAATTGTAATTTAGATTATAATGAAATTTTGTAAATTTTACCTCTCAACTGGATACATCCATCTGTATTGCACTGGACCTACAACTTTAGCTTCCCAAGATAGGTGAATGGCCAAGTGAACCATTACATCAAAGAAAGAAGGTGGAAAAATTTGTTCTAATTTATAGAGGGTTATTGCAATTTGGGTTTCAAGACGATCCAAATCATCCACTCGTAACACTTTAGAACACAATTCTTTGAAAAAGTTACTTAACTCAGTCAAAGCATCACATACTTTTTTAGGTAAAAAGTTGGAGTAATCTTTCTAGGAAAATATGACAATCATGAGTCTTCATACCAGAAATTTTTCTCTCCTCAATATTCACATATTGAGATAAATTTGCGGAGTAGCCATCTAGAAATTTAAGATTTTTTAGCCATAAGCATATGGCCCTTTTCTCATCATTTGACAATGTATAGCAAGCTGGGGGTAGCTCTATCTTCCCATTAACCTCTATGGGGTGGAGCGTATGTCGTATGCCCATTTCTTTTAGATCAAGACAAGTGCTTAAAGAATCCTTTGTCTTATCTTTAATATTCATAATTGTCCCAATCACACTGTCAAATATATTTTTTTCAACATGCATCACATCCAAATTGTGACGTAACAAAAGTGTTCTCCAATATGGCAATTCAAAAAAAATGCTATGCTTCTTCCAATTATGAAACTGCCCATGCCCTTCTAGAAATTTCTTTTTCTGGCCTTTCCCAAATATAATTGGCTTTAATGGACGAATTTGTTTTAACACATCATCACCAGATAACTGTTTGGGTGCTGTCTTCCTTTCTTTTTTACTATTAAATTGTGACTTCTTATTACGCCATTTGTGGTCTAAGGCCAAAAAACGACGATGTCCCATATAACATATCTTATATCCATTTCGTAACTTGCAATGAGTAGTCTCATTATGACTACAAGGACACGCCAAATTTCCCTTTGTACTATAACCGGAAATAACAGCATATGCAGGAAAGTCATGAATAGTCCACAACACTGCTGTTCTCATCTGAAAGTTCTCCTTTGTACGTTTGGTTTATTTTATAGGTATATAATTTTTTGAATTCTGTGATATCTTTTTGTATTGTAATATAATGAATTTCTTTTTGTTTCAATTTATCAATGTGATAGGATGATAATCATGTATTTAGTTTTGAAAAAATTGTTAGTTATATTTTTTTTTTCACAATAAATTCATTGAAGTAAAAGCTTTGTGAGTTAGGTAGAGCTGTGTTTCATGTGTAATTTCACATTAATATTCATAATTGCTAGTGTTCTTTATTTTTTGTGACTGCATTAACAAATTTATATGCTACTTTTATTGTGTTGTTTACAAATGTTAGTTTTTCTAATAGTAGGTAGGCATGGCAAGGAAAGGTATGAGGAAAGGTAAAGGCATTAGTGAGTCTCAAGACTCTCAACTACAAGAAACTCAATCAACTAGGCCTTCCTTTGATCATAATGAAGTTTCTGAGCAAGAGCTCTCACAAACTCTACGTCCATCATCTGAGCCTCAAATTGATGGAGCACATCAGGCCTCCAATTCCATTTTAATAGGTAGTATTACATTATAACCTTTTTTTTATCGCTTTTACTTAAACAATTGACTTATTATTATTGTTTTATCAATAGGTACTAATGCTAGAACAAAAAAGATGGGTCGAGGAAAGGCTAAAGGCATGAATGCTGGAGATGGTGAAATAGAGGTTGAGATTTATGATGGCAAGTGAGTGATGTATTGCAATGTTGGTTTATTGAAATTAATTATGGTATCATAGCTATATGATATTGTTAACATGTTTGATTTCTATTTTCAGAATTATTACACCAAAAGCCACTCGAGAGATTACCATTCTTTTTCACCAAAAACTTAATGGAGCTTGGACAACTTTTACAGAATACCCAAATTCTGAGCTAGAGACTTTATATGCTCGGTACAGAACTCAACGCTTTAAGCATAAACAACCTGATGAGGAAGTCAAGAAGGCATTTATAAAATCAGTGAAACACCGCTATTCTAATTAGATGTTTCGCATTAGAAATCCTATTTTTCAAAAGTATGAAGCGAAAGAAGATCGTTACAAAAATGGTCCGTCCTTCATTCCTACACCTTTTTGGAAAGAGATGGTGGATAAATGGATGAAGGGAGATTGGGAGGTGAGTATAAATGAGATACATGGCATAAATTCTCTCACTCTCTCTCTAACCATTATTTGTTAATATTTTCATAGAAACTAATGTTTTAGTGTATGTATTATGCATGCAGGAGACAAGTTTGAAAAATAAGGACAACAGAAATAAGTCTAACATTTTCTCCACTACAGGTTCTGTACCAATGGCTAAGTACAGATATGAAATGGTATATTATACTATCATTAAATAGTTTTACATTTTATCATGTATTTACATAGTTTAATAACTTTACCCATGTTTTTTTATTCTTTTAAATATTGCAGTATCTTGAGACGGGCTTTGAGCCTAGCCCTATTGATCGCTTTAAGAAATTTCACACAAAGAAGGATGGCAAAGAATGGGCAACTGATCGTGCTAAGACATTATATGTATGCAACTTATACCAAAGTTTTAATTTTGTTATCAACTTTAGTTTTTTTGTTGTTTTGATTATCCACGTGGTTTTTTTTTTTTTTTTTTTTTTTTTTTTTTGTGTAGGAAAAAATGGATGCCATAAAGGCCAAAACTGTTTCTGAAGGTACTAAGACAAATGATTATCAGATCTTTCGTGAAGTGGTTGGTGAACCAAGTCATGGTCGTGTTCTTGGCATGGGAATAGGTATTAAGGCTAAGGATGTATACGGCTTAACTTCATCTAGTAAAGGTTGTAGCAAACGTTGCAAAGAAGATTTTACAAAAGAAAAAGAAGATTTGGAGGCTCGTCTTAGAGAGGAAATGGATTCCAAACTTGCAAAAGTTGTGGAGAAGCTTGAGGAGAAGTTTGCTCAAAAGTTGCAGTCAATGGGCATACTACAACAATCTGACATAGATCCAGTTGCCATGGTACAATCTCAAACTTATGCTTTTGCCTCTTGGATCTTCTACAACTTTCTATTGGTTTGATGTGGTTTACAACTTGCATCTATTATAATATTATATTATTTTATATTTAGTTTTGATAAATGATAATAGGACTATTACGACACTATCTACTGTTTTGAGTTTTGATAGCTGTGTATAGGTTTTGTATTTAATTTTGTATATCATGTGTTTTGTGGTTTACGTTTTTCATAATTGTTATATTATTTTAATTTATATTTAATTTTGATAGTGGTTTAAGTAATCAAATTAAGTAATTGTTATTGTTAAATTTAAAAAAAAAGTTACTTTGAGCGGTTTGGGATACTAGAATTCACTTCAATTGTTTCATTTTAACTCATGTTTAATGTTTTTTTATTTATTTTTTAGGATGGTACTAGCGGAGATGAAGATGACAACTCAAACAATAACATAGAGGTTGAAAACAACTTGGAGAGTGACTCAGAGGAAGACTAATATAGATCTTGTCATAGAATAGTTGTTTAAGTTTAAAACAAAGTTGAATTTCAGGATTTCTTTGTATTTTTTATATTTTAAATTTTGAACTTATATGAATTTTTATCTTTCAATGGATCAATTTATTGTAACATGATAGTTAAACAAAAATGATATAAAATAAATTAAACAAAAATAATATAAAATAAATTAAAAATAAATAATAAAATATTTCAAATATTATATGAAATATTACTACCGATGACGTAAAAATTTGGTCATAAATAACTTTATAGTGATGACAAAGTCTCTCGCAATTAATATAATAGCGACACCCCTAACCTATCGCTAAAAATAAGTTGCGAGGAGTTAAAAGTCCTCACAAATGAATTTTAGTGATATTATTGCGAGGGTATAAATGTCCTTACAAATAATTAGTAACGACGACGGCTTCTCCTTGCTAAAAATAAATTGCGAGGGTATAACTATCCTTACAAATATTTATTAATGACGACTGCTTTCCCTCGCTAAAAATAAGTTGCGAGGGGTTGAAAGCCCTCACAAATAAATTTTAGTGATGCCATTATTGCGAGGGTATAAATGTCCTCACAAGTAGTTATTAACAATGACTGCTTGCCCTCGTTAAAAATAAGTTGCGAGGGACTAAAAGCTTTCACAAATAAATTTTAGCGATGTCATTATTGCGAGGGTATAAATGTCCTAACAAATAGATATTAAAGACGGCTGCTTCCCCTCGTTAAAAATAAGTTACGAGGGGTTAAAAGCCATCACAAATAAATTTTAACGATGCCATTATTTGTCACTAAAAAGTATGTCGTTAATTTGCAATTCGCAAATAACTAATTGCGAGGATATAAAGGTACTCACAAATAGTTGTTAACGATGATTGTTTCCCCTCGCTAAAAATAAGTCGTCGACTTTTCTCGTCGTTTGGTAATATATTTGTGAGGGCGAATTTGTTCAGTAGCGACAGTAGATTGCCCTCGTAAATTATTTATTTGCGAAAGTATGGTCGCAAAATCTCTTTTAGTGACAAGTGCAAATACGATGGCTTTTGAGGGCCATATGCCCTCGCTAATAATCTTTTGCGACGATATTTGAATTTTTGCGAGGGCATATGGTCCTCGCTAGTAGACTCTTTTTTTGTAGTGGAAGTGTAATTAAAAAGATCATTGTTCTTCTTCATGCTTATGGTAGTTGTTTAGCCAATGGAACTCCTTTCAGCTACACCACTCATAAACAAGGATCTTCTTATAAAAGAAGGTTGACCTTTAGACAGTCTTTTTTTTGAGCCCCCCACATTGTTTTAAATCCACTTGAGGTTGATGCAAAGGGTGTGATTTATCCACACTATTTTTCTAATGATATTAATTTAGTTAGTGTTAATTGTTCCTTCAAGGGAAAGGGAAAAAAGATTTGAAAAATTGAGTGGGTGAAGGAAACTCAGGACAAAAACAATATTGACACTAGTGCATTATATTACTATGTTAACATAAAAAAAAGGCACCAGTGCATTAAGCAAGGCTTTATGGCTTAACATATTTAATACTTTGAGCTATCCAACAATATTAGGACATATCCAACTACTCACTCAATTCTACAACATGTTTACGTGTCACTTTATGATTGGTATTCAAATTCTAAAATCAACTAGTAAATCAAGGTGGCGTGGATCGCCGGAATCACCATCCTCATCCTCATCGTGCCTCTCTTGATCGTGACAGACTGCGACCAATGGCTCAATGAACTCGAACTCCAAGAAGCTAGCCTCCTCGGCGTCCCACACCCACACCCATGAGAGAGAGAGAGAGTTCGTACTCTTTAAGGATTCTGTAGTTTCTAGGATTTCAGATTATACAATAATTTAATCACGTTAGCCTCTCGTTAAACTTAAATCATGCGATCTTACTGCATGACCATGTTTTTTGCCTAGTCATAAATCAAGTAATATAGTGGTGAGGAAATTGCTTGAGCAGTTGAGCATTGCTTAAATTTTTTTTTTTTCCTAACTTTTCTTTGTTTTATTAGCTTCTCTAAATTTGATTGTGATCTTCTTATTTAGGCAATCTGAAGAATTGGTGTGTTTGTGTAACACGATTCTGATGACCTTAATGATCAAAGACTTGTTAGTATGAGTGTATGAATCTACTACGTACATATATACCTTGATGATAGATCCTCCTCCTTCTTGCACCATGGTTTCCAATCACAATATATAGGTTTACATCAAAGTTTTTATTTTTTCTTTTATAGGAAATTACATCGAAGTTTAACTTTAAAGTTTACGCCATATAGGGAATTGAATCATAGGGTTTCCTGAAAAAATTAAT
This sequence comes from Quercus agrifolia, assembly GCA_029955455.1. Taxonomy (NCBI): domain Eukaryota; kingdom Viridiplantae; phylum Streptophyta; class Magnoliopsida; order Fagales; family Fagaceae; genus Quercus; species Quercus agrifolia. The sequence goes on along the minus strand of JARQAD010000007.1, from coordinate 38,828,178 downwards.
AATAATAGTAATAATTCAACAGAATTATGGGCGCTATTCGACGTGGGCTAACCATGATATAGAAACTGGGCTATATGAATATCATCTTAGAATCAGACACTGAATTAGCAATAAAATTACAAACTAAAAGGGAGGATCCTACTAGGTCTCTCTACTCTAGTTTATGATTGTAGGGTTCTCCTGTGGATGGGGAGGCTAGCAAAGAAGGGCAGGGAGCCAAGGACAAAAAGCTTGGCTTAATATATATATATATATATATATATATATATATATATATATATATATATGACTTTAAGGGCATTGGGACTATGCTAGTATTCCCAACAAGCTATGTAAATCATGTGTGATATTATAAATTTTTTTAAAAAGAAACAATGCTTGCTTAGTTTTAATATAATAAATAAATAAATAAAACTTTAAGTCTATTTTACTTATGTGATGCTTGAAAATTTAAATTCTAGGAAACAAGGATTGATATTTGTTAGTCCATTGTCTTTTATTTATCTATATTTTTTTATGCATTTAGTATTTTTTTTAGTATTTAAAATTGGTTGCATTAGCATTGGCATTGGCATTTGGCATTTGGCATGATACTTTTAATGAAGTGGGATAGTTACGATTTAATTGTTAAATGCATGATGAAGGGATGAGATTCCAATGTTAACCAAAAAGCGCTATTATAATAGCATTTATATCTAGTTGGGAATAATATCTCTATCAAGTCACTTTTTACACTTTAGCTTGCCTTTGGATTCCACTTCTCTAACCAGCTTTGGCTTTTTTGGTGGGGTAATTCTTAAGTATTCTCAGAGTACGGAAAATTGTACTTTCTTCTCTCACATTTTTGATAGAGTCCATCGTGAATATGAGAAGAGAGAATACCATTTCTTCATACTATGGAAATACCTAAGAATTTTCTCATTTTGTGTATTGTTTGTTGAGCCCGCCGCATCACTATTTGTTTTTTTGTTTTTTGATTTAAGCCAATTCATGTTTAGAGCCTCCAACAGCTTAGCCATATTTTGGTACTAGTTGGAGAGTAAAAAATTACTTTTTTCTTATCTACATACTTTTTTAAATACAATTTCCAATAAACTCTATAATATTTATCATTTTTCTATCTCATTTAAATATTATTTCTTTATTCCTTTTTAAATATTTTTTATTCATTCCCATCAACTATATTGATAAAAGATACTAAGAAGTGGAGAGAAGAAAGGGAAAATATTAGTTTTTTAATTCATCTTTACAAATTTTTTAAACCAACAAATTGTTCTGCTCATCTAAAGTAACCTTCAAATAAAGAGCGTGACCGTAGATGAGCAAAAACAATTTTCCTAATTTGCAAATACTTCTGGATCTGGTTTTTAAGGTTTCACTCTCTAATTTGCCTATGATTTTGGTTTTAGCTCTTTTATTGAAGATGTTCTTAGGTTTTTTTTTTTTTTTTTTTTTTTTGCCTTTTTATTCGGGTCCCAAGCCAATTAAGTCATCGAATGGTAATATTTTTGTTTCTTGCTTAATATATCTTTATATCTCTTTTAACTTTTTGTCTATAATGCTTTTAGCCCCCCAAAAAAAAAAAAAAAATTTAGCTTGTTTTATTTAATTTTTAGCTTTTATCTATAGTACTTTCAACAAAAAGCTAAATAAATTATTCCCAAATGACACTTTAATTACTCAATTTCAAAACACACCCTACATGTTATTATCTATTTTGCAATATATCCTATTTAAATACTATATTCTACAGACATAGCAACAAACCACCAACCCATCTCATATCAAACCTCGACCCCAAACGGTCACTACAAACCACCATCTCACACTGACTCAGCAAATCGCCATACTATAACAAACTTCTTAATTTTTAAGTAGCATATTTATGGAGGAGACTCAATTCAACAAGATTCAAACGTAAGGATGAGATTTCTTTAAAAAAAAAAAAAAAACCAAGAATGAGGATGGGCAAAATTGAGATGTCAATATAATCAAGCAAATTTGTAATGGATGTGTAATTAAAAAATCATTGTTCTTCTTCATGCTCATGGTAGTTGTTTAGCCAATAGAACTCCTTTCAGCTGCACCACTCATAAACACGGATCTTCTTATAAAAGAAGGTTGACCTTTAGACAGTCTTTTTTTAGCCCTCTAACATTGTTTTAAATCCACTTGAGGTTGATGCAAAGGGTGTGATTTATCCACACTATTTTTCTAACGATGTTAATTGCTCCTTCGAGGGAAAGGGAAAAAAGATTTGGAAAATTGAGTGGGTGAAGGAAACGAGGGACAAAAACAATATTGACACTAGTGCATTATATTACTATGTTAGCATAAAAAGAAAAGGCACTAGTGCATTAAGCAAGGCTTTATGGCTTGTGAGTTGTGAGTTGTGAATGGTGGCGGCCCACTATGCCCTAACATATTCGATACTTTGAGCTATCTAACAATGTTAGGACACATCCAACTACACACTCAATTCTATAACACGTTTAAGTGGCATCTTATGTTTGGTGCACCTAATTTTTTTTTCCTAGCAAGTACCCATAGTGCTCTCATGTGTAAGTGCTGAAATCCAATCACAAATTGACACCCAAAAATGTTATGAAATTAGATGTGAGCTTAGGTTTGTTTGTAAGATTTGCTTCTTCCTTCATAAAAAATTATAGGACTACAACCAATTGCACACTTATTTTCACAACTATCTGATGTGGTTAACTGTGAGTGATGAAAAAAGAAAAAATGATGATCCATGTGAAATAATAAATAACAATAATCTACCATGTATGATAGTTGTGAAAATAAGCGTGGATTAATTATTTGTAGTCTTAGAATAACTCTTACTTCATGACTTAGCCTCTGTGTGAACATATTTTTTCTTGATTATGACTTTCTAGACCCATGACATCAAACCACGCCTGCATGACCACGGGTAGAGAGCCAAGAGCCCTAGGCTCCGCCCTTAAAAAGAAAGGGAAAAGAAAAATGAAAAAAAAAAAAGACACCTTAAAACATCAAGTACGTAATTTAATGTAATCATAAATTAATAAAAAATTGTAAGTACTTACTGTAGCCAAAGTGCAAACAAAGTGGTTCTAAAAGCATTAGTGATTACGATGTTTTCTTGTTTTTGTTTTGAAAAAAATGCAAAATATCTCAATGATTGATACAAAGTTGTTCTTTAATGGGAGAAGATGACCGTTTCATCACGAAACTGTCTATTTTCTACTTCTCAAAATGTTACCCTAATAACACACAAGAAAAAGAGAAAAAATAACATAGAGAGATTTATCATATGGCCCATTTCTCATTGCTTAATTGTGAAGAAATGAATGAGGTAACAATCTTGATGAGAACAGCCGACAATCCAATCAAAAAATGCCAACCAAGAATGGGAAAGACATGAATATTTAATTATTATATATATCTGGCCACTAATTTAGTTGAACACTAGAAATTTCTTGAAATATTTTGCGGAACTTTGGGCTCAAAATTGACTATATTGATCTTAATGGATAAGTCATAAGGTTACACATGAAACCATGGACCCCAAATCTACATGACAGGCAACCAGTACTTGGATACAGAATCCTAAAAAGAAGAATAAATAAAATCGGAAATCAAGTTTCTAAGTCTAAAAAAATCATGACTTTTCTTAGTGAAAGCTGCTCCATTGTATGATTAATCACCAAACAATGTGTGCTGGAATGCGTGGCGCCCTAGGATCCGAGGCCGCCCACATTTTAGCCATGTGGTCTTTATAATTTTGCCATTTTTATGACTCTTTTGATGTTAACTTTAGCCCGAACTGTTTCTCTTATGTGGTTCTGAGAGAGTCCAGGTGCTTATTGTAGTCTATTTCTTTCTTAATAAAAGTTTCTGATTATAAAAAAAAAGAATGCGTGGCGCCCAAAGGAACAAACAAACCACTCAAAAAAACTAAAATTAGTATTAATTTTATTTTATAAAAAATACTAATAATAAAGTGGCCTAACAATTAATATGATTACTATCAATCATATCAATGACATAATAGCAATGGATACACATTTGAATTACTTTTTGATTGATATTATGTCGACACCGTAATAAATAAATAAAATAAAATTAGTTGTTTTATGTTTAAAAGTTAGCATGCAATTTTTTTTAAAAAAATATCTTTATACAAGATAGAATTTCTATATTAGTCTAATCTAAGTGTATATGGGTTTAAAACTTCCTTTTGAAGATTTAAATTCCGATCTTTGCCCTCTATACTTTACAAGCATTTATACTTATAAATTGACCATCGCATCAAGGATGCGCGGTAGTTAATATGCCAATTTCTAAAAGCTCACTAAAATTTGTAATGTCGGTACAACATTTTTCTATATTTGGCTAGAATTAAACAAGTATAGAAATATTTCAACAGAAACAAAATGAATTAAACAGGTATCCAATATGTTTCTGTTTGCAGGCTCAAATATAAAAATACTAGAAACCCACCAGCTATTTCAGATTGGAACCTTTTAAGTTCCAACTACCATAACAATGGCTCTGCTTTCCAGAAGCCTGCAGCCAATTACATGCGAACGAAGTAACTCTTTAGTTTTTTTTTTTTTTTTTGGGTTGTTGATAAATTTGATAGTTACAATAGGAGAAAAAGAATTTACATCGTATATGTCTCTATTTGAAACAATAAAAGATGCTAATTAAGCTATACCTGCTTAAAAAGTAATTTTTAGCAAACAAAATTTAAAGCAGTTCCAATGCAAAATACTGAGATTCAAAAGTTCAAGTTTCATTCTATGGTTATACATGCAAAGTTGACTAGTTGAGAGGTAACTAAAACTGCAAGCAGGGAAGTAAATATTGTTATTCACCTTTATTATGGCTATAAATCTTTGTACATCATAAAGAAAATGCAAGTCTGAAACTAAAGTTAGTATTATGTATATGTAATGTGGGGGACAGATATCTTTTCTCTTCACATTCCCCAAAATTCTCTCTAACTTTACTTTCTCTATTCTCTCATATCATATCATGTCAAAACTAAAGCTAATGTCAACAAAATTAGACCAACCACCTGGTCCACCCATCTTTGCAAAGCATCGCAAACTTCAACAACCCTCTCCTCTCCTCAATGATCTGCACAAAAGGGCATAATTCTCAATTATTTGGTAATATAAATACTGTGATAAGATATAAAGCATAATAAAGATTCAGGAATGCTAACATACATGATACATACTAGCAATCAAACCCTCAGCCTCCATGCTTACCACCTTTTCTCTTCAACACCGACTTAAGAAACAACAAACAAACAATAACAAAGCCAAAGGCCGCCAAACCTCCAACTGCAATGGCTACTGTCTTCTGCGTGTGTTGTTTTCCAGTTCCTACACAAACCAAACATGTCACATGTACAACAGGCTTGGCTCTATATGCAACAACCATAAGAGTAAATGTAGAACTATAAAGGACCCACCTATCCCAATCACTCATAAAGACCAATTTCTCTCTCTTTCCACTAATAATCAATTGGTTTTTAATTTTTACAATACTAAAAAAAAGAAATCACCCAAGCCCTCCCTTAAATCATGTCTGCCCATATTTTATGCACACTGCACCCCTTGGAATATGGGGAGGGCCCCTTGTCACTCATTAGATGATTTTTTTTTTTTTTTTTTGGTGGTAGGTAAATGCGGGGGCTTGAACCCCAAGAAATTTACATAACCAGATACCAACATAACCAGATACCAACTCGCCTAGAAGTGGCGGTGGTACAATCATTAGATGATTGTTAAGACAGATGATTGTTAAGACTTAAGAGTACGAACAATGACATGCACAATATTGTTCATAATTTACTTTCACACTGATATGACCTCCATCAATTTCACTAATTCCATCACTATTATAAATTTTATTATTCATCAATTACAATATTATTTTTATCATTCACTTGTTATTTTCATCGTTCACCAATTACAATAAGCTAATATGAAGCCATTATTAAATAAATTGTGACAATAGGTCCATCACTAATAAAAGTGTTGTGTGTAATTGGACCTATTGTATTAATATTTATGCAATTGAATCAATTCTTTTTAAAAAACAGGTGGGTTTTATTTTGTTCAGTGTCTCTCTCTCTCTCTGAAGTGACTTTTCTGGATTCCAAACTGGGCATAAAAAAATGAATATATCAAATATGTGTATCTCTACCTTTACCTGATGATGAATCTACGCGGGGGACACCAAATGGATAATAGCTATAGCTAATATAGCACTTGTGGAGATACTCTTGTCCAGAGATAGAGTCACCACAATCAGCTTTGACTCTCTCCAAAGCTGTCTTCACACAATCCACACAATCATCACTGCCCAAATCACCCTCACACTGCCCCAATACATACACTGACTCATAACTACCTGTGTAAAACAAACCCCCATCGCCACTACCACCACTCTTAACCCCACTCTCCACCATATCAAAAGCTGTGTCCCTCTTTTGCTCAAACCCTGATTGACTGGCTTGAGTTGATCCACAAGTCTTGTACAACAACTCAGTATTAGGCACTTGTTTGAACCCAACAACCTCATAACGCAAGTAACATCCACTGAGTTGGATTCTAGCCGCTATAGCTTTGCCACAGAGCTTGTCAGCCCTACTTATGACCATGCTCACACAGCTGTAGCAGTCAGGGAGAGTGAGGTCCCCTCTGCATTGATACAGACCCATCATGGCATTTTGGCTGTCACCACTGGTGGTTGTGTAGAAAGTTTTCTGTGAAGCTTGTGAAACTAGAGAAGACAACAGGGTTTTGAGGTTTTGTGAGTAAATTGGGTCTGGGAAATTTTGTTTTGCACAGCCCTTGTACACCAAGTTTGTGTTATCTGCAGCAATTGTGACATAGGGGAAGAACAAAAAAATTGTGATGAATGAAAGCAGAGAAAGATAAAAGAGAGAGAAAGGTTTTTTGTGCAAACCCATTTGGAAAAGTTTGAAACTTGTTTCTATACCATGGGTGCTTAATTTGTGAAGGGTTTGGAATAATAGCTTCCAGAGATGGGCTTTGGTTGAAATCAAGGTTACAGTAATTCAAAGTTTTTGCAATATAGAGAGAGTGTGGGGATTTGGGTGTCCTTCGGTGGGGTTCGGAAACTTTTTGGGGGAGGTTTTGTCTGGGAAGTTTTTCTCTTTTTCAGTGACTTTAAATAATTTGTTTGCTGGCTCCAACTTTGTAGTTGCGTTAATAGTAATGGGGAGAAGATCATTAATGATATTTGATGAGTAGTTAAAGAAATAATTATTTTATTGTCAATATATTGAAAGTGATAAAATTTAGAGTTTAAAATGTTAACACTGTACTCTATACTCAGATTATGATAGTGTGTGCGATGATAAAGGGAATATGATCTGATTTTATTCTGTTGCAGAGTTGGACCAAGAAGTACAGGGAGTGTTTTGACCAAGAATTCAAAGGAGGGTCTGACTGGTTTTAAGGGTTGGTTACTGTCTTGCTGTCCAATTAACCTCTTTTCACAAATTTTTTATTTTTTTATTTGTTTTCACACCTTTTTTGAGAAGTTGCGGGGGCAGAAAACAGTCAATATAAAAGTAAAAGTAAGCTCAAAATAATTCAAGGTTATAAATTGGGAAAATTTTTGCAAACACTCGTATTAATTCAAAGTTGAATAATTTGGTTTTAAGAATTAATTCAAAGCAAAATAAACTTTGGGTTTTTTTTGGGACATTGAAATGAAAGCTTTCTGAAATCTTCCCCCCCCCCCCCCCCCCCCGGGCGGGTAAAATCCTGAAAAGTGATAGCCATCCTTGCATGGGCAAGTCTGAACGGATTGAAAAAAAGAGAACTTGTTAATTATTAAAAATATAAACAATTTTTTTAAAGTAACTTTCCAATCACCTATCTTTGTTTTATTATAGGGTGTATTTGGATAGAACTTATTTTGCTGAAATTGAAAACTGAAAACTGAAAACACTGTAGCAAAATAATTTTTAAATGTGTGAATAGTGCTGTAGGATCCATTTTTAATGGAAAAATTGATAAAAAATAAAATTTATGGGTCCGTAAACAGTGCATATGTGTACTGTTCACTGCAGAAAGTCAACATTTGCGGTTACTGTTCATTGAACAGTAACCGCAATACTCCAAAACGCGTGAAAAGAAAAAAAAAAAGGAACAAAACGCAGCTTGGAAACGCAGACTTGAAATCCAAACACACACATAGCAACCAATCACACAAAATGCCTTAGCAATGAAAACAAATAAGTATTTCTTAAGATGGGTAGACGAGAGCCTTAATGCCTTATGGTTAAGTCATTATGTGGTATTCCAATTGGGGAATCAGGGTTTGGAACTTTGAGAATCCCTGTCCTATAAGCACTTTCTTTTTTATACACTTTTAAATAAGTGGGAGAAAAGCAGCAAGAAATGTTATTAACAAGTCACTGACAAGAACAGAAATCTCTTTAAAATGGGGTAAAGCATAAAAAGTGATATGGTGGTGAGTGGTGATCTTGAGTCTTGTCAGCCAATTATTTTGTGGTTGCCATGTAGAATTGGGTGATAAAGGGAATAATAATGCTACGCATATCACAGTTTCAACTTGTCCTAAAACAAAAATCTCTTAAAAGATGTTTTTTTTTTTTTTTTGTGGAAGGGGCCGGTGGAACAAAATTTCTCTCTAAACTAGTTTGGAGAGAAACCCTACAAACTCATCATATATCTTTATATTGAGTGTGGATTTTGAAAATATAACCGTTAGAATTTTGAAAATATAACCGTTAGATTGCATGTTCTTATTACATTCTTAATGCTTACAAAATTTTAAGAAGATCAAATATCAATTGCTATGTCATCAAATAAATGTTATAATTTCAAGTTTTTGTGATCTAAAGTTGAATACAAAAAATAAGTTAATTGATCAAATAGTAAATAACATCCAATTTGAACGAAATTTGATACATATGTTAAGAATATAAGAAACATGAATTTCAACGGTTAGATTTTCAAAATTCACACCCAAAAAAGAAATATATGAGAAGTTTGAAGAGTTTCTCTCCAAACTACTTTGAAGAGAAACTTTGTTCGAGGGGGAGGAGGGTCATTTGCATAAGAGTTATAATTCATTGGTTTTATATGTAAATTAATTGTACATTTGGTATTAATAGAATTTTCGAGCAGTTTAGGAAATGTTTTCTAATCTCTTACACTCTTTCAAACCAAGAATCACAATGTGAAATTGTTACATTTTACTGTATAGTCTATAATTGTCCGATTGGAAACAGTTTATCTAACTTTTTGCTGAAAACTTTTTACTAAAAATGTGCTAAAATATACTTGTACTTTAATAAAATTTGAAGAAGTGAGAAAAAAAATTGAAGTTTTAAAAAGTTGTACATAAAAGTTAAGAGGTAAAAGCTAAGTTTATAAGTTGATGCCAAACTACTAGCTCATAGAGGCATTCAGGTTTGCTGAACTTGTAGTCTATGTTTAGAGATTTCCCTAATGCAACAAAATTTCTGGTTAAACTGTGGCTTCCCTGGTCCACTTTTTGATTTCTCTAAATCAATTCTTACAGATAAGTATTCTCTTTCTAAAATCCTTTTGGAGTGTCTTTCTAATTGGAACATTGATTTGAAGTTATCTCTCATAACTGTAAATAGTTCTAGCAACAATAATGGCATGATGAAAATTGTTTCGGATAAACTTCAAGTTAGTTCACTTATTTTAGGTGGAAAATTGTTGCATGTGCATTGTGTAGCATGTATTTTGAATTTGGTTGTTCGAGAGGGTTTAAATGTAATTAGCGATGGTATTGAGAAGGTTCAAAGTAGTGTATATTTTTGGACACAATTGCCAAAAATAACATAAATTTTTGAAAAAAATATCTCACCAATCACATATTGCAAGTACTAAGGAATTGGTGCTTGATTGTAGGACTCGTTGGAACTCTACATATTTGATGCTTTCAACTGTTTTGATTTATAAAGATGTCTTTCCCCGTTTACTGTGTTATGAGCCTCAGTATCAGTCTGCTCCAACTAACAGGGATTGGGAGGTAACAAAAATTGTTTGTAAGAAGTTGGGTTACTTTCATAAAGTTACCGAGTTGTTTTCTGGTACTGCCTACCCTACCGCTAATCATTATTTTCCTTCGGTCTTCCAGTTGAAGATGGAATTAAGTTAATGGCTTTCAAGTGAAGATGAGTTGGTTAAGAAAATGGCAACAAAGATGTTTGCTAAGTTTGATAAATATTGGAGTGGTGTTCATGACATCATGAGTTTGGCTTGTTTTAGATCCAAGATATAAATTGATGTTATTGACATTTTATTTTAATAAAATGTATGGTAGTAGTAAGGCTAACAAAGAAATTTACAAGGTTAATAACCTTCTTTTTGAGTTATTTGTAGAGTATGACATAGAAAACATAGATAGAGGAGTCATTTATTCTCAAGCTTCATCTTCTACATCTACATCTACATCAAGTGCTGCACATGAACACGATGATATGATGAGGGACTATGATTTGTTTGTTAGTAATGTGACTGCTAAAATAGGCCAAAGGAGTAGGGATATTATATCGGAGTTTGAACTTTATACTAGTGAGAAAGTGGCACCTAGAACTGAACAATTTGATGTTTTGAGTTGGAGGAAGCGTAATGGTAGTAAGTATCCTACTTTGCAACACATTGCAAGGGATATTTTGGCTATTCCTATGACAACAATTGCCTCAGAGTCGGCTTTTAGCACTAGCAAGAGATTGTTGAGTCCACACTGTAGTCGTCTTCATCATGATACCTCAGAAGCATTGATGCGTGGGCAAAATTGGATATGGAGCGAACTTAAAGGTGTACCAAAAGATGCTACCATTCAAAACGTTCTTGATGATTATGAAGAAAATGAAATGGAGGAAAGTCATGCCATGGAGCTTTCAGACTAATAGACAGGTATTATTATCATTGATTATCCTTGATTTTGGTCTATGTTTGGAAATTGGCACTTTAGTTTAGGTAGAGTTAGAATGATATGCATTTTATGGGGTTTCTAGTTGTATTATGTCATTTTGTTAGTGCTTCTTACATATAGATGCAAACAGAAATGTTGTGTTTGTCAGATATTGAATGCTCATGAATATATATTAGATCAGCATCTTTCTTTCCAAAAAATATTCTTTATTGTATTAGTTACCCTCAATTTGATTCTATTGGATCCTTCTCACCATCTAGCATCAAAATGACTTCCCACTATAGCACTTGCCAATTCTAGATAAAAACCCCCCATTTGAGAGGCAACTGTCTACTTATTAATCAGTGTCTAGGCACTACAATGTCTATTGCTTGAAGTTTACCCAATATGTTCTACAGATATTTGATCTGCCACTCTATAGATTTCACTATATGATCCACCATTCCTTGTTCTGTTTCTTATCCTATCAGATATTTCATCTCCTCCTGGTATATGTTTAAACAAACATTTTTGCATATTGTTAAAGCATCACCATATTGCGATCAAAAGTAAATAATGGGTGGATATCAACTTCTAGATAGTTTTCCATTTCTATTTTCCCTTTACATTGGAACTCATCTCCTGCTTACAATAAATTGATTAATTTATGTGACATTGATGATTATTTATGTTTGTTTTGACAGGTCCTGCATTCTTAGTTGATGTTCCAAGGGATAAGAACATTACTAGTATATTCTATTTTCTTTAAGTGAGACTGATTTTACTCTGCTATGTGCAATCAGCTAATATGCCAGGTTTGTTAGTTGGCTGATGTATTTGTGTATGTGAATATGAAACAATATTTGGGTATTGTGAATTTTTTGCGTATATGTTTATTGCATTGTATCACTATGTGTGTGTGTGTGTGTGCGCGTGAAGTTTACAAAGATGAGATATTGTATATTCAAGCAAGAAAATGAAAAGTGTCTTGGGTAGTGTGTTGTTACCTTTGTTTTCTCTACTGCTTTTTTTAGAGCTCTTTCTTGGTGTTCCCTTCCTTAATTGTTTCTTGAGTATTTTTTGTTCTTTTTAATATTATTTATGTTTGTTTTGACAAGTCCTGTGCTGTTAGAGTTCATGATGAGTGATTTTTCACCCATTCCATTTGTTTTTATAAATATGTGCAGGCAATTGCTAGAGGGGAGGAGGGCATGATGCTCTTTTTTGTTTGCTGCAATCCAAACTATGGCCATCGGTGGAGAGATTCAGAATCTAAGTTTTGATGATAGTAGTATTCTATGATGAGAGTATGTCATATGGAGTTTAGATGACTTTTATTACTGATCCATGAACCTTCATGTCAGTTGAAAACACGTTTTCAATATTTGTTGTTTTTCAAATAGTTTAATATACCATGGTTAGTGGTTGAGTGTTGGCATATCTTTTGATATGCTAATTTATTTTTGGTGACCAAAATCTCCACCAATTTCTTGGTCATACTTGATACTTAATACATGGTAATGCCAATGAATTTTATTTTGGATTATATTTCATTGGTAAATTGAAATATTTTGTGTATTCTAGTTTGTTTTGAGTTGAGTGATATATATTTTCAACTTTTTAAAGATAAATTTATTGGTTATTTTTTAGTTAAAATGTTTTGGATTTAAAAAAAATAAATAAATTAAATGGGTATCAAGACGGGTATGGATATCCGTGGATAATAAATCTGGGTAGATATCGGGTATGGATACTAATGGGTATTGCTATCTGAGTATCCATGGGCAAATAGTTCGGGTAGGGTATGGGTATACCTGATCCATACCCTACCCATGGCCATCCCTAGTTAGTGTTTTAACTCCACATTCCCAAAACCCTCTTTCTCTTGGAGTTCTTTGTTCACTCTTGTCATTTGAATCTTTGGTTAAAACATATAACAATTTTGATTTCCAACAGATTAATCCCAATCCTCCGCTTCATTTATTAGAGGTTAAGAATGGAGCACTTGAATACAGACTTATCATTTCACCAAAGCGCATGGGTCTACTAGAGGTATAACAAGAGTCATTTGGGTCAAGTAAGTTTTGATTGGTTTAAAGTTCAAACTCAACACTGATATAGGGTGAAGCTAGGATTTTTTGTTCGGGGGCTAAATTGGGGTACTAATATATTAGACTATAGTCAAAACTAACTATCACACACATGCGTAAACACATATATAAAATTTAATATTTTAATACTAGAGTATGTCATAATTTATAAGTATATTGGGTCTGTTTGAATTGAACTTATTGTTGCTGAAACTGAAAACTGAAAATACTGTAACAAAATAATTTTTAAATATGTGAATAGTATCGTGGGACCCATTTTTAATGAAAAAGTTGCTGAAAATTGAGATTTGTGGGTCCCGTGAACAGTACACGGGACCCACTGACAGTGCTATAGCAGGGCCAATGTGTGGACGTTGAAAGTGGTGTGGGTCCTGTGCACAATGCACGGGACCCACTGGCAGCTGTGTTCACATGTTGCTAGTAAAATAAAAAATAAAAAACGCAACCGTAAATGCAGGAATAATCTCAATCCAAACCGCACAATTGTATACAAAAATATGGACATTAACATATGTATATTCGAGAGATAATTTTGTAGGATAATTTATCATCTTTTAAACTCTAATGAGTATATAAAAGTTATCTAGTTTGATATTAGACATGTACATAAATTGAAATTAAGAAAACAAAAACTACCTTGTTTATATAACTACTAGACCATTGACGAAGTTTTTTTTTTAAGAGCATTATTAACTAACTCAAATATTTGGGGGGCTAACTCTTATTTTTGTAGTTAAATCTTTAAAGTTTTTAATAATTATACATAAAATAAAAGAAATTTTTGCTATAGCTCTGCTACATGCACTGGATCCTCCATGAGCAACCCAGGGCGGACGGCTAAAGGAGCATCGTCAAGAACCATTGTGGCAAATGGATGAGCCATTGGCTTTGGTACCTGTAATTTAGCCAAGCTATGGGCATCTAGGGATGGGATCTCACTTTGTTTACAATTACTAGTACAACTTGGTTACCCATAAGTAGAATTGTATGCTAAATTAGTTATGGGATTTCTTACTCAAAATCCTAGCCACTCAAGCTCCTTTTCAACACTTATTGATGTTTGCAGAGTTCTCCTTAAATAGGATTCCTCAAACGAGGGTGAAACATTACTTTAGGGAAACTTAACAGTTGCGCAAATGCTTTGGCAAGGAGGGCAACGAAGTTACTAGAAGATTTTGTTCTTTTTTTTATTTTCGTCTTATTGATGTTTTGTCCTTTAAATCAGGATGCCATGGTAATGGCCTAATGGGCATGTATGAGAGCATTCTCATCAGCTCTCTCATAAAAAATGCCATTTTGACACATCAAAAACCTACTTTATCATTTTAACACATCATTTTACAATATCTTATTTATCAGATGTTCTACTTTTCAATCCCATACATTAAAATAATATATACATCACATTAAAATATCATTAAAAAACCCAAAAGCGTCAAACCCAGCTTTTGTGGGAGTGATGCGTCGGAGTGGGAGACCCATTAAACCCATCACAAATCAAAGAACCCAAAAGCGTTGGAGGTGGGAGATCCATCAAACCCGAGGCGCTCGACGAACTGAGGAACCGCAGGGCGGCATCGGAGCTGGGAGATCGCGCTCAACGAACCGAGGAAGCGTTGGGCGGCATCGGAGGTGGAAGATCCATCAAACCGAGGAACCGCCGGGAGGCGCTCGACGACGGAGGGGATGAGGGCGGTGTTGAAGTGGAGCTTGAAATGGTCGCCGGAGAGCACGGCCGTGGAGTCCAGAGGTTGGAGCGTGCCTCGAGAGACTCTGAAGTTGTTGTCTGAGGAGAGATGTGTTGGGAGGAGAGAGGAAAACTGAATAAAATAAGCATAAAAATTTTGGCATTCTTGTCCGTACGCTCTCATATTTGAGAGCATACTGTAGCATGTTTCAAAATTTTGGCACATATAACACACCTGATGATGCTCTGTTTTTGGTGATTGGTGTGTCAAATGCCAAATATTATAGCATTTAACACATTTAGCATACCTGATGGTAATGCTCTGATAGGCTAATATATGCAAGAGTAATGCTAGGGAGTAGGACACAACCCTTCTCATACCCCAAATTCACACTTTAGTAAAAAGGTTAATTCTGGATTAGATTTCAACACTTTTACATTAGTCCACCACATATATTTGAAAATGCTAAAATCTAATTAAGAGTTTATGCATAAAGGGCTGTTTGGATTCATTTTTTTGATCACTGAATTTCCATTACTCATCATTTATAACTCATCACTCAATTTTTCACACCTGTTTAGCATCATCACCCAATTTCCATCACTCAATATTTTTCACACTATTTATGGGTCCATACCTGTCAGCTGGTGCAACTTTTTTTTTTTTTTTTGGTTTTAGTTTTCAATACCCAAAATCATCGAAGCTAAAAATAAAATAAAATAAAATAAAAAAACCTAGAACTAAAGACCAAACCAGTGAAAAAAAAAAAAAAAAAAAAACGAATAGCCAACCTAGGAGAAGAAAGGAAAAAAAAAGTCAAATATAGTCAAAAGGTGCGGCTAGTACTGTTTGTGGGTCCCTTATGTGTGCTTAATTACAATATTACCATTGAGTTATGAGTTATGGAAACTAAAAATAGCCAAAATGTGTTTTCAGTTTCCATAACTCATAACTCAAAAATCAGATAATTGAGTGATGGAAATAGAGTTATCGTTTGCCAAACAACTTTTTTGCTATGGGTCCCACAATTTTTGAGTTATGAGTTATGGAAACTGAGAATTGAGTTACGAAATTTGCCAATCCAAACAGCCCCTAAATATGGTGTGAATTTTGGGTGTGGGAAGAGGTCCCTAGCATTACTCTATTACTATGCAATTGTCTTTTTGTGTTTTTAACGATGATTTTCTTTTTTGTGTCGACAGGAATTGAACCCAAGTGTTCTAATTGATAAAGTCTTTGACTAATCTCCAGCAAGTATTTTTGCCCAAGGGGCCTCAAGCTCATTGGCTAATTTCCAGCACAATTGAGTTGGATGCATTGAGTGTTGTACATCCCCAACAAGTAAATAAAGCACATATATCATGAAGCCAACCAATACGCTGATGCGTTGGCTAGAACAGGGTCAAGCTCTAGTACTTCTTTTGTTGTATTTATGGAACCACCATCTAATTTCTATTTGTTGTAACAGATTTGTTAATTCCTAGTCTATACTATTATATCTTGTTTACCCAAAAAGTATATATGGAGTTGAAAATCAAAATTGCAGGGGCTAACGTTATTCTAGTAATGTTGTTTGTATTTTTTAAAAATATGTATGGTTGAAAAAATATATAAAAATACGTGTAATATTATTTAAATGACAGTAAAAAAGAAAATAATAAAATCCCCTCCCATGGACTATATATTAGAGAACACATCACGTGAGACCCAGTAGTCCCAAAACTATATATATATATATAGAGGCCCGGAGTGGAGAAGGAGAAACGTAGTAACAAGCAGAAAACTGAAAGGGCACTCGGCGGGAAGTAAAACCCACTCTCTACTCTCTTCTACAAACATAAGAAGATAAAGTGACCAAACCCCAAAAAACCCAATTCTCTCCAAAAACCCATTTCACTCTGTTTGTTTTTTCAGAAATCTCAGGGAAATTCAGATTGAACAGTTCAGTGAGTACTCAATATTCTTTTATTCCTCTTCAATATCTTTCTTTTTAATTTCCTTATATCTCTGTGTATTTGTCTTATTTTTTTTTTTTTTTCCTTTGAAAATATTTGTACCCACTTCTTTGCAGTAGTTGATGATTCTTGAAGTTTCCGATTGAGTTCTTGCATCTCTGAATTTTTGTTTGTATTCAAGATATACTCTAGTCAATGCTTTAGTTTGATTTTTGGGTTAGGGTTTTCATACTGGGCCTTCTTGTTCTCATTTTATGCTTTAATTTATTTTGATCGAGAATTCTGCTTCTACTCCTTGCTTTAAGTATCAGTATTAGGTTTGATTTTAATTTTAATTATTTAATTTAATTTTTTTATAAAAAAATCCCAATGTTTATCAAAACTGCTACTATGCGTTGCTTTGAGTATTGGGTCAGATTTTATTTTTTTTTAATTTCTTTCTCTATGATTAAACTTCGTTTGTTGGTTTATTTTGCTCTCAAGGAATTGGGGCTATGGATGTTTGTCTAGGTTTCCAATTAAGCCTTAGCTTCTATATAAAA
This sequence comes from Quercus agrifolia, assembly GCA_029955455.1. NCBI lineage: Eukaryota > Viridiplantae > Streptophyta > Magnoliopsida > Fagales > Fagaceae > Quercus > Quercus agrifolia. The sequence goes on along the minus strand of JARQAD010000007.1, from coordinate 38,810,929 downwards.
TTCCTTGTCATGAAAACAACTTCTTCTGATTAATGGGTTGGGGACTTAAGAGTGTAAACAAGGGTTTTAATTCTAAGTAAAGATTCTTGAGATTTGTGTTTCCTAAATGTGCGCACGTGTTTGAATGTTTGCACGCATGTTTATGTCTCTTTGCACAAATTTATTTTAATTTTTGTTAATTAGTTTCAATTGTTGATGATTTACTGTGAAGCAAATGCTTTGTAGTTAGGAAATATTTGAATACCCCAACCATAGGATGCAACCTAGGAAGTATGGACATGGACACGACGACAGGAGCAATTTCTAAAAAATTGTAAAATGACATGGTGGGTATGACACTAGCATGACAAAGGTAGGACACCCCAAATGAAGTGTGCATGCATCCTAGGATGCAACACAATTAAGGACAACCCTCCATAGAAGTGAAGAAGATCTTTCTCTGCTTTCCAGTTTGCAATAAAGCTCACTTTGATGTTCTGTTCTTGGATTCAACACTTCTCAATTTAGAATTTTCTACTTTTTCTCTTTTTGCATTGTTTCTCCATAATACTGAAGAAATCTGCATGGACATTTAGTTTGAAGTGCTATACTAGTTGGTATAATAAGTTAATTTTCCTGTTTGGTGTAGCTGCCTATATTTACAAATTATTTTTCTTTATACCATAAGAAGAAATTGAATGGTTTGAGGTAATTTAGACTCCCTACCAATGAAAAATAAATTTTCATCTTGACCAAAGCTCATACCAATGTTTCCATTTACATATTTCAAGAAGTATCATATGGGCTTCCGTTATTTGCTTCCCACAGCCCACATTGCAAGTGTCATAAACCACAAAATTACATATCATTATTGTCATGATTTTTAGTGCAAATTACATTGATATCATTTCATAAAGCTTTATTGAATATTTATAAGGTTATTCTATTTAGATCTTTCTCAATTTGGAAAGAGATTACAGTTTAGTGCAAAAATTGTTTTCCATCCATATATCAAGTCCACACCTTGTGGTTTTAAAATGACCCTGTTCTTTTTTCGTACTGCTCTATCAGAAAAATTTGGCCTATTTGTGCCCCCCAAGTTTTCAGTTCATAAAAGCTTACTTCAAGGAAGTAGTTAAATGCAACATTTGATGGTGGAGATCTAATAATCTATGATGGAAGCAGAAGGGTACAATAAGTGCTCAATTGGAAATTACCTTCTTTATATGAATGGCGGGTACATTCATCAACAGTTGTAAGCTGTTTACATTAAAAAAAGGTGTAAGCTGTTTACAATTTGATGGAACTTATAATATGTGTAAGCTGAATGGAGAATACATGCATCTTCAGTCCCTGGAAGTCAGGATAAGTTTTAGGTAGATTGTATTGAGATCCAAACTCTCTCCAATCATTTGAATACTGTTTACAGGAATTTTTTTCTTTCTTCTTCTTCTTCATTATTAGGGTAAATGACATCACACCCCCAAATGATCAAAATAATTAACACTGCCCCCAAAGTAATTAAAAAAAGAGGGTGACACTGTCAATTATTGAGAGTTGAGTATAGCAATTCTTCTTCTTCTTCTTCTTCCTCTTCAATGACATCATTCCCCCAAATGATCAAAAATAATTAACACTATCCCTAAATTAATTCAAAAAAGAGGCTGGGGTTTCAATTATTTTTATCATTTGGGGGTGGAGTGTCATTTCTTGAAAGTTGGGTATAGCAAGTTTAATTTCACTACACCTCAGGTGTATCAGTGTAACTTACCCTTATTATTATCATTGTTACAGGAAAAGTTTTAACTTGTTGAAATTGATTAGTATCTTCTGTCCATTTTTGTTAATTTGAGAAAGTATTAGTTAAATTTGCTCAAGATAGACAAAAATCTGGTGAGATCTACCATTTTTAGCTATGATAGGAAGGATAACAGTTTTATTTTTCTCTCCATGTCATTGTATCTGTATATTCTTTTTCCATCACATGAATGGTTCGGCTTAATTTCAATGCATTAACCATAAAGTTACTGTTGTTGCAATATAAGATAGTGAATTGTGATTTTCTTCCATTAAGTTTAATTTTCTCAATGCTTCAAATTGAGTTCCATAAAGAAAAATCCCAATGCTTCACATGTCCTGTATCAAACAACAGTTGCTCCTATAAGTAATTTGCGGCATTGTGTTTGAGTTTTCCAAAGCCTAGACTAATCACCTGGTTAATCCAAACAAATTTCAGTTTGATGTTCCTTAAAAAGTAACCAAGTCCTTGTATGGTTTATATATTAGAGGAATATAAATGCAATGCTTGTGTTGATTCTTCTATTATAAGAATCAACATTACAACTGCTACAGATCTGATCTGTAAGAAATTGGTCTTTGATTGGGCTTGAGGTAGTACCTTCACTTACATAATACTTGGTTGTTTAATTAGGTGTTCTGAAAGATGAATTACCTTCTTCTTTTTTTTGACAAAGAAAGATGAATCACCTTAATTCCAAGATAGATGGACCAAAAGTTAGGGTCTATGCAGACCTCAATTGGCAATATAGGAACTTTTACTTTCTTAGTTTTATTATTAATAGTTATAAAAAAGTAGCTTTTATGATTAATGTGGTATTATAGCTAATTATTATATTCATTGTTTACATTTCATTGTTGACAAAGAGCTGCGGGGGGGTCAAAGTTCAGGGGAGGAGGTTGAGTCAGAAAACTGGTTACACAAGACAAATTTTTCAGAGCATGAAAAATTTAATAGTTGAAGTCATAATTACAGGAAACTACATACTAGAATGGAAGATTCTGACCAATGCTCCGGAACTAAGGCTACAGGCAACACCAGAGAACTAGTCTGAGCAAACCACATTTAACTTTTCTTTTTAATTACAGCCCATTTGTCTAGCTTACTGTGATTGGTATGCCATAGTAATACTAACATGTAAGTTCTACTTATGTGCCAGGATCTTGCACTATCTTCCCTTGACATTTCTTCAGAGCCTGCTAAACTTCCTACGTCTAAGCTTCTGCATCCAGTTCAAGCACCCATGGCTAATCATTCTGACAGTAATTCTGTGGAGAGTAAGTTCCTAAAACTGCAAGAGGCAAATAACATCTCCAAGGCAGCTTACAGGGAAATCATGGGTATGGCTTTAGAAGCAAACACTTGGGTTGTTGGTACTCCAGCATTAGGTACAATTGAGGAATTCCAACAGATGTTTAAGACTTTGCCTCCACCCGGAATGAGAGTCGAATGTTCGGTTGAGACTGCAATTGTTCCAATTGCCCCTGAGAACTTGGTTTCTGTCTTGATGGATGTGGTGAGATTTCTTAACACTAGCATTGAAATACTTGGAACTGGGCATAACCTGTCTGCCAAACATGAATGGTGACTAGTGGGATCTACTTTCGTCATGAATGTTCTTGTTATTTTTTTCTGACTTGCATACTTTTTTTTAGGCCTCTTAACCATGCTAGAGACATCCTTTGAAATCTGAACTAGAAAATACTGTGTTGGTCTATTCCAATGCACCATCTTTATGCTTTAAAAAGGTAGTTTTACTGAAGAAAGAAAGGGTTAAGGATCACTTATATTTCTTGTCTGTAATGTATGGTTTCTGGACACTTGACAGCTTGTTGATGAGAGGTACTGCAGATGGAATGCAAATAATGAACTGTTATATCTTTGTTTTTGTGTGAATGATGGTCATGGCCATCTGCATTTAATGAACTGCATGAATTATGCTGGTAAAGGTGATCAGGCAATCAGAAAGGGAAATTAAAGAGGGTCTGTATTATCTGCAGTTTAATAAGTGGCCTCTTAATTCGGATGCACTATGTCAGTCAAATCTTACATAATTGAGTCATATAGAAAAACCATAACTGAGTTTTGTACTGCTATGGTGAGGTCTAGCTTTTAACTTGAACCATTCATATATGACCTCAATTATTACTGCCTATAGCATGGCAGAATGGGATAACCTTTTATTCTACCTGTTTATGATTTATCCAAGGAAGAGTCTACTCAATGTTATCAAAGTTCCTATGAAGTTTCACTCCTAATAGACTGAAAAGATTATCCCAATGAAATGATTTGTGAAATTCTCAATATACTACTTGAAAGCATATCTGAGCATGTAATGCCATGTTACTTTATATTTGGTTAGGGAAAATGAACACCCGCTAAAGGATTGAATTTGTTCATCTTTCTTCTTTTCCCCCTATACATGATTCATTTTTGCTGCCTTTTTTTTTTTTTTTTTCCCTATTTCAAGGATAGATGGGGTTCAACTTTGTCCCGCGTTGCCCATTTTGGATCTAGCCATTTGCCAACTGGTGTTTTGCAGCAGTTGAGTCGTGCTGATGAAACAATCACGAAGATAGTAATGGTAAGATTTGGGGGGCTCTCATTTGGAGATTACCATGCTTGATCACCTTTTTGTTTCCTTACCGGTTATAGGTCAATTATGCCCTACTAGTACTTATTATCCTTATTGTAGGTGAATGCTGAATTTCAATTGCCCACACCACTCGTGCCAACAAGGAAATTCTGTTTCCTGAGATGCCTAAGAAAGATCGTGGAAGACATATGGGCCATTGTAGATGTGTCGAATGATTATTTCCACCATGGACCTTCAGATTCTAAATTGGAAGTAAAGTGTCGGCGAAGGCCATCTGGGGTGATAATCAGGAGGCATGACGAGTACTCTGAGGTTAGTGTAAAGGCAAACAATCCACAAAAAATCATGTTTATTAAAAACTTCATTTAAGAGGATATAGAAGGATTCTTATTACTGCACTGGTTATTTTTAATATTCTAAATGATTTGTTTTCTCAAATTCTGGGTCTCTATCCTAGTGCAGGTTATATGGCTTGAGAATGTGGAAGTGAATGAGCACCAAGTCCAAGAAAATATATACTCGTCAATAATTAACTCGAACCTTGCATTCTGTGCAAAGCGCTGTGTTAGGACATTGTTGCAGAAGTTAAAGCGAAATAATAGTAGATTTCTCAATCTTAGGATGCCAGTGGACCAGCAAGGTATGACATTTATAATTTATCCATAACCTTTACATGTTAGTGCCATTTTCAATAACTAGGCGAGGATAGTGTAAGTAGTAAAATTGGTTATGCTGTCCAATATCACCAATATAACTTGTATGCTGATTTTTTAAAACCTAACCACTCATGACTCAAGATACGTTTGGAGATTAATGCCTTTCTACAGGCCAAATCCACCCAATCCATTCAATGGGATGGTGTCCTTTGCTGTGCCAATTCTCATTATGCATGAGAAACCTGACTTTCCCTCAAGTTTTAGTTTTATGTGAGTGAAATGATTAAATCTAATGATATGCACATCTGGTCATATGTTTCCTCTTGCTGTTAATGTAATGTTCATTGTCATTTTAATCAAAACTTTGAGCTTTTTAACTCACTGTTCATTTTTTACTGGCAGTTTTGGGTTTAAAAGTTAAATAACTACTGAGGTGATTACGTAATGAAAGTTATGGAATTCTCATACCATGGCTGTGATGTTTACTTTTTTTTTCCCAATGTTGTCTTCATTTACAACATAAAAGCTAGAGCTTGGAATCATCATTATAAAAGTTAGTATCATAAATGATTCTCAAATTTTGTGGGGTTGATAAATGTTCAAAGGTCAATATATCTAATGCATGTTGAGATACTATATAGCAGGGTTGGATGCTTTTTTATGTTCCACAAATTTTATGATTTAATGAGAACATGAAGAACTTATAATATTATTATGAGTTTTGCAGCTCGTGCATATTTGCTGAATTTAACTGAGTATATGGAGAAGAATTTCTTGGAATGCATTAATGAGGCTCCTAACAGAAGGAAATGGGATATTCTGTCTGATGGAGAAGTAAGGGTTTTGAAGGATGTGACCATGAATCATGTTGAGACACAGGGCTCAAGTAATTACATCGCCTTGACTAGCTTCCGTATTCAAGCAAAACCATTCTTAGTTGCTCAATTTCTTCTCAAAAATAATGTCAAATTACAGGTTGACTGCTTTCAAAACAACTCTGCCAAGTTACTCTGTTAGTGTGTCAATTTGCTAATCTATCAATATAGACTGCTTAGTGTTTACATATTGGTTTGTTGCAGTGGCCGAGCCTTCTGGAAGAGCCTGAAGAAGTGATTAAGCTTGCCTCAGAAGATTATAATAACTGCATCACTTTACATAAGAATGTAGATTTACAGAATGATTTCACAAAGGTGATAATTGTTCATGTGATTTCACTGATTTACTTGTCGGTGGGTGCATGATCTTTTGCTTATATGAAATGTTGTTTTGATGTGACAGAATCATGACTATTTGTTACAAGAGGCTTCATGGGATGAATTTTGTTACTCCATCATATCATCACCAATGACCCAAGCAGCTACTAATGCACTTTTTGCTGGAGGATGTATATATGATCACTTAAAGCCTTCAGGGTTTGCCATATTGCCTGATGGATCTGCGGGCCTGCTATGTGATTCGTGCTTAGTAACCATTGCCATGCAACAAGAGCTTGCTGTCCTGGAATCTGGTCAAGCCATTCAGTCCATGAACTTTATCATCAATGACATCGTTGAAGAGATATATGAAGCAATGCTAACGAGTAAAATCACTTAATGCTTCAGATACACTACGTAAGAGATTAGTTGAAATCAAAATTACTTTGGTCATGACTCAACTGAATCTTTTACCGTCTTGCAATTCACATGTACCATCAAATTGCAGGGTCTCAATTACTGATGGTCTTGCTATTACGTAGTCATTTTCTTGTGAAAATATAGGAGCACTCATATCGTGATCTATTGTTCTAATTTTTTTTTATCTATTTTGCAGTCACAAGGGGGAGAAGCATCAAGTTAGACTTTGAAATTGACTAATCTTGGAAGCCATAATGGTTCTTGTATAGTCTACGATTTGTTCTGTATGCGCTTCCAAAACCTCATTGTTCAGCATAGAATTTCAGTTCATTAGACATGAAGTTTGTATGATACTGGTTATTCAGTTTTGACATGATTGACATGTTACTATGAATCTTATAGAGGATCGAAATTTAGTTCCCAGTTATCCATGTACCTGCGGCTCGCGTTTAAGAAGGTTAAATAGGAATTGATGTCTGATAGGTTTTTTATTTTATTTTTTATTGGCTACAGTTGGTTTTTAGTTAGTCACACTTCCAGGGAGTTGAACCCGCATTCTTTCCATTGGGGAGAAGCGGAAAAGTACCATCTGAATCAAACAGTTCAGTACATTTGATTGTTACCTGTGGCCTTTAGCTGCCTCTCTAGTAGGGGAGTAACTTCTGAAAACTTTAGTTTTATTGAATTATGGGGCAAATTCAATGACTATTGTACTTCATAGAGGTTATGGAATTAAGGTACAAAATGCAGCTTGCATGGGACCTTTGAAAAAGAGAGAAGAAAAAGAACTATTCATGTAGTTAAATATTTTGCAGCCTTTTATCTTGGTGACTGTCGTTTACTTTGGCTGCCATCCTTTCAAAGAATGTATTCTAAATTTTAAACCAAATAGTCTTGAAAATGAAGAGCGGTTGCAGGTATCGTTGTTTGCCCTTTGGGATGGTAACCTATTATAATTAGCGTAGGTTTGCCCAAGCCCCAGGTTGAAAACAACGTCAAATTATGGCATCAAATTGTGACTTGCATAAGGTCCAATTCGTAGTTTCATAGCGAGTGCCATAAGGCCCATAACCTAAAATGGAGGAACGTTGTAATGAGTCCTGACAATAGTAAATGGTTTGCATCTGGGAGAAGGATTGGCAGTTTTGGTAAGAGTGAATGGTTTGTTTGCATCTTCTTTCTTCTTCTTCTTATTTAATTATTATTTTTTGTATGAGAATAAACGATAGCTCTTCTTCTTCTCATGGCAGTACCCCTTTGGTTTCTTCATCGGCAGTGGCTGTTGCTCAGCCACGCCGGTCACCATGAATTGCTTAAGCTGGAACTGTTGCAGGCTTGGAAACCAGCGGCTAGTTCGTAAGCTCTCTGAGTTAGTGAAATCAAAAGGTCCCATGTTAGTTTTTCTTATGGAAACCAAAAAGAAAAATTCATATATGGAGAAAATTCGATGCCATCTGAAGTTTGATAATATGTTCCTCGTCCCTAGAAGACATTTTAGTGGTGGCCTTGCCTTGTTCTGGTCTAATAATTTAGACCTCCATATTCGTACTTTCTCTCCCCATCACATTGATGCAGTGGTAAACCCAAGGGTTGATGACGCCTGGCGATTTACGGGGTTCTACGGAGCTCCGAAAATTGCTAACCGGGAAGATTCTTGGTCCTTGCTCCGTCATCTCAGCACTCAATTAGATTTGCCATGGGCGTGTTTAGGTGATTTTAATGAAATCACAAGCTTGGAAGAGAAGTCGGGGGTGCTTTAAGGTCGGAGAACCAGATGCAAATGTTTAGAGATTACCTTGATTTTTGTGGGTTTAAGGATATTGGCTTTACTGGCTTGCCTTTTACTTGGTGCAATAATAGGTTCGATGGCACGTTGGTGTGAGTTAGACTAGATAAAGCTTTAGCTTCGACGGAATGGATGATCAAATTCCCATCTATCCGTCTTCACCATCTGGCTGGTTTTTCTTCAGATCATAAGCCATTTTGGCTATGCTTTGATGACGTGCATAGTCATTTCTACCGACCTCAAAAACCTTTCTGATTTGAAGAAATGTGGATAAAAGATGAAGGATGTGAAGGGGTGGTTAATGCAGCCTGGGATGTTTCTGTTGAGGTTGACCCGATGCTGAAGTTTTGCACAAAGTAAATAATTGCCAATCTCACTTGAAATCTTGGAATAAGAATGTCTTCGGTAACATAAGAGGCTCTCTAATTCAAAAAAGGAAACTATTGGCAAAGGCAGAGCTTGTGGCTGTGTCTGGGTAGGGTATTAGGCAAGTTAAAGTTCTCAAAGAAGAAATTAATAAGTTGTTAGACTTAGAAGAGTGTATGTGGAGTCAGAGAGCAAAAACGGATTGGTTGTGATATGGTGATCAGAATTCAAAATACTTCCACTGCAGTGCTTCTGATAGAAATAAAAGAAACTTTATCGCTGGCCTTGAAAATGACCTCGGCTCATGGGTGGAAGAGGAGGATAGGATCAATGAGTTGTTGAATGACTTCTACTCCTCTTTATTCTCATCTTCTAATCCAACGGAATTTGATGCATTCCTTGATTGTGTAGAACCTCGGGTTACCCCGGAAATGAATGAATCTCTAACCCGGCCTTTTGTAGCTTCCGAAGTCCAAATGGCCTTTGCTCAAATGAAAGCTAACACATCTCCCGGGCCAGACGGATTTCCCCCCTATTCTACAAACAATATTGGTCAAAAATTGGAGCGGAGGTTTCAGACGTAGTTATTGGTGTCCTTAATACAGGTATTCTCCCTCATGAGCTCAACCACACTTTCCTGACTCTAATTCCTAAGATAAAAAGTTCGAGGAGGGTAGGTGATTTTAGGCCAATTAGTTTGACTAATGTACTTTACAAACTTATTGCAAAGGTTCTTGCTAACCGTTTGAAAAAGTTTCTTCCTTAGTTGATTTCTAAAACCCAGAGTGCTTTCGTGCCTGGTTGCCTAATTATTGATAACATTTTGATAGCTCATGAAACTCTTCACTTCATGAAGTCTAAGCGAAAGGGGAAGGTGGGACTGATGGCCTTAATGCTTGACATGGGCAAAGCATACGACCGGGTCGAATGGTCTTTCCTGGAAAAAATCATGGCAACTATGGGCTTCAGTCAAAGATGGATTTCTCTAATCTCAATGTGCATTAGATCAGTCACCTACTCCATCCTTCTAAATGGGCAACCACATGGTCTCATTTCTCCACAAAGAGGTCTTCGTCAAGGTGACCCCCTGTCACCATATCTATTCTTACTAATCACTGAAGGGCTGCATGGGCTTCTTAAGAGAGCTGAAATAGGGGGCAGCCTGAGAGGGGTGTCTCTTTGCCCGACTGGTCCCCGCATTTCTCACTTACTCTTCGCCAACGATAGCTTAATCTTTTGTAGAGCCTCCATGTCAGACTGCTAGACAATCCAATCTATCCTTCAGACTTATGAAAATGCTTTGGGCCAAAATATCAACCGGGGTAAGACCAATCTGTTTTTCAGCTCTAATACTTCTGCCCAAACTCAAGAAGATATTAAAAATCTCTTGGCTATCCCAGCTATCCAAAGGTTTGAACAGTACCTTGGTCTCCCCTTCTTGGTTGGTCGAGCAAAAAAACGGTCTTTCAGTATAATAAAGGAACAGATTTGGAAAAAATTAAAGGGGTGGAAGGAAAAACTATTATCTTAGGCGGGGAGAGAAATCCTGATTAAGGCAATGGTTCAGGCGATCCCCACCTATACCATGTCGTGCTTCAAACTTCCGAAATGGCTCATTAATGAAATTGAAGGTTTGATCAGGAAATTTTGGTGGGGTTATCGCAGGGAGTAGAAGCGTATCCATTGGGTTAGTTGGGAGAAGCTTTGCCTTCCCAAAAGCGAAGGTGGGATGGGTTTTAGAGAGCTCAATAGCTTCAATGACGCTCTCCTTGCCAAGCAAGTATGGAGGTTAAAGAACAATGAGGACTCTCTGTTTTACAGTGTGTTTAAAGCTAAATTTTTTCCATCTTGCTCTATAATGGAGGCTAATAGTTCAAGTAAGGGTTTGTTCGCATGGAAAAGTATAATTCAGGCTACTTGGGTTGTTGAGATGGGTTCGTTTTGGCAAGTAGGCGATGGGATGTCCATTAAGATAAGAGGTGATAAATGGTTGCCTCGCCCTCATGGTAGCTGTATTGTCTCGCCAGTCTCAATTCTCAGTCCAGATTCTATGGTGAGTGCCTTGATTGATGATGATTCCCACTCTTGGAACTCAAACCTGATTCAGCGTGAGTTCCTATCTCATGAAGCTAGAACTATTTTGGGTATCCTTTTGAGCATCCATAACTCCCCAGATAGGCAGGTGTGGTTTCCCTCCAACCAAGGTGTTTATACCACTCGTAGCGCTTATAGATTATTATCTTCATCAAAAAAAGTCTCTCCTTAATTGCTCTGACCCTAGCAGTCGTAAATACATGTGGAATGGTATTTGGTCCTTACAGATTCCTCATAAAATCAAACACCTGTTGTGGAAGGCAGCAAACAATGCTATTCCAACGTTATTCATCCTCTGGAGAAGGAAGGTGGTTAATGTTGTGGTCTGTCCGGGCTGTGATTCCGAATGTGAAGACACCATTCACGCCCTTTGGAGCTGCCCTGTTCTTAGGCCGATTTGGGAGGCAGATGAGTTAACAAAAGTTTTTTCGAAATATAAGTTTTCTTCCTTTGCGGACTTGCTAGATATGTCTTTCATGTTTAAAGAAGAAACAGATATGAATCTCCTTGCTGTCCTGTTTTGGTCGATCTGGGAAAAGAGAAATACGGACCGAGTGAGGGGCTATGGGTCGAGCTTTCATGACTTACGGTCAAGGGCAGTGCGTTTTCTCTAGGACTTTGCAAACGCCCAAACCTCTACTCGTCAACTGCATGCTTCTTTTCCAGCCTAAAGGGTTAGGTGGATCCCGCCAATCTCCCCACATTACAAAGTGAACTATGATGGGGCTATTTTCAAAGAATCAAGTGCTGCAGGACTGGGTGTAATTGTTTGGGACTCTGTTGGTAGTGTAATTAGTGCTCTTGCCGAACGGATCTCTCTTCCTTCCTCAGTTGCAACGGTGGAAGCTCTGGCATGCAGGCGAGCTGTCCAGTTTGCGTTGGAACTAAGTGTATTTGATGCTACCTTTAAGGGAGATGCCAAGATTGTTATCTAAAGCACTATGTGCGGGAGTTTCAAACCATCCTGAGTTTGGTTTGATCATTAATGATTCCCTGAGACTAGCTAGTGGTTTTTGCTTTTGTAATTTCGCTCATGTAAAACGACTGGGTAATTCAGTCGCCCATTTCCTTGCCAGAAAATCCATTTTTGGTAGTGTGTTTCAGGTGTGGATGGAATCCGGACCTGATGACATAGCTCCTTTTGTAGTCCATAATGCTTTGTAATCTTCTTCTTTAATTTATTCTAGCAGGCCTCTGGGTCTTGTTTCTCCCAAAAAAAAAAAAAAAGATAGCTGCATTTAGAAGTTCAAACATGCTGGTTTACATTATGGGTAAAAACTATGGATACTCCTTAAGTCATACACTCGTCCCTTCTTGGCTGTGTAACAGAAGCTAACTTATATGAGCAGCTGAAAATTACAATTTGATCTAACCCATGTTGGAGAGAACTCATAGTCATAGGTGTGTCACTCGCTAGCACCATTTCACATCGTCCATGAGTAGACCCCCAATGCAGAACTTGAGAGTAGGACGGGAATCAACCTCGAGCGTAATTTGGCCGGCGAAGTCCAAGTTCTTTAGCGTATTAATTGTAAGGCTCTCTCACCATAGCCACCGCCCTGCCTTGTATAGCATCTCCACCCCCATGCATAAATATAATCTTCTCACAAACTAGTGCTGCCACTGCCACCACATCACATATTAGAGCCATGAATTAACACCACCTGCTTTGCCTTCTAATCACGGACCCCCTTAATTATTAGCAACAGATCCTGAAGAATATCTTAAGGTGAGGAGTTGAAGCTTTACACTATGTTTTCTTCAATCAACTCGGAGAATAAGAAATTCAGATTCAGTGACCTTTAACAGATCGGACCCAATAGAAATGGCATCCCACACTTCACCTTTGAAAAAGAGAATCAGAAGGGTAACTACACAGTACACACTACTTTCTCAATAGTCGCATGTGTAAAAAGGAAATCTCTTTTTTTTCGGTGGTCAAACAAGACTGTTTTTGTGGCAAAATTTGCTGTACAGTAACTTTTTGGAAAAATTTTAGGTTAATAGCGTGCGTTTGAACTTATTTAGTTATGTAAATTGTTTTTGGAACTCGAGTTTGGCAAACTTGAGTTCCAACCCAAAATCGCCTTTACTAAACTTGAGGTCCAACTACTATAACTCCGACGTGGAATTTTAAAAAAAAAAAAAAACGTGGAACTCGAGTTTAGCAAACTCGAGTTCCATGCTGTTAAAAATTTAGTAAACTTGAGTTCCAAGCAAGTAAATTTTTTTTTAATGGAACTCGAGTATAGTAAAATTGAGTTCCAATTAATTTCACACCTACCCCATCTGTCTCAGTTTTTAACTCAAAAATCACTCATAACTCTCATAGATGCATAACTCTCATAGATAGTGCCTGTCCCAACTCTCTCCCACGCCCAAAACTCTCTTGGTTTACTTCACAGCCAGCAACTTTCATTTATCATTCTACAAAATTAAAGGCTTCTTTCTTCTTCAATTGTAGGTAAATATCTGAACCTTAAAAAAAAAAAAAAATTGTTAGACCTGGTTAATATAATTAAGTTTTCATTTGGTAGATACATATACACATACCACTTTTATAGTGTTTATGAGTAATGTGTTGTTTGTAATTGTAATGTTTTATTTTTATTTTATTTTATTTTTTGTATTTGTAATTGGTTGTTATTTGTTCTTTGTAATTGGTTGTTCTTTGCAACATGTAATGGGTTGTTATTTGTAATGTGTATGGGTAACATGTTATTATTTGCAATGTATTGTTATTTGTAATGGATGTTACAAGTTTTAATTTTTAAAGGTTAGTGACCATATAAAAATTTGCTTGAGTATAAAAATTTGAATATTTATATTTACTTGGAGACGATATTTTATATTTGCTTGGTTAATCATACAATGCTATCTTTAATACAAATTTGTTTGGAAATTTCAAAAATATTATCTCCAATGTTATATTTGGTGGACCATACAATATTATTTTTACTTGGTGGACCATACAATATTATATTTATATTTGCTTGGAGATAATAAAATTCAATTGTTTATAATTGTTTGGTGGACTATACAATGTTATCTTTATATTTGCTTGGAGACAAAATTTTATAGTTCATATCGGATAAAAGTGTTATATTTGTCACTAACTTTTATTAAACTTATTTGACTTTAAATAGACTTGTAATGAGTTCAATTGATTTATATCTATATTATGGTGGAGAGTCCCGTAGTGATGTGACTCATGAAGTGACGTATGAAGGGCTGGTAAAAGTTAGAAATTATTCAGCTAAAAAAGCGGTGGGAGATCAATTTGAAAAATTTGAAAAAGAAAATTATGAAAGAGTTGGATTTGGACCGTCAGTTTCATGACATAAAAATTATATATCATGCTCCTCATGTAGTTTTCAGTGACCGCATTATCTTCACACCTATTGAAATAAAAGGAGACAAACATGTTAAGATTATGTTTGACAAGATAAACTCTATGCCCAGTTAAAAGTTGTTGAGTTGTATATAAGTGTGGAGCCCTGTACAAAAGTTAGTGGTGAAGATGTGCAACAAACAACTTTGGAGGGCGGTAGATGGGAAGAATTACAATCATTACATGTGGATGGTTATCCGACTCTTACCCTATGCACCACAGTAGGGGGTTATACAGTACCATGTCATGAGACACCAATTCCAATGGAGGTTTGCGGATCTAGTTATCAACAAGAATGTATTCAATCTCTAGGGGGGAAGATGAAGGCGATGTTGATCATGGTAAAGATGAGTATGTAGAGATGATTGGGAGAGATGACTTCCATGAGTAAGTTGATCACTATGAAAATGTTGGCAATGTTCATAATGATGTTGTGGATGATCATAATGATGATGCTATGGAGTTTCATGATGTATAGGCGATCATATAGGTGTGCAACATGTTACGAATACAGTCTCTACCTACGAAGCTCATGGCCTGTCATTCCATGCAAACACTTGGGATAATATAGTTGATCCTTCAAATGTTAAGATACCATTTCATCAAGTTGGGCAGAAGAAATGAATTTTAGCGAATGATTGATTTTCCCAAATAAAGAGGCAGTGAGCCAGGCATTAATAGTGTACTCTATAGACAATAACAAGAGTTATATAACCGAGTGGTCCAACCAGCAAAGATTGTATGTGAAGTGCGTGAACAAGTCATGTGCATGGAAAGTTCGAGCATTCTCGCAACAAAAAGTTAACAGACTATGGGCCATCACAGTATACATCGGTCATCACATTTGTCCATCAGTTGGGGTGAACAAAGATGGTAGAATGATGGATTCGAATTTTCTTACCAAAGAACTTCATAAATATGTACTTGAAGATCACACTTGCGAGTGAGCATACTGATGAACTTGCATTTCATTGGCATCCGGAGGTAGCGATTGTGTAATTCAGTTAACAAGCGCTTTTATTTGAATCCTTTGAGCATCTAGCACGGTTTTATTTTCATCTAAACAATTCAGCACACACAGTTTTCCAAGTTCTTTTAGTGGACCCAACCATTGCCTCACCCTCGATGGGCATCCCCATTATAACTTTCACATCTTGCAGTGTGATCATCATCTCACCATGTGGAAGGTGGAAAGAATGGGTCTCTAGGCACCATTGCTCTACAAATGTAGTGATTAATGCATGCTCAAGCTTTATGGATGAGACCATGTGCAGATGATCTAAACCAAGCAACCTCACTATGGCAATCACATGCTCATCTACCATAGGATCTTGATGTGTCAACTCTTCATGGCAACATTGACAACTTAGTGTGTTAGGAGCATCCTACAAATGTTATAACAATAGATAAATATCATATACTTCAATCAAGTATGTAATATGCCATTAAAGAACAACTCAACATCCAAAAGCAATAGTATAATTTATAAGTTTATTTTCGAATCAATTTCAGTTAAAATCCCAGCTGCCAAACAAAATAGCAAAACAATGTAAAATATAATTTCAAAGTCGTAAAGAAAATAAAATAAAATCTCCTATGGGTTATCCATGTCAGGTTTCTTCTATCATTTCACAAAAAAGTTAATAAATCACCAAATACCATTATGCATAAATTTTTACCTGCCTCCAGGGTTCCAAAGTAACTCAGATCGATGATTCACTGCCTCCAGGATCTACCGTCATGCTGTAAAAAGTTTTTATGTCATATCAAATAGAAATAAGAGAGGAAAAAGAGAAGATATAGGATTTAATTTAAACCATACAATATAAAATATCGACTAAAATATTTTAAATGTACAACATTCAATAATCAAAGTAATAATAAAAAATAATGCATATGGCTGACATTGCATAATCTTTTAAGGATCCATAGGTGACCCAAAAAAAAAAAAAAATTTGGGACTAAAAAGCTTGGTTGTTGTTGTCAAAATAATCAAAGTCATCCAAACACTCAAAAACTACCCAGATATAATTTATACTGCCCAGATATTAATTTTCCACACTCAAAAACCACAAATCTTCACATCCATCTAATAGAATAGCGTACCCAAATAACCCATTCAATCAATTATATCCTAAACAAACTTAAAGGAATTCCTCAAAAAACCAAAACAAATTTAAACAAATTATTTAGAACCCAAAACATATTTACAACAAAACCCTAACAAAATTTCACAAATAAGTATGATAAAAATTTCACAAATTATTCGAGCTTGCCTTGTTTTCTAATGGAGCGTCGCCGCTTGTCACTGCTGTTGGGAGGCCGTCGTTCGTTGAGTCAGAGGTAAGGCATGACACGGTGTTGGAGCAAAAAAAGAGACGAAAAGAGGAGGCACTGAGAGAGACAAGGGACTAAGGAAGACGCTATACTGTGAGTGAGAGAGAGAGAGAGGGATGCTGTGACTTGGGAAAAATAAAAAATTGCATACTGCCCTGGAACACTCAAGTTCCATTTAAAAAAATTTACCCGCTTGGAACTCGAGTTTAGTAAACTTGAGTTCCATTTGGGTAAATTTTTTTTAACGGCATGGAACTCGAGTTTACTAAACTTGAGTTCCACGTGATTTTTTTTATTTTATTTTTAATTCGATGTCACAGTTATACTAGTTGGTTCTTAAGTTTAGTAAAGTCAATTTTGGGTTGAAACTCAAGTTTGGCAAACTCGATTTTCAAAAATAATCTAACTAAATAGCTTCAAACGCATGCTATTCACCATTTTTTTTTTTAAAAGGTACTATTTAGCAAATTTTGCCCTAATTTTGTTGGCAAGACCCCTTGACATTCCCGCCACACATACATTTTTATTGCACATTTACGAATTTTAGTTAACTCATTAAGTCAACTAGGAAAATTTTTCCAGGTTAAATAAGGCGGTAACACAGCCCCCATATTTGTCTTTTTATATAGGCAAAAACGCAAAACTGACCCTCTAACTTTTAGTCTTTTTCATTTCAGTCCTATAACTTTCAGTTTTGTCATTTCAGTTCTCTAACTTTCAATTTTTGTCAATGCAAGACTCTGTTAGAACTCAGTTAGGGGCTGCTGTTAATTGAGCCAAAACGACGTTGTTTTGGTTTTTTTTTTTTTTTTTTTAATTAATAAATTTTGGAATTTAAAGAAAAAAAGGAAAATATGTAAAAAATAATAATAATAATAAAAATAAAAGAAGAAAACATTTAATGGGAGCAATGATCCCCTAAAATCAAAACAAAGAAACCGATTCATAACTCCATCACCTGAATCAGTTGAGCCACCAAAACTCTATCTAACCAAATATTCACTCCCATGCCACCTAAAAACACCCCCAACCTAATAAAAAACCTCAACCAGAACCACCCATCACCTTCATAATCCTTATACTGAGACACCCATCTGGCTTGTGAGTAAGCATTCAAAAGATTGAACACAAAAGCCATCATTGCCACTGACACTGGAAGCTGCCATTGTTGGTCTTACTCTTATTGTTGTTGTTATGTAGGCAAAGTGGGTATATGCAAGTTCTATGGAAACGGTGGAAAAGAAAGGGGGACATGGTGGGACCCCAACCAGGACAGTTGTGTTTGCCATATGGGGCTTGGAGGAACCTGAGGGAGATGAAGGTTGGGGGCCCTATGAAGTACAGAGTTAGGAGGCTGTAGTGAAAGAGGTTTTGATCTGATTAGACCATTGTTATGTTTATGACTTGTGTTTTGTGTTTTTGTGTGTGTGTGTTTTTTTTTATTTACAGATTTTCCTTTTTTTCTTTAAATTCCAAAATTTATTATAAAAAAAAAAAGCTAGAACGACGTCATTTTGGCTCAATTAACGGCAGCCCCTAACTAAGTTCTAACAAAATCCTGCATTGACCAAAATTAAAAATTAGAGGACTGAAATGACAAAACTGAAAGTTAGAGGACTGAAACGAAAAAGACTAAAAGTTAGAGGGTCAGTTTTGCATTTTTGCCTTTTATATATTATGCAATTTTTTTAGAATAATGATAATCACACACTCCTTATTACATACTAACAATACAGACACTGCTACATGACTAAAATCGTGTTTTTAAAACACAATTTTAAAATAGAATGTGTATGTAGTGTGTGATAAGATTTTCCATTATTATGTCTTGAAACAAATCCCCTAAAAAGAACCCCAAGAAAAAGAATTGGTCAATTGCCTGACACTTTATGAAAGTTGTACTAATGACGCCCTAAAAATAAGTTTTTAACAATAGCATTCTCTCAAGTAATTAGTTCCGTAGGATTTTTTTTTCTTCATTCTATTCACTGATGATTTAGGAGTAGTAATACGTTTGATTTTTGAATATATAAGATATAGAACAGAACTGTATAAATCATTTTTATTTACCTAAGTTGTCGTTTGCTTATCAATATTTAAATGAGACTCAAAAAACTAAGTTTATTATAGTATATCAATAATTTTATGGATGATAGTTTTCGAAGAAAGAATGCGAGGGTTTTAACCAAAAATAAATAAAACGATGTTAAATGTCTATAGCAAATCGAATAGCTTTATATACTCATTGGGATTTAAGAAAATAATAGGTTTTCTTCACAAATTATGTATCAAATAATTTTGCATACAATTTATTTAGGAAAAATTATAAATACCACCCTTGTTGTATATACTTCAAATATGGAGCTATCCTGTGTTTTATTTTGTAACACTTACCTCTTTTGTGATTTGCCATATAATAAGGCACTTACATCCCTTGTGATTTGCTTTATAAGTCATTTCTCAAATTTTAATAGATTTTGATGATGTAGACAAGTGTCAACAACACCCATTGAAAAAGAATTAAAGAAAAAGATTAGAGATTAAATTCAGTAGGGACATGGTGTAAAATCCATATTTTACTCCTCCAATCCCAACATGTTATATCGTCTTATCATATATTTAAGAATAAATATAATCACGCCCAATCAATTCTAATACTCATATATAAATCCAACCAAATTAGGAATTTATTGAGATGTTATTAGATATGGTAAGATATATTGAATTCTAAGTAAAATACTGATATTGCAATTTCTTTTTAGATGGTGTAAAACATGGATTTTACACTCCATCCTTACTGAATTTGAACTCAAAAGATTATTCTACATTAGAGCTTAGTCCTTGTGAACAATGAACATATGCAAATCCAAATGAAGATTGGAGGAGAAAGTTAGTGAGAGAATAAAAAATGAGAGGGTAGAACTTTTTATTTTTGAAGTCTTTCTTTATATTTCTTTATATATGATGTCAGCACTTGTCACGTCACCAAAATTCGTTAAAGTTAACAAAAATTGCTAATAAAGCAAACCACGAGGAAAGTAAATCTCTCATAAAATAAACTACTAGAGAGGTAAGTATCACAAAATAAACCACATGGTAGTTCCTTGTTTTATAGGTATACCACAGAAGTGGTATGTGTAATTTGCCCATATGTGTCTTTGCGAACAAGAAGGAACCACTAGCCCAGCTTGTTTGGCCGCCATAATTAGCTGAAAAGCACTCTTCACAATAAAATTATCATTTTCTCATTGCACTACATATAAACAATCCCTAAGTCTTCTTCAGCTCAAAGGGATGTTCTTTATGACTTCTGCTTCATGTGGTAAAAGCGTTAGTCAATAAAATGAGATTGCCAACTTGGCCTAAGGGTTTGTTTGGTTGTGATAAAAATAGGGAGGATAGAAAATGGGGGAGAGAAGATATAAGAGAAAGGGTTTTTGGGTTATTTGGTTGGGGTGGAAAATTGGAGAGATTTTGGTAAGGCTCAAAGTATTTTCTTTCCTAACTCACCAAAATGTTTTATCTCATATTGGAAGAGAAAACTTAGATGATTTTACTACAACCGAATTAGGTACTTTTTGCCCTTATATATATTGTACCGTAAAAGATGCATCTCTCTTTGATTTTTTTTTCCTTGTATTTTTTCCTTCTCTTTGACCTTTTCTTTCTTTGTTGGTTTGTTCTTTTCCTACTCTCTCTCTCTCATATATATTTTGGCAACAGCAATCTAAAGTTTGATCTTCAAACAAGGTCATAAATGTAGCCACATGCAATAACGAACTTGATGGCACTAACATAAGTACCATCCTGAAGGAAAAAGTAGTAGCGAGCCAAGAGAAAGTGACTACATTGGTCACCAATCAGTTGGCTTTTGTGCAACAAACACCTAATGATACAGTGAGTCATGGTTTTCAATACTTCCCATGACTTGAAACTCATGCAAGCATATGAGAATTTAGCCAATGTTATATTGGCTTCTGGTGGATCTGAAGATTTCAAGAGCATCATGGATGTAATTAAAGCTGCATCGCGTAAAGCTTCGTAACATTTTGTGATTTCTATCCAGAAAACTACCGATAGGGAATATGTGACCATTACAAAGGGCAAAAGGAACCTTACAAATTTATGATGGTATCGATCATACAATCCTCTTAATACGTGTTAGCTACATTCGGTAGTTAACGAGTACCAACACATTTTTAAAAGATAAGGTACCAAAATGTTTTTTATTTAAATAATTAAATGCACTAAGACCCCCCCCTAAAATTCTCTGTTGTTACAATAAGACCCTCTTAACTTTTTTTTGGGGGGTCAATTTAGTACATAAATTTTAATGTGGTATCAAATGAAATCTTTCTATTAAAATTCGGTCAAATCATTAATAAAAAAGTGACATGGCGTCCTAAGAGTCTTACTGTAATGAAAGCATAAAAGTTAATGCGGTCTTAGTGCATTACTATTTACTTATAATATCACCATTTTTACATTTTTTATGTGCAGATGTTGATGGTTAAAAGTAAATAGCAGTGAACAAGACATTTGAGGGCACAAATGGACCAAGGGTCCGTTTGGATTGAGTTTATTGTTACTGAAAACTGAAAACTGAAAACTGAAAACTGAAAACACTGTAACAAAATAATTTTTAATTGTGTAAATAGTATCGTGGGACCCATTTTTAATATTTTTTAATACGTGAACAGTGCATGAACAGTGCTAAATAGTTCATGAACAGTGCCAAACAGTGCGTGAACAGTGAACCCATGTGAGGTTACTGTTCACGCGCGCAAAAAAAAAAAAAAAAAAAAAAAAGGCAGATAACGTAGACGTGACTAAACGCGGAATCCAAACACTCACCAAAAGGAGGCCAAGTTGTGGCACTTAAATTAAACTCTAAGGGTATGTTTGGTACACTGAATGAGGATTACGATAAGAATTGTAATCTTTATTACTAGTAATAAAGTGTGTTGTAATGTAATAACTAAACCTATTCATTAGTTTGATTGTGATTTATAATATTAGAATGAAACTTAACATTTATTTTAGGGAATATCTTACTCATACAATTATATCTCCTTAAAAATTGTTATTTTTAAATTTAAGAGAGATATGTGTTATTTTTTATAATTTTTTATTTTTTATAATTGTTAGATGTATATGGAAACTTTGTTTATTTGGAAATATATTAAGTTTTGAAATTATTTAACTTACTAAGGAATAGCTAATACAACTTTTTAAAGAGGAATAGTTATTCCTCATTTTGAAAAATAGCTATTCATAAGGAATGATTATTCCTTGTAATAAAATATAACCAAACTAAAGAATAACTAAACCATGGGAATAACTATTACATTACAGCGCCTATTACAGTCTACCAAACATACCCTAAGTCTCTAACCTTTCAATATTCTATTGTTGTGGTACTAACTCTGTTTATTTAAGTAAAAATATTTTATAGAAAATGAGTAATTTTCTAAGAAGTATTTTTTGTAAAACTATCTCACTTTTCTATATTTGGTAATTACCTTAAATAAGTTGAAAATTAATTTTCTAACTTTTCTTATTTAGCTTGCTATGAGATAGAATTGTTTTCCAAAAAAACTTTAATGGAAAACAATATCTAAAAATAAGCCATATTTTTCCTGTTGACTAAAGATAGTTTTCCTTTAACTTATTTTTTATTATACTACCAAACATTAAAAATACGGAAAACTATTTTTACAAAAAGTTTTCTTTCGAAACAAACAGAGCGTAATGGATATCGGTATAAATTACACTTGTACGCACAGTACTCGTCAATTCTAGCGATAATACCAAATAAATGACACTGTTGATTATATATATATATATATATATATATAATGTAATGATTTGACTTTTGACCTCTTAATATTGGGTTATTTAAATTTTGGAGGCTTTTAAACTCTATTCTGTATATTTAAAACCTCTATTAGAACTTGTCATATAATATTTCCTTTAAATGGTAAAATAGATAATTTCATACTTTTATGTACAAATACAATATAAAGGACAAAGTTTAGTTATAAACTTGGTTAACTTCCACTAAAAATATTAACATTGTTATATATTTTAAAAATCTAATTGTTGAATTGTGTGTTTATTTATGTTCTTAACACGCATGTCAAATTTCGTGTCAATTAAATGTTATTTACTATTCAATTAATAAACTTATTACTTATGCATAGTTTTAGACTAAAACTTGAAATTTAAACATTTGATTAATGGCTTAGATATTAATCTTTAATCTTCAAAAAAATTTGCAAGCATGGAGATATAAGAAGAAAATATAATCCAATGATGGATTTCTTAAAACTCACATCTTTTTTTTTTTTTTTTTTTGAGAAGACTTAAAACTCACATCTAATAAAAGATATTGGCTACAACAAAATTTGTAGCTAAATTTTGTCTCAATATAAATGGTTACTTATAATTACCATAATTAATTCTTTAAAAATCATAATTATTAAATTTCATATTTAAACTAAAAAATAAAAGAGAGAGAAAATTTATTTTATTAAAGTGAAACTTGATAGTTTTATTTTCGGGATCACTAAAATTCAATCCCCCAAAATGGCGACAAAATTAGGGGGGCAGGGGGAAGGGGGCCTTAGGAATTACCAATCTACCTTCAATCCTTCCCACATTCCATTTTAAGTTACAATTTTGGCTTTATTATTTTTACCTCAATTTTGGTTTTTATTTTTCTTATAAGATATTGTTGAGGTCCAAAAAAAATCACAATGTTATACCAAGGCCCAAAACAAAGCAAAAGATTGAAACTTAGGAAAAATAAAGCATTTGGCTTCCAATAAGAAAGAGTAGAGGTCCAAATCCATTAAGGGTCCATAAGGAGGGACCCAAACTCATGAATTGGCAAGTTTCGGGCTTCATAAATTAAAGGAAGGAAAAATGCCTAGCCTAGCCCTCAAAGGTTAGAAAGCTAGGGAGCCCGGGAAAATAACTTGGCCAGGATACCTAGGGATTCCCAGGAGTCTGGGATCCCTAGGACATGCAGTAAAGCCAGGTTGGGATTAAGACAGTTCAGGGTAGGTACTAAGAAACACAAGGAACTATAATAGATATGTCTGTATCAGCCACCCAATGATATTGAAAGGGGGTCAGAAGGCTTAAGAACCAACAACCCATGAGTAAAGGCCTGGTACCTAGAGGAACCCAGGAGGAAGAACTGTAAGGGAATGTGGCTGGGGATATTTCAACCCGGTAGGAAGGAATCAGCTCACTTGAGAAAAATGACAAAATGAAAAGCAGCTAAAAGTTGGGTCTGAAAAGGTGGAATTAGAAGCCTTGAAAGAAGAAAGATCAAAGGTCAGCCCTCTAGGACACCCCAGAACGGGAAGGTTAGCTAGGGTCTTTCGAAGAGAAAATCTCAAAAGGAAGAAATAATGAAGAATAAGGAAGAAACTAGCCACCAATGTTACTGACACAACATTGTTTTTGGTACCCAGAAAAGCAAATAGAAGGAATCATGGTACCCTAGAAACCCTAGGATGACATTTTAAAAGGGGAAGCAACCAACAGTGAAAGGCATTTAGCAACAGTGAATTAGAGCAAAGATCCTTGAGAAAATTCTATCATAATTCAAAAAAGAGAGAAAAATGAGGGAAATACCGTTCGGTATCCTTAAGCAGCCACTAGAGAACACACTTGAATTCAAAGGGATTCAAACTTTGCAAGTTTTAAAGGCCTAAAGAACCATTTAAGTCTGAGATTTTTGAACTTATTTGGACCTTGTAACACTTCCTAGTGAGTGTATTGTATTACATAATCCATAAAGTAACAAAGTATTTTACATTATTTTAAGGATCCCTAACGCTTTATTTTATGTTCCTTCTTGATCATTTCGTTCCTTTGTTGTTTCTTGCTATTCAATGCATATATTTCTTGTCTGTTAGTATGTATGCGTTGTAAGATTCGTGCTCTGTGCACCACCAGGTTCGAAATCAACCCAATTTAGCTACGGTGAACCAAGTTCAGTCCCTTAAAACAATAAGTATTGGGCCCAGGATCTTTGTTTTTACTTGGGCCTGTGTGCTAAAAAAAAAAAAAAAGAACCCACACAGATATTTAAAAGAAAACAAATTATCTACTAGAGATATGAGATAAAATGTATACAATTTAAATATACTGTACTCTCATTTTTATTTTCAACCAAATAAAAGAGTTTTTTTACACTCCACTTTTGCACCATTCTAATCAAACAAAATGAGGGAAAATTAAGGTTGTGTTTGGTAATAGTTTTTGTTTTCTATTTTCAAATTTTTGTTTTTGGGAATATAAAGAAAAAAAAATTCTTGTATTTTTGAAATAAAAAACATGTTTGGTTAGTTGAAATTAAAAAGATAGTTTTTTGAAAAAAAAAAAGAAAATATTAAAATATGTTGTTACTAGGATTTGAACTCTAATGCTAACTCATTAAATAAGACAGATTCACTAAATTAAATGTGTGTTTTCATTGATTTTTGAAAATTAGAAACTAAAAACAGTTTTTCGCATGTTTTCAATTTCTTTCACAAATTGAGTTTTGAGAACAGTTTTTGTTTTCTGTCCATTTTGAGTTGCCAAACAAGTTTTTTAGTCTCAAAAATAGAAAATTGCTTTTGGAAGCAGAAAAATAAGGGAAAAAAAACAGTTACCAAACATATCCTAAAATTTTTTCTATTCTTTTACTTTTCCATTTCTGACCAAATGGGCCCTTAATTAAACTATGTCTAAAGAAAGTTATTATAAGTTTTAGAGCCAATAGTCAAAAGTCTTGTATTTCAATTGGTTTATCTTAGTGTAGCAATATAAATATCCAATGTTCAAATCTTTTTACTATTAGAGCACGCGCATCAATGGTGTATATTAGAAAAATTTTGCTCAAAAACTATCCACATTAGTCCATCTACAACATTATATATTTACATTTTTGTTATAGTAAATGTGTATACATTACTATTGTAATTTTGTATTGTAATTTCTTAATATTTTTTCTTTCACCTCTCCCACCAGATTCTCTCTCTCTTCCCTAAATCTATTCCTTCTATATCTCCTCTTGATTAATAGCAACATGCTCAACAAATTCATCAAATCCATCATAAATCTAGATCTCAAACTCATTAAACACATATATAAATCCATATGAGTCATCAAATCCAAATTGTGAAGAAGAAAAAGCAGCAACGGAAAAGAAGAAGACGATTATGACTAAGATAGAGGCGAGAGGCGAGAGAGGTTTGGTATGAGAGAAGAGAGAGACTTAATGAAAATAATAATAAAAAAGAATAAAATAATTATTTAAATAAAATTTAGTATATAATAGTTAATCTGATGTGAGCGTTTTTGAAAAATGATTATATAAAATAGAAAAAAAATAAAATTTTACTTTAAAATAGACAAATCTTTTTTACGCAAACTAATACAAATGTTCTTACTTATTGAGTTATCAAAAGTCTCAAAGGCCTATAATTTTAGAGAACACAAAAGTTTTGAGTTGTTTTTTTTTTTCTTAATTATTGAAATGATTTATTGCGATAGATTCAAAATAAAAATAGAAGTATGAACAATAAGTGTGCATTTGATTACCGCTTATTTTGCTGAAAACTGAAAATTAAAAACAATAAAAAATTATTTTTCAGTTACTGTTTACTTTTAAAATGACTGTTCACATGCCTATTTGTACTGTTCATGTTTCAAGAGCAATGCAATAGGCGCGGGTTAAAAAAAAAAAAAAAAAAAAAAAAACAAACAAACAAACGTGAACGCCAGATGCGCAAAATAAATTGACCTTAAACTACAAAGTAATAATCATAAAAATAAAAAATAAAAAAAGGAAAAAAAGAAAGGAAAAGTAATAATTCCCCTTATTTCAGGAAACGTAACGGTTCTTAACAGGATTCCCGAAGGGACTGTTCACTGTTGTCTCTGGTGCCTTATGGAACTTTATTTACTCTTTGAAAGCCCATTCTATCACCAATTCCCATGCACTCACTCAAAGCCCGTTACCTCTAATTCCAATGCACCACTCTCGCACAACGCTCGTACAAATAACGCGCCTCCCTGCAACGCGCACAATCCGAAAATATTTAAAAAAATTGAAACTGTCATAAAACCGGCTCTTCCACTACATCTGCGATCAGTGCTCAACACGCGCTTCCTCGGCGCGTGACAGACATTCTGATTCTCCCCTGGACTATATTAAAATAAAATAAAATAAAATAATCTCAATGGTGCTCCTCAGCTGAGTCCTTGAGTGTGACTCTGTAGTCTCTATTTCTCACTTCGTTCGCTCGCTCGCTCTCTCCAAAATCAAAAAAGACCAAAATTTCCTCTTTTCTGGTGCCCTAATGTCACTGCTCTACAAAAACCCTTTTCAGAAACTCTCACTCTCTCCCTAAAATGCTGGTAAACTTTTTTGCTTCCAAAATATTTCACATTTTTTATTTTTAAAGCTTTTTTTTTTTTTTTCAATTTCTTTCACACAAGAAATTTAAGGTTTTTTTTTTTTTCTTTCAAAAATGCTTCCAAATTTTTTAATTTTGAAAATGTGTGTTGTTTGTTTCCGTACAATTTGGTCCTTTCTAGGTTTTCCTTGCATCTTTAGCTGTTTTTGATTTTTTTGTTTGTTTGAAAATGTTTGTGTTTGTTTCCATACAATCGGTCTTGTTTGGTCCTTTTCCAGGTTTTCTTGCTGACTGCATTTCTGTCTCTGTTTGGTTGCTGAGAAAATGTGCCCAAAGAACTCAAATTTGTTACACTTGCTGTTTCTAAAGCTTCATTGTGTGTGTGTGTGTGTGTGTGTCTCTCTCTCTCTCTCTCTCTCTCTCTCTCTCTCTCTCTGTGGGTTTTAGGGTAATTTTTTTTTTTTTTGGGGGTGAAAACGTTTGTGTTTATTTCCGTACGATCATGTTGTTTGGTTGCTGAGAAAATGTTCCAAAAGAAAACAAAATTGTTACTCTAGTTTTCGTTATTTTTCACAAGAATGTATTACACTTGTTGTTTTTAAGCTTAATATATCTTTTTCTCTTTGTGGGTTTTAGGGTAATTTTCAGGTGGTGATGGCTTGAGATCAAACTTGGAGAGGATTTGGGTTTGGTAAGAATATTCTTAATTTGATATAGTTCTTTTTGCATGTTACTTTTTTTGAGTGTGTTTGTGTGAATAATCTTCCAAAAGCGATGTTGGTTAATTTATTACCCCAAATTTAGTGCTTTTTGCACCTTTGTAATTGTGATTTTATGAATTACGTACCCATATTAAGCTAATTTTTTAGTTAATTTCTTTTATGGTGAGGTTTAGAAGCTGTGATAAAGATCAACCATCATCTTTTTTTTTTTTGGCTAAAATATTGTTTTCGTTCCTGAAGTTTGAATGAATTTTGTTTTTTGTCCTAAACTTTAAAAGGTCTGTTTCTCGTCCTTAAACTATTGAAACATGACTTAAAACTTTAAAAAATATATTTTTGTTGTTGCTATTTTCGCCCCTAAATTATTGAAAAAGGCTCTTTACAAAGTTTAGGGATGGAAAAAGAAAACTTTATGCCAACTTTAGGGACAAAAAAATATTTTAGCCTTTTATTTATTTATAAGTTTTATAATTCAATTGTTTTAAAAGTTGGGGAGGGGGGAATCGAGCCTTGGTTCTTCCCATACAGGAGACCAAGTAATGCCACAGAGGTACAAGGCTCTTGGCTGATAAGAGCAATCATCATGGATCAAATGCCGTAGGTTTTAGATGTATTGTATCTATTAAAAAAGAAGTAGGTCAAATTTGATTTAGTTTTGGAGATTGGGTGTGCTATTTCCACTTAAAGAGAAGCCAAATGGGAGAGAGTTGTGTTGTCAGTTGAAGGTGTGAGGTAAAGAAGTATTGTATGTTATGGATTGTGTTTCAAGTATTTATTTCTAATTCAAAATGTGAAATTACTAGTGTTTTCTTCTTTTCTTTAGTTAGCTATGCAACTGATTTCTAGTGAATTAAGAGAGTTTTTTAGTTGCTGTGGAGTATGAAAGTGATGAAAGGTCATGAATACAGAAAGACTTTGAAGTGATACGAAATTCATATTTATCAAGTTCGGAATAATCAAATCTCTCTGTTGCGTGGTGGTTTCCTTAAAAGCATTGGGAAATGGCAAGTGCACCGTGCACATGCAGCATTTATTTGCTGAGAACAAATTGAGAAATGCATATTGATGTTTGGTTTTTGTTACCTTGGAAAGCCATTGCAAAACAAACTAAGAAATATAAATTGATATTTCTTTAAGTGAAACTAGCACGCTTTGGCCAAGGTGATAGTAAACAATTCTAGTTTATGTAAAGACAGACCCCAATCAACTATAAATTGATATTTGGTGTTTTCCAATTTGAAAAGATATTTTTCCTGACTTGATATCTGGTGATTGATCCCATTTTAAGAATGTTAAGTAAGACTGTTATCTTTGACTGGAACATGTAGAATGAGAAAATAAGATGATTTTTAATAAATACCATTTTTGGGTCTTGACATGTCTCAAGGATGATACATTTTAGGGTCAATATTAAATCTACTTCTCTAAAGGGGCAAAATATACTGTATTTTCTTTCAGTTGGTACTCTTTCCCTTTTTGTGTGTGTGTTGTATTCTGTTTTCTCTATGGTTATTTCCTTGTTTCACTTTCAGTATATTGACAAGAGTTTAAAACAGAGTTTCTGCTTTCTTCTCCACTAAAGCAATTTAGTTTTACTTTTACCGATAACCCCCCAAAAAAAAAAAAAAAAAAAAATTTGAAAATTTTTTTGGACTTGTTTCTAGGATGCTTTTTCCCCCTCCCCATACTCATATACTTTGGAAAATTTAGGTGTATTTGGCATTTGTCTATCTCTGGTATAATAGCTGGTGGATGATCATCAATGGCACCAAATCCTAAAGTTGCAGCGGCCTTTCGTGCTATGAAGGATATTGGAGTTAAAGAAGATAAAGTTAAACCAGTATTAAAAAAACTTCTAAAATTGTATGATAAAAACTGGCAACTTATTGAAGAAGAAAATTATAGAGTTCTTGCAGATGCTGTATTTGAAGAGGATGAAAATGAGGTACAATTCTCACTTAGAATTTAGTTGGATCTATTTTAAACTTATTTTTCTCTCTCTCACACGTATGCTTATCTAACATTGATCCTATCAATCAGGCTGTGGAGAAGAGGAAGATATGTAACAATGCTGATGTATGTAACTCATTTTTATTCCTTGCAATGATGTTGTTTATTTTGGGTTGTCTACTCATTTTTTTGCTCATATCTGCTAACCTGCCTACTTCCCTTTAACAGGAGGATGATTTGGAGGAAGAAACTCAGGTGCATGATGAACCTGAACGTCCTCTAAAGAGGTTGCGCTTAAGAAGCCAAAGTCAGGTTTCACCTCCAGTGAATGCCAGCAACCATAGTGCGGGTACAAGTTCGTTAAAAAGGCCTAAAGTGGAGGGGGATGAACTACCCAAAACTAGTTTGCAGCAGCAGCCTCAACCAATCTCACCCCATCATCCAATCTCACCCCGTCAACCAATCTCACCCCATCATCCAATCTCACCCCGTCAACCGATCTCACCTCATCATCAACCAATCTCACCCCGTCAACCAATCTCACCTCATCATCAACCAATCTCACCCCAACGTGGTATTATTAACAAGGGCAAGCAACCTCTCATACCTCAAGTTGCTTCTCTAGGGAAAAGACCTATGTCTGAGAGAGCATCTCATGCTGTGCGCATTAAAGAGCCAACTGTCGAGCCAGGCATTGTTCTTTTGCCCAAGCAGAAGGTTCCTGATATTCATGCATTGATAACGCCAAAAGATGAGCCCTTTACTGATGATACATATAATAATGATGTGTCACGCTATGAGGTTCCTATTGCAGTGATCCACCCAGGTGCATCTCCATTCCCCTGGATGAATATTTCTTGTTTTTTTCTTGCCATTTTGTTAGAATGAGTATGACATCTCAGTGCAATGTTTTTAACTGTGAGCATATATAACGACATTGTGTCTTATCTTAAGCATCCCTATAGATAGTTGGAAACTGTAGCTGTAAATTTGATGACATTTTAGATTGGTGTTATATACTTAATTATACTTAATGGCTTAGTTTCATTACAGCGAGCCTACAAATTGAATGCTTTGATTCCACTGCAGCAATTTCCATAGATGTGTGGCAAATGTGATTAGACGCATCAACTCATTAATGCAGTAAATTTGTACGAGCTATATATGCAAACTTTCTAGCCATATCTTGAGTGTGCATTTATACAAGCTTATAAGCTTTCTTAAAGCCTCAATATTTTGCCTAGCTACAACTGCACTTTTACACTGTTTATTTTTTAAGCCAAATAAGCCAACGAACAATTTAGCTATGCCAAACGGACTTGCCAAAGTTATTGAAAAAGTGGGGAAAATGGGATGGATAGTTCTATATATATATATATATTCAAATTACCATAATTCAGACTTAACAGAGGCAGCTGCTGCATATGTCATTTGTGTTCATTAATTTTGATGCATATATGCATGCTCTTTTCTCTTTGTTTGGTCGTTGTTGTTGTTGTTGTTCCCTTCCCCTTAGGCTAACGTAGCTTATGTGTATTGAATCTTATGATACATTTTAGTGTTTGGACTATTTTAAACTTGAATGTATCCATTTTTTGTATCATGTTTTCTTTCTAGTGTCTATATGTTCAATTGTTCTTTGAACATAAGGAGATTAGATATTACTATTACAATAAGCTATGGCTCAACTGGCACTTCTTTCACCTATAATAGTGGTATGGAGGGTGAGATTGTGGGTTCAAGACCCATAAAAAAATTGTTTAGCTCAAATGGCACCTCCTCCTCTTATAAGAGCAAGGTGGAGTGTGAGATAAGATTTATGGATACAAAGCCACTAGGTTTAATTACTATTTACTTAATACCTTGGTTGAGTTGCACTCATATCTCAACTTGAGGTTGACGCAGGACGACCAAAATAAAATTGAAACAACAATAAAATAACCTAGGAGTCAGCACCTAGGCCTTGCTTGGAGTCAGCACTTAGCGTAGACCTGGAGTCAGCACCAAACCAAAGAAAGACCAAACGGCCATTGTTTTCATTCATCAAAATATCAACTATCTCCTTAAGGAGTACAATAGGTTGCTTATAAAGGATTACTAAACCTTAGTTCTAATTGGCTAAGAAACCCTAATTGCCTTATTACAAAAATACCCTTGCTTCTAAATTAAAATACTAATAACCCAATTAACTAATAGGACCTAAAACATAAAAATACAATTGACTAGCAAACATAAATAATACTAAATAATAATTTTCTTGCATCTCCCGCATCAGAGGTTCTCAGCAAGGTATTGATCTTCCCATACTGAGTTTCTACTTGGTTTATATAAATAGTTTTTATGATTATATGTATCTGTTTTTGTATTTAATTGATAGTAGGCTTCACTCTCATTATCCATAGTTTTGAACATATTGTTTAGTAGGTTCCACTTCCATCATCCACACTTCCTGAAAATTTTGTTTTACAAAATCAGAGGGCTTAGCCTGCCGATATTGATTTGTGACAACTCTGGGCGACTTCTTCCGAAGTTTGGCTTATAGTTTTTTTGGGTCTCTATATGTGTGAATTTGATTGACATAGCATGAATCAGGCGTGAAGTTTGTTACAGAATAAAACACAACTTTACCTAAGAAGATAGTGGCAGAAAACTTCACCCCTTCTGCCCCTTTCCCATGTTCTGCACGATTTATTTTTCTCCTTTTGTTCCTGGGTCTTCATTAAACCCCTCATGAGTGGTCTATATTGGTGACATCTCATTTCTGAAAAAGATACTTAAGTTGATGGGACCTTACTTTAAGCTGTTCATAATTTCTTATTATCCTTTATGTTTTGTTGCAACCTTCGCTATTTTATTGTTACATTTCAAAAATTAAATTCGAGAAGCTTTATGTTATTTTTGATTCAATACTGCTACCTTATTTTTTCCATTATTATTGGTCACTCTTCTCCATTAAGATAGTTTTCTACCCTGTAGATTTGGGCTACACAAGCTTCTACAACTAGAATTAGAGAAGCCTGCCATTATTGATTTGTGACAATACTGAGCCACTTCTACCAAAGTTTGGTTTTTAGTGTTTTTTGGTCTGTATGTGTGAATTTGTTTGACATATCATGAATTAGGCATGAAGTTTGATACAGAATCAAACACATGATTTCAGCCTAAGAAGATAGTGATAGCAAAATCCACCCTCCCCCTTCCCATGTTTCTGCGTGATATATTTTTCTCCTTTTGTTCCTAAGGCCTTCATTAAAAACCCCTCATGAGTGGTCTATATTGATGACATCTCATTACTGAAAAAGGAAATTAAGTTGATGGGATCTGACTTTAAGCTGTTCATCATTTCTTATTAAATTTTATGTTTTGTGGCAACTTTTGCTATTTTATTGTTACATTTAAAATAAATAAATAAATAATTGATGGCGAGCTTTTTGTTATTTTTTATTCAGTATACAAACTTATTTTTCTCAATTATTATTGGTCAACCTTCTCTATTTGGATAGTTTATTACCCTGTAGGTCTGGGCCACTTGAGCTTCTACAACTAAGTTAATCTGATTTGATTAATGGGCTTTACATATGGTGGTGACATAATGATTTTTGGACAAACATGCATGCGTGCTTTCATTCTATGTATAAAAAGTGAGAATATTGGTCTAGTTAGGTAATCAAAGTGATGCTGCAACCATAGCATGCATGGTTAGAGAATAAATATCCCATTTGGAAGCTTATGATTAAGTGAAACCTAAAAATAAGTGCCTATGTAGCTAAATGGGTTATGAGTATTTTATTTTATGTTTTTTTGGTTATTCTAGAGTCAAGGATATTTTAGTACTTTTGAAATTATTAGCTATGGGCCATGGTTGTGGGCCTTGGATTTTATTTATTAATATAGTTTTTGGGTCTTTATGTGTGGGCTTTACTGGTCAAAGTAGAAGTCTTGATTGCTATTAGGAGAAGTTAAGATTTAGGGGGCTATATGAGTGTCTTATTTTATTTGAATAAGAAGTTGATCAATAAGGTATGGTTTTTTGAGTATTAAGACAAGTAGTACTTATTTTATTTATTCTCCCTTTTTCTTCTCTTCTTGATGTACTGTTCATGTGCACTATTCACATGTACTGTTCATGTTCTCTAGACACATATATGCTGTTTACAGACCATGTAGGAATTCAATTTTTCGGTTTCTTCTTACTTTTGTTTAACCCTAAATTACATATATGTTTTTCCCTATGAAATCCTTCTTTTAAGTAATTAACCCTAGATCCATAAATCCTCTTTAACCTTAACCCACCACAAGCACACTAGACAAAGTCTTATTAGATTTATCATGCTTTGGTTTGCTTCTAATGGTTGGATCAATAATAATCTGGGTAATATGAACTGTGAATGAGACATGTAAATGACAGCTAAGCATTGAAATAAAAGGCTTGGTGCTGTTGAATGAATTCTGTTGGATATTAAAAATGTAATTCATACTCTACTAACGGGTTGTTTTTCTTACAGATCCCTCAAGCAAGTTAGGTGCTTCAGTTGGGAATGATACAGTTGAAAAACAAGGTGGTCCAGAAATTCCAGCATCCCAATGCTTAAATGAAGGAAATTCTAGCGTCCCAGGTAAGGTGGGTTCTTCAGTTGATGGTATTCTAGCTTCATCCAGTGAGAGGGAAACCAACTGCAAGCTTTCAACCGTCCTGGAGGAATCTCCTGCTAATTTGGAGATTGGCTCCTCGCCCACAGGAGAGGTAAAAATTTCTCTGAGCTGCAACTCCACTCTTGGAAGACCAGATTTCCATTTGCCTAGTCGAGATGAGGTTATAAAACTGATGGAGGATAAATGTTTGCGGACATATAAAATCATTGACCCAAATTTTTCTGTCGTGAATCTGTTGAACGATATGTGTGCGTGCTTCTTGCAATTGGCAACTGATTCCACTGATGAATCGCAGGAAGGATCACTAAATATAATTCCGACTCTGGATGTATTGAAGAAATCTTCTGTGCGGGATTCTTTGGGGATTGGAGGCAATGAACAAAGTTTGTGCACTCCATCCTGTACTCCAAATGGATCAGCCAATGTTCAATGCTCTGCTGCAGTGTCTCCCCCAAGAGTTCCATCATCTTTGAATGGACCTGGTAGCGACATACAAGCCAGTAAGAAGATGAATGTGAATGGTGGTGCTGAAAGTGAAAAGGAATCTGAAAACCATGAATTAACAAATTCATGTAGTTTGGTGGTTGTCCCACAATTTCTAATAACTCCTAGTGATGTAAGGTCTATATATGATGCTCATGACCTAACAAAAGGAGAAGAAAGGGTCAAAATTTCATGGGTCAATGAAATCAACAATGACTGTCTACCAGCCTTTATGTATATACCTCAAAACCTTGTTTTTGAGAATGCTCACGTCAACTTCACACTCTCTCATATCAGAGATGAGGATTGTTGTATGGCTTGTTTGGGTGATTGCCTTTCCTTATCCACACCTTGTCCCTGTGCAAATGAAACTGGAGGCCAGTTTGCATACACAAAAGAAGGCCTTCTTAGGGAAGAATTCTTGGAAGAGTGCATTTCCATGACTCGTGACCCGCAAAGACAACAGCACTTGTATTGTAGAGAATGCCCAATCCGAAGACTGAGGAATGATGACTGTTTAGAACCATGCAAAGGTCACTTAAGGAGGAAATTTATCAATGAATGCTGGAGCAAATGCGGCTGCAGTAGAAACTGTGGAAATCGAGTGGTTCAGCGTGGCATTACATGCAAGTTGCAGGTGGGGAATTATGGCTTAGTTTTTCCACTAGAATTTGAAATTACACTGTTATTTTTCTATGCTAATGTAATAATCATTTGTATTTGTATGATCTTTGTGTAGATATTTGTATCTCATTATTCTTAATCTTTGCTCTTGGAATGCCCTATAATTGCTCATGGGATACCACCTAATTCTTTAATTTGCAGCTTCCATGATTATTTCTCTGTTTTTCAGGTGTTTTGCACTTCTGAAGGTAAAGGGTGGGGTCTCCGAACGCTAGAGGACCTTCCAAAAGGTGCATTTGTGTGTGAGTATGTCGGAGAAATACTAACCAACACTGAGTTGTTTGAGAGGAACACAGAGAGTAAGAAAAGTGGGAAACATACCTACTCAGTGCTATTAGATGCAGACTGGGGTTCAGGGGTTCTAAAGAATGAAGAAGCTCTCTGTTTGGATGCAACATATTTTGGCAATGTTGCTAGATTCATTAACCATAGGTATATGCTTAAACCTCAACCACACTGTGGCCTCTCTATCTATTTGTATATTTCTGTTTATTTTTTTGTTAATACTAAACTTTACATACTTCATTTAATTAGTTCAGTGAAGGTGCTGCTATGAATGTACCCATGAATTTGGTACCTGGCTTGTCTGTGCTTGTTTTGAATTTTCTTGATCATTATACTTTAAGAACTTTATTTTAATGTACAAATAGTATACTCCATGTACTTGGCTATGAGTTTTTATTTAATAAACATTGTTACTTATCAAAAATAAATAAATACTGTTACTTATCAGAAAATATTCTTATTTATCCAAAAAAAAAAGAATTCATGCTATCTTTTTGAAATTGATGGTGGCAAATTGTGGCTTGTTCCTTTACTAGCTAGACAAATGTTTTACCAGGTTATAAAAATTCGTTTTCAGAATATCTGATCATTTTGTTCTCCATTTCACTAGGTGTTGGGATGCAAACTTGATTGAGATCCCTGTTAAAGTGGAGACCCCGGATCTTACCTACTACCATGTATGGAATATCTGAAACTTTTATTTGCATCTAATGTGATGCCCTTGCTTGGTGATAGGAGACTCAATTTTGTATTGTAGCAAGTCTAATGGAGTATTTTTTCTTGTGAAGCTTGCTTTCTTCACAACAAGAATGGTTGCTGCATTGGAAGAGCTCACTTGGGTGAGTAGGTTTTTGATCAATACAATATTGCTCATGGTCTACATGATATGCTTTTACTTATTAAAAAATATAACACGACTTGGTTTAGATTTTTATAGCACATGCTCTTTTATATTGCCACTAAATGAAGGACATCGGCATAGTATTTCAGTTTTAAGAGCTCATGGTTGAAACAAAATTATGTTTCATGCATGTATGAGATGTGTCATAGCACTTACATTGCCACCAAATGGACATTGACATAGTATCTTGGTTTTAAGAGCTCACGATTGAAACAAAATTATGTTTTATGTATGGTATGAGATGTGTATTTTCATGTTCCTCTTACTGTTTGGGTTTAGGTTAATAAAGCAACCTAAAAATGTCTACAAGCCTTTGACATTTTATGTTTTGGTGCATGTGCTTGCATTCATTAGTTTGACATTCAGTCATGCAACATGTTCCTGGTTTTCTCTTTGGATATTTAGATTCAGTGGTATTGTTCTATCTGGTGATTTGAACTAATTTCATACTAGTATAAATAATAAACCAACCTTGAGCTTATCTTATGCATGCAATAAATCCATGGGTAATCTTTATTTGCCCTCTATTGAGTTGCTATACATGATGTGTCTGCAGGATTATAGCATTTACCTTGACGACGATGGTCAACCTGTCAAGGCATTCCAATGCCTATGTGGTAGCAAGCACTGCATTAACATGAAGCGTTCAATTAGTAAGCATATTTCATCAATTTTCTGATACAAGCTGTTTGTTTGTCCTTCTTTTTGGAAACATCTACTTATTGACAGTTGTTTTTTTCTTCTTAATGATTTCACACACTTGTAGTAGCTTTAGTTCATTGCTTGTGATTCTAAGATACTTTGTATGTTTCTGCAATGTTATTATATGCAATGTTGCCTTTTATTTTTCTTAAGCGTTTGCTAGGATTTACAATTAAGTATTGGATGTTAAGCCTCAGAAATAACCTAGCCAAAAAAATAAAGTTAGTTTCGATGATTCACTAAATAGCATTTGTGTTGATTAGGATCTTGGTTGAGAATCACTGATTAAAAAATAAAAAAGGATCTTGGTTGAGAGTCAGTACTCCTCAACATAAATATGCCTTTGCTATGAAATTATTATTGGATAGGAAACTTTAATGTGGAAGCTATGGTTTTAATCTGAGAGAGAATGGTGAACCTGGTTTGCTCTTGTGCGGTGCTTTTTTCTCTCTATTTTAACTCTCTCTCTCTCTCTCTCTCTCTCGCTCTCTCTCTCTCATGATGGTTTTAAGTTTGTTTCTTTTTAAGAAAATATAACCATTTTATTTTTGGATTGCAAAGGGTGAAGAGGGCTAGTATTTTCTTGTGAAATGCGTGTGCGTATTCTGAATATAAATTCTACCATATTGAGTTCTACCATAGATACTGTTGGCACATTATGGGTTTTGGCCCTTATAGAGTATTCTTATAAGTAGCTTACTCCTCTGGAAAATGTGCTTGGTGGTCTTTTGGCTTCAATGTTCAGTGTTGTTTTTTTCACCTATCACCCAAAAAAAAAAAAAAATCAGTGTTGTTTTTTCCCTATACTTTTTCAGCTCCTTTCATCCATTTCCTTTTAAATTTCCCTTTACTATGCCTGTGTGAAATGCGTGTGCGTATTCTGAATATAAATTCTACCATATTGAGTTCTACCATAGATACTGTTGGCACATTATGGTTTTGGCCCTTATAGAGTATTCTTATAAGTAGCTTACTCCTCTGGAAAATGTGCTTGGTGGTCTTTTGGCTTCAATGTTCAGTGTTGGTTTTTTCACCTATCACCAAAAAAAAAAATAATAATAAATAAATAATGTTGTTTTTCCCTATACTTATTCAGATCCTTTCATCCATTTCCTTTTAAATTTCCCTTTACTATGCCCGTGCGATGCATGGGTTCATAAAACAACCCTGAATGTGACATCATTAGTAGTCCACCGGCGACCACACGATACTGTTTGATTGAGCTTGGAGATTGTGGGCAACAGTTCTTTGATCTCATGGGAGTTGTTTTTGGCATGCTCAAAGTGATTTGGAACTTTTGAGGGGTCATTTGGTATCAAAGCCCATACATCTAGGCTTGTGTGTAGTTGAGGAGTTGTATTCCCAGTCTGCGTGTCCAAACAGCCAAAGCCACATCCAAGCAGGTCCAGGTTGGCCCAAATTAGCGTAAGACAGCCCAGGTCCTTGATTCAATTATTTGCTGAAACTTTATTTTAGTGAACCATATTAATATTAGAGACAACCCACATTTGATGGTCTTTTAGACCCATATATTTTCTCTAATTGGTTACATGCAACGGACTAATTCTTTGAACAAATAGGTTTATCAGATAATAAGAAGGTTGGGTTTGCCACAATGAAGCTCATAGGTACAGCTAAAAATACAGGTACGGAATTAAGAACCTTCTACAACTGGACAAGTCTACCAAAAAAGATTTGTAAAAAATGAAAGGGAAACTTAAAAGAGATATATCTATCCCAATACTATCAAGAGAAATATCTACCGTAATCTCATTCGGATGAATTTCTAGATTGAATAAACAATCTATGGCAAGGGAGAACAAACAGTTGGTAGCACAATTTGAAGAAGACTATTTTTTTTTTTTTTTGATAAGTAATAAGGATTTATTGTTATCAAAAAGAGAGAGACACCCAAGTACACAGGAAGTATACAAGGGTGTACAATTTGAAGAAGACTATTGTTTGTGTAGATTCTAGTTCCAATTCTTAGTCTGCCATGAAGCAAACCTTATAAAATATAGCAAAAAGCCTTTCAAAACTTGTCTGCATGGTTTGAACAAATTAATACCCAACTCGCGTCATTGGCATTGCTGAGAATGACCTAGAGAAACGAAGGCAAAGCTTCTCACACGAGAGACAAATAATGTTGAGCCACCAAAAGATAGTGATAGGAGGTGCACATGTTGTGAAAAATGAGTTTGATCGACCCTCCTTGGTGTATAAAGTGGAAAAACTTGATACAATCATGTTTTTTGTGAATCAAGATAAGATCCTCACTAATTGATTTTATTATTTTGGATGAATTTAATGATATGGTGGAACAGAAAGCTTCTTTGTTCTTGATGCTGCCAAAAGTGTTTCAAGAGTTGTTATCCTTCAGCACTTCAACATTCGAGAACAAATTTTGAGAAAACTAGAAGAGAATGATGCTGGAAGCACAAAGACAGTTTTACTTCAATACATTTTTATATAACTTTAGATGTCAATTGTATTTTTATTGGTCTAGTGGATTTTAAAAAGGTCTTGTTAGTTAATAAAGTTATTAGTATTTGTTATATTCCCAAGAGTCAAGGGTATTTTTGTAATTCAATAACTGAGCTTTCCTAAGTCAATTAGAATGAGGGCTTAGTTCTAATAATCTATATAAGCACCCTATTGTACTCCAATGGGAGATAGTTAAACAGTTTGCTTGAGTGATAAAATTTATTGTAGTTCTTTGATAGCTTGGTACTGATTACTAGGTTTTGTTTTCTCTTGTTTGGTGTCGATCCAAAGCAATACTAAAGGCTTTTTGGAAGGAGAGAGACTTCAGAATTGGAAGTTATCACTTATATATTACACCCTTACATATTTTGTAAAGGAGAGACTACCAAATAGACATCAGAAATTAGGTTATTTATAACTGTTTCACATGTTATTGTTGATAATGGGAGCATTGTAGCTGGGAGATTGATTCCAAAGTTGCCTTTGGTTGGCAGTTACCAGTAAGACATTGACTAGACTTCAGATTTTGGAAGTTAGGAATTATATATTACATGCTTATATATTCTAAGGAGAGACTGCCAAATAGACGTCAGATAAAACTGAGTTAGTTATAGTGTTCCACATGTCATTGTTGATAGTGAGAGCAACATGGCAGGGAGATTAATTCCAAAGTTGCCTTTGGTTGGTAGTCATTGACCAAGAAAAAATGAATGTTGCAGAATAGATTTGAGACAATCACTTATTACTCAAAATTTTCTTTTCCTCTGCCTTTTAGCCAGATTTTAAATGGATTTTAGTTTTGTTAATCTGCCAAGCTCTATGCAGGCTAGTGTATGGATTGGTGTATATTTTCTCTAATGTCAAAGGTTTCATTCTCCAAAAATTCTCCCTTTTGCAGTATGCTCTTATTACATGGGGAGAACCAGGAGTGCCATAGGGTATCATAGCTCATGATTTAAATTTGGTATCCTTAGTGCTCTCCCAAAAATTAGGCAACCCTTTTTCATACTAAACGTTAATGCATGGACCTGCTTATCATGTTATAATGCAAGTTTTTAATTAGCAGGTAATTTTTTAATTAGGAAATTGCACGCACGCCCAATCTATTTTTGAGTCCATGACATCTCTCCATTTTGTTATTATGGAAGGAGGAAGTGGCATTTAGTTAGTGCTCAATGAATTGCAAAATTGAAATAAATGTCGTTACTATTTTATAAAAAATTTCTCATATTGAGAGTATATA
The DNA here is from genome assembly GCA_029955455.1 of Quercus agrifolia. NCBI lineage: Eukaryota > Viridiplantae > Streptophyta > Magnoliopsida > Fagales > Fagaceae > Quercus > Quercus agrifolia. The sequence continues at coordinate 38,769,785 of JARQAD010000007.1, read as the reverse complement.
ATGTGCTTTCAAGGATGGGCACCAAATAGGGTTTTGGGCATTCTTGACAATGGGGATGATTAGTGGGGACCCATATGATCATTATTTGTGTATTTTTTAAGAATGCGATATTATTTAATAATAAAAAATAGAGTATGAAACACTATATACAGTTATAATAAGTGCAATAAGGAAAGCTATCAAAATTTCTTAAATGGTTTTATCAAATATGGCCAATATTTGCTTTGATTCATGATTATCCTTGTTACCATTGCTACTGCTGTTGCTAATGATCATGTTCACATCTTCACACAGGAACTAGATCTGCATCAATTGCAAGATAAACAGTGGGGATGCTCTATCTGCTATCTTTTTTTGGTAGAAGAAATAATGATGAAGCAGATTTTAGTGAACTGAATTGCTCCCCTCCGACCATGCTATCTAGTGGCTGAGAATCAGGGTGCCGGTTACCTCGTTTTGTTGAACACGGGGGTTAAAATGTAAAGCCTTACATTTAACCCAACTGTTTTGTAGATAGAGGTGGTCCAGGGTTGTCAGCCATCTAGTCAAACAATCTTGCTGCTAGTGCCAACTCTCAGGCTATTGCACTGCTGAAACGATATGGCTTTATAATTTTTGTCTGGTTGCTGCTTTGGATGGGTTAGAAATGTTTAGGATTTGTTCCATGATCCTTGTATAACGTGATGCAAAATATGGAAAGAGGGGATTGTTGCCTGCGTTCGTTTCAATATGCCCTGGCCTTTGACATGATGTTTGATTTATGCCAATCTCTAAAGCTGATTTCAGTGGCTGATATTTTATTTATGATTTTCCTTTATCCTTATTACGTAAGTACTATACGTGTCCTATATTACAAAATGGTACCACTTATAAACAAATGTCTATATTACAAAAAGACTTATCTAAATTTTTTATTGTACTTTTTCCTGGAAATAGCTTTCTTAACTGGCTGTTCCGAAGAACCAAAGTGTTCTCTAACTTCAATGAGGTGGTGCAACACGTGATAGATGAGGAGCATAATTTGGATCTCTTTGCATCAGTGTGCTCGACTGTTTGGTATAGAAGGGACCAAATTAGGCCCAAGCATTCAGTTTATCCGATTTCTCAAATGCTACTGCAAGCTTCTCAAGCTCTCCAAGACTTCCTTCATGCTCTCCCTCCTGCTCAGCCATCAGTAACTTCTCCTAGGGTCAGATGGATCCCTCCACCAGCTTCTTCCTTAAAAATAAATTTTGATGGTGCTCTGTTCAAGGACATTAATGCAGCAGGTCTGGGGGTGGTTGTTCGTGATCATCAGTTCGCCGTTGAAGCAATGGCTGCTGCCAAAGCTATAACTTTCGCCTGAGTTAGGACTGTCATCATTTGTTGTTGAGGGAGATTCCGAAATTATCATTAAAGCTTTGAGTGAAGATGAGTCGTTTGCTACCTTTGGACACTTAATTTCTACTGCAAAATTGTCTATGGTTGCCTTTTGTTCTATCTCTTTCTCATACTCTCGTAGATTAGGCAATTTTTAGCTCATAGCTTAGCAAAACATTTGAGACATGTTAGTGATTTTTCGATGTGGATGGAGAATGTTCCTCCACATATTGACAATGTACTTTTAATTGATTTTGGTTGATTTCTTTCTAATAAAAGTTTGTGGTTTTTCTTAAAAAGCTTAAAACAAAGCTATGAAGTATATAAACCTTTTGATACAAAAATAAGTCCTAAATTAATTGATTGAAAGGGTTTCAAAACAATGGCTCCTAAATGATCTAACATAAGGTCAAAATAAACGATTTTCCTCATCAATAAAACGAATGGAAAAAATTTGCAAGATTGAGTTTTTTAATCTCAAGAAATATCATTAAACAAGAAGATGAAGCTGATAGTAGTTCTACAAAAGAACCTATAGGATATTGCTATGAAAAATGTACAAATTCCTATAATTATGGATTCTTGGGAAACCACACAAATGGTGCCATTACTATTATGTTGTTACCTTGATGTGCCTTATCCATCATTTGATTGTTTTGGAGCAACTTTGCCTACTCACTTAGAATCACAAAGATTGGAAACATGCATAAAAAATGCTCTTCTTTTCCTTTTTTAATTATAGCTCAATTGATAAAGTTTCTAATGATTGTACAAGAAATTTGGGGTTCAATCTCTACCTACATCAAAAACTAATTGGTGTCTTAGTCTGATTATAAAGAGCTATCATAAGAAGCGAACGCCATAAGTTGAAACGCTCTCAAAAACAAAAATTATAGAGTAATTTTAGGAATACTATAAAATTTGTTATATAAGCCTTAAAAACTGATGCTTTATTAATCATATAAAAGTAGTCTTCATTTATTATATTGTTGAAGTCCATCGATCATATTTATTGTCAATTTGTAGTAGATTCAGCATTTTCCTTTATTATGTTAGTGACTTAGTATTCAGCACTATCCCCATTAATTGTGACCAATCAGACAATCTAGCAGAGAAGTGGCACTGCCGCGAAGGAGAAACTTTAGACAAGCTACGTTGACAATGCTACTATATGCAAAAGAGGACACGCTTTATTAAAATTTTATGGTTTTGAGTTTTTTGATATGTACAAAAATGGGGGTTTGAAAAATGAAGGCTACATGGCTGTTGTAGTATGATTTGATGTGATGGAAAGAATGAAGATGATACAAGAAATTACGTATAACTGAATACCAACAACATTATAATGAACTCTGTCCGAACTTGGAACTAGCTTCTATGAAACTTGAACCTATGTATATTTACTGAACCTGTACATATTTACTCTCTGTCGACGACAATGATTCTCTGTTATGAGGCCTGGAGAGGGCCTCATGCTCACAACATGAAGGCATGACAGGTTGAATGCTGCCAGGATTCAGAGGAAAAAGTGTTTTGTAGTAACCATCCATAATTGCTGTAAAGTTGCAAGTCGCTGCAACCTTAGGAATCTGACAGGAAATAGACATGCACCACTTAGCATACGGCAGAATTAAGTCATTAAATTCTAAGAGGTAACATACTTTTAACAAATTTTTGGTAGCTTGTATAAACAATGAACTCTTTGTTTTTTTTTTTTAAAAAAGGCTCCCACGTGAGTATGCAAAAACTAGTGTTTGCAAATAGGGTAGATGTGCCAGGCTTAGTGAGCAATCAAAGCAATACAAAGTTACAAACCAGATCATAAATAACAATTGATATATGTTAGCAGATATATATGTAAAAAGAATGCTGTTTACAAGCAAATGACAACTTATGTCTGTAACAAAAGGGATAAATAATGCATGATTTGGTAAAGCACGAATGCTGCTAGTGTGTAAATTTCTACTTGCTTTGTCCATCATTGATACTGAAAGTAGATTTCCATTTTTAGATGGTATGTTAAAGAAATTGTATACTAGTCTATAACTATATTGACACGAAATGTTTCACAACTATTGAGGTGGCATGTTATGGTTGGTGCATAATAAAAATGATGTCAATGATCACATGCAAAAGTGATACTATATTTGTACTAATCACAACTTGCTGCTTTAAGAAATTGTGTTCCTAACATTTATTCTTTCACCATATCACCTCTCCACCTCATAATTTCCAGTAGTTGTTATTCCAGTTTCCAAAGCACTAAGAATCCTCATTTGTCACCAACTTCTAAGCGCGCACACACATAAAAGTTTTTAAAGAAATATTCACATTTTTTACCCATCACAGTCCCCAATTAGTCCAAGGATTCCATACCATCGAACCACAACAGAGTACAATATCTCTCATTAGCAATATCAACTAACAAGCAAGCAGAGTACCTGGTAAAGGTCACGCATATAGGCATGAAGATTGGAATACTCAAGTAGCTTCTTCTTGGTGCACTTGAACAGAACGTTATACACAAGATCGAACCGAATCAAAGTGGTAAACAGGCATATATCTGCAAGGGTGAGTGTACCTCCACATAAGTAGCGAGACCTACCCAAGTGATCATCTAACATGTCCAATGTACTGAACAGTTCACTCACTGCTGTATCATATGCCCCTTGACTTTGAGCAAATCCACATCTGCCAAATGCAATACCAACATCATGGCATTCATATACAAGAGCACTTAAACATCTCATAAGATTCATTCTACTCCTACCACTTTTTTGATCAATAGGATAGAAATTCAACACAATATTTTTACACAATTCACAATTATTAAAGTGGTTGACTGTGAGCGATTAGAAAAAAAAAAGTGACGGGTCCATGTAAAAAGCAATATTAAATTACAAATAAAGCCCACATGACCCAAATAATCTAAGATGAATAAAAAAAGTACCTATAAACTCCATTGTTAACATTGGGATAAATTACACGATTCCACTCCTCGATCCTTCCCTTCAATTCCAATGGTGAGAGGTCCAAACCCGGATTACTTGCCAACCCATTTAATCCAGAATTGAACAATTCAATAATATCATAACTCTCATTGCACACCACTTCTTTATTCTGCACATCCCAAAGCATTGGCACTGTGGTCCTTCCATTGTACCCACCTCTTCTAAGCCCATAAACCTCTTTCAAATTTTTGCACCCATTTGCACTATCCTTACCCGGGATAAGGATATCCTTGTCCAGGCCAGGGATTGAACTAGACTTAAATTCCCAGGAGCCGTCTTGGCCTGGAGAGGCTATTGAGACAGGAATGGTTTCTTCGAGGCCTTTAAGGTTTCGGACTATGAGGGTCCTGTGGGCCCATGGGCAAGGTAGGCCCACGTAGAGGTGAAGGTTTTGGCGGGAAAACTGGGTAGTTGCCACGTAGCGAAATTTGGAGGTGGGTCTAGAGTAACTGCCGGAGGGATCGGAGGGGGCGAGCTGGGACATCATGAGCTGCCACGTGGAGTGCCATGCTGTACGGACGGTGGAGATTAAGAGGCCAGGAGGGAGAGATGGGCCCCAGAGGAGTTTTGGGAGGGAGGTGAGAAGGGAAGAAGGGTTTGGGGGTTTTGGGGTTTGGTTGTTGTTGTTGTTGTTGTTGTTGTTGAGGGACATTCTAGGGCTGACGTGGCGTGGGGTTGTGTGTGTTGGTGGAATAATAGGGAGGTGGGAGATGAGGAGCAAAGAGTTGGGCATGTTTTGAAATTTGATGGATTGATATGATATGGGACTTGTTGGGGGTTCTTCACTTTTGTTGCTTTGTCACCTTTAGTTGCAGTGGACTAGTGGAGTGACTAGTGTTTGTTTAGTTGATGACTTGCTGCAACATATTGGAAAAGAAAAACAGTGGCAGTGAGTGAGAATTTTTGGTTATTCTCATTTCTAGACAGCACCTTATATAGTTTATTTTCTTAATGTAAAATAAAAAATAAAAATTCTTAGAGGTGACCATTTTTACAATGGTTGGATCAACATTGTGAATTGTTAAGATTAAATCAAAATGAAATACTTTCCTTACTTTATCCTACCCTATTAGCTTAGGAGTCCTTAGAATGGGATAGATAGTCTCGTGGCTCAATTTCGCAAACACTTTACTATACCCACAGAAGTGTAGGCGTGATCAATCACATTTAGAAAACTGATGGTTGGTGGTTTTCTTAAAAATTAAATAAGTAAAAGACTCACTCACACGCACATTACCCTAGTGTCACAAATGCACACATGTCACCAAGTTAAAACTCGTAAAGGAATTAGGGGCAAGTGGGTCTTGCGTAGAAGAGATCAAAATCCAATGTCCATAGTAGTTTTTTAATTTTTTACATTTTTATTGCCATTTTAGGTTGCAGTGCTTGGGCAAGTAAGTTGCAATGACCAAACCACTGCAACATTATGAAGCGCCGCAATAACATAGGCTTGACTTGTTGGAGCATCGCGACTTGTGCATCAATCTTGAGAACCATTGTGCCTCATGCCACCATTCTCTCTATCTCTCTCTTGGAAAAACCTCTCAATTGGATATGGATTTTTCGTCCTTGATGTTTGATTTGGAGTATTAGGTTGTTCTGGTTAATTTAGAGTTTTTTTTTTTTTTTAATAATTTTAAATAAGCAGTTGTGGATTAGGATGTAGAAAACAAACATTAAAAAAATATTATTAAACAAGTTTTAAATAGGGATGGCAATTTTTGCCCAACCCGCGAATACCCAGTCCGGCCCGACCCTAATGGGCCGGGTTTTACTCGGTCCGATTAGGAATAGGGTCGGGTATGGGTTTTTTTTTTATTATAAAAAAACCTGAAGCGAGTCCGGGTCGGGTTTGGGTTTTATCAAAAAACCCGAGACCCGGCCCGGATAAAAACCCGGTACCCTGAAATTACAAAAATATCCTATATATATACCTATAATCTTATCTAACCCTAATCCCTCATTTCTCTTCAACAGCAACTGAACTCAGTAGCCTCCCTGCCTTAGTCCGACACTCCTTGTCCCTCATTTAAGCTCAGTCTCACACTCCTCCCTCCCTCACGCCTCCCTCCCTTAACTCAGTCCCTCTGACACAGCCTCAGTCCGACAAAGGTACCAACTTGTTCAAAACGCCAACCCACCATTTGAGACAGCTCCGTCTCTTTCTCTCGCTCAATAGCCAGCCCCAGGTTGAGCCTCCATGGCTAAACCTAAACACTCTTCCCTCTATCTCTAGATCTAAATCCTAAGGCCGAAGACCTCAAGCTCTCTCTCTTTAATCTCCAACTCAAGGCCAAGACTCTCCTCTCTCTCCATTTCTATTTTTATCTTCTTCTTTGTATTTATTTTTTGTTTGATCCGAAATCTCCTCCGTTGGTTTGGTTATTTATAGGTTTGAGGATTGAAAATGGGATTTTTATTATTATTTCTTTTTTTAATATTTGGGTGTTGCTGTGGAGATTTAAAAAGAAGGGATTTTTGGGATTGGTTGTTTGGCCGTGGGTTTGATGTTGAGTTTAGGGCTTGTTTCAAAAAAGCTTCCTTTCTGGTTGGGCTTAATAGGGCTCGCGGAACCCAGTGGGGGCGGGTCCGAGCCTTGGAAAAAAAATCCGTTTAGTAAACGGATCGAGTCTGGGCCGGGGGTCGGGTTCGGGTATGCAAAAACCCGGCCCGAACCTGACTCGTTGCCATTCCTAGTTTTAAAGGCTGGAAAATACTAAAAAAAGTTTTTGATAACAATTTCTCAAAACACTTAAAAACAAAATGCAAAACTAAAAGCATATACCAAATAGACTTTTTAACTTTCTGTTGCTAAAGGATTTGTACCAAAAGGAGGAAATGAAATGAAAAAAATAATTTAAAAATATTTATTCAATTTTCTTGTTTGAGAGTTTTAATTGAGGGAATTGAAAACTCACTTAGGAATTTAAGTGAGAGAGAATTAAATGGGTAAAGGGAATACTCATTTCTCTCACTTTCCTTTAAAAGCTCAAATTTCCATTCTTTTCAAAATTGGGGGGAATGGAAGGGAATGAATTAAGTTCAATTAATTTTTTATTAAAACTCCTAAAAGACTCCCATACATTCAACATTTTAACTTTTAATTTTAAAACAGGAATATAACTATAATAGTAATATTGTTAATAAATAATTCCATTCCATTCATTCTATATAATTCTCAAACAAGGTTATTTACATTCCATTTCTTTATTTTAAAAAATTAAAACAAGATTAATTTTATTCAATTAATTTATTTTCCATTACTTTACATAACTCAAATACATTTCATTCCTTTATGATTCACTCATTCCATTCTTTTACGAACTTCTGAGCGAATGCTAAGATTGTGTTTGGTAACAGTTTTTATTTTCTATTTTCAAAACCTTGTTTTTGGGAATATAAAGAAAAAACAATCCTCTTGTATTTTTGAAGTAAAAAACATGTTTGGTTAGTTGAAATAAAAAAATAAAAAAATAAAAAGTTTTCTGAAGAAAAAAAAATAGAAAATACTAAAATATGTTGTTACTATGATTTAAACTCTAATGCTAACTTATAAAATGAGACTGATTCATTAAATTAAATGTGTGTTTTCATTGACTTTTGAAAATTGGAAATTGAAAATAGCCTTTGCATGCTTTCAATTTCTTTCACAAATTGAATTTTGAAAACAATTTTTGTTTTCTGTCCATTTTAAGTTGCCAAACAAGCTTTTTAGTTTCAAAAATAGAAAATTATTTTTGGAAACAGAAAATAAGGGGAAAAAACAGTTACCAAACATATCTTAAGTTTTTCTAATTTTCAAAAATAAATAAATAAATGGCACTACATAAGTGTCCGTTTGAAAATGGTTTTTTTGTTGAAAGTAATAAAGATAAAGTCATTAAAGTTAAAAAAAAAATTAAAAAATGGGGAAAAACATTCAATCTATTTATTTTAAAATATTGAAACAAGATTATTTCTAGTCAGTTAATTTATTTCCCATTACTTTACATAACTCAAATACATTTCATTCCTTTGTAATTAACTCATTCCATTCTTTTACGAAATTCTAAGTGAAGACTAAGTTTTGCTAATTTTCGTAAATAAATAAATAAATGGTTCTACGTAAGTGTATGCTTGAGAATAGTTTTTTGTTGAAAGTACTATAGATAAAATCATTAAAGTTAAAAAAATAAAATGGCAAATTACAACTTACCCACTTGTGATTTGGTTGAAATTTAAGTTGCCTACCTGTGGTTTAAAATTTAACATTATACCCATTTGATGTTTGACTGAAATTTACATTGTCCACTTGTGGTTTAAAATCCCATGATGTAAGTATTCTACCAGATTATTTTTGATCTTGTATTTTTATGTTTTTTGAGGAGAAATATATAAAAGTGAATAAGAATTACATATTTAGCAATGTTTTTAACAGAAGTGAATTATGAAACTCTAATTAAACTAATCTTATGTGCGTAAAATGTCAAATTTTAAATCGCAGATAAATAACTTAAATTTCAACCAAATAGCAAATATTTAGGTTGTAATTTACTCAAAATAAAATTAGAAGGCTCATATAGGACCGGTAAAAAAAGAGTGAGCAAGCTGACTTATATTATCGAGATCCAAACACACAAAAGTTTGTGCGGATCTTTTCATTTAAAAAAAAAAAAAAAAAAAACATAGGAGTGTGTGGTTTTTAAGTAGAACAGGCTAGAACACATATCCAAACACCCCCGCTAAGTCAACCTAAACCCTAGTAGCCGTCAGACACCCATCTCCCGTATATATAATCAACTTATTCTCCCAAAACACACACACACGAAAGGAGACACAGGCGATCAACCATGTCGAAGCGAGGTAACAATCATCTCACTCTTCTCATTTCTGATTTTCCATCACTTTCTCTCCAACCAAACACCATTCCTTTCTTTCTCCAATCTAAAACCCATATGAAAAATCAATGCAGGTAGGGGAGGATCGGCTGGGAACAAGTTCAGGATGTCACTGGGTCTTCCCGTGGCAGCAACTGTGAACTGCGCAGACAACACTGGTGCTAAGAATCTCTACATCATATCCGTCAAAGGGATCAAAGGTAGGCTCAATCGCTTGCCTTCAGCTTGCGTTGGTGACATGGTCATGGCCACTGTCAAGAAAGGCAAGCCTGATTTGCGTAAGAAGGTTCTTCCTGCTGTCATTGTTCGCCAGCGCAAACCTTGGCGCCGAAAGGACGGTGTTTTTATGTACTTCGAAGGTATTAATGAAATCATGTTTGGTTTTTGTTGTTATTTTTTTTTTGACAGATACCCAATTGGTCAAATCGGTTTTTGGTGTAGGTGGGGTTCGAACTGGGTTTCTTATTTGACAATAAGAGAGTTTATAAGTTGAACTAACTGGAACCCATGATTGGTTTTTATGTTTGTTGCTTCTAGGTTTGCTAAAATGAGTGGCCAAATAAATTGTTGGTCATTTGTTGTTTGTTAGAAGCATAAATTGATAGTTACGTGCCAGCATTTAACAGCACGATGTTCATCTCTTTGCATTGTGTTACCTGTCTTCTGGTAAATCTGATTTCTAATTGAAGGTCTCTACGGCCTTGATTTTAGAGTGTTTATTTATTTTTTTTGGGTCTTCATCGACTTTGTGAGATCTAGACTTTATGAATTCCACATTAGGTGTTCAGATATTGTTGCAATCGGGGGAAAAAAAGTAATTCTAAAATCTGTAGAGCTTCATTTGGCCCATTATCTACAAATGGAGGTTTAACAATAAGTTTTGGGACGCTGCCAATGACCATTAGGTCGATTAGCAATCTTGATAAGTAGATCAAATACAAAAAAAAATGGATGTTCCAACAACTGTATGGCTTGAGTTGGTTTCAAACCATGTATTCCTGATGCCGGATTCAATGGTGAGCGATTGTATGATTCATGTTTCAGTGCTACATTTTTAATGTGGTCCTGCATTTCTGTATTGCCAAGCCGAGGCAATTTAAACTATTGCCTGGAAAACTTGATTAGGATCATAATGGGTTCTTAATCTACTAATATTGATCTATGTTGGGCTAGGTTTTGTTGGTTGCTATTGTCAATTACTGTTAGAAAGGCCTTTGCTATGGACATTTCTTTTTTACTTCAGTTCGTACTTACTAAATCCATATTTGTGTACTTTTTACACACATGAACCTTCAGTTACTGAGTTTTTGTTTGCTGTTCTTACAGATAATGCTGGTGTCATTGTGAACCCGAAGGGAGAAATGAAAGGTATTACCATCTCTGATATGTGATTATATAACATGTTGTATTCTGAAGTGCTGTATGCAAACCATTAAATTATTCATTCAATATTTCAGAAACATAAGAATCATATAGTTTCTTGTCACTTCTTGTAGTTCTAGTTTTTGTTAACATTTTATGGAGCAATTGGTTATAATATGAATTGGTGGTTGTGGTTATTGTAGGTTCTGCTATCACCGGTCCAATTGGGAAAGAATGTGCTGATCTGTGGCCAAGAATTGCCAGTGCTGCCAACGCTATTGTCTAAAAGTGAATTCTGTGCTCTTGGTGGTTGTAGGATTCTAATTTGGTATTTGGGAGTTTTGCCTAGCTTATATAATCATTTCCTTGTTTTTAGGACACGTGATGAGATAGTTTGTCTTTTCTCATAATGAGAGCTGTTAGTGTTATTGCACTATTCTATTTATGCAAATTTTTCATGGTGGTGCTAATTTAATTATATCATTTACCTTTAGTTAAGCAAGTTGCGAATGCCATATTCTTTTGATTGTGCTGGACAGAAGCAGCTGTTTTTGCCTAATGGTTTGACTAACTAAGCTGCGAATGGCTTCAGTTGGATGAATGTGGTTAAGGAAGGTCATTCAGAGTGTCTTCAGGACCCGATTTATATTCTCGTCAACATGGCCAATTGTGGCGCAGATTTGTTTTATAGTCTCATAATGCATCCAGACCTATTTTATTATCCTCTCAATTCGAATCTAGATTCGAAGTCTCTTCCCTCCTTGGACAAAGGAGGGGGGAATTACATAAAAATTGTTAATGGAAATGGTTTGTAATTGTCAGTTAAATTGTAATGAATTTCCAAACCATCTTCGTTAATCTTGTGGTGGAATTGTTGATAAAACTTTTTGAGTGTTTCATGGAAAATTATTAGGGGCCTGTTTGGTAGGCAAGTTCAAACTCACATTTTTAGTTTTTAAACAACCTTACACACATTTTTACACATTTTTTCATCAATACGTATTTTAGAAAACTATAATCAACATTACTCAAATTTCTCTACTAAACAAGCCCTAGATATTCTGGAAGTACCATGATGTGATATACTAATCAATTTCTCATTCTAAGCGAAGCTATTTCTCTATCTAAGAGCATTTATCAAGGATGCAAAATAGCCAATTTAACAACCAATACACAAAAATATCTATTACATCAAAGCTCTCAAATGCTAGAGATGGCAGCTCACTGTAGCTGAATGCTGCAATAAAATAATACTATTTTAACCCACTCATGCGTGCCTCCTTTCTTTCATGTCAATTTTGCTTCTCTTGTTCTCATCTTCTCTCTCGTTCTCTATATTATGTTCTCCCTCTCTCCATCGGTTTATGGTGGTTGATGGTGGGTGGGTATGGTTTGTGGTGGATCGGTGGTGGTAGGTATCCATTTGATGGGTTTTTGTGGTGGATTGGTGGTGGTTGATGGTGAGTGGGCATGAAGTTTCATGGGGTTTTTTTTTTTTGTGTGTGTTTGTGTTTGTGATTTGATTTTGGGTTTGCTTTTGTTTGTGATTTTTGTGGTTGGGAGTTAAGGTTGTGGTTGGCGGTGGCTGTGGCAATGGGTTTGAGTTTGAGTTTGTGATTTGGTTTTAGGTTTGGGTTTGTTTGTGATTTTGGTAGTTGGGAGTTGAGGTTGTGGTTGGTGGTGGCTGTGGTAGTGGGTGTGGTTTGTGGCAGTGGTAGTGGGTTGGGTTTGGAGAAAGAGAGAGGAAGAGGTGGTAGTGGGTTGGGTTTGGAGAAAGAGAAAGGAAGAGATGAGATTGAGAATAAAAAAGATTTAAAAAATAATAAAGAAATAATATTTTAATGAAGTGGTAAAAAACATAAGATCTTTAATGTTAGGTATTGATGGTTCCCTCATAAATCAATAGGTTGATGAGTCGTATACCGATGGTCTTGAGGCTTGATCCTGAAAGCAGATAACAAGTCAGAGGGGACCGGTGGGGACCAGCCTAAGGTCCTCCGATGATGAAGTTAGTAAATGTATAATTTTCGATAGAGAGAGTATTATTCTGGAAAATCAATGTCTCAATCCCTTACCTTTGCGCGGGCCAACGCTTATATAGCATGCATGGAGCGGTTATATAACCGCTCCTCGTGTTATGAGATTCATAACCGTTATGGAAGTTATGATATTTGAACCGGCGTTTTATAAGCAATTGTAGAGGCTTCGGATCAGAAAAACATAAACCTTTCCTTACACATAAATCGAGTTAAGGAAAACTTTAAGGAAAACTGCGGGCTCGTCCGTCTTTGGTTAAGGACGGACGACACAACTAAGGACGAGTTCAGTTCATGCCCATAGCTAATATGCTTGTCCGTCCTTTATTAAGGATGGTCGATCATATTAGAGTGACTCACTCGTCCAACATTTCTCTCGTCCAATCGTTTACCTCCTTCTCACGGACGCCCTTTTATGGACGGCGAGATGTACTTGTTACACCATCAGGTATATTATAAAATAGAGTGTTAAAATAGATAAAATAGTGTTTTGAGTTGTTAAAAACTATATTTTTTTAGCATTCTTGATATGAATGCTCTAAGCGATTCAATTGTAGTCATTGATTTATGTGCAAGTTTTAGGTGAAACTCAAGCTTCAATCATTGATTTTTCGTTTTTCTTAAGTTCATTATTGCCCTAAATAATTGATATGGAGTTTTGAATTGAAATTTTTTTTCATAAATTTGAAATTTTTATTAACAAAATTAAATTGAAACAATTTTTCATAAATTTGAAATTTTAATTAATAAAATTAAAAATTTGGAACTATAAAATTTGGGTATTTTTATATAATTTTCCCAAAAAAAAAAAAAAAAAAGAACATGGCATTCTCATTGTATGTACAAGGGCTTATAATTATAGCCAAATCCCAAAGCTATTTGTCTTTTTTCAAGGGTAAAATTTAGGTACAATACTTGGGTGCTATTTCTTAGGTTCCACTTTTAAGATTTTGCCATGTGAATTTTTTCTCATGAAATGAAAGTGTATTTTTTAGTTAAGTAGCCACGTGGCTGAATCTTAATATAAGAACCTAAAAAATAGCACTTAAAGTATTATATCTAAGTTTTATCATTTTTTACAAACACATTAATCTCCTATAAGTAAACAAGGACCATATTTAAGTGATTAGTGGTTTCACGTAAGGCAATTGAAGGAAGATTGTTTTGGTCGAGGAAGGAGAAGAAGTGATTTGGGAGAATAAAATCAGATACTTTTTTCTTTTTGGGTTGGAAAATGACGTTAGAAGCTGTTTTGTTTAAACTTTAAAGAGTTCAGAGATGGTAAAAATTTTCCGCCTTGCTCCACTCAGCACATTATTTTTTGGCCCTAAAGAGGAGATAGGTTGAGACGAGATTTGTGCGTCCTGACTCGTCTCATTTGGCCCTGTCACGAATGTGTGTGTATATATGTATTTCCTATTTATAATTATTATTTTTAAATACGTATTATATTATCATATTCTAAACATTTTTTTTTTTTTTTTATAAAAACTTTCTTATCACCACCTCTCCCTTATTTCTATCTCATTAGTGACAAAACCACCTAATAGGAAAGACAAAATACCTCCATACTATGCCTCACCCTGACTTGCTTTGCTTGAGTTTTCTTCGTCCTAAAAATGGGATGGGGTAGGATGGAACACCCCTGATTCAATTCCCACATTATCTTATTATTCCTATTTAACATTATTTATTATCAAATTTTAAATCAAGGAGTAAGTCGATTCTTTTGTTAAAGTTAAAGACAAAAATGATGAAAACTGAATGTCAACTCATTTGACAATCGAAATAAGAATAAAGAGATTAAATTGAATTTTAGCAAAAAAAAAAAAAAAAAAAAAAAACAAAGAAAGAAAAGAAACTATTGATATTCATGAGACTTTTAGTTGAGATAAAAATAAGCAACAATACTACAATCACTGTAAATTTCGCATATTTCCTCCACAACTTATCAAGTAAAATATTACCATTGACACATCACCTTAAAAAATGTAGTAAAATTTGCTATGAGATTTAATTATAGACAAAGTTTAGTTACAAAACTGGTTGTAATCTAAGGCTATAATCTTACTTAATAAAATTAACATCATTACATATTTTGAAAATCTAACCATTGAATTGCATGTTTTTTACGTTCTTAATATACATATCAAATTTTGTATTAATCGGATATTATTTATTATATGATTTATAACATATATTTTATGTATAATTTTAAACTATAAAAAATTACAATTTAAAAGCTATTGATTTTCAATTTTTTAGAAATTTTACAAACTTGAAATATATAAGAAGAAGATGTAATCTAATGGTAGATTTGTCACCTCTAATAAAAAGATATTAAATAAAGTTGTAATCTTATGTTACGACTAATTTTATAATTAAACTTTTTCATTTAATTATTTATTTTTGAGATGAATTTGCCGTCTGATTAGACTTTTTGAAAATTATAAACTTTTTTTTTTTTTTTTTGGTGAGCGGGAAAACCAGGAATGCCACCAAAGACGCTAATGAATTTCCTGTCTAGTATGAATTCTCTCTTTTACTTGAAAATGAATTCTCTTTCTCGACTACTTTGCTTTACTTTCCAAGGGAGTTTTCTTTCACGGTGAAAGTGATTTCCCGGTTGCCAAAGAAAAATATGGGGTGGGTGCACCCTGATATAAGCTTGGAGGAAATGGTGAAACTGACAAAAGGGTTTGTAGATATACTGATTTTAGCATCTGGGTATCAGTCTTCTGGTCGTATTGCCCACTGGGACGCCCAAAACATCAAGAAAATCTTCCAATGGGGCCTCTTCTTCGAAAATGTCAGTAACCTTCCTCTCTCTAATTGCGTGTGTGGTTGGGGTTTATCCGTTTATGTTATTGGATTATTGGTTTCATGGGATTTTATTAAGATTCTCTTAAGTATTGAGATTTTGATGATCAAGCATATGTTTGTTGTTTTGAAATGATTTTGTTCCTAGCACATATTAATTTCGTAGGAAAATGTAATCCACATCATTTTTGTTCTTTTGTTGAGCCAATTTCTATGGTTCTACATAATGATTGTTGTCCCATTTTTCAAAATTTAACTTTTGGCAAGATGTTAACTGACTCCTTATTTTATTTTAGATTTGAATTTGTGCTGTTCTATGGATTTTCCACAAGTCCTTTGAAGATAAAAAAAAGGATACCCTTTTACTTGTGACTTTCTCCAAGAAAGTTTGCACCAAAGATTTCAATCAGTTGATGATAATTGATATAGTATTCAGAAGTCTCATCTGTATATCATGCCCCTTTTGATTTTTGAAACCCTTTTTGTTTTGTTAATGGGATACCTTAATCGATTGCTGTTTTTTAGGGTACATTTTGTTTGTTGTGTTGGTCATGGGGTTGAATGCTGTTTTTCACTAACAAATGTGTTCACATTTGTTGTATCTTTGCAATTGAACTATATATTTGGTTTTGCTTTTTATACAAGGATATGAATCAGTTCTTTGTTTTTATCTGGCCTTGCATAATTTTTTTTTCCTAGAAATAATGTTGCTCTTAACAATCCAAAAAAAAAAAAAAATGTCTAGGTGTTTAGCCGTTTGAGTGGCTCAGATGCATACCAAGACTCGGTGGAGGAACTTGATGCAGCCCTATCTGAAATGACTTCTGATGCGTCTTTCCCTCAGGTTGTGGATAGTGTTTTGTTTATGTACCTTGCTTTTAAAATTAATTATTACTTCTAACAAATTCTACATGATTGCTTTGTTATATAAGGGTCTTGCACATTTATCATCTGCTATGCTTGCTAAGGCACGTGGATATGTATTAGAACATCTTATCCATACTTTACCTTTGAGGGTTGCACATCTCAGAGAGTTTCTGACTGCAGTTATTGAGATGGAGCTTGATGAGCTATCAGAAACAGAGCATGATTGCCTAAATGCATATCTGAAGAAATTGACTCTGCAGAATAGGTCACTTATTTCAGTTCCAGATAAGAAGGATTTTTTGAAGGATTCAGTTATTTCATCTTGGGAAATGGCTCCAATTAAGAAGAATGAAAAAAGCATTGGGGATGATCTTACAAAGTATGCTCTGCAAGAGATTTTGAAGAGGAAGTGTGCAGTGTCTTGCATATCAGCAGTTGAGACAGGCTTAGATATTATTTTGAGCACCATCAGACATAACAGTGAGTCTGACAATAAGTTACTCAATGAACAACTAAAGCATGAAAAAGCTCCAACGTAAGTTGTATCTTTGCTGTTTATAACTAAGGAATGAAAAAGCACCAACATAGTAAACATTTTGTTGTTGTTGTTGCTATGAAATCTACAATATGTCATAAAATTTTATGTGGTTCAGGTGCCTAGTTACTTATTAATCAATGTGATTATTGCAAGTGTCAATTCATTGAACAAAAAGTCAATTTTCTGTTCTGCATCAAATAAATTCTTAAGTAACCACTTTAAAGAAAGATTTTGCTTTGCTGTATCTTCATCCCCCCATTCCACACCACCCCCCCCCCCCCCCCCCTCCCCTCCCTCCTTTTCTTCTTGAGGTTTTCATAGATGAGGATTTTTGATTGGAGTTTAATATGTTGGCAGTTGATCTGGTTGTAACAAATGTTTACTTATGTATTGAATCTTGGTTTAGCAGGGCAGTACCCTATGCATAATCAGAAATTTCTGGACTGTCATTAAAAAATAAATGTTCAGATATAGCTACTGTTGCATTTGCTATTCATGGACATATTGAATGTAGATCATGCTTATTCTCATTAATATCACTGAATGTTGGCTATGGGTACTATTTTCTAGGCATAAAAGGTGATAAAATCTACGCTTCTACTGTTGCCACCATCATCTGTCCTGAGAAATTAAATTTCAATGTTTACTTGTTTCATGGTTTTTGCATCATAAGACCTAGTTTTCCCCAATGATAGATACTACTAGCATAGTTGATGCTGAACTCAGAGATGTTATATGTTTGTTTCCATTATATTTTCCATTTTCTGAGAATGCTAATACCCTTGATTCACTTGGGAGCTCATTGACCTGCCATTTTAGCAGTTTTGACTCAGAGTTGTGTTTATTTTCATTTTTGAGAAAAAACAATAACTACTGAATATAACCAGACATGATGACATATAGTGCAACCTTAATATGGCATTATTCTTTTAGACAAAGGTTTAGAGACTGAATCACTGCTACAAAAGAAATTGGCTCTTTAAGTTTCAATGATTAGTATAACGGCCAATTCTATTTCAGACTAATGTGAGTTTTATTTTATTTTTCTGGTGTGCTAACCAACTTGTCTACTGGTATGCAGTTTGTTGAATTTTTTCATGAAAATTGAACTCGAATGAGGATAAATTTTAGGATTAATTGTTGCTTGGCCTGAATGAATGTATTTGGCCTTTTTCTCCCCAGGAATGTAGAACCATTACTGGAGTTTATCACATGGAATCACTGGAAATCAAGAAATCTCTCATATTTTCTTGATAAGAGAACTGTTAGATTAGTCTCAGGTGCCAGCTTGATATTTTCTGCTCCTAAGGATCAGTGGAGACAAGTTTTTCAGGGACTGAATATTTCAGCCAAAAGCAGTGATAATGATTTTATTGAAACAATTGTAAGTCGGTTAATTTCAATAAATAAATTACAGTAACATATTTGCCATAGTTTAATGAATATTTGTTAAAAGGTTTATTTTTTGTCTTCATATTGTTTGCAACTTTGCATGATTTTTTTTTAATTATTATTTATTTATTTATTTTATAGGTAATAAAAATATCTTATTAAAAAAGAATTGAAAATTCAACAAAGAATCTAAGGCGTACACAGGTCACATACCCTTAGTTCAAATAAAATTACACAAACAAATTTTATAAAGTAATGGAGGGTTGAAGGTCTATTTGGCTCTACAGATGTCCAGTGAACAAGTGAAGTTACAAATTGTAAGTGAATCTTAGGGGTAGAGGCTACTTTTGTCTTAAAAAATTCTCCTATTATGCTCCCTCCAATCAAACCTCATTAAACTTCTTGGAACCGCATTCCATAGTCCATACCCTATGTCTGAATGATTTTGGTTGCCATCGCCATACTTGTAAAACTTCTTACACTATCATAGGCATGACCCAAGTTACTCCAAAAGATTGTAAGATGAAGTTCCATATCCCCATTGCCAGAGGACAATGTCACAACAAATGATCTATAGTTTCTTCACTATTTTCACACAACTCATTTATTCTCCAACATTATGCCACTTTTCACTAATTTATCTATAGTAAGTACTTTCCCCCATGTCGCAGCCCACACAAAAAAAGCAACCATGCTCAGGATTTTAACTTGCCAAATAGCTTTCCAGGGGAAATCCAAGTAGCCTGTCTCTCAACACCTTGTAAAAAGACCTGACACTAAAGCGTCTATCGACTCCTTACCTAGGCTCCAAAGCATTCTATCGTCCTCATCTGTATGAATCCATATCGAGTGAAAATGTCCAAGCACAAGCACAAGCACATGAACATATATGTATGCTTAATATGTAGATGCACCAGAAAGCACAATGGACTTCTCAATATATTGCATGGCTGAGGAAAGAAAGAATCTAGAAATGATTCTAAAATTGCTAATCATTGACACCAATGAACTCTAGCTCAAATGGTATCTCCTCTCCTTGTAAGAGTAAGGTGTAGGGTGAGGTTGTGGGTTCAAATCCCATTGGGTATGTTTGTAACTTACCAATATAAAACAAAAAAGAAAAAAAATTGAAGTATGGGTAATTGTGGTGCTTGTCTTTTGAGGTTCCTATACCTCTACAAGTCTCATTTTTGCTTGCACAATCATACTTCAATTTATTACTAGCAGTCATGTAAAATCGCTCACAGATGCATCTAGGTACAATTGGCCCCTAGGTTGGCTTTTAAGGCTACACAATTAGGTACCTTAGGGTGCATGCGTTTTGAGCTTCCTATAAGACATGAAAAAGTTACCATTCTACAGTTTTTCATCCGTTATGTATTAGTGATCAAAGTGGTCAGCTACAGTACAAACTATCTTCATTTAGGTTTATTAGGAATGAGAACATTAAATTCTGTCTCTGTCTCTGTCTCTGTCTCTGTCTCTTTCTCACCTTTATGTTTGATGCTAATCTATAATGCTGTGATGGATTCTGATCTATGAGTTAGTAGAGAGAGCAAAAGTGTTTAAACTTTAAATGCTAAGTGCTTACCTTACTATTAGAGAAGTATGGAACCCTATTTTTGAAGTGTTGCTCCTGGCCTAAGTTATGGGAATCAAGCCATATCTTGAAGTTTTATGTTTCAATTTCAGTACATTGGAATGGAAAATATTTTCGTTTGACATAATCACATACTAAACTTTAAAGTTTACATTAGTTTCAAATAACATCCTGAAATTTTAATTGCATCAATGTTTACGCTGTAGTTTTAAAATTCTTTCAATTTAGATCCTTAGCAGGTCTCTGTCTTTGTTAACTAGAAGGGGGGAAAAAAACCCAGGTAATACTTGAGACGTATCTGGGCAATAAAAATTTTTCATGTGAATGTTAAGCAGTGTTTTGATGTAAGAAAAACTGCGAATTGATAGATCTCCATTATACTATGTGTATTTGTTAGGATCTTTTACGCAGGAGTACATCGTTTTATGATCTTTTTGGTGTCAAAGGACACCTATGATCTACATGGAAGTAATTTTAGTCCTAAATAGGGCCCTAGGTATTTTCTGGGTTTCTTTTACTTTTAGTTACTACAACTAAGGGTTCAAAGTGTAATATATTTGAAACTATGGGGTAAAACATTGTTGTAATTGAAAATTTAGAATTAACTCCGCAGCTAAGGTCAATCTGTGGGGTTTTTCATCTATGTGCCCCTTGCTTAAGATATCAAATCTTTCTCCTAGATATGAACTGATTTTGATTAATTAAAATTTTTTTTTGGTTCCTTGTGGGACTGCTACTCTGCTTGGCCAAGCTTAATTTTGGTCATATATGGTTTTATATGAACATTTTTTTTTCAAGACTTATTAAATGGATTGAACCTTTAAGAGAATATTTTTCAGAAAGTGATTTCCTTATTATATGTATGCATGTTTTTTTCTTGAACCAGGAGCTCTTGTTACTTGGATGCATTGCAAGCAAGTGGAATTGTCTAATTGAACATTTCATGCATGTTTCGTATTATTCCCTTGCTATCTCAGAGCAATATCATGAGTTGTGCAATTTAGTTTTTGGAAGATCTCAAAGTCTTAATTCTACAGATGAAACAATGATTTCAAAGGTAACTGTTATACTTAAATCTTTAGTCTGAAAATTGAAATTGAAAATAATAAAGCACATGCCTGTGTAGTCTGCTGATTCTTATTGAAAGTGTTTCCAGGAATGTATTTGCATTTTTTGATAAATCTAATCTTGTTGTGGCATTTTACATTTACTACTACCTTCAGTTTGTTTTCTTTATAAGAGGCCTTCTATATGAAGGATGGGCCTTACTTGGCATATTCTTCCAACTTCCCTCAATTTTAAGTTTGATCTGAGAAAATATGCTGAACGAGACTGATGAATCCTTTCATTTCTCTGCTAATTTTCCAATCATTAGATACCTTTTCTGCTATTAAATCTTATGATGTTCAAGAATATGAGAAGAATTTTTTGGATTCAATGTTACAGATTCATTAGCTTATTTGTTACCTTAAGATTGATGAACTTTAGTTTGGATATTGTTGACACTTTCACTTCACTGCCTAAGGCAGAAATTTATCATTATAAGGTATTAGGTAGAGCTAAGAAGCACTGACATGCTGGGGACACTCTTGCATGTGTGTCTTTAAGTGTTGGGAGGAAAAAGCGCGCGCGCACACACACACACACACACACATATTAAATTCCTATTATTTTAGATATATTTTTAAATATGTATATATTTTTAATTTTAAATCTTATGATGTTCAAGAATATGAGAAGAATTTTTTGGATTCAATGTTACAGATTCATTAGCTTATTTGTTACTTAAGATTGATGAACTTTAGTTTGGATATTGTTGACACTTTCACTTCACTGCCTAAGGCAGAAATTTATCATCATAAGGTATTAGGTAGAGCTAAGAAGCACTGACATGCTGGGGACACTCTTGCATGTGTGTCTTCAAGTGTTGGGAGGAAAAAGCGCGCACACACACACACACACATATATATTAAATTCCTATTATTTTAGATATGTTTTTAAATATGTATATATTTTTAATTTAAAAAAAATTCCTATGATTTTAAAGATTTTGATAGTTGTTATTTATTTTGAAAACTTAAAATAATCATAAAATATGCTTAAAAATAAATAAAATATACTAAAAGATATTAGGGTAAATTCCATTAACATACCTTGAGGTTTGGGCTAATGCCAATTAGGTCCAAGACATTTCAAAATTGACCAATTTGGTTCCTAAACCCAACTTGGTCCCTAAGACAGTTGAGAAAAATGATTAACGGGCCTAACAATGTTTAGGGATTGAGTTGGTTTTAGGGACCAAATTGGTCAGTTTTGAAATGTCTTGGACTTGGCTGGCATTAGCCCAAACCTTAGGGCATGTTAATAGAATTTACCCTATATATTAATTGTCATATCCCCACTATGTTGTGGCTTAATTTTTCAAGAATTGGTATGTTCCATCCCATGTCATGTCATGTCCATGTTGCTTCTTAGTTCTTAGAGATAGAGTGGTTTCGAAGAGATTTTTATATCCACATGCATGTTTCACGTGTATTGTTTATAGGCACTGTTCACAGATGGTAGAGAAATTGAAATTCTGCTTCTTAGCTTTTTTTTTTTTAAAACTCTAAATCAAATATTTTCTCTTACCTATTGAAACCTTAAACCTCATGTACTTTCCCCATCAAATAGCCATAAAAAACTCATCAAACACTAGCCAATTTTAAGCCGTAAATCCTAGATCCACGAATTCTCCTAAACCTTAGCCTACCTGAGGGTTTGGTGGCTAATGTTGGAGGCCTGCATGGCTGAATCCTTGCTTATGACAGGTGTCACAGTCATCTCAGGTGAATATTGTGCTGCATCTGCAATTGCAAAGATTTTATATGATCCTAACTATGCATCAACTTATTCAAAAAATGAAAAAGAAAAAAAAGTCTATGCCTGAAGAAATTTGTATACCACCATACCAAATATTACAACCATCAAGATTTTTTCTTTGACGTAGCATACTCGTTTCAAGTGATGTCCCTTTTTCTTTCTTCTTTTGTGTTGTTTGTGCGTATGCTCATGTCATTTGGATATAAACAATATTTATTGGCTATATTTTGGTTATTTTATTTGACCGTGAAAATTGTTCCATTTTAAAAAATAGCCCGTGAGTCGCGTCTTTCTTTCCTACTAGATTAATGTAATATCTCAAATTGTGTTGATTTTTTGGACAGTGATGGTGTTATTGGCTGTGTACTAGGTTGATTTGGATTGTGATTAGGCCTTTTTGGGATATAACATAGGTGTGGCTGACGCATTTGTTGGGTCATAATAATTAAACTCTTTAACAGTTGAAAGTTATTTGAGGGAAATGTTGGCATTTCTAAATGCAGATCATCATGATTTGCATCCTGCACTAATTTCAATATGAAATCGTTTGAGTCAATTTGTACTTTGTTCTTCTCTTCTTGCTAGTCAATGCTGTAATCATCCAGCTTCAAGGTCAACTTTTTTCTTTGCTTATGTTTACTCTTATTGTTTTAGCAGTCCAAAAGGGCCACTGTTTATTGTTGATTTTGGTGTTTTAAACCAGGAAAGTAGCATTCTTGAGTATCTGACTGGAGTGCTGGGTGGTCAACTACATCAACTATGGAAATTATCCCCTGCCCTTGCAGCAGCTGCAATTCCATCCTGGTATTCCAATGATTGTTCTTTGTAATTAATGCATGAAAGATGAAATTTGTATCATTTCATTTTATTTTCACAGGGATTGGATTGAAATGAGATAGATTTCAAACAAGTATGGAGGTGCATTAAAATAATTTTTACTAAGGACCTAATGTTTAATGCATGGTTAATCACAATTTCAATCCTAAATTTTTGGTTGCATTTGTAATGTGCACCCAAAACTATAAAATTTTACATGAAGCATCCGAACGTGAGATTAGTTTGCATTTTTCACCTCGTTGTCCAAATAAATGTCTAAATTAACAGATGAGTGGGTTTTTATCCATCTTAAACTACAAAAATTCTACAATCAACATGTTAGTCACTGATATGTCACATTAGACACTAATTTAGATGGTGGATGAACCTTGCAAATTAATTGAAAATTAGGATGTTGATTGCAAAACAGTTTAAAGTGTACATTGTAAGCGCCCTCATATTTTAGGGGAAATAGGCAGGTGGGGTCAGTTTCCCATAGGTTTTACTGGCTAGAGGTGAGTTCAAAGGGCTCTTCTTTAGAAAGGTTCCCTATGTTATTAAAAAAAATAGTTTAGGGGAAATAGTTGCAATTGATTGTTGGGTAATTGTAGTGGCATCTCCATATTTGACTAGTTCAGTTTCCATGGGATTTAGATGCCTTTTTCAAAATCAGCTTTGGAAACTTATGTTAAAACATTTTTTTTTTTTCAGTTGAATTTTTTTTTGTTTGTTTTGTTTTGTTTTTTTTTTGTGTGTGTGTGTGTGTGTGTGTATCATATGATGGCAAAACTTTGCAGGTCACCATTTTTAAGGTTGTATTTGAGCGAAATTGAGACTCAATTCAAAGGAAAATTTTCAATGACAAGGTTTTGTATTTGTTTCTTCTTTTCCCTCGTAATGCGTTTCCACATATTTGATACTTGTGAAACAATACTTCCATTTACAAGTCAGAAATTTGCATTCATTCTGTTATGCAGATGCTGCAATTGTTCTAAAGATATGGAGGAACACAGGGACTGTGAGTATACTCAATCAATAACACCCACCTTTTCTTTTTTCCACCGCTTCTGTGTGGTACATACAGAGAAATCTGGGCATCCTCTGTAGATTTATCTTAGTGACGTAGAACAATGAGATTTGATACCAAAATTTCTTGCAGGACAAAACCAAAACTGATGCAATATGGGAATTGAATGACATAAAAAAGGAAAAATAACCTAGGAATTAGCACCTAGGCTTGCTTGAAATTGGCACCAAAGAAGGGAAAACAAAACATAGGAATCAACATTTAGGGTTGGCTGAAATCAGCATCAGACTATTGGAAAAGTTTCAATGGAAATTTTATTGAACAAGAAAACTATAAACTTTCTTCATTGGAGTACAATAGTGTGCTTACGTAGACTACTATAACTTTACTCTAATTCTAACTGACTTAGGAAATCCCAATTGCTGAATTACAAATATAACCTCTGCTTTAGGAAATAAAATAAAATACTAATAACCTAAAATACTAAAACGACCTAACATAAAATCCAATTGACTTCTAAATTAAATATAACCATTTTAATATAAATATGTCATCGTGCTTCATGCATCACTTAGTTTAGGATTCTGTGATTATTATCTATAAATTGAACACCTCAGCATGTGATTTAATGCAAGGACATTGTGAAATAATCAGTAGATTTATCTTAAGATCGGTAGGCTATTCAGTATTCAGTAGATTTTTTGGACATTGTGATAAATATAACAAGTGGACTCGATGAGACACTTTGTGCTCATGGACACTTTTTCCAATTGATACATGGACACTTCTGTTGTTTGATAGTTACTTTGCCTGCACATCTTTTGCATACATATATGAAAATTAAGTTTGAAATTGAGTCACAATATTGTAACTTTTAATAACATTTTTCTCGTTCTGCCGTGTACTTGAACTAGTTGAACCTTGCCCAGTGAACTAGTGGAAATTGTCTGAATAGACCCTGGATTCTAGCTCATGTGCACATGCAGAGAAAATAATGCATCTCTAATATTTTCGTACTCATTATTATTCCCATAAGTTTTCTATTCACTACACCATATGCTTTGGTGGTATAATTTATAAAAAGGTTGTAGCCAGTGTACAATACTTCTATTTTTGCGGGGTTTGGAAGAGGTGATTGGTAGGCAGCTTTACCCCCAATTGTTTTTGGAGAGGCTGATACCTAGACTCAAATCCACGACCTGTGGTTTTTGGAGTAAGACACTTGTTATTGCACTAAGACCTGACATTTTTTGGTAGTATAATACATAAATGACTATATTCCATGTTCAAATTTCAGATCAAAAAGCGTAATTTATTGCTAAAAATATACAAGAAATTAAATTTCATTTCTTCTCAGGTGAACTTGCTGAGAGAATTTGGTGCCTCTACATCTTTCATGTACTGGGCCCTCATCTAAAGCATGATGCCAGTAGTGCTTGATAGTTGGCTAGATTACTGTAAGAACCTGTATTTTGTTTTTGAGTACTCTTTCTTGGGCCTTTTTGCTAATATTTTTTAATGCAAATTATTTGCAGTGCTCAAAATGTCCATACGGAGATGAGATGACTTTCCTTTGGAGGATACAGCGTGCAATCTAAATGCAATGCGTAGGAAGGGATGTGTTTCTGGTATGTCTAACTTGAACTTGTTTAAATATCATGAATATGAATAGCTTACTAAACTTTTTATTTGTGTTTTATTTCAATCTCATGTTGAAATCGTTTTGATAAATATTTGCTTAAGTGGTTTGAATTCTGTATGCTAAATTTAATATATGTTTCACTGATTCTAATTTTGTTACTTCCCTCATATTCATTCCATGTGCAGTAGTGATTTGCCTCTGTGTGTTTGGTAGGTAGAAACGATTTTGTGTGGAATTACTATTTAGAGGAAGGTCATGTTTGTCTGTTGTGCACATATGTGTGAAAAATCAATTCTATTTTATGCCTAACATTTCTTGTTCTGTATCTACTACTACTATTCTTAAATAAGATCTGTATATATTTCTTATTAATTTTTTTTTATTGATTTTAATGCATCAGTTATCACTCTCTTCCCACGTTTTTCCTTTTACTTTGCATATTCTGTAGGCCTTCTTTATAAAAAAAGCATGACCAAACTTTCCATGCAAAAAGCCATAAAGTTAAAAAAAACTGATGTGTTTAAGCAGGCTGTTTCGTAGGTAATTTAGATATGGATGGTGTGATGATTTACGTAAGGAAGACCTCATCCTATTGCTTTTTCTTTAGTGACTCTTCTGGGGAAAGTTTACCGTATCTTTGAGTAAAATAGAAGAAAAGATCACAAAAAACGAACAGTGCCAACTTTTTTTAAGGCTATCTATTCAAAAAAGTGCTCAATCACCACTACTGATGCTACATCACTAAAGCCAAGTCTTCAACACTCTCTCTCTAAGCTGGGGCCGTTTCTGACTGGGGAAAAGCTAAGTTGGATGGATAGATAATGATAAAGGGTCCTTTCTCTAATGGAATGGTGACATGTATGATGCAATGCTTGCTAATAAAAGTTGACACTTACAAGTTGGAAGTGTAATCTTTATGTTTTCTCTGGAGTATAAGACTCTTGGTGCTTCACTACCTCTAGTTCTAGCAATACAAGCCCTCATTGAAATTGGTGGGAATTTTGAGCTAAAATGAAAATATCAACCATGTGTAGCTTCAGGAGGATGCAGTTCTGGAAGTTGAGGAAGAGAATTGCGAGTGCTGGGTCTGGATTCACACTTTTGAGTGGCAAAAGAAGAGTACCATTGGATTGTTTCAATGGATCATATGTGTTGAGGCAGTTGGTTTGGAAGTTCAAGTCACAGTGGAAGCAAGCTTTGAATCAGCAAAGGAGCAGTGCACAGTACAGCTATGATCTTCACAGCTATTCTCTGAACTTTGATGATGGTTCGCCTCATGGTTTCAGATGACTCTTCTTTTTCCCTTTTAAATAAGTAATAGATTACTTGCCCACAATAAGCAATAAACTGCTCCAAGTTTTTTTTTTATAATTGTTTCAGAGGCCATTTGAGGCATATACTGTACACAATGTTTGATGGAAGATATTGGAGTAATATGCGAATAAATGAATTCTTAAAGTTCTGCAAGTTTGTTATCATGGCAGATTGTTAAACACCAACCTGTATCTTTTATACTTTAATTTATTCATGGAATTTTTCTTTATTTCTTCCGTATGTTTTAAAGAAGGCAAAGAAAAAAAAAACACAGGATTTTTTGACAGTCTTCAAAATTTGCCCAATGTAGTTCTCTTCTTTGAAATGGGTGCATACTTTCTTTCTTAAGTTTTCAATTTATTTTATTTCCAATTGTCATTTTATTTTTCCGATCACAAATTATTTGCAACTTCGCTGGCAAGAATGACTTATAAATAGTAACAAAAAAGTGTAAAGTCTAAACAAAATTAATGTCTTTGTCCTATTTTTAAAAGAACTCTTCTGCTCCTAAATTCTTTCCCAAGTGACAAAATTTCGTCAGTGCTGAATTGTGAATAAAATTTCGAAGTTGCAAATTCTATTACTACAGAGAGAGAGAGAGAGAGAGAGAGAGAGAGAGAGAGAGAGCATAATGTTACCCCTATGAAGGTTGAATTTAGTGTCAAGTTTCTGATATTCCCGTTAAGATACCTTACCTATTTGTTGGCTGCTGTGTTATCCATATGCATGTTCTTTTTATAAAACAGATCAATCTTCCTTTCCCTTTTTTCTTTTTTAGGGGGATGGAAAAAGAGATTATCCGTAAGAGAAAGAACAATCTTTCTTCAGCCTCACTCTTAAAAAAAAGAGAATATCTTATATTCTTATTATGCGACATGGACCAAAGTCACCAAATGGATCATGGAACAAATCGTTGAAATCGCATAGACTAATGGACTCTTGAAGGAAGATTTCTCAGTCCATCTGATTGAGATTTCTAATAATAGACTTTGGATTGTTTTTGTAATAAATTTAATTATTCACATCATTAGGCTGGAATGGAAGTTGCTTTTATTTTTTGTTAGGTAAGTCCGGTGCTTCTTGAAAAATCTAGGTTTTCTTATATACTAGATTTTATTAATTTGACCATTCTCATTTTTTTTTTGGTTATAATAAGTTTATTTTTTTTTTCTCTCTCTCAAAAACTATAGTTTAACAAAAACAGTGATTCTTGGGATTTTAGATTATTCCTAGGAATAATGTTTCTCAAGGATTAAAGCTAACATTTTCGGTCATGATTTTTTTGGGTTGGTGTGGTTGTTAATATTCTCTCTTACAAAAGAAGAGAAGAATAAATAAAAGAAAAAACAAATATCATTCAATTTGAGATGAGTTTCATGGTTGGCATCTCTACTACTACAAGTGTCTTTTCCTTTTGGGGTCCTCCACGATGCATAGGCATATCTTTCTTGTCGACCAAATGATGACTGCAATAATGCAACCCACTAGTAACAACTGTGGATGTGAAATTGACCCAAAACTGTATTCATATCTAACTCCTGATGTGACAAAAATATCCCTGTTGAGGGAAGTTCATAAATGACAATGGAAAAACTTGTACGAGTGTATGTAGAGGACTTTACCTAACTATGGAGAAAGTATACCATATTTCGATAATACCAATTCAGTATCTGTTTTTGTATTTTTTATTCAATAAATAAGTGATACATGTTTTAAAAAATTACATCAGAATACTCCAATAAATGATTAATTTATCTTCAAAGATTGTAATTAATTTATTGGAGTAGTTTGATATGATTTTTTTTAAAACATGTGTCACTCATTTATTAGATAGAAAATACCAAAACAAATACTGAGTTGGTATTACCGAAACATAATATACTTTTTCCTAACTATGTAGAATTATTTATAACCCAAAAAAAAAAAAATTAGTTTAATTTAGAAGAAAAACCAAGATTAATTTTTTTTTGTTTGATTCAGACCTCTTCGTGTATTTGATTATTTTCTCAACTTAATGTTATTAAAGAAGAAATCATTTGGAGATGGCCCTAAGATGGGGCAAAAGATTATCAATTTAAGATCTCATGAATATTATGAGGTGTTAGGAACTACTTATCTAACTCTTGGGGTTGTTTTTATTTTTTTTATAACGTATAGTTTAGGCATTAAAATATTGATATTGGACTCTTCTCAACAGATAGAGTTACTGTTCATCCATGGCATGATTCTTCATTTTTGGGTCCCCTCTCTCCATGTGCCAATCCGCCAATCCTTAAACCTTTGCTTGTAATTGATGCATGGCTTGTATCAGTTTCCATTATGGGCCAAAATCAACGATGAGGGCCCTCCTTTGCTTGTAATCCTTAAACCTTTGCTTGTTATTAACATTTCGTGTTGAGGGACCTCCACGTGAAGCCCACAATGATTCCTTAAACCGAACAGCTTATAGTCTTAGATCGAACATCAAAGTCAATAGGCATGCTATTGCTAATAACTTGATAAGAACACCCGCATCTACGCACAATTTCCAGACTTGTTAACATATGCAATTCTCAATGATCGAAAAAAAAATAGTGAATTTAAGAAAATATGAACGGGTAAAAGGTATCTACCACTTACAATTGCACACATTAACATATTGTGAAATTGAATGTGTAATTGAGTGACATTCTTGCCTGTTAGTTACACTTCCCACCAGAAAAAATTTGAAAAACAAAACAAAAGAGTAAACCCAAGTGTGGAGACTGTACAAAGATGACAATATGAGTTTGCCTTTTGTCATGGCACATAAAAAGTATAAATCCAAACAAAAATTAGACATAGGCACATGGGTAACAAGACAACAATTACGAGTTGTGAAGCATGAATTTGCCTTTTGTCTACTAGTCCATTATGTATTTCATTTAATAAATTAGTTTACTACAACTCCAAAGCAATCAATTACCCGTGATTTTCGAAAACAGGCTATGACACCATGTCCCACTCTTGATCTGACCCTTTTATCATGAACACTCACCCACTCTCTCTAAAATAGTTGCATCAATTTCCTCCTCTCTCTCTGCCTTGTTTTGTGAGAATGCAAATGGGAAAACTCCTAGGATTCCTACTACTCTCCTCAACCCTATTCATTGGCTTAGTGTCTGCAGATTGGAACATTTTGAACCAAAAAAGAAAAAATGGGGTTGGATCTAGCTTGAAGAATTACTGTGAGAGTTGGAGAATCAATGTTGAGCTAAATAACATAAGGGGATTTGAAGTTGTACCCCAAGAATGCGTGGAGTACATCCAGAAATATATGACATCTTCACAATATAAAGCTGACTCTGAGAGAGCAGTTGAAGAGGTCACACTCTACCTAACCAGTTGTTGCAGTTTGAATGGTGATGGTAAAGATGCATGGATTTTTGATGTTGATGATACTCTTTTGTCTACGGTGCCTTACTTCAAGAAACATGGTTTTGGGTAAGTCCAAACTCATCTCATATGATTCTTGTAATGGTACATTTTGATAGATCATATGGGAAACTTTTATGATTATTGTGTTTTTAATTAGGACTCTCCAAGTAAGTGCATTGACAAATTAAGGTCTGTTAATTTCAAATCTAGGAAGTATCAGATCAGACAGTTTACCTTAAATAGAAATGCTTTTCTAATAAATTGTGTAATCTTTAAATAGCTATGGTGTTCTAAGAAATTGTACCCCTTTTTTATGCACTGCTATCATCTTGGCTCTGTTTTCTAAAATGAGGATGAAACGAGTCTAAGCAATGTCCTCCTGACAGAACAAAATTCACAATATATATATTTTATATTTTACAATTGTTGAGGTAAAAGATTATGATTTATGTATGATAAAGTGGTGTTACACTAATTAAAATCTATCGCCTCAATAAATAGTGAAAAAGTAGTGAAATTTATTGTGTTTGAACAAAATTTTTGTGCTATTTTGGTACAATGTAGAGAATTTTATTTATTTATTTTGTATTTGATTCATTTGTGAGGAATGACCCCCCCTAATTTAGGGCAGCATATTTATTTGACTGACTTGAACAAAATTAGTCCTCATTTTAATTTCCTAATTAAGGTCCGTTCAAAAGCGTTAAGACTAAAGTGCTCAAATAAATTTATTTCACAATTTGTTGAAGTAACACATTATGAGAAGTAAGACTTGCCACCTTAAGCCAGTTGTGAATGCTCTTTTTACCAGTTGTGAATACATTTGTATGTTTTAGTTTTTTTAATAGACTAATTGATTTGGTGTTATAAAACTCAAATTAGGGGAAAGAAGTTGAATGCAACCTCTTTGGAAGCATGGATGAGAGAGAGTAAAGCACCAGCTCTTGAGCACACACACAAGCTCTTCCATGAGATCAAAGACACAGGGCTTAAGATCTTTTTGATTTCTTCAAGGAAGGAAACACTCAGGTCTTTCACGGTTGATAACCTCATCAAGGTTGGGTACCATGGATGGACAAGTCTTATGCTAAGGTATGTTAATCCTCTACAATGTTTGTAATTTCTTCTTAAATTTTCTCTCCCCTTCTTTGCTTCCACATGAACTCAGCCATGGCTTTAAAATGATCAATATAATTAACACAAATTTTGTACATGATTTTTTTCCCCTTCAGTTTAATAATGCTTTACTGAACCAAATTTTATGGAAACTTAAAAAGTTCTCCAAATCAAGAAGATTTTAAGAGGTTCACAGTGTTAGTCACATACAACCTAAATCATAATTGTTCTGAAATAAGGGCAATATTTTACAGTGATATATAGCTGTATGCTACATTATTTTATTAGAGAACTTTTCCATTGAATATTAATCCATTGTTAAAAAAAAAAAAAAAAGGCTGGTCGACGTCTTTAATAAATATTATCAATTAAAGATTAAAAAAAATTGCCATTTTTTATTTTTTATTTTATAATTCAATAGTAATAAGTTATAATTTATAACAATAGAGAAAAGAAGATTCCGACTCTGGATATCTCAATTGGAAACATGAGAAAGTATCAATTTGAGTTATAATTCTCTTGGTTACTTTTTTTCCATTCTACCTTAAGAACAAAGGAAAAAAAGGGTTAGAATAAAATTAGTCGATAAAAGCCAGACTGTATCCTAAAAAAGTATATCTACCAACTATAAATACAGGGGTCTTGAAGATGAAGTACTGGAAGTGCAAAGATACAAATCAAAAGCAAGGCAACATTTGATTAATGAAGGGTACCGCATATGGGGAATTATCGGAGACCAGTGGAGCAGTTTTGAGGGGCCTCCGAGTGCAAAAAGAACATTCAAACTACCCAATTCCATTTACTATCTAGCGTAGAAGTCTCAAGCTGATCATGTTCATTCAAGTGCAAGCTATTGTTGTTCTTCTAAATTGTCTCTTATAGAATAAATTTCTTTACCCTATGTATCCTGCACCTTCCTCTTTGTTCAAGGCTATGAATCATTGAATATGAAACATTTACCCTGGCAATGCAATGTTGTGGATGTTGTGGCTCCAACAGTTGGAGTCCAACTTAAGCTTTAAAATTTGACAATGAACATATTTTGAACAACAAATGATAGTAATGCTTTTTCTTAGTCTAATTTTCTCTGATTTCTAATGAATCACAAACGTCCGATCATTAAAGGTTCAAAATTTCTTTGTAAAAACTTATTAACGAAGGCATGAGAGCATTGAAAGTCATCGTAGTTACTCTTGTTACTAAAAGGTATTTTGTGACCATGCCTTCATAAATATTCAATTAAAAGAGTCAATGATCCCAACTTGGCGATCTAACATGATATCTACAGGTTGGGTTGGGTTGTGTTAGTTGGGACGTGGGATCGTTGCCCCGTTAATTGATCCATGCACAAATTTAAACCTAACTCAACTTGATCCATGCACAAATTTAATGCAATACATTAAAAGTTAATTTTGCAGTGCTTGTGATTAATTTTTTAATGAAAACTTTAGTTTAACATAAAATTTTATTAATAGAAGAAATTATTTTAAAATTCACTTTAGGAAAAGTAGGTAGCACATGATTAAGTTTTAATAAAAGATTTCGTTTAGAATAAGATTCAATAAAAGAAAATATTTTAGAATGAAAAATGCTAAAATTACTATAAATTTTATTGTATAAAACTTATAAATTGATATGATAATGAATACAATTAGTGAGTTTTACTCACCTATTAAATGTAGGGTCCTCTTTAAGGGTGTTGAAGTGCATTTGCTAAGGTTGAGTTTTTTTTTTTTTAATTGCAACCATAAGCTTTTTTTAGGGAGTTGCACAACATTCAGTTCAATAAATATTTGTTAATTTGATTTTGTTACTTTCCAATACAGTGAGACCCATTTGCTTTTTCCTTAACTAGTGCAATCGAGCACCCATTAACATGTTTCATAAATGAATGAATGGATTTTCTTTTAGTTTATTTTTGGAGATTGATAATTGTAAGCTTTAAACTATATAGTATAATATATTATTTCGTTTTTTGATTTTCTTTTAGTTCAATGGATATTTGTTAATTTACTTTTGTTTCTTTCCAATACAGTGAGACCTGGTTGTTGTTGTTGTTTTTTTATTTTTTATTTTTATTTTATTGTTTATTTTTGGAGATCGATAATTGTAAGCTTTGGAATATATATACTATTTCGTTATCATATTGTTCTTCTCTCTTCTGTGACGCATGAAAAAAGAAACAACCCAAATATCCTAAAAACAACATAACAACCCCAATCTTTACCCACAAATAAAGAAATGAAACGTACAATTGAGAAAATCTTGTTCTTGGTGCCTTCTTGGAGATTGATTTAGGTGTTTTAGTCCCTTCTTTATAATAGTTGTTCTTATCACATCAATTTCAATATCAAAGAATTACCAATGTGCTACAACGGATTTTGTATTATACTTATCATCATTATTGTATTTATCTACTTGCTAAAACCACTTTTTTTTTGGTGGGGGCCACAACTTTTTATAAAAATTCAAAATAACTCACTCGAGAAGGTAGTAATTCATTTGTACCCATTGATCAAAGTTTGAATTAGAAAATTCTATTTATTTTTAGATAAACTGCAAACTTCTATATTTAATTATTCATAGACTAGGCACAACATTGGCTTGATACATTTTAAGCTTAATACAATGACTTTAACCGAAACTTTTTTTTTTAAAAAAATTTTATTTTCATATTTAAACTTAGGATTGAGGACCTGAGGACTTTAAATTAAACCAACCAATACATGTGACTGTCCATGCCTTAAAGAAACCCCAATAATTAGTAGAAATTCCTTACGTTTTATGTATTCTCCAATCCCACAAGCACAATTAGTGGTCAAATTAAATACCCTCACATAGAGAGTAGGACCAAAGGCAAAAGCGAGATAAACCAAGTGGCTATTTCGAGAGTAGGCCAGGTCGGCTAGGCCCAATGTAACATGTTTTGTTTGTCTAGTCATTTTCTTGTAAGTGAACTTGCTTTATCCCCTACCACTATAATATTATAGTTAGATTGAATAATTTTGTTTAATTATGATTGTTCTTAATTGTACTTGTGTATATACGGGAACTCTGAATGAATATCTTATAATAAGTTGTTGATCATTAAAAAAAAATTTATCCATTGATTAACAAATGCTTTAAAGTGAATAACGTGAAACAAGCTTTTATAAATATTAGAATTCATTTGAAAAAAAAAAAAAAGTCTAATTCACACTCCGCATGATATTAGGATCTCAATTTCCATTTGAAATGAATTCATTTCATAGTTTAAATTAGTATTAAAAATCTTAAGCTATATCAAATACCAAGTCATTTAAAATTTTAAATTATGTGACTCTCAAATCGAAGAAATAAAATGTTAACACCATAAAATAGACTCTTAAAATGGAAATAATCATGTTCCCTCTACATGACAATCTAAAATCGAAGAAATAAAATGTTAATCATGAAATAGATTCTTAAAATGGAAGTAATCATGTTGCCTCAATGTGATATCGAAGTAATAAAATATTAACTGTTTCCACCGACGTGTCAACTTATTGAAGTGGAACTCCATCATGTGTTGCAATCGGCTACCAATCATTTCCAAACTCGTTGTAGTTATGAGATATTTTGGGTTTTTTCTTATTTATTTATTTTTGGGACAAAGTTCATGTAACGAATTTCAATCTTAAAAACCCAAATAAAAAAGAAAAAATGGAAAAAGGGGAAGGGCTAATCGGATTGAACCTATCCTATCATATTGAAAGTTCAAGATATGATGCAATTTGGAAAGAACATTTATTCGGACTTGACCTAACCAATTCTCCAGCCAGATGAGAGTGTGGTTTTGTCATATGAAAAGTCGGTTTCTATGCAACTTAGATTGTAGACGTTGTTCTCTAATCCAACATATACATGCATCAATTCGTGTGGGTATATACCATATATGGCGCCCTACATGATTCCAAAGCTATTGCCATCTCCTTTCAGTAGAATCAGAATCGATCTCTATTTTACCATTTAAGAAAATATCTCAACGGCCGTACTGTTCAAAAGGTCAGTTGAGATTGTCATATAAGAATCTGAGGTTTTAGGATAACTCTTTCACATTGTTGATGTGCTAATTTGTGAGGTGATATGTGTACACACAAATTTCGTAAGGATAAATCATACCGCGAAATAGGGTAACAAATAATCAATTTATATTGATTTAGATGAAAGTGAGCACAATTCTTTGTATGACTCTTTATAATGAAAGAATATAATAAACTCCTCTGATTCGTTTTCCACAGTACTTTTCGATCCAAAGGACTATGAAACTTGATCTTGAATCATGCTTTGATGTCTCCAAGTTGGATGTGTGATTGAATGTATTAGATTTGAGGTCGAGGGGCTATTGGCTTGATCTCGAACTAAATCAAATGGAAGTTGAAGGAAAATCATTACTTTGATTTGAAGAAGTAAGAATGAACCTTGATTTTGAGGGAGCAAGATTGCTCTTATTGGACTTAGAGGTGACTCTCTATTTTGACAGAGTGTCAGTAGGGTTTTCTTTTTAAGTTTTTGTAATTTTTCTCATATGAGAAGTCTCTATTTATAGGTGACTCAATAGTTTTAATTTTGATTTTTCTCTCAGCATTTATTGAGAGTTAATTACAAATTTTGATTATGAAGGAGCAAGAGTTCTCTTTTTGGACTTAGAGGCAACTCTCTATTTTGGTAGAGTGTCAGTAGAGTTTTCTCTCTAAGTTTCTATCATTTTTCTTATATGAGAAACCTCTATTTATCGGAGACTCAATGGTATTTAATTAGGAATTTTCTCTCAACATTTATTAAGAACTAATTACAAATTTTGAATTTAATTTTGGTCTTGCATTTAATAAGAACATTCCACGTGCATCTTTTCTTCTGACCACATGACTTTCTTTATTTGAAGTTGCCACATGGCTAGGAAACATGTAATTTTATGTGAGTCGTGGTAATTTAAAGATTTGATATGTGGCTTGATTTCATTTGCTGATTGTGCATTGTTAACGCATTATCAATTGAAAATTAATTTGATCACAAATATTTGATCATGATCAATCGAAAGGTTGTGAATACATCATAAAATTTTGATGTCTACAATATGCATCATCATCAAATACCTATTTCTATTGTTAAATAATCATCATTACAAATATACAAAACGTGCCCTAAAAGATTGTGGAAAGAAAAGAAAAGAAAAAGGTAGGAAGAAAAGGAGTTATGGATTAATTATTGTGGTGAGCCTTTTTATATTTCTGGGCTAGACTGCTTCTTACCATGTTGTGGCCCAATTGTTCTGGGGTAGGAGAGTTAGGGCTGGCTCGATTGAAACTCACCTCAAGCCAGCTTGTGCGCAAGCTAGGACCATTTTGCCAAGATCTTGGTCACGTGCTTGCGGCAGAGGATGCTGTTATAAAAATGTTATAGTAGGAGGCACATAATATAATAGGATAAGAAAGGTATGTTTGCTACCAACGAAAGATAATATTTAAACCACGTTCTCAATGAAAACACAATTATGTGAATATAGCAAAAATAAGTTAGTGACAATAAAAAAGAATAATATTAATGCTTAATTAATCACAATAAAAGAGGGGAAGGGGGATTAGCTTGCTGTGCTTGGTTCCTTAGCAAATTTAAGTCCAAGAAAGGAACCAATCTCTAATGGAGGCAATCTCACAGGGAAATCCTGCCATGGAAATTGCCTATTTTGAAAGAATGAACCTAAATGACATAATCTCAAGTCCTTTAACTTGCTCTTTGCCTTCTATTTTCTTTCTTGTTCGTATATTTCCTCCATTCTTCCTTGTTTTTCTATTGTTTTCTCTCATGTTATTTTTCTCACTTGTTCCTCCTTACTCCTTACTCTTGCCTCTTCCTTTACTATGCACAGCTAAGGCCTTTTTATATTGCTGTCGTAATAAGTTTTATTGTTTTACCCTTTAACTACTTTTGGCCTGGTGTGGGTATCCTTCCCAAACCACCCATTGGTTTGCTGGCTGCTTAGCCTTCACCACTACCTTGTGCTGGTAGCGCCACGTTCCATTCCTAGACAAAAGAATTTTGTTTTATTTTCTTGCTCTCCGTGGCAATCCCATCTGGATAAGGATTGAGTATTCTCTCTTACTAACTCCTATGGCATGCATCTAGTGATTTCAGCTCAGTTTTACCTTTTTTGGGTGGTATGTCATCCTAGCATGATATTTCTCCCAAAAGAGCTTGGGTGTGAATCCCAGAATAAACTTCCTCATTCTCCTCATCACTTGACCATATCCTTTCTTACCTCTGATCCATGGCCCATCGTGTCTGTATTGGCTGGGTACAAATGGGTGGTGCTTGAGCCTTGTGCGTGCTCCACTCCCATGTGAGTCCATGGCTTGTCTGTCGCTCATACGTTTGCCATTACTTGTGGATTTGTCTAGTCTTGCTGCGCATTCTGCTACTTGTTTTTTTAACCCTTTGTGGCGTGAATGAGTCACTAGGTCTTCATTCTTTGAATCTCGTTTCTTCATTGGGCTGGGTTTTGCTTGGGTATGGACCTTTCCTTCTTCAATTCATCCCCTGTCTTCTCTTACTTTTAGTTTGTAGGTCGGCTAGTACTTTTGCCATGCCACTCCATTACCTCTGCCATGTTATCACTTAGCTTGTGCTTGTTGGGCCTCCTTTGGGCTTGCCATGTATTTTTCCTTTACTCAGTTCACGTTGCCTAATACTTCTACTGGATTAATTCTCATGCCATCTTGGGCTTCCTCGGCCCATTTTATTCCTTTGGGCATCCTTGGTCCGTTTTATTCCTCTGGCATCATTGGCCCATTCTATTCCTACATTCCCATGGGCTTTTGCTTAATCTTTCGGGCTTCCGCGAACCAATTATCATATCCTTTACTTTCGGGCATTGTTGGCCTTTGCGTTAACCCCATTTACTAATTCATTTCTTTGGGCCCCTCCAGCCCACTTTTGCTTGCTTTCCATTTCTTATAATTCCCATAGACTTACTACTTCCTTTTCTAGGCTCTCTTGGGCCCGTTTGCATTCTTTGTGGCATTTTTTCTTTTTACTACTTTATAGGCCCGTGGACCATTATTCCTGCCATTCGGGTTTAATGGTTTTCCCTACTTTGCTAGCTCTTCTTCCTTCACCTCTTTCATATTGTTGGGCTTATTCTTGCTATTGGGCTTCTTCTGCCAAAATGGGCATCAACATTCAACCCCTTGAGCATATGAAATGCTCCTGCGGTTCATATGCGAATAAAAAGTCTTTTCTTCTTCTTTTTCTTTTCTTTTTTCTCGCAGGCTTTTTCAAACAGTGGGCCTCGTCTTATTTTCTTTCTTGCCATGAACAGTGTTTTCTCAGATTTCCCAGTTTAGCAGTTATTCTGAAACACAGTTTTTGCTTCATTAATACGATGCTTCTTTTGAAGATTGACCCATTGCACCCTTCACATCATCTTTATTGTTGTTAGTACTTAAACTTAGCCCTTTCCATCATTCGCACTAAACATCTTTTCATTCCTTTTTTTTCCTTACCGTGTCTTCTTCCTCAAACACCCTTACCAATCTACTTTAACCAAATATCTCTTCATGACACTGGCGAAAGGCAAGGGTTCTTCCCGCCGTAAGGAGAAGGAAATTGCCGTCGACGATCCTGTCGGCAAAGTCCCTGGAGAAGATGCTCCCTTCTCCGAATCGGAACGCTCCGAGGAGGAGGAAGGGAGTCGTGACCTAGATAGTGAGTGCGCTCCTTTCATTGATCTGTGGTATGATACTCACATGCATTTCCTGGTGGTGCCCGGTGATTACTTGCCTCCGTTGTCGGGTTATGTGTGGCTCTCTGTTTGCCATCGTGATACAGAGGTGTTTTGGGCCGCTTTGGCTTCCTCGATCCTTGATCTCGATATACGCTAAGGAAATTCACTCCCCGTGCCCATTCTCTGCACTGCAACCCATACCTTCTTCCTTGCTTGTGGCGAGATTATCGTGACTTTGGAGGATGTGGCAAACCAAATTTTGTTGCCCATTCTTGGTGATGTAGACCTAAGTGCTATGGAATTCTTTCTCGAGGAGGAGGCTGTAGAGGCCGAGTTGAAGAAGGGGATTGGTTGCAACGCGAAGTTGTCGCATTGGGTTAGGGCTTTCTCCAAGGCTTCCTAACGTAATCTACCGTGTGGCCTTTGTTGCATTTTGACTCTGTAAGTTCATCTTTGGCTTTCACCCTCATTATGTTGTAAAACCTCTTTATTTTTGCTTAGCCATAAAGATTTCTGCCGGGGTGAGTCTGCCATTAGCCACTATGTTTCCGGGTCATCTGTATATGCAGTTAGATATTTTGTAGAGTGATGAGAAGTAGGCTGGTTCCTGCCATATAGTTACTAATTTTACCCATAGTACTATCTTGCAGCATCTACTATGGGAACATTGTGCTAGGCACTTGGCTAAGTGCAAGTCTGTCCATTTTGCCAAAGAGAAGTACTGTTCGTGTCCGAAGGTCATTACTGATTTTTGTGATCGTTTTGTATCTGACTTTCCGTTGGTTAATCGCTAGGTTGGGTTGAAGTCGTTTGGGCATCCTGCTGTGGAGTTCTTTGATAAAGGAGTTGGTTTTCGTTGGAGGGCATATAGGAATCTAGGCACTGGTTACACATGTGCTGATTCAGTTATGGGTCGCTTTGCTGATATGGCTGGGACCACCACCCCGTTGACTGCCTTTGACGAGATGGGGATCACATAAATTGGTGGCCATTAATGCTGGGTGGCTACCTTACCTTGTTGATGAAGGGGTCCGGTTTGTGCATTATTCAGTCAACAGAGTAAGGACGCAGTTTGGGCTGGATTAAGACATACTTGATGATTTCTTTGCCATCCTAGAGTCTGCCACTTCTGTCCAACCATTCCAGCAGCCTAGTGCTTTTGAGTTATGGAGCAGATGTTTTACAGTAATCACTATTCCAGGTTCATAGAGGGAGGGTCTTTGCATAGCTGCGATGCATGGGTATTGGTAGGCTAGGATGACTTCTTTGAGAACGAGTTGGGCAGTCGTGGGTTTTCCCTTATTCCTCTTGATGGTTTTCACACTATCATTTTTGCCAACCCTCAGTTACTTCTTCCCATCAAGTCTAAGGTGGCGTATGTTAGGAAGTAGAGTCGGTTTGCTATATTTGAGTGGCAGGTAAAGGAAAAGAGATGACACTTGTATGCTGGTAAGTACCATATAGGTTGGGGGAAGAAAGTGAAGGTGGTAAATCTTCCTGCGCCTGTGAAGAAGGGCTCGGTGTCTCGGTTTGCCAAGCCCAAGTCTGCCAAGAGAGGTGATGACTTTTCTGAGACTTGCTCTGATATTGTTCCCTATGAGGGTAGCCTCATTTCTGTAGGTAACATAGTTCTTGAGGGTTCTCCTTCTCCTTCTGCTTATACTTGTTCCAACAGGTGCCCTACTGTAGGCAAGCCCAAGCTTGCTACTCCACGGCTATCCACGTATGCTCCTCCTTCTAGCAAGACCCGAGGCAGTAAGAGGAAGACATCCCCACCACCTCCATCCACC
This sequence comes from Quercus agrifolia, assembly GCA_029955455.1. Classification (NCBI taxonomy): domain Eukaryota; kingdom Viridiplantae; phylum Streptophyta; class Magnoliopsida; order Fagales; family Fagaceae; genus Quercus; species Quercus agrifolia. The sequence goes on along the minus strand of JARQAD010000007.1, from coordinate 38,728,219 downwards.
ACTAATGAGAGGAGAGTATGTTATCTCTAATCTTGCTTCTTCTTTATTTTTTCTTATACATGGGGCTTTCCCATGGTATAATTGCACATGCATGCTCATTTATCTCCATCTTTTCTCCCTTTTTTTGTTGCTTCCTAGCAGTTTAAGCATAAGGAGGATACTTCTGCCACCCACCCCATCTTGCTTGATGAGCCCGAGTTGGAGGTATATCCCTTCCTTTTGCATGCATTCCCATTGCCATGTGTTACCATGTACTTTCCCTCATTTATTTTATTTGTTATTTATATATATCATTATTCATTCTTCTTTCTTCTCTTCCCCTTTTCTTTTTTGTTTTCAGGCTGACCCTGAGCCCCTTTCTGTTTATCACCCCATGAATGAGGGGGTTTCTGTTGCCATGGGCACACCCATGGAAGATTTCTTTGATGGGGCGAACATAGTGGTTGAGGCCATGGCCTTTGCTTCTGTTGCTGTGCAGGGAGTTCTTGCCGAGACTTCGATTCCTTCACCTAAGTTTGGTCTTGTTGAAAAGAGTGCCTAGACTGAGGGGGTTGGTGAGTCGGTACTTATTCCTGTCGAGGTCCTTACTCCTCAGAAAGGAATTAATCCTGTGGGTGCACCTCAGACCGGGAGTGCTTCTCTTGCTACTCCTCACGTCATCTTTGCTAGTGATCCCTTTGTTTCTCTCTCTCAAGCCATAAAGGACGGCTCTTCCTTGGTGGTCATGCCTTCATCTATCCCAGTTTGCTACCCGTGGGCTTGATGTAGATTTATCTTCTGATGAGGAATCTGAGGAGATCTTGATGATTCTGAGGATGAGCTTGTCATGAAGAAGAGAGTTTATGATTCTGATGAGGATGATGGTAGTGATCATGAGACTGAGGCTATGGGTATATATCTCTTGCCCTTGTTAGACCTTCTCTTCTCCTTTTTTTTTTTTTTGGTAACTTCCCGATGCAATTCTTTGATTATTCTATAAGTTTATTCCCTTAGCCACATATATTCCTGAGGAGCCCTAGATTGTAGTAGACACTGTGATGACTATAGCCCCTATTTTTTCCACATCTGCAGCCCTCATTCCCATCGGTCTTGGTACTTTTTCTTTCTCCCATGTCTTCTTTAATATTCATTACGAATTTATTCCTTCATCTTGTTCATCCCTCATGTTATATTTCATGTTTCTCTCCAAGTCTAACTCTTGTTGAGGTGCCTCGTTTTTCTCGGTTTGAAGTTGGTAGCAGTTTTGCCATAGTTGCTGATCCAGTGAGTGAGGTTGCTACTTTCTTCGTTCGGTTTGACTAGCCTGAGACCAGCAACCTTTATGAAGAAGGTTTAGCCTACTGTGGATGCCATAGATGCTTGCATCGAGGTTTTGAAGAAAGAGGTGGCAGACCTAGAGGCACGTCGCGAGTGCCATCTTTCTAGTGTTACTGGCCTTAGCTGCTTTAGAGATTAGACCCTTATCTCAGGCTTTTGATGAGACTTATTACATTGTGTAGTTCCTTGTTTATTTTTTTCCCCCTATGTTTATCTTCTTCTCATTTTCATCCTACCCAGTACATTTCCTCATTTTCTATTATGATACATTTTGGGTTTGTAATCTATTATGATACATCTGCTACTATTTTTGCTATGGTTATTGCTATGACTATGATACAATATACTTTCTTTCCTTCTGGCTAATATTTCATAGTTTTCATTACTTTTTACAAGTGAAAACATACTACAATACTTTCTTGTGACATCATCCCTGGTAAGGGCGATCACTATGGAGGAAAAAAAAAAAAAAAAAACTAAACAGGAGAGAGGATTAACTACACAATGTCTCTTAGGCATTATATCGCTTTAACCATTTGCAGTTAATGGGATTCATTAGATCTTTTCCATCCATCTGGGCCAAACGATAATACCCGTGTGCATGTGATTCCTTTATTACAAAGGGTCCTTCCTATTTTGGTGAAAATTTAGATGATCCTGCCATACCTCGCCTTGTGTGATTCGCTATTTTTAGCACAAGTTGTCCTTTTACAAACACCATTTCCTTGGTCATCCTACCATAAGTTTTAGTCATTTTTTTGTTTGTATCTGCGGCTATACTCTTAAGTCTCTTCCCTTTTTTCATCTAATCCCTCTAGGTCTTCGCATCTTTCTATTATGAAAACTTCCTTCTTCTTCTCTTTCTTCTGTGCCTGCATGGCCTTTAAGGAGGGTGTCATCACTTCAGCTGGGCTCGTCACCTCCACTTTGTAGACTAAGGAAAAGGGTGAAAATCTCGTGGCAAACTTGGGTGAGCTTCACTAGGCCCAAAGGGCGTCTGGTAGATGCATTGCCCATCCCCTAGTATATTCTTGATTCATCTTGCTAATAATCTTGATGAGAGTCTTATTATCTTTGCCTGCCCATTCCCTGGGGAATAATATGGTGATGACTGGTGGTGTTTGATTTGATAGAACTCTAGCATTTTTCTTACCTCACTATTGACATATGGTGTGCCATTGTCACTAATGATCTTGTGACGTACTCCGAACCTGGTAATTATGTTCTCTTTGGCAAAATTTCCCATGGCACCTCTTGTGGATTTACGGAGTGGTATGGCTTCTGCCCATTTGGTAAAGTACTTTGTAGCTATAAGGATCCATATGTACCCAAGCGATGGTGGATTAACTGGTCCCACTAAGTCAAGCCCCTAGGTGTGGAAAGGCCACGGGGTGACCATGCTATGCAAATTCTGTGGGTGAGTGTGAATCAAGTTGGCTTGTACTTGGCAATTGTGGCATTTCTTCACAAATTCTGCTGTGTTTTTCTTCATAGTGGGCTAATAATAACCCATCTACAACAGACACCATTATAGCTTTTTCTTCCTTTAGTGCTCCCTTCATTCCCCTGCATGTATCTCCTTTATCATTTCTCTTGCTTCTTTAGGACCCAAATATCGTAATGGGTCCTCATCGTACCCTTTCTTAAAAAGGATTCCTTGATGCAAAAAGTAGCGCATTGCTAGCCTTTTAAGTTTATATTTTTCACTATGTTTCTGTGACAGGATACCTTTTGTCAGGTATTGCACAAACGGACTTCTCTAGTCTTCGCTAGTGAAAATAACGTTACACTCCTCATTGTTTGTTGCAAAATGGCAGGCCTTGCATTGTGTTTGGACTAGGTTTGCATCCTTACCCATGCTTGGCCAATTAAAACCTGCTCTCTAGAGTCTGCGCTAAAGGCTTATCTCTTTGCTGAACCCACAGGTTCTGCCATGCACTTTCTTCAATTTTCTTTAGGCCTCTTCTTGCCTTACACATCTCAACAGAATTCCTCCTGGCATCCTGTGGTATAATTCCCCTTTCACCAAGGTGTAATCCTTCAATGTCTTTAAATCTGCCATATCTCCTTCTTTCATTAAGGATTCCTTTATGGGGATTCTCCAGTCCTCCTCACACCTTTCTTCTTGAAACCTTTCCTACAGTATTTCAACAATAGATTCCTCTTATTGACTTCAACCCTGGTGTTACTTCCTTTAAATGCTATTTGTGATCCCAATGTATCTGTGTATTAATTCTCGCTCCTCTGAGCATGCCCTATCTCAAATGTTGAAAATCTTTCCTCCATTTTCTGAGCCATCGTCCTGTATAGAGCCAAACTGGGTTCCTTCAAAGAGAAACTTCCTTTGGCTTGGCAGGCCACCAGATTGGAGTCACCTATCACCTTCAAATGCTTGATCCCCATTTCGAGGGCTGTGGGTGAGATAGGCCTCATATTCTGTGGTATTGTTTGAATAAGGAAACTCCAATTTGAATGAGAGCATCATGGCTTCTTCTCCTTCATGATAAAGGACAATTCCTGCCTCTTGAGTGGGCTATGGAAGAATCGTAAAACTTCATCACCTACTACTCTTAAATTATCTCTGCTGCTGCTACTTCCCCTAGAACTTTGTCATCCATCAGGAATTCCTCTTTTCTTGGGAATTGTGCTAATAAATGTAGCCTGACTCTTTACTGCCTTGGGTGTTTCCGCCTTCAAATCATATTATGACAATTATAACAACCACTGGGATATCCTCTTAGAGAGGATTAGTTGTCGCAGTAGAGCCTTGATTGCGTGGGACTTCGTCATCAACCATATCTCATAGGCTAGAAAGTAATGGCGTAACCTTTGTGATACGTATACTATTACCAGGCATGATCTTTTTGCTCTAGGATAGCGGGTTTCCAAATCCTTTAAAGCGCGACTTACGTAGTAGACTGGTTGCTCAACACCACTTCCGTCTTCTTGGGCGATCAACGCACCGATGGCATATGAGCTGGAGGCTAAGTAGAGCAACAATGGCCTTTTGCGGATTAGGGCTTGCATTATAGGAAGGTTTGTCATAATCTGCTGTAGCCTTTGAAAGGCTGTTTGTTGTACTTCTCCTCACTCGAACCTTTGTCCTTGAGTAATTTGGCAAAGGCTGAAGTGATTGACACTAAACCTGGGATGAACCTCCGGATGTAAGAGACCTTCTCTAGGAAACTCTTCAGTTTTTTCACCGTGGTAGGCGGCTTTATGGTTGCTATGGTTGTAACTTTGGCTGGGTCCACAGCTATTCCCCTGCTGTGGACTAGGAACCCCAAGAATTTCCCAGAAGACACTCCAAAGGCACATTTGAAGGGATTCATTCTCAGCTTGAAAATTCTGCATCTTTCAAACCCCTTTCTTAATACCTTGGCATGGTTTTTTCGTCTCCTTGACTTTATAACTATGTCATCCACATAGTCTTCTAGCTCACGATGCATCATGTCATGGAATATGGTGGTCATTGTGCGTTGTTAAGTTGCGCTTGTATTTTTCAACTTAAAGGGTATCATAGTGTAGTAAAAATTGCGTATGGGTGTTCTGAAAGCAGTTTTCTTTGCATCTTTTGGTGTCATTCAACTCTGGTTGTATCCGCTGAATACATCCATAAATGTGAACGTGGTGTTTCCTGCTGTAGAATCTATCAGGAGGTTTATGTTTGGTAGCGAGAATTTGTCCTTCGGGCAGACTCGGTTGAGATTTCTGAAGTCTACGCAGCACCTTATCTGCCCATTCTTCTTCTTCACTGCATGATATTGGACAACCATCGCGGATGCTAGATGGGCTTAATGAAACCAGTAGCCAATAGATTTTGCACCTCTTTTACTATCTGTTCTTCTATTTCGGTATGAAACACTCTGGTAGGCTGAGTCACCGGCTTAGCCTTGAGATCTAGGTTGAGAGTGTGCACTACCAATCCTGGGTTTAGCCTGAGTATCTCGCTGTAGTCACATGGGAAGACATCCCTGAATTCTTTCAACAACAATTTCAATTCTAACTTTTCTTCCCCTGATAGTTTCGAACTTATCGAAATGTGTCTTGGCTTCTGTGGGTCAGTGCCCAAATTGACTTCTTCCAATTTCTTTTTTGCTGTTGCTTGTGTATCCTCTTTTGTTGTAATTACTTCCTCTTCTTTCATATTGCTTTCTTTTTTCAAATTTTCCTAGGCTACACAGTACACCAAACTTTTATACTATGGCCCCTGTTTGGGGCCCCATTGCGTATCGCGTGTTGGCCTCGCGCACTTCCATAACTTGTAGATTATTCTGCCATTAGGGGTTCAAACCTTGACGCATCACGGTGCATCACCTAACTCTAAGGTGGGCGTTTCTTTCCTCTTTTTCCTTTGCATTAGCAGCCTTTTCAAGTCGGGCTCCGGGTCATCTTGAGTATCCTCCGATCTAAGAATGAAGGTGCCCTGTGGTTTAGACATTGAACTCTCACCAGACGGTGCCCACTCATTATAAAACACGGTTTCTACCAGATGAGCCTCTGCTTGCTCAAAGGGTAATGAGTTTGCTGTTATTTGTATTACTCTGCCATTTAGCCTTCCCTTCACACATTGATGGTAGGCAGATGGGACCAATCGGTGTTTATGCAACCATAGCCTTCCCAGCAACACATAGTATGAGACTTCAGTTTTTACCATATGGAAGCGGGCTAAGGAGACTATTGGTCCCACTTTCAACCACAACTAGATGTGGCCTGCGGTATATTCACCTCTTCCCTCAAATCCTGTCACCTCCATTAGGCACCCCTGTATTTTCCTTTCTAAAATTCTTGCTGCTTGCATTGTACCTAGCAAAATAAGGTTTACAGAAGTGCCCATATCGACTAAAGTCCTTTTGATGGGGATTTGATTTATGGAAGGGGTCTCCTATAATCTGAATATCCCACTTCCATGTCTTCATCATTAAAAGCGATCTCGTTTGTGTCTTGCAAGAGAGCTTTGTCAGCTCTGGCTTCTGCTGTCAAGCATTCTATTCCTACCCCCGAGACAATGTTCACCAAAGCCTTTGTGACAATTCTTTGCTCATTTATTGTGAGTTCCAACTGATCGAATAGGTTCTTGAACTTAGAACTTTTCTACAAGGTGGTAATTGTTGCGGCTGTCAGGGTTGGCCTTTCCTCTTCGTCTTCCCCTGGATTTGCACAAATGACAACTGCTGCCACTCCTTTCCCTTATGGTTTGGGAGTGGGTTTCTTTGGACTTTTGGCTGAGATAACTTGAGAGTTCCTTATTTGATTCTTCGATGTGCCATTCTACGGAGCGCCCATCATTCTATGTTAGGGTGTTGCACATAATTTTGCAAATGGCATAAACGCGGGTCTCTTCGCTTTTCTTCGATATGTTCTTTGGAAACTCGATTGGGCTTGAAGACCCCATCTGTGATCCATTTATCTAGGAGCACATCTAGCTCCTTTGGTGTACATGGCAATGGCAGAGGGGTCTCATACTCCCTCCGATCCGATTTCCTCTTTCTTTCACTAGTAGATACCGCCATGGCTTGTGGAGTGGTCTTTTGTTCTTTAGGCTTGTCAAAACTAGGGCCCATTGATTGGGCGGTCTTCCTAGCTTTTTGTAACAACTGTGTGAATTGGGAGATTTCTAAATTCTCCAAAACAGCTTTGTATTCCATAATCATGTTACCCATGCACATTTCTACTAATGTCTTTTCCTTACAATGATTATAGCAGTCAAGAGCTATGTTTCTAAACCTCTCGATGTATTCCATTAGATCTTTGCCGCTTCTTTGCTTGGTTGCTTGCAAAGTTGCGAGCATTATTGTTTTTTCTCCATGAAAATATTTAGTGCAAAACACATCTACCATGTCATCCCATGTTGGGATTGACCTTGGTTTCAAACCGGTGTACTAAGTGTACGCACAGTCACATAGGGATTTGGAAAATTCCTGAAGATACAAGTCCTAGTTTATCGTGTAGGGATCGAGGGCGTTAATAAACTTGCTCACAAGTTCGATAGCACTTTCCCTTTTGCCATTGTATTGTGCAAAAGTTCAAGGTTCATACCTTTCAGGATATGGCTTGCTAAGTATTCTCAGCGGATAAGGAAGTCATCATGTGTAAAAACTTTCCTTAGGTGCTTTGGCCCTTTCTTGTTCTGGAAGTGCTGCAACTTCGGCCATTGTGATGATACGATGCTCCACATTTGGTGGACCACCCCCTGCAAGGGTTTCGTCTTTGTTTGCCGCATGCTCTGGGTTATGATGGCTTCCTTTTTCTCTTGTCTGCTACTAGGAATGCTGCACGGATTGTAGTACCTTAATGAAAAAGTTCACATTATCAACAAGAACTCTTTGTTGCTATTGTGGTCCAGCCCTTGTTCCATTAGCACATTCCTCTTGGTTAGGCTGGAGTTGGTGGGGCATTGTTGGTCTTGACTTTGCCTGCGATGGCACAGTGCTCATGTTCCGCGTCATCTTTGATCTCGGATGCATAACTTGTAAGGGTCTTATTTGCCTTCCCTGTCCTTTTCCCAACTCTCACTGGAGTTGCCAATTTAAATGTGGTGAGCCTTTTTGTATTTCAGGGTTGGATTGCTTCTTGCCGCGCTGTGGCCTAATTGTTCTGGGGTAGGAGAGTCGGGACTAACTCGATTGAAACTCACCTCAAGCTAGCTTGTGCTCAAGCTAGGACCCTTTTGCCAAGATCTTGATCACGTGCCCACGGTAGAGGATGCTATTATAAAAATGTTATAGTAGGAGGCATATAATATAATAGGATAACAAAAGGTATGTTAATTGCCAACAAAAGATAATATTTAAACCACTTTCTCAATAAAAACACGGTTATGTGAATATAGCAGAAATACATTAGCGACAATAAAAAAGAATAATATTAATGCTTAATCAATCACAATAAAAGAGGGGAATGAGAATTAGCTTGCCGTGCTTGGTTCCTTAGTATATTTAAGTCTAAGAAAGGAACCAATCTCCAATGGAGGCAACCTCATAGGGAAATCCCGCCATGGGAATTTCCTATTTTGAAAGAATGGACCTAAATGGCTTAATCTTAAGTCCTTTAACTTGCTAGAGAGTAGGCTATTGAAAGGGAGAGAAGGGAGTAGTCTATTGGTGCATGCTTTATCACACTCTTTTTTTCCTTACTTTACTTTTTTTTATCCTCTCTATTTCTCTCTGCCTTCTATTCTCTTTCTTGTTCCTATATTTCCTCCATTCTTCCTTGTTTTTTGTTGTTTTCTTTCTTGTTATTTTTCTCACTTGTTCCTCCTTACTCCTTACTCTTGCCTCTTCCTTTATTGTGTACAACTAAGGCCTTTTTATATTGCCTACCGTGATAAGTTTTACTATTTTACCCCTTAACTACTTTTGGCTTGGTGTGGGTGTCTTTACCAGGCCACCTCCTAGTTTGCTGGTTGCTCAGCCTTCACCACTACCCTGTACTGGCTATGCCACGTTCCATTCCCAGACAAAAGAATTTTGTTTCATTTTCTTGTTTTCCGTGGCATTCCCATCCCGATAAGGGTTGTGTATTCTTCTTACTAACTCCTATGGCATGCACCTAATGATTCCAACTCAGTTTTACCTCTTTTGGGTGGTATGTCATCCCAGTAGGACATTTCTCCCAAAAGAGCTTGAGCGTGAATTCCAGAATAGACTTCCCCCTTCTCCCCACTGCCAGACCATACCCTCTCTTATCTCTGACCCATGACTTACCATGCTCGTATTGGCTGGGTACAAGTGGGTGGTGCCTGAGCCTTGTGCGTGCTTCACTCCCATATGAGTCTATGGCTCGTCTATCGCTCATGCATTTGCCATTGCTTGCGGATTTGTTTGGCCTTGCTGCATGTTCTGTTGCTTATTTTTTTTAACCTTTTGTGGCGTGAATGAGTCATTATGTCTACATTCTCTGCATCTCGTTTCTTCCCAGGGCTGGGTTTTGCTTTGGTACGGGCCCTTTCTTCTTCAATTTAGTTATTGTCTTCTTTTACTTTTAGTTTGTGGGTTGGCTGATACTCTTGCCACGCCCCCTTATTGCTTCTGGCATGTTATCACTTAACTCGTGCTTGTTGGGCCTCCTTTGGGCCTGCCATGTATTTTTCCTTTACTCAGTTCGTGTTGCCCAATACATCTGCTGGGTTAATTCTCATGCCATCTTGGGCTTCCTCGGCCCACTTCATTCCTTTGGGCATCCTCGGCCCATTCCATTCCTACATTTTTATGGGATTTTGCTAAATCTTTCGGGCGTCCTCGACCCAATTATCATATCCTTTACTTTCGGGGTTTGTTGGCCTTTCTTTGGTCTCCTCTGGCCCACTTTTGCTTGCATTTCATTTCTTATGATTCCCATGGGCTTACTACTTCCTTCTCTGGGCTCCCTTGGACTCGTTTGCTTTCTTTGTGGCATTTTTTCTTTTCACTACTTTATAGGCCTGTGGACCATTATTCCTGCCATTCGGGTTAATGGTTTTCCTTACTTTGCTAGCTCTTCTTCCTTCACCCTTTTCATATTGTTGGGCTTCTTCTTGTTGTGGGGCTTCTTTTGACAAAATGGGCATCAACAATTATCATACTAAATTTTTTTAATTTGACATTATTATTGAACTTTTTGTAGAGAAAGAAAATTTCTAACCTACCACAAGCTGCCACATCATATCACTAAGTCCACACGGTATACTACTACTGGGTTCCATTGCCAATATTTGGAGACCAACATAAATTTGCCAAGTATCACTAAAACAAAAGCATAGAAAACATGCAAAAGCCAATCACATGTTGACACATGTTGGCAATGATACAAGCAAGCCAATTGAGTGTTGACTTTTTCCATCTTGAAAATTAAGACATTTCAGCTAATCAAATGACACTGTGTGTCTTGGAGAGAAAGTCTTAAAACTCCTCCATTCAAATTGTGACATATGACACCAATCAAATTCCACCATGTGTCACTCCCAAATTAGTAATGCTCCTAAGGGCTCTTTGAGGGGGACATGCCCGGTCTCATTACTTGAGTTGGAATGATAAGCAGGATGAGGGGGCAGCGTGTGGAGGCACCTTCCTCCACATGATGCTCCAAGGCCATGGCAAAGTGGGACCATGGTGGGTAAAGTTAGTTTTGATGATGGGCAGTAGTTGGTGGTGCTGACCATATTTGGTGGTGCATGGCAATGATGGCTTGTTGGCTGGTTGCTTATGTGTGGGCTTGGTGGTTATGTGTAAGGCAGGGTTGGGTTGCTATGATGATTAGATGTTGTGTGCAAAGCATTGGACTAGTGGGTGCTGGCTGATGCATGGACAGATGCTTGTGGGCTAATGGCAGTTACTTGGTGTGTTGCATATGGACATCCTGTGTGGGTTGTATTGTTGATGGGAGAAGACTTTGGCATGGGCCAAGCCTCTCAAAATGTGGGAAACATGTTGTGTGGGTTGCAGTGTGATGAGTAGAAGTCCTATGATTTGCTGAGACATGGGCTGTGAATGTGATGATGTGTATGAGCAATTATAGGGCAGTTACCAAGCAGTTTCTAACTTTCTTGATGATTAGACTTGCTGTGTAGGGGCTGAAAACGTGGAGAGTAGACCAAGATAGCATCAATTGAAGGTGTCTTAAGTTAGACCATAAGTGGCAGAATGTCCAAGACTCAAGCAGTTACTAGGCAGTAACTACCATAGCAGTTATTTCTGTGTATATGACCCTAAGGTTATTGGGGGTGTCAACAGTAGAGTGTATTTTGCCTTAAAGAAAATTATGTGTATTTCTCTAGGCTTGTAAAGGGTTTCCTTTGTACTTGAGATTGAGTAATAAAGGTTAGGGGTGGATTCCCTGTAAACATAGTATGTGTTTTGTGTGTATGAGTCCTTATATATTCTATTCTAAGTGTTCTTGCAGTGTGTGTGTGTGGTGTTGGCTAAGACGACTTAGGGCCATCACAGGTAGAAAATTGAGTGAAAAAAAATTTAACTCTGTGACAATTTATAGCCCTGAGTCCCTGACTGATGTGAATATAGCTTGCTGGTAAATGAGGCATTTTATTTGTTAGATCTAAAATAATTATAGATTGTGCATTGATTCATTTATCCTTATATTGATCAATATTTATATTGGGTTTGCTAGCATTTAAGTTTAATTAAAAATGTGAACTCTTTGTGCAGTTTGTATGATTAGATATTCAAGCCCAACAAGTTGCTTCCAAATGCTGATTTTCACTTGTTCAAGGCTGGAATTGAACCCAAATGGGATGATTCTGAGTGTGCTGCCGGAGGAAAGTGGTCCATCACTAGTAGCAAAATGGCCAACCTTGATACCATGTGGCTTGAAACTGTAAAAATCTCACTTGAACATAATATTTTAATAAAATTGGAATAGCATTAAGATTTGATTTTGGAATCGGATGGGTTTGTTCTTGGCATGTAAATTCATTTTTTAAAAAATATTTTAATAAAAAAAAGTGTCACATCAGTTAAAAAGATGCTCTGTCATTGTTCCGATAGCCACATCGACAATAACACTAACATAAATAACCAGAAGGACTAACTGCGCTATTTTTTTAAACATAAAAGACCAATAATACCCACTTGAAACTTGAGAGACTAATTGCACTTACGAGGTAAATTTTAGAGACCAAAGTGTAGTTTTGCCTTCAATTAAAAAGCCCAATACTTTCTATTGAAAAGCCTTTAGAGGGTATTTTCACATAAAACCATTTTTCCAAATAAAACGGGCCTTTTCTCAAAAATGGTTTTGAAATGGTGCTTGACCTATGGCTTAAATTAATTAAGCCCATGGCCTATCAATAAGCCAACAAGCCTATGGATGATATAAAATGTTTGAATGATTTAAGATGATCATTGATCACCACAGTCTAGATGACTCGTTTCATCAGGCAGGTTAGATGCCTAACACATTCCCAATTCTATAATTTAGCATCCAAATTTTGATCAAGGGTTAATAAATTAGACTCATCCTTATAATTTTCTCATTTTAGATTGTAAGTTGTAACTAGAAATCAAAGCATTGTATTTTTGTTTTAAATTATATTTAGGACCAAATCATTGTAATTTTTAGTTATTTTCAAGAGATGTACAATTTTCAATTCATCAATAAAAGTGATGTATTTTTTCAATTTAGTTTCTTATTTTCTCTATTAAAAAAAGTGGTGACTTTATAGTAAAACTCTTGATCTAGGAGGGAAAATAACAACAGTAAGATCCTCTCCACTATTTCTTGAGAGGCAACCAACATGGCTTTCGCTCCATTTGCAATGGGGCTTGAGGGGTGCGGTCTCTCACATACTTACAACCCTTCCCTTTTATGTTTCGAATAAGAAATTTTATTTCTATTTTATGAAAGTGTGATGTTGTTCAATTTTGTAACGGAAATTGTAGTGTAGCTAAGGTTATCGTTCCACTAAGAAAAGGAAAACAAGAACACGTCAAAGCACTAATAATATATAGAAAAATATGATTGAAACTTAGGAAAAAGAAAATTTGGTAAAATTAAACAATTAAAATCACTAAGGCATTAGGGTTTGTCCACCAATATTGTTAAGCATCCACTTCCAATCCAATTTAGTACACAATTGGGTAAGTAAACACATAAATTATGTAATTGGAAGATTTAGAAATAAGCTTTGTTAATAATACTCTCTTTGGTTGATAATATTCATCAATTGGTCTAACAATTTAGTCTAGAAAATATAACTTTGCTAGAAAAAAACCCAAGAACATCGCATAACCCAGAGAATACTATGGCAAAAGTAATATCTAACAAGATTACCACGTATTGCTAGAGAGAATATAAAACCCTGTTCTAACAATAAGAAGATTCAAAGGATAGACTTATGAAGAATTAGAAATTAAATTTCAATCTAACAAAACAATTATAAAAAGAGAAGAATCGATTTCAATAATCAAAATGTGAAAAACATGCTTGGATTAAATAGTGGACAACTTACAACATTGGGGATTCACCCCTAACCATAGCTTAGGTTCTTAAACTTTCATAGAAAATAAAAATTCTAAAAAAATGATGAAAAATAAGGTTTCCCAGTTGCCAAAACATGGCTGTCCTTGTATCCTTTTAATATTTATAATATTCAAAACCCTAAAATACATGCTCCCAAAAAGGAAAATATAAAATGTCAATTCACGTTTTTCAATAGTGTGTCAACTTCCAGATTGATTTTGGCCTTGAAAATAGCAGATTTTGAAGTTTTGGTAGACTACAAAGTTTTAGATCATCAAGTCCTATTTCCGTAGCCCAAAGAATCAAGTCAATTTGATATCGGGGTAAAAAGATATGGCCAAAATACAAAACCGGTCAGAATATTTTCATGTCAAGATGTTTTCCATCTTTGGCTCAAACGAATTTCACATATTCGTCCTAAAAAATAGTTGCATATTATTTCATATATTTTTTATTGAAACCCATTAATAACATTCGTGTTAAAAAAATTAACACTATACATTTAAATGATTTTTATTTTTTATTTTTATTTTATAAAAATGTTTTACTTTTCCCATAATTTTTATCTCATTATCAAATAAATTTTATTGTCGTGATTTTTCTTTCCTTTACATTAAGAATGATACTATAATTATTTTAACACTAAAATTTTATATATTGTAGTATTTTTTTTAAAAATAATATATATTATAGTTAAAAGAGATTTTAATAAAACAAAGGCATAGTCTCAAATTTTATATAATAATATTTTGAGTGTTATATAAATAGTGTTAATATATTGAAATATTTGTATGGATATTTTATGTAATATTATTCACCCAAATAATATAAATACAATTTTATTCATTGTTTCGCTAATGGTGTCTTTTTTATTTATTTATTTTATATATATATAGTTTCAACTTATGAAATCTGTTCCTGATAAACCCAATAGATTTTTAGTGTAAGCAGAGATTGAACGTAACTTATGGTGTCCGCTTTTTTATTATCAGACCAAGACACCCATCAGTTTTTGGTGTAGGCAGAAATTAGACCCTAAATCTTTTATTCAACCATTAGAGACTTTACCAGTTGAGTTAACTAGAACCCACCACTAATAATGTCTATTAATTTGTAACGATTGTAAGTAGAAACAACAATTGTTTTTTCTTGATTATGGTTACGTTTTTGTTAAATTTTTACTTCTACCAAATATTTAAAACAACAATACTTTTGAGTTTTCATGCATCACAATTGTAATAATATTAATTTACAGAAAAAAATCTTTAAAAAGAGAGTGAATGCACGAACTTATTACTAATTATACTAAAAATTAACTAGTGTCTTAACTGATAACAAAGAACAATTATTTTGGATTAAACATTACATCTTGAAATTCTATGTGTCTACATGAAGGACCTTGGAAAGTCCACAATGTCACATCTTGACATGTGTCCAGCCAAAATTCCCATGGACCATGTTTATTGTGTGAGAAGCAAAGACCCAAAGAAAAGCCGAAGAAGAGAAAAATCCAATGTACAATTTGACCCCTCTCATTAACTTTATAAGCAAATGAGAGAACATTTTTCTAGTCATATGGTGCAAACGGCGACTCCTAAGCCCCACGTGCACCCCATCAGATATTTTCATCGCCCACCAATCACAAACCTCCAAATGTGGGACCCACTCCAACACTATTCCATTGCACTATTCACACGCACTGTCATGGCGCGTGGTCCATCCACTGTTCCCTTATATTGTAGAGGCGAGTGGCCAATAGGCCCCAAAGAGACAGACAGAGAGAGAGAGAGAGAGCTAAGCGCACTTCACTTCTTCCTTTCGAGCACGCCGGTGACGAAACTTAAAAACACCCGCCTGTCACTACAGCACTATCTCCATCGCGCTCAGCAAAAATTTCTTCATTTTCGATTCGATTCTGAGACTTTCGCTATCAATCTTTCCGAGCTATCTATGAATTTTTAGGTATGAATTCGATATACCCATTTGATCATTTCGTTCAAATTATGCATTTTTTTGGGGTTTAATTTGAATTTTATGTTGGTGGGTACTGTATAATTTGGGATACCCATTTGGAGTTTATTTCCAGTTTGGTATATATATATATATATATATATATATATATATATATATATATATATATATATTTTTTTTTTTCAATCTGTGGGGTGCAAATTGAATTGGGTTCTCTCTCTTTAGTCTTTTCCGTGGATATTTGATGTTGTTTTGGTTTTTTGATACATGTAATGGCGTATTAGCTCTATAATTTTGATGCATATGCATTGGTTTGTTATGTGGGGATTGATTTGCATGTGGGGTAGTGTCTATTTTTTGTGAATTTCAGGTTTTTGGTGGAATTTGGTGTATTGGTGATATTTGATTCTTGGAGCCAGTTACCACTTATTTTGTTGGTTTTTCTTTTGGTTGGTTGACGTATCTATGGTAGCTTATGATAGAGCTAAGGGTGGCCCTGTTAAAAGTAAGTGGTGAAAGCTTTTGTGAATGATTAAGTTGAGGGGATTGGCTGGATAAGGTGGAATGTTTGACTAAATGTTATGTTTGGCCAACCTGAAATTTGTGAATTGGGGTGGGGTGGCTAACATGAATAGTGCTTTACCTATTTATATATATATAAAGACTGGCTAGTGCTTTAATGATGATCTATAGTATGAAGTTTTGGTCGTTTATGTTTAGGAAGTGTGATATCATATCATTGTCTTTTGCTCATGGATTAGTGTTAGTGAATAGGATTTAATAGCATGTTACAGCTTTACTAGATTTGCCAGTCTTGAGATTTTTATGAGAATCATTTCATGTAAAGCCAGCTTTAATGGCTTTGCTTGGTGTTCTATACATAGCTGATTCCGGAAATGGCATTGGTAGTATACTGTTGCAGCACTAGAATCATTGATACAGTACCTCATTCAATACAAGGAAATCACTTCATTTTTTTCCCCTTTTAGATAATCCAAATGAATCAATATGTGTAACTTATACTTCAAGGATCAATGGAGTAGTCCTAAGTATTCTTTGTTCAGGAAAAGTTGGTATTGTCTTCGAGATAGGTATTAGTTAGTGCAGACATTGATTTTGTGGCAGAATTAGAACTTTGCAAGACTTGCCAAATAAGGTAGCTGCTGTTCTCTACAATTTTCCATCAAGAAGTTTTATAATGGCAATTCCTATTTTATCCTCTATTTTCTTATTTGTAGGTCTTGGGAGATTCGAGTAAGATGATAATGATTATTGAATATATAGTGCTGTGATGGTTGTTTGATGCATTGTCATGATTGGTCTAATTTTCTGATCTGGGTTTTGCTGTTTTAACAGTGGTTAAATCCTCCATGGTTAATGTACAGTATTATGACCGTTGACCTTTATTCTTGTCGCATTATGTGCAAGGTACATTTATTAAAGAAATCATGAAAATATTTTGAACTTCAATTTGTTCAATGAGTTATATTAACTTATTCCCACCTGTTTCTCACCATATCGGGGTGATTCTTTTGCTTTTTCTCCAAGAAATGGAGGAGTTCTTGGATAATGCTTCCTTGTGATAAATGTTTGAGACTATTGATGAAGGTAAATGTTACCTACTAGGTGGAAGAAGATTTTATTTGACTATTTTGCATTTTTTAAGGCCTAAGGACTTGGTGAATATAAAATGTGATCCTTCATTGGAGTAAGAAAAACTGATTTTGGCAAGGCTAAGGCAACTCCATATGCATTATTTATTAATACCCTAGATATCATAGTTTGGCATGCTTGGGTTCCTTCTATTAGGGCATGGTTGATTCGGGATTAGTTTCTTATTAAATGTCCTGCATCCTGAGCTTTTCATTAGGCTATTATCCGTTTGAGAAAAGCTTGAATGCAACCTTCATTACTCTCATTCCAAAAAACTGCAGTAGTAGAAGTTAGGGACTTTTGGCCTATTAGTCTTGTTGGGGGTTTATAAAATAATTGCTAAAGTTTTGGCTACTCAACTACACACGGTCATGGGAGATATAATTTCAGCTTCAAGAATGCTTTTGTTCTAAATAGGCAGATTTTCGACCCTGTACTTAGTGCTAATGAATGCCTTGATAGTAGATTGAAGAATGGTCTACCAGGGTTACTTTGTAAACTAGATGTTGAGAAGGCTTTTGACCATGTAAATTGGGGCTTTCTTCTAAATTTGCTAGAGTGTAGTGGTTTCTCTAATAAGTGGAGGAGATGAATTTTCTTTTGTCTATCTATTGTTTGTTTTTCTATTCTTATTAATGGTTCTCCATGTGGTTTTTTCGAGAGCTCCAGAGGGTTGAGACAAGGCGATCATTTGTCTCCTTTGTTATTTGTTTTGGTCATGGAAGCTCTTGGAAGAATGTTGGATAAAGCTGTCTATGAAGGTCGCATGTTAGGTTTTTATGTGGGTGATTTAGAGGGAAGATCTTTGGTGGTGTCTCATCTTCTTTTTGCTGATGACACTCTAATTTTTTGTGATGATGACCTTGATCAGATTCTGATTCTCTGTATGGTGCTTATTTGGTTTGAGACCGTTTCTGGTCTAAAAATAAATCTGGGTAAGTCAGAATTGGTACATGTGGGAGTGGTTCATAATATTGAGTTATTGTTGAATGTCCTTGGCTGTAAGCAAGGTACTTTCCTAATGAAATATTTGGGTCTTCTTTTGGGTGCAAAATTCAAGGATAAGACAATATGGAACCCGATTCTAGAGAAGGTGGAAAGGAGATTACTGGGATGGAAACATTCGTACTTATCCAAGGGAGGTAGAGTCAATTTAATTAAAAGTAATCTATCAAATTTACCTACTTATTTTCTCTCTTTATTTCCTATCCTTGCTTTTGTGGCTAACCGAATTTCAAAACTTCAATGGAATTTCTTATGGGTGGTCTAGGGGATGAACCCTAGAGGTGAAATATGGATATGTATGGGGTGGCTGGTGTACTGGTTCAGTTTCTGGTCCCTATGGTGTTAGTTTGTGGAAAAATATTATTTGGGGATGGTCTTCTTTGTCTCGTTATATTCTATATGAAATTGGTGATGGTCGAGGGTGAAGTTTTGGCAAGATTGATGGTGTGGGGAGACACCTCTTGCTGTTAGTTATCTAGAATTATAATTTTCCAAGATAAGGAGACAAGTGTGGTTGAGCTTATGAAGTTCACTAATGTGGTCCTTCATTGGGATGTAAGTTTCTTTAGGGTTGCTAATGATTGGGAATTGGAGGCTGTGTCGAGCTTCATGGATACCATATATGTTTTTTTTTGTAAGGGGGATTGGGGAGGATGAAATGAGCTGGAAACTAGATAGAAATAAGGGGTTTATGGTTAGTGCTTATTATTGTCTTTTAGTGGGCTCTAATGATTTCAGTTTCCCTTGGAAAAGCATATGGAAGTAGAAGATCCGTTCTCGAGTGGCTTTCTTTGTCTGGAATGTTGCTTTGGGGAAATGTCTAACGATTGACAATTTAAGAAAAAGGAAGGTTTGGATTTTGGATTGGTGTTATTCGTGCAAGTGTAATGGTGAATCAGTTGACCTTTTTTTACTTCATTGTCCAGTGGATTTCTGGTCTATGGTATTGGGTTTATTTGGAGTAAGTTGGGTTATGCCAATCAATTGTGGGGCCCCTTGCTTTCAGGCAAGGTCGGTTTGGTCGTCATCGAAATGGTCATATATGGATGCTTGTTCCCCATTGTTTGATGTGGTGTCTTTGGAGGGAAATAAATAGTAGGTGTTTTGAAGATAATGAGAGATCTATATCAGACCTCAAGTTAATTTTCTTTTGAACCTTATTGTATTGGTTGTCTGCTTTACGAAATCAATCATTTTCTTCTTTTCTTGATTTATGTAATTTTTGTATTTGATTTGTTGACCCCTTTACACTCCCTATGTACCAGGGCATCCCGTTTTTTATATCAATAAATTTTTTACTTAACAAAAAATATACGAAGGATCATCAAGTATGCTTGGTGAAGTGACTAAAGTCTGTCCTAGAATATTCATGAGTGCCAGAATCTGATCTAGACCTTCAAGTATGCTTGGTGAAGTGACTAAAGTCTGTCCTAGAATATTCATGAGTGCCAGAATCTGATCTAGAGTTTAAACTTCAAATCAAACACATTTGTTCATGTGAGATGATGAGGTGTATGATAATTAATTTTCTTTCCTCTCATAGTTTCATGGGAGCTGATCTCATATATATTGTTTATGTACGTATCTCTGTATATTTTTATGTATGTACATATGTATAATGTTTATGTATGTATCTCTGTATATTTTTATGTACGTACATATGTATTTATATAATCTTGGGGTTGTATGTGAATTATGTGATTGTGCCTTATTTAGGTTTCATGGAAAGCCTCTCATCTTCTTCTCCACCAAGAAATACTTGTTTCAGCATGCTTCCATTTGGTTAGAAGTTTACATTAATGTTGTACTTCTGTTTGCAGATGTAAAACTTGATGTCATTTTCGTTGGTGTGGATATCGAGAACAAGCAACCAGGGTGGTTTCTGTAGCTTTTCAGTTGGTGAGTATTAATAGCGTAATAGGGTGGACAGCCCATACCAAGTTAATAGTGTAAAAGTTAATCTATCTAATATAATATATAAAAGTTAAAGCTTAGAGAAAGTGTAGCCCTAGCATTCTAAGATTTGCTCATTGTATGCCACATGACTAGGTTAATAATACACCATTGTGCTAGCTTAATTAATAATACAGTCATTTTAAATAATAAATACTAACACCAAACTAAAAGAAAATCATATATGTATTAATTGTAATATTCCACTACCAACATAATCTAAAACTAAGTTTAAAAAAAAACAACAGAAAATAATATCTACTATTACTTGTATAAATTAAAAAAAAAAAATGAGAGACCTGAAATTCAGAAGAGACTAAAACCCAATATACAACCTATACTGAAGGAAATTTTGTTAGAAATTCCATGTGAAATCACTACAAATTGTAGTGAACCACCCAAATTGGAGATATATCCAAGTGTCAAATTTATTAATAGGTGTGTATAATTTTATAGAATTCAAAAGCATCTTACATTTTTAATTGATTTCATGGAATTTTTTTTGATTAGTAAGAATGATATATATACTTTTATTATTATTATTATTATTATTTTGATAAGTAAGAATGATATATATACTTTATTATTATTATTATTATTATTATTTTGATAAGTAAGAATGATATATATACTTTTATTATTATTATTATTTTTTTGATAAGTAAGAATGATATATATATACTTTTATTATTATTATTATTATTATTATTATTATTATTTTTGATAAGTAAGAATGATATATATACTTTTATTATTTTTACTTATCAAAAAAATAATAAAAGTATATATATATCATTCTTACTTATCAAAAAAAAAAAAAAAAGAAGAAGTATATATATCATTCTTACTTATCAAAAAAATAAAAAAATAAAAGTATATATATCATTCTTACTTATCACGGAATTTTACACCCTTAACAACTGAAAAATATGTAAGGTGCTTGTTTTGAGTTTGATTCACATTTTAGGGCTAGAATTTTTTTCAAAAACACATCAACAAATTCAACAATAGAGAAAAGAAACAACTTTAATTGGATGTGACGTATTATAGAAATGGACTATACTGATTCAGATTATGTATATAAACAATTGATAGTCACTGTGAAAGTTCAACAACAGTATTCAGATTTTGTGAACAAGAGACAATAACATGTATGTTTTGTTTATAGTTTGCAAGTGAATAAAGCATGGAGAGAGAGAGAGAGAGAGAGAGAGAGAGAGAGAGAGAGTTTTAGATGAGTCCTCGTTCTTAAACTCAATACTTATTTGCAATTTATATTGTTAATTTGTACTAGGTACAATTTATGCTGTTATAAAACTAAAGAAATTTACAATTCAATTCAATAAAATATATGAAAACTTGATCAATGAAACTAATCTTTTTCTACATTTTTTATATATAAAAAGTAATTACAATGAAAACTCAATTAAATATAACCAAATTCTTGCCAGTAAAAGAAAAATAGATAAATGTACAGAAGCAAAGTGTGGTTATAAGCTAGCTGATTTAATAACTGACACACTCTTTCTTTTCTGATTTAAGGAAAAAATGGAGGCACGCCCTGCCTTATCCTTTCAAAGGCCAGGTGCAAAGCAGCTTAGTAGCATGGGGATGTCTGGAGCACTGTCTTCATCTTTACCAGTACTTCCAACCCCTTTGGAAGAAACATATCCCAAATTACTGGACTCTCAACAGGTTTCCATGGAAAGAGAACTTGTAACAAGGCCTCTCAACCATGCAAGTCAATTATCCTCCAACAGTAGCGTAGTTGGTCACATGTTTTCATCATCCTCAGGATTTTCAACAGATCTTCATTACTCATCTCTTTCACCCCATGAAAAGCATTCAAGACAGAGTCCTTTTATTTCTCAGTCATCAACTAATGCTGCATCTTTGCCAATAACACATTCTTCGGGATCTCTCCAATCTACAGCATCACATTATGCCAAAGAAAACAGTGCTTCCTGGCAAACTGATTCACTTTCAAGTTTTCTTGATTTTCCTGTAAATACCCCAATCGAGAATGGTCAGGTAGAAAGCAGTAGTTGTAATGCTGCACTAGCATCTGAGGAATTTACTAAATGGGCTGACCAGCTAATCGCTGATGACGATGCTTTAGCTTCTAATTGGAATGAGCTTCTTGGTGACACTAGTGTTACAGATTTGGAACCAAAGGTTCGGTCCTTGTAAGATGTTGTGATTAATATTAGTCCATTAGTAAAAATGGGTAGCTTTTAGTATGATTAATTATGAAACATTTTGGGTTTGTTTCTTTAGATAGTATTCTCGGTGTCCAAATCATCTCCAAATTTTCAAGCACACCAGTCCCAAGTTCCTCTGCAGCTTCCTGCTACTTCTGGAGAGATTCATGCTGTTGCTAACCCCACTTCCTTGGCAAATAGTGCCCCAGCCAAGCCACGCATGCGTTGGACACCAGAACTTCATGAAGCCTTTGTGGAGGCTGTCAATCTCCTTGGGGGTAGTGAACGTATGTAACTCTCATGCCCTAACTGTGGTCTTTGCCTTAAAGTATGAAAGTTTCTCCTCAATTTATTTATTGCTCATTTTACAGGCGCTACTCCAAAGGGTGTGCTGAAGCTCATGAAAGTTGAAGGGTTGACTATCTATCATGTGAAAAGCCATTTGCAGGTATTTATGCTTGACTTCTTTTAACTTTAGATTAGCTTTCTACTTTAATACTGTGTGAGCATGCATTTGCGTGTGTTTTTACTTTTAACTGGAGATCTTGCTCCATGAACTGCAGAAATATAGGACAGCCAGATACAGGCCAGAGTCGTCAGAAGGTATATAATAAGTACCCATGTGTCTGTGTGCGTGAGTGCGTATGTGCGGCATGCGTGTGTACAGGCACACTCTATGCATGTATCTGTTCTGTTTTTGTATATATTTGTTCTGCCTTCTTTTACTCCTTGCTCTATCGAATCCTTTCTGTTTGAATGTTTTCCTTTGCTGGGAAGAACAGGGGTGAGATGATAACTTCAATATATTAGCTCCTTTCTGATTGAATGTTTTCTTTTGCTGGGAAGAAGGTGGCTGGGATGTTTAAGTACGCATTTTGGCCTCCCAATTAACTCTAAATCAAGTTTCATCTCTTTCTTTTATAAGTGTAAGGTGGAGTGTGAGGTCTTGGTTTCAAGACCTACTGAGTGCATGTATGCCTTACCAGTAATACTAGGAGTAAAAAAAAGTATTCATTTTGCCCTCTGTTTATGTTTTCATGGAAATTTAAGATTCTAAAGGTAGGAAATGTTTTAGGAAGAGGCTTTTTAAGAACTTTTTTTACCTGAATGTCTGTGTTATGTCATTGGTGCTTCTGCATGTTGTGAAAGAAAAGACAGACAGAAAGTACTGTAATTTTTGACAGAATTGGTCATCCCAAATATGCAACGGGACTTATTTTTTAACATCTGAAGAATTATAAATTTGTAATTAGCATTTTGGCAGAATATTGTGTACTCTAGCTCTAGATGGTGTGGGCTTAAGTACCATTCCCAAAATCTTATGTCATTCTCTTTGTAGTTTGTTATGTTCAGTTACCATCAAAGGAACAAGTCTTGCTCATTTCTCAACTCAACCCAACTAATTCTTAAATCCCAATTAAATAGGGTCAGTCTCTTAATTGTTTCCTACTCACGTTGAAATGTTTCTCACTCCTCTTTTTTTTTTTTTTTTTTTTTGTGTGGGGGTAACACATGTTGACTTTTGTCAATGAAGGCACTGTCTTTGATTAAAACAAGCAGCTATAAATATCTTCTTACTAATCCTTTCTGGCTTTGTTGGTTTTCCCTAGCTTTGGCTCATGCTAGTTTATTGCAGATGTTTTTGGCACAGAGATGATGACTTGTTTTACTATTTACATATTAGATGTAAAGGATTTAATATAATGGCTTGTTAAATTTCAATATGCAGGATCATCAGAGAAAAAATTGACTCCAATTGAAGAAATGTCTCTTGACTTGAAAACGTAAGTCAATTTATTAAAACCTGGAAATTCTATTTTATCATGTGGCATGTTAACATAATGTATACCTCCTTTTTTTTTAGGAAATGGTGAAATTCAAAATATTTTAGGCTGCAAACCTTTAAGACATCTAAGGCTCTGCTAATAGTAAACATTGACCTAGAACCCTAAGATGATGGATCTAGAAATTGACAATGATCAAATGTAGTTATACTGTTCATATTACTTATGAAAAGTATTTATTTAAAAAGCACAACAAAGGAGGGTGCAACTGTAGTAAATGGGAACTATACAAAAGAGCCAAAAAGATAGAAAAAACAAGAAAAGACAAGGCACAAGAGTTTTATAGAGATTTAAGAAGAATTTCAATTGTACTGGAAAATGTCCTTTCCCTAAACAATGTGCCTTGTTGTCCTTTCTCTCCAAAGAGTCCACATTAAGCACAAAGGGATTGACCTTCAAATTTCTTCACCAGTATGCTTTCCAAAATACCCCTTCCAACATGATCAATGATCCACTACTGAGCCTGGCATCACCCAACTTTCCCCAAAGAGGCTTAGCCCTACTGTCCACATCTCTAGAGCCATTGAACAATGAAGAAACACATACAACACCAATCCATCAGAACTATGTCATTTCTCCATAAATTATCAGTTAGAATTTTCTCCAAAGCTGTGATCCAAGTGAAGAATGCAATCCCCAGGCAGAGCTTTTACCCTCCATATGCTTCTCTAAGGTCATTCCCTCATCACAACACCTTGTAATAGCCTTTGACCTGAAAACCCTTTGTTTTTGAAGGAAGCCAAACCATTCTATCTACTCCATCCTGTCTGAGTCTGATAGAATATAAATCCTTCAAGAAATTATCCAATGATTCAACTTTCCAATCTTGAATTACTCTTAGGAATGAAAGATACCAATGAATACTTTCATTAGCCCTCTCCATGTAATCTATCACTCTTGTTGCATGTCTGTCTGTCTCTAGCAATCAGAGGTAGTTTTTATACCAATTCATGTTATGCTTTAAGTTGTGTCATCAATAAGTTTTCATAAATTTTCTTCAGTAATTCTAATTTTTGGTGAGGGTAAGATTGCATGTTCAATTACACTAGCCAGCTGTGGCACTTTTTCAGACTGAAGTCAGCCATAGCTGAACTTGCTTGTAACTTCTACTGCAACTTTAGCCCCTTGAACGTGTTCTGAGCAGTCACTATTGGCAATCATTCATGATTGTTCTCTCCTGCCATTTAACCTTAAAATAGTTGTTTGATCAAACTATGTAAACGAGTGAAACAGCCTTACAAAAAAGGATTTAAAAAATCCACAAAAGGTAGCTTTGTGAGCCAGACAGATGGGCATGGGCTACCATGATGGGTTAAGATCTGTAAAATTATTATGCTCAATTTATTTTGATCTCTGAACTATGTTCTGTTTGGATAACAGGGGTATTGAGATTACTGAAGCTCTGCGAATGCAGATGGAAGTTCAGAAAAGGCTGCACGAACAGCTTGAGGTATGAAATATTTCCTGAGAAAAGGATTTCCTTTTCAATTTATATTGGAAATCTGTTTCCTGTTTAGGTCAGCTTTACTTTGCCTTTGCAGCCATCTATGGCAGTGTGAAAAAAGTGACATGGTACAAGAGATCTTCTTCTGCCCCTGTTTAGCACTTTTGGCATTGCTCAACATGGGTTGGAGCATGTGACCTTTAAATATAAAATATATATTTTTTCTTTTATCTAAGTGGTCTCTTTTCTACTAAATTATACAGGAATTGCACCTCATTGTTGTTTTCTAATATACTTAATTCCTGGTTTTCTGTATCTGTAGTTTGTGGTGTAATATTATATCTCTAAGTTCTGAGCAGATTCAAAGAAATCTACAATTGCGAGTAGAAGAACAAAGAAGGTATCTGGGGTTAGTGTTGACACTAGGTAATCTGTGTATCAGGGGTATATTAGATTGCTGGGACTTGTTGGCACTGGGAAATACTAATTTAACTGACCTGGGAAAAGTTGCTGCTGCATTGTTTGTTTAGAAATTAGGTCTCTTTGCAACATTTAGTTTGCAATTTTACTGGCCACTGCCATAATTTTGGTTGCTGGATTGCTTTTGCTCATTGAATTAAGGATGAAAGCATAAGGTGTTCTTGTGAACATT
Source organism: Quercus agrifolia (assembly GCA_029955455.1). Lineage (NCBI taxonomy): Eukaryota > Viridiplantae > Streptophyta > Magnoliopsida > Fagales > Fagaceae > Quercus > Quercus agrifolia. The sequence goes on along the minus strand of JARQAD010000007.1, from coordinate 38,702,224 downwards.
CATAACTACAAATATTTCAGGTTGTGCTGAGCATGTGCGGACATATGTATCTCAGCTGTAGTCCCCTCCCCCACCTTTTCTTCTTATTATTATTTTTTTCTTCCTTAGATTGCTGGTTTGCTGTATCTGTAGTTTCTGGTTTAATATCGATATCTCTAACTCCTGAGCAGATTCAAAGGAATCTACAATTGCGAATAGAAGAACAGGGACGGTATCTCCAAAAGATGTTTGAGAAGCAATGCAAGCCTGGTGTTGACAAGCTGAAGACATCAGCAACCACTTTGGAGAACCCCTCAACTCCATCATTGGATACAGTCCAAGAGTCCCCTGCCAAAAGCGAACTGGATGCCTCTCAGGTAGACCATGGTAAAACAGGAACTGATCCAGTCAATGCCAACACTGCATTGGAAGAAAGTTCACAGGAGCTGGGTGGAAAGCATAAGGTATCCGAAGCCAATGATCCAGAGAACTCCGAGCCAGATGCTTGTGAGTCTAGTTCCCAACCCTCAAAGCGTCCAAGAACAGATGAGTAAATTACATTGTCTGCCAAATCTGCATTGGACTGACAAGGCCATAGTGATTATTGGAAGGTTTCATTGTTTGAGTGAGACAAAGCTGACCGATGGATAGAGCTTTGGACTGGGATCTCTCGTCTTTCTATTATCATATATTCTCAAGGATGATTAGCGTTTGAACTTTGAAGTTAAGTTTTGATCATAATGTTCTTCAACCTTCTTAATTGCACTCTTTGAGTTAAGCGAGGATGAGGATGCATAAAGAATTGTTGAGAGAACCCCTGCTAATTATGCCTGCATAGGACTCTATTTGTAGTAAAAAGACATTATCCTTAATTTTAAGCTATCAACAATCATGTTACTGCCAAACAATATATATCTCATGATTTATACCACAATGCTCGGTGGCGTGTTCATTTTGACCAGTCAATCATTCAAGGCTTTCTTATTTTCAGAAGATGTAGTTTTTGCTTAATCAACATAAGATGTGGGTTCAGATATGCAAGCATGGATGCCATACAAACCATTTAGTCTATAAGCAGGTGGTTGTGTAATTAGGGTGGACAAATCGACTAAATTGGTTAAGGCACCAGCCACTTTAAAGATAGGAAATGATCGACCAACCTATTTCGTCATACAATATATGTAGCTTTAAAGAGACATTTGTTAGTGTTGAACAAGTTTAGAGGGTGTAAATTTTTTTTTTTTTGGGTTGAGAAAAAGAGGGTGTCAGGCTTCTCATTGACTCATTGGCATTTCACTATCATGATAAGAACTGCATTAGTAAAAAATGTGGAATGTTTGCACTCGGTACAAATCTAATGAAACAGACACGAATATTTAAAGTGGTTTCCAAATGGAGAACTGGTGCCTCACATGAGTGACGTGAATTGAGATGCTTAATGCGTTAATGTAAAAAGAAAGAAAGATGCATTATGGTCTCTGAATCATAGTAGTTCTGTCTGGTCTCATACTGGAATGGATGGAATCCAGTGGTTATGGATTGGTTTTAGGGATATTAGAAATTTTATTACATAAAACTTACAAATTGACATGTCATCAATTCAAACATTCATTTATCATGTGGTTGAAGCTCACAAATCATATTTATTGCCATGTCAGTTTTTAAGTTTCTTGAAGTGAAATTTGTAGTACTTTTAGCATTTTCTACTTTTAGATTTTGGTTGAGTTGTAATCTAAAATTAGATCTCATGAAGATCTTGGATTAGTGGGTTTGATCCCGTAATATACTCTTTTTTATGCCTATGTTTTTATACCTTCGAATCATGTGTATATGTAGTACGGTCATAAATATTTTCAATTTTTTGATGTGTCAATGTCTCACATTTTAATTTTTTGAACCTGGTCATAACTTGTGGAAAGAAAGATTTATTTTATTTTTTCAAACAAAACATTGTACGTATGAAATATGATCTAAATATTGTTTACAGGATACCTGGTATACTCGATTAATATCAATGGAATAAATTTGATATTCTTGGACCTCTCTAACATTTTTAGGCTGTCAAAGGAAAAAAAGAAAATGCTTAAATTTCCAGTGGTTGGGTTGCCTCCATTTGAAATATGAGTGTGCTAATCCCAACTCCATGACCTGATTGCTCTACACTAGAGTCTGCAAAAATGCTTTAATAGATTTGTGAGATTGGAAGCGGAACCAGCAGCAGGCCTAAGCTGTTTCAGCGAATGAAAGTGCTCTCCTTCAAGGGAATAAGATAAGGTGCCTTGCTAAGTTGAAGCACTTTCCTACTGGAAGGAACTTGATAATTAGTTGCTCTACACTACGGTAATAAGAAGTACTCTTTCTTAGTTGAATTTCCTCCCAATATAGGACACTATATATAATAGCTTTTTGAGTAGAAGAGGAGGATATCATTATAAAATGGACTCTTCCATGTGGCTTTGAATATACTCTCACCCATCAAATCAACGCTGTGAGCAAATCAGCTTCCATGGTTTAATCTTCACCTCCTTGTTCGAAGGACAGTTATTTGCCCCAATGTAAATGTTAGAGCATTCACATCTCAAATGCCAAATGTAAGCATTTTTTAGCATTTAAGCCCAAAATCTCCACTCCATTAGAAATTGTAAAAGCCAAGTATTACAAAAAAATTTGCAATACTACTACAGTGCAATTCTACATATAGAATTGCACTGTAATTGAATGGTAAACTCTCATATTATTATTTAATTCTCTCTCTCTCCTACTTTTTATTAAATGCACTGCAGCTAATGTGTTGTACCATAGATGATGGTGATTTTAGGATATATTATTTTAATGTGTTGTATTATAAAATAAAAGTTGGGATGTTGAAGTATTGTAAAATGATATTGTATAATTAATAAAGTAGTTTTTTGGGATGATAAAGTAGAATAGGATGACATTTTGGGGTGTGAATGCTCTTATATAGGGCTCCAAAAAAATAAAATAAAATAGAGCTTTCTAATGAAAATTGGAGATTATATTGGTCACCCAAACGTACACAAAAATGAAGTTTTGTTGTGGTTTTCATGGTTGTTGATAGGTTCTTGTCCCATGATGTTAATGTTTCTCTTACTTTCTTCTTTGCTTTTAATTTCAGTTCTTGTCAAGATGCATATATTCTTTTTACTTTTAAAAAGAAACCTTTTGGAAATATCAAATTTGGGTGGAGTATTGTTACTAGCAAACTTCTGGGTTGGTTCAGATAAGGTGAGTTCAGATTCGACTTCTTTGAATATATGTCAAATTGGGTACGAATTAGAATTTAAATGGGTTGCAAAACTTATAACCGTTACTGTTATCATTGATTGGCATGGTTGGGTCAAATCTAGTATAACTTGTATTTTTTTTTTTTCACAAACAAAAAATTTAAATAAGCAATAAAAAAGTAGAGCATATATTTTGTTGTCTTCCGTTCAATACAAACAAGAGAACAAAGAAACGGAAACACTAAAAAAAAAAAAAAAAAAAACACATAAATCTTAAATTTGTACTTAATTTATTAGTATAATATTTTCACAAAAGAATAAATGAAAAACCGGATGTTGTAGACCAAATATCAACCTTAGATGCCGTTGTTGTAATATATAAAACATTAAATAAAGTTATAAGAGTAAGAATCAATATTTCAAATTACATTTGAAAAGGAAATCATGGTAGGATTATGGATATGTTACGAAGAACAGTATTTGTTTAGTCCAAGTAATTTATCTAGAAATAATATCACCGTATATCTTTGGTGTAATGGTCACTTTACAAGTATAAGTGCTTGTGGAGTGTGGTGGGCAAGGGCCGAGATTCAAGTTTTCAGGAGGGAGACTCACACACATATACACTTAGATTAGGTTAGAGTAGAATTCTATCTTGTATATATATATAAAAAAAAAAAAATCTAAAAATAATTAATGCTATAGACATACTACAGATATTTTATTAAAAAAATGTGATATTTAATTTTTTTTAATAGTCAATTCTCTTAAAGATTTTTAGTGGTTTTTATGTAATAAATATGACTAAAGAAAACATTGATTTAAAAGTCGAAAGCAAATAAAACAAACAAGTAATTGAGGCTTCTTGCTACAGTTTAATTTGTTAATTTGCACAAATTTTCTTTCTTTTTGTTGGAAAAGTTAAGGAATATATATATATAAGAAAAAAAAGGTACGAGTAGAAACAAACACATAAATTATGGGTGCTTTGGATGAAAAAATTACCTCCATAGTCAATGCCTAATGCAACGATATTTCGAAGGTTGATTAGGGATTGACAGATTTACTGCTGCTAAGCGAGAGTATGAGACCGATGAGGTAAATGGATTGTGCACGGTGTTGATGAAGGGAGATTAGCCTTCACCAGATTTAGATAAAAAAGCAAATTGAGAAGGGTGAAGAGGTGAAGAAAGTGAGAATTTAGAGAATGAAATATTTGAAAATCTAAACTTGTGAAACAAACAAACCGAAATAAGAAAATGAGATTTTTTTTTTTTAATTTTTTTTTTTTTTTTTTTGCATAAGAAACATGTCGACTCAACTTGACCCGCCCTATTCTTAGGTCGGGTTCGAGTTAAATAGTTTTTTTCCAAGTCTAAAAAATACTTTCATAAACTTTTTAATCCTCCAATTTTTGGCAGTTTAACTTCTAGGTCTAATTTCACAAGATCTACACGCTCTTCCTTAGATGCAAAGGCAAACACTTAGCTTTATTGAAAATGTAACTACAAATATCTCAAAAATTATATATATATATATATATATATCAATTCATACTGTATTTTTTTTCATATTATCTACGGAATCATTTTTTTTTTTGTTTTTGTTTTTTCAAGTTGAAGCTAGGCCGTCTCTCAAAAAAAAAAAAAAAAAGAAGTTGAAGCTAGGCTATAATGTGAAATGGGGTTGGTGACACATGCAAGGTGTGCATATATATAAAATAGTATACAGTTGTTGGTTTGTGTCGGAAGAGGTTCGCTTAGCGTCAGCCTTAAACGCCTTTGAATCCAAGCTAGCTGTGCTGTGTATACATATTTGACACCGCAAGCAAACCAAACTATCCCCTCCCACCTATCGCTCGCTAACGTCTCTAATACTCAAACATACGACTTCCCAACTCACAGTTGGTAGAGCAACACTACTTTCGAACTCAACAGTACTTGCACCCAATAGCTTTTATAATACCTCCTTCCACCTCCTCTCTTCTCACTCGCTCTCATTACTCTCTTTCCTTTTGCTTGCCATGGCCTCCCACACCATGGCTGGTGGCTTAGTTACTGGTTCTAACGCCCGAAATGAAGTCAATGTTTTGCATGGTGACGAGGTATCTCCTTCTTTTATCTCTTCTAAAACTCTCTTTTGTGTTAAAGTTACTCTTAAAAGTTTAACAGTGTAACAAATTCACTTTTGTATGGCAGCAACGGCCTCCAACTCGTCAGTCTGTGTCAAAAGTTTGTCGAGTTTGTGGTGACGAGATTGGATACAAGGAAGATGGTACGTTGTTTGTGGCGTGTCATGTGTGTGGATTCCCGGTTTGTCGTCCTTGTTATGACTATGAAAGAAGTGAAGGGAACCAGTGCTGTCCTCAGTGCAACACTCGCTATAAGCGTCAAAAGGGTTAGCTTATCATGCTCTAATTTAGTCTCATTTTTATATAAACATCATGTTTTCAATGAGAATGAGACTCATTACATAATGTTTTCTGGTTTTCTCTCTCCAGGATGTCCTAGAGTTGCTGGAGACGAGGAAAACTTTGATGCAGATGATTCTGATGATGAATTTCAGATTAAGAGTCGCCCTGATGACTCGGAAAAGCAACATGCCATTAACCATTCGGTAATTTCATATAAATTTCAAGCTATATACCAATTCGTATTGTGGGATAAATAAGATTTATAGTTGTCTTTGAAATAGAGAGCCTATAAGTTGGGCCAATGTGATGATCTGTAGCTAATTTCAATGCTGCAGAAGATAGGCCAAAAGCTGGTGTTTTCCCCTCTAATATTTAAAACCTTTCAATACATCAATTATCTGTTTAAACTGGTAATACATAGGTACAGTTACTTGGATTCCTCAATTGAATTCAACAAATAAAGAAAAAATAATTTTATTCTTTTCAAGAACAATTAAAATCAATCACGTGGTTTATTGGTTAATACAACAATATTATTGAATTCAATTGGGAAACCAAACTATAATATTGTACCTAAATTTTACCTTTAACTATAACGCAATGAAAAAAAGAAAAAGAACAAAGTAATATTGGCTAACAAATTATATATGCGGGCTTTTATGGCTCAACAACCAAGTTTGTTTCTCTTTAAAATAGATCTCAAAGATAAAAAAATGTGCTAAAATTAAGTCATTTATGGTCCATTTTCATCATACATTCAAAAATAAGAGTGAACTCAAACGGTAGGGAAGGACTCTTAAGGTCAAGGTGATGAATTTTGCAGGAAAATGGGGATTATAATCATCCACAGTGGCATCCTACTGGTTCGTTCGCTGGAAGTGGTAGGTGATCTTTCAACATGTTTCAGTTTTTCATTTTCAAGGGATTAATTTGTTTCTTCTATTTATTGATTGATCTATGTTTTTTTGGATGGGGCATAGTTACTGGAAAGGATTTTGAAGGTGATAGGGAGGCCTACACTAGCGCAGAATGGAAAGAGAGAGTAGAGAAGTGGAAAGTTAGGCAAGAAAAGAAAGGTTTAGTAAGCAAAGATGATGGAAATACTGATCAAGGAGATGATGATGAGTACCTGTAAGTGGTTTATGTTTTCTCCTCAATTTTGTTGGCCTTCAATTCTAAGACACCATATCTTAAAAATATGCAAGCCATTCCATTTTTTTAACATCTCCAATCCTGCTATGCACACAATAACCTGCTAAATCATTTTTGAACAACTAACACAAATGTTTTCCTTTGCGTTGAAGAAAAAATTATTGTTATTTAAGTTAGTTTACCCTCCACAGCAATTTCTACTTATCCCACAATGAAATGCTTATTTTACAAAAAATATTATTGAGAAATTTTATATTTTGAAGTATGATGGTTACTATAAATTTTATTGCAAAAACTTGTAAAAATTAATGTGTCAACTTTTGAACATATTACTTAAAGGTAATTCATGGATCTTTTTATTATCTTGTTGGTGTGACACCTATCACATTTATTACCAACAAGTTTTCAAGCATTTATTTGTGATAAAATTGGAAGTACCTCTAATGTTTTTCTGTTTGGAACTATGCACCAACTTAAACACTATCGTTTATCAACAAAAACTTAAAACACTTTCCTTTTACAGTTTGGCTGAAGCCAGGCAACCATTGTGGCGTAAAATTCCAATCTCCTCAAGCAAAATCAATCCATATCGCATAGTCATTGTCATCCGGCTTGTGGTTCTTGCTTTTTTTCTCCGCTTTCGAATTTTAACTCCAGCATATGATGCTTATCCCTTATGGCTCATCTCAGTAATTTGCGAGGTATGGTTTGCCTTCTCTTGGATACTTGATCAATTCCCTAAATGGTTCCCCATCACCCGGGAAACATATTTAGACCGCCTGTCCTTGAGGTTTGAGCGTGAGGGAGAACCAAACAAATTAGCCCCAGTTGATTTCTATGTCAGTACTGTTGACCCCCTCAAGGAACCACCAATCATAACAGCAAACACAGTTCTTTCCATCTTGTCTGTCGATTACCCTGTCGATAAAGTGAGCTGCTATGTATCAGATGATGGTGCATCCATGCTACTTTTCGATTCATTAGCAGAAACTGCTGAGTTTGCAAGAAGATGGGTTCCATTTTGCAAGAAGTATAGCATTGAGCCCAGGGCCCCTGAGTTCTACTTCAGTCAGAAGATTGACTACTTGAAAGATAAGGTTCTGCCCACTTTTGTAAAGGATCGCAGAGCCATGAAAGTAAGCAAACAGATCAAAAACAAATATTTCTCTGTATAAACTTTTTTCAACAGTTCCCCAACAACCAAATGAGGCCTAAGTGAATGCTTGTGATGTATTGCAGAGAGAGTATGAAGAGTTCAAAGTAAGGATTAATGCATTGGTGTCAAAGGCTACAAAGAAACCAGAAGAAGGATGGGTGATGCAGGATGGTACCCCATGGCCTGGGAACAACACCCGTGATCATCCCGGCATGCTTCAGGTTTTCCACCCTCCCTACTCTGTTTTTATCAGATGAACTATATGTTATCATATGTGACTCTTCCAAGTCCTAATTGACTTTTAGCTTCTGTCTGGATTTTGGGTTGAGTTCCTGTTAAAAATGCTTGTGGAAATGCTACTTTCTTTGCAGGTATATCTTGGAAGTGAGGGTGCACTAGATGTGGAAGGTAAGGAGTTACCACGGCTAGTGTATGTTTCACGTGAGAAACGTCCTGGCTATCAACACCACAAGAAAGCTGGTGCCATGAATGCTCTGGTGAGTATATCTTGAAATTCAAACAATTTTAAACCGAGTCCAATTGGGATAACTACTAATTTTTATAACTTGGCTCCCCAAAAATTATCAATAGGTTCGAGTTTCTGCAGTGCTTACCAATGCACCTTTCATGTTGAATCTGGATTGTGATCACTACATCAACAATAGCAAGGCTGTAAGGGAAGCCATGTGCTTCTTGATGGATCCCCAACTGGGAAAGAAACTATGTTATGTCCAGTTTCCTCAAAGATTTGATGGTATTGATCGTCATGATAGATATGCCAATCGCAATATTGTGTTCTTCGATGTAAGTAATACAAATTATAAAGATTTTGTCATCTCAAAATTGATTATCATTACTAATCTGCATCAAAATTTGTGCAAATGACTCAGACTAATGCCTTCAATGTTATTTGGTTACAGATCAACATGAAAGGCCTAGATGGCATTCAAGGCCCGGTATATGTTGGCACTGGATGTGTCTTCAACAGGCAGGCATTGTACGGCTATGATCCTCCAGCATCTGAGAAGCGGCCAAAGATGACATGTGACTGCTTGCCTTCATGGTGCTGCTGCTGTTGTTCTGGTTCAAGGAAGAAGTCAAAGAAGAAAGGTGAAAGAAGCCTGCTTGGGGGACTCTACACCAAGAAGAAGAAAATGGGAGGGAAGAGCTATGTGAGGAAAGGGTCTGGATCTATGTTTGATCTTGAAGAGATTGAAGAAGGGCTTGAAGGCTATGATGAGTTGGAGAAATCATCACTCATGTCTCAAAAGAACTTTGAGAAAAGGTTTGGACAATCACCAGTTTTTATTGCTTCCACTCTTATGGAAAATGGTGGCCTTCCTGAAGGGACTAATCAAGCATCACTTGTTAAGGAGGCCATTCATGTTATCAGTTGTGGGTATGAAGAGAAAACTGAATGGGGCAAAGAGGTGAGTAGCTCCTAAATCCCCTATATTTGGATTCAAAGGTTCTTTATAAATTTAACTCCCCTCAATTTACCCTTCCTATTTTTAACCACCCAAATATACCAGAGAAGTGCCAAAAGAATTTGGACAATTTTCTAGAATTTCAGCATAATGGTATTTGGTTTTACAAATAGTAGGATTGGCAAACCAGAAATTTGAAATTAATTGCATGATTAAAAAGAACTATATGACTTGTAGATGACACACAATGACAAATTTTCCTATTACAGATTGGGTGGATATATGGTTCGGTCACAGAAGATATTTTGACAGGCTTCAAAATGCACTGCAGAGGATGGAAATCAGTGTACTGCATGCCAAAGAGACCTGCATTCAAGGGATCAGCTCCAATAAATCTATCAGATCGTTTACACCAAGTTCTTCGATGGGCTCTTGGCTCTGTTGAAATTTTCCTTAGTCGCCATTGCCCACTATGGTATGCTTATGGAGGAAAGTTGAAATGGCTAGAAAGGCTGGCTTACACTAACACCATTGTTTACCCATTCACTTCCATTCCTCTACTTGCATACTGCACCATTCCAGCTGTCTGTCTTCTTACTGGAAAATTCATCATTCCCACGGTAAGCATGCTAAAATTTGTTTCAGCAATGACAATTATGAAGGAATGATTTCTAGGCATTTTGAGCATAACAAGCAATATGCTAATCAATCACCTTGATCCATAAAAAACTGCTTGGCCTTCAATTTTTGTGTGGACAATGTTAGAAGAAATATTCGAATGGGTGAATCTAGAGATTGAAGAAAAGTATCTTCTACCGATTAAATATGCTGTTAGTTAAACTGGAACACTGAAATAGGCCTTTGGAATTTATTACCCTCATATTGGATGTCATTAAAAAAAGTTGCACACTAACATATACCAATTCTGATGCAAAATATTTTAGCCACAGAAGCTCTAATCAGATTCTTATTATTTTGATCTGCAGCTGACCAATCTTGCTAGCGTATGGTTCTTGGCTCTTTTCCTGTCCATCATTTTCACCGGTGTGCTTGAGCTCAGATGGAGCGGCGTTAGCATTGAGGACTGGTGGCGTAACGAGCAATTCTGGGTGATTGGTGGAGTGTCGGCTCACCTTTTTGCTGTATTCCAAGGCCTCCTCAAGGTCCTTGCTGGAGTTGACACCAACTTCACCGTGACATCAAAGCAAGCCGATGATGATGATTTTGGGGAGCTCTACCTCTTCAAGTGGACCACCCTTCTAATCATACCAACCACTCTTATAATCATTAACATGGTGGGGGTCGTGGCTGGAATTTCAGATGCTATTAACAATGGCTATGGCTCATGGGGTCCATTATTTGGGAAGCTATTTTTTGCCTTCTGGGTCATTGTTCATCTTTATCCTTTCCTCAAAGGTTTGATGGGAAGGCAAAACAGGACTCCTACCATAGTAGTCCTTTGGTCCGTACTTCTTGCATCAATTTTCTCACTGGTTTGGGTTCGAATTGATCCTTTCCTGCCTAAGCAAACCGGCCCTATCCTTAAACAATGTGGGGTGGATTGCTAAACAGTCTTTTGGTCACCTTTGCCTTCAATCGTTCTCATTATAGGTTTCTGGCTTTATGACACCTTTCGATTGTTTGTTTGTTCAAATATTCATATGCTTCCAAGCATAGTGTGATGTGTATAGTCATGAGAGAGTGAAGAGAGAGATTTTGATGCTAAATGCGAAAGGGGGGACTACTTGCAATATGTACAATTGAAAACTATATACGAAACACTTGAGATATTACATATATGTTCTAGTGTTACTTTTGTGCATTGCATCTAACAATGTCTTCTGGTTATAAACTACCTCCCTATATATATATATATATATATATATATATATATATATATAGAGAGAGAGAGAGAGAGAGAGAGAGAGAGAGAGAGAGAGGACATAAGTTAGGTATAATACTTATTTAACATGTTTCTAGGATTTTTTTATTTCAAATAACATGTTCACAATGCTCTTAGATTAGGGTTTATCACCTTAGACACACATATTCACTATGTTTTAATTTCAATCATTTTACTCCATGTTTGCTTGCTTAGAATAGGGTGAAAGCTTAGAATAGGGTTTTCACCATGCCTATCATGAGTTCTTGTTTTAATCACATGTGATTGGATGCTATAACTATTATTCAATGATGTGAAAAATTGTCACCAAAGTCTAGAAGATTGTTTTAACTAGGCAGGGTGGGTGTCTACCACCTTTCCATCTCGTAACCTAGTCTTCGAACTTAGATTAAGGGTTAGTAGATTATACTTACTTTGTACTTCTCAATCTTGTTAGGGTCATATTGATGTAATTGGCTAATCCTTTGACAAAACACACTTTACTTGTAATTTGGTAGATTTAAGATGGGTTTAGTACTTCAAGAAACAAGTGTTCAAGTTTAGTATTGAGGCCATGCAAGTCTGATCTAGAAACAAGTGAAAAAGTACTGTTCATTAAAGCTTGACAGATATTTTGGCAGTTCGAGGTTTAATGCTGAAGCTCGATAGAAGCTAAATCTGTCGAGAATTACAAAATCAGACATTTTAGAGTTGATTACACGCATATCCTTGAGTATTTGTATAGGGTTTCTTTTCTCACAACCTTAGACATATATAAAGATTATTTTAAGGGTCGTCTCATGAGATGCAAGGTGATTGTTACATGCATATTGTGACCGGAGACAATTTGCCATAGTTCATCTTTCTCTCTGTAGAAGTTGTTGCGTCTTTACGCTAAGGGTTTTGTGACCAATGAGGTTTTTGATTTTCATGTTGATGAGCTGAAGAACTTTGCAGCCAACATTCTTTCTCAAGTTGGTGTGTTAGTCACAGACTAGGATCCATGCATCATTGGTTAGTCACGTATTGGGATTTGTGTATTAAATGGAGAGATTGCCGCTACATTACAAGTCCAATTGGGTATTGAGGTAAGCGTTCAACTGTAGGTTGGTATTAGGTACTGGGTTCCTTTTACTTGTAATCGTTTGTTTTGATAATAGTGGATTATCGAGAGTGGTAATCTTAAAATCACCCGGTGGGGTTTTGCCTTAGTGGTTTTATCCATTCGTAAACAAATTACCCATGTCAAATTTAATTTCCGCTGCATTTAGTTATTTGGTGATTTGTTTGTGCTACCACACCATTGCATGTTAAAATTGAATTAATTAATTCACTTGGTTAATTAATTAATTGAATTGCCATAAGGGGTCAATACGTTTTTAGCCTATCAAATCTCTAGATTGTAATTAAGAAACAAAGCCATATACTTTTTTTAGATTGTATCTAAAACTAAAGCCATGTAATTTTTTGGTTATTTTCATGAGATGTACAATTTCAATTCATTAATAAAGAGAAGTGTTATTTTCAATTTAAGTTTATTATTGTCTCTATTAAAACAAGTGGCGACTCCATTGTAATGACCCACATTTACGATAGCCATATTTGCGCTATATTCCAAAAGGACTAGTCTAATTACATTTGGCACTCCTTGTAATCACTTATATAGCTAAGATCCACCTAATAAACACCAAATGCTGGACTCAACCCACACCTACAACACAACACATACTCATACAATCCAATCTAATCACATCCACAAAATTTGGGGTATTACAATCTCTCCTATTTAAATTCTTGTGTCCTCATCGAGCCCACATTATGATGTTGTGCCTCTAAGCCACATGACATTATTAGGTTGCCACATGACATTATTTGGGGTACTAATGCCTTAAAATCCTATTGTATGACATCAACTATTAAAGAATAAAAGTTGTTATATTTTATAAGATTACATTAACATGAATATTTGGACATAATTTTATAAGTCCATTAGATGCATAGTGTGTGATTTAGGCATCGAGATATGATTTGTATGCAGAAAATCAAAATCAAACTTCCTTGTAAACTCAAAATCATAGTTCATAGAGGTGATGAAACTGGTTTTTTTATCTGCGAAGACTATAACATATCAGCTAAGATGATTTATCTTAGTCATGAAGTAGAGACTTCTAGTTGATGTGTTGGTCTGTCTTAAATGTGTAAGATACATAAAACTGGATTGCTATAAGATTTATTATTCTATTAACAACTACCATATGTATAATTAATCTCATGACTTCTATTTTTATAAACTCTTAATCTTGAGAGGATTATAAACCTAATCATTAAATGTAGGTTGTTTTGATATATCAGAAGTGAGATCCTAATATAACGGTAAAATCTAAATCTTTCCACTTGTTTAACAACATGGGGGCCAATAAATTAACTTATTATCCATAGACCAATCCTTGGGGATGCCTAAAGCTGCAATAAAGCCCTCCTATCAAATCTAACACAACCAAATTTCAAGAATCTCGTTCTACCCATGAAACCCTAACTTTAGTTTAAAAGCCCATATTCAGCAACTAAAGAGTTACAACATTATGAGTTCTTTGGGTAAAAATAATGGCATTAAAGAGTCTTCACCCTTTTCCTTACCACCGCTATCAAATCTCCTTCTTGTTGTATATGAAAAATAATTTCAAACTTAATGTATTATGTATATTCTTCCACCCTTTGTTGTTTAGCACCTTGATTTCCCTCTTGTAATGCACCACTAGCCGAATATTGGAATTTTGGGCTTCACTCTCTCAATTGAATCATATTTTAAAGAACCCTAGAGGAGTTTTAGGCTAATTTTACCTATTTTTTGGCCATTTCAAAATTTTCCTCGACAATAGTCACCCAATGATGATTTGTATCAAGAAGTTTTATTTTTATTTATTTTTTTATACATCATAAATGAGATAATATCATATAATAAATTTTAAAAGAAAATACACCACACCATCCAAAGGTCATGCATTCAAGTTTGTTTGGTCCTTGTAGACACCTCATTTGTACCCCTTACGACTTGAGCTCCCATTCTCCAATGATGATATCACTAGATGGCTCTAGGACTGATCTAGGCCTAGCCAAAGGAACTCTTTAGTTGAAGGATTTTTTGGGAGAGAAATTTTTTACATAAACCCTAAGCATAAGTACGCAACCTTGAGTATGAGTAAATAGCCTCGAGCATGTGTATGCATATACTTAAGTCATGCGTATGTAGCCTCGAGCATGCATACGCATTAAAGCTATGTAAGGAAAGTTTTTTATGGAAAATGCAACAGAGCTAATTCGATATTGCATGGTAAAGCCCTTCCCCTTCTCTCTGAACACTATAAAAAAGTTTCACGTTGCCCTATTCCCAAAACACACAGAATCTACTCCAAAAAAGTGATTCATAAGAAACTTTTTACTTCATAAACTAAAGTTGCTTGGTCGAGACCTTTTTCGGGTCTAAGCCTTCTAGTTAAGCTTACTAACCTTCTGGTTTTTGTCTTGATAGATTGACCGAGGGGAGTAGTTAAAATCAATGCTCCAAGAGCTCTTATGTTGAAGGTAAGGGTCTAACCTAATCTCTTTCATTTTATTGTTTTTGTTTCCTATTTTGATTGCTTTGATAATCTTCTATGTAGTGTAGCTTCTATAGTGACATTTTCCCTGCCCAAAAGTGTTATCAATCAGCAACACTGACCCATAAAACAAAGAATGTGTGATTAATATGAATCTTATTATAATCTGAAAGAAAACTTGTAATTTGCATATAAATCTGTAAGTCTCTCAACCTTAAAAAATTTCAAGCTAAATTTCTGCAATAGATATCAACCATAAATGAAAAGAAAATTGCCTCAACTTAAAAAAAAAAAAAAAAAAAAATTTAAGAGTTAACTGAAAGAGATTGTTAACCTATGTTTGTGTCTGCCTTGAGAGAGAAAGAGATGTAAAACTTACAGAGTTAATAGGCGAAAAGACAGAAATACCCCTATACAATTTTAGCCTACCTACAGTGTTGAGAAAAAAAGACTAAAAAGCCCCCCACTTTTTCTCTAGCTAACAAATAAAGTTACAAGCAAAAAAGTAATTTCCACTAGGTGTGATAGCAGAAGATTATAAAGGGGAAGACCAAAAAGTGGTTCAAGCTTCAAATTTTTTTTCTCAGCTCACATATATCTGTAGGGGCAGCAAATCAGATACAATCAAAGGAAAGATTAATGGATCCAACGAATTGTTAAGAAAGAGAGAAGAATTTTATTTTGGAAAAAAAGAAGAAAAGATGGAAGATTTTATGAAATGCATTTACATGGGTAAGAATCACACACCTTTTCTTTCTCTCTGACTTCTTCTTTTCCTTCTTTCTTTTCTTTCTCTATCAATTTGGTCATGGCAGAGTTTTTATTTTTAAATTTTTTTTTGGGGACCTGAATCCTATGTTTGTGTTCATCTACAAAGAGAAGTCTAATTATTGTCTTCGTGTCCGTCAATAGAGTAGGTGGCTGACCAAAAAGACTAACAAATGGATAAGATTAGACAAAATAGAAGCAAAAGACAAAACAAACCCTTTCAGCCTAGTTGTATATTAAGGGTAAAAAAGTCAAGAAGGTGCTGGACAAAGTCAGTAAAAAAAAAAAAGGTGCTGAAACAATAAACAAATAGCAGACAAGGTGGAGGACTAATTCTTTATTGGAAAGCAACGATCAATTTAAAAGTGGAAGGTTCAGATAGATACTACATTGATGCGGTGATTGATAAAGATACAGGGAATGAGTGGAGATTAAAGGGCTTTTATGGTGAATCAGAGACAACGAGACGTCAAGAAGCATGGACCGAGCTTAGGGCTTTGAACTCAAGACTTGAAAAGCCATGACTTTGTTACAGGGACTTTATGAAATTATTAGACAAGAGGAGAAACTTGGGGGTGCTAGAAGGCCTTATAATCAAATGCAGCAATTTAGGGAGGTGGGTTCATGGACTTGGGATTTGAGGGCTCCAAATATACTTGGAGCAAACACTTCAAAAATGGAGTTTCAATTTGGGAGAGGTTTGATAGGTGTTTGGTTAATAATAGTTGGTTTATGAAGTTTGGAGGTTCATGGGTGTTCCGTTTGTCATGTAATTCATCGGATCATGTTCCAATTCTTGTATTACTATCAGGTGTGAACCTACCTACCCAATTTTTTTTTTTGGTTCTAATAGATGTGGCTCTCAAATTCCAATTGTGAGGAAGTGGTGGTTTCGGCTTGGGGTAATGGGAGTGAAATCGAAGTAGAGGGTGAAATACTAAGAAAAGTGGAGAAGTGTGGGAAGGAATTGGGGCAATGGGAGAAAAATGTTTTTAGGAATGTGAGATTGGAACTGAGCCGTTTGAAAAAGGACCTAGCTAAAGAAGAGAGGGCAGCCATGGTTAGTGGGAAAAATTGTAGGGTGAGACAAATTAAAAAGGAGATTAAGGTGTTGCAAGATAGGGAAGCTATGATGTGGGTTCAACAATCACAAATTCTATGGGCAAATCAAGGGATAAAAATACTAAATATTTTCATAGTTGTGCCACAAAGAGATTCAGGAAAAACTCAATGGTAGGTATTAAGGATGTGGGGGTGTGTGTGGAGAACTAGTCAGGAGGATATTGGGGAAGTTATGGTGAACTATTACAAGTCTCTTTTTACCTCAATGGATGGGAGGGTCTCCACAAGCATCTTAGATTATCTGCCTATAGTGATTGATGAGGAGATGAATGAAAGTTTATGTCAAGAGTTTGAAGCAAGTGAAGTAGCTACTGCCCTCCAAGAAATGGCACCCCTCAAGGCACCTAGTCCAGATGGCATGCCCCCACTCTTCTACCAACATTTTTGGAGCACGATAAATCAAGATGTCACTTCCTCCATCTTGTCATGGTTGAACTCAGGTACTATACCTACTCCCCCAAACCATACTTTTATCACACTTGTTCCAAAAATAAACTCTCCTGAATATGCACACAAATTTTGCCCAATCAGCCTATGTAATGTCCTTTACAACATTTACTCCAAAGTTCTTGCAAATCGCCTCAAAAAATTACTCCCATCCATTATCATAGAACACCAATCAGACTTCACCAAAGGTAGATTAATTTCTGATAATATTTTAGTGGCCTTTGAGACTTTGCATAGTTTACAAAACTATAAGGGGGGTAATTATGGTTATATGGCACTAAAACTGGACATGAGTAAAGCGTATAACCGGGTGGAGTGGTATTATTTAGAGGGGGTAATGAAGAAGATGGGTTTTATGGAGAGGTGGATAAATCTTGTAATGGGTTGTGTGAAAACAGTATCATATTCGGTCTTGGTAAATGAAGAACCATGTGGGATGATTTTTCCTACAAGGGGGATTAGGCAGGGAGACCCACTTTCCCCCTTCCAATTTCTTCTTTGTACGGAAGGGCTGAATGGTCTAATTAAAAAGGCGGAGCTACAAGGTGATATCCATGGCTATTCTCTTTATAGGAGGGGTCCAAAACTAACGCGTCTGCTTTTTGCAGATGATCGTCTTATTTTTTGCAGGGCCACAATGGAGGAGTGTGATAATATCTTAGAGATACTAAAAGAGTATGAAGAAGCCTCATGTCAAAAAATGAATAGGAGTAAAACCTCTTTCTTTAGCAAGTCTACTCTGGAGGAGGTGAAGCATGGAATCAAGCTAGCCTTAGGTGTTCCAGAAATCTTGCACTATGAAAAATACCTTGGGCTGCCCTCCTTAGTTGGGAAGGGGAAAAAAGAAAGTTTTAACTACATCAAGGAAAAGGTTTGGTGGAAACTTCAAGGGTGGGAAGCAAAATTACTTTCACAAGCCGGAAGGGAAGTGCTCTTAAAGGAGGTCATACAAGCCATCCCCACTTACACTATGGGATGTTTCAAATTGCCGATGAGTTTGTGCAATGAAATTGAGGCTCTAATTAGAAGATTTTGGTGGGGCCTAAGAGGCGATTGTAGGAAAATCCATTGGGTTAAATGGGAAGAGATGACAAAATCTAAGACTATTGGAGGTATGGGCTTTTGAGACCTAGCTATGTTCAATGATTCTCTTCTAGAGAAGCAAGCATGGAGACTCTTGAATAATAAAATCTCACTATTTTATAAAGTGTTTAAAGCTCGTTTCTTCCCCAATTCATCACTTTTGGAGGCTATCGACTCAAGGATGGGGTCTTATGCATGGAAGAGCATACTTAGAGGAAGAGACGTCATTCAAAGGGGAGCCTTATGGAGGGTAGGGAGGGGAGGAAAAATAAATATTTGGCAGCATCGTTGGCTGCCAAGAAAACACCCAACGCTTCAACCTATTTTCCCATTGGAGAGTTTCGAAAATCATAACGTCGACTCACTTATTGACCCAAGCACAAGAAGTTGGAATGAGCAGATGGTGGATGGATTATTTGTGGAAGAGGATGCCAAGTTGATAAAGAAAATTCCCCTTAGTCAAACTCGTGACAGAAGACTCCTCGTATTGGTCGTACACTACCTCAGGAAATTACTTATGTAAGTCCGGATATAGGTTCCTTAAAGAAGAAGAGGAGCTGCAATTGAATGCTCAAATCCCTCCAATTTGTCATAAGCGTGTTTGGAAGGAAGTATGGCAGATGCAAGCCCCACCAAAGATAAAAAAATTTCTTTGGAGAGCTTGCCATAATGTACTTCCAACCAAACAAGCTTTGATGCGAAGGAAAATTTTAGAGGACTCGATCTGTGAAAGGTGTAAAATGGTAGTGAAGGATTCGGTGCATGCTTTATGGTCATGTCTAGAGCTAGATGTTGTGTGGGCTGATCAGGAAACGTGGGGGTTCAGGGGTGAAATTGATCTCACATGTGTCAAGGAGTTGCTATCACGGATTATAGAGAAAGGAAAATCACTGGAGCTGCTAGCATACATGGCCTGCACTGTTTGGAATCAAAGAAACAAGGTGAGACTCAATCTTCAAGCTAGTTCGCCGCACCAAGTTGCTGCATAGTCAGCAGAAATGTTGGCGCACTTCAGAGCAAGCACAGAAGCTTCAGGTATGCAGGTGAGAAGCAACGAAACTAGAGGTAACATATGGCAAGCACCACAAGCTGGTTTTGTGAAAGTGAATTTCGATGGAGCGGTCTTTGGTGACTTAAATAAGTCAAGTGTTGGAGTTGTAATAAGGGACAACAATGGGGCTGTTTTAGCTTCATGTTCAGAGAAGTTGTCTCAAGCGTATAAGGCAGAAGAGACAAAAGCATTGGCTGCCTGGAAAGCCTTGATGTTTGCTCATGAGTTGGGGTTCCAAAGGGTAATACTAGAAGGTGATGCTCTTGGTTTGATTCAAGCTTTGAAGTCACAAGAGTAGAACCTAAGCCCATTGGGTTTGCTGGTGGAGGATGTGAAAGTTTACTCGAATCATTTTCAAAGAGTGTTGTATTCTCATGTAAAGAGAAATGGCAATAGTGTAGCACATAGTCTGGCGAAACATGCTATAAGCATACCAGATTTACAAGTATGGATGGAAGATGTACCATCTCATATTGGTTTGTTTTTGTATTCGGATGTAACTCATTTTCATTAATAAAAGTACTTGAATTCTTTCTCAAAAAAAAAAAAAAAAAAGTAGACAAGGTGCTAGACAAAAAGGTGCATTCACGCTTTTTAATATAGGTAATAGTAGTTTGTTTGGATACTGTTTATTGTTGAAAACTGAAAATTAAAAACATTGTAACAAAATAATTTTTAAATGTGTGAATAGTGCCGTGAGACCCAATTTTAATGAAAATTTTGCTGAATTCCATACTTGTGGGTCCCGTGAACAATGCACGGGACTTGCTAACAGAGACACAAACACGCTGAAAAACGTTTTCAGCACAATCCAAACTAACACTAGATATGCTTTGTAAGAAAATTCAGCAAAAAAATAAAAAATGGTTAGAAACAAATAATGAGATTGAGTAGAGGAAAAATGATAAGGAAGTTTCCTGGAAGGAAAGACAATGGAGAAAAAGGAGGAGGTTTTTTGGTAAAAGTGAATTTAGGTTATGACATGTGAAGTATATAGTGAATCAGATTATGTACAAGAAATACTATCTAAGAAGTATACACTTGAATACATATATTAGAAATGAAGATTGCCCTCACTAGTGCTCAATTTGTGGTCAGCCCCACATATTATTCAAAAACTTTAAAAAAAAAAAAGGCTTATTGTACTAGGGACCTCTTCAATGGGACTAAACATCTTGAACAATCCATTCTAGGCCTGGCAGTACCTCATCCATACACTAATCAGTAATCACTACTTAAGCTTTGATTCCAATTTGTACTTATTTCTGATGCCCTGTAAGCTTGCTAATCGTTATATTGTCGAATTGGTCTGACAGGCAAGCATGGGTTTGAGCTGATAGTTCTTGTGCCACAAAACGCATGGTGGGTCGTGCCTCTGGAGTGTCACGCACACATGCTAAGGCTATGGTCACTACAAACACCACCTCCTCTGCTGTTTTGCCTGTGGGTGGTGGGAGTCTTTGGTCTAGAACATCCTTTAAAAGAAATTCTATAGTGTCTAAAACTGGTGTCGCTGTTCTCGACTTTAACGACAAGGAAGATAGGATCTCCCTAGGGTGCTTTCCCATCATAACTTCTAATGCCACCACTCCAAAGCTATAAATGTCACATTTATCTGTTAATCGCATTGTAAGCGCAAGCTCTGCACATTCATAAAACAAAATTTCATTCCCATAATGAAAAGTTGCCATCTAAAACATCTACAACACTAATCAAAGTTAACTAATGAAAGTAGAAAGAAATACATTTGAAACTAGTCAAAGTTAAAAAGTGAACAAGGAAAGACATGCATTTGGCAAAAGGATGAAATAAAAAAAACGCTTACTAATAATATGAGAAGCATTCTTTTCTTTTTGGGAACATGTAGAAGTTAGATTGTTAGCTTACCTGGAGCCATGTAGCCGTAAGACCCAGCAATTGTTGTCCAGTTACTTGTATCTGGGTTCAACAATCTTGCAACGCCAAAATCTGAGAGTCGTGGCTCGAACTCAGACTCGAGCAATATGTTATTCACAGTTATGTCTCGGTGCACAATTGGTGGAGAGCAATCATGGTGCAAGTAAGCAACTGCATGAGCCATACCTTGCACAATTCTCACCCTTGTATCCCAGTTCAACTCCACTTTCCCTTCCAACCCATACAATGCATTTCCCAAACTGCCTCTCTCTACATATTCATAGACCAAGTACATGTTCCCCCTAATTGAGCAGAACCCATAAAGCTTAATGATATTCCGGTGCCTAACTTCTGTCAACACACGAATCTCAGTCTCAAAACTCTGGCGATTGGCTGCTGGTATGTCATCGGAGTCTGACATGTTGAGCCTTTTAACAGCAACAATTTGACCAGTTAGCAATGTTGCTCTGTAAACGGTTCCAAATCCACCTTTTCCCACGCAGTACTTCTCATTGAAGTCCTCAGTGGCCTTCACAAGATCCCCAAATGTGAATTTACCTTCTCTTTCCCATATCAATGACGTAGAGTTCCCATCAGTCTCTCCAATTCTTCTGCTTTCTTCATCAGGGAATTTGGCTTTCCGGTAAAATATTATTAATACAGCAGCAATAATTGCAAGCAATAAAAGGCTACAAACTGGAATGAGGACAGCAATTAGAACTGTATTAGAATGCTTTTTCTTTGTGGAATCTGTGTAACAAGTACTTAGTCCTGTTGCATTTCCACACAGACCTGAGTTTCCGATGTATGCATTTGCAGGTGCCTCTTCAAAAACTTTACTAGTTGGGATTTGACCTGTTAACTTGTTATAAGAAAAATCAATAGAGGTGGAGATTAGACTAACCATGCTGATAAATGATGTGGGGATTTCCCCTGAGAGCTGGTTATGTGAAATGTTAAGGCTCTCCAAATGTGTAAGCTGCGCAAGGTTTGAAGGAATCATTCCTGAGAGTGAATTGCTGCTGAGGTCTAACAAGACACTCACTGCAATTAAGTTACCAAGTTCGGACGGTATTTCACCCGATAGATTATTGTTGCTCAAGTCCAAGCTCAATAAGCTATCACAATTCTCCAGCTCTTTTGGTATGTTCCCAGACAATTTGTTCTCCGACAAATCAAGTCCCTGAAGCTGACCCAAACTTCCTAGACGCTGAGGAATCTGTCCTGTCAGATGATTCTTGCTCAGATTGAGCTTGTACAGGCTTAGATTTCCCAATTCACTTGGAATTTTCCCAGACAATTCATTCGAGTCCAGAATTAAAGAGTGCAATTGAGTCAAATTCCCAAGCTCAGCTGGAATTTCACCTGAAACTCTGTTTCTTCCCATCTCTAAAGTGGTTAGAGATTCACATTTTGCCCACTGTGGTGAAATTTTGCCAATAAATTGATTGTCATTAAGAGAAATGAAATAAAGATTTGGATGAACCCCAAATGCATTTGTGATGTTGCCATTGAAGTTGTTCCCATCAAATCGCACCCTCTCTAGTAGCGAACAATTTCTCAAGCACTCAGGCAATGGACCTGTGAAGTTGTTACTATTCACTGTGAATAGTTGAAGAAGGAAGCCGCTACACAATTCAGGTGGCAGTTCTCCTGAGAAGCTGTTGTTCGAAAAGCTAACACTGCTTAGAGAAGGACTAAATTTCCCAAAGTCGCTCGGAATATTACCCGAGAAGTTATTGGTGAAAAGAGAGATTTTCTGTAAATTACTGAGGCCAGATATGGTATCTGGCAATTCCCCGTATAGTTGGTTAGTGCTGAGATCAATAATTTGCAGCGAAGTCATATTTCCAATTGCTGGTGGGATTGTGCCAGTGACATTGTTTGAGAAAAGTTGTAAGATCTGAAGGTTTGTGAGGTTCCACAGTGCTAGAGGAATTGGACCAGACAGGCGGTTGTTTGATAGGTCTAGTTCTGTCAAATCTTTCAAGTTACCTACCTCAGAGGGAATTGAACCTGTGAACATATTATTGAACAGAAAAAGACGTTGGAGCTTGGTCAATAGGCCAATTTCCAGTGGAATCTTTCCAGTGAAAAGATTGTTCTGAAGCTGCAACGAGGTTAATTCTGTCCAGTTGCTGAGAAAGTAAGGTGAGATCTCACCGGAAAGTTTATTTTCAGATAAACCCAAGTCGGAAACTTTGGTCAAGTTGGTTAAAGACAGAGGCACTTCCCCAGTGAGTGAATTGTTAGCCAGGGCCAAGTAGGTGAGTTTAGTACAAAAGCCTAGCTCAGAAGGAATTGTAGAATTCAAGGAATTCCATCTAACATCGAGATACGAGAGCTCTGTCAACTGGCCAATTGAAGAGGGAATTTTCCCTTCAAATGAATTGTTGTACAGTTCTACAATTTGAAGATTGGACATTGACCCAATATCTTCAGGAATTACACCACTGAACTTGTTTCGTCCTAGATGAAGATCTATGAGTTTGGAAAGCTTGGTGATGTTTGGGGACACTGGTCCCTGGAACAAATTGTCAGTTAGATTAAGGTATTCAAGCTTGTCAAGATTGGTAAATACCATTTCTGGTACTGTTCCATTCAACTGATTCTGGGCCAAATCCAAGTAAGTCAAGTTTTGGCAATAAAGTATAAATCCTGGGAACCCAGAAGTGAGCTGATTATAACCAAAGCTAAGCCAGGTCAACAAAGGCATTCTCAAGAACTTAGACCAGTCAGGTGTTTCTAAGTAGTTTGAACCAAGGTCTAAGTGCCGTACCTTCTGAAGATTTCTGAACTGATAGGGAATTGTACCAGTAAGATAGTTGTTGTTGAAGCTTACGTACTGGAGCTTTGTTAACTGGCCTATTTCCGAAGGTATAGGTCCGCTGAGATTGTTGTTGCTGAGGTCAAAGCGAGTGACATCAAGAAATGGAGTGAAGTTGAACTGGGCTAGTGTTCCATTGAGTTTGGCGCCAGAGATGATTATTTCGGAGACTGTTCCGGTTGAGTCGCAGACAATGCCATTCCATTTGCAAAGGTTGGTAAGGTTGGTAGAGGACCATGAACTGAGAAAAGAAGAAGGGAGGAGGCTGTTTTTCCATTGGATAAGAGCTCCTGCTTGTGTTGCTGGTGATGCTATGGTCTCTAGTGAAAGCAAGGAGAGCAAGAAAATATGAAGGAGAAGAGGAGAAGACTTAAGAATTTTTGCCATGCTTGGTTTTTATGTTTCGCATGTCATGCCTCTTGATCTAGTTTACTTTTAATAGCGAAGAGAGGTGGAGATATTTCCAGTGTTATGAAAGTGAAACTTTTGGCATCTCAGTCCACATGTTAGAAGTCCTTAAATTCCACGAGATAATGTTCAAATCTGATGGCTTAATAAGATTTACATATTTTTGTCTATTTTCTTAGAAGGAGAAAAGGAGAGAATTGAAGATGGGATTAATTCACTTACATGCCAATTTTACTCAAACCAGAAGCTGGTCAGATTGGGATGTGCCGAATTTGATGAATGCATCAAAGTGAAAATTTTCCTACAATTTAAATATAGGTTGTATGTGACTTCTTTCATGAGGCATACCCAATTAAATCCATACCCACATACCCCATATCAAGATGCTTAGATTGGGGTTGGCTGTTGTTCGTTCTGCATATTTTTAATATGTTCCATGTAACATGTATCACTTATTTTAAATTTTCTGTATATGAATGTGCCGAGTTTGGGCTGCGTGTACTAATGTAATGATTTACATGATTGTAAATGTATGTGTGGGTTAATACGAGCCGTGTATACGTGCATGTTTGAATATCACATCACATGTCATGCCCCTTGTTAATGATATAAAGATTAAAGAACAATATCGGTTTTGGTACTACCTGGTCTCTAATTTCCTAGGTATCACAAAAGCGTTGAAAAGTCAGGTTGCCTAGAAAATGGTTAGAAAACAATTAATGAGATTGACTAGAGGAAAAGTTATTTGAAAGTCAAGTGATGTAATTTCCAGGAAGGAAACACAATGGAGAAAAAGAAAAAAGTTTTCTGGTAAGTGAAATTAGGTTATGGCATGCCAAGAATTGTATAAAGTGAATTGGATTATGTACAGGAAATACTCTCTCTGAATTATACCTGTGCATACACATATTTTTATATTACTAAAAGTTAAAGTATAGTATTTAATTTTACTACGTTCATGTTAAGCCACATCAGCAGCCACGTCATCATTTTTTATTTTTTATTTTTTATTTTTCTTATATATATATATATATATATATTTAAAAAAAAAATTCATTTAAGGTGACTTAAAAACTCTACTATTTAAAAATTAAAATATCTTTTAACCATTATTTTTATTATTAATTTTCCAAAACTCTTCATTCCTTTTACCTCTTCATCTCCCTACTACTTTCTATCTTAATATCATTTTTTCTCTACATTTTTATCTTCCTTTATTTTGACTCTTCTTATTCTCAACATCTTACTATAAATTTGACATTTTCTTTTTCATTCTATGCATGGTTTTCTCACACAAAAATGTTACTTCTCTCTCTCTCTCTCTCTCTCTCTCTCTCTCTCAATTTGTTTTTCATTTTTTTTTTGAATTTTTTATTTTTATTGCATCAATTATTTAGGTTGATGAATTTTTTTGTTAATTACAATTCTACTTTAGGTTGATGCAATTTAGTTTTGTGTTTTAAGTTGTTATCTTTTATATTCTCTTTGATTAAATATTATCCTACTGCATTATACATATAGTATATAACAATATAATGTTATTATATTATATAGAATGACTTTGATAATTTGATATTTATTGTTATATATTTTATTTACTTTTTTTTCCTCTCATCTTATTTTATTCAACATTTAAATCCAATCACATCCTCCATACTATTATTAATATATATATATATATATATATATATATATATAAATATAAAAATAGAATATCGACTTTACATATTCATCTTTGTCGGTTTTAACATTTATATATATTTCTTTTTTATTTCCAATTTTTCTATAATTTTTTTTACATTCACTTATTTTTTAAATATTTAAATTTTCTTCAACCTCTCTTCTTCCCTTAACTTTTTATCTCCTCACTACCCTCTACTTTAATATTGTTATTCATCTTTCCCTTCATCTTCCTTTATTTGTCTCTTCTTATCCCTTCTTTCTTACTATAAATTTGTCACTCATTTCCATTCTTTGCATAGTTTTCTCTCTCTCTCTCTCTCTCTCTCTCTCTCTCTCTCTCTCTCTCAATGTTTTGGTGGATTTTATTTTTTATTGCATCTCCGCTTTAGGTTGATAATTTTTTTTTTTAAGAACTTTAATTTAGGTTGATACGATTTAGTTTTGTGTTTTAAGTTATTATTATTACTATTTTGCTCTTTAATTGTTAAATTTTATCCGATTACACTATAAAAAATTAAAAATAGTAGATAAAAATAAAATAGTATTCCATTACATAGCATAATTTGGATAATTTAGTGTTTATTGTTATATCTTTTAATTATTTTTTTTCTTCTCTTTTATTTTACTCAATATTGAAATTCAACCACATCTTCCTTATCATTAAATAATTATATTTTCTCTCTCTCTCTTTTTGTTTTAAAAAATAAAAAATGTAATATTTTACTTAAATTCAAATAAAAGAAAATTGTGCTCATCAAATTGTACTATTTTTTTTTAACATTTACACTTTCTCCCGCCTTTCTCTTTCTCTTTACCATTTCCTCTCCCCAAACACTCTACCTTGATATCACTCTTCCTCTTTCCTTTTATCTTCCTTTATTTTGTTTCTTTTTATTATCATCCTCTTAGTACAAATTTGGCATTCACTATTCCATTCTTTACATAATTTTCTCTCAAAAAAAAGTGGTTATTTCCCACTCTTTCTCCCTCAATTTTTTGGTGGATTTTTATTTTTATTTTTCTAACATCTCTATTTTAGCTTGATAAAGTTTTGTATTCTTTAGAACTCTATTTTCATTGATGGGATTTAGGTTTGTGTTTTAAATATTATCACATTGCATTATAAATAATTAAAAATAGTATATAAGAATGTACTATTATTATATTACATAGAATTATTTGGATTAGTTAGTGTTTATTGTTATGTATTTTATTTTTATTTTTTTTCTCATATCATTTTATTCAAAATTTAAATTCAGCCACATCCCCATATATATCATTAAATT
Source organism: Quercus agrifolia (assembly GCA_029955455.1). Classification (NCBI taxonomy): domain Eukaryota; kingdom Viridiplantae; phylum Streptophyta; class Magnoliopsida; order Fagales; family Fagaceae; genus Quercus; species Quercus agrifolia. Next base: position 38,674,803 of record JARQAD010000007.1, on the reverse strand, counting down.
ATTTATATTTCCACTCCCTTTTTATTTAAAATTTTTAAAAATATAATATTTTTCCTAAATTAAATAAATAAAATTGTCCACATTAAGTGGAGTGATGCTAGGGAAACACTCATTCTCACACTCAATGCATCAAAGGAAGAATGAAATTCAAAACAAATCAAGTTAGAAACACTAAATTAAAAAAAAAACAACCAAAAAAAAAAAAAACAAAAAAAAAAAAAAACTAATAGTGCATATTTAATGTCATAGAATCATCATCAAATTTTGGAAAACGATAGGTTGCCAATGGAGAGAGAGAGAGAGAGAGAGAGAGAGAGAGAGAGAGAGAGAGAGAGAGAGAGAGAGAGAGAGAGAGAGAGAGAGATGGTATAGAAAAAAACCAATACAAATTAATAAAGAATAGATAAAAAAAATAAAAAAGTCAATTAGTAATCGTTGATTGGAAAACAAAGAGGTTGTAAGGAGAAGTAAAAAATAAAATAAAGATTACCATGTAGAGAACATTAATTAAAAACTTTACAGTATAGTAACATAAACCGTTAAATTCACTTAAAAAATTAAATCAACAATCGACAATTAAATACAATCATAGTATTAAATTTAAATTTAAAACTAAGCAAACTCTAACTATGGAAACCATATTAATCATAACTAAAAAAAAGATGTTCTCTGATAGTAGTAGAAATTACATACGAAATAAAGTTAGAAAATTTAAAAATCCATTTTTTGACATTTCATTTAACTTTATTTATAATATATATATATATATATATATATATTTATAAAATTTTCATACACTATTACTTTCAAAAATCTAATGAACAATGCTACCTCTCATTTATCGTCTTTGTTATGCAAATCATCAGTTAGTAAATATATGATAATGGGAAGAAGCGTTACAAATGAGATCACTAAAAAATACATATAAAATTAATTAGCCACTATCATTATGGAGTAGTAGTCTATAATTTTATGCATTCAAAAAAGTGCAACATAAAGAGTTTTCTTAAAGGTATGTGTAAAGATTCACTATATATATATATGTGTGTGTGTGTGTGTGTGTGTGTGTGTGTGTAAAGGTGAAAAAAAGTATATTTAAGGGTTTTTTTTTATAACTTAAAAACTAATGAAAAACCAATGGTTAATAACTATAATTATAGTATAAATAAAATATTTAATGAGATCATCCTAAAAAAATTATCACGTGCAACACGCGGATATGCGACTAGTTTATATATATATATATATATATATAACCGAAGTTTTTGAAGATTTCATAATTTTTCACGTCAGCATAATATTTAAATCTAAGATAAAAACAAATTTAAAAAAAAATAAAAAATAAAAACTAATGCACGGGAAATTCAGCCACTAAGTAGTAATATATAAATCTCTTAAAACCTAAAAATAAACCTAAACGTAAGGACTAAGGCAACGTAGAAAACAAACATTAAAGTGAGGGGAAAAACTCCTTTAATTCGACATGGCCTTTTCTCCATGAAATTTTCTTTTTTCAATCACCATGTTTCAATGTCTCTGTAATTTTCTCTTTTTAATCAGTGTTTTTCAGATTCATGGTGATGGGGTTGGCCTCTCTTCACAGAGATATTGATTTTTGTGATTATGTGAAATGGACTTTGGGTGTTCTAATTTCTAAATAACTGTGATCAATTGTTAAGTGCTTGAGTTTGAAATTTTTTATATTTTGTTTGTTTTGCTTCTATTTCGTAAACATTGCCTGCCAAAATCTGTTTTGTATTTTTCAATGACTTCTTTGGATTGCCTTTTCAATGGGTATATTGAATGGACTCATAATCTCAATGATTTTCTATAGATAATGCTTTTTTTTTTTTTCTTTTGTAGCATGCAGCTTATCCAAATTTGGACAGTTCCACCTTTCTTTGTTGTCTATGATGGTCATGGAGGTTAGCATATGGCTATTATTTATTTTTCCATATTTTCCTCCCATATCGTTACAAATTTCTTCCAATTAAAATTCCTTTTCGAATTGAAGTTTTCGTCCTTTTTTTGCTGGCGTTGGCATCTTTTTGGGAATTAATACATTCTTTTGGGCGATATTTAGATCTGCTTATGAATCTTAATTCATTTGCTTAGGAATCTAGATTCATGAGGTCTTGGTTGGCTATGTTGAAACACTAAAATTGTTTGGATTCAATAATAGTTAGGAAAAATTGAGATAATAAATTCACAAAGTGCCAAATTGTAAGAAGAGTAGTAGCACTCACAAAAGGAACTTGACACTTCAAAAAAAAAAAAAAAAAAAAAAAAAAAAAAATATATATATATATATATATATATATATATATATATATGGGAACAACACCAATTAATTTAATTCATAAATTTCAATCTTTCGACCTTATTCTTATTTTTTTGAGAATAACCTTATACTTATTGAAAGCTAATGTAATATATGATATTTAAAATAATTGTTACATATCAAATATACGCATATTCTAACTAAAATATATGTTTAAGCTATTTCTATTAATTAAGGTTTCTTATTCGTATATAAACTAATACTATAATGCGTATGATACATATAGATACAATTGTTACAATATAGGGCTTGAGGAAGAGAATTAGACATATTATTCAAGATTTCCCAACTTTAATTCCAACAATTAGGCATGACTATTCCTGATTTAGGTTTTATAAAGGAAAATAGGGTGAGTTGTTTACCATGCATGCATGAGGAAGAGAATCGGATCATGACGACATTAGAGGCACTTTTTTTTTTTTTTTAATAGGCTAATTTGAATTAAGGCAACCTTTACTTCGTTCTTTCCAATAGTTATTCTATGCACCAAATCCTAAAAGTATTTGGCCTGAAATAATACGTATTTGACAATTTATGATACATATTCTTGTTGCAAAAATTTTATTACATATTCTCAAGTTTGGTGGAAACTAGAAAATATGCATATGTAGATGTGGCTCATGTATGTATGTATGTAATTTTTTTTTTTTTTAAAAATTTTGAAAATATGTCATGTCTTTCCTTATATTGTGAATGTAATTTTTGCAAAGTTATAAGGACTATTCTTTTGAAGGTAACCCATCTTTCTCTTATACTTATCTATTATGTGTGTGTGTATATATTATTCTTTTTGGTTTCAATAATTTCTAAGCTTAAAATCTTTTGAATCTTTAAATTTTTTAGCCTTTCAAAAGTTTAAACTTTTAACTTTTTGGATTATTTTTTGTAATATCTAAAACTATTTGGCAGATTTCAACAACTATAAAGTATAGCCATGTAATTTTTTTTTAGGGTAGCCCATCTTCTTTTATATATTTCTATTGTATGGTTATATATATTTTTGTTTTGTTTCATTAATTTCTAACTCTGGATCCTCTGATTTTTTTTTTTTTTTTTTAACTCATTGTAACATTAAATAAAGTGAAAATATTTAACATTTGTTAACTATACGGTGCATCGCATGGCTTCGGTTATATATATTAGAAATCCATATAAAATACTTTTGCCGACTTAAGCAGTCCAGATCCTAATTGGATGCTTATCAAAAAAGTCCTACTTGGATTCCATAATTATGCTCCACACACACACACACACACACACATGTTTTGTGCCTCAACATTGGTTTTGTAATGTAATAGAGTTCAAGTTGAGGCAATTTACTTTGAGAAAATTAAGGTTTCTCCTTGTGGTGAGAGAGCTCTTTAGAGTTTGGGTTTTGTGAGAATATTTTGATACTTTCTTTGTAATCTACATTTTTTCCTTGAATCATACAAATTTGTGTATTCTTTTATACACAAATACAAAAGAGAGAGAGTCAAACTTAAATTCAAACTCAAAAGTCGATCATTTATCTCCAAATTTGCAAGGTTAATCATGAACACTATAAAAGTAGTGAAAACCCCAATATTTTATTTTAAAGCTGAGTATAAGTATGAGCTCTTCTTCTGTTATTTTCTTCTCCTCCACTTTGTTTAAAAAAAAATTTATTTTATGGTTTTTCATCGTTTAAAGTTTAGGCCCGTTAAAATTTAAAACTTATTATTTTATGGGTTTGTGTACTTTTTTCTTTTTCTTATATTTCTCTTTTGAATTGTTTCAATAACTTATTCTTTAATTATATATCTTTTTAGGCATTTTGGAAGTTTTAACATCTGAATTTGTGTTAGTTTTTACAATATTTGAACGTGTTTAACTTATTTCAATGACTATACCATATATTATTCTTTTGAAGGTAATCAATTTTTCTTTTATATTTCTCTATTGTGTAATCATATACATTTTTTTTGTTTCAAAAATTTATAGGAAGTAAATCTTATGATTCTTTAATATTTTTTAGTCTTTTAAAAGTTTTAACATCTAAATTATTCTTTTGATGGTAACACATCTTTCTCTTATATTTCTTTGTTTTGTGTGTGTGTGTGTATACATACATACATACATACATACATATATATATATATATATATATATATGTAGGCTTTGAATCTTTTGATTCCTTTCAATAGTTATAGTCATGGATTATTCTTTTGAATGTAATCAATCTTTCTCTTATATTTCTCCATTATTTAGTCATACATATTTTGTTTTGTTTCAATAATTTCTAAGCAGTGAATCATCTAATTCTTTAATATTTTTTGGACTTTCAAAAGTTTTAATATCAGATTTTTTGAGTTATTTTTTTACAGTATCTAAAACTATTTGACAAAAAAAAATTTTGTAAGCCATTGCACATTCAAGCAATGGCTTCTTCATTAAATTGTAACATAAATTGAAGTCATATAAGAGCAAATCATGCAATGGTGTAGTTTCTTAATCAATTTAAGATTTTATAAAATTATTTTAGTTTACCTCACAAATAGGTAGGTTCCCGTGCATAGCACGGGTTAACGACTAGTATTACTAAAAGTTGAAGCGTAGCATTTAATGTTGCTACATTTATGTTGGGCCACATTAGCAACCATGTCATCATTTTTTGTTTCCAATTTTTCTTATATATATATTTTAAAGATTTTCCCATTTAAGGTGACTTAAAAACTTCATTATTTAAAAATTAAAATATCTTTTTTAACTTTTCATATAATTTTACCTTTACATATTTATCTATATTAATTTAGATTTTTTTTTTCAAAAAAAAACTTTAATTTAAATATTTATAAGTAAACAATGAAATAATGATTCATGAATAATAATAATAATAATAAATTATCTATACATATTTATCTTGTGTAGTTGTAACCTTACATATAATTTTGCATTTATATATTCATCTACTTTGATTTAGATGTTTATAACTTAATAATGAAATCTACAAACACGATAATTAAAACAATCATATTTCTACAATTCAAAAAGTAACAATTTCTTTTTTCAAAAAAAGGCCTTTTACATTTCCTTGGAATTATTTTTTATTTTATTTTATTTATTTTTTTATAAAACCTTTGACATATCACTAACCTAACCACTTCATACATTAAAAAAAAATTTAAGGCTCATTATTACTTCCGTTAATATATTGTGGATATCTTAATTGATTGAGACCAAACTAGAGAAATGCCTTTCATGTTTCCTTGAAAATTCAGAAGTAAAAAGAAAAAAAAAAATCCTTTGACATACCACTAATGTATCTACATCTATAACTATTTAAGTCATCCATAATATCTATTTCTTATTGATAACCATAAAATTTACAACTAGCAAGGGAACATACAAAGTAATAAAGAATAAATGAGGGGAAAGAAAAAAAAAATGAAATCAAACGTCAATTAATAACCGTATTTGGAAAAATAAAATGGTGGTCAAGAGGAGTAAGAAATAAAATAGAGATGACTATACAGAGGACATTGAAAACATTGAAAATTTTATAGTGTAATAAAATCAACAATAAAATATAATAATACAAAATTTAAACTTATAACTAATCAAACTCTAACTAGGGAAATTATATATATATATATATATATATATATATATATTGTAGGGACTGGGTTTGAACACTATTCCTTTGAGATGAGTGAATTTAAGCCTAACAAGCTCAATACAATAAATTTGTAGAGAGTGGATAGAAGAACTGAGTTTTAGTGAGTGGGATAACATTTAGAATGGATTTTAAAAGATAATCAAACAGAAATGGATTGGAGTTATCTAAGTAAATTTGTCATCGGCACATTCCGAGGAGGTATGTTCTCGTATATATTGATTGAAAATGATTACGAATATGGCTCAAACTGTTACAGTGCTTTCTCTTACAAATTTTCGATCCCCTTTCCATGGAGGGTCTCTTATATTATATAGTTCCATTTGGATCATCTTGATCTTACACTTGTTGATCATTTAAGCCACCACTTGAGTGCTTGTCCCATCAGACACCCCCCTCAAGCCTTCTATGAGTTAGGGTGGCCAAGGCAGCACTGTTTAGGGGTCTTCTCCACATTAATACGGCCAAAGTGTTAGTTGTGGAGCATTTAATGGGGAGGCAACAGCTTTTCCTGGAATTTCTCTATCGCCATGCTCTAGTGTGCTTACTTGCTGTACTTATCTTTTTCTTTGGGAGGCTTTGGAAGATTGTATTTGCCGGTAAATCACTCTCCTTCTACCTCAGCCTTGGCTAGCCGAGGACAGAATTATCCTCGGCATAGTTTTCTGGGTTGCCATGATCACCATTGTCTTTTTTACATGTGATTATGGGCCTCAGGCCTAATACAAAAGATGGATGTATATCACTGGCTCTATGACCCTACAATAGCCCCTCAAAATCTTGTTTTTCGACCCCTTGGGAGGAAAGAAGGATTTTGATATCCTCGGCCCACCTTGTTTATAGTTAACCCCTTCTATTCGAACTCCCAAATGCCTTTTTACCTTCTCAAGGCATGCTCCTGACGCTTCAGCGTCCAAAGCGTGCCCTCATTAAATTCTGACGGCACCTTTGTCCCCCACGTTCAACGGCATGATGCAAATCTAACGGTGGAGGATTTCCTAGGGTTACGAGCGGGAATTTTCCCGCTTGTAACTTTTGTGTTACTATAAATAGCTTTTCAAATCAACTCATTTCCCTACTTTCAACAAACACACAGTTCTAGAGTTCAATACACTGAACCCGTCACTCTCTTTCACTTTCTTGTGCGTCTACAAATACCAAAAATTTTTCTGAGGACCTTCTTTTCAAACCTGTAAGTTTCCTCGAACCCTCTTAGTTTTGTTTCTTTCCATATATTCTCTTTTCATCACACTTTTTCTTCTTGGCTCTATCCTTCATTTCAAACTCGTTAATTTCTTTTCAAAACTTCTTAGGAAAATGGGTAGGTTTAATTGTTTAGTTGAATCCGAGGAGGATAGAGAGAGATTTAGGGCTAAGTATAGGATCCCACCAACAGTGGGCATGAGATACACTACCCAAGGGGAATGGGTAGACGATAGGAAAGAGGGAGAAGTGGTTATCCCAATGATCGGCTTTATAGAGGGAGGGATGACCATCCCCATAGGTAATATCACAAGGAACTACCTTAGATTCTTTAGAATATCCCCCACACAATGTGCCCTAAACATGTTCAAAGTATTAAGGAGTGTAGAAGCCCTAAATGAGAGAATGAACCTAGGTTTGACACACCATGATGTCAACTGGATATACAACCTACATCATTTGAAGGGACAGGGGTACTATCTTAAGTCAAGACATCCCGAGGTAAGGCTAATCCAATGTCTCCCTATGTCAAACAAGGGGCTAAAGGAAGATTTTTTAATCTTTTTCGGGGGATGGCATGATGGGTTACCTTATTCGACTAGGGAGGGAACACCAGGTGGGGGTCCAGTCGTAAATTTTTGCACCTTGCCTCACGTTTCCCTTTTGTTTCACACTATTTTTGCTTTTGACAAATTCTCACTCCATTTTAATGATTTTGCAGACAGAGATTCTATTGTACCTCAGCTCAACTTAGTCAACAGACAGAGTCTAGACAAAATTCTATGGTCTGAGGTGTTTATGAACGAAGCCGATGGTCAATTATGAGTAGCACACGTAATCCTTGGGTACAAGCCTATTTCCCTTGGATTCCAAGCTCCCAAGTGTGTAATAAAAACTAATGATCCTTGTCTTCGCCGTACTAGTGTGGCCTACGAAGGATTCGTCATTCCTGAGGGCGTCCCAATTCCCGAGGGTACACCTTTTACTCAGGCACTCTTTGTGGGCATCCCATCCCAACCCATTGTCAAGGAGGAAGAGGAAGAAAAAGAAGAAGAAGAAAAAGAAAAGAAACTAGAGGAGATTGTGGATTTGTCAGACTCCCAAGACGAATTTGAAGTATTCAATTGACCTCTATCCCTCGAAAGTACCTCGGCTGACCTTGACCATCAACAAGAAGTAGGAATCATCACTTTGGACGAGATGGGTATCCAAAGGAAATCCAAAAGAAGCTTGCTGGACTTAATAGAGTCCTAACCTGGAAAGGATGCACTTGGGAAATCGACTCAGCCCCAACTTCCTTCTCCTTCTCCCAAACTTCCTCTCCCTCCTCCTTAGCCATCTTTGCCACCCAGAGTTGAACCTATTGACCCAAAGAGGAAGAGAGAGCAGAAGGGCGAGGAGGTATTGGAGGCTGGGAGACCTCTCCCTACACTTGAAGAAGAGACCCAACAGGTTGCAAAGCAGCAAAAGACTAGACAAGCGTGGCAGAGAGGCTCAAAGAGGAGAGAAAATTAGACATTTGAACCTCAGGCTTGGCTTCTAGCTCCAATGCTCAATGGTGAGCCCTTAAGGGATAACGCATCCATCAGGGATTTTCGTGGAGGCGATGGATGTCACATGGCCTCGGCTTTGGAGGAGGCTTTACTACTCCTTAATGACATGGCCGAGCTGCGGTCTATCAAGAGGCATGAGGTTTTCCTTAACCTGAAAAGCTATCTGGGCATGGTATGCACCCATCCCCCTTTTCTTTTTTGTTTTTACATCTTTATGGTTATTTGTAAGGTTACTTACCATTTTCTTTCAAGCTGTCCAAGCTGCTTTTAGGGTCGAGGAGTTAACCAATTCCAGCTACCGCCAACTGGATGATGAGAAGAATAGGCGCGTGGCCGCTGTGGAGTCGTTTAACATTGCCAACCAGTCTAATAAGGACTTGAGGAAAAAATTGAAGGAGGAGGAGTAGGCGAGGAGGAGCACTGACTCGGCTCTAGAGGGTGCTCAGAAGCAAGCTGAGAATCAAAGGTTGCTTTTGCGTGATGCTAAGGAACAACTGGCTTCCTCTAAAGAGCAAATAGCGTCCCTTCGGAAGCAGCTGGAAGAGGTCCAGAAGCTAAAGGACTAGGCTGAGAAGTCTATAGACGAGGCTGAGAGAGCTAAAACGAAGGTCGAGAAGGCTCGAGATGAGGTTGAGCAGCATGGTTACGACGTCGGAGTAGCCGAGACTGAGGACGCCCTTGGGGCAGAGGTCCCAGCCATGTGTCGAACTTATTGTGCTTAAACCTGGGATGAAGCCCTCAACTAAGTTAGGGTTGAGGCTTCTTCTGAGCTAAGAAAACCAGAAAACATCTTCTACCCACCAGCCATACGAGCCTCGGACCCTCCTTCCACTCAAGGTAAAGTGGCCTCTACAGTTATTGTCCCTATTGAAGAGATGCAGCTTCAAGATCGTCCTCCTCCCAGTTAGCAGGGGCAAGCAAAAGAATCTGAAGCTCCAAAGGAAATCTCCTTCGACATGGATAGGCCCTCGGATAAGACTACAGAGGTTCCACAAGATGGGGCAGCTTCTCAAGGTTTTAAATTGGCCTTAGCCTCAGATACCATGCCAGTCAAGGAAGCTCCCAAGGAGAAGGAAAAAGTGACTCCTACTGAAGTAGCTATTCAAGCTAACAAGACCTCCAAGAATAGGCTTCAGATAAAGTTGAAACCATGAATCTTCATTTTTTTATTTTTTAAAGACATGTTTTAATGAAATGTGCATTTTACTTTCCCAAATTTATACGGGTTATTTTCTTCACTTTATGCAATTTTCATTTTGATTGTTCTTTGACTGAACATAGCCACAGGCTATAAAAATGCGAAGTTGCTCACACAAAGGAAGAACATAGTTTTCACATATTTTTAATTGAGAATCAGAGTAGATCAAGACTAATAAATCCACAATACTACCAAGATATACTTTGGATTTTTCAACTCTAACAAGTTTTCTAACTTTGAAAAAATATTCAAGCACTGACCGAACAATAGCCAAGTCCAGGGCACCCTGAAATGCTTTAAGTGATGCTCATGGACTTACTTTGGCTTACATCTTTGCTGGGTGATAACAAACCATGTGATCCGAGGAGGGATTCAGGAGTCTGCTCCTTTTTTATATTTGGGCTAATGTCTAACCAACACTTCAATAGATGCCATAGTGTATTCATTTCCATTGAGTTTATGATATGAGAAGCCTGACATAAACTAGTTTCTGTTTAATACTTCTTATTGGTGTCAAGGGGTATTAATTTCCACTAAGTTTGTGGTCTGAGGAACCTGACATAACGTAGTTTCTTTTTAATACTTCTATAGATGTCAAGGGGTATTAATTTCCACTAAGTCTTTGGTCCGAGAAACTTGACATGATTTAGTTTCTGTTTAATACTTCTATAGATGTCAAAGGGTATTAATTTCCACTAAGTCTATGGTCCGAGGGACCTGACATGACTTAGTTTTTGTTTAATACTTCTATAGATGTCAAGAGGTATTAATTTCCACTAAGTCTGTGGTTCGAGGAACCTGACATGACTTAGTTTCTATTTAATACTTCTTATAGATGTCAAGGGGTATTAATTTCCACTAAGTCTGTGGTCCGAGGAACCTAACATAATTTAGTTTCTGTTTAATACTTCTTATAGATGTCAAGGGGTATTAATTTCTACTAAGTCTGTGGTCCGAGGAACCTGATATAACTTAGTTTCAGTTTAATACTTAAGTAGTAGTGAACCGCATGGCACGCAATTACAACAAATCAGAGTGCAAATAAAACTGCTTTCATTAATAATAATACATTCTTAGGTTATTTACATTCCATTGGTGAGGTACGGCTCTCTCATCTAAGTCTTCTAAATAATATGCACCTATTCCTGCTACTAAAGTGATGCGATATGGTCCTTCCCAGTTGGGTCCTAGCTTTCCCCAAGCTGGGTTCTTGGCACTACCCAAAACTTTTCTCAGCACCAAGTCTCCTGGCGTTAGGGGCCATGGTTTCACATTGGCATCGTACCTTTACTTAAGTTTCTGGTGGTAATGGGCTAGTTGTATCATTGCCTTTTCTCTTCTCTCTTCGATGAAATCCAAACTCTTTCCCAGCAGTTCATCATTGTTGCTCGGAGTGAAGGTACTAGTTCTCAGTGTTGGGAAGCTAGTCTCTATTGGGATGACAGCCTCGGCCCCACAAGTCATGGAAAAGGGAGTCTCTCCTGTTGACCGACGTGGTGTAGTCCGATATGTCCACAAGACGTGTGGCAATTCTTCCACCCATCTTCCCTTCGCATCATCCAACCTCTTTTTTAGCCCATTGACTATGACCTTATTAACAACCTCGGCCTGTCCATTTCCTTGGGGGTAGGCAAGAGTGGAATACTTGTTTGTAATTCCTAAGTCACAGCAGTATCTCCTGAAGGCCTTGCTATCAAATTGAAGGCCGTTATCCGAGATGAGGGTATGAGGGAGCCCAAATTGAGTAACGATATTCTTCCAGATAAACTTCTTAGCATCCATATCCTTGATGTTGGCCAAGGGCTTGGCTTCGACCCTTTTGGTGAAATAATCTGTGCCGACCAATAGGTATCTCTTATTTCCTGTTGTTTTAGGAAAAAGGGCCTATAATATCCAAGCCCCACTGAGCAAAAGGCCAAGGACTAGAAAGAGGATTGAAGACCCCACCCTGTTGGTGGATGTTTGGGGCAAACCTTTGGCATTGATCACATTTCTTGACATACTTTTGGGATTCCTTCTGCATACCCGGCCACCAATATCCTTTGGTGATGGCTCTGTGAGACAAAGATCTTCCTTCTGTGTGATTCCCACAAATTCCTTCATGTAATTCCTTAAGCAGTAACTCTGAAGTTTTGGGATGTATATATAGCAAATACGGCCCATAATAGGAGCGCTTGTACAATTTGTGATCCTCGGACAGCCAGAACCGAGGAGCCTTTCTTCGTATTTTCTCAGCTTCTGATTTCTCTTCAGGTAGTGTATCATCTTTAAGGAAGCTCACTATAGGATCCATCCAGCTCGGACCCACTCTGACTTAATGGATTCGAACCATGTCCTCCTTGACTTCATCTGCTCTGCACAAGTTCTCAACAAGGATGACTCGAGGTAAACCCTGCGCTGAGGAGGTGGCAACAGTGGCCAATGAATCTGCGTGCGTGTTTCCACTCCTAGAGACATGCGACACGTCAAAGCATTTAAAATCCAATTGTAAGCGCTTAACCTGACTCAAGTATCCCTACATTCTCACATCTCTGGCCTCTAGCTCCCCTTTCACCTGGCCCACAGCCAATCTCGAGTCCGAGAACACTTTCAATGCCTTTCCCCCCATTTTCTGTACCACAGACATTCCTTGCAATAAAGCCTCATATTTGGCTTCGTTGTTTGTGGTCGAGAACCCTAGTCTCAACGATTTCTCTATGATAATCTTCTCAAGAGATATTAGAACTAGCCCTACCTCGGACCCCCTTGGGTTTGCTGCGCCATCAACATACACCTTCTAGCATGAGGGTTCTTGCACGGAGATTGTGCCAACCGATTTTTCATCCATGTTTTGCCCTTCTGCTACTATTTCTATTGAGGGTTCGGCAAATTTGACTATTAAATTAGCGAGGACCTAGCCCTTGACAGAGGTCCAAGGCATGTATTTGATATCGAAAGCCCCTAGAACCGTGTTCCACTTGGCAATTCTTCCTATGTAATCGACACTTCGGAGTACAGACTTAAGTGGAAGCTAAGTTAGAACAACAACTGTGTGTGCTTGGAAGTAATGAGGGAGTTTTCGCATGGCATGCACTACTGCCAAAATTGCCTTCTCCAGTGGTAAATAGTGTACCTTAGCCTCGTGTAATGATTTGCTCACATAATAGACTGGCCGTTGTATGCCACCATCAATTCGTATCAACACCAAGCTTACAGCATGAGGGGCCACCGCAATGTAGGCAGACAAAACCTCGTCGGCCTCAGGGCGAGACATGATGGGCGGCCTGGATAGGTATTCCTTGAGTTGTTGGAAGGCCAAAACACAGTCCTCAGACCACTCAAATATTTTCCATTTGTTTATCAGGAGGTAAAAAGGTCGACACCTGTTCGCGGATTTGGAAATAAACCGATTTAAGGCAGCAATAATTCCAGTGAGTTTCTGGACTTCTCTGGGGTTCCAAGGAGGTTGTAGATTGTGAATTGCTTTGATCTGATCTGGGCTCACCTCAATTCCCCTATGAGTTACCCTATAGCCCAAAAATTTGTCAGACTTGACACCAAATGAGCACTTAGAGGCATTGAGACGCAAATTATGTTTCCTTAAGATGTTAAAAATGACCCCAAGGTCTCCCACATGCTCGGACACCACTTTACTCTTTACCACCATGTCGTCTACGTAGACTTCAATACTCTTGCCCAACTGTGGCTCAAACATTTTAGTCATCATCCTTTGGTAGGTGGACCTTGCGTTCTTCAAACTAAAGGGCATCACTTTGTAGTGGTAATTTCTAATAGGAGTCACGAATGCTGTTTTTTCTTGATCACTCAGGGCTAGTGGTATCTAATGATAGCCTTGAAAGGCATCTAAGAAGCTCATCTGAGGATGGCCTACAGTTGCGTCTACTAACTGGTCTATCCGAGGCATGGGGAATGGGTCTTTCGGACACGCCTTGTTTAAGTCTATAAAGTCCACACAGACTCGTCACTTCCCATTCTTCTTCTTTACAACCGTAGTGTTAGCCAACCACTTAGGGTAGAACACCTCCTTGATAGCCCTTACTTGCTTGAGTTTTCTCACTTTGTCCCTGATAGCGTCGATGTGCTCCTTGGATGGACGCCAAGGTGGTTGTTTTTTGGGAGTGACTGATGGATCTACATTCAAGTGGTGACATATGAAGTTCAGATCAATTCATGGGGCATCATAAATCTCCCATGCAAACACATCAACATTTTTTCTGAGGAACCCTATCAATCCCTCATTTTCCCGAGGGGGCAGTTGAGATCCCACCTAGAAGAACCTTTCCAGGTCATTGCCAATGATCACTTTTTCTAAATCCTCACATTTTGCTTCCTCGGCTGGTGTATCAGTAAGCAATGTCGGGGTCTTTGATTGCTATAAGCTTTCCCCAACATAGGCCGAGGACTCTATTCTGGGCCGATGTGAGATAGCAGCCACCAGGCACTCTTTTGCCATCGCCTGGCAGCCTCAAATTTCCAGGACTCGGCCCTCGAAAGGGAACATCACCTTCTGATGCAAGGTGGAGGCAATGGCTCCTAGGGTATAAAGCTAAGGTCTGGCTACGATGGCAGTGTAAGTGGAGTAAGTATCCACCACAATGAAGTCAACCTCCACTATCTCTGGGCCAGTTTGCACGGGTAGTCTAATTTGGCCATTTGGCATGACAGTTTTTTCATCAAAACTCATCAAGGGCGGACTGTAGGGCGTCAAATCTTCTGGTCTCAGCTTCAGCCCTTTATAGAGATTGGGGTACATGATCTCAGTCCCACTACTATCATCTAACATTACCATTTTCACGTCGTAACCCCCAATCCGAAGAGTGATTACCAATGCATCGTCGTGGGGTTGGATGGTTCCTATTTTGTCTTCCTCGGAGAAACTCAAGATCAGATGAGGATACGTTTTGGGTCTTTTCGGCTCCGGGCTAGAGTCATCAACAGGTAACCGAACTACAGACATCACCCTAGAAGAGCATAAGTCTGTCCTCCCTGGGGCAACAAAGATTATGTTTATCGTTCATATGGGTGGTCTTAAGGAAGTGTTTCCTCGGGGCTCTTGGTTTACCTGGCCTTGATGACTGCTGGAAGGATGCAAAAGGTGCCTCAGTTTCCCTTCTCGGACCAGCTGATCTAGGTGGTTCCAAAGATTCCTATAGTCTTCTGTAGTATGTCCATGGTCTTGGTGGTACTGACATTACAGACTTTGATTGCGCTTCATGGAGTCTCCAGCCATCTTATTCGGCCACTTGAAGAATGGCTCATTCTTGATTTTCTCCAAAACCTGGGGTACCGATTCTCTGAATACAGCATTAACCTTCCACGTATTGGTTGATCTGTATTGCCCTACGAAATCTCTCCTCAGGCTGTTATTGTTGTATTGGTCCAACCTGAAATCCCTCCCCTTTTGAGGAATAACCTTTTCCTTTCCTTTCCCGTGCAGCTGGTCCTCTTCCACCCTTTTGTATTTGTCAATTCGGTCCATAAGCTATCGTACATTGGTGACCGGCTTACCAGACAAGGATTTCCTCAAGCCATGCTCAGTTGGGAGGCCACTTTTAAAAGTGCTGATGGCAACGTCATCAAAATCGCCATCCATCTCATTATACATTTCCCAATATCTGTCCGAGTATGCTTTTAGAGTTTCTCCCTCACGCATGGATAATGACAACAACGAACTCAGAGGCCGAGGAACCCTGGTGTTCGTAATGAAGCGAGAGCCAAAGGCTTGGATAAGCTGCTTATAGGAATCTATGGAGTTTGTCTTCAAGTCGTTGAACCACCTCATCGCTATAGGTCCTAGGCTGGACAGAAAGACCTTGCACATTAAAACTTCGTTCTTGGAGTGGATGGCCATTCTTTGATTAAACTGGCTCACATGCTCTACGGGATTCGTCCGACCATTATAAAGGGTGAACGTAAGCTAATGGAACCGCCGAGGTAGCCTAGGCCCTTCTATCTTACGCGTGAAGGGTGACTTAGAGATCTGATCTAGAGCCTTACTTATGACATCATTACTCAGGCCTCTACTAGATGGGCCTTTGTGTTTTCGTCTATGATGGTGCTCATCTTCATAAGAGAAGGTCTCACTTGGAGGAGTTCTTGATCTCTGCTTGTAATTGTCGTCCTTTTCATCATTAAAGGATATGTCAAAACTGGAAGGAGATCACCTCCTCTGTGCACAGTGTAATTTCTTTTTTCAAGTCATCTATCTCCTGCTGCATGGTTTGGTTGCTGTTTTGTCTCTGAGATACGCGATTGCCCACTTGGGAGTGGCTTTTGCTCGTCTGGGTGGTATTCACACTCCCTTCTCGATTTCTTTCATTCTCCTGATTTTGTTCATGTTCAGGGCTAGGAAAATTACCCTGTTGCTGGGATCCTACTGGTTCTGTCCGCTGGGGATCCCCTTGGCGTGGGTTTTCCTGATGTGGACCTAATCCTACCATGTCTAGTTGTTGCACTCACTAACACACAAGTTCTCCCCACAGACGGCACTAATTGTAGGGATTGGGTTTGAACACTATTCCTATGAGATGAGTGAATTTAAGCCCAACAAACCCGATACAATAAATTTGTAGAGAGTGGATAGAAGAACTAGGCTTTAGTGAGTGAGATAATAGTTAGAATGAATTTTAAAAGATAATCAAACAGAAATGGATTGGAGTTATCTACGTAAATTTTTCGTTGACACAGTCCGAGGAGGTATGTTCTCGTATTTATTGATTGAAAATGATTACGAATATGGCTCAAACTACTACAGTGCTTTCTCTTACAAATTTCTGATTCCCTCTCCATGGAGGGTCTCTTATATTATATAGTTCTATTTGGACCATCTTGATCCTACATTTGTTGATCATTTAAGCCACCACTTGAGTGCTTGTCCCATCAGGCACCCCCTCAGGCCTTCTGTGAGTTGGGGTAGCCAAAGCAGCACAGTTCAGGGGTCTTCTCCATATTAATGCGACCAAAGTGTTAGTTGTCGAGCATTTAATGGGGAGGTAGTAGCTTTTTCTGGAATTGCTCTAGCACCATGCTCTAGTGTGCTTACCTGCTGTACTTATCTTTTTCTTTGGGAGGCTTTGGAAGATTGTATTTGTCGGTAAATCACTCTCTTTCTACCTCGGCCTTGGCTAATCGAGGACAGAATTATCCTCGGCATGGTTTTCTGGGTTGTCATGATCACCATTGTTTTTTTTACATGTGATTATGGGCCTCAGGCCCAATACAAAAGATGGATGTATATCACTGGCTCTATGACCCCCCCCCCCCCCACACACACACACATATATATATATAATGTAATCCTCATATACCATGACTTTAAAAAATTTAACGAATAGAAAATCTTATCTAAAATATGATAAAACTATTTTTTTTATTAAAAAAACTATTTATAAAGTCTAGGAACTAAAATAAAATTTTATTTAAAAAATTATCACGTGCAACACGTGGGTTTGCAATTAGTTAGGAATAAAGATTGCCCTCACTATGTTCAATTTGTTTTCAGTTCCACATCTATATCTATATATAACTAAAAGTTAAAGCTTAGCATTTATTGTTGCAAAGTATATATTTTTAGGTTGATAGCCATAAACAAATTGTAACCTTTTAGAACTTAGTTTGTTTAGGGTTTTGTTCTCAAAAAATAGTTTGTCTAGGGTTTAGTCTGGAAATATTCAATTAAATAAGACAAATGAAGTTCAACAAATTTGAAGACTCAAGAAATCAGAAAAAAAAAAAAAATATATATATATATATATTAAAAGGGCAAATAAGTTTCATTTATCTTAATCGATCGAGATGCACATCTCAACTGATCAAGATTCATGCAGATTTCAGATAAGACTTTTTCTATTAGCCATTTGATCTAGGTATTTAATGAAACTTAAGGATATTTAAATAAAAACCCTAGAACACGTTTTTATACATTCGAGAGGGGAGTGTTTTGTACACAAATGTGGAGATTTTTCATACCCTTTTGGAGCTACAGCTAAAGACTTTGTACAAACAACAAATCCAATTATAAAGCAAAGTTGTTGTATCCAATCAACCAAAGTAGCTTATTTAAATCTTTGAGTGAAGATTTCAAAATTACAAACTAAAGTGTTTGTATGCAACAATTTCATAGTAGAAGATTTAGTAGATTCGGGGTTGTATATGGTCAAGTGAGTAACTACTACAGGAGATAACAGTAGATTTAGGGGTAATTTTATTTAGGTTCAATAAAAGTATTACTATTAACACTTTTATTTTTATTATCTATATATATATATATATACACATAACCGAAGCCTTTGAAGCTCCCACAATTTTCCACGTCAGCAAAATATTTAAAAAATAAAAAATAAAATTAAAAACTCTATTTCACTCAAAAACAAAACCCTACGGATTCGACTACACTTTTAACAAAAATACGGAGACCAAAGGTAGGGTGTTGCATGCCAAGCTAACTATTGAAGATCAAGCTCTTGCTATAGCATATCATGAAAACGTGACAGACTCTCTAAAACTAACCATTCTCTTTACCTCTCTAAGCTCTTCTTCTCTCTATATCCTCGAGAGCCAATCTGTCGTTACCCATCAAAGCCATCACAAGATCTTCATTGTCATAACAAGTAGCAGTTACCAATGCTTCAAACTCTAGCCCCAGTTTACATAGGTGAGATGCTTTGTATCCAATTTCTATCAGTTTTTTTACTGGTGTTGTTGGCGTATAATTGGTATTGGTAGTGCTACTGTTGTTAAGTGTTTTTTTTTTTTTTTTGGGCCTATTACGAAGTTTTTTTTGGAAATTTGGGATTTTTAGGTAGTTCTACTGTTGTTAGTGTTTTTGAATGTATATTGAAAAGAATTTTGGATATGTGAATATGGGGTCATATGTCAAGCAAGGCACCACAAAATTATGTTGGAGCGACTCAACATCTAAAAGACTATTAATAAAATAAAGCCAACCAGATTTGGGCTGGTAGTGGTGAAGGAGATGATTTGACTCATGTTTACTTTCAAAGAATAGTTGGTTGAATCAAAATCCAAATAATTGGTGTTGGCTAAATTACCAACCCATGAGTTGTATTGAAATTATATATAAACAAACAAAAGAAAACTGTTAGATTATTAGATAGAAGCTAAGGATAAAACATAATGATGAGATATTTGAATTTAAATAAAATACAATAGTTGGAACCAAATCCACTGCAAGTTTATCTGAAAGTTGTAGAAGCATTTGAATTGAAATTTTGATTTGCAACATGATTTGTAGAGGCAACATGAGTTGTAGATCAATTATCAAATGCATTTATCTTAACAGCGTCTAGAGCTTACAAGTAAATAAGTAATCAAATTCAAATAGCACATTATGCATTTCTGTATAAATAGAGAAATTGTATCCATGAATCATGAACCCATGTAAAAATTAGTACAATGATCACACTCCACATAGATTGAGTAATGAATTTTGCTTTTGATTTTGGTGAGTGAGTGATTCTACTCTAGGTTCTGATTTTTAGTTTTTTGAAATTTAGCCACTGTTAATTATTAAACAAAGAGTTAGAGCATTCTTATCAAACATGTCAAAAAATATAGCATTTAGCATCTCAAAACCCAATTTTATAACATATAACACATCACTTTACAATATCACCTATATCAAAACTTCTATTTTTTTTACCATTTCATTTAAATAATGTTTCTTTATTATTTTTCAATAATTTTTTATTTCTCCTCTCTCCTGTCTCTCTCTCCTCTATTTCTCCTCAGTGGGCCCCACTGAATAAAAAAATAATATACGGTTTACAATTGGTGAATAGTGCAGTCTTAAATATGATATTGCACTGTTCATCAAATGCAAAAATTATACCATTTAAAACATTTGATGGAGCAAGCTTTTGGGTTAAAAATGCTATATAAAAAAAAAAGATTTTTAGCATTTGAAAGGTTTGATAAGAATGCTCTTAGAGATGGAATTTGAGAAGTTGCTTAATTAATGCTTTGTTTTTTTTTTTTTTTTTGGTAAGGGGGAAATATGCATTAAAACTAAACCAGTCTGTTACAAAAGGCCCTTTCAATATCAAGGGTGCAAAGCCGATCCACCACAGGTGGAGGATGGGCAAACAAAAGAAAAGGGACATCACTAGTACTACCAATACGGGCCAAGGCATTCGCGCATTGATTCGCTTCCCTGTACACGTGTTCAATCCTTAGATTTGGAAACTTCTTCAAGAGGAGCCTGCAATCAGTAAGCAAGGGTTCAAGGGAAAAATTAACAAAAGAATTTTTCATCAAGTGAACAACAGCAAGAGCATCAAGTTCAACAATCAAATAATGAATGTTCTCGGTAGCTGCCAAATGTAACCCATCCCGGAGAGCCCATAGCTCAGCCATAACACTATTCACCTTCCCACAATTTCTAGCAAACCCATTGATCCAGTTACCGTGTTCATTTCTCAAAATTCCTCCACCCCCCCAGCGCTATCACGGGCTGCACCATCAGTATTTAATTTCATCCAACCAGTTGGAGGTTTCTGCCAAGAGATAGCCTGAATGTGCTTCTCGGTCTTCACCTTGCTTGCTGCTGCAATGGCAAAAAATTCTGCTGCCTTCCGTCTACATTGAATATGGAAATCTACATCAATGACTCATTTTCTGAAGATGTAAGCATCCCTGTGCAACCATAACTGCCAAACACCCATAGGGAAGGTGATCTTCCATGGTATACCATGCTGGGAGCTCTCAGAATTGTAGTTCAAACGAAGCCAAACCTCCAAATCTTCCAAAAAATTCTGTCTGCAACCAGCCGGCACCCCAAGTTTGTTCCAAAAATTCCTTGCATACTGGCAGTCCCTAATGATATGCTGAAGCGTTTCAGTCTCCCTAAGACAAATGGGGCAGATTGTATCAAGGGTAAAACCCTAGAACCTAACACTTCGCAAGTAGGAACACTATTGTGGATGCTCAACCATAAGAAGAACATTATCCTAGGCGTTGTGGCAGCCTTCCAAATCCATTCACAAGCGAAAGCCGAAGGGTTCAAGGGGTTTAACCCTTTAGCTAATAAATAGGCAACCTTTAGAGAAAAGGAGCCATCCTTAGAGAAGGCCCAACAAGAGACATCTTCAGTATTTAAATCCAAGGAGAAGGGAACTTCTTGAATCTGGCTTTGCAAATCTTCCGGGAGATCAAAAGAAAGAACATTCCGAACCAATTTCTTCCTTCGTCACGAATATCCGCTACAAGCAAGTCCGCTTCCTCTCTATTCAGCGGACCCTGAATATAGGTTCTTAGTGGGCCAAAGGGGAGCCAAAAATCATACCAAAGATTGGTTGCAATCCCATTATTAATAATCCATTTAAGGCCTCTTTTAAAGATAGGCCCCCCTTTTTTACATGTAGCCCAAGTTCTAGAACAAGGGAGTTTCCTACCTGTTTCGGTGATTCTCAGGTTTGTGAAGTATTTACTCATCAACACTCTTACCCATGGAGCTTCTTGTTCATTAGCGAGCCTCCAACATAGCTTTGCAAGATAAGCTTCATTCCTAGGCTGCATTTCCACCATTTCCAGTCCCCCTCTATCTCTAGGTAGTGTTACAATGTTCCAATTCACAAGGTGGAGTTTCCTTTTCTCCTCCGTCGACCCCCAGAGAAAATCTCTGTGCAGTTTATCCACTGCTTTGCACACCTTGGCTGGTAGTGCGCAACATTGCATGTAGTATTCCACAATGGGAGTGGAAGCCGAGTTAATAAGCACTCTCTTCCCTACAGGAGAAAGAACCCGAGCCTTCCAACCAGCAAGTTTATCCTGAACTTTCTCAATAACAAAGTTATAAGCATTTCCATTCCTCCCCTTATGAAGTATAGGGAAGCCTAAATAACGTCCCAAATTGTTGGTTGCTTGGATGCCTAGTTGCTGGCAAATATCTAGCTTCACTTGAACACAAACATTCAAAGAGAAGAAAATTTTTGACTTGGTTTTATTAACTTTCTGCCCAGCCGTATCACAAAAGGAACCAAGTGCTGTAGAAATGGCATCGCAATTCTTAGTATTCGCTCTAGCAAACAACAATAGATCATCAGCGAAAAAAATGTGGGAGAAACCCGGCCCTCCTGAGGATGCTTTCACCCTTATCCATTGCTTAGAGTCACACAATTCTTCAATTTGAGCATTTAAGTATTCCATGCACAGCAGAAAAATGAAAGGGGATAGCGGATCGCCTTGCCTTATCCCCCTAGAAGGTGAAAAGGGGGAAAGCTTCTCACCATTGAAGAGTAAAGAGGTGGAAGAGGAGGAAATGCAGCTCATAATCAATTTAATAGTGTTTGGAGGGAACCCAAAGCAGGTTAGCACCTTACGGATGAAGCACCATTCAAGTCTATCGTATGCTTTTTCCAAGTCTATTTTGACAACCATAAAACCTTCTTTCCCTTTGCGCTTATTCAAGGAATAAATTATTTCTTGGGCAATAATAACGTTATCTGACCCACGCCTACCAGCCACAAAAGCTGTTTGACATGGGGAGATCAAATTGGGCATGTGTGGACGAAGTCTTTGAACCAGAATTTTGGTGACTAGTTTGTAGACAGTGTTACATAAACTGATGGGCCTAAAATGGCTGATTGTTTCAGGGCCTTTCTGTTTCGGGATGAGAGCGATGAGGTTTTGGTTAAGGAAGGTTGGCATCTCACATGAAAGGAAAATATTTCTCACTTCCTCCTTCACCTAATCACCAACACAGTTCCAATGTCTTTGAAAGAAGCACGCATGAAGACCATCCGGTCCCGGGGCTTTATATGGCTTCATGGACTTCAAGGCCACAAGGATTTCAGCATTTGACGGGATGCAAGCCAACTCCACTGCTTCATGAGCCGAGAGTTTGCAGCAGGCCATCTCCAGAGACATGTCTCTTGGGCTAAAAAGACTTTCAGTAGTGTAAAGTTTCAAAAATCCCTCTCGGAAATAATGTTTGGTTTGATCAACATCATAAATCCATTCCTCGTTCTCTAATTTAACACAGGATATTCTGTTGGCTGACCTTCGTACAATGGTGGAGAGGTGGAAATAAGAGGTGTTTCTTTCCCCAGCGATGAGCCAATTGGTTCTCGCTTTCATTGCCCAGAGCTCCTCTTCCCATTGAAGAATCTGATTGAACTCGTCAAATAGTTGGTCTTGCAAATTTAAAAGAAAAGCATTGGGATTTGCGGTAAGTGTCTTCTGAATGCCAAGGAGCCTGGCCGCAAGACTCCTTTTTTTCCAAAAAATATTGCCGAAGACTTCCTTATTCCACTGCCTGGCTTTTATTGTGAAATCATGAATGGCTCTATCCAAGGTATTCTCCCTCCAAGCCCCACGAACAATGTCCTGAAAAGCAGGATGATGATTCCACATAGGTTGAAAGCGAAAGGGTCTTTCCCCATTGGAAGGAGGAGGCTCAGTCAATTTAACCAACAGAGGGCAATGGTCCGAGTTAATGTGAGCAAGATGAGAAACATTAGCTTCTGGAAAAAGGACTTTCCATGAGGGAGTAGCCCAACATCTATCCAATCTCTCTTGGATTAAATTCCCAATGTCTCTTTTATTAGTCCATGTAAATTTAGGCCCCGAGAAACCTAAGTCCAGCAGGTTACAGTGATCCATGCATTCTCTGTATTCACGGACCCTTCTAACACTCAAAGGATTACCTCCAAGCTTCTCACTTTCCTCAACCATATCATTAAAATCCCCTATAAGAATCCACGGCAAGTCATGATGCTCAGAAACTTTTTTCAAGTTATCGCACAAAATGCATCTATTTTTGAATTTAGGACTAGCATATATTGCACTTAATAACCAAGAGAAAGGCAAAGATTGTACCTGGAGGAACGCATGTATCTCCTGCTTAGTCTGAGCGAGCACTTCCACTTGAACCAAGGAGGAATTCCAGAGTAGCCAAATTCCCCCAGCGAACCCAATGGTCTCTAACATAGCAAACCCATCAAAAGGAAGGCCTTGGATAACTTCTTCAGCTCTAAAACCACTAACTCTAGTCTTAGTAATTATCATAACCACCGGTTTATGCCAATTAATAAGATCAGCCACAGTTTGCTTAAATTTGGGTTTAAGTGCTCCCCTACAATTCCAAACAACAATATTCATGGTTGGAAGAGTAAAAGAAAACCTGTCTAGCAAATCAACAGCGGAGTGATGCCCCATCACCCTCCACCTCCATCTCTCCATCAACACTTGCCTTGATTGGACTTCCTCTGGAAAAATTGTCACAGCATGATTCAAAATCCCCAACTCCGCCAGATTGGTTCTCACAAGCACAGTCCCCCTTATCACTGGCATCGAGAATTGAATGAGCTTCACCTTGTGGACATGCCCCATCACCGCACATTCCACCATTATGTTTCTGAGAACATTCCTCTCCGTGATCACCGTTTCGACGTCCTGCACTTCTAGTTCTATCAGAGATTTTTCCGAGAGGTAAAGACTTGAGGTTTGCCCGGATTGAGTTGATGTGTTGGTGGGAGGCATAGGTCTGTCCATTAGAAACCTCCACCACAGATTTGGTGTCAAGCTCCATGCTTCGTCCGTGATGGGAAGGAAACCTGCTCTGCGACTCAAATCTGTCAAAGGGAAAAGGTTCCTCCAAGCTTGCATCAACTCCCATTCGAACCACCCCATAACTTCCGTTGGATCCCTCCTGATCATGTTGATCGTTGTGTCCCCGATTGGTAGTGCTTGTTGATTCATCTTTTCTTTTTCTGCTCAAAATTTGTATATGGTTTTTTTCCTTAATAAATTTGTATAGCTATTTAATTTATTGGTTTAGAATTGTTATGGTTTCAACGATGTCCAATGGTTATTTGACTTATTTCTAACTATGATGTTACAACTAATTATATATATATATATATATATATATATATATATATATATATATATATATATATAAAACCGAAACCTTTGAAACTTTCACAATTTTTCACATCAACATAATATTTAAATAAAATTATTTTTATTTAGTCCAAACTTAACAAGGAGTAAAACTCTATCTCTTTAACAAGTCCTTCTTAAATTCAAACTCTTCATTATCATTTTTTTAAACAAAATTATTTTTGTTTAATCTAAATTTAACAAGGAGCAAAACTCTACTAAAGCCTTTAAAGCTCTCATAATTTTCTACGTTAGCACAATATTTAAATAAAATTATCATTTTATTAAATAAAATGATTTTTTTAAAACAAAATTATTTTTGTTTAATCTAAATTTAACAAGGAGTAAAACTCTATCTCTCTAACAAGTCTATCTTAAACTTAAACTCATCATTATCAATTTTTTAAATAAAATTATTTTTGTTTAGTCTAAACTTAATAAGGAGTAAAACTCTATCTCTTTAACAAGTCCATTTTAAACTCAAACTCATCATTATCATTTTTTAAAACAAAATTATTTTTGTTTAATTTAAACTTAATAAGGAGTGAAACTCTGTCTCTCTAACAAGTTCAACTTAAACTCAATTTAAGTTTTTTTTTTTTTTTTTTTTTTTTTTTTTGCAATATCTGAAACTGTTTAACAAATTTTTTATAAGCAATTGCACATTCAAGCAATGACTTCTTCGTCAAATTGTAACACAAATTGAAGTCATACAAAAACAAATCATGTAATTGTGCAGTTTCTTAATCAATTTAAGTTTTTATAAAATTATTTTAGTCAATTTCACAAATAAATAAATTCTCATGTGTATAGCACAGATGAGCCACTAGTTTTTTATTATTATTATTATTATTATTAGGAATGGCCTCGGTAACATAATCCTATTTCTAGGCTCTTAGTAAACCCTAAAAAAAATTAATAATAATAATAAATAAATAAAAAGTAAACCCTAAAAATTGGGATGGGAATTAGCATTTTGCTAATGCACAGAACAAAAATTCACAGACCCATGAATCATAGCTTAGTACTCGTACTACTCGCTGAAGAATTATTCGGATAACCAACCCAGTTCATCTGAGGCAAACTCGGTGAGTCAATTATGTTTAGCTTTCACTCGTTCAGACAGCTACTATTGCTCAAAAATAGGATGACCCACCTGGGTTTTCTTCAGCAAAATGCTTTCTTTATTGTGAAATCGTATGCATCAACAGGTTTGTCTGAATCAAAACACCAACAACAACAACAAGAAAAACATTCTTTTACAGTGTCTTACCTCATAAACTCTTGTGGGTTGTCCTCAAAATCTGCTATTTTAGCATCGCAGAAGGTACAATTGGGAAATCCAGATAGACCAGACTCAGTGCTTAGTCTTCTCAAAGAGCATGGGTTTACCAATACCCAAATCGCCAAACTTGTCAGAACGCACCCAATGTTGCTTTTATCTGATCCTGGGAAGACCCTTTTGCCCAAAATTGAGTTTTTCCTTTCTAAGGTAGGGGTTTCAAGCTCTGACCTCACTAGGATTCTCACTTCAAGTCCTTTACTATTGGTTAGGAGTTTAGAGAACCATCTTATCCCTTGCTATAATTTCCTCAAGAGTGTACTTGTGGTGGACGAGAAAGTTATTACAACTTTGAAGCGGTCACAGCTTTCTTTTCTATTTGATGTAACTAATAATATGGTTCCAAATATTGCACTTTTGAGAGAATTTGGAGTACCTGAATCAGCCATCTCTTTCTTGGTGACTAATTTTCCGGGTACTGCGTTCATTAAACATGCTAAGTTTGTTAATGCTGTCCATGAGGTTAAGGAAATGGGATTTGATCCTTTGAAATTGGTATTTGTCCTAGCAATCCAAGTGATTTTGAAGATGAAGAAGCCAATGTGGGAATCTAAATTGGAAGTTTATAAGAGGTGGGGTTGGTCCAAGGATGTAGCTCTGTTAGCATTTAGAAGGTATCCAAATTGTGTGCTTTTATCAGAAGAGAAGATCACAAAAACAATGGACTTCCTTGTACACAAAATGGGTCGGCCGTCAGCAGACATTGCTAAAAATCCTTCAGTTCTAGGTTTAAGCTTGGAGAAGAGGATTATCCCTAGGTGTTCAGTTGTTCAAGTTTTGTTAGCCAAGGATTTGATCAAGAATAAGTTCTCCTCAGCAACCTTATTACTACCTAGCGAGAAGTGTTTTTTGGAAAAGTTTGTGATTAAATTTCAGGCCAATGTTCCTCAATTGTTGGATGTGTATCAAGGTAAGATGGATCTTCTGGATGTAGGAATTCAATCGGAGAAGGTATGTGGGATGGAACAGTTATAACATTTTGACTTCCAGTTTAATGTCTTTAATAATTTAAAGTTGGTTAGCATTTTTCCATTGATTGTGATCTCCATAGAAAAAAAAAAATCTGAAATATATAGCTGTGACATAGTTTGTCAATTCCAAAGTCACACACTCATCACTCCTTGTGTTCAACATATTCCCTTACCTTGCCACCCCAAAAAAGAAGGATTTTGAAATAGGAGTCTCTCTGTTACAGAGGGGATGAGTAATTATGATGGCTTCGGTATTTGATTGTGTCCTGTTTTAAGTGTTATGGATCTCTTAGCTTGATCCCAAGATGATTATATCATATATCTGTTGCTTATGGCACTTGTTATGCGCTCGAGGCACAAAGTGCTATGCACCCAGTGAATTCACTATTATGCCAGCCTACACTATGTGTATTGTAAGAATTAATGGAGAATTTGGAAAATTTTGAATTCTCTTAACAAGTCATGTTCTAATCCTGAAACTAGATAGAGAAATTGGTAGTATTCTTGAATTGAACTTCTGTAAATGGCTGGTGTTTCCTGCTATATTGCTGCATATTTGACTTCAACCTTTTGTGCCCCAAATCCTGTGATTTTAATTTACTGTCTTTAAGTGCATTGTTAGTTTTATTGATTCTATTGGTGTCAAAATTTATGGGTGTGCATTGCATGGATGTTTAGTGCTTAATGTATGCAATGTGATCACAGACGTCTCTCATAAGTCACAGGTTGACTTCTTCATTGCCACTGCCTGGAACTATATTTCTACTTGGTGTTGGACCAAAAGAGAGACACTGCTGCTACAACAGCTGCTAACACTACTACCCAGATCTACAATCTAACCAACGACAGGGCTGAAGAAATAATTTGAAACAACATTTATGTATATTGTGTCTGCTGTTTTTGTGGTGCAGGAATCCTCTCCATTTGAATACTCTGGTACTGCGTTGTTAATTAATTAGAGGAAATATAAATTATTTAGGGATTTACCCACACTAATCAAGAGAAGAAAATTGGGTATCTAATAAGTACGTCTATTTAAGGTATTTTATGGCAATTTCCCAAGTCATATGATTTTCCGTTCTTCTTTATCCTCGAACACCGCCTCACGAGCATTGCAAGGTTCAGAAACCTTGGATACAACCTAGGTGGATTGCGTTTTAATGAAGCTGTGCATATTCTGTTTTACATTTGTTTATGATGTTTGTAAGTTTGGAGGTATATGAGAGTGGAATAAAAGATGTTTCAGTTTCAAGTTTGGAGATTGAGTCCAGTAGAGTAGAAGGTACGAGATGAGAAGCGTAGAGGAGAGGAGAGGGGAATTGTATCCCAGCATACTTCTCCTTATTTAGATGTTTTAAAAATTAAGAGGGAAATAAATCTCTCCCCTTGACTTGAATGTATTAAAAATTATACGGGAAATAAATAGAAATGATAAAATATCACCAAAATAGTTTGGAGAGAAAGGTTATCCATTGATTTGAATGTATTAAAAATTAAATGGGGAATAAATAGAAATGATAAGATATCACCAAACTAGTTTGGAGAGAAAGCTTATTCATTGATTTGAATGTATTAAAAAAATAAACGGAGAATAAATAAAAATGATAAGATATCACCAAACTAGTTTGGAGAGAAAGTTTGTCCATTGTTCTTTTAGCCTGTCCCACCCACAGGCCACAGCCATATTGGCTTGTTTCTGCCCAGTAACCATGAGGTGTCCCATTCACAGCCATGTTGACTTGTGCATGCTTTTCAAGAAGCATCGTGGGAAGTTGGCTAAGTTTAACCAGAAGCCAAACATTTCCACTTTGAGCAACCAGAAA
The DNA here is from genome assembly GCA_029955455.1 of Quercus agrifolia. Taxonomy (NCBI): domain Eukaryota; kingdom Viridiplantae; phylum Streptophyta; class Magnoliopsida; order Fagales; family Fagaceae; genus Quercus; species Quercus agrifolia. The sequence continues at coordinate 38,645,837 of JARQAD010000007.1, read as the reverse complement.
AGAAAAGGGACAATAAGGATGAGGAGATTCTGCAGTTCATATGCTTAATAAGAAAATTCAGCAAAAGATAAAAAATTGTTAATAAACAAATAATGAGATTGACTAGAGGGAAAATGGTTAGCAAGTCATCAACTTTCCAGGAAGGAAACATAAGGGGGAAAAGAAAAATCTGGCAGGTTATGGTAGGTGAAGTAGTGTATACAGTGAAAAATAGGTTCTTTACATGAACTTTGTATGCGTTTGTATACAATAAAAAAGATATGAAAAGTTGAAAACTATAAACAGGTATCTCAAATGACAAAAATATCTATATTAACCTCACTGGTGCTCAACCTGGGGTGACCCATGCATATATTCAAAATAAATGAAAGGAAAAAAAATAAAATAAAAAGATTGTTTTTCTTGGGACATCAAGATCCAACATTCTCATTTACTAGTTACTGCATGGGATGGGACCAAAAATACTGTACAATACATACCAGGCCTGGCAATACCTTTGCCAAACACTAATCACTCCTCAACTTCTAGTGCCAATTTGTACTATTTCTGAAGGCCTGTAAGCTTGCCAATGGTTATCATGTCTAATTGATCGGATAGGCAAGCTTGGATTTGAGCTGATAGTTCTTGTGCCACAAAACGCATGTGGGTCTTGCCTCTGGAGAGTCACGCACACATGCTAAGGCTATTGTCACTAGAAACACCACCTCCTTTGCTATTTGGCCTGTAGGTGGTGGAAGTCCTTGGTCTAGCACATCCTTTAATAGAATTTCTGCACTGTCTGAAATTGATGCCACTGTTCTCTATCTGAATGACAAGGAAGATAGGAGCTACCTTGGGTGCCTTCCCATTATAACTTCTAATGCTACCACTCTAAAGCTATAAACGTCACATTTATCTGTTAATCGCATTGTAAGCGCGAGTTCTGCACAATTATAAAACAAATTTAATATAATCTAATGAAACATTGTCACCAAAACATCTACCAAACTAATAAATGTTGACAAATTTACAAGAACATAATTATTTGGCAACAGGATATGAAAAAAGTTACTCTTATTTGGGTTTAACAATCTGGGAACGCCAAAATCTAAGAGTCCTGGCTCAAACTCAGACTTGAGCAATAATTCACATTTATGTCTTGGTGCACAATTGGTGGAGAGCAAACATGGTGCAAGTAAGCAATTGCATGAGCCACACCTTACACAATTCTCACCCTTGTATCCCAGTTCAACTCCACTTTCCCTTCCAACCCATACAATGCATTTCCCAAACTACCTCTCTCTACATATTCATAGACCAAGTACATGTACCCCCTCATTGAACAGAACCCATAAAGCTTAATGATATTCCGGTGCCTAACTTCTGTCAACACACGAATCTCAGTCTCAAAACTCTGGCGATTGGCTGTTGGTATGTCAGTGGAGTCTGACATGTTGAGCCTTTTACCAGCAACAATTTGACTTGTTGGCAATGCTGCTCTGTAAACAGTTCCAAATCCACCTTTTCCAATACAGTACTTCTCATTGAAGTCCTCAGTGGCCTACACAAGATCCCCAAATGTGAATTTACCTTCTCTTTCCCATATCAACGACTCAGAGTTCCCATCAGTCTCTCCAATTCTTTTGCTTTCTTCATAAAAGAATTTGGGTTTTCGGTAAAATATTATGAATACAGCAACAATAAATTGCAAGCAATAAAAGGCCACAAACCGGAATGAGGATAGCAATTAGAACTGTATTAGAATGCTTTTGCCTTGTGGAATGTGTGTAACAAGTACTTAGTCCTGCTGCATTTCCACACAGACCTGAGTTTCCGAGGTGCATTTGCAGGTGCGTCTTTGAAAACTTTACTAGTGCTAACTTGTTATAAGAAAAATCAATGGAGCTGAGGCGTAGACTAACCATGCTCGTAAATAATACTTAGATCTCCCCTGAGAGCTTGTTATGTGAAATGTTAGGACTTTCCAATGATGTAAGCTTTGCCAGGTTTGAAGGAATTGTTCCTGAGAGCGAATTGCTGCTAAGGTCTAACAAGACGTTCAATGCAATTAAATTACCAAGTATAGATGGTATTTCACCCAATAGGTTATTGTTGCTCAAGTCCAAGCTCAATAATTTCCAACAATTCCCAAGCTCTTTTGGTATGTTCCCAGTTAATTTGTTCTCGGACAAATCAAGTTCTTCAAGCTGAACCAAACTGCCTAGGCTCTGAGGAATCTCTCTTGTCAGAAGATTCTTGCTCAGATTGAGCTCAAACAGGCTTAGATTTCCCAATGCACTTGGAATTTTCCCAAACAATTCATTTGAGTCAAGAATTAAAGAGTGCAATTGAGTCAACATCCCAAGCTCAGCTGGGATTTCACCCGAATTTCTGTTTCTCCCCATCTCTAAATTGGTTAGAGATACATATTCTGCCCACTGCAGTGAGATAATGCCAATAAATTGATTGTCATTAAGAGAAATAAAATAAAGATTTGGATGAAACCCAAATGCATTTGTGATGTTGCCATTGAAGTTGTTCCCATCAAACTGCACACTCTCTAGTAGGGAACAATTTCTCAAGCACTCAGGCAATGGCCCTATGAAGTTGTTACTATTCGCTCTGAAATTTTGAAGACTGAAGCCACTACACAATTCAGGTGGCAATTCTCCAGGGAAGCTGTTGTTAGAAAAGCTTACGCTGTTTAGAGAAGGACTAAATTTCCCACAGTTGCTCGAAATATTACCGGCCAATTCTACACTAACCAGAAGCTAATCAGATTGGGATGTGCTGAATTTGATGAATGTAATAAGTGAAAATTTTCCTACAATTTAAACATGGGTTTTATGCGACTTATCTATATCTATATATTACTAAAAGCTGAAACATAGCGTTTAATGCTGCTGCGCTCACGTTAAGCCACGTCAGCATCCACGTCATTATCTTTTTTCTTTCCATTTTCTTATATTTTTTTTAATATTTTTTTTTAATTTCACATTTACACTTCTCCAACATTTCTCTCTCCCATACCTTTTCATCTCCCCATTACTTCTCCAACCTCTCTCCTTCCCTCATCTTCTCATCTCCCCACTACCCTTTACATTAATATCATTCTTCATCATTTACTTCATCTTCCTCTATTTTTGTCTCTTCTTATTCATACCCTCTTACTATAAATTTGTCACTATCTCTTTCATTCTATGTATAGTTTTTCCTTACAAAAAAAAGGTTCTCTCTCTCTCTCTCTCACACACACAATTTTTGAGTGGATTTTTATTTTTTATTTTTCTTGCATCTTCGCTTTGGGTTGATAATTTTTTATATTCTTTAATCTACTACATGATTTTTATAGTGCTCAATTTCGATGTTACACTATGAGACTTTAATCATTTTTATTTATTTTTAATCCTTTGTGGTGGAAAAAATACTCTTAATAATTGTATTAGAAGTACTCTATAATGCTATTTATTTAAAGAAAAGCAAAGGTTAGCTAAACAAAAATTATTGGATGAAAGAAAAATTGTATCTTTCGCAATTTTACATTAATTATTATTATTATTATTTTATAACAATGCATATATAGAAATTTAATTATTAGATTTTACTAATAATTGTTTATTTGATAATATGTTTTGGGTGGATGAAATTACAATTTCTGCAAAGAAAATAACCTTAATAGATTATAAACAACAAATTGTTTTCCTAATTGGTCCAATTAATCATAGTAAATTTTTATTAATTTTTTTAGTTACTTTTTTCAGTGTTTTGGATTTGTAGGCAAAAAAAATAAGTTTGAGAAAGTTTGTTTAAAACTAAAAGAATAATTTCCAAATTTTATATTATTTTTAATAATTCACAAGATGTTATAAATAACTTTTATTAAAAAATAAATATTTTTGTTAACTTGCCTTTTGAATTTCTGAGAAAAATTGTATTTTTTTCATTTTAGAATGACAAAAATTATTAAATTTATGATTTATGATTGTTCCTATATTACATTTATGATTATTCTTATAATAAATAAAAATATAATTACAAAATATATTACTCTTTATTAAATTAGTTTAAATTGTATAAAAATAATTAATAAAACTACCATAAAAATAATTATCATGCGCAACGCGCAGGTTTGCGGCTAGTATATAATAATAGGTCAAGCAGAGAGAAAATTCAATTAGATTTCAATTGGATTTTCAATTTTGCGCCACTTGTCCTGACCAAAACTCAAAAAAAAAAATTTAATTAGATTATAAATTTGACTTCAATTTTGTGTCATGTATCTTATCTAAATTTTTTAATTTTTGTACTCAAATAAATGATGCATTAACATTTAACACGGAAGCCAATAAAACCACAATGATAATGCTCATTGGCCTAAGCAAAAACATCTTACCTGCACACTTTTATGGAGATTATAAATTGGACTCCAATTTTGTGTCATATATCTTATCTAAATTTTCTAATTTTTGTGCCCAAATAAATGATGCATTAACATTTAATACGGAAGCCAAGAAAACCACAATAATCTATATATATAATAATAGGTGAAGCAGAGAGAAAATCCAATTAGATTTCAATTGAATTCTCAATTTTGCGCCACTTCTCCTAACCAAAACTCAAAAAAAATTTAATTAGATTATAAATTTGACTTCAATTTTGTGTCATATATCTTATCTAAATTTTTTAATTTTTGTGCCCAAATAAATGATGCATTAACATTTAACACGGAAGTCAATAAAACCACAATGATAATGCTCATTGGCCTAAGCAAAAACATTTTACCTGTACAATTTTATGGAGATTATAAATTGGACTCCAATTTTGTGTCATGTATCTTATCTAAATTTTCTAATTTTTGTGCTCAAATAAATGATGCATTAACATTTAACACGGAAGTCAAGAAAACCACAATAATAATACTCATTGGCCTAAGCAAGAACATCTCACCTGCACATTTTTATGGGTGATCTCAATAGAGTCCGGAGCTCTTCTAATCCCACAACCAGAACCAAGGAGTCCAACGAGAAAAACTATAAAAGTAAAATATCATCTCCTCCTAATTCCATATCGTCATCCCATGTCTCCTCCTCTCTCAACCTCTACCAACTAGATCCACACATTGCCCTCTCCTCCTCCTTACGGATTTCTTAGAGCAAGGCCGGGTTCAAATACAATGTTCAGTCCCACTCTTCCTTGCTTCACACTCTCATACATTAGCGTTTCATTGGCGCCTCCAAGAATATTCCAAGCTCAATGATCAGTTCTTATTTTTTAATAGTTTTTAGTGTGTCTGGATTAAGATTTTGTTAATTTGTTAAAAATGACAAAAATATAATCATATATATTATATTAAGTTGAAGTTCAATTTTAGAATTCAAATTGAATCAAATTAATTTCTAATTGTAGTTTAATTTTGTGCTATGTGTCTAATTTGATTTTTAAATGTTGGTGTTAAGTTACTTCCATTCATAATACTCAATGTGGAAATTGAATCTACTAAGATAAACATCTTATCATCACAATTGTTAATATTTACATGCGTAAGCATGAACTACATGCTAGTTTCATGATAATCCATATATACGTACCCCATATCAAGATGCTTAATTACAGGTGTGATTTAATTAGATTGGAGTTGGCTGTAGGGTTGTAAATTAATGAATTAACCAATCCGTTTATGAACAGCCCCAACTCAGTTCTAGAAAAATCTTGTTTCTGTTTGTTTGTTTAGTAAACAAGTTAAGCTCAAATCCAACTTTAGGCTTGATTATCAAGCAAATCAAGTTCGAATATAATAATGTGTTCATGAACAAGCCGGTGAACATGAGGGCTTGAATTAAATATATATATAATATTGTATATTTATATGTATATGTATACTTGTCTAAAAATATACTGTATTTGTATAAACTTCAAATCGGGTTGTACAAGTTTGTTAATTTATTCATATGATATAAAATCATTATTTGTAGTTTTTCATAACATAATTGATCCATTTGTAGGAAAAATTCATAGATTTGTGTAGAGGTATAATGTTTTAGTCATTATTTTCCTATATATAAGAAAATAATAAGTTAATCAAGTAGCTTGATTTTACTATATATAAGAAAATAATAAATTAATCAAATAGCTAGTGAACAAGCTCAAGCTCAGCTCGTGTTTAAAATAAAATAAAATTAAAAAAAACATAAACTTTTAATACTCGGCTTGACTTGGTTTGTTTATAGCCCTTTGTTCATTTTGTACATTTTGAATTTGTAAGATGTATCATTTATTTCAAATTTTCTGTACATGAATGTGTTGAGTTTGGTGTTATTCTGCATGTACTAAGATAATAATTTAGATGATTGTAAATGTAGGTGTGTGGGCAATAGGAGTCGTGTATACGTGCATGTTTTACAATCACATGTCATGCCTCTGGCGAATATTTTCTAGGATGATTATTAAGAAACTTAAATTACATAAAATTTAATTAAAAAAGAACTTCATATATTGACCAAAACACACACACACTCGTACAAATACATAAAGTCTTACAAGTTACAAGTTACGAGTTACATCTCTATCAAAATTTTAGTTAGATAAAAATTTTCTTGGGATTTTTTTTGTTTTTGTTTGTAAGGACCTAATATATTGTTAAGGGGACTAAAGTTTAAGGAGAAAATTTGGCTACAAACTTAATTATACCCTAAGGCTACAACTCTCATTACATAAATTAACATGGTCAATTTTGAAAATCTAATTGTTGAATTGCATGTTCTTTAATTTTTACGTTCTTAAAACACGTGTCAAATTTCATGTCAATCGTATGTTATTTACGTTGGTCCATAAATTTATTTTTTATGTATAATTTTAGACTACAAAAACTCGAAATTTAAAGATTTGATTGATGACATAGCTATTAATCTTTGATCTTCTTGAAATTTTTACAAATATGGAGGATATAAGAAGAAAATGTATCTATTTGTGAATTTGTCAAAATTCATGTACAATTAAAAAAAAAAAAAAATTGAGTAAACCTATAGCCTTAATTTACAACCAAATTTGTTACCAAATTTTGTCCAAAATTTAATTATGTTGGGTCTAACAAAATTTAGGGTGTTCACAAATATTTTTTAAGGGTTAAAAAATCATAAATTTTTAAAATTTATATATAATAAAAAAAAATTCAGGTCAAGATGGTCTTGTGACCACCCTGAATTTAACGTAGAGCTGCCAGTGATGCCTCTCGATAATGGTAGCTCTATAAAGAGCCATAAAGGCTTTGGTATTACATGAGGGCCATGAGGCTGCGATGGGGAAGTTCATAACTGTTTTTTTTTTTTTTTTTCCCAAATACAACGTAGGAGGAAAGATTCGAACCTGGGTGTCATAGTTGTAGGTACACTAGGAAGTTCCAACCAGTATGGTTTTCAAACTTTATTGGTAGCAATGCTATCAACTTGATTCTAACTCATAGGCCTCTCATTGAACGCTTTCCAACCGACATTCATAGGAGCATGCATACCCTTGTTCAAAAGTCAACTTTGAGCAGCCAGAAAAGAAAATGGACAATAAGGATGTTGAGATCCTTTAGTTCATGTGCTTCGTAAGAAAATTCAGCAAAAAATAGAAAATGGTTAGAAAACAAATAATGAGATTGACTGGACGAAAAATGATTAAGAAGTTAAGTCATGAAACTTTCCTGGAAGGAAAGACAAGGGAGAAAAAGAATAAGGTTTTCTGGTGCAAGTGAATTTAGGTTATGACATGCGAAGTATTGTATATAGTGAATCAGATTATGTACAAGAAATAATATCTAAGAAGTATACATGTGAATACATATATTAGGAATGAAGATTGCCCTCACGACTGCTCAATTTGTGGTCAGCCCCAAATATTATTCAAAAAAACGTTAAAAATAAAAAAAGGCTTATTGTACAAGGGACCTCAAGGTACAACGTTCTCATTTACTAGTTCCTACCTAGAAGCTAGAATGAGATTAAACATCTTGAACAATCCATTCCAGGCCTGGCAGTACCTCATCCATACACCAATCAGTAATCACTACTCAAGCTTTGATTCCAATTTGTACTATTTCTGATGCCCTGTAAGCTTGCTAATCGTTATATTGTCGAATTGGTCGGACAGGCAAGCTTGGATTTGAGCTGATAGTTCTTGTGCCACAAAACGCATATTGGGTCGTGCCTCTGGAGTGTCACGCACACATGCTAAGGCTATGGTCACTACAAACACCACCTCCTCTGCTGTTTGGCCTGTGGGTGGTGGGAGTCTTTGGTCTAAAGCATCCTTTAAAAGAAATTCTGCAGTATCTGAAACTGGTGTCGCTGTTCTTGACTTCAATGACAAGGAAGACAGGATCTCCCTAGGGTGCCTTCCCATCATAACTTCCAATGCCACCACTCCAAAGCTATAAACGTCACATTTATCTGTTAATCGCATTGAAAGCGCAAGCTCTGCACATTCATAAAAACAAAATTTCAATCCCATAACGAAACGTTTCCATCTAAAACATCTATGATACTAATCAAAGTTAACAAATGAAAGAAGAAAGAAATACATGAAACTAATCAAAGTTAACAACTGAACAAGGAAAGACATGCATTTGGCAAAAGGATGAAAAAAAAACAAAACGCTTACTAATAATATGAGAAGACTTCTTTTCTTTTTGGGAATATGTAAAAGTTAGATTGTTAGCTTACCTGGAGCCATGTAGCCGTAAGACCCAGCAATTGTTGTCCAGTTACTCGTATCTGGGTTCAACAATCTTGCCACGCCAAAATCTGAGAGTCGTGGCTCGAACTCAGACTCAAGCAATATGTTATTCACAGTTATGTCTCGATGCACAATTGGTGGAGAGCAATCATGGTGCAAGTAAGCAACTGCATGAGCCACACCTTGCACAATTCTCACCCTTGTATCCCAGTTCAGCTCCGCTTTCCCTTCCAACCCATACAATGCATTTCCCAAACTGCCTCTCTCAACATATTCATAGACCAAGTACATGTACCCCCTCATTGAACAGAACCCATAAAGCTTAATGATATTCCGATGCCTAACTTCTGTCAACACACGAATCTCAGTCTCAAAACTCTGTCGATTGGCTGCTGGAATGTCAGTGGAGTCTGACATGTTGAGCCTTTTAACAGCAACAATTTGACCTGTTGGCAATGCTGCTCTGTAAACAGTTCCAAATCCACCTTTTCCCACGCAGTACTTCTCATTGAAGTCCTCAGTGGCCTTCACAAGATCCCCAAATGTGAATTTACCTTCTCTTTCCCATATCAATGAGTCAGAGTTCCCATTAGTCTCTCCAATTCTTCTGCTTTCTTCATCATGGAATTTGGCTTTCCGGTAAAATATTATTAATACAACAACAATAATTGCAAGCAATAAAAGGCCACAAACCGGAATGAGGACAGCAATTAGAACTGTATTCGAATGCTTTTTCTTTGTGGAATCTGTGTAACAAGTACCAAGTCCTGCTGCATTTCCACACAGACCGGAGTTTCCAATGTATGCATCTGCAGGTGCCTCTTCGAAAAGTTTACTAGTTGGGATTTGACCTGTTAACTTGTTATAGGAAAAATCAATGGAGCTGGGGCGTAGACTAACCATGCTCGTAAATAATCCCGGGATCTCCCCTGAGAGCTGGTTATGTGAAATGTTAAGACTTTCCAATGATGTAAGCTTTGCCAGGTTTGAAGGAATTGTTCCTGAGAGTGAATTACTGCTGAGGTCTAGCAAGACATTCAATGGAATTAAATTACCAAGTTCAGACGGTATTTCACCCAATAGGTTATTGTTGCTCAAGTCCAAGCTCAATAATCTCCCACAATTCCCAAGCTCTTTTGGTATGTTCCCAGTTAATTTGTTCTCAGACAAATCAAGTTCCTCAAGCTGAACCAAATTGCCTAGGCTCTGAGGAATCTCTCCTGTCAAAAGATTCTTGCTCAGATTGAGCTCAAACAGGCTTAGATTTCCCAATGCAGTTGGAATTTGCCCAGAAAATTCGTTTGAGTCAAGAATTAAAGAGTGCAATTGAGGCAACCTCCCAAGCTCAGCAGGGATTTCACCTGAAATTCTGTTTCTCCCCATCTCTAAATTGGTTAGAGATCCACATTCTGCCCACTCCGGTGATATTATGCCAATAAATTGATTGTCATTAAGAGAAATGAAATAAAGATTTGGATGAACCCCAAATGCATTTGTGATGTTGCCATTGAAGTTGTTCCCATCAAATCGCACTCTCTGTAGTAGCGAACAATTTCTCAAGCACTCAGGCAATGGCCCTGTGAAGTTGTTATTATTCACTGTGAAATTTTGAAGACTGAAGCCACTACACAATTCTGGTGGCAGTTCTCCAGAGAAGCTGTTGTTCGAAAAGCTAACACTGCTTAGAGAAGGACTAAACTTCCCAAAGTCACTTGGAATATTACCCGAGAAGTTATTGGTGAAAAGAGAGATTTTCTGTAAATTACTGAGGCCAGATATGGTATCTGGCAATTCCCCGAATAGTTGGTTAGTGCTGAGATCAATAATTTGCAGCAAAGTAATATTTCCAATTGCCAGTGGGATTGTGCCAGTGAGATTGTTTGAGAAAAGTTGTAAGGTCTGAAGGTTTGTGAGGTTCCACAGCGCTAGAGGAATTGGACCAGACAGGCGGTTGTTTGATAGGTCTAGTTCTGTCAAATCTTTCAAGTTACCAACCTCAGAGGGAATTGAACCTGTGAACATATTATTGAACAGTAAAACAAGTTTGAGTTTGGTCAACATGCCAATTTCCAGTGGAATTTTGCCAGTGAAAAGATTGTTCTGAAGTTGCAATGAGATCAATTCTGTCCAGTTGCTGAAAAAATAAGGTGAGATCTCACCTGAAAGGTTATTGCCAGATAAACCCAAGTCGGTAACTTTGGTCAGGTTGGTTAAAGACAAAGGCAATTCCCCAGTGAGTGGATTCGTAGCAAGGGCCAAGATGGTGAGGTTAGTACAAAGGCCTAGCTCAGAAGGAATTGGAAAATTCAAGGAATTCCATCTAACATCGAGATGCCAGAGGTCCGTGAGCTGACCTATTGAAGAAGGAATTCTGCCTTCCAATGAATTGTTATACAGTTCTATAATTTGAAGATTGGACATTGAGCCAATATCTTCAGGAATTACACCACTGAACTTGTTTCGTCCTAGATGAAGATCTATGAGTTTGGAAAGCTTGGTAATGTTTGGAGACACTGGTCCCTGGAACTGATTGTCAGTTAGATTAAGGTACTCAAGCTTGCCCAGATTGGTAAATACCATTTCTGGGACTGTTCCATTCAAATGATTCTGGGCCAAATCCAAGTAAGTCAAATTTTGGCAATCAAGTATAAATCCTGGGAACCCAGAAGTGAGGTAATTATAAGCAAAGCTAAGCCGGGTCAACAAAGGCATGCTTGAAAACTTAGACCAGTCAGGAGTTACTAAGTAGTTTGATCCAAGGTCTAAGTACCATACCTTTTGAAGATTGCTGAACTGATATGGAATTGTACCATTCAGGTAGTTGTTGTAGAAACTTACATATTGGAGCTTTGTTAACTGGCCTATCTCCGAAGGTATTGATCCGCTGAGTAAGTTGTTGCTGAAGTCAAAGCGAGTGACATTAAGAAATGGAGTGAAGTTGAACTGGGCTAGTGTTCCATTGAGGTTGGCACCAGAGATGACTATTTCGGAGACTGTTCCGGTTGAGTCGCAGACCAAGCCGTTCCATTTGCATAGGTTGGTGATGTTGGTAGAGGACCAAGAGCTGAGAAAAGAAGAAGGGAGGAGGCTGTTTTTCCATTTGATAAGAGCTTCTGCTTGTGTTGCTGGTGATGCTGTGCTGCTTAAGGGAAGCAAAGAGAGCAATAGAATCTGAAGGAGAAGAAGCAGAGGCTTTCGAATGGTTGTCATGCTTAGTTTTTGACTTGCACATGTCATGCCTCTTGATCTGGTTTAATCTTATTAGAGATAGAGAGAGGCAGAGATATAGTCCTCAAAAGCGTCCACAAGATAATGGTCAAATGAGACGGCTAAATACTAAATAGCCTAACTTAAGCAGTGAATCTGAGTGATTTTGATTTATGATTACGAAACAGCATTTGCAAACAATGGAAAACTGAGTTGACTATTATACAATCAGAATGCGGAGAAGGAAGGAATATGTATTTATGGTACTCCGAAAGTAACTAATAATTTTCCGACAAAAAAAGAGCAAGAAATCCAGCAGTGGTTCTCATGAAATCTTTGACTCTCACACACATCCCATCACCCTTAGCCCCTCCACCGAATTACTAGGAAACTCATAGCCGCCCTTTATTAGTTTTTCTCTTTCCTATATCTTTTATTTTGGTGCTTTTGTGTTTAGAGAGAAGCCATTAATTGGTTCGTGGGTGGGTCTTGCTGGTGGGTTAAGGGTCTGTTCATTGATTTGTTGGGTATCCCCTAGTTTGAGACTAAAAGTGAAAAGAGTGGAGGAGGTGAGTTTCAATATAGAAAGCAGATTAAATAATAAAAATAATGAAAAAATAATAATTTTTCAAAGGGATAAAGAAAGATTAGAGTATGCAAAAAAATGAATTTAAAAAGGTAGATAGATAAAATAAAGGCGGAATATAAATTACACCTTCTAACTTTCCTTAAAATTTAATTAAGTCTTGAATTTTTTTTTTTTTTTTATCATTTCAGTCATTTATCTTTAACCGTTATTCTATGTAGTCCTTTGTCAAAAATGCACTATATAGGTAATCTAAAATACAAGGACATTATTTGACAAAAAAAAAAAAATACAAGGACATTTTGGTATTTTTTAAGTTTGGAAAATTAAAACTCCAAATAATTAATAATAAAAAAAATCTGAAAAAAAAAGTAACAAAAAAAGACTTTTTTTTTTTTTTTTTTTTTTTGTGAATTCAAAAAAGACACCTTTTTAGGGAACCGCTAAGAAAAAAAAAAAAAAAAAATCTAGCCAGAAATGTAATAAAAGCTCTCCAATCTAGAGGGCCTCATCTATGATCTATCTAACACAGTCCACATGGTAGAAGAAATACAAAGCTTGTTCTGGCTGTTTCGAAGAATTGATCTCCAGTGGACACGCAGACAAGCAAATGGTGCAGTACATTAGCAAATAGTCCAAAGTTGTCTTCTGCTGAACTAGTTTGGCTTGAAGAGCCTCCTTTGTTCTTGTTGATCAATTAACTTTGGTTGTACCCTTCTATTTCTAGTTAATGAAATTCCCAATCAAGTTTTGTCAGCCGGTCCGTTTTTTAAAACCATGTTCAACCTTAAAGGGCTTTAGGAAAGTTAAATTTAGATACAAATTTGATCCAAGGAGAAATTGAAATTGAAATTCCCCCAATTTATCCCAATCAAACTTGAACAGAGAAATTATTTTCAAACTTTTAATTTATGGTATACTTTTGTATTAATATTTTGTTTCTTCTCTTTTATGTGTCAAATAAACTCCATGATCAATTTAACGCAAGGGCGGCGCCACATTCTTCAGGGGTTCAAACGAACCCCCTGACTTCAATTATATATATATATATATATATATATATATATATATATATACATATATATTTATACTTACTCTTAAAATATTTTTACACACCTTAACTTAAATCTTGCACACCCTCATCACATGTATATCTAACTTTAAGAGTAAAGAATAAATGTTTATGAGTTGTGAGCTTCCTTCTTTATTATAACGGTAAATTATGTGTTTGGTTTCTATCCTTTACACCATATTTCAATTCGTTCAATAATCTTTCAATTGTGTCAATTTAGTCCTTAACCTTTTAGACTATGGTTCTCAAACCCGAACCGTTCAATGAACCGTAAAAGAGAGAGGTTCAAGATTTTTGAGATTTGACCGAGGTCGAATTGATGTTGAACCATGATTACGTCATAATTAATTTAATAATTATTTAAAATATAAATAAATATATTAAATTAGTACAAATATAAAATTAACTAAAATAGTCAAATTAAATATAGAAATTTATCTTTCAAATGCATTTTTCACGTCCTAAGCAAACATAAATATAGTATTTCTTCAAATATATTTATAATATACATCATAAATTTAATTATTTGGTAAATGGCCATATACGTTTTTTATTTTTTTTAAGCATCAACACAAATGCAAATTGCAAATTCATATCTAAGCCAATATGTCTTAGCCTAATTTCAGGCCAATAACATATTTATATAATATAAGACTAGTTAACTTTATAAAATAAATAAATAAATCAATAAAATATACTGTATCTATATCTATATTATTATTATATTATTTAAGGAGCTTCTCCTGTTTGGATTCCTCAATTTTGATGTCCAAAATACCTTCAAATTTACCAGTTTTGTAAAGTTGTATTTATGGGGAATTTTTTGGAGGGAAATCCTCTTTTTCAATTTTTATCAATTTCAACCTCTCAAATCTCATATTTTTTCTCTATCACACAAGCACAAACTCTTCTGTTATTTTTCAATCTTTCTTTTTTCAATAATCGCTCATTGAATTCAATCATTGGCAACACTGGCGATAATATTAAGGTTGAATTGGTTATTAAATATTAGAAACTTAGGGTGATTAATTTTATTCAATTAATTAATTTGGGTGGGGCATATAAACATCAACTAATATATAAAATGATCTTTAGAAACTTGAAGTTTTTATTTTAAGTATGTTCTATTGTTCTTGTTAGAAAGAGAAAAGAAAAAGTCATCGATTCCCCACTCAAACTCCAAAGCCATCCCAAATCATTGACTATGTATTAGTTTAGTTGGAGAAAATATAACACCATGTATTGGTGCATGTATATTATCTGCAACATTCTAAGGAGAGAGAGAATCACTGTCAGCCTGTCTGTGATTAGGCAAAACACAATAAAAGAAAACAAAAGAAAAGTCCAACTTTCTGTTTTTCTTAAAGAGATACTGATACACGGAATATTATTAGATACTCCCGGAGTACCATAAATACGTACTTCCTCTTCTCACATAAATGGTGGGTCCCACCATGAATTTAATTAGTAGGACCCATCATTAATGTGAGAGGAGGAAGTATGCATTTATGGTACTTCAGATTTTTTTTTTTTTTTTCTTAGCGGTTCCCTACAAAGATGTCTTTTTTGAATTCACAAAAAAAAAAAAAAAAAGTCTTTTTTTGTTACTTTTTTTTTCAGATTTTTTATTATTATTAATATTTGGAGTTTTAATTTTCCAAACTTAAAAAATACCAAAATGTCCTTGTATTTTATTTTTTTTTTGTCAAATAATGTCCTTGTATTTTAGATTACCTATATAGTGCATTTTTGACTAAAGGACTACATAGAATAACGGTTAAAGATAAATGACTGAAATTATATAAAAAAAAAAAAAAAATTCAAGACTTAATTAAATTTTAAGGAAAGTTAGGAGGTGTAATTTATATTCAGCCTTTATTTTATCTACCTACCTTTTTAAATTCATTTTTTTGCATACTCTGATCTTTCTTTATCCCTTTGAAAAATTATTATTTTTTCATTATTTTTATTATTTAATCTGCTTTCTATATTGAAACTCACCTCCTCCACTCTTTTCACTTTGGAAACTCAAACTAGGGGATACCCAACAAATCAATGAACAGACCCTTAACCCACCAGCAAGACCCACCCACGAACCAATTAATGGCTTCTCTCTAAACACAAAAGCACCAAAATAAAAGATATAGGAAAGAGAAAAACTAATCAAGGGCGGCTATGAGTTTCCTAGTAATTCGGTGGAGGGGCTAAGGGTGATGGGATGTGTGTTAGAGTCAAAGATTTCATGAGAACCACTGAGGGATTTCTGGCTCTTTTCTTGTCATAGATATTTGTGAAGAGAATCTCCACCTCGGGTCTTCCTCCCCCACCGCCAAGTGCATGCGCACGTCAGATTAGCGTTGTGCTCCTTTATTTTTTATTATTTATTTTGTTGATCCTATTACTTTTATGAGAAGAGGATTGCGTGTCTTCCTCTTGAATGTGCGTTGATTGTGTTGACTGAGAGAGACGTTTCAGACACAGAGACGAGGGTTCTGTAGTTATGTGAGAAGTGAGAGACATTTAAGAGGAAAGAGACAGAAATAATATCTTTTTTTTTTTCTTTTTCTTTTTTTTGATGAGGAAAGAAAATAATATCTTATTTCACCTTCGGGAATTTTTAAGCCAATAAATTATTTTACCAATCTACAACCGCTCTCTTTGTTCGAAGAGTCATTGTAATTGAGCAAAAAAAAATCTCAATTTTAGAGATTTGTTGGAATTGTATTTTAAGGATTTACGCTCAAAACTAGAGATGAAATTGGGTTTGACTAACCTATTAGAGATGCTTTTAGGCTTTTATTTATTTAATTATTTTAACTAGTGTGATGCATGAAAAAACTACTAAAGATGAGATCTAATTGTTACAAACTCATTGTACTATGTGTGTATGTGCTCATGTGTGTATATATATATACAAAGAAATTACTTGTATGGGAACAAATTTTCAAAAAGTAAAACTTCGGTCCAATGCACTAAAGCACTTGATGGGCCACCCAACCAACACCTAATCAATTTTGGACATGTGACCAATTTTGAATGTGTCATGTCTGTATCATGTCTAATACTGCACTATACTGGACATAAATTAAATCATTTCCAAATAACAATTTGAGTGAATATTTGAGTATTAGCATCAGCTTCTTCAACATTTTACCTAAACTAACACAAAAAACTTTTTTTTTTTTTGCTACTTTAACAAATACACACATATATCAGCCTCAATATTTATTTCTCTACTTCATTTAAATATTTTTTTTATCTCTCTAAAAATAAATAAATAAACAAGTTTTTTTTTTTTTAATTCTCTTCCCCACCCGTTTCCTAGTAACCCAATGAAACCTCCTTTTGCGAACCCAATAATATATTCTTTAACAACATCACTAAGCACTCCTGTTGTCTAGCAAAATCAACACATTTTCACAATCAACAAAACAAAATCAACAAGTTGAACCCATCTCCCATCATTAGTTGAACAAATTCCCTATTTCATTTCACATAAACTCAAATCGAAATTAATTAAATCTAGCCAACACTATCAAACTAAGATCACCATCGAATTAGACCAGCCACCACTGCACCCACTGTCGGAAAGCACCACACCCACCACACAAATCAAACCAAACCCATCAACCACCGCACCCACCGCCCAAATCAATGCAAATATCAACACAAACCCACAAAAATCAACTTTTAGACACCTAAATTTACCACCATCGACCAACTATGACCATCAAATCCAAGCGTTTGCGGTTCATAACAGCTATGACTACCACTAGATGGAGAGTTGGGTGGAGAGAGAGAGAGAGTGTGTGTGTGTGTGTTTAAAGAATTAAAAAAAATAAAAAAATAAAAACTAAAAAAAACATTTTTTTAGCACACCCTTAGTGCGATGGTCACTCCAGAAGTATAAATGCTTGTGGGGTATGGGGGGTAAGGGCTGGGATTCAAGTTTCTAGGAGGGAGTTTCACACACATATACACTTAAATTAGATTAAAGTATAATTCTATCTTGTATAAAAAAAGAAAAAAAAAAGTGGCAATTAATGTTAATTTTTATTTTATTTGTTAAGTCTAATGCATGGAGTATTTTGAGGATTTCTTGCTATATTTTTAATGTCAGGCTAGTTTGACTAGCCCGATGCAAGTTCTCTAAAGGCATCATATTCCTAAATCTTCCTAACTTGTCCCATTCAATTTTAATATTCAACATTGTAAAGAAAGGACTTATAGTATATCAATTATTTGATAGTAAAAGTTAACGGGTGCTATAATTGTATTGGTTTAGAAAATATCTTTTGAAATTTTATGAGAAAAGAAAAGAGTAATTGATTTTTTGACCCTTTTTTTTTATAATATTTTTCATAAAAGTAGTATCAAAACTTTCCTGAAATGGTTAATTAACAAATTCCATAAGAGCATTCACATCATTTTGTCTAAATTTTTCTATCAATTTTAGCATAACAACTTACTTTTTTCTATTTTACACATCTATATTTACATAACACCCATATTAGATTATCTATTATACACTACATTTTATTTAAATAATTATTTTTTTATTATTGTAGGGTCCCGTTTTGGGCGAGGGTGCCTTTCACTGTAGATGTGAGCGAACCCAAACCCAACGGGCCCAATACAATGAATTTGGTAGAGAAGCGGGCTTAAGAACTGGGCCTTTGTGAGGACTTCGTCAGCAATCGGGCAGGATCCTCAGGGAACAGGATCGTCAACGGCGTAGTTAAGGAGAGGGTTAAAGTCCGTCCTCGGGCCTCGTCCGAGGATGAATTCTTCTTCTTCTCTTCTGATACTCCACCAATAGAACTTCCTGGTGTCTTCGTGAGATCTCTCTGGTTATATATATTCTTCTGCTCCCTTCATCTTGGTCGTCCATCTGTCGATTGCGCAGGTCACCACTTGAGTGTCTGTCCCATCCAACGCTTCCCTCCACTTGCTGTGAGTTGCAGTGGGCAGCATGGCGCTGTTCAAGGGTCACTCCTTCATTAATGCGGCCAGACTGCCAGCTACGGGCATTTAATGCGGAGGTGACAGGCTCTTGTACAATAGCCCTTTCACCATGCTTCCATAGCTGCCCCTCTACGCTAGTCCCTCCGTTTGGGAGATAACGGGGATGGCTGCGGTGGATAGCGTATTGTCCTTTCTTCTCAGGACAAGAGTCGCCGAGGACACGTCGCTCCTTGGCGATTTCTCCTAGTAGCTGTGGGCCTTCCTTAGTTATCCTCGAACGTTTTCCTCCTCGGCTGGGCCCTCGGGCTTATTATTCGAAATGGACCGGGGCGCCCAGATCCTTTGGCCCCATAATTATGTTTACCTTTATTTTTTCCCCTAGTTCTTCTAATCATTGGCTATAACCCTACACTTACATAAAAAAAGAAGGAACATTTTGAATAATTTTTTCCAACATAAATTTATGGAATAGGTTTGATTAACGGATGTCCTTATAGCATTTGTTAATAGACTATTTTAGAGAAATTTTGATATCACTTTCATGAGAAATAGAAAAAGTTGTAAAAAAAAATAAAAAAATTCTATAAAAATTTTTAAAAAATATTTCTTAAATCAATACGCTTAGTCCATTGGTAAACTTTTCCCACCGAAAAGTATTACGTCCATGGCATTTTCATAACAAATCCTAATTGATAGATTGCTATTGATTCTAACTTGAACTCACTACTAAAATTGTTTTTTTTTTTTTTTTTTTTGCCAATCAGTTACCATTAGAGCATCAATATTGGTAGAGGCATTTTGCTAAAATGCTATTTTTACCACCACAAACTACAAAATGTTGTGCAAATTGGTGATGCCATAGTTTAAAAAATTTGGCAACTTGCTACAGTAAGCTAGTACTAGTACTAGTACCAATTTACTGTAGCAAATTGCTATTTGCTATTAATAATTTTTTTAAAAATTCTTTTTTCTCGTTGCTACTCTCTTTTTTATTCTTTTTTTCTTCCAACTCATCTCTCTCTTTCCATTACAGACCAAAGTTCCTCTCTCTCTCTCTCTCTCTCTCTCAAGCCACACTGTTCCTCCCCAATAGCCACTCGCTTCCTACTACTTCAGCTCCCTCCGTTACTACACCAAGGATATCCTTGTTAGGATTAATGCCCTTAAATCTTATTGTATGATGCTATGTATGACTTAATGTTGTAATTAACAAAGTTGTTTTATTATTATCTAAAATAATGGTAACATGAATATTTAGACATTATCATATAGCCTATGAGATGCATAGTATGTGATTTAGTCATAGAAGATATAAATCATAAGTTCTTTATAAATTCAGAATTTTAGTTCATAGTCGGTTATAAAATTGGGCATTTCATCTGTGAAGATTATAACATATCAACTAAAATGATTTGTCTTAATCATGGAAGCGAAGACTTCTAGTTGATATGTTGATATGTTTTAAGAGTTAAGACATATTGAATTAGACTGCTGTGAGATTTATTATTCTCCTAACGACTATCAAATAAATAATAAATCTCACTACTTCTATTTATATGAATTCTTAATCCTGAGAGAATAATGGACCTGATCATGAAGTGTAGGTTGCTTTGATATATCAGGAGTGAGATTTAAAGTCACGATCAAAACCTCAATATGTTGGGCAGCCACAATTCGTGTTGATAGAACATATATTCTTAAGATGGAATTCATAATCTCTTAATGGAGATATAAAATATTCCCTTGAGATAAGTTTAATGGATTTAATTATTTAGAATGTTAGGCCTAACTACTTTAATAAGGAGTTACTAAAGTATATATTTATGAAATTGGATTTCATAAATATATGATGAATAAGTTAAAGGATTAAATCGGGTACTCAATAATTAAGATGTAGTCATCTTCAAAGTGGTAGTCTACAATCATGATTTTGTATTACTACGAATATTTTATGAAGGGGTTATATGTATAATAAAATTTTGAAATATAATTTATTAATAAGGCCTAGAGTGCAATTATATTTTTATAGGGGTATTAAATATATTTAATGGTAACTTTGGACTTGTCAAGAGTTGACAGAAAAGCCCAAGGCCCATTGGAGCTAGAGTTTTACTTATTCCTTTTTGGTCCCATTCCAAGCCACATACAAAAGCCTAATTAGAATGACCTAAAAGGCTAGTCTAATTAGATAATCAGTTAAATATAAAGAGAGAAACATATAGAGTTATATAAGAGTTTTTCATAAGAAATGAAATTGTGTGTATGTGGTTTTCAAAAAACAAAAAATAAGAAATTGTGTGTATGCGAGTATAAGCCACTCTCTTATTCTCTCATTGGAAACTGATTGAGAGACCACACTTCTTGGGCATAAAGTGGAATTGGAGTGAAGATTAAAAGTGTTCTCAAGTACTTTTAATATTTAGTTTTGAATTTCACCGCATCAAAGTACACTCATTTGTTCTTGAATTCTGAAATTTGCATAGTATATATTATCAATTGCGAATGAAGTAGATCCGTTAATTTTCTCCTACGTATGTCTTGTATGTGATACAAATATGTATTTTTCCAACAATCCTAAGTGTCGTCATGGCTCTCTTCTTCGGTGTTGGCTATAGAGCCCTCGTTGCTGCCACCATGTACCTCGCTTGATCTTGCTTTTCTCTCTTCTTTCTTCGGCGATGACAACAACAACGATGATGATTTTTTTTTTTTTTGGGTTTGTAGCTCTATGATTTTGGCCCTTGATTTTAGCTTGTAGCTCTTCTTTCTTCGACAAAGACGACAATGATGACGGAGTGGCTTGTAGCTCCATGATTTTTTTTTGGATTTTTTTTGCTATTTTTTTTTTATTGGTTGCTTGTTTTTTAATTGAGCTTGAGGTTATTGTGATTGTGGTGGGAATTGATTTGGAGACGAGACACTGAAGAAGAGAGAAAAATAAGTAAATAAATAGTGTTTAACTTTGTTGTGAAAATAAGAATATTGATGTGGTTCTATAAATAAAAAATAAAAAAAGGAACATTGATATGGAGCAAGTTGTGAAATATTAAGTGTTTTTTTTTTTTAAGGAGTAAAATAGTAAGTTAATAGATAAAGAAACTTTTTTAAGTACTAAAAACTAAAATATTTAGCACTATTAATGTAAATTAGTGACAAACCATCACTTTATGATTTATTGTGAAAGTGAACATTCGGCAGATTGGAGCTTCTCTCTCTTTACAAACTATTAATAAAAAGTAACTTTTTTTTTTTTTTTTTAAATTTTTTATGATAAGAGCCTTACACACATTTTATCAAGCAATTGGGTAGTTGCCCATTGGAATTCCCAAATGGAAAACTGGAAAACACAAGAACACAACCATGGAAAAGCGTATTATGAGTTTTGGACATCTTCCCTTGATATCCACCAACCCCAATCCCCAGTAACGCAGTGGTTCAGATGACAGAAAATTCAGTTGTTAGGAAGGCATTTCAAAACACCCACCAAGGTTCCAAAGATGGGAGTTTCTCTCTCTTCTGTACAACAGCGGTTTGGGAAATAAAAAGTGGAAGGTGCAGTTGAGGTTCTCTAACACAACAATGGTTTGGAAGTGGTGAGAAAGATGAGGGGGTGAGAGCTTGGATAGATGACGGGAGAACAAGAAAAATCAGAAACCAATCGGCACATAGACTTGCCGAAAGATATCGCAATGCCAAAATGTTTTAAGATATTGTGCAGGTACCTTTACACACAATGAAATGTTCTGTCAACTTTATGTTGTTTACAGTCTTGAATGCTAAAAAATTTTACTATTCAATTCTAGCAACTAATGACAATAATAATTTTTTTTTTTTCCAATCCATAACAATGTTATTTGGGACCTAGAGATTGAACATCTTATTGACTAAGCACATAAATGATACAACCCATTTCAAGCAAGCTTTGATATTTAGATTTTGAACTAGGATTTAATAAGCATTAGTCACAACCCTTCCTAGATATAGATTGTTTTATTTTTGATAGTCTATTAGCTTGCTAATGGTAATCATGTCAAACGGCTCAGATAGAAAAGCGTGGGTTCGGTCTGATAGTTCTTGTGCAACAGAATGCATGGTTGGTCGCCACTCTGGAGTGGTACGCAGGCATACGAAGGTTATGGTGACTGCAATCACCACTGCCTCTGCCAATTGACCTGTTCATCTATAACATCCTTCAAAATCAATTCTTGGTTGTCCAATAAGGTTGTTGTAGTTGACGTCAACAATGGTGATAGGGACACTAGGAGTTCCCCCGGGTGCCTTCCTATCGTTACTTCCAATACTATGTTTATGTAAAGAGTAAGAGTAAAGAACACAAAGAATGCGAATAAGCTTTTCTATATAAGCTAGAGGTGTATATATCCAAATAGGAGAAGGAGGAGAACTTATTTATAGGCTTAGTGAATTGCTATATTGAATTAGACTCTGCATTCTTGCCAAAAGACATTACATGTCTAAAGAGTTTAAGATATACTGTCCACATACCTTGACACAATGATTGAGATGTTCTACAGCCATAAAGTTGTTTACAGGTTACAGGTTACAGCCTTGAATGCTCTAGATCTTACTATTCAATCATAGAAAATAATAAAAATTTTATATATATTTTTTCCCATTCCATAAGAAATCTTATTTTGAGCCTAGAGATTGAACATCTTATTCATTCAGCACTTGCATAGACTAAGAAAAAAAATTTTACACAAGCCATTTCAAGCAAACTTTGATCCTAACTTCCTAAGATTATGAACTAGGATTTAGTAAGCATAGCCACAACCCTTCCTAGGCCATATCCAGAAAACACACTCACTAGCCAAAGAGTGTTTTATTTTTGAAAGCCTGTTAGCTTGCTAATAGTAATCATGCCAAATGGCTCAGACTGAAAAGCGTGGGTTTGAGCTGATAGTTCTTGTGCAACAAAACGCATATTTGGTCGTGATTTTGGAGTGCTACGCGTACATGCTAAGGCTATGGTGACAACAAACACCACTGCCTCTGCCAATTGACCTGTGGGAGGAGGAAGGCGTTGGTCTAGAATATCCTTCAAAAGCAATTCCTGGTTTTCAAATAAGGTTGTTGTAGTCGATGATGATGATGATGACAAGGATGCTAGAAGTTCCCCTGGATGCCTTCCCATCATGACTTCCAATGCCACCACTCCAAAACTATAAACATCGCACTTATCTGTGACCCTCATTGTGAGTGCAAGTTCTACAAATTAAAATAAGTAGAAAATGAAACAAAATATATGTTATTTGAAACATTTCCATACCAAAAGTGTAAAAATCATTTATGTTCAATGTATAATCTAAATAAGAACATAGTTGAGATATGAGGAAAATACTTTCTATTTTGAGAACAATGTCTTTGAAAAGTATTATAGACGGGATAATAGTTTACCATGTGACAACAACCCATATTGTTTCAATCTTTTATTGTAAGCAGGGTTTGAACCTCTAATCTCTTGCTCGACAACAAAAGATTTTACCAGTTGAACTAATTGAAACCCACTTCCCTTCTATGAATCTAGTCAGTTATTTTTTTTGACTTGGAAAACTATTGAAGAAATGGGAACAAGAATATACAGATTAATAAAATGTTCGATTACCTGGAGCCATGTAACCATAAGACCCAGCAATTGTTGTCCAGTTGGATGACTCTGAGCTTAATAGTCTCGCGGTGCCAAAATCTGAGAGCCGTGGTTCAAATTCCATTTCCAGCAATATGTTGTTCAAAGACACATCCCGGTGCACAATTGGCGGAAAGCAATCATGGTGCAAGTAGGCCATAGCATGAGCCACTCCTTGCACAATTTTCACCCTTGTAGACCAGCCTGGTTCTGCTGCCCCTTCCACCCCATACAATACTTTTCTTAGACTACCTCTCTCTACATATTCATAAACCAAGAACAAGCATCCTTTCCAGGAACAAAAGCCATATAGCTTAATGATATGTCGATGCCTAACCTCTGTCAGAGTTCGTATCTCATTCTCAAAACTTCGGCGATTTATTGTGGGAATGTCACTAGAGTTTGATATGTTAAGCCTTTTAACTGCTACAACTTGACCTGTTGGCAACACCGCTTTGTAAACGCTTCCAAATCCTCCTTTCCCAATGCAGTACTCCTCATTGAAGTCCTCAGTGGAATTCAGTATATCCCCAAACATAAATTTTGCTTCTCTTTCCCATATCAGTGATTCAAATCTCTCATACTTTATACTACTACCCTCTTCATCATAGAACTTGGTGGTTTGACTATATACTAGAATTCCAACAATAACAGTTGCAAGACATAATAAGCCAGAAACCCAAACAATGGCACCAATAAGGACCTTTTTCGTAGAATTTGAGGATTTGTGGGGAAGGGATACTGGACTGCAGGGAGTTAATCCTTCTACTTTTCCACAAAGACCTGAGTTTCCAACATAAGATTTTGCTGGCACTTGCTGGAAAATTTTACCAGTTGGGATTTCACCTGTCAAGTTGTTGTAAGAAAAATCAATGGAATGTAGACTAACCATGCTTGATAATGCTTCCGGGATTCTCCCAGAGAGGTGGTTATGTGAAAGATTGAGATACTCTACCGCTGTAAGCTTTCCAAGGTTTTGAGGTATTGTTCCGGAGAGGGAATTGCTGCTGAGATCCAACATATATTGCAGTGATACTAGGTTGCCAAGCTTGGATGGTATGCCACCAGCTATCTTGTTGTGGCTTAAGTTCAAGGTCAATAAGCCGTTACAATTGCCAAGCTCTACTGGTATGTTACCAGTCAGGCTGTTCTCTGACAAATCAAGATGCTGGAGCTTGCTCAAATTGCCTAGACTCTTAGGGAGCTCTCCTGTCATATGATTCAGGCTCAGATTAAGCCTGTAAAGCAGGCCTAGATTTCCCAGTTCATCTGGAATTTCCCCAGACAGTTTGTTCGAGTCCAGTGTTAGAACTTGCAATTTGGTTAACTTCCCAAGCTCAACAGGGATTTTTCCAGAAATTCTATTTCTGTCCATCTGTAAATTGGTGAGATTTCTACACTCTCCCCACATTGATGAGAGATGACCAACAAATTGGTTGTCCCTAAGAGCGAGGAAATTAAGATTTTGATGAACTCCAAAGGCTTCTGTAATGTTTCCAGTGAATTTATTCCCATCAAGCCGGACTCTATGTAGCTTCGAACAATTCCTCAAGCACTCTGGCAAGGATCCTGTAAACCTGTTGTTGTTCACAGTTAAATCTTCAAGAGCAAAACCACTGCACAATTCAGATGGCAGTGCCCCAAAGAAGCTGTTGTTTGAAAAGCTAATGTAGCTTAAATCAGGACTATACTTCCCAAAGTCAGTGGGTATGCTGCCAGAGAAATTATTGGTGAACACAGAGAATGACTGTAAACTATTTAGTTGAGAAATGGTTTCCGGCAACTGTCCATACAATTGGTTAGTGTTGAGATCAAGAGTAACCAAAGACTTCATTTTTCCAATCTCTGGTGGAAGTATGCCACTAAGATTGTTATAGAAAAGCTGTAAGACTCGAAGATTTGTGAGATTCCACAATGTCAGAGGAATTGGACTGGAAAGCTGGTTCCCTGAAAGGTCTAAAGCAAATAGATCTTTCAAATTTCCTATCTCTAAGGGAATTGATCCAGAGAGCGTATTATTGTACATAAGAAGATAGTTTAGCTTTGTCAACAGGCCTATTTCTGATGGAATTTTCCCGGAGAACTGATTATTTTGGAGTTGCAATGAGACTAATTGAGTCCAATTGGCAATTAAATTAGGTGAAATATCACCAGAAAGAGAGTTATCTGATAAACCCAACTCGGTAATTTTGGTCAGATTGGACAATGACAAAGGAAGCGGGCCAGTGAGATTGTTCACTGCTAAGGCCAAGTAGGTGAGGTTGGTACAAAGGCCTAGCTCAGAAGGGATTGTGGAATTCAAGGCATTTTTTTGAAGATCAAGGGACTGAAGCTCCCTGAGTTGGCCTATCGAGGAAGGAATCATCCCTTGGAATGAATTGTTATACAATTCAAGTATTTGAAGATGGGACATCAAATCCATTTCTCCAGGAATTGGACCAAAGAAATTGTTATTTCCTAGGCAAAGTTCTATGAGCTTGGAAAGCTTGGAAATATTTGATGACAATGGTCCTTGGAACAGGTTGTTAGTCAGGTGGAAGTGTGTGAGCTTGCCCAGATTGGTATATACCAATTCTGGTATTGGGCCTGTCAAATAATTCTGAGACAAGTCAAGGTATGTCAAATTCTGGCAACTTGTTATGAACTCTGGGAATTCAGAAGTGAGTTCATTGAGCATTAAGTTGAGGTGGGTCAAGAAAGGCATGCCTGAAAAGTTGGACCAATCAAGACATACTAAGTAGTTTGCTCCAAGGTCTAATTACCATACCTTTTGAAGATTGCTGAGTTGATAGGGGATGGTACCATTGAGACTGTTGTTGAAAAGACTAAGATACTGAAGCTCTGTCAACTGTGCTATCTCAGTAGGTATGTTTCCTTCAAACTGGTTGTTGCCCAAGTCCAAGTAAGTGAGCATCCAGAGGTTGCCGATGGCTGGTGGTATTGATCCTCCAAGTGTGTTGTTGTTGAGGTCCAAGTGGGTGAGATTATAAAATGAAGTGAAGTCAAATTGGGTAAGTGTGCCAGAGAGGTTTGCATCGGATAGTTTTATTTCTGAGATAGTTCCTGTGGTGTGGCAAACTATGGCTGTCCAGTTGCAAAGATTTTTGAGGTTGGTAAGGTACCATGAATTAAGAGATGAAGAGGGAGAGAGACTGTTTTTCCATTTGATGAGAGCTTCTGCTTGTGTTGTTGGAGATGATGTGATCCTCACTGGAAGTAAGGAGAGCAAAAGAATATGAAATAGAAGAAGAGACTTTTGAATGGTTGTCATGCCTAGCTTTCTAACTGCTAAGTATACTCTCTTATAACTGATACGAATTCTTGTCACCCCCCATGCCTGGTTATATAGTAAGGTATGAGTTACAGTGCCAAGTGACACTTGGCAGAATTACAAATCACTGGCAGTCATACTAGGGAATCTTTTTTTTTCTCCTTCAGTAGGAATATTTTGGATTCTATTCAATTGGATGGAACTTAGTACCATAGAAAGCACGGACAATTCATTTGGGATGCCATATACGAGACACGTTTGTGACTTCTGCACGCATGTTCCAATTGTATCCTTTAAAAAAAAAAAAAATTTGCAGGACACGATTGGGACAAAGGAAGGACACTTATTATTATTATTATTATTTTTTGAACACTTATATTGTTATCTTTTATTTACTCTTTTGGATCTTATTATTAGTTTGTATTCTAATTTCTAATCATCATTTATTAGTTATGAATTCATTTTATTATCTCTTAAATTAATATAAGTTTAACATTATTTGAAAAAAAAAAGTTTAAAAATAAAAATAAAAATATATTTAATAATTAATTAATATGCATATCTTTGTCGTGTCATGTTCTAATTTTTCAAAAATTGACTTAAAGTGATAGTTTTAGTTTAAAACGCATGCGTGTATGAGTTTAAGTCACGATTTCAGTTTAAAACTTTCAAGTGTGTAAGTTTGTGTGTATAAGAGTCATTTCCCGTTGCACATATTTCATATTTTTTGCATCATGCATATTTTTAGAGTCAATGCAAATCAATTGGCATTGGTTCAAGACTCATCAAAATCATCATATCAATTAGCATTGTGCTCCATTTCAACTGGTTCGAAGCTATTTGTTTGCTACTTTGCTCTCTTGTTTGTTACTGCTATTTTTTTTTTTTTTTTCCCTTTCTTTTCTTATCAGTACCCACTTGTTCTTTTATTTGTACAATATTTACACTGACAGAAGTAAAAAATTTCAAGGAAATATTGAAGAATGTTAATTTTGCAAAAAAATGACCAAGATTGACCGAAAATCAGATCGTCCAATCAGGATAATTCTAGCTCCATCATGAAGACAATGAAGCCTTTTTCTTTGTAGCTGCTCATACGTCAAAATCGGTTTTGAATCTCATAAGATATTGTAAAGCAATTAGGTCAACACTGAAATCATTTTTTTACTAATTGTTGGAAGAGTGCAACGTGGTCAACAAGCGTCAAAGAACGCCAAGTTTGGGTAAGAAATGTCTTTGGAATGTGCATCACACAGGTTCTGATTTATTAAGGATGGTTTATTATTATTATTATATTTTACTCAATAAACGATTATTATAGACCATGGACAATGTCAACAATCTTTGCTCCTCTAATTTTTAGAACGTGAAGTGGGGACTGGTAATGAGCACTTCTCTTAGTGGAGTTCTAACTATGAACGTAGAGAATAAATATTCAACTGTAAGAAGACCCCGTGTATTTGTACCTAATTACTTACTCTTGGATACAGAGTGCCCAAATCCCTACTTCACTAGCATTCGGTCCATGAATCATAATTGTGGCTAACTTGACTTGCGGATAGCACAATGAATTTGCAGCATATTGACTTAGAGAAAGATGTTAAAAGATTAGTGGATTTGGAATTGAATTTAGGGCTGAACAAGTCCAAACCCAAGGTCTACCATCATTGAAGGCCTCCAGGAAAGTTCGATTTGGATACAAATTTATCAATGAGAAAATTCCCCAATTGATACCAATTAAACCGAGAGGACCATGTTTGCCTTGCCCAATAGTCCTCCTAACCAATAAATTACAGCCACTTGTTTCAAATGATGATATCAGATCTTTGAAAGCCTGTGACATAGTTTATGTTAGGGGTTTAGGTTTTATTTATTTATTATTATTTAAAATTGTTAGGGTTTGGAGATCCGGTTGTGTGAATTAACAAATTTAAAGCCAAGTTACTAATCAGCCAAATTATAAACAATCTTTGCAAAGTGATCAAGACCAATATTGTGTAAATAAGATGAACTAGGGAAAATCAATCAACACACACTAGAGAAAACCAACGAAATAACTATTTCAAAGTAAAAACCACAAAGGGAACCTTCCCAACAAGTTAATCCAATATGATTAAAGAAGTTTTACAATCAAGGGAAAAAAAAAAAAAAAAAAAAACTTTTTCTAAACCCTACTACCCATACACAAGTTATAGAGAAAACCTTTCATTGTGTCAGTACATCTAGACTCTTCAATCACATAGACAACTTCACAAATGACACTGCGGTATGATTGGAACTTCCAACCAACTCTAAGAACTTCTTGAAGGTTTTCTTCACAATAGCAAGCCTGTATTGGTGGTATGATTTCATCTTTTTACTTACTAATTTACTTACAACTCTCTAGTATGGTGAATTTGAGAGAAACTTTGTTACACAACCCTAGCCACACAAATGAAGTGTTTCTCTCATTGAAAAACCACTCTTGGGATGACTTATGATGTCCCAATTTGACATATTTGTTACGGTTTGCACACTAAAATATATGGATCTAACAAAAAATATGACAAAATTCAATTTTGTCTCTCAATGTATGCATTCATTGTCATTTTGGTCGTATTTATATTTTAAAACCGGTAGTTTACACCCTCAACTTTGATAACATATATCATTAAAAAAAAAAAAAATGATTTGATTAATGGGTATCCTTAGGACATTTGTTAATTAACAATTTTAGAAAAGATTTTTGATACCACTTTTATAGCAAATATTAAAATAAAATAAAAAAGTTGAATTTTTTTTTCCTATAAAAATTTCCTAAAAGTATTTCCTAAATCAATACTCTTAGGCATCCATTAACTTTTCCTAAACCCATCTTTCATTTATAACTGTCAACATTTCTTCGATAACCTCATTAATTTTATTTTTACCCATTATTTTGAATTTTTTAATTTTAAAGTGAGAAAATATTCTCTTATACTCATTGTTCTACTCAACAATAGTTACAATCATTTTAAAAGGTGAAAATAGATGTGATTAAATAGATTTGAAAGAGTGAAGATGAAAAGAAAAAGAAAAAAAAATGATGATCTGAACAGAAACAAAAGAAAATTGTGTTGTTGCGTTGTTGGTGTCGCCCCCAGCTCAGAAATCCCACCAGCTACATAGAAATCTCAAATTGCCGCCACCTGATTTAGTCAGTTAAATCATCAAACCAATATAAAGTATCTAGATTATCTCTAAATTTCTTAACAGCTACATGGATTGAAAAATGTTTGGAATAAAAACACAATCTGAGTGTAGCCATATCATGCTAAAATATTTGGCCACTCTTGCTTATTTGATATTATGGAGTACTTGTTGAAATATTCTCTATAACAACAGCATTGTGTTTTCTTATTCTTAACCTCCCTTCCTTTGTAGTGCTTTTTAGCTATGCATGTTGTTGTTTGGGTTTGATGCATACACTGTTTGACGTATAAAAACATATGTAGGATCCATGTGTTTTTCTTCCACTAGTCCCCAGTAGTCTGGCATATCCATGAGTCCTATATTTTGCGCATTATTGGTCTCCAATTCATCCTCGCTTGTCTTTATTTTATGCAGTTTACAAAATGGCTTGATTTTATTGTTTAGTAGGGGATTGAAAGTTTACGATCCATAGTTTAGGGGGGACAAAATACACTTAACCCAAGAAGGCATTACTAGACCCTTCTTCTTAAGCATTTTCATTTATGATATGAAAGGTGACATCCATAAGTAATTTGATTTGTATTAGCCTTTGCAGTAAATCATAAAAAGAACTACAAAACAAATTATCTAGTCAAAATCTTTACACAAGTATTAGAACCATTTTTGAGCTAAAACTGTCACTGAAAACTTAATTCTCTTCAAGATGACAGTAGATAAAAGGTAGAACATTAGATAGTCTTCATATTTATTAAAGAAAATAAAGTCTACTGTCGTAACAAATAGGACACATCACTTGATGAGTAATAGGTACTAGATTTTGTTGGCAAACCATTTTGGACATGGACCGCTTGAAGAAGTGCGCTACGACTGAGTGGACCAAGTAGAGAATTTGGGAGTTGTCACTTGGTTTCAAGGGAGTCAATTCTGTACCGTACCGGCAAGCAAACCGGTACATATAACCCCTCTGTTTCGTACCGGAAAAAATACCAGCCATACCGGCCATGTACCAGCCGTACCGGCCAATTTCGGGCAATACCAGACGCGCCGGCCGGTACAAAAAAAAGTTTTTTTTTTTTTTTTTTTTTTTTTTTTTTTTTTTTTTAAGTTTTGAATTTTTATTATGGCAGAATGATAACTTATTTGTATTAACTTATTAGTATTATTTGTTTTTTTAGTATACAATGGTAACTTTTAAGCTTTCTATTTTTTATATTGTGTTTTTTTTTTTTCTTTTTCTTTTAATTGATACTAAAGTCTAAAACCATGAATAATTAGTTCTGAATTGAGGAAATGTTTTATGATAAACTTTTATATTTATTAATACACACACACACACACACACACACACACATACATACATACATATATATATATATATATATATATATATATATATTGATAAATATAAAAAATAGCGGTAAACCCGAAACGGTACACCGGTATTGACCGGTATCCGAAATATATCGTATCGCTGGCCAAACCGGTACAGCCTCCGGTACGGTATTGACTCCCTTGCTTGGTTTAGATCCTATAACAGACCTAACCCTTATGCAGAGGTTTATGCACCAATCATTGTTGTGCATATTGCCTTGAAAGTCCTAGACACGTATCTATGGTATATAGATAGAGAGGCTGATCTAGGTACATGACTAGGGATAAGTCCCTTTTTAAGACCTTAGAAAAAATCTTCAAAGAACACCAAACCATTATTTACAACAAAATCTTAGAACTCTAGCTTGGAAACTCTAAAACTTATAGAAACTCGCCCAAATTTCTCCAAAACACTAAGTTTTGTTAGGATCATCAGCCAAACCAAAACCAATCACAATCTTTGTTTATGCAGGTAGTATATCTTTTTCTTTTGAGTGTTTGATCTTGTTTGATTATCCAATTATTTCATAAACATGTTTGTCTATAATGATATGGGCTAATTTAGGATCAAAGCAAGCTAGATTTACTTTATTTAGTTTAAATGTTCATAGGTTATGCTTATGATTTTCACATGCTAAAAAACTCTTTTTCAAAATCCTAGATACTAGGCGCCTATTTGGTAGTGGCTTTTAAACAGCAGTTTTTAGTGTTTAAACAATAATAACACTTCTGACACGTATTTTTATAACACTCAAACATGTATTTTCACAACACTAAAAACTGAATAATAATATTTAAACACTGCTACCAAAGGGCCCCTAGATCTTTCTTCTATGAAGGACATTTTTTTATGTCTTTCTATGACAAGTTGGATGAATGGATGATATGACATGATTAAGGTCACCATAATCTAGAAGACCGGTTCAATGGGCAATGTGGGTGCCTAACACCTTCCAACCTCATAACTTAACCTCCAATCTTGGATCAACGGTTCATAGACAAGATCATATCCAATGTAAATTTTATCCTTTTAGAATGTAACTACAACTTCAAGCCATGTAATTTTGCAGAACACATCTAAAACTAAGGCTGTGTAATGTTCTTGTTATAATCAAATCTATATATATATATATATATATATATATATATATTTTTTTTTTTTTTCTAAAAGCTGAAGCATAGCATTTAATGTTACTACGCTCACATTAAGCCACGTTAGCAGCCATGTCATTCCCATCATATTTTTTGAATTTTTAATTCAATTTTAAAATAGTTTTACCAATTTTAAAATACTAGTAAAACTAAAATTATTTTCAGCTCTATCTCTACTTTAAAGTCCACTTCTTATACATTTAAATCCATTATAAAGCCCAAGCCCACACCTAAAGCCTTTTCAACTAACTCCCTTTATCAAACCTGATTGCTTTTCACGGTTGCAACTTATGCTATTCCCTTCTGTTACACGGATTCAAATTCCTGTCTCTCACGTTTTGTTTCATTGTTTTAGGTTTAGTTCCTTCCCCTTCCCCACCTTTTGATTCTCACAATTTTAGCTTCTATTCTACTGTTTCACTCATGGTTTCATCTTCTTGTTCTACGGTTTCAGCTTCTATTTTGGCTTCTAATGGCAGCCTCTCTGTCTTCCTTCCTCTCCTAACATCTATATAAATACTTGTGGGAGGACTTTAGTCTCGGCCCCCAATCAAGTATTGTTCGCTTTGGGATGGGCAAGGATCGACCTACGTCCCACTCGCATGAATTTGCTCAATCCCACATCGGGGAGAGCCTCCCACCCTTGCCCTATAAGCCTTTGCCCTAAGGAAGGGTGTATCGGAAGAGACGCCTCCCACCCTTGCCCTATAAGCTTTTGCCCTAAGGAAGGGTGTATCGTAGTGTGTGTGATCATTGAGCAAATTCGTGTGGGTGGGACGTAGGTCGATTCTTGCCCATCCCAAAGCGAACAATACCTGATTGGGGGCCGAGACGAAAGTCATCCCACAATACTGATGTAAGCTAGGTGGTTCAATTGAGGTATCCCTACATCTCAATTTCTTTTGTACTCTATTCTTTTGCTTGATGTTTTTTTTTTCCTTTCTATGTTTGTTTCTGCCTATTTTTTGCTGTGGTGTGGATGTTTGTTAGGGTGTTAAGTTTGTTACTACTAGGTTATTTAATTGGAGCACTAATTTTTTAGGTATGTTCATTCGGAGTTCTTTTGGGGATTTTCTAGGTTGGGAAAACCCAGAAATAGTGTGACAATTATGTAGCAAAGCAAAGTTGACAAAAGCTCAAGGTGTGACAATTTGTGACAATCACGTTGCCTTTGTTTTGTTCACAGATTTAAATCTATCACCTTTTAGTCAATGTGACAAAAGCTCATCAAATGACTGTCCTATGTGTCAAATGGGAGAAGCAAACACAAAAAACAATACACCCCAAAAAATAAAACATTAGATCTTTTTTAGTGTATGTGTATTTGCACATGAGTGTTTGTGTTCATTCATCAAAAAAAAAAATAAAGTTTTGGTGTTCAAAATGAAAAGGTCTTGGATTTAATCTTGTGAATTCTTATCTGGGTTCATGTGACTACCTCTTAGAAACTTGATTTTAGGGTATAGTTTCTCTTCTAGATATAAATTTGAAATTCATAAGGAATTTAAATTCTAATTCATTTTGGTTTCCATTTTGAAGTTATAGGTTCTAATTTGAACCAAGATGGAACCGCAATAGACTTTGAGATTGTGTATTTGAACTTTTAGGGGAAATTGATCTTTAGGTTTGAATTTTTTATGATTCATTTTGTGGTGGGTTTGTGCATTGAGATTAGAGTTTGGTATTGGTTTCTTTTGAATTATGGGTTTGGGTTTGATTTAGAGGTGGATCTGTGAATATGAGGTCATATGTTAGATATTTTTATTGATTTAGTAGACTATTGGTGGTGGGATTGGTATTGAACTTGGACTTGGTCTTAACGTTTTGGTATTTAACTTTTGAAGACAATTTCAAGTTTTGCAAATAGGATAGGTTTAGATAGTAGAAAGGAGATGAATTGAATCACAATGGTCTTTGAGATTATGTATTTGAAAGTTTAAGGGATTTTGAGAAGAAAGTTTGCTTTTTTAATGATTTATTTCATGGTAGGTTTGTGCATTAAGATTAGAGTTTGGGATATTCTTTGCAAATTTGAAATTTATCATTGAGAATGAATTGTGGGTTTAGTGAATTTGGGTTTAATTTAAAAGTGGTCTTGGTCTTAGGTTCTATCCAAATAGAAAAGATTTATACCAAACAACGGCAATGGCTGCCACTGCTACATAAGATTGGTTTACAAAACTAAGTGGGCCATTGGAAGTTGTCATGGTTTTTAGTGCATAAGATTGTACATTCATGTTGCTAAACTCATCCGAATAGAGATTGTAGTAGTGCATGTCAATGACTACATGATCAAAGTTTCTAGCAAATAAGAGTTGCTCCTTTGGATCAGCATTCCCCAACTGGTTTGAGAGGATCACATAAGCACTTGGTGTGTACTTTCTCACAGCATCATACCCAGATATATAATAGTTTTTAAGGTTGTCTAGAGTGACTCCTGGTGCATGAGGTTCGTTCATTAACTCAATTGCTGCAAGACTTGGATTGTTGGCATACCTGTGCAAAAACAAGGTCTAATTGAGGATGTAGGGAACATTCAAAATTCACTAGTTGCTCTTATTGGAGTGGTCTATATTGCATATGTGCTCTGTCACTCTTAGACAACATTCTCAAACCATTTTATCGAAAAAAAACATTAGCAGTTCATCAAAGATATGGTACTTTAGTAAGAATAAAAGTTAAGTTTATTGAACCTTTTTGCTAGGAAGTCTATGATTGCCACAGTATCCTTTATATTGGAATCTCCCCACTCTTGAAATCCATCTCTTATCCCACTATGATCATTTCCATTCTGTGATCCTCGAACCACATGCAGGTCAGCAATTACTTTCATCCCACATTTCATAAAATTTTCAAAGAAAACATCAATTTAAAGTAATTTGTTACGACTTTGTTCTTAATAATTTGTGCATCGTGTATCTTAAAAGAGCTTAATTGGGATCATAAGTAAAATTTTCTTTTTAATATATATGGTAGGACGTTAGAATATGGGAAGACTTCTGCGTCATGGTCATAATTTCAAACACATTGCTAAGATAGCTTAGTGGTTCAATAGCAATTGGTGGTTAGTTTGCTAATTGATGTAATGAGAGGAGAGTGGGACTTGGTAAAGTTACATGACCTGTTTGATGTAGCTTCAATCTATGCCATTGTTAAAATTCCTCTCAATAAGAAATACACTAGATAAGATTATGTGGATAACAAATGCTCGAGGGAGGTTTACTGTGAGGTTAGCATATTTTTTGCAATAGGGGGTGATGTCAAGAGCAGAGATCAGTCTAGAAGAAGCAATGGAATTTGAAAATACTATGGAGAACAACTCAAAAAATTTTACCTATTAAATGCATGTTACAAGAGTTGGGATCATTACTACTTATTACAAGCTAATCAAGATCTAACATTTTAGGTGGTTTTTCAGGATCATCAAGATCTATTATTGCTTAAGTTTTATAAATTTTTTCTGCTATTAGATAATGCAATTGGTTTGAATGATTGATAGGATGCTTTTAAACCCATATATAATGGCTGCATTATAATGATTTTTAGTTATTTGAGTTCTAAAATTATCTACAAGTTAATTTGTAATTATCGAAATGTTTAATGTTGGTGATGCTCTTTTATTTGTCAGAAAGGAATTTATATTGACATATGCAGAAGAACATTAGTACATGCTGTGCCAAAATTATATCAACCTACCATGCAATCACTTGAAAAAATTCAATAATTCAAGGCTTCATTAAATTCATTGACATTGTACTTGGTTTATCTTTAAAACAATTGAGGCCAAATTCAAATGCTATTTTTGTTTCTTTGGTTGATCTTTGAAATGATTATCACCAAATTCAAGTGTACTTTTTGGTTCTTTGGAGATATAAGAGGGGAGGGGTCTGGCTTTTTGGTTCTTTGGATATAAAGGAAAGAGGAAACATTTTGAAAATTAGGCTACTTATTGGCTTAATAAATAGATAAATCGTCAAATATTTAGAAACAAATTATAAGTTGCATGTAACTTTGCAATATGAACTAAACATTTCACTTGCATATCTCTTTTTCAACCACAAAGTGTACCAATAATGAGAAGTTCTATTTTGAAAGGGAACTTAACTGGGAAATAAATGTGCTTGCTGGAGGAGCAATGATCTATAATTTTTTTTGCTTTCGTAAGATTGGAATGGAGTATATGAATATTAGGAATTAATCTTATAAATAAATAAATAAGTTCTTGATCATTTTTCTCAATTTTCCCATGCATTGCACTGGTTAGCGATTAGTATATCTAAAAATTGAAACATAGCATTTATTATTACTACGCTTCAATTAAACTACATCAATAGCCATTTCATCATCATTTTTTTTCCCAATTTTTTATATGGTTTTTTATCATTTAAAGTGAATTAAAAACTCTATTATATTAACATCAAAATATCGTATTTATCTTATTTTTAACTATTTTATTTATTATTAAATTTTCAATTCCATTTTAACTTTTCATATCTCCTCAACTCTCTACCTTAACTTTCTTCAACCTTTCTCATTCCATTTTAACTTTTCATATCCCCCACTACTCTCTAACAACTTAATATCATTAGTTTTATTTCCCTTTATCTTCCTTTATATTTTTTACTCCTTTTATTCTTATCCTCATACTATAAATTTGTCATTCTCTCTTTCATTCCATGCATAATTTTCTATTTTTTCACACACAAAAGGCTCTCTCTCTCTCTCTCTCTCTCTCTCTATATATATATATATATATTTAGTTTTTGGTTTTTTTTTTCTTGCATCTCTACTTTAGGTTGATGAACTTTTGTATTCTTAAGAATTCTCCTTTGAGTTGATACAATTTAGTTTTGTGTTTTATGTTGTTATCTTTTTTATGGTCATTGATTGTTAAATGTTATCCTATTAATGTTATTTTATTACATAGTATAACTAAATTAATTTGGTGTTTATCGCTAGACATTTCATTTTTACTATTTTTTCTTCTCATCCTATTTTATTCAACATTTAAATTCAACAACATCCTCTATATCATTAAATTATTTATATTTTGTCTCATTTTAAAAAAAAAAATTAAACATATAATATTTTATTTAAATTCAATAAATAAAAATTGTTCTTATTTGTGTTGAATCCAATACATTGAAAGTTTGAAACATTGGACCTAAATCCAAACCCAATTTAACAAATAAAAAATGCCACAAATAAGCCTATTCAAACTGACATTAGATATGCATCTTTGGTTCATTATGTCAAAGAAAATGATAAGATGAGGCACTGACACCCAATGATCCAACCCAATCAAACACCAAATCAGTGTTTATTTTTACAACAAATCATTGGATAATATATAGTTCTGCAAATGCACTAAAAGAAAGTTTACAACAAATCAAAAATTCTAGCTACCATGAACTCAGTGTTTATAGCTTGAGTACCTTAATCTAATTAATAATGTGTTCCATGGAGCAGTGTCACCAAAGATTACCAAGCTTTCCAAACTTATAGATCTTTATCTAGGACAAAACAGGTTCAGTGGTCTAATTCCTGAAGATATTGGCTCAATGACCAATCTTCGAATTATAGAACTGTACAACAATTTATTTGAAGGGAGAATTCCTTCTTCAATTGGCCAACTCACAGAGCTCTGGCTTCTTGATATTGGATGGAATGCCTTGAATTCTACAATTCCTTCTGAGCTTGGTCTTTGTACTAACCTCACCTACTTGGCCCTGGCTTCCAATTCACTCACTGGGAAATTGCCTTTGTCTCTAACCAACTTGATCAAAATTACCGACTTGTGTTTATCTGGCAATAAACTTTCAGGTGAGATCTCACCTTACTTTTTCAGCAATTGGACAGAATTAACCTCGTTGCAGCTTCAGAACAATCTTTTCACTGGCAAAATTCCACTGGAAATTGGCATGTTGACCAAGCTCAAACTTGTTTTTCTGTTCAATAATACGTTCACAGGTTCAATTCCCTCTTGAGGTAGGTAACTTGAAAGATTTGAAAGAATTAGACCTAACAAGCAACCACCTGTCTGGTCCAATTCCTCTAGCACTGTGGAACCTCACAAACCTTCAGACCTTACAACTTTTCTCAAACAATCTCACTGGCACAATCCCACCAGCAATTGGAAATATGACTTCGCTGCAAATTATTGATCTCAGCACTAACCAACTATACGGGGAATTGCCACATACCATATCTGGCCTCAGTAATTTACAGATAATCTCTCTTTTCACCAATAACTTCTCGGGTAATATTCCAAGTGACTTTGGGAAGTTTAGTCCTTCTCTAAGCAATGTTAGCTTTTCGAACAACAGCTTCTCTGGAGAACTGCCACCTGAATTGTGTAGTGGCTTCAGTCTTCAAATATTCACAGTGAATGATAACAACTTCACGGGGCCATTGCCTGATTGCTTGAGAAATTGCTTGCAACTAGAGAGAGTACGGCTTGATGGGAACAAATTCAATGGAAACATCACAAATGCATTTGGTGTCCATCCAAATCTTTATTTCATTTCTCTTAATGACAATCAATTTATGGGCAAGATCTCACTAGAGTGGGCAGAATGTGCATCTCTAATCATTTTTCAGATGGGCAGAAACAGAATTTCTGGTAAAATCCCAGCTGAACTTGGGAAGATGATTCAATTGCACAATTTAAGTCTGGGCTGCAATGAATTGTCTGGGGAGATTCCTCAGAGTCTAGGCCGTTTGATTGAGCTTAAGGAGCTTGATTTATCTCAAAACAAATTGACTGGGAACGTACCAAAAGAGCTTGGGATTACAGCATTAGAGAGTCTTAACGTTTCACATAACCAACTCTTAGGGGAAATCCCAGCATCATTTTACACCATGGTTGATCTAAGCTCCAGTTCCATCGATTTTTCTTATAACAAGTTAACAGGTCAGATCCCAGTTAGTAAAGTTTTCGAAGAAGCACCTGCAGAAGCTTATGTTGGAAACTCAGGTTTGTGTGGAAATGCAGAAGGACTACCTACTTGTTACATAGATTCCAAAAGGAAAAAGCATTCTAATATGCTTCTATTTGTTGTCCTCATTCCAGTTTGTGGCCTATTATTGCTTGCAACTATTGTTGCCGGAATCATAATATTTTACCGGAAAACCAAATTCCTCAATGTAGAACGCAGAAGACTTGGAGAGTCATTAATATGGGAAGGAGAAGGTAAATTCACATTTAAGGATATCGTTAAGGCCAGTGAGGACTTCAATGAGAA
The DNA here is from genome assembly GCA_029955455.1 of Quercus agrifolia. Lineage (NCBI taxonomy): Eukaryota > Viridiplantae > Streptophyta > Magnoliopsida > Fagales > Fagaceae > Quercus > Quercus agrifolia. Next base: position 38,605,460 of record JARQAD010000007.1, on the reverse strand, counting down.
GTACTGCATTGGAAAAGGAGGATTTGGAACTGTTTACAGAGTGGCTTTGCCAAATAGTCAAATTGTTGCTGTTAAAAGACTCAACATGTCAGATTCCAGTGAAATCCCATCAGCCAATCGCCACAGTTTTGAGAATGAGATTCGTGTGTTGACAGAAGTTAGGCACCGGAATATCATTAAGCCTTATGGGTTCTTTTTTATTAGGGGGTGCATGTACTTGGTTTATGATTATGTAGAGAGAGGCAGTTTGGGAAATGCATTGTATGGGTTGGAAGGGAAAGTGGAGCTGAACTGGAATACAAGGGTGAAAATTCTGCAAGGTGTGGCTCATGCAGTTGCTTACTTGCACCATGATTGCTCTCCTCCAATTGTGCACCGAGACATTACTGTGAATAACATATTGCTCGAGCATGAGTTCGAGCCACGGCTCTCAGATTTTGGAGTTGCAAGATTGTTGAACCCAAATACGTCTAATTGGACACCAATTGCTGGGTCTTATGGCTACATGGCTCCAGGTAAGCTAACAACCAAACTTCAACAATTTTGTTCTGGAATAAATGTTTCTCTAAAAGAATTAGTATGCATTTTTCTCTTCTTGTTGCCAAATGTATGTATTTCTTGTTCGTTTGTTAACTTTGATTAGTTTCATAGACATTTGGATGACAATGTTTCATTAGGGGATTGAATTTGTTTTGTGAATGTGCAGAGCTTGCGCTTACAATGCGATTAACAGATAAATGTGACGTTTATAGCTTTGGGGTGGTGGCATTAGAACTTATGATGGGAAGGCACCCAAGGGATCTCCTATCTTCCTTGTCATTCAATTCAAGAACGTCAGACACAGCTGAATTTCTTTTAAAGGACGTGCTAGACCAAGGACTTCCACCACCCACAGGCCAAATAGCAGAGGCGGTGGCGTTTGTAGTTACCATAGCCTTAGCATGTGTGCATGACACTCCAAAGGAACGACCCACCATGCGCTTTGTGGCACAAGAACTATCAGCTCAAACCCAAATTTGCCTGTCCAACCAATTCTGAAATAGCTCAAATTGGCATCAGATGTTGAGTTATGATTAGTGTTGAGTTATTAGTTATGAGTAAAAACTTATTACTCAATTATTGTGAAAAAATATTATAAAAAAATTGTTGTATCTGGCTATCTGCTGCATTATTCAAATAAGAATGACCTTGAGGTCCCTAGTACAATAAGCTTTTTCTTTTTCTATTTTTTCGTTTCATTTTACTTGAATATATGTTGGGCTGAGCACTAATGAGGGCTGTATTGGTACTTTTGCCAGTTGAGAAACCTGCTTATAGCTTGTATAGCTGTTATTTATAAAGTATAAACAGTGTTTCATGTACATAACCTTATTTAGTGCCTTTCACTAAATAATACCTGCCAGACTTTTCTTTTCCTCATTTTCTTTCCTTCCGGGAAAGTTCATGACTCCTAACCATTTTTCCTCTAGTCAATCTCATTATTTGTTTACTAATCGTTTTCTATTTTTTGATGACTTTTCTTACTAAGCACATGAACTAAAGAATCTCATCATCCTTATTGTCTTTTTCTTCCCTGGCTGTTAAAGTTGACTTCTGACTAAGTGGAAATGTTTGTCATCTGGTTAAACAAAGCCAGCTTATCACGGTGGTTCTTGAAAATCATGCAAAATGGCTGCGAATATCCTTATGGTTCCTGGGCAGATTAAACAAGCCAGCATGCCCGTGAATTGGACAGGCTCAAAGAACATTTGGGATCCTCTTAATAACTACGTGTTTGTATGTAGGTGAGGAGAGGAGTAAAAAAGGGCATGGGGGGTTATTCAACATGTTTAGATGACTTAAGGGAGGGAAGGAAATGGTTTGAGAGGTAAGATATCCTCTGAAACCTTTTTTAATTTAAAACTGGGAGAATTTAGAGGACCGATTTCACTTAAATTAAAAAAAAAAATTTAATTATCAATTTATATCTATTTCTTCAAATTGAATAAAAAGATGTTATAATTATTAATTTATATAACATCTTATCATTTGCTCTTATTTTCTACTTAATTTTTAAAACATCTAAGCAAGAGGAAAGAATACCATTCCCCTCACCCGTGTCCTCTCAGCTTCTTCTATCTCGTATTCTACTCTTTTTTTCCCCTTTCAAACTTATAAACACATCGTATAAGAATCCAAACAGGAATTTTTTTTTTTTTTTTTTTTGATAAGTAAATCCAAAACAGGATATACAAAAGAGTATATTGCTAGGAAGTCAATAGACTGGGTTCATAAGGCAATCCAACTATATAAATCTTAGGCTTCTGAGTTCTGAACCTTATAATGCTGGTGACTGAAACTCAGATAGAGAGAAACCCCTTAATTTTCAGCATACTACCAATTTTAAATCGATTCTAGAGTCAAGAATATTTTGTCATTCTGTACAATTGCTGCAGCTTCAAACATATTGGCATAAAAAGCTACAGTTATGGAAATAGACACTCCAATTACTAAAAAGAAAAATAGTTGGGCAAAATTGTGGCCTATCATTACAGCCACCATTGCAAGAGTGGGATCATCTATTTATCTTCCAAAAATGGTTTACAACCAACAAGCCCAAAGCTATCAAACTTAGACCAAAAATGAGCTAACTTGCTCCCATCAACCTCTTAGATTACTTGAAATAAGATAGGTATGGATCATAATTAATTCACATAAAATAGCATAATTTGCATCGCTCACACTTCTTCTATGGGTAATTCGACTTTGTTTTTTTTTTTTTTTTTGGGGGGGGGGGGGGGGGGGGTGGTGTTTATTGGACTGACACACACAAGAACAAGTCTTTAGCCTACTAGGAGCAGACAAACCATGACAATAAGAATTGTTAATATTACATTATGTAGCCAATAAAGGTTGTGATGTTGGAAATCAAATTGTGATTAGACAAAAATGTACCACCATTACTGGAATCTCCGACCAAAAGTCATCCAAGCTATATAAAATTTTGATCTAGTGACTGAAACTCAGAGAGAGAGAGGCGAAGTTTTGGTAGCTGTAAATCAAGAAACAGAATGTAGGGCTTTCCCTGGTTTAAAATTGAAATCCAGGGAGCTGAAAAGAATGTCTTCTGGAATATATAAAAACCAAACTGATCTTCATAAAATCATAAATCAGCATTGCAGAAAGAATTATGGATACAATTAAAAAGAATAAATTCAATTATATTAAATCATGAAATTACAACAGGCAAGCAGATGTCACAAACAACCAAATTGAATTTTACAAAAGAATTAAAAAATATAGATGCTGAGAACATAAAACAACAATCCAACACCAAATCACTCACAAGCTTGTCTAACATACACCAGGAATATGAGTAGTTTAAGCCTCAGCAGAACCACTTTTCAAAGCTCTCTCCAACCTTGCCTCAAATGGAGTAGAGTGCCAATTCACTCTCTTATCCTGCACACCCACAAACACTTAATCAGAACACTACTCCATCCCCTAAAACAAAAATCTCACTAGTTTTACTTCACATATACCTCTCTGTACTTGCTGGTTGTGTTTGGGATTCCTTTGTAGGAAGAGGCTGAGCCAGAATTCTTGGTAGAGCCTGTGTGACTCCAGTAGGTCCCAACAGTCCCTATTATAGGCATGTCATCGGGGCTTGGACTTGGTGACCTCCTTGGTGAAGAAGTAGTCGAAAACTGTTTGATTTCTTCAACAGTTAATGCTCCCAAAATAGGTCTATCTTCTGGGCTCCTTGATGAGGTTGATCGTTGTGACATGCTTATCTCAGGTGTAATGGTGCTAGACTTATTGATGGGAGTCGCCTCAGATGATTCCAACCAGTTGGAAAGGCTAGCATCAACTGCTACTTCCTGGCTTGACTTCTTGGATTGATTAGTTTTTGACTTAAAACTGAATGAAACCTCAGATTCTTGATTCAAAACAAAATTCTCTTTCTGAGGCCTCAATGGTGATGCCCCTTTAGCTTTAACAGCTTTCCATTGTGTAAGATTTTCGACAGGGTTTAAAACAGGATGAACATAAGCACTCCTATCTCGAACATTCGGGTTGTACACGTATGGCTTAACCTCCCCTTCATCACATCTTATTGCACAATCATCAACCACCTCGGTAACCACAGGAACAACAGGAATTCTTCTCCTTGACTCAACAATTCCATCATCATCATCCTCATAAATTTCATTCACCTCAAGTACCCCATCATCGTCGTCATCATCATCATCGTCATCATCAAGATCACTCTCCTCATAATCTAATTCTTCAAACTCATCATCACTGTCCCTGCAATTCTGGTATCTATGATTCGGAGGATAAGATACCGAGCTTGAAGTGATTGAATTTTCTTCTGAAGAAGACTTTGTTTGACTTGATTTTGCTATATTTTCCTCCTGCCCCTTCTTCCCACTGCCTTCAGTCTCTGGTACAACATTCTTAACTTCCTCACACAAAACATGTTCATAGGTTTCCACATTAGAGTTGAATGTTACTTTCCTTCTGCTTCTAAAGCTGGACTCTCTCTCAGGCTCATCCCTACACTCAAATCATATCAAAAATAAAAAAACAAAGAAAAAAATATAACAATAAGCTTATAAATAAAACAAATTTTGCTTTTGCTCTCAAAAACCAAAAATTAGGAAAGCATTGAATCCCCAAAAAGCTAAGGAATTTGATAACTCACTGGACTTGTGAATTCGTGATGTCGATGGGTGTTTGGGAGTCCCCGTCTTGAGTAGAATGAACAGCAGATTGCGCAGGCGTGCAACTTGCAGTTCTCTGCAACAATTTTCAATTCAAACTCAGTTTTAAAAGTTCTCTAAAAACAATAATCAATTAAAGTTCTGTTTGACTACCGAGCAAACTTAGGGGGCCAAAAAAAAAACCAAAATCTTGAATCTTCAATAAACTGGGCGTCAAGATACAGGTATGCAACCTTATGAACTTGACTTTATGCCCTTTTTAGAAACCATATAAAAGAAACAAAAAAAAGCTTTCAAAGCTTGAAAACAGTATTTAAGCTCTGTTTGGCTGCTGAGAAAAGCTAGGAAACTAAAAAGAAAGCCAAAATATTACATCTTGAAGAAACTGGGCGTAAAGATTCAAGTCTGTAACTTTATTAACATGACTATTTGACCTTTTTTAGAAACCAAAAAAAAAAAAAAAAATCAATCTTGATATCTTTTCTTTCTTTATGTCAAACAAAGGGTTAAGAAAAAACAAAACACTAAAACACATCATCGCAAAAACAAATCTTGAAGACAGTACTTACTGGTTGATCACGAGGTTGAACCTTGCTGCGTCTCTGCTTCCTTCTTTTCCCATCTTTGGAAGAACCAAAACAACCAAGAAAACAACCCATTTTGACAACAACAAAAAAAAAAAAAAACCAAAAAAATTTCTCTACCTCTAGAAGAAAAATCTCAAAGATTTCCCAAGTGGGTTTTCTGAGTTCTACCCAGAGAAAGATTTGCTTTAATGGGTTTTCATTGTTTACTAAAAAGAGAAAGGAGAGCGTCAAAGAAAAATTTGAAGTGTAGAGAGAGCGGTTCTGTAATAGGGGCTCTTCCTTCTTCTACTTCTAGTTGGAGAGTTTGTTTTGTAATTTTCTTTTAAAAAAATTCTTATTTTAGTGAAAAAGAGGAAGTGACCGTTGGGACTTAGGATTCGTTGATTGACTCAATCTATATCACAGCCTGTAAATCTTTTTGTGTTTTCTTTTGCAAAAAAACAAACACAACTCTAACGTGTTGTTCACAGAAACAACGTTTGTGTGTGTGTGTGAATAGGCTTTTTGATCTCAACCATTGCATCATATATAGGGGCCCACTTTGTTAATGATGACTGATTTTTGTATTTAAAGTGTGATTGGTTCCATCAACTCTATAACGTCTATTTTGTATGCAAAAGAAGTAAAGTTCTTTTTCAAGTACCAATAATACATACAATAGGAATTTCTTTTCTTGGAAAGAGAACTTAAGTGAGAGTTTTTCGGATAAGATATTAAAAGATTTTACTATTTGCTTCTTCTTTTTTTCTTTAATGATCTTTTGATCAGATTTTATTAGACAAAGATTGTGTTCGAACTTTCCATGTTCGAATCCCACCCTTTGTCTTGGCTAGAAACACAAAATTGTCCTAATCAAAAATTGAAAAATAAAAAATAAAAAACACAAAATTGTATCACATGTGTCTTTTTTATTTGTTTCATTGGTTTTTTTAAATATAGTCTCAAACTATTGGTTTTTCGTTTAGTTTACTGATGTCTTGTAATTTTCTTTTTTGAAACTTTGGTGTCTTGTAATTTGGATGCACAATCTCACATAATTATAATTATTGAATTTTTTCTTTAAAAATAAAAATATTATTGGAGTTTAAAAAAAATCCAATTTCTTTAAACAACACAAAATAATACCTCCCTAAAAAATAGTACAATATTGGTATGACAAATTTCGACTTTGAGATTAAGTTTTAAAATATATTCAATATTTTTGTTTAAAAAAATTTTAAAAAATAAATAAAAAAAGAAGAATAAAAAAATAAATATATTCAATAATATATTAGAAATCGATCCCAAAAAATATATGCAGAAAATAAAAAATTAAGAACATTTTGAGGATATTAAAATTATGTCTAAAATAAAATTTTCATCCCTAAAAATTTATTTTAAATTTAAGTATATTTCCCTACATTTAAAAAGTTATAATTTGTCCTAACGGAATTTATGAGATATCAATGTCATACTTTTGTCTATTTATCATTATATTTATTTCAGGCCATATTAGCTTTTAAACATATCATGTTAACATTTTGTTATTAAAAAAAAAAAGTAATTTCGTTATGACATAGATGGAAAGACAAAGTTCATATCAGAAAAATTTGTAAGGGATGAATATTACAATTTTTTTTTAATTTGAGAAAGGAAAACCAATCTATGTATACATGTTTTTATGCTTAGAAATATTGAAGATTGATTCACAATGTCCATATTTTATTTTATTTTTTATAACAAAAAAATTATATTAAGAGATATATTGGGTGTTGTTGAATAAACAAGATAAACCATTATGAAAACATTTGGTTTTATGGTAGACCGATTAAATAAATACTTACTAACCAACCACCTCTTAGGGGGATTTGTATCTCCTGTACGCATATCCAAAACAAAAACAAAAACAAAAATAAAAAAACAAAAAATCACAATTTGTCAATGATCAAAATAATATGTCATGAGCTCAATCAGACCATCGGATTAAAATATATAGAAAAATCACATTTCAATGGCTAAACATGCATCCACGTGATGTAGTCTAATTACGTGTGATTATGGACAAAAATTTTTGATTAGTTCCATGAGGAATTAATTTGAACTAAAAATGTGTCACAATTCTACTAGATTAGATTTAAAAAATAATCATGAGGTGCACACATTAGACTTAACAACTAATTTTCATACAATTTCAATTTTGAATTCAAACTTCTCCGGGCCTTCTAGAAATAGAGGATGTGATTCACTATTCCCCTAGAGCTCTATAAGAAGTGAGCTCTATGTAGTAATCTTTCAAGAATTAATTAAACTTTTCTTCCTCTTTCATAGCCATTGCATCTTTGAGAAATCTTTGAATGCTACTTTTCTATGTTTGATACCTAAGAAGATTAAAGCTGTCAATATTAAAGATTTTTGGCCCATTAGCCTTGTGGGAAGTTTGTACAAACTTCTGTCAAAAGTTTTGGCTTTTAGGCTTCGTAGAGTTTTGGACAAACTTATATCCAACTCTCAGAATGCCTTTGTAGGGGGAAGACAGATTCTTGACTCAATTCTTATGGCAAATGAATGTTTGGATAGTAGATTGAAGAGTGGTGCTCCGGGTGTGCTCATTAAGTTGGATATAGAGAAGGTTTATGATCATGTAAATTGGAATGCTTTGTTTTACTTAATGGAGAGGATGGGTTTTGGGGAGAAGTGGGGGAGGTGGATGAAGGCTTGTATCACTACAGTTTGTTTCTCAGTGCTTATTAATGGGTCCCCGGCTAGCTTTTTTGGTAGCTCACGTGGTCTTCGTCAATGCGATCCTTTATCTCCTCTTTTGTTCTTGTTGGTGATGGAGGTGTTAAGCAGGTTATTAAGGAAGACTGAAGAGGGTGACTTTCTTAGGGGGTTCCAGGCAAGCCCCAATGCAAGAGGAGGTTTGCATATTTCTCATCTTCTGTTTGCTGATGATACTATTCTTTTCTGTGATGCATCTAGGAACCAATTATTATATATAAGGATGGTGTTGATATTTTTTGAAGCTATTACAGGCTTAAAAGTAAATGTTGGCAAGAGTGAAATTGTGCCAGCTGGTGAGGTTGGGAATTTGGGTGCTTTGGCTCGCATTCTATGTTGTAAGGTTGGGCGTTTGCCTATGTCTTATTTGGGAATGCCTCTTGGGGCTCATTTTAAGGATGCTTCGATCTGGAATCCTATTTTAGAGAGGGTGGAGGTGGATGAAGGCTTGTATCACTACAGTTCGTTTCTCAGTGCTTATTAATGGGTCCCCGGCTGGCTTTTTTGGTAGCTCACGTAGTCTTCGTCAAGGCGATCCTTTATCTCCTCTTTTGTTCTTGTTGGTGATGGAGGTGTTGAGCAGGTTATTAAGGAGGACTGAAGAGAGTGACTTTTTTAGGGGGTTCTAGGTAAGCCCCAATGCAAGAGGAGGTTTGCATATTTCTCATCTTCTGTTTGCTAATGATACTATTCTTTTCTGTGATGCATCTAGGGACCAATTATTATATATAAGGATGGTGTTGATATTTTTTAAAGCTATTACAGGCTTAAAAGTAAATGTTGGCAAGAGTGAAATTGTGCTAGTTGGTGAGGTTGGGAATTTAGGTGCTTTGGCTTGCGTTCTATGTTGTAAGGTTGAGCGTTTGCCTGTGTCTTATTTGGGAATGCCTCTTGGGGCTCATTTTAAGGATGTTTCGATTTGGAATCCTATTTTAGAGAGGGTGAAGAAGAAGCTCACCGATTGGAAGCAGTTGTATTTGTCAAAAGGAGGTAGGCTTACTTTATTGAAGAGTACTTTGTCGAGTCTCCCAACTTATTATCTTTCGCTGTTTACAATACTGCAACACATAACAGATAGACTAGAAATGATTCAGAGGAATTTCTTGTGGGGGAGTTCTAGTGATGTTTTCAAATATCCGCTTGTTGCTTGGGATAAGGTTGTTTGGCCGGTGGAGATGGAGGGTTTGGGGATTCGGAAGATTGGGCTTTTTAACCAAGCTCTACTTGGGAAGTGGCTTTGGCAATTTGGAAAGGAAGCTACTCATTTATGGCGTCAGGTAATAGCCACCAAATATGGAGAGGATAGTGGTGGTTGGTGCACTAGAGTTGTGAGAGGGACTTATGGTTGTGGGTTATGGAAGAATATTAGGAAAGATGCAAACAATTTCTTTAGTCATGTGGTGTATGCAACGGGAGAGGGCAATCGTATTCGGTTTTGGCACGACTCTTGGAGTGGTCCTACTCCTTTGGAGGAATTATACCCGGAATTGTTTGCATGTGCTGTGGTTCAGGAAACTCTGATTTCTGACATGATTATTTTTGCACCAGATGGGGGAGGTAAGAGTTGGAACTTCCTTTTCCGACGCTATTTTAATGAATGAGAGTTGAGGAGATTTTATTCTTTCTATGAGCATGTCACTACCAAGATTCCTAGTGGGAAAGGTGAGGATATCTTGATTTGGCAGTTGAATCGTAGTGGTGTTTTTGATGTGCGATCATTTATATTACTTTATTGAAAGCCCCTTTTGTTTCTTTCCCTTGGCAGAGCATTTGGTGTGTAAAGGTACCTAAAATGGTATCTTTCTTTTTATGAACTACTGTTAGGGGTGGGATTCTCACAATAGATAACATTGTTAAGAAAAACTTGCCCCTTGTTAACTGGTGTTGTTTATGTAGGTGTGATGAGGAGACTGTGGATCACCTTTTGATCCATTGTAGGTTTGCTTCTACTTTATGGAGTGAGGTCCTTATTATGTTTGGGGTTTAGTGGGTGATGTCGGACACTATTGTTTCTCTTCTTTTTGCATAGAGAAACTGGTTGGGAACTTACTCTTCAAAGGTTTGAAATTTGGTACCAACATGCCTTATGTGGTTAGTATGGAAGGAACGCAATGCCCAAACTTTTGAGGACGTTGAGAGTCCTATAGATACGTTGAAAACCGTGCTTGTTAGGACTTTGTTTGAGTGGTCTCGTATTTGGGGGCTTACGCATTGTAGTTCCTTGTCTGATTTCCTTATCTCTATTAGTCTTTCCTTATGATTTGTTTGTATATGTTTCAAGGGCAGTGAGTTTACAATCGTAAACACATTGTTCTTTCCATCAATAAAACTCTTATTATCTATAAAAAAAAAGTTAAACTTTTCTTCTTTCCTTTCTTATTTTTTTTAAAATTATTTTATAATGATTCTTTTGTATAACAGAATGCACAATAGTAATCTAATGTTTTCCAAGGTTTTTCTAATGGTCCAATACTTTTGACGTCATGCAAAATTGCACAGTAATAGTCTAATACTTTTCATGATGCAATAGTAGTAACTTTAAAAGAAAACCTTGACATTAATTGTAATTTTATATTTTTGTTGTGGCTTTTAGTTTTTTATTACTAAATAATTAGGAGAGAAGGGAAATACCAAAGTGTCAATCAGTTGAATTATAAAGCTATTAACATTTTTTTTTTTTTTTTTTTTGTGGTTTATGAATTTATTAAAAGCTTTTTCTAATTATGTACTTTTTTTTAAGGGTTATTTGTGTGTTAAGTATGACCACTGCCACTGGTTGGTAATTGAGTAATTGATACGTTTTAGTTTTTAGTTTTTATTTTTAGAAATAATTTTTCTTTAATTTTATATTTTAAAATTAATTTATTTTTGTAAATTAATTAGTAATTGTCAAAGTCGCAATTAAACTAATATCCCACCGGTTAAACCAATAAGCCGGTATATTGGTCTTTTTAATGGTTCGATGCTTGACACAATTATGATAACTATGGTTTAAAAACTTTTTTTTTTTATAGGAAAACTATGGTTTAAACTTTACAACTATTTTTTACTAGATATATTTATTTGAATTTTACTCACCTACGGATCTTTCGTTAGTGATTCTAGTGACTTTATGTTTGCTAAATTTTTTTCTTCAATGTTTAGAAAATTTAAGTTGTACTTAGCGATTTAATCAAGCCATTTTTTTTTTTTTTTGGATAGGAATCAAGCCAATTTTGTTGTTGACTTGTTGGTCATTGTGTATAGTATTTTTGTATGACCTTTAAAAAGTTAACACATTATTCTAGTATTTTTGTATGACCTTTAAAAAGTTAACACAATGACTTGTTGGTCATTGTGTATAGTATTTTTGGTCATTATGTTCTATGACCTTAAAAGGAAGATGCAATAGCCAATGAAAGAACCTTCTCAATTAGTTATATATTATGGGTTTGGTTAATAGATGACCTTACCGCATTTGTTAATGGAAGATTTTAATGCCCCTTTAATTAGAAAAATAAAAAACTGTTAAAAATTTAGTTACTTTAAAAAAAAAAAAAAAACCAGTTATATTTTATGATTTACTCTCATATTTTATGGTTTACTCATAGCTTCTGAGTTATCCTAATTATTATTTAAAAGTTAATAACCATTTAATTTAATGCAAAGGTTGAGTAACTTAAACGATAAAAAGGCCTTAAAAGGAAGAAGCAATAATAAGTGAATAAAAAATTTTTCAACTAAATATTATGAGTTCGGTTAATGGGAACATTTTAATGCCCCTTTAATTGGAAATATAAAAGAACCATTAAAAAGTTAGTTACTTTTTTTTCTTATAAAAATTATTTAAAAATATATCATAAACCCTTAAGAGAGCATCATTTAACTTTTCACATATATTATTATTATTCAAGAAAAAAAAAACAGTTTTAGTTTACTCAATTTCTTACAGGTCTTGAAAAAAAAAAATCTAAAAAACTTTTTTCAATTTATGAAGTGAAAAAAAGATTTATTGGGGTGAGAGAGGCTCGAACTCTCGACCTCAGGATAACTCAGAAGCTATGAGACCTACGCGCTAGCCAACTGCGCCACCACCCCTGTTGTTTCCTGACGTTGTTTAATAACTAAATAACCTGAGAATCTAGAAATACTAAATTAATTCAATAGTGTCTTGCCCGAGCCCAAGTCGGCGTCGTTTCAAAACAAAACCCTAACCCAGTAATCGCTTCTCTTCCCTCCTCGATTCCGCTCGGTCTCTCTTTCTCTCTGTCTGTCATATTAACAAAAACAATCAGAAAACCAAAAACAGAGAGTTTTTCCATTCTGAGAGAAAACACAGAAAAAGAGAGGCAAAAAGAAGATATGGATTCAGACGAAGGAAAGCTATTCATAGGAGGCATAGCATGGGACACCAGCGAAGAAACCTTGACTGAGTACTTCACCCAGTACGGTCAAGTCACCCAAGCCGTTATCATGCGCGAGAAACCCACTGGTCGCCCTCGTGGTTTTGGCTTTGTTGTCTTCTCTGAACCTTCTGTTCTTGACCGTGTCCTCCAGGATAGGCACACCATCGATGGCCGCACCGTTAGTCTCTTTCCTCTTGCATTCACTTTCTTGTTTCAATTTTTGTATCTGGGTTTTGGTTTTTTTTTTTTTTTTTTTTAGTTGTTGGGTTTGCCTTAAGTTTTGATTTTGAGTTGTTTTGGTTTCTGGGTTTTTTTTTTTTTTTTTTTAGTTGTTGGGTTTGCCTTAAGTTTTGATTTTGAGTTGTTTTGGTTTCTGGGTTTTTTTTTTTTTTTTTTGGTTGGGGTGGCATTAATTTTTGATTTTGAGTTGTTTTGGTTTCTGGGTTTTACTAATTTTTGGGTTGGCTTTAAATTTTTTTGAATTTAGGTTGGCTTTAAATTTTGATTTTGAGTTGTTTTGGTTTCTGGGTTTTGCTTTTTTTTTTTTTGGGTTGTCAAGTCCAATGGCTTGTTATCTTTGAATTGCTTTGTCGATTCTGTTGAATTATTGTGATATTTAATGGGTTCTGCCTATATTCATCTGTTTGTGCATGTGGACATTGGTTTTGCCCTTTGCGGTTCCTTAAGTATGCTGAAAATCATGAAAATAACAGGGTTTAGGTACCAGTTTTATGATAGGAAATCTGCAAAGGTTTAGCATTACCAAGTAGTGGAGCCAAACTAGTTACAAGTTGTACCCTGGTTATCTTGGCCTTGCAAGAAACTTGTATACATACTTGTAATCCATGGCATCTCATCATTGAGGAAACAACTCATAACTTTTCTCTCTCTAGTTCTCTTTCTCAATTCTCCCTTCTTCTTCTTCGAGCGTGACTACCTCAAATTAAGTTTATTTCATCCATTCCTTTTCATTTCCCCTAGAAACCAGTTTGATCCATGACATGGTCTGTTGAATAATTAACTTCACTTCCACGCTAACATTTTTGGAATTATTTTTACAACCCTATAATGTGTGGTATTATAGGGTTTTACTAACGTACGCCGTTAGGGCAAGCATTAGTAAACCCTTTTAGAAAACTTTTTATAGAAAAATGAAAACTAACTTTTTTGACAGCTTTTTCAATTTTCTATAAAAGTTACCTAAAATAATTAATTAATGTATTCCGTTAGACAGACCCTTCAATATATCGGGTTCGGTCACTGTAGTAATTTATTTTGATTTCATTATCATTACTCTTGGTTACTGGCCAGGGGGGGTCTTTCTTTTTCCTCTGTTTGGTTTCCTTTTGTGTGGTTTAGAAATTATAAAAATACATTCTTTATAACAAGCTCACTTATGTTTGGGTAAAAGGGATGAGACTTGCTCTTACAATTATGTAACTTCATTTGTTTATTAGATTTTCATATTTCTGTTGGCTATGTGTATACTTGTACGTAATTGTTTTTTATTTTAGGGTTCTGTCATCTTCTATTAGTTTTTCTCTATCAGTTTACCTTGTTAATAATTATTTTTCATTAGTAATGGTCACTTTAACAAATATTTTGCCTCTTCATTCCTTCATTTGGGTTTCATTTTGTTGAATTGTTTAGGACAAGCACCTTATCCATGGTCAAACATGAATAGTCTTTCATCCCTCAATGATTCAATAGTTAATAAAAATGATTTTAGTGTTATTTTGCATGTGTTTGAGATTTTGTTTATTTTTCAAAAGGGTTTTCTTTTATGTATTTTTGTATTAATTTATTGCAGATGTACTACTATTTCTTTATGGGTATTCCTTACTTGACAATAATATTTTGCAGTCACTTGATTGCTTTCTGGAGTTTGCCATTTGCAATTTTTTTTTTTAAATGGGTTCGTGTTTTCTTCATCATTGCTAATGAATATATTATGCATGGGAATGTCAACGTTGTTTCCATGTTGCCTCCACATGATAGGAAAGGAAAAAAATATGCTTAAGGAAATAAATTTCATATTAGTAAGGATAACCATGAACAATTTTTCTTTTTTTGGTATTGTGAGAGAGCATGAGCAAAATAATGCCTGTGTCTTCTTTTTGTTTCCTTGGTTTTCTTATTGGTCTATTGGTATTTCATCTTTTCTTTAGGCAGTAAGCTAACTCCATTGATTCTTCTCTCTCTCTCTCTCTCTCTCTCTCTCTCTCTCTCTTATACAATACATAGTAACCTAAAGAAAAGATGAAATACTGAAAATGATCTTTTTTGGTTCTTGCGTGAAAGGATTATCCAATTGTTAAAATAAACTTGTTGGCCACATTGTAAATTTTGTTTTCCTAGATCATTGTATATATACACATGAACAGCTTGCTTGTATATCTCTTTTTACACTTGTTATGTCCCTTCAGTCGTTAAAATTTCATTTCAACTACACAGGTGGAGGCAAAAAGGGCTTTATCAAGGGAAGAACAGCAAACTTCCTCTAGAACTGGAAATTTTAACGCTGGCAGAACCTCTGGAGGGGGAGGAAATTTTAAGACTAAAAAAATATTTGTTGGAGGATTGCCTTCCAACCTGGCAGAAGATGGGTTTCGTCAGTATTTTGAAAGTTATGGACAAGTAACTGATGTGGTAATAATGTATGACCAGAACACTCAACGGCCTCGTGGTTTTGGTTTCATAACATTTGACACTGAGGATGCCGTTGATAGAGTTCTTCATAAGACCTTCCATGACTTGAATGGTAAATCAGTCGAGGTAAAACGAGCACTTCCCAAAGATGCAAATCCAGGTGGTGGGGGCCGTAGTGGGGGCTATCAAGGTTATGGGGCCTCTGGTGCAAATACAAATACGTTTGATGGTCGAACAGATGGAAGTAGATATATGCAGCCTCAAACTGCTGCAGGTGGTTTCCCGCCATATTCTGGCTATGGTGGAGCAGGTTATGGTTATGGAGCTGCTAATAGTGGAGTCGGTTATGGTGGTTATGGCAGTTATGGTGTTGGTGGTTATGGAACTGCAAATACTGGATTTGGCGGTCCCATGGGGGCATATGGAAACCCAAATGCCCCTAATGCTGGTTATGGAACTGGGGGGCCAGGTGCAGTAAAAAATACTTGGACAAATCAAACTCCTTCTGGGTATGGCACATCAGGCTATGGTGGAAGTGCTGGGTATGGAGCTGCAGCCTGGAATGCTCCAGGTGGTGGTGCTGTTTCAGCTCCAAGGGGTCAATCCCCAAGTGCAGCTTCTGGGTATGGGAATCAAGGCTATGGATATGGTAGTTATGGTGGAAGTGATGGTTCTTATTCTGGTGGGTATGGGGCTACAGGGGGACGTGCTGGAAGTGCCCCAAGTAGCAATGCTGGTGGAGGAGAGCAACATGGAATGGGTGGTAGCTACATGGGAAGTGGCTATGGTGACACAAATGGAAATTCGGGGTACTCCAATGCAGCATGGAGATCTGACCCTTCACAAGCCACTGGGGGTTATGGTGGTGGATACGGTGCTGCTCAGTCCAGGCAGACTTAACATTAGTGATCCAATGGTTTGATTTTCTGTCGAAGGAACTGTTATGCAGGAGGTTGTACTTGCTATTAGCAAGGATGGCAACAGAATTGAGATTGTTTCGATTACTTTCTTCTCACTGGTGTATGCAACTGGTTTGATTGCTTTATTTCTGTTAGTATATTGTGATGGGTAGTTTCTATTAGTAGTTTTATTTGTTCTATTACCTTTATATAAGGAAGGTTTGAAGTTTTGCTATGGTGGGTATGAGCTGGTCCTATTTCTGTGCTATCCTCTATGTATGACTGTTCCTTGCTCCCTCCCTCTCTCTTTTTTTCCTTGATAAGTGTTACTGTTCCTTGCTTCTATTACCAGTCCCCAGCCCTTGCCTCTCCAATTTCTTGGTTTCTTATTAAAATATGTGACTGGGGCATCAACTATGTTGTTCTTTTTGTCTCTTCATTATTATATTATTCTTTATTTTACTTTCACTAGTTTTTTACTATTGAATACCCAACAGGAGGGATTTATATTGAAAATTTTCATGTATTATTATTTTAATTTTTCATGGATAATATTTTTCATGTATTAGACTAAGTTTTAAATATAAGACGCTAGTAGAGCTTCATATGGGTCTGCTCTCGCGAGTTCAACATATTTTGAACTCGTTATGCTTTTCTTTTCTTTTCTTTTTTGGAAAGAACTCGTTAATCTTAGATGTTCATAATTTCGAAAAATTTTACATTCTAAATTAATGTACGGCTTTGATTCCATCTGATTTTTATTCCAAGATCTATTAAATATATGTTAAACTTCAATATATTTGCGTTTGACTCTGAAAGAAGAGGTTACGGCTAGGCTTCTTTTAAATTTAAAAGAAATTTGCATTGACTTGGTTGAAAACTATCTGCCTATTCAATATATTTGGTTTACTGCTAAATTTTGCTCCAACAATATTACAAACAACTATTTTCATACTTTTGTTGAAAGCTGTAAATAATGAAATATATATATTTTGATTACTGTTCATTAATGAATTTACTGTTTATTAGCCTGATTGTACTGTTCATGACATAAACAGTGCAACAGGCGCACGTTGGCAGAAAACGCAGACGCAAATGTGGGAGCCAAATGGACCTTCAATTTCACAGCTCTCTGACTTGTGCAATTGTTAGTAGTTGATAAAAAGTGACGAGTTTCACAAGTTAGTAGTAGGTAGACAATGTCAATTACTCACAATCGTACAAGTTACAATTGTGAAATTAACTTATGAAATTGAGTGTGCAATGGGATGTTTCTCAAGAATTATTCATTTGTGGTATATTCAGCCTGCAGGTGTAGCATCTGATACTGTTTGCTTGGCTTTAAGGAATCTATCTAATGCATTTTCTTTGATTCTCGAATTAAGATTTGGCATGTCCTTGTGAAATGGAAATAAGAATCGGAAAACACATCCATCGGGTTCGAAAATAACATAAAGCTTTTTAAAAACATCATGAGAAAAGCTTTTTAAAAACATCATGAGAAAAGCCAAAAAGGCGATATCTTTGCGGATTTGATGCCTTCTAGAAGGCTTCTACGAACTTCTTGTTGGGAACAAGATCAGTGAGTGTCAATTTGGACATTCTTCGCAACCTGCATAAAGTTAACATCTTGAAATGTGGAATCATATCACCTGAACTTTAGGACTTACTGTCTGCTACTCTTTTTTTTCGTTGAATAGCTGCTTTTAAACCAAGAAGCTCCTATATATCTGGGTAGGAAATAACCCAAAGCCTTCTGGTCTTGTAATGAGATAAAACACATGACTGGGCTGTAAGTTGTAACAGTAGAAACATCGAATGGCCTGATGATACCAAGAATGTGCAAATTCCAAATGCATAGACCTTAATTACGCAAAGTTCGTTTTTTTGGTAAATAGGGAAATATATAAGCTAAACCGAAGGAACAGGAACAACTAGATACAAATGTCTGGAGAATTATCCGAATCTACAAAGGACTTAATACAGTCGGGGGAGGAAAACAAAACAAATCAGTAGTCCAAGTCCGTCAGAAGGAAGCTAGAGTATTCACACATTGGTTCGCTTTCATGAACACATGTTTTATGTGAGGGATCCTCCTCAATTGACACTAGTAGCAGTAGGGGTAAATTTCTCAAGGGAGAGAATTATACCAAGGATAACAAGTGAACAAGGCATTAGATGGTGATCAACCAGTGGGTTAATCGGAGGTACTGCAAAGATTAAGTTAGTGAAAATTTTATGGAAAGAGAGATTTTTGGTGTACATGCCTCCTATCATTTTCAGAGGGGTATTTATATGTTTTTCTTGGGTGGGGTTGGTAACAAGTTTTCTACGTGGGGAAGTCTAACAAACCACTATTCCCCAGGTCGATTGAGGGTATATGATTCAAAGGTACTCACCTAATGCTGTCTAATGTGGGTTTATCACATTGCATTTAATACAAAAGGGGTGGCAATAGGTCATGGTAATCAACGCTAACATGATGGTGCAAAGACTTTCTTTCAATTAGGAACGAAACCAAGATTTCGAGTTAGGAGAGCGCCAATTAGTTTAACAAATTATTAACAAAGACAAAAACATAAAATCATTGTTTTGCAATATATTACAATGCAATTATCTACTAACAAAAACAAAAACAAAGACACAAAACATCATTATTTCTTATTTCATTAAAGCATTCACATCAATTCGTGCAAAAATTCATATCTAGTTTAGCATAAGCACCTACTTTTTCTTTTTTTACATACTCACTTTTTAAAACACTCCACATCATATTTTACATTACATTTCATTAAAATGCTATTACTTTGTCAATTTTTTATTTATTATCCCAATTCATATCTCTCTCTCTTCATCAACCAAAAACCACTACCCTAAATCTAAAGAATTACTAAAATCTTCATTTGCTTATAGCAACTATGTAAATTTACATAATTACTATAGTACAAATGTTTTTTTTTTTTTTAATAATGATACATAGACTGATGTGGGTATATTTTGAGGTTGATTGAACAAATTTGGGATTTTATGCTATTTACTGATGCAAATACTCTTACAATGAAATCAATGTAAAAATTGCAGGGCCTCAGGGACCTAGATTTTCTGAAGAAGACCCAAATATAAAGTTTTAAAGATTATACCAATTTTCTTTTTCTCTTGTTGATTGGAATTACAACATTGTCATCATTACTCTATTTCCATCACTCAGAAACACCTTTTTTTTTTTTTTTTTTTTCATTCTCACTCACCCATCAGTCATTTTGTTGAGGTATGGGCGATGAGAACTGAAAATGAGAACTGAGCCAAACATGCATCTTAGGTGTGGGATCCATCCAAAAGGAGTAATGGGTAATGGAAATTGAGCATTAGTGGATGAAAATTGCCTAAACCAAACGGGCTCTTGGTCAATGAGCTCAAGGAAGTATGGGATCAATCCAATGGCTTGTGGCTAAGCACTTCTATCTGAGTTTCCTCCCAAAGACATGATCGGTGCAGAAGGTACATTGATTAGAGGGGTAAGGTAAAGTTGTTACCTTTGGATCAAGCACTCTTTGGGTTTAAAGTTGGCCAAGGGGGCTTGCTGGACTTAGGCTTCGACCTTAACGATCCCTTTTTGAGACTCTTCAATGATCACCTAAGCTTCTGCTCTTCCGGAACTTACTAGATGAGTGGGATCTTGACACATACACTACCAATTAGGCCCCGGTTTCAGTCACTACTCATGCTCTTTAAATACCCTTTCTCCAATCCTCATCTCTCTCCTCTTCTCTCTCATGTCCTTAGCATTCTCTCTTATTTTCCAATCTTGCTTCAGTAGTTGATCTCTTGCTCTTCAATCTTGTAAATATCATATCAGTACTACTCACTAAACCTGAAACGTACTAGAGAATATACAAATCTAAACCGACTTGTACTGGCAGTAGCCACAGTACCAAGATTTTTCAAGTGTTTTGATCAGTTTGATGATTCAATCGGTAAAAGAAAAATAACAAAAAAAAATTTCAAGAAAAAGGTCCTAAAACATGTTATTTGAGCAAAAACCTTAGGTTAAAGTACTTAGGTTAATATTTTGTCATCGGCCCTTAACTCCCTATATGTTTGTTTGGAAGTGAAATAGGATGGATGAAAAACTTTCGAAAGAAAATAAAAATGAAAACTTTTTGGATTGTGTTTGGTTGGGTGGAGAGGAAGGAAAATAAATGGTAGGACCCAGGTGTTTTCTCCTCGGATTTACCAAAAAAATTTCTTCCCAAAATGGAGAGAAAACTGAAATGAAAAATTGGACATCTTGGTACTGTGGATGAGCTTGTCCACATTGATCTTCTTCATTTTTTTTTCCTTTTTTCTTTTTCTTTCCTTTGGATGTTGCCTCTCTTTTTTCTTTTCTTTTTTTCTTTTGATTTACAGGGCAGGCTTTGTAAACGTCTAGTGCTCATATTCTTTTTTTCTTTTTCTTTTTTTTCTTTTGCTTTCTTTTATTTTTTTTTATTTTTTGATTTATTTATTTGTTTAGATGTGATTTTTTTTTTTCCAGACATGATTTTTATTTTTTAATAAATTTAGGTGATTGATTTTTTTTTTGGTTGTTTATCACTTTTTTGGTTTTAATTGAGCATTATTTTTTAACAAAGGTATGTGCATAAATTTATACAAACTCACTTTTTCCAGACTTCTACTTTTCCACTCCTAACCAAACAAAAATGAGGGAAATTAAATTTTTTTCTATCCTCCCACTTTTCCATCCTCCTACCATTTTCTATTCTCCCACTTTTCTACACCTCTAACCAATTGGACCCTAAATAAGAAATTGCAACCCCCATCTCCATATGTGGATTTTAAATGGTAAGTTTGTAAACATATAAATAAGTAAATACACACACACACACACACACACACACATATATATATATAAAGTTAAAATACAAAAAATTATATTTGGTCCTCTTAGATTAAAAACTAGCATTTCCAAATTGAAAGCTGGCCAAAAAATAAAATAAAATCAAATCAAATAATCACTTAACCTATATGCGTTTGGCATTATATTTTGTGTTTGATGTTTGGACTCAAAAGTAAAAAACTTGAGAGTTTGAGTTTTGAGTGATGTTATATTTCATGTTTCCACTTAAAGGATCTTTTGAGTGCTTTTTTTTTTTTTAAAATTAATAATAACACTAATTGATTTTTGGTATATATATATATTGGATATATAAGGATAATAAAAACGATTTTCAACTTCATTTAATGTTATTTCCTTTATAAAATTGTTGCACTTCTAATTACCTTTGTATATTTATTGCAGTTATGGTAACAATCATTTTCAATAATAAATTTTATTAAACTAGGCTTCACAACAAAAGAAAATATAATTTTCTAATGGATTTTTTGATTTTATGCATTGAAAATAAATTATTACGACATTTGGTCCAAAATCAATTATAAATGATTGTTATAATAGTAAACCAAAAAAAAAAAGGAGTCAAGTTACATTTTGATAAATCACAAATAATTAAGTAGTAATGTATTAAGAAAAAAATCATTTTATATATTTTCTTTTGTTTACATTTTGTTAATATTGAATATATGCCAATTTATTTTTCATATATTAATTAAGTTTGAATTTTAGTTTGTTTTATATTTTTGAATGATCATTTTTTTTTCACGCTTTAAATTTTAAAGGTCAAATCTTAATGCTGTGACAAGTGTCATTCATCCAATGCAACGGGTCACGTGTTCAAACCTAAGAATTAGTTTCTAAAAAATGGTACACTAATATTAACAGATATCCAAATATTTCATTCTTATGGATAAATCGAAACGGATTCCAATATACAATTGGAATCGTTGACAGTAACACCAAAAGAAGCCAAGGTTACATTAAAGAAAATTATAAGTTCATAATAAATTTCACACTCATTTTCAAAACTATTAATTGATATGTTTGTTTGTGAGTGGTGAAAAAAAAAGTAATTGGTCAATGTGAAAGTGACAAATCACAATCTGCCACATAGTATAGTTGTGAAAATAGGTGTTGAATTGGTTGTAGTCCTAAAATAAATACACTCTAGCACGATAAATCAAGTGTGCCTAGATGAATCTAATCCCACCATTGACCTTTGTACTTCTTCCTCTCGACAATGTGGTATTATATGTATCCACTCTTTCACATGGAAGTAGACCCCACACATGTGGGAGTGGAATTGTGGATACGTGTATCGGAAATGATAGATTTTCTCATTCTTGATAACATGTGGGACCTATCTCATGTGAAAGGATAGATACATATATTAGATACGTGTATCGGAAATGATAAATACATATATTAGATACGTGATAGATTTTTTCCCTCTTGACTAGGCGTCTATGCCTCATTTTTCCTTATCAAGAAGGCATAGCGAGGGACTGAGGGACCCTAATACAGTGCATCCAATCGTCTTCCTGAATTTCTTCGGTATCAAAACCTATAGGTTTAATTCTTCGACTGGCTAGTAACCATCCTTAACATAATCCAAAATTAGATATATATGTGGCCTGTAGAGTTGTTGACTATCTCAAATGAGACAATGAAGTAGAAGAGTTTCAAAATTTCTTGAACCCATTTGAACTTTGATTGCCTTGTTGATTCAAATGGGAGGGATCTAATTAACAAAGTGAACTTGTCTTTATGGTTGTCTTGTCTTCATCTACAAGCCTTGTCTGTACCATAGCTAGCCCTTTTCAGTTTTTTTTTTAATTTATTTTTTTTATTTACGTATCAACCTCCTTTCTCTCTTGAAGATTTAAGTTCTCACAAGAATCATACTTCAGCTCGATCTTCTAGAGGCTGTAACAAAAACAAAATAATTATCATTGAGCTTACAGAGGTAAAACAAATACCAAATAATTATGGAAAAAATTAACAGATACCTTAAGAACGTTATAGTTTAGAAATTATTTTTATAAACTTTTTATGTGAAAAGAAAAATTCAAAAAAGTAACTAACTTTTTTTTATAACTTTTTTTACTTCTCATGAAAGCGGCATTATTAAATTTTTTTTTTTTAAATAGTCTATCAGCAAATGCCCGAAGGGCAAGTATTAACTGAACCCTATAATTATTTTAGCAGGTTATAACCTACATAGGTTAGTCATTTTAGCTAACAAAGGCAAACTAGCTAGGCAACTATATAGTCTTCCTTACGGAGACAAAATCGTAGGGACAATTTTTTATTTTTTAATTTGAAACGGAAGCATATCATTCATTTAATCAACAAAATTGCATCTTGGTACAAAGCTTCTCTAGCTATTGGAGGAACATCTTCCATCCAATACATATCCTCAATAATACTCGTAGCAAATTGAGCTAATACATGAGCAACCCAATTCCCCCCTCTTCTAATACAATCAATCCTTACCCAAAGCAAATTTCGAATCAAATGTTGAATATCCCCAACCACATTCCCCGACAATGATTGGCCAATCTTCAGCGTTGAAATAACTGTCATAGCCGAGCTGTTATCTACCTCAATAACTAATTCTGAGAAACCCGCATCCACCGCAAATTCAATTGCTTTCCTATAGGCAAGTAGTTCAACTTCCTCACTACAAAACACTTCTGGACCCTTAGCTGCCATGGCTGCCATAACTTCCCCTTTCTCATTGCATATAATAGCACCAAAACCAGATCTGTTGAGGCTTGAAAACACTGTTGCATCAAAGTTAAGCTTGAAGACTGACTTTAGAGGAGGCTGCCAGGTATCACGAGCTAGCTGCCTAACTGATTCGGTTCTCATCTGATCTTGGGCAATCCAAAATTCCTCTAACAGCTCCCTTGCTCGATTGATCAACCATCCCAAGTCATGAAACTTCCTTCCATGTACAACCCGGTTTCTTTGATTCCAAATCTACCAAGCTTGCACCAAAATCTCCTCCATGTCATGTAGCTCAATCCGATCCAACAAGTACTCTATTAGGTGAGTAAAATTAGCCAAACCTGAGGCCCCCTTTTGCAGAATTTTCAAACTACCAGCCCACACATCCTTGGCCGCCTCACATTCCCACAAAGCATGGATTGCTGACTCTGAAAATCTCATACATATAGGACACATCTCAACCTCAATTATTTTTTGCTTTGACAGATTTAGTTTTGTTGGCAAGATATCATTGCAAGCTCTCCACCCAAACACTTTAATCTTGTTTGGAATCCGAAGCTTCCATAGTGCAGCCCACACTCTTTTCCCCACACAACCCCTTGAGCTCTTAGCTATATTTCCACCTTGCAATACTTCCCTCGCCACCTTATATGCGGAGTTGACAATAAACAGCCCCTTTTTATGGTGCAACCAAATTATAGCGTCTTCTACATCTCTTTGGCTTAGCTAGATTATACAAATGGCTTCCACATCCGCCTGCTCAAACATGTCCATAATAAATTCAGACCTCCAAGCATGCAATTCTAGATCAATTAATTCAGCCACAACCACCTCTCGAATCTCCTCCTTGAGTGGAAACAAAGGCGCATTTGTTGGATAATTCGGTATCCATTTATCCCCTGAAACCCAAATAGAAAGACCATTCCCAACTTTCCAACAACATCCCAACTTTAAAATAGGCAAAGCGGCTACAATACTCTTCCACACAAAGTAACAATTTGGGGATTCCTTAGCATTAAATAAGTGAGTTCTAGGGAAATATCTAGCTTTAAGGTATTGATATACTAAAGAACTATCATCATGTAGCAACCTCCACCCTTGTTTAGCTAACATAGCTAAATTAAATGCCCTTAAATCCCTAAAACCCATTTCTCCATCCTTCTTTGATCATGTTAATTTCTCCCACCTTTGCCAATGGATTTTCCGTTCCTCCCCTACTTGCCCCCACCAAAATTTAGCACACATCGCATCTAGTTCATCACAAAGCTTTAAAGGAAGTTGAAACACACTCATGGTATATGTAAGAATCGACTAAGCAACTGCTTTAATAAGTATCTCCTTACTAGCCCTAGACAACAGCTTCCCTTTCCAACCCTGCAACTTCTTCCTTATTCTATCCTTCAAATATGAGAATGTATGATATTTAGATCTCCCTACTAAGGTAGGCAGCCCCAAATATGAGTCAAAACGGTGTACCTCCTGAACTCCCAAAACCCTCAGAATATCTTGCTTCTGACTAGCTGAAGTGTTACTGCTAAAAAATACTGATGACTTCTCCAAGTTGATGCATTGTCCCGAAGCATTAGCATATGTCTGAAGCACCCCAAAAAATACCTCCACTCCATTTTGTGTTGCCCTGCAGAATAAAAGGGAATCATCTGCAAACAATAAGTTAGAAACTTTTGGTGCCCCTCTGCAAATAGAAGCTCCATGGATTTTACCATCATTCTCTGCTTTTGCGAATAAAGATGTGAAACCCTCTGCACACAACAGAAACAAGTATGGAGAAAGAGGGTCTCCTTGTCGGATTCCCCTAGATGGAAGCACATTTTCATAAGGTTTCCCATTGAGTAGAATAGAGAATGATGTGGTGGTAACACAAGTCATCACTCTCTTAACCCACTTTTCTAGAAAACCCAACTTCTGCATTACTCCCTATAAAAACAACCATTCAACTCAATCATAAGCTTTGCTGACATCTAGCTTCAAGGCCAATGAACCTGTCTTGCCTTTCTTCCTAACATGCATAGAATGCAAAGCCTCATATGCCACAATAACATTATTTGTAATAAGTCAACCTAGCACAAAAGCATTCTGAATGGGGGAAATAATATTAGGAAGCTCTTGTTTCAATCTATTTGCTAGAACTTTAAAAATAATCTTATAGGCAACATTACAAAGACTAATTGGTCTGTATTCAGACATTTTCTCTGGATTCTTCACTTTAGGGATGAGCACAATATTGGTATGATTTAAATCAAGTAACATGACTCCATTATTCAAAAAGTCTAACATAGCATTCACAACATCATTACCCACTATATGCCAAAATTTTTGATAAAACAAGGCATTCATACCATCAAGTCCAGGTGCCTTTGATGGTCCCATCTAGAATATAGCTTCCTTGATTTCATTAGCAATGAAATCCCTAGACAACATGTCCTGCATGGCTGGACTTACTTTGGCCGAAACAGTGCTTAAGCATTCCCCCATTTGAATGCATGAACTTGCATAAAAAAGGTTGTCAAAATAATCAACTGCTACCCTGGCTACATCCTCCATCTCTTCCACCCACTGCTCTTGTGAATTCATAACACCCTTAATATGATTCCTTCGTCGCCTTTGTGATGCTTTTGAATGGAAAATTTTGGTGTTTCTATCCCTATGTTTCAACCATGCAATCCTAGACCGTTGTGCCCAATAAATCTCCTGCTTCAGCAACAAATCATCCATTTTTTTACTAACCACCAAATACTCCTCCTTACTTTCCTCGGTAGCGTCAGCTCTATTGATTTTATCAAGCTGATCTTAAAGGAGTTTAATCTCTTTCTCCTTGGGTTTAGCCTTAGTATCTCCTCATGCCTTCAAATCATCCCCACAAGCTCTTATTTTCACATGTACAGCTGCTAGACCCTCCTCCCCACAACCTAACAAGCTCCAGGCTTGCTGAATCTGTGCCTCATAGTCATCCCATAACAGCCAGCTCTCCTTAAACTTAAAACTCTAGTCAGCTCTTCTATTTTTCTTCCTAAACTTTTGAACTTGGATAATAATAGGGATATGGTTTGAAGCATGAGGAAGAAGATGCACCACATTACTAACTGGAAAATTATCTATCCACCCCTTTGTTGCCACAACTCTGTCAAATCTCAACTTGGTATTTGCATCACCGAGTCTCTTGTTAGTCCAAGTAAATGGGTAGCCTTTATAGCCTAGATCCTCCAATTGACAAAACTTCCAAAACTTCCTGAAATCATCTATCTGAGCAGTATGGGGCTGCTTGGTGCTTTGCTTTTCGAGAATAGCATTAAAATCTCCAAAACATAACCAAGGCCCCTTCACGAAAGTCTTCAAATGTTCTAATAGCTTCCAAGACTTGCATTTTTGTTGTGCCTCCGGCCATCCATAAAAACCTGTCATAAACCACACAAAGCCATCTTCTTCTGTTACCCTAGCTAAAACATGATTTGCTGTATAGTTAACTACCGCTAACTTTGAATCATCCTTCCATAAAAAGGCCAACCCTCCACCACTATCTAAATGCTTAACAATAATTTTATTCTGAAACGGTAAATTACCATACAGAGTATTAAAGCCCTCTGTATCTAAATGTGTCTCCATAAGAAAACATACGGTGGGAGCTTATTCCCTCACTAATTTGCGAAGGGTTCGACCTATCCAAGGGTTCCCAAATCCTTGGCAATTCTAGCTTAGGATCCTCATTTCTCCCAACAAGGGTGGCTTTCCACCCCCGCCGATATATGTATAGCAATATATTCTTCTCTCCTGTAAGCAAATGTTATTATGTCTAGTAAGCAAAGCTCGTCGAAAAATATCTTCATCTAAAATTTACAAAATTACCGGTATTTAGTTAGATTATCCAAAAGTATAAGAAAAATACTAAATATATTATAAATTTTAGTGTATGATATATTGGTAATGATATGGTGGATTTTTAAAATATAATAAATAAATGTTTGAATTACTATTCTTTTTTATGATTTATGATACATCAATTTGTAAAAGTTATATAATTAATTTTATAATATATCCTGCTAGCTAGCATCATTTAAATTTAAAATAAAATGAATAGGTTGAGAATAGAGCCGCAATTTCACATGTACTCATGAGTCATGAATATATAAGCCTTACTTAAGTATGAAAAAGAAATTTGAATAAGAGGAACGACCACGTTTGGAGGAGAACACTTGTTCTCATATGCATATGTACATTGTACATGTGGTGTCACACTTCTTTTTAGAGCTCCATTAAAATTAAAATGGACTTTTTCCCCTACCAATTTCTTATCCTATTTTATTTCTATATAATTATAATGTCATTTGTGAACGAAAATTAATGTTTGATCATTAACAATCCGATCATTTCGGATAATCAAAGCATATCCATGTTCTGATAAGTGTTTCCCAAACAAAAATAAACATTAACGACAACAAAGACATTTTCAGTTTCTATTTTGTAAAACAGATTACAGAATAATGTGGCCTGTCAAAAATAAAATACAATTGATTATGATGGAATTAACTCTCCGCAGTTATAATTAATCCTTAAATTCAATGTCGTTAGAAATAAAATAACCATTTCTATTATTTTGTAGTTTATGATCTTTACTACCATGTCAACGTCACTCTTACTCTCATAATTGGTACCAGTGACTAGTTCGATACTTTGGAGGCAAATTAACATCACCACAAAAAAAAAAAAAAAAAAAAAAAAAAAAAAAAAAAAATGACAGTGTGCTTGATTATATTGGATAAAAGATTTGAAAGGAAAAAGAAGTGAACAAGAAAGCAAATAGAAAATATATGATTCGAGAATCTCGAGGTGGTAAAGGTCTTTTCCTTTTTTTTTTTTTTTTTTTTTTTTTGCCTTTTGCCGAAAATATACTTTTAGTCCCTACATTTTTGGTCAATTCTCATTTTGGTCCCTAAATTGATTTTGCTCCTAGGTTAGTTCCTGAAATCAAAAAATCGATTTTATTTTAGTTCCTACTATCAACTTAGTAATAGAAAATACATACATGGCAAATGGAGTGCACTGTTGGCATGTTATATGCTGACGTGGCTAATAAAATAATAATAATAGATTGTATTTAGCATTTTTAAATGCCACGTCAGCATTTAAATTAATAAAAAAAAGCCAGCTCAGAAAATTTAAACTAAAAAATAAAATATAAATTAAAACAAACCTTAAATCTATTTTATTATTATTATTATTTCCGCAAGAACTTGTTCTTCAAGTTCTTCCCAAATCTAAGAAATAAACCAGCAACCAAACCAATTTCCGGCAAACTCAAATACAAATCTAGCAACCAAATCTAATCTCCATCAAATCCAGAAAAACAAAGAAATGAATTAAATAAACCAACAGTGCAGGTCAAACCCAGAACAAAAGCAAGTTGATTAAGAGCAACCAAGCAAACTTCACGTTCTCACGATCAAACCCACCACCACCATTGATTAAGAGCAAGTCAAACCCAACCAAATAAACCTAGAACAAGAGCAAATGATCAAACCACCAATTACCACCATTGCCACCAATCAGACCATCTCATTCTCTAAATCCAGATCAAAGCCAAATCCCAAAGAAAAAGCTGAAAGAGAGAGATCTTGATTCGAGAAAACGAAGATCGGTCAGATCGTTTGGATCTTTGGACATGGGAACCATGATATGAGAAACATACCCACTTCAGCACCTTTCTAAACAACACACACTGATAAATTAAACCCCTTTTGAATGCACATTTGTTTCAACCTTATCGTCGCTGATAACCCTGTCGGTCCTGCCCCAACAATAACAACATCATACTCCATGGATCCCTATCTGATTCACTATTGAAACTCCTCAATCCACTCACAAAACCCTGACCCTTTAAAACCCCACTTCCATTTCTTTCACAAGTCCTTAAATTTGCACAATTTAGCCAATATCCATATGAGGAAACCTTACAAAAACCAATCTTGGAGCTGAAAGAACTGAAATTTTGATCAAAATGGTGAGAAAACAAATACCCATCTAGAGTTTTTGCTGGATTTATAGAATTGAATTGGTTTAGAGGAGATCTAGATGGGTTTGGAGAGATAGGAGAGCTTGTGGGATTACAGAGATGGGTTTCTAAGTGAGTAAATGAATAAGGTGATATAGAGCTGGATTTTCTGAGAGAACTGGATATGGATTTGGAGGAGATAGAGAGAAGCCTGAGCGTGGTTGAGGCTAAGAGACAATGTAATAAAGACTTTGTCACTAATCAGTGATGAGCTTTGTTGGATTATGTAGATTAGCATAATATTAAGGTTTTTTAAAAAATTTAATTTAATTTATTGTTTTTTCTGCATAAATTTTATTTTAAAAAATAAAATTCGATATAAGGTTTGTTTTTTATTTTATTTTATTTTTTAGTTTAAATTTTCTAAGCTGGCTTTTTTTTTATTAATTTAAATGCTGACGTGGCATCTAAAAATGCTAAATATATTTTATTATTATTATTTTATTAGCCATGTCAGTATATAATATGCCAACAGTGCATTTCGTTTGCCACGTATGTATTTTCTGTTACTGGGTTAACGGCAGGAACCAAAATAAAATCGATTTTCTTATTTCAAGGACTAACCTAGGAGCAAAATCAATTTAAGGACCAAAACAAGAATTGACCCAAAATGTAAGGACCAAAAATATATTTTCTCTTTTTTTTTTCCTTTTTTTCTTTTTTTGGGAAACAAACCTTAGATAGTGGTTCTATATGGAGCCAGAGACGTCAGATAGTGGTTCAATGACAAGTGGAAAAGGTCCTTGGCTACCATATAACTTTAAAAAAAGCTAAATGCTCACATGATTTCAAACTAGACGACCCAATTAGTCCCTATTTTCTTCTCTTTAACAAGATGGCAATGGTAGAAGAGCATAATATTTAAGGTTTTTTTAAAAAATTTAATTTAATTTTTTTTTTCCGCATAAATTTTATTTTAAAAAATAAAACTAGATTTAAGGTTTGTTTTTTCATTTATTTTATTTTTTAGTTTAAATTTTCTAGGCTGGCTTTTTTATTATTAATTTAAATGCTGACGTGGCATCTAAAAATGCTAAATATTTTTTATTTTATTTTATTTTATTAGCTATGTCAGCATATAACATGCCAATAGTGCATTCCGTTTGTCACGTATGTATTTTCTGTTATTGGGTTGACGGCAGGAATCAAAATAAAATTGATTTTCTTATTTCAGGGACTAACCTAGGAGCAAAATCAATTTAAAGACTAAAACGAGAATTGACCCAAAATGTAAGGACCAAAAATATATTTTCGCTTTTTTTTTTTTTTTTTGGTGAGAAACAAGCCTTAGATAGTGGTTCTATATGGAGCCAGAGACGTCAGATAGTGGTTCAATGACAGGTGGTAAAGGTCCTTGGCTACCATATAACTTTATAAAAAGCTATATGCTCACATGATTTCAAACTAGACGACCCAATCCCTATTTTCTTCTCTTTAACAAGATGGCAATGGTAGAAGAGAAAGGCCCTGCAGATGAAAGAGAGGATTACACACAAGATGGGACTCTGGATCTCAAGGGTAGACCTGTTTTAAGATCAAAGACTGGGAGATGGAGAGCTTGTTATTTCATTGTAGGTAATGTATATAGCCTATGTTTTTTTACTTATTTGTGCCTTTTATCCTTCCATTAAGAGAGTAATTCAGCTAGGCCAAACTTCAAAAGTTGCTGAATAAAGATTTAACTCTTTCATATTTAAGATACCTAGCTAGCCATAGCCAATAAACTAAGAAACAGGCTTACATAGTCACATATTTTCAAAGAGAAACTATAACTCATATATATAGATCGTACACAAACACAACTGTTTTCATTTGAATTCTATTTCTATTAATATTTCTCATTCACTTAGAATAACATATCTTTCAAAAATTTCCTAGGATGCATCACAATTTCACTTTTTTTTTTTTTTGTATATTTTTTTTTATAGGGTATGAAGTGTTTGAGAGGATGGCATACTATGGGATTGCATCAAATCTAGTAATATATCTAACAGATAAGCTCCATGAAGGCACTGTAAACTCTGCAAACAATGTGACCAATTGGGTTGGTACTGTATGGTTGACACCCATTTTAGGTGCCTACATTGCAGATACTTATCTCGGCCGATATTGGACTTTCGTAATTGCATCCGGGATTTATCTCTTGGTAAAATCTCGAATCCCAAGTTATTAATATATTTATTTTTAATTTATTTATTTTTTAATTTTGTTAAATAATTAAAGAGAGAAGAAAATAAAATAGGTGAAATTGATCATTTAAAAGACTCAACGATACTACATTTATTGCATGCATGATGCACCATGCACAATCGAACACGTATGTGATTATTGTCCAAATAAATAAGAACCTCATGCAAGATCTAATAGTTTCTGATGGTGGGGAATCACTGTCTGATTAGATGTTAGTTTTTAGACCTCTTAAAACCACAATTGGATTAACCTAGGTAATTAGCCAAGTTGTTACTTAGTTAAATTAAATAGATCTAGGTTAACACAATCAAACAATCATATCATATAAAGCAGCGGAAATATAAATAACACAAGATATGATCACCCAGGAAACCAAACCGGTAAAAACCTGGGGAGGATTTAACCTAACTATCCTTAAGGTAAAAAACAAATCTACTAGAAAGAATTGAAGTTCATACAATAAGACTTACAAACACCCACGCTCGACTTCTTATTGCTACCCACCAGTAGAACTTACTGACACGACCACGTGCAAGCTTCGAATCCACGAACTCCTTTCTTTGGCCTTTGCAAAACACAAACACCCACATTTGTGACTTTGAGATCCCACTAAAAGGTTTAGCAACACAAACTCTCCTGTTTGTGACTCCAAGACCACCCTTGAAGATTTAGATCATTAGTACCTTTGATGACTAGAGAAGGCAACAACTTTTACAACATCGGATCTTGAGATTCTTCAAGGAATAACACCGGTAGAAGACATAAGAGAGCTTTTGGGTACAAAACCCTAGATCTACAAAAGAGGCACAAGATGCATTATAATCTCTCTAAAAAACTCTCAAAACCCCACCTAAGGTTAGCTTATAATGTCCTTTAAATACTGGAAAAAACGGCTCGCGATTGGGCTTCAAACGAATAAGTTATGGCCTTTTTACGTTTGCTGATTTTGTTGATATGCGATTTTGGATCGATCGAGCCTGTCTTTGGATCGATCGAACCAACCAGCTTGTAACTCATTTGTTTTTATCCCAAACTTGAGTTTTTTGTCTTGGGCTAATGTAGACCATTCTAAACTAATAAGACTTAGGTTATGTTTGGTAACTGTTTTTTCCTTAGTTTTCTGTTTTCAAAAACAATTTTCTGTTTCCTAAGGCAAAAAACTTGTTTGGTAACTGTTTTTAGGCAAAAATCAAAAACTATTTTCAATTTTCATATTATGAAGGAAACTGAAAACAGGTCTAGAGCTGTTTTTATTTTTCAGTTTTCCCTCACTTTAGAAAACACGGAGAAAACAATTTAAAACACGCTGACGCATAGCCAATTAATGAACCAGCGCACTGGTTTGACCCACAACACTAACAAAATGTTTTTCCTGCGCTTCCTTTTTTTTTTTTTTTTTTTTTTTTTTTTTTTTTTTTCACTCTCTATTTTAGCGCCTAATATCTGATACCCTTTATATCTTCTCCTCTACGCCTCCACTGCCTCTATCTTGCTCAGAGAAAAGCTTGATTCAGAGAAAGAAAAGGAAGAAGAAGATGAGAAAAATGGGTCTTTGACTTGGTGCCTAATGACTGAGATATGTGCTCCAAATCTTTCATTTTTTCCCCTTCTATACCTTTTTCTAATTTAGATCTCATTCCTCTTCATTGTAGCTGCCACTGCAACTTCTTTATTCTCCTTCTTCTTCTTTTTTCCTGCGTCTTTAGTTTCTTCACTACTAATGCACTAAAACAGTGTACTTTTAGTTTTGTGTCTTTCAAATTTTCTTATCTAATATTTAATCAATGATATCAGATGGTTAGGTGGAACTATGAAACACTCAAAAGTGTTGAATTTTTTTCAAACTTGTCTTTAGTATCAATTCATTTCCACCAACCACGTAGCCTATGCTCTTAACTTTTTGTTTTCCCCTATACTTTCTTTTTCTTTCATTACCAAGGTATCAAGCACATGTACTGATGTATATTATTGTTATTATTATTATTATTGTTATTATTATTATTATCATCCCATCTTGCACACGACATAGTTCTTGTCAATTGTTGCTATAGGTTGGGTTTCTTTAGGTGTAAGGATTTTAAATACTTTGGAGCAAACATGTTTTTGAATTAGAATAAATATAATTTTAAAAAAAAAAATTAACTAAAGAAAACAAAATTCAACTTTTTCAAAAACAACTACCAAACAAATTTCCTGAATTTTGTTTTTGAAAAATGTGTTTTTCAAAACAACTAACCAAATGTGTTTTTCATTTTGAAAACAGAAAAAATTTGTTTTTTTCTTTTTTCCTTGAAAACAAGAAAACAAAAATAGAAAACGAAAACAGTTACCAAACATGCCCTTAGTTTTTGTCATGTTTTGTCATGGTTTGCCAACATTACAAACTCAAAACCTAACAGAATCCAACATGGTTTTTAATGTGATTGGCATATATTTTTTTAGATGAAAGCAAATTTTGGCCCTCACTGGGGCCTCAAGTATAATACCCATGACTGTACAGAGTGTTGCATCATTATTTACCTATATATCCTAAAACCTAAAACCATCAGGTTTTGGGACCGATTTTCAAGTCCATACTTTTTTGCTTAGGTTTTTTACATGTAAATATGTCACTCCTGCACTCCAATAATATATACAAACACAATCAAACACCCCCCCCTCTCAAAAAAAAAAAAAAAAAAAACTCCTAAAACATAGATCGGCTCAATACAATTTAAAGATAAAGTGACAATTTTAAAATATTTACTTTTTAATATGACCTACTCTTTTTCGATTAATATAACTAATTCACTTAATGATAATTGGGATGGATTTATATTAATTTATAGGCCTTTTTATAAGTGAAGGGAAAAATAAGTGCAGTTCATACATGTTTTTCTAAATTTAAAAGAAAAAAAAATCACTTATTTCCCCCATATTTGAGAGCCTTTCTCCATAGGTCCTTGGATTATGGCCTAAGGTGGCCTATAGGCCTAGGATTGGCTCTCCCCCAAAATAAATAAATAACAAGTAGCTGAAACAAAATATGGCAAAAGAATATATTGAGCGAAAATTCTTGTTTGATATCAATTTGTTAATTTATATTTTTAAATAAGCTCCATTAAATTTTTTTTTTTTTTAAATTTTTTATAAATCAAATGGTAATACTATTAGACTACATAATTATGTAGAGTCCTCTCAATCCTAAACTCTCTTCCTTTAATAAAGTAGGACCTAGTTAAGAAAAAGCTACACAAAACTATTACTTTGATTATTTATTTAAGAAGATCTACGCCCTCCCCTCTCCTTCTATTCTATTGTGTTTCATAAGTTTGTAATAAATAATAGGATTGATTTAAACCCCAAATTTTAAGGCTTATTCAATTTTAAGCTAAGTATGGAAATTAAGCCCAATTGTTAATATACTTGACCAACAATTGACATAAGTAAAAATAGATAAACACAATAGCAATCCCAATTACAAAAAAAATCAGGCACTCATAACAACGATGAAGTGCTTACAAAGAGAAAAACACAAGAACTAGATGGAAAAAAACTCTCTAAGGCCTCTAGCACCAAATGATCCACAAATCAAGAATAGTTGCAATACAAATCTCTAGCACCAAACGATCCACAAAACCCTTCAAGTTAAGTAATGATTATGTACTTAAGCTTCTAACTCTTGCTAGCAACCAATTCTTATAATCATTTCCTCTTGATAATCTCTTGATCTGCAATTGAGTCTCCAAGTGCAATGACCAAGTCTCCCTGGTGATTTTGGGATTGCTCTAATGATACCTCAAGACCAATAAGCACCAAGAACTTTGAAGGTTGCTTTGTGTGTGATGGTTTTGATCTTTTTTCATGAAATTGGTTAAATGGAGAGGGAGAAGATAGAGATGTGGAATGGGTTTTAGGACTTCCTCTAACTCTTTAATATGGAAATTGGGTCTTAAAAATTTGTGAAAAATGGGGCTTATAAAGAGAGGTTGAGGGCTAATTCTGTAGTAAGGGTCATAACTAAATTCTCTCAAAGTTATAGAATTTTAACTCAAGGGAAATGTACTAAAAGTGAGAGGCGAAATTGTTGCCTCAATTGTTTTTCAAAAAGTAAATTCACTAGATCCTCCAAGCTCGTTCATGCAAAGTGTCACCTCTTCAACCTATTACAAATTTAAATCCACAACAATACATTAATTGCATTGTAAAATTGAATTTCAAAATTACACCCAAACTTATCATATAATTTGCCAACAACCTAAAGATCCTAGCAATTAAAAGTATACATGCATTTTATAAGTTTCATCAATACATTAGTTTAATTTATTCAAAGTGAATAAATTAATTCTTTACTTATGTTCACTCATGGTGACACAGTATTACGGTAACTGTTGTACACAGGGAATGTGCTTCTTAACCCTAACAATCTCATTGCCAACCTTAAAACCACCATCTTGTGGTCATGAGGTCAAAACAGTGGACTGCAACAAACCAGCCTCATCTTTGCAAGTGGGTATATTTTATTTTGCCTTATACATAATTGCTATTGGGACTGGTGGAACCAAGCCCAACATTTCAACCATGGGGGCAGACCAATTTGATGACTTTGAGCCCAAGGAAAGGTTCCACAAGCTCTCCTTCTTTAATTGGTGGGTGTTTAGCATTTTCTTTGGCACCCTCTTCTCTAACACTTTCTTGATCTACATACAAGATAATGTGGGTTGGAGCCTTGGCTATGGCCTTCCAACAATTGGCCTATTGATTTCAGTTTTGGTGTTCTTGGTGGGTACTCCATTTTATAGACACAAATTGCCTTCAGGGAGTCCTATCATTAAGATAACTAAAGTACTTGTGACTGCTGTAAGGAAGTGGAAGGTAAGTGTCCCAAATGACCCAAAAGAGCTTCATGAGTTGAGATTGGAAGAGTATGCCAAATATAGGAAATACAGAATTGAGTACACCCCTTCATTAAGGTTAATCCCCTATCCTATTTTTGACTTTAGAATTTTTGGTCACAATATTCATACACATGTTCACTTTTACAATACATATTTACTTCTGAGCTTTTTTTAATGAATGAAAATTTCCTAAAGCAAAACAAAATTACACAGCATAAGCCTGCACACACAACAGACCAACTGAACAAACAAGCAGACTACATCTGCCAACCAGGCCAACCTACTCACTCAAGCAGCAAACATACAGGAATCTTCTAGAGACCAACCTACCCTATAGTTTCAAAAGTAACAAAGTAAATCCCGAAATTTCAAAAAGTAACAAATTAAACTTTCAGCCTATGTTAAACGTCAAATTCAATGCTCTCGGGTTTAATTTGTGCCTTTTAGAAAATTATGGTTTAATTTGATACTTTTGAAACTATAAAGTTTAATTTGTTACTTTTCGAAACTTCAAGATTTAATTTTGTTACACCCCTAAATTATAAGGTTTTGGCAAAAGCAATTTTATTATCTTTTGCCAAACTGTTTCAGTTTCTTTGAGAAGATCATGGAAAACAGCCAAACCTACAAAGTACTAAAAAGATCATTTTAGCATATCTCCACCATCTACAAACTGTAAATCCATGGCATAAATTTGAGGACAACGATGCAAAAGTTTGACCAAGACTTGGAAAAATGTTGTTTGTGTTGTAAATATTCTCTGATAACGCACATATTCTATGTACATATCATAATATGAAATGGAAAATTCTGTTCCCAGAATTTGATCTACCAAAGAACTCCCCTATTAAAAAAAAACAATCATACAAAGAGAACTAAAATACTTGCATTATTTGACCCTTTTGGTTCCCCATCTCCCCCACCTTGCTCAAAATTGTCTGCAGATTCCTCGACAAAGCAGCGGTAAAGACCAGGGCAGCCTCACCATGGATGTTATGTCCAGTGACCCAAGTAGAAGAAACCAAGCAAATGATGAAAATGCTTCCAATTTTGACTGCTACAATCATACCAAGCGTCATAGTAGCTCAATCAAATACACTTTTTATCAAACAAGGCACCACCCTAAATAGGAGCATGGGTCCTCATTTTGAAATCCCTCCGGCATGTCTCCAGGCATTTGCGACCATCTTCATGCTGATAAGCCTTGTAATCTATGACCGCTTCATCGTTCCAACAGTCCGGCGCTACACAAATACCCCTAGAGGGATTTCATTACTACAAAGACTAGGAATTGGCCTTACGTTGCATGTTATTATCATGGTCACAGCTTGCCTTGCTGAAAGAAAGAGACTCAAGGTTGCAAGAGAAAACCAAATATTTGGCAAAAGTGATACAGTTCCTCTTACTATTTTCATTCTCCTCCCTCAGTTTGGATTGGTGGGCATCGCTGATGCCTTCGTGGAAGTTGCAAAGCTAGAGTTGTTCTATGACCAGGCTCCAGAAAGCATGAAAAGCCTGGGGACCTCATATTACACTAGTTCCTTGGGAATTGGTCAATTTCTCAGTAGTTTTCTTTTAAAAACAGTGGCTGATATGACCAAGAGGCATGGCCACAAGGGCTGGATTTTGGATAATCTAAATGCATCTCATTTAGATTACTATTATGCTTTCTTGGCCATCCTCAGCTTTCTCAACTTCTTCTTCTTTCTGCTAATAGCAAAGCAATTCGTTTACAATGTTGACGTGAAGGATGTAAAGGCGGCTGACATAACACCTGATAAGGCTGAGGCATATGACAAGGCAGAAGGGAAACGACCTGTAGAAGAGTAGATTTATAGTCTAAACTGTATGTAGTTTATGCTTAAATGTATTAATGAAGTCAGCTATGGTTGCAAGTCCATGTGTAACCATCTGATGACTCATGCTACAGTTAGTTACAGTAATCCCACAATTTACAGAATAGGTTGGGTATATGTACTGGATCCAGTGAATGATTGAGATCAAGAAAATCAGATTTTAGATCATAAGTTCTTTTATCTTTTCATTGCTTTCTTCTCTGCTCTTTACTCTGTTTTTCTTCACATTGCTTTTCATGGTATCAGAGCCACCATTAATGGCTTCTGCTCCGAGCTCTAATTCCGCAACAACTTCTTCTACTTCCACTACAACAACTACTACAAACTCCTTAGTGAATCCATCGTTGCTACTCTTATCTAGTATGGCGAGTATGATGACGATGAAGCTAGATTTCACCAATTATATGATCTAGAAACATCAAATCGTTGTGATTCTTGAAGCTTATGCGATGATAGGTTTCGTTGATGGTTCAAGTGTAGCACCTGATCCTTTCTTGAAGGACAGTTCTGGAAGCTTTACCAATGAGCCAAACCCTGAGTATCTCAGTTGGAAGAATCGAGAGCAAGCCCTATTTACATTCATCAACTCCACTCTATCTCCATCAGTTTTAGCCATTACAGTGGGTCAGAAATCTGCTAAGGGAGTCTGGAATACCCAACAGTAGGGACTTATATTGAATACCCAACAGGAGGGACTTATATTGAAGTTTTTCATGTATTATTTTTTTAATTTTTTATGGATAATAGTTTTCATGTATTAGACTAAGTTTTAAATATAAGACGCTAGTAGAGCTTTATATGGGTCTGCTCTCGCGAGTTCAACATATTTTGAACTCGTTATGCTTTTCTTTTTCTTCTTCTTCTTCTTCTTTTTCTTTTTTTTTTTTTTTTTTTTTTTCTCTCTGAAAGAACTCGTTAATCTTAGATGTTCATAATTTCGAAAAATTTTACATTCTAAATTAATGTACGGCTTTGATTCCAACTGATTTTTATTCCAAGATCTATTAAATATATGTTAAACTTTAATATATTTGCGTTTGACTCTAAAAGAAGAGGTTACGGCTAGGCTTCTTTTAAATTTAAAAGAAATTTGCATTGACTTGGTTAAAAACTATCTGCCTATTCAATATATTTGGTTTCCTGCTAAATTTTGCTCCAACAATATTACAAACAACTATTTTCATACTTTTGTTGAAAGCTGAAAATAATAAAATATATTTATTTTGATTACTGTTCATTAATGAATTTACTGTTTATTAGCCTGATTGTACTGTTCATGACATAAATAGTGCAACAGGCGCACGTTGGCAGAAAACGCAGACGCAAACGTGGGAGCCAAATGGACCTTCAATTTCACAGCTCTCTGACTTGTGCAATTGTTAGTAGTTGATAAAAAGTGAGGAGTTTCACAAGTTAGTAGTAGGTAGACAATGTCAATTACTCACAATTGTACAAGTTACAATTGTGAAATTAACTTATGAAATTGAGTGTGCAATGAGATGTTTCTCAAGAATTATTCATTTGTGGTATATTCAGCCTGCAGGTGTAGCATCTGATACTGTTTGCTTGGCTTTAAGGAATCTATCTAATGCATTTTCTTTGATTCTCGAATTAAGATTTGGCATGTCCTTGTGAAATGGAAATAAGAATCGGAAAACACATCCATCGGGTTCGAAAATAACATAAAGCTTTTTAAAAACATCATGAGAAAAGCCAAAAAGGCGATATCTTTGCGGATTTGATGCCTTCTAGAAGGCTTCTACGAACTTCTTGTTGGGAACAAGATCAGTGAGTGTCAATTTGGACATTCTTCGCAACCTGCATAAAGTTAACATCTTGAAATGTGGAATCATATCACCTGAACTTTAGGACTTACTGTCTGCTACTCTTTTTTTTCGTTGAATAGCTGCTTTTAAACCAAGAAGCTCCAATATATCTGGGTAGGAAATAACCCAAAGCCTTCCGGTCTTGTAATGAGATAAAACACATGACTGGGCTGTAAGTTGTAACAGTAGAAACATCGAATGGCCTGATGATACCAAGAATGTGCAAATTCCAAATGCATAGACCTTAATTACGCAAAGTTCGTTTTTTTGGTAAATAGGGAAATATATAAGCTAAACCGAAGGAACAGGAACAACTAGATACAAATGTCTGGAGAAATATCCGAATCTACAAAGGACTTAATACAGTCGGGGGAGGAAAACAAAACAAATCAGTAGTCCAAGTCCGTCAGAAGGAAGCTAGAGTATTCACACATTGGTTCGCTTTCATGAACACATGTTTTATGTGAGGGATCCTCCTCAATTGACACTAGTAGCAGTAGGGGTAAATTTCTCAAGGGAGAGAATTATACCAAGGATAACAAGTGAACAAGGCATTAGATGGTGATCAACCAGTGGGTTGATCGGAGGTACTGCAAAGATTAAGTTAGTGAAAATTTTATGGAAAGAGAGATTTTTGGTGTACATGCCTCCTATCATTTTCAGAGGGGTATTTATATGTTTTTCTTGGGTGGGGTTTGTAACAAGTTTTCTACGTGGGGAAGTCTAACAAACCACTATTCCCCAGGTCGATTGAGGGTATATGATTCAAAGGTACTCACCTAATGCTGTATAATGTGGGTTTATCACATTGCATTTAATACAAAAGGGGTGGCAATAGGTCATGGTAATCAACGCTAACATGATGGTGCAAAGACTTTCTTTCAATTAGGAACGAAACCAAGATTTCAAGTTAGGAGAGCACCAATTAGTTTAACAAATTATTAACAAAGACAAAAACATAAAATCATTGTTTTGCAATATATTACAATGCAATTATCTACTAACAAAAACAAAAACAAAGACACAAAACATCATTATTTCTTATTTCATTAAAGCATTCACATCAATTCGTGCAAAAATTCATATCTAGTTTAGCATAAGCACCTACTTTTTCTATTTTTACATACTCACTTTTTAAAACACTCCACATCATATTTTACATTACATTTCATTAAAATGCTATTACTTTGTCAATTTTTTATTTATTATCCCAATTCATATCTCTCTCTCTTCATCAACCAAAAACCACTACCCTAAATCTAAAGAATTACTAAAATCTTCATTTGCTTATAGCAACTATGTAAATTTACATAATTACTATAGTACAAATGTTTTTTTTTTTTTTTTTAATAATGATACATAGACTGATGTGGGTATATTTTGAGGTTGATTGAACAAAATTGGGATTTTATGCTATTTACTGATGCAAATACTCTTACAATGAAATCAATGTAAAAATTGTAGGGCCTCAGGGACCTAGATTTTCTGAAAAAGACCCAAATATAAAGTTTTAAAGATTATACCAATTTTCTTTTTCTCTTGTTGATTGGAATTACAACATTGTCATCATTACTCTATTTCCATCACTCAGAAACACCTTCTTTTCTTTCTTCTTTTT
The DNA here is from genome assembly GCA_029955455.1 of Quercus agrifolia. Taxonomy (NCBI): domain Eukaryota; kingdom Viridiplantae; phylum Streptophyta; class Magnoliopsida; order Fagales; family Fagaceae; genus Quercus; species Quercus agrifolia. The sequence goes on along the minus strand of JARQAD010000007.1, from coordinate 38,563,419 downwards.
CATTCTCACTCACCCATCACTCATTTTGTTGAGGTATGGGCGATGAGAACTGAAAATGAGAACTGAGCCAAACATGCATCTTAGGTGTGGGACCCATTCAAAAGGAGTAATGGGTAATGGAAATTGAGCATTAGTTGATGAAAATTGCCTAAACCAAACGGGCTCTTGGTCAATGAGCTCAAGGAAGTATCGGATCAATCCAATGGCTTGTGGCTAAGCACTTCTATCTGAGTTTCCTCCCAAAGACATGATCGGTGCAGAAGGTACATTGATTAGTGGGGTAAGGTAAAGTTGTTACCTTTGGATCAAGCACTCTTTGGGTTTAAAGTTGGCCAAGGGGGTTTGCTGGACTTAGGCCCCAATGCCCTTGTTCAACATTAGGCTTCGACCTTAACGATCCCTTTTTGAGACTCTTCAATGATCACCTAAGCTTCCGCTCTTCCGGAACTTACTAGATGAGTGGGATCTTGACACATACACTACCAATTAGGCCCCGGTTTCAGTCACTACTCATGCTCTTTAAATATCCTTTCTCCAATCCTCATCTCTCTCCTCTTCTCTCTCATGTCCTTAGCATTCTCTCTTATTTTCCAATCTCGCTTCAGTAGTTGATCTCTTGCTCTTCAATCTTGTAAATATCATATCAGTACTACTCACTAAACCTGAAACGTACTAGAGAATATACAAATCTAAACCGACTTGTACTGGCAGTAGCCACTGTACCAAGATTTTTCAAGTGTTTTGATCAGTTTGATGATTCAATCGTTAAAAGAAAAATAACAAAAAAAAATTTCAAGAAAAAGGTCCTAAAACATGTTATTTGAGCAAAAACCTTAGGTTAAAGTACTTAGGTTAATATTTTGTCATCGGCCCTTAACTCCCTATGTGTTTGTTTGGAAGTAAAATAGGATGGATGAAAAACTTTCAAAAGAAAATAAAAATGAAAACTTTTTGAATTGTGTTTGGTTGGGTGGAGAAAAAGGAAAATAAATGGTAGGACCCAAGTGTTTTCTCCTCGGGCCTACCAAAAAATTTTCTTCCCAAAATGGAGAGAAAACTGAAATGAAAAATTGGACATCTTGGTACTGTGGATGAGCTTTTCCACATTGATCTTCTTCATTTTTTTTTTTCCTTTTTTCTTTTTCTTTCCTTTGGATGTTGCCTCTCTTTTTTCTTTTCTTTTTTTCTTTTGATTTACAGGGCAGGCTTTGTAAACGTCTAGTGCTCATATTCTTTTTTTTTTTTTTTTTTCTTTTGCTTTCTTTTATTTTTTTTTATTTTTTGATTTATTTATTTGTTTAGATGTGATTTTTTTTTTCCAGACATGATTTTTATTTTTTAATAAATTTAGGTGATTGATTTTTTTTTTGGTTGTTTATCACTTTTTTGGTTTTAATTGAGCATCATTTTTTAACAAAGATATGTGCATAAATTTATACAAACTCACTTTTTCCAGACTTCTACTTTTCCACTCCTAACCAAACAAAAATGAGGGAAATTAAAATTTTTTCTATCCTCCCACTTTTCCATCCTCCTACCATTTTCTATTCTCCCACTTTTCTACACCTCTAACCAATTGGACCCTAAATAAGAAATTGCAACCCCCATCTCCATATGTGGATTTTAAATGGTAAGTTTGTAAACATATAAATAAGTAAATACATACACACACACACACACACACACACACACACACACACATATATATATAAAGTTAAAATACAAAAAATTATATTTGGTCCTCTTAGATTAAAAACTAGCATTTCCAAATTGAAAGCTGGCCAAAAAATCAAATCAAATCAAATCAAATAATCACTTAACCTATATGCGTTTGGCATTATATTTTGTGTTTGATGTTTGGACTCAAAAGTAAAAAACTTGAGAGTTTGAGTTTTGAGTGATGTTATATTTCATGTTTCCACTTAAAGGATCTTTTGAGTGCTTTTTTTTTTTTTAATTAATAATAACACTAATTGATTTTTGGTATATATATATATATTGGATATATAAGGATAATAAAAACGATTTTCAACTTCATTTAATGTTATTTCCTTTATAAAATTGTTGCACTTCTAATTACCTTTGTATATTTATTGCAGTTATGGTAACAATCATTTTCAATAATAAATTTTATTAAACTAGGCTTCACAACAAAAGAAAATATAATTTTCTAATGGATTTTTTGATTTTGTGCATTGAAAATAAATTATTACGACATTTGGTCCAAAATCAATTATAAATGATTGTTATAATAGTAAACCAAAAAAAAAAAGGAGTCAAGTTACATTTTGATAAATCACAAATAATTAAGTAGTAATGTATTAAGAAAAAATCATTTTATATATTTTCTTTTGTTTACATTTTGTTAATATTGAATATATGCCAATTTATTTTTCATATATTAATTAAGTTTGAATTTTAGTTTGTTTTATATTTTTGAATGATCATTTTTTTTTCACGCTTTAAATTTTAAAGGTCAAATCTTAATGCTGTGACAAGTGTCATTCATCCAATGCAACGGGTCACGTGTTCAAACCTAAGAATTAGTTTCTAAAAAATGGTACACTAATATTAACAGATATCCAAATATTTCATTCTTATGGATAAATCGAAACGGATTCCAATATACTATTGGAATCGTTGACAGTAACACCAAAAGAAGCCAAGGTTACATCAAAGAAAATTATAAGTTCACAATAAATTTCACACTCATTTTCAAAACTATTAATTGATATGTTTGTTTGTGAGTGGTGAAAAAAAAAGTAATTGGTCAATGTGAAAGTGACAAATCACAATCTGCCACATAGTATAGTTGTGAAAATAGGTGTTGAATTGGTTGTAGTCCTAAAATAAATACACTCTAGCACGATAAATCAAGTGTGCCTAGATGAATCTAATCCCACCATTGACCTTTGTACTTCTTCCTCTCGACAATGTGGTATTATATGTATCCACTCTTTCACATAGAAGTAGACCCCACACATGTGGGAGTGGAATTGTGGATACGTGTATCGGAAATGATAGATTTTCTCATTCTTGATAACATGTGGGACCTATCTCATGTGAAAGGATAGATAAATATATTAGATACGTGTTTCGGAAATGATAAATACATATATTAGATACGTGATAGATTTTTGCCCTCTTGACTAGGCGTCTATGCCTCATTTTTCCTTATCAAGAAGGCATAGCGAGGGACTGAGGGACCCTAATACAGTGCATCCAATCGTCTTCCTGAATTTCTTCGGTATCAAAACCTATAGGTTTAATTCTTCGACTGGCTAGTAACCATCCTTAACATAATCCAAAATTAGATATATATGTGGCCTGTAGAGTTGTCGACTATCTCAAATGAGACAATGAAGTAGAAGAGTTTCAAAATTTCTTGAACCCATTTGAACTTTGATTGCCTTGTTGATTCAAATGGGAGGGATCTAATTAACAAAGTGAACTTGTCTTTATGGTTGTCTTGTCTTCATCTACAAGCCTTGTCTGTACCACAGCTAGCCCTTTTCAGTTTTTTTTTTTAATTTATTTTTTTTATTTACGTATCAACCTTCTTTCTCTCTTGAAGATTTAAGTTCTCACAAGAATCATACTTCAGCTCGATCTTCTAGAGGCTGTAACAAAAACAAAATAATTATCATTGAGGTTACAGAGGTAAAAAAAATACCAAATAATTATGGAAAAAATTAACAGATACCTTAAGAACGTTATAGTTTAGAAATTATTTTTATAAAAATTTTATGTGAAAAGAAAAATTCAAAAAAGTAACTAACTTTTTTTTACAACTTTTTTTACTTCTCATGAAAGCGGCATTATTAATTTTTTTTTTTTTAAAATAGTCTATCAGCAAATGCCCGAAGGGCAAGTATTAACTGAACCCTATAATTATTTTAGCAGGTTATAAACCTACATAGGTTAGTCATTTTAGCTAACAAAGGCAAACTAGCTAGGCAGCTATATAGTCTTCCTTACGGAGACAAAATCGTAGGGACAATTTTTTATTTTTTATTTTGAAACGGAAGCATATCATTCATTTAATCAACAAAATTGCATCTTGGTGCAAAGCTTCTCTAGCTATTGGAGGAACATCTTCCATCCAATACATATCCTCAATAATACTCCTAGCAAATTGAGCTAATACATGAGCAACCCAATTCCCCCCTCTTCTAATACAATCAATCCTTACCCAAAGCAAATTTCGAATCAAATGTTGAATATCCCCAACCACATTCCCCGACAATGATTGACCAATCTTCAGCGTTGAAATAACTGTCATAGCCGAGCTGTTATCTACCTCAATAACTAATTCTGAGAAACCCGCATCCACCGCAAATTCAATTGCTTTCCTATAGGAAAGTAGTTCAACTTCCTCACTACAAAACACTTCTGGACCCTTAGCTGCCATGGCTGCCATAACTTCCCCTTTCTCATTGCATATAATAGCACCAAAACCAGATCTGTTGAGGCTTGAAAACACTGCTGCATCAAAGTTAAGCTTGAAGACTGACTTTAGAGGAGGCTGCCAGGTATCACGAGCTAGCTGCCTAACTGATTCGGTTCTCATCTGATCTTGGGCAATCCAAAATTCCTCTAACAGCTCCCTTGCTCGATTGATCAACCATCCCAAGTCATGAAACTTCCTTCCATGTACAACCCGGTTTCTTTGATTCCAAATCTACCAAGCTTGCACCAAAATCTCCTCCATGTCATGTAGCTCAATCCGATCCAACAAGTACTCTATTAGGTGAGTAAAATTAGCCAAACCTGAAGCCCCCTTTTGCAGAATTTTCAAACTACCAGCCCACACATCCTTGGCCGCCTCACATTCCCACAAAGCATGGATTGCTGACTCTGAAAATCTCATACATATAGGACACATCTCAACCTCAATTATTTTTTGCTTTGACAGATTTAGTTTTGTTGGCAAGATATTATGCAAGCTCTCCACCCAAACACTTTAATCTTGTTTGGAATCCGAAGCTTCCATAGTGCAGCCCACACTCTTTTCCCCACACAACCCCTTGAGCTCTCAGCTATATTTCCACCTTGCAATACTTCCCTCGCCACCTTATATGCGGAATTGACAATAAACAGCCCCTTTTTATGGTGCAACCAAATTATAGCGTCTTCTACATCTCTTTGGCTTAGCTAGATTATACAAATGGCTTCCGCATCCGCCTGCTCAAACATGTCCATAATAAATTCAGACCTCTAAGCATGCAATTCTAGATCAATTAATTCAGCCACAACCACCTCTCGAATCTCCTCCTTGAGTGGAAACAAAGGCGCATTTGTTGGATAATTCGGTATCCATTTATCCCCTGAAACCCAAATAGAAAGACCATTCCCAACTTTCCAACAACATCCCAACTTTAAAATAGGCAAAGCGGCTACAATACTCTTCCACACAAAGTAACAATTTGGGGATTCCTTAGCATTAAATAAGTGAGTTCTAGGGAAATATCTAGCTTTAAGGTATTGATATACTAAAGAACTATCATCATGTAGCAACCTCCACCCTTGTTTAGCTAACATAGCTAAATTAAATGCCCTTAAATCCCTAAAACCCATTTCTCCATCCTTCTTTGATCATGTTAACTTCTCCCACCTTTGCCAATGGATTTTCCGTTCCTCCCCTACTTGCCCCCACCAAAATTTAGCACACATCGCATCTAGTTCATCACAAAGCTTTAAAGGAAGTTGAAACACACTCATGGTATATGTAAGAATCGACTAAGCAACTGCTTTAATAAGTATCTCCTTACTAGCCCTAGACAACAGCTTCCCTTTCCAACCCTGCAACTTCTTCCTTATTCTATCCTTCAAATATGAGAATGTATGATATTTAGATCTCCCTACTAAGGTAGGCAGCCCCAAATATGAGTCAAAACGGTGTACCTCCTGAACTCCCAAAACCCTCAGAATATCTTGCTTCTGACTAGCTGAAGTGTTACTGCTAAAAAATACTGATGACTTCTCCAAGTTGATGCATTGTCCCGAAGCATTAGCATATGTCTGAAGCACCCCAAAAAATACTTCCACTTCATTTTGTGTTGCCCTGCAGAATAAAAGGGAATCATCTGCAAACAATAAGTTAGAAACTTTTGGTGCCCCTCTGCAAATAGAAGCTCCATGGATTTTACCATCATTCTCTGCTTTTGCGAATAAAGATGTGAAACCCTCTGCACACAACAGAAACAAGTATGGAGAAAGAGGGTCTCCTTGTCGGATTCCCCTAGATGGAAGCACATTTTCATAAGGTTTCCCATTGAGTAGAATAGAGAATGATGTGGTGGTAACACAAGTCATCACTCTCTTAACCCACTTTTCTAGAAAACCCAACTTCTGCATTACTCCCTATAAAAACAACCATTCGACTCAATCATAAGCTTTGCTGACATCTAGCTTCAAGGCCAATGAACCTGTCTTGCCTTTCTTCCTAACATGCATAGAATGCAAAGCCTCATATGCCACAATAACATTATTTGTAATAAGTCAACCTAGCACAAAAGCATTCTGAATGGGGGAAATAATATTAGGAAGCTCTTGTTTCAATCTATTTGCTAGAACTTTAAAAATAATCTTATAGGCAACATTACAAAGACTAATTGGTCTGTATTCAGACATTTTCTCTGGATTCTTCACTTTAGGGATGAGCACAATATTGGTATGATTTAAATCAAGTAACATGGCTCCATTATTCAAAAAGTCTAACATAGCATTCACAACATCATTACCCACTATATGCCAAAATTTTTGATAAAACAAGGCATTCATACCATCAAGTCCAGGTGCCTTTGATGGTCCCATCTAGAATATAGCTTCCTTGATTTCATTAGTAGTGAAATCCCTAGACAACATGTCCTGCATGGCTGGACTTACTTTGGCGGAAACAGTGCTTAAGCATTCCCCCATTTGAATGCATGAACTTGCATAAAAAAGGTTGTCAAAATAATCAACTGCTACCCTGGCTACATCCTCCATCTCTTCCACCCACTGCTCTTGTGAATTCATAACACCCTTAATATGATTCATTCGTCGCCTTTGTGATGCTTTTGAATGGAAAATTTTGGTGTTTCTATCCCTATGTTTCAACCATGCAATCCTAGACCGTTGTGCCCAGTAAATCTCCTGCTTCAGCAACAAATCATCCATTTTTTTACTAACCACCAAATATTCCTCCATACTTTCCTCGGTAGCGTCAGCTCTATTGATTTTATCAAGCTGATCTTAAAGGAGTTTAATCTCTTTCTCCTTGGGTTTAGCCTTAGTATCTCCTCATGCCTTCAAATCATCCCCACAAGCTCTTATTTTCACATGTTCAGCTGCTAGACCCTCCTCCCCACAACCTAACAAGCTCCAGGCTTGCTGAATCTGTGCCTCATAGTCATCCCATAACAGCCAGCTCTCCTTAAACTTAAAACTCTAGTCAGCTCTTCTATTTTTCTTCCTAAACTTTTGAACTTGGATAATAATAGGGATATGGTTTGAAGCATGAGGAAGAAGATGCACCACATTACTAACTGGAAAATTATCTATCCACCCTTTTGTTGCCACAACTCTGTCAAATCTCAACTTGGTATTTGCATCACCGGGTCTCTTGTTAGTCCAAGTAAATGGGTAGCCTTTATAGCCTAGATCCTCCAATTGACAAAACTTCCAAAACTTCCTGAAAAGCATCTATCTGAGCAGTATGGGGCTGCTTGGTGCTTTGCTTTTCGAGAATAGCATTAAAATCTCCAAAACATAACCAAGGCCCCTTCACAAAAGTCTTCAAATGTTCTAATAGCTTCCAAGACTTGCATTTTTGTTGTGCCTCCGGCCATCCATAAAAACCTGTCATAAACCACACAAAGCCATCTTCTTCTGTTACCCTAGCTAAAACATGATTTGCTGTATAGTTAACTATTGCTAACTTTGAATCATCCTTCCATAAAAAGGCCAACCCTCCACCACTATCTAAATGCTTAACAATAATTTTATTCTGAAACGGTAAATTACCATACAGAGTATTAAAGCCCTCTGTATCTAAATGTGTCTCCATAAGAAAACATACGGTGGGAGCTTATTCCCTCACTAATTTGCGAAGGGTTCGACCTATCCAAGGGTTCCCAAATCCTTGGCAATTCTAGCTTAGGATCCTCATTTCTCCCAACAAGGGTGGCTTTCCACCCCTGCCGATATATGTATAGCAATATATTCTTCTCTCTTGTAAGCAAATGTTATTATGTCTAGTAAGCAAAGCTCGTCGAAAAATATCTTCATCTAAAATTTACAAAATTACCGGTATTTAGTTAGATTATCCAAAAGTATAAGAAAAATACTAAATATATTATAAATTTTAGTGTATGATATATTGGTAATGATATGGTGGATTTTTAAAATATAATAAATAAATGTTTGAATTACTATTCTTTTTTATGATTTATGATACATCAATTTGTAAAAGTTATATAATTAATTTTATAATATATCCTGCTAGCTAGCATCATTTAAATTTAAAATAAAATGAATAAATAGAACCGCAATTTCACATGTACTCATGAGTCATGAATATATAAGCCTTACTTAAGGATGAAAAAGAAATTTGAATAAGAGGAACGACCACGTTTGGAGGAGAACACTTGTTCTCATATGCATATGTACATTGTACATGTGGTGTCACACTTCTTTTTAGAGCTCCATTAAAATTAAAATGGGCTTTTTCCCCTACCAATTTCTTATCCTATTTTATTTCTATATAATTATAATGTCATTTGTGAACGAAAATTAATGTTTGATCATTAACAATCCGATCATTTCGGATAATCAAAGCATATCCATGTTCTGATAAGTGTTTCCCAAACAAAAATAAACATTAACGACAACAAAGACATTTTCAGTTTCTATTTTGTAAAACAGATTACAGAATAATGTGGCCTGTCAAAAATAAAATACAATTGATTATGATGGAATTAACTCTCCGCAGTTATAATTAATCCTTAAATTCAATGTCGTTAGAAATAAAATAACCATTTCTATTATTTTGTAGTTTATGATCTTTACTACCATGTCAACATCACTCTTACTCTCATAATTGGTGCTAGTGACTAGTTCGATACTTTGGAGGCAAATTAACATCACCACAAAAAAAAAAAAAAAAAAAAAAAAAAATGACAGTATGCTTGATTATATTGGATAAAAGATTTGAAAGGAAAAAGAAGTGAACAAGAAAGCAAATAGAAAATATATGATTCGAGAATCTCAAGGTGGTAAAGGTCTTTTCCTTTTTTTTTTTTTTTTTTTTTTTTTGCCGAAAATATACTTTTAGTCCCTACATTTTGGGTCAATTCTCATTTTGGTCCCTAAATTGATTTTGCTCCTAGGTTAGTTCCTGAAATCAAAAAATCGATTTTATTTTAGTCCCTACTGTCAACTTAGTAATAGAAAATACATACGTGGCAAATGGAGTGCACTGTTGACATGTTATATGCTGACGTGGCTAATAAAATGATAATAATAGATTGTATTTAGCATTTTTAAATGCCACGTCAGCATTTAAATTAATAAAAAAAAGCCAGCTCATAAAATTTAAACTAAAAAATAAAATATAAATTAAAACAAACCTTAAATCTATTTTATTATTATTATTATTTCCGCAAGAACATGTTCTTCAAGTTCTTCCCAAATCTAAGAAATAAACCAGCAACCAAACCAATCTCCGGCAAACTCAAATACAAATCTAGCAACCAAATCCAATCTCCATCAAATCCAGAAAAACAAAGAAATGAATTAAATAAACCAACAGTGCAGGTCAAACCCAGAACAAAAGCAAGTTGATTAAGAGCAACCAAGCAAACTTCACGTTCTCACGATCAAACCCACCACCACCATTGATTAAGAGCAAGTCAAACCCAACCAAATAAACCTAGAACAAGAGCAAATGATCAAACCACCAATTACCACCATTGCCACCAATCAGACCATCTCATTCTCTAAATCCAGATCAAAGCCAAATCCCAAAGAAAAAGCTGAAAGAGAGAGATCTTGATTCGAGAAAATGAAGATCGGTCAGACCGTTTGGATCTTTGGATGTGGGAACCATGATATGAGAAACATACCCACTTCAGCACCTTTCTAAACAACACACACTGATAAATTAAACCCCTTTTGAATGCACATTTGTTTCAACCTTATCGTCGCTGATAACCCTGTCGGTCCTGCCCCAACAATAACAACATCATACTCCATGGATCCCTATCTGATTCACTATTGAAACTCCTCAATCCACTCACAAAACCCTGACCCTTTAAAACCCCACTTCCATTTCTTTCACAAGTCCTTAAATTTGCACAATTTAGCCAATACCCATATGAGGAAACCTTACAAAAACCAATCTTGGAGCTGAAAGAATTGAAATTTAGATCAAAATGGTGAGAAAACAAATACCCATCTAGAGTTTTTGCTGGATTTATAGAATTGAATTGGTTTAGAGGAGATCTAGATGGGTTTGGAGCGATAGGAGAGCTTGTGGGATTACAAAGATGGGTTTCTAAGTGAGTAAATGAATAGGGTGATATAGAGCTGGATTTTCTGAGAGAATTGGATATGGATTTGGAGGAGATAGAGAAAAGCCTGAGCATGGTTGAGACTAAGAGACAATGTAATAAAGACTTTGTCACTGATCAGTGATGAGCTTTGTTGGATTATGTAGATTAGCATAATATTAAGGTTTTTTAAAAAATTTAATTTAATTTTTTGTTTTTTCTGCATAAATTTTATTTTAAAAAATAAAATTCGATATAAGGTTTGTTTTTTATTTTATTTTATTTTTTAGTTTAAATTTTCTAAGCTGGCTTTTTTTTAATTAATTTAAATGTTGACGTGGCATCTAAAAATGCTAAATATATTTTATTATTATTATTTTATTAGCCATGTTAGTATATAACATGCCAACAGTGCATTTCATTTGCCACGTATGTATTTTCTGTTACTGGCTTAACGGCAGGAACCAAAATAAAATCGATTTTCTTATTTCAAGGACTAACCTAGGAGCAAAATCAATTTAAGGACCAAAACAAGAATTGACCCAAAATGTAAGGACAAAAAAAAAAAATATATATATATATATATATATATATATTTTTTTTTTTTTTTTCTTTTTTTTTTTTTGAGAAACAAGACTTAGATAGTGGTTCTATATGGAGCCAGAGACGTCAGATAGTGGTTCAATGACAGGTGGAAAAGGTCCTTGGCTACCATATAACTTTAAAAAAAGCTAAATGCTCACATGATTTCAAACTAGACGACCCAATTAGTCCCTATTTTCTTCTCTTTAACAAGATGGCAATGGTAGAAGAGCATAATATTTAAGGTTTTTTTAAAAAATTTAATTTAATTTTTTGTTTTTTCCGCATAAATTTTATTTTAAAAAATAAAACTAGATTTAAGGTTTGTTTTTTCATTTATTTTATTTGTTAGTTTAAATTTTCTGAGCTGGCTTTTTTTTTATTAATTTAAATGCTGACGTGGCATCTAAAAATGCTAAATATTTTTTATTTTATTTTATTTTATTAGCTATGTCAGCATATAACATGCCAATAGTGCATTCCGTTTGTCACGTATGTATTTTCTGTTATTGGGTTGACGGCAGGAATCAAAATAAAATTGATTTTCTTATTTCAGGGATAAACCTAGGAGCAAAATCAATTTAAAGACTAAAACGAGAATTGACCCAAAATGTAAGGACCAAAAATATATGGAGCCAAAGATATATGGACCAAAAATATATGGACCAAAAATGTAAGGACCAAAATTTTTTTTTTTGTTTTTTTTTGTTTTGAGAAACAAGCCTTAGATAGTGGTTCTATATGGAGCCAGAGACGTCAGATAGTGGTTCAATGACAGGTGGAAAAGGTCCTTGGCTACCATATAACTTTATAAAAAGCTAAATGCTCACATGATTTCAAACTAGACGACCCAATCCCTGTTTTCTTCTCTTTAACAAGACGGCAATGGTAGAAGAGAAAGGCCCTGCAGATGAAAGAGAGGATTACACACAAGATGGGACTCTGGATCTCAAGGGTAGACCTGTTTTAAGATCAAAGACTGGGAGATGGAGAGCTTGTTATTTCATTGTAGGTAATGTATATAGCCTATGTTTTTTTACTTATTTGTGCCTTTTATCCTTCCATTAAGAGAGTAATTCAGCTAGGCCAAACTTCAAAAGTTGCTGAATAAAGATTTAACTCTTTCATATTTAAGATACCTAGCTAGCCATAGCCAATAAACTAAGAAACAGGCTTACATAGTCACATATTTTCAAAGAGAAACTATAACTCATATATATAGATCGTACACAAACACAACTGTTTTCATTTGAATTCTATTTCTATTAATATTTCTCATTCACTTAGAATAACATATCTTTCAAAAATTTCCTAGGATGCATCACAATTTCACTTTTTTTTTTTTTGTATATTTTTTTTTATAGGGTATGAAGTGTTTGAGAGGATGGCATACTATGGGATTGCATCAAATCTAGTAATATATCTAACAGATAAGCTCCATGAAGGCACTGTAAACTCTGCAAACAATGTGACCAATTGGGTTGGTACTGTATGGTTGACACCCATTTTAGGTGCCTACATTGCAGATACTTATCTCGGCCGATATTGGACTTTCGTAATTGCATCCGGAATTTATCTCTTGGTAAAATCTCGAATCCCAAGTTATTAATATATTTATTTTTTAATTTTGTTAAATAATTAAAGAGAGAAGAAAATAAAATAGGTGAAATTGATCATTTAAAAGACTCAATGATACTACATTTATTGCATGCATGATGCACCATGCACAATCGAACACGTATGTGATTATTGTTCAAAGAAATAAGAACCTCATGCAAGATCTAATAGTTTCTGATGGTGGGGAATCACTATCTGATTAGATGTTAGTTTTTAGACCTCTTAAAACCACAATTGGATTAACCTAGGTAATTAGCCAAGTTGTTACTTAGTCAAATTAAACAGATCTAGGTTAATACAATCAAACAATCATATCATATAAAGCAGCGGAAATATAAATAACACAAGATATGATCACCCAGGAAACCAAACCGGTAAAAACCTGGAGAGGATTTAACCTAACTATCCTTAAGGTAAAAAACAAATCTACTAGAAAGAATCAAAGTTCATACAATAAGACTTACAAACGCCCACGCTCGACTTCTTATTGCTACCCACCAGTAGAACTTACTGACACGACCACGTGCAAGCTCCGAATCCACGAACTCCTTTCTTTGGCCTTTGCAAAACACAAACACCCACATTTGTGACTTTGAGATCCCACTCAAAGGTTTAGCAACACAAACTCTCCTGTTTGTGACTCTAAGACCACCCTTGAAGATTTAGATCATTAGTACCTTTGATGACTAGAGAAGGCAACAACTTTTACAACATCGGATCTTGAGATTCTTCAAGGAATAACACCGGTAGAAGACATAAGAGAGCTTTTGGGTACAAAACCCTAGATCTACAAAAGAGGCACAAGATGCATTATAATCTCTCTAAAAAACTCTCAAAACCTCACCTAAGGTTAGCTTATAATGTCCTTTAAATAATGGAAAAAACGGCTCGCGATTGGGCTTCAAACGAATAAGTTATGGCCTTTTTACGTTTGCTGATTTTGTTGATATGCGATTTTGGATCGATCGAGCCTGTCTTTGGATCGATCGAACCAACCAGCTTGTAACTCATTTGTTTTTATCCCAAGCTTGAGTTTTTTGTCTTGGGCTAATGTAGACCATTCTAAACTAATAAGACTTAGTTTTTGTCATGTTTTGTCATGGTTTGCCAACATTACAAACTCAAAACCTAACAGAATCCAACATGGTTTTTAATGTGATTGGCATATATTTTTTTAGATGAAAGCAAATTTTGGCCCTCACTGGGGCCTCAAGTATAATACCCATGACTGTACAGAGTGTTGCATCATTATTTACCTATATATCCTAAAACCTAAAACCATCAGGTTTTGGGACCGATTTTCAAGTCCATACTTTTTTGCTTAGGTTTTTTACATGTAAATATGTCATTCCTGCACTCCAATAATATATACAAACACAATCAAACACCCCCCCCTCCAAAAAAAAAAACTCCTAAAACATAGATCGGCTCAATACAATTTAAAGATAAAGTGACAATTTTAAAATATTTACTTTTTAATATGACCTACTCTTTTTCGATTAATATAACTAATTCACTTAATGATAATTGGGATGGATTTATATTAATTTATAGGCCTTTTTATAAGTGAAGGGAAAAATAAGTGCAGTTCATACATGTTTTTCTAAATGTAAAAGAAAAAAAAATCACTTATTTCCCCCATATTTGAGAGCCTTTCTCCATAGGTCCTTGGATTATGGCCTAAGGTGGCCTATAGGCCTAGGATTGGCTCTCCCCCAAAATAAATATATAACAAGTAGCCGAAACAAAATATGGCAAAAGAATATATTGAGTGAAAATTCTTGTTTGATATCAATTTGTTAATTTACATTTTTAAATAAGCTCCATTAAATTTTTTTTTTTAATTTTTTATAAATCAAATGGTAATACTATTAGACTACATAATTATGTAGAGTCCTCTCAATCCTAAACTCTCTCCCTTTAATAAAGTAGGACCTAGTTAAGAAAAAGCTACACAAAACTATTACTTTGATTATTTATTTAAGAAGATCTACGCCCTCCCCTCTCCTTCTATTCTATTGTGTTTCATAAGTTTGTAATAAATAATAGGATTGATTTAAACCCCAAATTTTAAGGCTTATTCAATTTTAAGCTAAGTATGGAAATTAAGCCCAATTGTTAATATACTTGACCAACAATTGACATAAGTAAAAATAGATAAACACAATAGCAATCCCAATTACAAAAGAAATCAGGCACTCATAACAACGATGAAGTGCTTACAAAGAGAAAAACCCAAGAACCAGATGGAAAAAAACTCTCTAAGGCCTCTAGCACCAAATGATCCACAAATCAAGAATAGTTGCAATACAAATCTCTAGCACCAAACGATCCACAAAACCCTTCAAGTTAAGTAATTATTATGTACTTAAGCTTCTAACTCTTGCTAGCAACCAATTCTTATAATCATTTCCTCTTGATAATCTCTTGATCTGCAATTGAGTCTCCAAGTGCAATGACCAAGTCTCCTTGGTGATTTTGGGATTGCTCTAATGATACCTCAAGACCAATCAGCACCAAGAACTTTGAAGGTTGCTTTGTGTGTGATGGTTTTGATCTTTTTTCATGAAATTGGTTAAATGGAGAGGGAGAAGATAGAGATGTGGAATGGGTTTTAGGACTTCCTCTAACTCTTTAATATGGAAATTGGGTCTTAAAAATTTGTGAAAAATGGGGCTTATAAAGAGAGGTTGAGGGCTAATTCTGTAGTAAGGGTCATAACTAAATTCTCTCAAAGTTATAGAATTTTAACTCAAGGGAAATGTACTAAAAGTGAGAGGCGAAATTGTTGCCTCAATTGTTTTTCAAAAAGTGAATTCACTAGATCCTCCAAGCTCGTTCATGCAAAGTGTCACCTCTTCAACCTATTACAAATTTAAATCCACAACAATACATTAATTGCATTGTAAAATTGAATTTCAAAATTACACCCAAACTTATCATATAATTTGCCAACAACCTAAAGATCCTAACAATTAAAAGTATACATGCATTTTATAAGTTTCATCAATACATTAGTTTAATTTATTCAAAGTGAATAAATTAATTCTTTACTTATGTTCACTCATGGTGACACAGTATTACGGTAACTGTTGTACACAGGGAATGTGCTTCTTAACCCTAACAATCTCATTGCCAACCTTAAAACCACCATCTTGTGGTCATGAGGTCAAAACAGTGGACTGCAACAAACCAGCCTCATCTTTGCAAGTGGGTATATTTTATTTTGCCTTATACATAATTGCTATTGGGACTGGTGGAACCAAGCCCAACATTTCAACCATGGGGGCAGACCAATTTGATGACTTTGAGCCCAAGGAAAGGTTCCACAAGCTCTCCTTCTTTAATTGGTGCGTGTTTAGCATTTTCTTTGGCACCCTCTTCTCTAACACTTTCTTGATCTACATACAAGATAATGTGGGTTGGAGCCTTGGCTATGGCCTTCCAACAATTGGCCTATTGATTTCAGTTTTGGTGTTCTTGGTGGGTACTCCATTTTATAGACACAAATTGCCTTCAGGGAGTCCTATCATTAAGATAACTAAAGTACTTGTGACTGCTGTAAGGAAGTGGAAGGTAAGTGTCCCAAATGACCCAAAAGAGCTTCATGAGTTGAGATTGGAAGAATATGCCAAAAATAGGAAATACAGAATTGAGTACACCCCTTCATTAAGGTTAATCCCCTATCCTATTTTTGACTTTAGAATTTTCGGTCACAATATTCATACACATGTTCACTTTTACAATACATATTTACTTCTGAGCTTTTTTTAATGAATGAAAATTTCCTAAAGCAAAACAAAATTACACAGCATAAGCCTGCACACACAACAGACCAACTGAACAAACAAGCAGACTACATCTGCCAACCAGGCCAACCTACTCACTCAAGCAGCAAACATACAGGAATCTTCTAGAGACCAACCTGCCCTATAGTTTCAAAAGTAACAAAGTAAATCCCGAAATTTCAAAAAGTAACAAATTAAACTTTCAGCCTATGTTAAACGTCAAATTCAATGCTCTCGGGTTTAATTTGTGCCTTTTAGAATATTATGGTTTAATTTGATACTTTTGAAACTATAAAGTTTAATTTGTTACTTTTCGAAACTTCAAGATTTAATTTTGTTACACCCCTAAATTATAAGGTTTTGGCAAAAGCAATTTTATTATCTTTTGCCAAACTGTTTCAGTTTCTTTGAGAAGATCATGGAAAACAGCCAAACCTACAAAGTACTAAAAAGATCATTTTAGCATATCTCCACCATCTACAAACGGTAAATCCATGGCATAAATTTGAGGACAACGATGCAAAAGTTTGACCAAGACTTGGAAAAATGTTGTTTGTGTTGTAAATATTCTCTGATAACGCACATATTCTTTGTACATATCATAATATGAAATGGAAAATTCTGTTCCCAGAATTTGATCTACCAAAGAACTCCCCTATTAAATAAAAACAATCATACAAAGAGAACTAAAATACTTGCATTATTTGACCCTTTTGGTTCCCCATCTCCCCCACCTTGCTCAAAATTGCCTGCAGATTCCTCGACAAAGCAGCGGTAAAGACCAGGGCAGCCTCACCATGGATGTTATGTCCAGTGACCCAAGTAGAAGAAACCAAGCAAATGATGAAAATGCTTCCAATTTTGATTGCTACAATCATACCAAGCGTCATAGTAGCTCAATCAAATACACTTTTTATCAAACAAGGCACCACCCTAAATAGGAGCATGGGTCCTCATTTTGAAATCCCTCCGGCATGTCTCCAGGCATTTGCGACCATCTTCATGCTGATAAGCCTTCTAATCTATGACCGCTTCATCGTTCCAACCGTCCGGCGCTACACAAATACCCCTAGAGGGATTTCATTACTACAAAGACTAGGAATTGGCCTTACGTTGCATGTTATTATCATGGTCACAGCTTGCCTTGCTGAAAGAAAGAGACTCAAGGTTGCAAGAGAAAACCAAATATTTGGCAAAAGTGATACAGTTCCTCTTACTATTTTCATTCTCCTCCCTCAGTTTGGATTGGTGGGCATCGCTGATGCCTTTGTGGAAGTTGCAAAGCTAGAGTTGTTCTATGACCAGGCTCCAGAAAGCATGAAAAGCCTGGGGACCTCATATTACACTAGTTCCTTGGGAATTGGTCAATTTCTCAGTAGTTTTCTTTTAAAAACAGTGGCTGATATGACCAAGAGGCATGGCCACAAGGGCTGGATTTTGGATAATCTAAATGCATCTCATTTAGATTACTATTATGCTTTCTTGGCCATCCTCAGCTTTCTCAACTTCTTCTTCTTTCTGCTAATAGCGAAGCACTTCGTTTACAATGTTGACGTGAAGGATGTAAAGGCGGCTGACATAACACTTGATAAGGCTGAGGCATATAACAAGGCAGAAGGGAAACGACCTGTAGTAGAGTAGATTTATAGTCTAAACTGTATGTAGTTTATGCTTAAATGTATTAATGAAGTCAGCTATGGTTGCATGTCCACGTGTAACCATCTGATGACTCATGCTACAGTTAGTTACAGTAATCCCACAATTTACAGAATTGGTTGGGTATATGTACTGGATCCAGTGAATGAATGAGATCAAGAAAATCAGATTTTAGATCATAAGTTCTTTTATCTTTTCATTGCTTTCTTCTCTGCTCTTTACTCTGTTTTTCTTCACATTGCTTTTCATGGTATCAGAGCCACCATTAATGGCTTCTGCTCCGAGCTCTAATTCCGCAACAACTTCTTCTACTTCCACTACAACAACTACTCCTACAAACTCCTTAGTGAATCCATCGTTGCTACTCTTATCTAGTATGGCGAGTATTATGACGATGAAGCTGGATTTCACCAATTATATGATCTAGAAACATCAAATCGTTGTGATTCTTGAAGCTTATGCGATGATAGGTTTTGTTGATGGTTCAAGTGTAGCACCTAATCCTTTCTTGAAGGACAGTTCTGGAAGCTTTACCAATGAGCCAAACCCTGAGTATCTCAGTTGGAAGAATCGAGAGCAAGCCCTATTTACATTCATCAACTCCACTCTATCTCCATCAGTTTTAGCCATTACAGTGGGTCAGAAATCTGCTAAGGGAGTCTGGAATACCCAACAGGAGGGACTTATATTGAAGTTTTTCATGTATTATTATTTTAATTTTTTATGGATAATATTTTTCATGTATTAGACTAAGTTTTAAATATAAGACGCTAGTAGAGCTTTATATGGGTCTGCTCTCGCGAGTTCAACATATTTTGAACTCGTTATGCTTTTCTTTTTCTTCTTCTTCTTCTATTTTTTTTTTTTTTACTCTGAAAGAACTCGTTAATCTTAGATGGTCATAATTTCGAAAAATTTTACATTCTAAATTAATGTACGGCTTTGATTCCAACTGATTTTTATTCCAAGATCTATTAAATATATGTTAAACTTTAATATATTTGCGTTTGACTCTGAAAGAAGAGGTTACGGCTAGGCTTCTTTTAAATTTAAAAGAAATTTGCATTGACTTGGTTAAAAACTATCTGCCTATTCAATATATTTGGTTTACTGCTAAATTTTGCTCCAACAATATTACAAACAACTATTTTCATACTTTTGTTGAAAGCTGAAAATAATAAAATATATATTTTTTGATTACTGTTCATTAATGAATTTACTGTTTATTAGCCTGATTGTACTGTTCATGACATAAACAGTGCAACAGGCGCACGTTGGCAGAAAACGCAGACGCAAACGTGGGAGCCAAATGGACCTTCAATTTCACAGCTCTCTGACTTGTGCAATTGTTAGTAGTTGATAAAAAGTGACGAGTTTCACAAGTTAGTAGTAGGTAGACAATGTCAATTACTCACAATCGTACAAGTTACAATTGTGAAATTAACTTATGAAATTGAGTGTGCAATAGGATGTTTCTCAAGAATTATTCATTTGTGGTATATTCAGCCTGCAGGTGTAGCATCTGATACTGTTTGCTTGGCTTTAAGGAATCTATCTAATGCATTTTCTTTGATTCTTGAATTAAGATTTGGCATGTCCTTGTGAAATGGAAATAAGAATCGGAAAACACATCCATCGGGTTCGAAAATAACATAAAGCTTTTTAAAAACATCATGAGAAAAGCTTTTTAAAAACATCATGAGAAAAGCCAAAAAGGCGATATCTTTGCGGATTTGATGCCTTCTAGAAGGCTTCTACGAACTTCTTGTTGGGAACAAGATCAGTGAGTGTCAATTTGGACATTCTTCGCTACCTGCATAAAGTTAACATCTTGAAATGTGGAATCATATCATCTGAACTTTAGGACTTACTGTCTGCTACTCTTTTTTTTCGTTGAATAGCTGCTTTTAAACCAAGAAGCTCCTATATATCTGGGTAGGAAATAACCCAAAGCCTTCCGGTCTTGTAATGAGATAAAACACATGACTGGGCTGTAAGTTGTAACAGTAGAAACATCGAATGGCCTGATGATACCAAGAATGTGCAAATTCCAAATGCATAGACCTTAATTACGCAAAGTTCGTTTTTTTGGTAAATAGGGAAATATATAAGCTAAACTGAAGGAACAGGAACAACTAGATACAAATGTCTGGAGAATTAACCGAATCTACAAAGGACTTAATACAGTCGGGGGAGGAAAACAAAACAAATCAGTAGTCCAAGTCCGTCAGAAGGAAGCTAGAGTATTCACACATTGGTTCGCTTTCATGAACACATGTTTTATGTGAGGGATCCTCCTCAATTGACACTAGTAGCAGTAGGGGTAAATTTCTCAAGGGAGAGAATTATACCAAGGATAACAAGTGAACAAGGCATTAGATGGTGATCAACCAGTGGGTTGATCGGAGGTACTGCAAAGATTAAGTTAGTGAAAATTTTATGGAAAGAGAGATTTTTGGTGTACATGCCTCCTAACATTTTCAGAGGGGTATTTATATGTTTTTCTTGGGTGGGGTTGGTAACAAGTTTTCTACGTGGGGAAGTCTAACAAACCACTATTCCCCAGGTCAATTGAGGGTATATGATTATAAGGTACTCACCTAATGCTGTATAATGTGGGTTTATCACATTGCATTTAATACAAAAGGGGTGGCAATAGGTCATGGTAATCAACGCTAACATGATGGTGCAAAGACTTTCTTTCAATTAGGAACGAAACCAAGATTTGGAGTTAGGAGAGCGCCAATTAGTTTAACAAATTATTAACAAAGACAAAAACATAAAATCATTGTTTTGCAATATATTACAATGCAATTATCTACTAACAAAAACAAAAACAAAGACACAAAACATCATTATTTCTTATTTCATTAAAGCATTCACATCAATTCGTGCAAAAATTCATATCTAGTTTAGTATAAGCACCTACTTTTTCTATTTTTACATACTCACTTTTTAAAACACTCCACATCATATTTTAAATTACATTTCATTAAAATGCTATTACTTTGTCAATTTTTTATTTATTATCCCAATTCATATCTCTCTCTCTTCATCAACCAAAAACCACTACCCTAAATCTAAAGAATTACTAAAATCTTCATTTGCTTATAGCAACTATGTAAATTTACATAATTACAATAGTACAAATGTTTTTTTTTTTTTTTTTTTTAATAATGATACATAGACTGATGTGGGTATATTTTGAGGTTGATTGAACAAATTTGGGATTTTATGCTATTTACTGATGCAAATACTCTTACAATGAAATCAATGTACAAATTGTAGGGCCTCAGGGACCTAGATTTTCTGAAGAAGACCCAAATATAGAGTTTTAAAGATTATACCAATTTTCTTTTTCTCTTGTTGATTGGAATTACAACATTGTCATCATTACTCTATTTCCATCACTCAGAAACACCTTCTTTTCTTTCTTTTTTTTCATTCTCACTCACCCATCACTCATTTTGTTGAGGTATGGGCGATGAGAACTGAAAATGAGAACTGAGCCAAACATGCATCTTAGGTGTGGGACCCATCCAAAAGGAGTAATGGGTAATGGAAATTGAGCATTAGTTGATGAAAATTGCCTAAACCAAACGGGCTCTTGGTCAATGAGCTCAAGGAAGTATGGGATCAATCCAATGGCTTGTGGCTAAGCACTTCTATCTGAGTTTCCTCCCAAAGACATGATCGGTGCAGAAGGTACATTGATTAGAGGGGTAAGGTAAAGTTGTTACCTTTGGATCAAGCACTCTTTGGGTTTAAAGTTGGCCAAGGGGGTTTGCTGGACTTAGGCCCCAATGCCCTTGTTCAACATTAGGCTTCGACCTTAACGATCCCTTTTTGAGACTCTTCAATGATCACCTAAGCTTCCGCTCTTCCGGAACTTACTAGATGAGTGGGATCTTGACACATACACTACCAATTAGGCCCCGGTTTCAGTCACTACTCATGCTGTTTAAATACCCTTTCTCCAATCCTCATCTCTCTCCTCTTCTCTCTCATGTCCTTAGCATTCTCTCTTATTTTCCAATCTCGCTTCAGTAGTTGATCTCTTGCTCTTCAATCTTGTAAATATCATATCAGTACAACTCACTAAACCTGAAACGTACTAGAGAATATACAAATCTAAATCGACTTGTACTGGCAGTAGCCACAGTACCAAGATTTTTCAAGTGTTTTGATCAGTTTGATGATTCAATCGGTAAAAGAAAAATAACAAAAAAAAAATTCAAGAAAAAGGTCCTAAAACATGTTATTTGAGGAAAAACCTTAGGTTAAAGTACTTAGGTTAATATTTTGTCATCGGCCCTTAACTCCCTATGTGTTTGTTTGGAAGTGAAATAGGATGGATGAAAAACTTTCGAAAGAAAATAAAAATGAAAACTTTTTGGATTGTGTTTGGTTGGGTGGAGAGGAAGGAAAATAAATGGTAGGACCCATGTGTTTTCTCCTCGGGCCTACCAAAAAATTTTCTTCCCAAAATGGAGAGAAAATTGAAATGAAAAATTGGACATCTTGGTACTGTGGATGAGCTTGTCCACATTGATCTTCTTCATTTTTTTTTCGTTTTTTCTTTTTCTTTCCTTTGGATGTTGCCTCTCTTTTTTCTTTTCTTTTTTTCTTTTGATTTACAGGGCAGGCTTTGTAAACGTCTAGTGCTCATATTCTTTTCTTTTTTCTTTTTTTTTCTTTTGCTTTCTTTTATTTTTTTATTTATTTTATTTTTTTATTTATTTGTTTAGATGTGATTTTTTTTTTCCAGACATGATTTTTATTTTTTAATAAATTTAGGTGATTGATTTTTTTTTTTGGTTGTTTATCACTTTTTTGGTTTTAATTGAGCATCATTTTTTAACAAAGGTATGTGCATAAATTTATACAAACTCACTTTTTCTAGACTTCTACTTTTCCACTCCTAACCAAACAAAAATGAGGGAAATTAAAATTTTTTCTATCCTCCCACTTTTCCATCCTCCTACCATTTTCTATTCTCCCACTTTTCTACACCTCTAACCAATTGGACCCTAAATAAGAAATTGCAACCCCCATCTCCATATGTGGATTTTAAATGGTAAGTTTGTAAACATATAAATAAGTAAATACACACACACACACACACACACACACACACACACACACACACACACACATATATATATAAAGTTAAAATACAAAAAATTATATTTGGTCCTCTTAGATTAAAAACTAGCATTTCCAAATTGAAAGCTGGCCAAAAAATCAAATCAAATCAAATCAAATAATCACTTAACCTATATGCGTTTGGCATTATATTTTGTGTTTGATGTTTGGACTCAAAAGTAAAAAACTTGAGAGTTTGAGTTTTGAGTGATGTTATATTTCATGTTTCCACTTAAAGGATCTTTTGAGTGCTTTTTTTTTTTTTTAATTAATAATAACACTAATTGATTTTTGGTATATATATATTGGATATATAAGGATAATAAAAACGATTTTCAACTTCATTTAATGTTATTTCCTTTATAAAATTGTTGCACTTCTAATTACCTTTGTATATTTATTGCAGTTATGGTAACAATCATTTTCAATAATAAATTTTATTAAACTAGGCTTCACAACAAAAGAAAATATAATTTTCTAATGGATTTTTTGATTTTGTGCATTGAAAATAAATTATTACGACATTTGGTCCAAAATCAATTATAAATGATTGTTATAATAGTAAACCAAAACCAAAAAGGAGTCAAGTTACATTTTGATAAATCACAAATAATTAAGTAGTAATGTATTAAGAAAAAATCATTTTATATATTTTCTTTTGTTTACATTTTGTTAATATTGAATATATGCCAATTTATTTTTCATATATTAATTAAGTTTGAATTTTAGTTTGTTTTATATTTTTGAATGATCTTTTTTTTTTCACGCTTTAAATTTTAAAGGTCAAATCTTAATGCTGTGACAAGTGTCATTCATCCAATGCAACGGGTCACGTGTTCAAACCTAAGAATTAGTTTCTAAAAAATGGTACACTAATATTAACAGATATCCAAATATTTCATTCTTATGGATAAATCGAAACGGATTCCAATATACTATTGGAATCGTTGACAGTAACACCAAAAGAAGCCAAGGTTACATTAAAGAAAATTATAAGTTCACAATAAATTTCACACTCATTTTCAAAACTATTAATTGATATGTTTGTTTGTGAGTGGTGAAAAAAAAAGTAATTGGTCAATGTGAAAGTGACAAATCACAATCTGCCACATAGTATAGTTGTGAAAATAGGTGTTGAATTGGTTGTAGTCCTAAAATAAATACACTCTAGCACGATAAATCAAGTGTGCCTAGATGAATCTAATCCCACCATTGACCTTTGTGCTTCTTCCTCTCGACAATGTGGTATTATATGTATCCACTCTTTCACATGGAAGTAGACCCCACACATGTGGGAGTGGAATTGTGGATACGTGTATCAAAAATGATAGATTTTCTCATTCTTGATAACATGTGGGACCTATCTCATGTGAAAGGATAGATACATATATTAGATACGTGTATCGGAAATGATAAATACATATATTAGATACGTGATAGATTTTTTCCCTCTTGACTAGGCGTCTATGCCTCATTTTTCCTTATCAAGAAGGCATAGCGAGGGACTGAGGGACCCTAATACAGTGCATCCAATCGTCTTCCTGAATTTCTTCAGTATCAAAACCTATAGGTTTAATTCTTCGACTGGCTAGTAACCATCCTTAACATAATCCAAAATTAGATGTATATGTGGCCTGTAGAGTTGTTGACTATCTCAAATGAGACAATGAAGTAGAAGAGTTTCAAAATTTCTTGAACCCATTTGAACTTTGATTGCCTTGTTGATTCAAATGGGAGGGATCTAATTAACAAAGTGAACTTGTCTTTATGGTTGTCTTGTCTTCATCTACAAGCCTTGTCTGTACCACAGCTAGCCCTTTTCAGTTTTTTTTTTTTTATTTACGTATCAACCTCCTTTCTCTCTTGAAGATTTAAGTTCTCACAAGAATCATACTTCAGCTCGATCTTCTAGAGGCTGTAACAAAAACAAAATAATTATCACTGAGGTTACAGAGGTAAAAAAAATACCAAATAATTATGGAAAAAATTAACAGATACCTTAAGAACGTTATAGTTTAGAAATTATTTTTATAAACTTTTTATGTGAAAAGAAAAATTCAAAAAAGTAACTAACTTTTTTTTACTTCTCATGAAAGCGGCATTATTAATTTTTATTTTTTTTAAATAGTCTATTAGCAAATGCCCGAAGGGCAAGTATTAACTGAACCCTATAATTATTTTAGCAGGTTATAACCTACATAGGTTAGTCATTTTAGCTAACAAAGGCAAACTAGCTAGGCAGCTATATAGTCTTCCTTACGGAGACAAAATCGTAGGGACAAT
This sequence comes from Quercus agrifolia, assembly GCA_029955455.1. Taxonomy (NCBI): domain Eukaryota; kingdom Viridiplantae; phylum Streptophyta; class Magnoliopsida; order Fagales; family Fagaceae; genus Quercus; species Quercus agrifolia. Next base: position 38,537,816 of record JARQAD010000007.1, on the reverse strand, counting down.
TTTTTATTTTTTATTTTGAAACGGAAGCATATCATTCATTTAATCAACAAAATTGCATCTTGGTACAAAGCTTCTCTAGCTATTGGAGGAACATCTTCCATCCAATACATATCCTCAATAATACTCGTAGCAAATTGAGCTAATACATGAGCAACCCAATTCCCCCCTCTTCTAATACAATCAATCCTTACCCAAAGCAAATTTCGAATCAAATGTTGAATATCCCCAACCACATTCCCCGACAATGATTGACCAATCTTCAGCGTTGAAATAACTATCATAGCCGAGCTGTTATCTACCTCAATAACTAATTCTAAGAAACCCGCATCCACCGCAAATTCAATTGCTTTCCTATAGGCAAGTAGTTCAACTTCCTCACTACAAAACACTTCTGGACCCTTAGCTGCCATGGCTGCCATAATTTCCCCTTTCTCATTGCATATAATAGGACCAAAACCAGATCTGTTGAGGCTTGAAAACACTGCTGCATCAAAGTTAAGCTTGAAGACTGACTTTAGAGGAGGTTTCCAGGTATCACGAGCTAGCTGCCTAACTGATTCGGTTCTCATTTGATCTTGGGCAATCCAAAATTCCTCTAACAGCTCCCTTGCTCGATTGATCAACCATCCCAAGTCATGAAACTTCCTTCCATGTACAACCCGGTTTCTTTGATTCCAAATCTATCAAGCTTGCACCAAAATCTCCTCCATGTCATGTAGCTCAATCCGATCCAACAAGTACTCTATTAGGTGAGTAAAATTAGCCAAACCTGAGGCGCCCTTTTGCAGAATTTTCAAACTACTAGCCCACACATCCTTGGCCACCTCACATTCCCACAAAGCATGGATTGTTGACTCTGAAAATCTCATACATATAGGACACATCTCAACCTCAATTATTTTTTGCTTTGACAGATTTAGTTTTGTTGGCAAGATATCATTGCAAGCTCTCCACCCAAACACTTTAATCTTGTTTGGAATCCGAAGCTTCCATAGTGCAGCCCACACTCTTTTCCCCACACAACCCCTTGAGCTCTCAGCTATATTTCCACCATGCAATACTTCCCTCGCCACCTTATATGCGGAGTTGACAATAAACAGCCCCTTTTTATGGTGCAACCAAATTATAGCGTCTTCTACATCTCTTTGGCTTAGCTAGATTATACAAATGGCTTCCGCATCCGCCTGCTCAAACATGTCCATAATAAATTCAGACCTCCAAGCATGCAATTCTAGATCAATTAATTCAGCCACAACCACCTCTCGAATCTCCTCCTTGAGTGGAAACAAAGGCGCATTTGTTGGATAATTCGGTATCCATTTATCCCCTGAAACCCAAATAGAAAGACCATTCCCAACTTTCCAACAACATCCCAACTTTAAAATAGGCAAAGCGGCTACAATACTCTTCCACACAAAGTAACAATTTGGGGATTCCTTAGCATTAAATAAGTGAGTTCTAGGGAAATATCTAGCTTTAAGGTATTGATATACTAAAGAACTATCATCATGTAGCAACCTCCACCCTTGTTTAGCTAACATAGCTAAATTAAATGCCCTTAAATCCCTAAAACCCATTTCTCCATCCTTCTTTGATCATGTTAACTTCTCCCACCTTTGCCAATGGATTTTCCGTTCCTCCCCTACTTGCCCCCACCAAAATTTAGCACACATCGCATCTAGTTCATCACAAAGCTTTAAAGGAAGTTGAAACACACTCATGGTATATGTAAGAATCGACTAAGCAACTGCTTTAATAAGTATCTCCTTACTAGCCCTAGACAACAGCTTCCCTTTCCAACCCTGCAACTTCTTCCTTATTCTATCCTTCAAATATGAGAATGTATGATATTTAGATCTCCCTACTAAGGTAGGCAGCCCCAAATATGAGTCAAAACGGTGTACCTCCTGAACTCCCAAAAGCCTCAGAATATCTTGCTTCTGACTAGCTGAAGTGTTACTGCTAAAAAATACTGATGACTTCTCCAAGTTGATGCATTGTCCCGAAGCATTAGCATATGTCTGAAGCACCCCAAAAAATACCTCCACTTCATTTTGTGTTGCCCTGCAGAATAAAAGGGAATCATTTGCAAACAATAAGTTAGAAACTTTTGGTGCCCCTCTGCAAATAGAAGTTCCATGGATTTTACCATCATTCTCTGCTTTTGCGAATAAAGATGTGAAACCCTCTGCACACAACAGAAACAAGTATGGAGAAAGAGGGTCTCCTTGTCGGATTCCCCTAGATGGAAGCACATTTTCATAAGGTTTCCCATTGAGTAGAATAGAGAATGATGTGGTGGTAACACAAGTCATCACTCTCTTAACCCACTTTTCTAGAAAACCCAACTTCTGCATTACTCCCTATAAAAACAACCATTCGACTCAATCATAAGCTTTGCTGACATCTAGCTTCAAGGTCAATGAACCTGTCTTGCCTTTCTTCCTAACATGCATAGAATGCAAAGCCTCATATGCCACAATAACATTATTTGTAATAAGTCAACCTAGCACAAAAGCATTCTGAATGGGGGAAATAATATTAGGAAGCTCTTGTTTCAATCTATTTGCTAGAACTTTAAAAATAATCTTATAGGCAACATTACAAAGACTAATTGGTCTGTATTCAGACATTTTCTCTGGATTCTTCACTTTAGGGATGAGCACAATATTGGTATGATTTAAATCAAGTAACATGACTCCATTATTCAAAAAGTCTAACATAGCATTCACAACATCATTACCCACTATATGCCAAAATTTTTGATAAAACAAGGCATTCATACCATCAAGTCCAGGTGCCTTTGATGGTCCCATCTAGAATATAGCTTCCTTGATTTCATTAGCAGTGAAATCCCTAGACAACATGTCTTGCATGGCTGGACTTACTTTGGCCGAAACAGTGCTTAAGCATTCCCCCATTTGAATGCATGAACTTGCATAAAAAAGGTTGTCAAAATAATCAACTGCTACCCTGGCTACATCCTCCATCTCTTCCACCCACTGCTCTTGTGAATTCATAACACCCTTAATATGATTCCTTCGTCGCCTTTGTGATGCTTTTGAATGGAAAAATTTGGTGTTTCTATCCCTATGTTTCAACCATGCAATCCTAGACCATTGTGCCCAGTAAATCTCCTGCTTCAGCAACAAATCATCCATTTTTTTACTAACCACCAAATACTCCTCCTTACTTTCCTCGGTAGCGTCAGCTCTATTGATTTTATCAAGCTGATCTTAAAGGAGTTTAATCTCTTTCTCCTTGGGTTTAGCCTTAGTATCTCCTCATGCCTTCAAATCATCCCCACAAGCTCTTATTTTCACATGTACAGCTGCTAGACCCTCCTCCCCACAACCTAACAAGCTCCAGGCTTGCTGAATCTGTGCCTCATAGTCATCCCATAACAGCCAGCTCTCCTTAAACTTAAAACTCTAGTCAACTCTTCTATTTTTCTTCCTAAACTTTTGAACTTGGATAATAATAGGGATATGGTTTGAAGCATGAGGAAGAAGATGCACCACATTACTAGTTGGAAAATTATCTATCCACCCCTTTGTTGCCACAACTCTGTCAAATCTTAACTTGGTATTTGCATCACCGGGTCTCTTGTTAGTCCAAGTAAATGGGTAGCCTTTATAGCCTAGATCCTCCAATTGACAAAACTTCCAAAACTTCCTGAAAAGCATCTATCTGAGCAGTATGGGGCTGCTTGGTGCTTTGCTTTTCGAGAATAGCATTAAAATCTCCAAAACATAACCAAGGCCCCTTCACAAAAGTCTTCAAATGTTCTAATAGCTTCCAAGACTTGCATTTTTGTTGTGCCTCCGGCCATCCATAAAAACCTGTCATAAACCACACAAAGCCATCTTCTTCTGTTACCCTAGCTAAAACATGATTTGCTGTATAGTTAACTACCACTAACTTTGAATCATCCTTCCATAAAAAGGCCAATCCTCCACCACTATCTAAATGCTTAACAATAATTTTATTCTGAAACGGTAAATTACCATACAGAGTATTAAAGCCCTCTGTATCTAAATGTGTCTCCATAAGAAAACATACGGTGGGAGCTTATTCCCTCACTAATTTGCGAAGGGTTCGACCTATCCAAGGGTTCCCAAATCCTTGGCAATTCTAGCTTAGGATCCTCATTTCTCCCAACAAGGGTGGCTTTCCACCCCTGCCGATATATGTATAGCAATATATTCTTCTCTCTTGTAAGCAAATGTTATTATGTCTAGTAAGCAAAGCTCGTCGAAAAATATCTTCATCTAAAATTTACAAAATTACCGGTATTTAGTTAGATTATCCAAAAGTATAAGAAAAATACTAAATATATTATAAATTTTAGTGTATGATATATTGGTAATGATATGGTGGATTTTTAAAATATAATAAATAAATGTTTGAATTACTATTCTTTTTTATGATTTATGATACATCAATTTGTAAAAGTTATATAATTAATTTTATAATATATCCTGCTAGCTAGCATCATTTAAATTTAAAATAAAATGAATAAATAGAACCGCAATTTCACATGTACTCATGAGTCATGAATATATAAGCCTTACTTAAGGATGAAAAAGAAATTTGAATAAGAGGAACGACCACGTTTGGAGGAGAACACTTGTTCTCATATGCATATGTACATTGTACATGTGGTGTCACACTTCTTTTTAGAGCTCCATTAAAATTAAAATGGGCTTTTTCCCCTACCAATTTCTTATCCTATTTTATTTCTATATAATTATAATGTCATTTGTGAACGAAAATTAATGTTTGATCATTAACAATCCGATCATTTCGGATAATCAAAGCATATCCATGTTCTGATAAGTGTTTCCCAAACAAAAATAAACATTAACGACAACAAAGACATTTTCAGTTTCTATTTTGTAAAACAGATTACAGAATAATGTGGCCTGTCAAAAATAAAATACAATTGATTATGATGGAATTAACTCTCCGCAGTTATAATTAATCCTTAAATTCAATGTCGTTAGAAATAAAATAACCATTTCTATTATTTTGTAGTTTATGATCTTTACTACCATGTCAACATCACTCTTACTCTCATAATTGGTGCTAGTGACTAGTTCGATACTTTGGAGGCAGATTAACATCACCAAAAAAAAAAAAAAAAAAAAAAAAAAAAAAAAAATGACAGTATGCTTGATTATATTGGATAAAAGATTTGAAAGGAAAAAGAAGTGAACAAGAAAGCAAATAGAAAATATATGATTCGAGAATCTCGAGGTGGTAAAGGTCTTTTCCTTTTTTTTTTTTTTTTTTTTTTTGTCGAAAATATACTTTTAGTCCCTACATTTTGGGTCAATTCTCATTTTGGTCCCTAAATTGATTTTGCTCCTAGGTTAGTTCCTGAAATCAAAAAATCGATTTTATTTTAGTCCCTACTGTCAACTTAGTAATAGAAAATACATACGTGGCAAATGGAGTGCACTGTTGGCATGTTATATGCTGACGTGGCTAATAAAATAATAATAATAGATTGTATTTAGCATTTTTAAATGCCACGTCAGCATTTAAATTAATAAAAAAAAGCCAGCTCAGAAAATTTAAACTAAAAAATAAAATATAAATTAAAACAAACCTTAAATCTATTTTATTATTATTATTATTTTCGCAAGAACATGTTCTTCAAGTTCTTCCCAAATCTAAGAAATAAACCAGCAACCAAACCAATCTCCGGCAAACTCAAATACAAATCTAGCAACCAAATCTAATCTCCATCAAATCCAGAAAAACAAAGAAATGAATTAAATAAACCAACAATGCAGGTCAAACCCAGAACAAAAGCAAGTTGATTAAGAGCAACCAAGCAAACTTCACGTTCTCACGATCAAACCCACCACCACCATTGATTAAAAGCAAGTCAAACCCAACCAAATAAACCTAGAACAAGAGCAAATGATCAAACCACCAATTACCACCATTGCCACCAATCAGACCATCTCATTCTCTAAATCCAGATCAAAGCCAAATCCCAAAGAAAAAGCTGAAAGAGAGAGATCTTGATTCGAGAAAACGAAGATCGGTCAGACCGTTTGGATCTTTGGACGTGGGAACCATGATATGAGAAACATACCCACTTCAGCACCTTTCTAAACAACACACACTGATAAATTAAACCCCTTTTGAATGCACATTTGTTTCAACCTTATCGTCACTGATAACCCTGTCGGTCCTGCCCCAACAATAACAACATCATACTCCATGGATCCCTATCTGATTCACTATTGAAACTCCTCAATCCACTCACAAAACCCTGACCCTTTAAAACCCCACTTCCATTTCTTTCACAAGTCCTTAAATTTGCACAATTTAGCCAATACCCATATGAGGAAACCTTACAAAAACCAATCTTGGAGCTGAAAGAACTGAAATTTTGATCAAAATGGTGAGAAAACAAATACCCATCTAGAGTTTTTGCTGGATTTATAGAATTGAATTGGTTTAGAGGAGATCTAGATGGGTTTGGAGAGATAGGAGAGCTTGTGGGATTACAGAGATGGGTTTCTAAGTGAGTAAATGAATAGGGTGATATAGAGCTGGATTTTCTGAGAGAATTGGATATGGATTTGGAGGAGATAGAGAGAAGCCTGAGCGTGGTTGAGACTAAGAGACAATGTAATAAAGACTTTGTCACTGATCAGTGATGAGCTTTGTTGGATTATGTAGATTAGCATAATATTAAGGTTTTTTTAAAAATTTAATTTAATTTTTTGTTTTCTCTGCATAAATTTTATTTTAAAAAATAAAATTCGATATAAGGTTTGTTTTTTATTTTATTTTATTTTTTAGTTTAAATTTTCTAAGCTGGCTTTTTTTTTATTAATTTATATGCTGACGTGGCATCTAAAAATGCTAAATATATTTTTTTATTATTATTTTATTAGTCATGTCAGTATATAACATGCCAACAGTGCATTTCGTTTGCCACGTATGTATTTTCTGTTACTGGGTTAACGGCAGGAACCAAAATAAAATCGATTTTCTTATTTCAAGGACTAACCTAGGAGCAAAATCAATTTAAGGATCAAAACAAGAATTGACCAAAAATGTAAGGACCATATATATATATATATATATATATATATATATATTTTTTTTTTCTTTTTTTTTTTTGAGAAACAAGCCTTAGATAGTGGTTCTATATGGAGCCAGAGACGTCAGATAGTGGTTCAATGACAGGTGGAAAAGGTCCTTGGCTACCATATAACTTTAAAAAAAGCTAAATGCTCACATGATTTCAAACTAGACGACCCAATTAGTCCCTATTTTCTTCTCTTTAACAAGATGGCAATGGTAGAAGAGCATAATATTTAAGGTTTTTTTAAAAAATTTAATTTAATTTTTTGTTTTTTCCGCATAAATTTTATTTTAAAAAATAAAACTAGATTTAAGGTTTGTTTTTTCATTTATTTTATTTTTTAGTTTAAATTTTCTGAGCTGGCTTTTTTTTTATTAATTTAAATGCTGACGTGGCATCTAAAAATGCTAAATATTTTTTATTTTATTTTATTTTATTAGCTATGTCAGCATATAACATGCCAATAGTGCATTCCGTTTGTCACGTATGTATTTTCTGTTATTGGGTTGACGGCAGGAATCAAAATAAAATCGATTTTCTTATTTCAGGGACTAACCTAGGAGCAAAATCAATTTAAAGACTAAAACGAGAATTGACCCAAAATGTAAGGACCAAAAATATATTTTCGCATTTTTTTTTTTTTTTTTTTTTTTTTTTTTTTGAGAAACAAGCCTTAGATAGTGGTTCTATATGGAGCCAGAGACGTCAGATAGTGGTTCAATGACAGGTGGAAAAGGTCCTTGGCTACCATATAACTTTATAAAAAGCTAAATGCTCACATGATTTCAAACTAGACGACCCAATCCCTATTTTCTTCTCTTTAAGAAGATGGCAATGGTAGAAGAGAAAGGCCCTGCAGATGAAAGAGAGGATTACACACAAGATGGGACTCTGGATCTCAAGGGTAGACCTGTTTTAAGATCAAAGACTGGGAGATGGAGAGCTTGTTATTTCATTGTAGGTAATGTATATAGCCTATGTTTTTTTACTTATTTGTGCCTTTTATCCTTCCCTTAAGAGAGTAATTCAGCTAGGCCAAACTTCAAAAGTTGCTGAATAAAGATTTAACTCTTTCATATTTAAGATACCTAGCTAGCCATAGCCAATAAACTAAGAAACAGGCTTACATAGTCACATATTTTCAAAGAGAAACTATAACTCATATATATAGATCGTACACAAACACAACTGTTTTCATTTGAATTCTATTTCTATTAATATTTCTCATTCACTTAGAATAACATATCTTTCAAAAATTTCCTAGGATGCTTCACAATTTCACTTTTTTTTTTTTTTTTTGCATATTTTTTTTTATAGGGTATGAAGTGTTTGAGAGGATGGCATACTATGGGATTGCATCAAATCTAGTAATATATCTAACAGATAAGCTCCATGAAGGCACTGTAAACTCTGCAAACAATGTGACCAATTGGGTTGGTACTGTATGGTTGACACCCATTTTAGGTGCCTACATTGCAGATACTTATCTCGGCCGATATTGGACTTTCGTAATTGCATCCGGAATTTATCTCTTGGTAAAATCTCGAATCCCAAGTTATTAATATATTTATTTTTAATTTATTTATTTTTAAATTTTGTTAAATAATTAAAGAGAGAAGAAAATAAAATAGGTGAAATTGATCATTTAAAAGACTCAATGATACTACATTTATTGCATGCATGATGCACCATGCACAATCGAACACGTATGTGATTATTGTTCAAAGAAATAAGAACCTCATGCAAGATCTAATAGTTTCTGATGGTGGGGAATCACTGTCTGATTAGATGTTAGTTTTTAGACCTCTTAAAACCACAATTGGATTAACCTAGGTAATTAGCCAAGTTGTTACTTAGTCAAATTAAACAGATCTAGGTTAACACAATCAAACAATCATATCATATAAAGCAGCGGAAATATAAATAACACAAGATATGATCACCCAGGAAACCAAACCGGTAAAAACCTGAGGAGGATTTAACCTAACTATCCTTAAGGTAAAAAACAAATCTACTAGAAAGAATCGAAGTTCATACAATAAGACTTACAAACGCCCACGCTCGACTTCTTATTGCTACCCACCAGTAGAACTTACTGACACGACCATGTGCAAGCTCCGAATCCACGAACTCCTTTCTTTGGCCTTTGCAAAACACAAACACCCACATTTGTGACTTTGAGATCCCACTCAAAGGTTTAGCAACACAAACTCTCCTGTTTGTGACTCCAAGACCACCCTTGAAGGTTTAGATCATTAGTACCTTTGATGACTAGAGAAGGCAACAACTTCTACAACATCGGATCTTGAGATTCTTCAAGGAATAACACCGGTAGAAGACATAAGAGAGCTTTTGGGTACAAAACCCTAGATCTACAAAAGAGGCACAAGATGCATTATAATTTCTCTAAAAAACTCTCAAAACCCCACCTAAGGTTAGCTTATAATGTCCTTTAAATACTGGAAAAAACGGCTTGCGATTGGGCTTCAAACGAATAAGTTATGGCCTTTTTACGTTTGCTTATTTTGTTGATATGCGATTTTGGATCGATCGAGCCTGTCTTTGGATCGATCGAACCAACCAGCTTGTAACTCATTTGTTTTTATCCCAAACTTGAGTTTTTTGTCTTGGGCTAATGTAGACCATTCTAAACTAATAAGACTTAGTTTTTGTCATGTTTTGTCATGGTTTGCCAACATTACAAACTCAAAACCTAACAGAATCCAACATGGTTTTTAATGTGATTGGCATATATTTTTTTAGATGAAAGCAAATTTTGGCCTTCACTGGGGCCTCAAGTATAATACCCATGACTGTACAGAGTGTTGCATCATTATTTACCTATATATCCTAAAACCTAAAACCATCAAGTTTTGGGACCGATTTTCAAGTCCATACTTTTTTGCTTAGGTTTTTTAACTGTAAATATGTCACTCCTGCACTCCAATAATATATACAAACACAATCAAACACCCCCCCCCCTCCAAAAAAAAAAAAAAAAAAAAAAACTCCTAAAACATAGATCGGCTCAATACAATTTAAAGATAAAGTGACAATTTTAAAATATTTACTTTTTAATATGACCTACTCTTTTTCGATTAATATAACTAATTCACTTAATGATAATTGGGATGGATTTATATTAATTTATAGGCCTTTTTATAAGTGAAGGGAAAAATAAGTGCAGTTCATAAATGTTTTTCTAAATTTAAAAGAAAAAAAAATCACTTATTTCCCCCATATTTGAGAGCCTTTCTCCATAGGTCCTTGGATTATGGCCTAAGGTGGCCTATAGGCCTAGGATTGGCTCTCCCCCAAAATAAATAAATAACAAGTAGCCGAAACAAAATATGGCAAAAGAATATATTGAGCGAAAATTCTTGTTTGATATCAATTTGTTAATTTATATTTTTAAATAAGCTCCATTAATTTTTTTTTTTTAATTTTTTATAAATCAAATGGTAATACTATTAGACTACATAATTATGTAGAGTCCTCTCAATCCTAAACTCTCTCCCTTTAATAAAGTAGGACCTAGTTAAGAAAAAGCTACACAAAACTATTACTTTGATTATTTATTTAAGAAGATCTACGCCCTCCCCTCTCCTTCTATTCTATTGTGTTTCATAAGTTTGTAATAAATAATAGGATTGATTTAAACCCCAAATTTTAAGGCTTATTCAATTTTAAGCTAAGTATGGAAATTAAGCCCAATTGTTAATATACTTGACCAACAATTGACATAAGTAAAAATAGATAAACACAATAGCAATCCCAATTACAAAAGAAATCAGGCACTCATAACAACGATGAAGTGCTTACAAAGAGAAAAACCCAAGAACCAGATGGAAAAAAACTCTCTAAGGCCTCTAGCACCAAATGATCCACAAATCAAGAATAGTTGCAATACAAATCTCTAGCACCAAATGATCCACAAAACCAAAAAAATAAATAAATAAAAATAAAAATAAAAATAAAAAATGACAGTATGCTTGATTATATTGGATAAAAGATTTGAAAGGAAAAAGAAGTGAACAAGAAAGCAAATAGAAAATATATGATTCGAGAATCTTGAGGTGGTAAAGGTCTTTTCCTTTCTTTTCTTTTCTTTCTTTTTTTTATTTTTTTTTTTGCTGAAAATATACTTTTAGTCCTTACATTTTGGGCCAATTCTCATTTTGGTCCATAAATTGATTTTGCTCATAAGTCAGTTCCTGAAATCAAAAAATCGATTTTATTTTAGTCCCTACTGTCAACTCAGTAATAGAAAATGTATACGTGGCAAATGGAGTGCACTGTTGGCATGTTATATGCTGACGTAGTTAATAAAATAATAATAATAGATTGTATTTAGCATTTTTAAATGCCACGTCAGCATTTAAATTAATAAAAAAAAGCCAGCTCAGAAAATTTAACTAAAAAATAAAATATAAATTAAAACAAACCTTAAATCTATTTTATTATTATTACTGTTATTATTATTTCTGCAAGAACATGTTCTTCAAGTTCTTCCCAAATCTAAGAAATAAACCAGCAACCAAACCAATCTCCGACAAACTCAAATACATATCCAGCAACCAAATCTAATTTCCATCAAATCCAGTAAAACAAAGAAATAAATTAAATAAACCAACAGTGCAGGTCGAACCCAGAACAAGAGCAAGTTGATTAAGAGCAACCAAGTAAACTTCATGTTCTCACGATCAAACCCACCACCACCATCGATTAAGAGCAAGTCAAACCCAACCAAATAAACCTAGAACAAGAGCAAACGATTAGACCACCAATTACCACCATTGCCACCAATCAGACCATCTCATTCTCTAAATCCAGATCAAAGCCAAATCCCAAAGAAAAAGCTGAAAGAGAGAGATCTTGATTCGAGAAAACAAAGATTGGTCAGACTGTTTGCATCTTTGGATGTGGGAACCATGATATGAGAAACATACCCACTTCAGCACGTTTCTAAACAACACACACTGATAAATCAAACCCCTTTTCAATGCAAATTTGCTTCAACCTTATTGTCGCTAATAACCCTGTCGGTCCTGCCGCAACAATAACAACATCATACTCCATGGATCCCTATCCGATTCACTACTGAAACTCCTCAATCCACTCACAAAACCCTGACCCCTTAAAATCCCGCTTCCATTTCTTTCACAAGTCCTTAAATTTGCACAATTTAGCAAATACCCAGATGAAGAAACCTTACAAAAACCAATCTTGGAGCCAAAAGATCTAAAATTTTGATCAAAATGGTGAGAAAACAAATACCCATCTGGAGTTTTTGCTGGATTTAGAGAATTGAATTGGTTTAGAGGAGACCTAGATGGGTTTGTAGAGATAGGAGAGCTTGTGGGATTACAGAGATGGGTTTCTAAGTGAGTAAATGAATAGGGTGATATAGAGCTGGATTTTCTGAGAGAATTGGATATGGATTTGGAGGAGATAGAGAGAAGCCTGAGGGTGGTTGAGACTAAGAGACAATGTAATAAAGACTTTGTCACTGATCAGTGATAAGCTTTGTTGGATTATGCAGATTAGCATAATATTTAAGGTTTTTTTAAAAATTTAATTTAATTTTTTGTTTTTTCTGCATAAATTTTATTTTAAAAAATAAAATTCAATTTAAGGTTTGTTTTTTTTTATTTTTTATTTTTTAGTTTAAATTTTCTGAGCGGACTTTTTTTTATTAATTGAAATGCTGACGTGGCATCTAAAAATGCTAAATATATTTTTTTCTTATTATTTTATTAGCCATGTCAGTATATAACATGCCAACAGTGCATTTCGTTTGTCACGTATGTATTTTCTATTACTGGGTTAACGGCAGGAACCAAAATAAAATTGATTTTCTTATTTCAAAGACTAACCTAGAAGCAAAATCAATTTAAGGACCAAAACAAGAATTGACCCAAAATGTAAGGACCAAAAATATATTTTCTCTTTTTTTTTTTTCCTTTTTTTCTTTTTTTGGGAAACAAGCCTTAGATAGTGGTTCTATATGGAGCCAGAGACGTCAGATAGTGGTTCAATGACAAGTGGAAAAGGTCCTTGGCTACCATATAACTTTATAAAAAGCTAAATGCTCACATGATTTCAAACTAGACGACCCAATTAGTCCCTATTTTCTTCTCTTTAACAAGATGGCAATGGTAGAAGAGCATAATATTTAAGGCTTTTTAAAAAATTTAATTTAATTTTTTGTTTTTTCCGCATAAATTTTATTTTAAAAAATAAAATTAGACTTAAGGTTTGTTTTTTAATTTATTTTATTTTTTAGTTTAAATTTTCTGAGCTGGCTTTTTTTTATTAATTTAAATGCTGACGTGGCATCTAAAAATGCTAAATATATCTTTTTATTATTATTTTATTAGCCATGTCAGCATATAACATGCCAACAGTGCATTCCGTTTGTCACGTATGTAATTTCTGTTACTGGGTTGACGACAGGAATCAAAATAAAATCGATTTTCTTATTTCAGGGACTAATCTAGGAGCAAATCAATTTAAGGACTAAAACGAGAATTGACCCAAAATGTAAGGACCAAAAATATATTTTCACTTTTTTTTTTTTTTTTTTTTTTGAGAAACAAGCCTTAGATAGTGGTTCTATATGGAGCCAGAGACGTCAGATAGTGGTTCAATGACAGGTGGAAAAGGTCCTTGGCTACCATCTAACTTTATAAAAAGCTAAATTCTCACATGATTTCAAACTAGACTACCCAATCCCTATTTTCTTCTCTTTAACAGGATGGCAATGGTAGAAGAGAAAGGCCCTGCAGATGAAAGAGAGGATTACACACAAGATGGGACTCTGGATCTCAAGGGTAGACCTGTTTTAAGATCAAAGACTGGGAGATGGAGAGCTTGTTATTTCATTGTAGGTAATGTATATAGCCTATGTTTTTTTACTTATTTGTGCCTTTTATCCTTCCATTAAGAGACTAATTCAGCTAGGCCAAACTTCAAAAGTTGCTGAATAAAGATTTAATTCTTTCATATTTAAGATACCTAGCTAGCCATAGCCAATAAACTAAGAAACAGGCTTACATAGTCACATATTTTCAAAGAGAAACTATAACTCATATATATAGATCGTAAACAAATACAACCGTTTTCATTTGAATTCTATTTCTATTAATATTTCTCATTCACTTAGAATAACATATCTTTCAAAAATTTCCTAGGATGCTTCACAATTTCACTATTTTTTTTTTTTTTTTTTTTTTTTTTGTATATTTTTTTTATAGGGTATGAAGTGTTTGAGAGGATGGCATACTATGGGATTGCATCAAATCTAGTGATATATCTAACAGATAAACTCCATGAAGGCACTGTAAACTCTGCAAACAATGTGACCAATTGGGTTGCTACTGTATGGTTGACACCCATTTTAGGTGCCTACATTGCAGATACTTATCTCTGCCGATATTGGACTTTCGTAATTGCATCAGGAATTTATCTCTTGGTAAAATCTTGAATCCCAAGTTATTAATATATTTATTTTTAATTTTTTTTTTTTTTAATTTTGTTAAATAATTAAAGAGAGAAGAAAATAAAATAGGTGAAATTGATCATTTAAAAGACTCAATGATACAACATTTATTGCATGCATGATGCACCATGCACAATCGAACACGTATGTGATTATTGTTCAAAGAAATAAGAACCTCATGCAAGATCTAATAGTTTCTGATGGTGGGGAATCACTGTCTGATTAGAATCCAACATGGTTTTTAATGTGATTGGCATATATATTTTTAGATGAAAGCAAATTTTGGCCTTCACTGGGGCCTCAAGTATAATACCTGTGACTGTACGGAGTGTTGCATCATTATTTACCTATATATCCTAAAACCTAAAACCATCAGGTTTTGGTACCAATTTTCAAGTCCACACTTTTTTGCTTAGGTTTTTTACATGTAAATATGTCACTCCTGCACTCCAATAATCTATACAAACACAATCAAACACACCCCCCCCCCCCCCCACCCCTCCAAAAAAAAAAAAAAAAAAATCTCCTAAAACATAGATCGGCTCAATACAATTTAAAGATAAAGTGACAATTTTAAAATATTTACATTTTAATATGACCTACTCATTTTTTATTAATATAACTAATTAATTCACTTAATGATAATTGGGATGGATTTATATTAATTCATAGGCCTTTTTATAAGTGAAGGGAAAAATAAGTGCAGTTCATACATGTTTTTCTAAATTTAAAAGAAAAAAAAATCACTTATTTCCCCCATATTTGAGAGCCTTTTTCCATAGGTCCTTGGATTATGGCCTAAGGTGGCCTATAGGCCTAGGATAGGCTCTCCCCCAAAATAAATAAATAAACAGAATATGGCAAAAGAATATATTGAGCGAAAATTCTTGTTTGATGTCAATTTGTTAATTTATATTTTTAAATAAGCTCCATTAAATTTTTTTTTTTATAAATCAAATGGTAATACTATTAGACTACATAATTATGTAGAGTCCTCTCAGTCCTAAACTCTCTCCCTTTAATAAAGTAGGACCTAGTTAAGAAAAAGCTACACAGAACTATTACTTTGATTATTTATTTAAGAAGATCTACGCCCTCCCCTCTCCTTCTATTCTATTGTGTTTCATAAGTTTGTAATAAATAATAGGATTGATTTAAACCTCAAATTTTAAGGCTTATTCAATTTTAATCTAAGTATGGAAATTAAGCCCAATTGTTAATATACTTGACCAACAATTGACATAAGTAAAAATAGATAAACACAATAGCAATCCCAATTACAAAAGAAATCAGGCACTCATAACAACAATGAAGTGCTTACAAAGAGAAAAACCCAAGAATCAGATGGAAAAAAACTCTCTAAGGCCTCTAGCACTAAATGATCCACAAATCAAGAATAGTTGCAATACAAATCTCTAGCACCAAATGATCCATAAAACCCTTCAAGTTAAGTAATGATTATGTACTTAAGCTTCTAGCTCTTGCTAGCAACCGATTCTTATAATCATTTCCTCTTGATAATCTCTTGATCCGCAATTGAGTCTCCAAGTGCAATGACCAAGTCTCCTTGGTGATTTTGGGATTGCTCTAATGATACCTCAAGACCAATCAGCACCAAGAACTTTGAAGGTTGCTTTGTGTGTGATGGTTTTGATCTTTTTTCATGAAATTGGTTAAATGGAGAGGGAGAAGATAGAGATGTGGAATGGGTTTTAGGACTTCCTCTAACTCTTTAATATTGAAATTGGGTCTTTAAAATTTGTGGAAAATGGGGCTTATAAAGAGAGGTTGAGGGCTAATTCTGTAGTAAGGGTCATAACAAAATTCTCTCAAAGTTATAAAATTTTAACTCAAGCGAAATGTACTAAAAGTGAGAGGAGAAATTGTTGCCTCAACTATTTTTCAAAAAGTGAATTCACTAGACCCTCCAAGCTCGTTCATGCAAAGTGTCACCTCTTCAACCTACTACAAATTTAAATCCACAACAATACATTAATTGCATTGTAAAATTGAATTTCAAAATTACACCCAAACTTATCATATAATTTGCCAACAACCTAAAGATCCTAACAATTAAAAGTATACAAGCATTTTATGAGTTTCATCAATACATTAGTTTAATTTATTCAAAGTGAATAAAATAATTCTTTACTTATGTTCACTCATGATGACACTGTATTACGGTAACTGTTGTACACAGGGAATGTGCCTCTTAACCCTAACAATCTCATTGCCAACCTTAAAACCACCATCTTGTGGTCATGAGGTCAAAGCAGTGGACTGCAACAAACCAGCCTCATCTTTGCAAGTGGGTATATTTTATTTTGCCTTATACATAATTGCTATTGGGACTGGTGGAACCAAGCCCAACATTTCAACCATGGGGGCAGACCAATTTGATGACTTTGAGCCCGAGGAAAGGTTCCACAAGCTCTCCTTCTTTAATTGGTGGGTGTTTAGCATTTTCTTCGGTACCCTCTTCTCTAACACTTTCTTGATCTACATACAAGATAATGTGGGTTGGAGCCTTGGCTATGGCCTTCCAACAATTGGCCTATTGATTTCAGTTTTGGTGTTCTTGGTGGGTACTCCATTTTATAGACACAAATTGCCTTCAGGGAGTCCTATCATTAAGATAACTAAAGTACTTGTGGCTGCTGTAAGGAAGTGGAAGGTAACTGTCCCAAATGACCCGAAAGAGCTTCATGAGTTGAGATTGGAAGAATATGCCAAAAATGGGAAATACAGAATTGAGTACACCCCTTCATTAAGGTTAATCCCCTATCCTATTTTTGACTTCAGAATTTTCGGTCACAATATTCACACACATGTTCACTTTTACAATACATAATTTACTTCTGAGCTTTTTTTTTTTTTTTTTTTTAATGAATGAAAATTTCCTAAAGCAAAACAAAATTACACAGCATAAGCCTGTGCACACAACAGACCAATTGAACAAACAAGCAGACTACATCTGCCAACCAGACCAAGCTACTCACTCAAGCAACAAACATACAGGAATCTTCTAGAGACCAACCTGCCCTATAGTTTCAAAAGTAACAAAGTAAATCCCGAAATTTCAAAAAGTAACAAATTAAACTTTCAGCTTATGTTAAACGTCAAATTCAATGCTCTCAGGTTTAATTTGTGCCTTTTAGAATATTATGCTTTAATTTGATACTTTTGAAACTATAAAGTTTAATTTGTTACTTTTCGAAACTTCAAGATTTAATTTTTTTACACCCCTAAATTATAAGGTTTTGGCAAAAGCAATTTTATTATCTTTTGCCAAACTGTTTCAGTTTCTTTGAGAAGATCATGGAAAACAGCCAAACCTACAAAGTACTAAAAAGATCATTTTAGCATATCTCCACCATCTACAAACTGTAAATCCATGGCATAAATTTGAGGACAACGATGCAAAAGTTTGACCGAGACTTGGAAAAATGTTGTTTGTGTTGGAAATATTCTCTGATAACGCACATATTCTTTGTACATATCATAATATGAAATGGAAAATTCTGTTCCCAGAATTTGATCAACCAAAGAACTCCCCTATTAAAAAAAAAAGCATACAAAGAGAACTGAAATACTTGCATTATTTGACCCTTTTGGTTCCCCATCTCCCCCACCTTGCTCAAAATTGCCTGCAGATTCCTCGACAAAGCAGCGGTAAAGACCAGGGCCGCCTCACCATGGATGTTATGTCCAGTGACCCAAGTAGAAGAAACCAAGCAAATGATGAAAATGCTTCCAATTTTGATTGCTACAATCATACCAAGCGTCATAGTAGCTCAATCAAATACACTTTTTATCAAACAAGGCACCACCCTAAATAGGAGCATGGGTCCTCATTTTGAAATCCCTCCGGCATGTCTCCAAGCATTTGTGACCATCTTCATGCTGATAAGCCTTGTAATCTATGACCGCTTCATCGTTCCAACAGTCCGGCGCTACACAAAGAACCCTAGAGGGATTTCATTACTACAAAGACTAGGAATTGGCCTTACGTTGCATGTTATTATCATGGTCACAGCTTGCCTTGCTGAAAGAAAGAGACTCAAGGTTGCAAGAGAAAACCAAATATTTGGCAAAAGTGATACAGTTCCTCTTACTATTTTCATTCTCCTCCCTCAGTTTGGATTGGTGGGCATCGCTGATGCCTTTGTGGAAGTTGCGAAGCTAGAGTTGTTCTATTACCAGGCTCCAGAAAGCATGAAAAGCCTGGGGACCTCATATTACACTAGTACCTAGGGAATTGGTCAATTTCTCAGTAGTTTTCTTTTAAAAACAGTGGCTGATATGACCAAGAGGCATGGCCACAAGGGCTGGATTTTGGATAATCTAAATGCATGTCATTTAGATTACTATTATGCTTTGTTGGCCATCCTCAGCTTTCTGAACTTCTTCTTCTTTCTGCTAATAGCAAAGCACTTCGTTTACAATGTTGACGTGACGGAATCCAGGAGGGGCATAGCCATGGAAACTTCAAGCAAAGCATCATCTCAAGATAATGAAGTATCATCTCGAGATAATGAAGTCTTGAAGACGGGACTAAGCTGATAAAAAGTTATGTATATTGCTTGAATTCTATAATCAAATACGATAATTGTAAGCATACCTCAGAAATTTTCAGTTTCCATCGTAATGACTCAGAAAACTCAGGTATAAAAGAAATTTTATCCAATCTTAGAAGACTCATTCCAATGAATTTCACAATTCTAAGGAGTGGCATTGACATGGTTGCATGTTCCCACTACGGGGAAATTTAATTACTACAGCCAAAGTAAGAAGACCTAAAGAAAATAGGGTGCTCTTAGCTTCAAATTTTTTTAAAGGCCTGTTGGATGTCTTTGCAATTCGGTGGTTCTATTCTAGAGTTATTGATCCATAAAATGCGTCTGTTTTTAATTTTTTTATATTCGTCACAGGCTTAGACGAATGTAAGTTGTTAGTGATAGTCACAGGCTTTAGAAGAATATAACTTAGTGATAGACAACAAAATAATGTTAGTGGCGAACCAAACAAAAAAAACCCAGAATCACATAAACCCAAAATCACAAAAATGCTTCAAACAACTGGTAGCTTTGCCTGGCCATCACAGCTTTGTGGCACCAATTCTTCTTTACTTTTCAAAACAGTACCTCCTGCCGTCATAACCAAATCACAGACGTCTTCCTTGTAGCCAGGCACAAAGCCACAAGTGAAATAGAACTTCAACCCATTAAAGAGCTTTGGCGCCTAGAAAAGGATTAAGAAAATCAATTATCTAAACAAAATAGGAAAAACAAATATCATGAGACAAAACAAATAAGAAAAGTATGCTAACAGAGAAAAATGTTGTACAATTCTTTTTCATGTCAAATAACAAATAGTAGATGATAGGTCAAGAATGTATTGACCCATTTGGTAAATTAATCAATTAATTAGCTAAGTTAATCAATTAGATTCAATTACATGCAATAAGCGTTACAACACTTTTATGAGGCCTTTTTTCTAATCTTAGCTTGACTACAAGTTTCACATTTTTCAAAATCTTTTGACAGTTATGGAATTAATCCTAAACTACTCATGATTCCCACATATCTATTATTTATATGACACAAACGAGCATGTCAAAAATTAATAGACGAAAGCATATAAATTGAACTGATAAATGCTTTATTATTCTCAACATTCAATTTAAACATTCCATCACAAGCATAACCCTTGCCCACAAATAATCCATTTTTAGTGATTACATAATTATCAGATTCCATAGTTTGCTTGAAGCCAACCTTATTAAGCAAAAAACTTGACATTGGTGGAATGTAAAGGACATCTTTCAATGTTAGCATGCATCCATAAGTGAATTTCAATTCAACCTCACCACTCCCAAGAACCTTGGTTTTGCTAGAGTCATTAAGCATAACAGTTTTTTCTTCTTCAAAATGAGTGTATAATTTGAACCAATTTTTGTTATAGCAAACATGCCTATTAGCACCAGAATCTACCCACCACCCTTCAACATATTGCACCATATTTATGTCTGTAATCATAGCCACTAAAGGCTCTTCAGTTACGTAAGCCTGCATGATAGATTCATGTTTCCGAAATTTGCAAAATCGAGCAATATGCCCACTCTTGCCACAGACAAAACAAGATCTATTAAATTGATCTTATGAAGGGGGTCCTTGGTTCTTACTGTAATTTTTATTCAGGTTTTCCTTTCCTTGAGGTCTATTATTATTTTTAAAGGCTTTCTTTTGAGGCTTCAATTGACCATTTCTAGGAAAATGATTTTTGGGCATATTATTATTGACTGAAATAAGGTTTACCTTTATGGTGGAATTACCATTGCTCTCTTGTGTCATGAGTGCATCTTGTCCTCTAGCCTCCTCCTCCACAAGGATGCATGTGATCAAAGTCTTCAAGGATGTCTCATTTTGTTTGTGCCAAGAAAAGTCTTTTAGAACTCCCTCCAAGATTGTGGTAGTTTATCAATTATGCCAACTACCACCAAATTGTCTCCAATCTTTATGCCTTCGGATCTCAATTCTGCTACAATCATTTGGAAGTCTTATGCTTGATCCACCACCGATTTTCCCTCCACCATTTGGTAACAGAAAAATTTACTAGCAGCATACTTCTTTGCTCCAGCCTCCTCGGTATCATACTTGCTTTGTAAAGCTTTCCAAATTTTTTTGGCAGAATTGTAAGTTGTATCATAATAATCATAGAAATGATCGGCAAGACAATTCAAAAGATAAGAGAGACAATTATATTCATCTTTTGTATACTTATCTATTTTTCCTTGATGGAGATTATATTCTTCCTCAGTCATCTTATCGATAGAAACCTTTGATGGATTCTTGTCAGTGAGGATGTAGGCGACTTTGAGAAGACTTAAGTAGAAGAGGACCTTTCCTTTCCACCTCTTGAAGTGGGCTCCCTTAAAGTGAAATGGCTTGTTAAGATCTCCAACAGGCTCATTTGGTTTCTCTTGTGTAGGCTCCATGTGTTGAATCTCCTTAAAATTGTTAGTGCAAACACAATAATAATGGAAATAATACAAAGAGAAACTAAATAGTACTTTTGAATATTATTAATTTAAGAAAAAAAAATACACAACACTATTTGGACTGAGGCACAGCACTCGCTCTCTTTAAGGAGATTCAAGCCTTTAGTTGGCTAAATTTTGTAACCGGTGCAAACCTTCTCTAACTTGTCTTCCCCAAGATACAACAGCCCAACAAGTGTCATATGGCTAGAACAACCTCTGTACAAAGTGTTCAAGCTCAAAGCTCCACCATAAAGAACACCCTTCCTTGCCAAGAACCTCTCTATTTTTTTAGTGTATATTGTAGTAACTTGGATTAGGTCTGAATGAATCTATTTATAGGCTCAATGGGCCTCACGAAATTACTACCCAAATTAATCTGATTAATTAGGTCCATTATTATGATGTAGTGGGTGTTATAAGATTAATTGTTAGATATTAATCTGATGGGCTGGAGTTACACAATTAACGGTGAGATAAGGAGTTTATGAAGAATGAAAAGGCCCAAACAGATAGTCCATTAAGTGGGTTAATGGCTCTTCATTTTTCATAATAAAAATGGAGTATTAATTCGGGTCATTTACTAACCAACAAATATGATAATTATTCTGAATGGGCTGTCAAGTAGGAGGATCCAAGAAGCTGATTCATTTCCATTTTTGATACCTCCACCCTTCATCTCCCCCTTGCGCATGTATCTAGCCCAATATTTGAGACAATTCATGTTAGCCCATTAATCACCACAATTAAAAAGAACAAAATAGTCTCCTTTTCAATGTGGGATTAAATATTTCACTAACTCCCCATCTTTCATATTCACTCCCACATCTTTACATTTATGTTATAACATTTATTCATTTTAATTATTTAATATTAAAATTCTCCAACAGTTTCAATTGCAATGGCATAGTCATGATATATTTTTAACATGTGAGCATTGCTTCAAATGATTGTATGAGAATAAAAGGAATAAAAGGAATTATTTGTTGAAGAAGAAGCAAATGAAGAAGAATAATGCACTTGCAATAATGGTTTTGTAATATGAATATATATAATGAAACATTCATATACATGTTAAAAAAACAAATTTGTTCAACTGTGGGTTCCAGTTAGCTCAACTGGTAAAATCTCTGATGGTTGTATAAGAGATCTGGGGTTCAATCCCCGCCTACACCAAAAACTGATTGGTGTCTTGGTCTGATAATAAAGAGCTATTATCAGGAGCGGACGCCATAGGTTGAAACTCTCTAAAAAAACAAATTTGTTCAACATTGTGCTCTTTTAAAGTACTCTCTACCATAATTACAATATATGTTGGATAGTACACTTTCAAAGTTTCTTATTGAATTTTATTTTCTACTATATTTAGAAGTAAAGAAATGTTACCAATGAACAAAGCAAGGTTAAAATAAAGGAAGACATTATTAAATTGATTAGGTGGGAAATCTAGAATAAAATTTAATTTAATGGTAAATTCTAATTCTATTGAACTATCTTAGCAAAACAAAAAAAACAAAAAAACACTATTGAATTAGATAGTTTGCAGTATACTAGGAATCTCTAATGTTGTTTTAAGAGTGGAACAAATTCAGTTTTCAAAAGAATAAGTGGGGTGTATTTTGTTGTCGTGTTTAGTGTCGTGTCGATTAGGTCCTCTAAGGGACTATTTTTATGTATAGCTGTAGTTTTGAAAGTATATCTCAAAATGTCAAGTTATGTTTCTGTTGTAAAATTTTATTTTATTTTTTCTTTGGCATCTAGATTTGCTATCTAAAATGCACAACACTCTATGTTTGGGGTCGCTTCTAAATCTGTCTATTGACTATTAATACTTGCAATTTAAATCCCTCATGTATTGCACCCACCGCATCATTGTGCCCCTTCCATCAATATCTGTTAGAATCTTTGAATTGTGTCTGTGTCCTAATTAAGAGATACTTTAGTTCACAAGTATTTTACTTGAGATTATTTATATACACATTGATTTTTGAGTTTATGATGTTTACATGCTAAGTTTAATTCTTTAATGCATGTATGAATTTAGTTAGTTTGAAAGTAACAAACTGATATTAGTTGATTAGTGGCATTGCTAAAAATAATTTCAAAGAAATCTAGATTGGGTTCCCCTTTGAAACAGTTGTTGTTGGTGGCAAATTAGTTGATGATGTCTGTGATCAACTTAAATTAGAATCAGAATAGATGAAGAGTGGGGAAGTGAGGGAATGTCTATTTCTCTTTTATTTATTAGTGTTTTAATTTTTTTGGTTTCCTCTCTATTTTGTGTGTGTGTGTGTGTGTGTGTGTGTGTGTTTTTAAAGTAGCATTGGGACTTCACAATTATTGTTGTATGAAAATATGTGATTTTATTTAAGTTGCATTTTTATTTGCAAGTATAGAGAGCTGAATGCATGAAAATTCCCAACAAATCGCTTTGTAATATATGCCCACCGCAACATTTAGTTTAGTCCCTTGCAAACAATAGTTTCTTGCATCTATTATTTTATTTTTTTGTATGTTTGCTGGAAATTTATTTTATTTTATATTAAGGACATTGTAATATATAACTAGATTTTGTGAGAATAGTTTCATATTTTCCATCTAAAATCTTATTAGTGGTTTTGTTTATTTATTGATTGATTCTAACTCTGTCCATTGTATTTGTATCCAAAATTCAATTAACAATTTGAAGTTGTTTTGATAAGCTTGACATATTAACATGGGAAACCAACAGAGCAATTGTCATTGGAAATTGAAGAGTGAAAAAACAGAATGTTTTCAAAGTTTTTGTTGTAAGTTAAGGCTATGTTTTATCTCTATAAACCCAAAAATTATTATAAAAAAAGAAAAAAGAAAAAAAAGAAATCACCCCCAACATAAAAGGGCTTTAGTTTGTGGTTAATTTGCTTTGGGTTGGCGCTTTTGTGTGTTTTCAACGACATATGATGCTCACTATGTGCTTGATATTTTGTTTCTAGATGGACACCATTGTAACATATGATATGTATTTTTTAAATTCTATAAAAGATAATTGGAGTTAATTTTAAATGGAGTGATATTGTATTTTATAGATAGCATTCTTGTAAGTAGGACAAATGAGGGGCTGTACAACATGCCCTTGACGAATTTTGAATTTTAATGTATTCTTATATTAAGTTGATTGTTTTCTAATTCATAAAATGATCCCGTGCATTGTGTGGGTTAAACGCTAGTCTATATATTACTAAAAGCTGAAGCGTAGCAGTATTTAATACTGCTACTATCACGTTGCGCCACATCAACTGCCACGTCATTCTTTTTTTCTTTTCTTTTTTAAAATATAATTTTTCCTACAATTTTAAAATGGTTTTTACAATTTTCAGCCCTATAAATGCAGCCCACTACTTATTTATTTACTTCTATTATCACCCTATAATAAATCTGTATAATGAATCCAACCCACCTCTTATTTATTTAGTTCCACTATCAAGCCTAACCCAAAGTCTTTTCAGTTTAGTTTTAGGGTTTTGTGTGAGCATTTTCAGCTTAAAGGAAGAAAAAAACAAAACAAAAAAGACAAAACAATACGTTGAAACCTTTCAAGCTTTAGTTTTTTTTTTTTGTTAAATGTTATCCTATTGCGTTCTAAAGAATTAAATATAATATATAAAAATATAATATTATTCTATTACATAGCATGATTTGGATAAATTAGTATTTATTCTATTACATAGCATGATTTTTTAAAGTGCTCAATTTATATGTTAAACTATGAGACTTTACTAATTTTTATTTATTTTCTAATCCTTTGTGGTGGACAAAGTACTCTTAATAGTTGTATTAACTTTGCAATTTTATTTTAATTATTATTATTTTATAACAATGCATGTATAGAAATTTAATTCTTAGATTTTGCTAATAATTGTTTATTTGATAATATGTTTTGGGCAGCCAAAATTATAATTTCTACAAAGAAAATAACCTTAATAGATTATCAAAAACAAAATTTTATCCTAATATTGGTTCAATTAATCATTGTTAAGTTTTATTAATTTTCTTTAGTTTACTTTTTTTGGTGTTTTGGATTGTTCCTATATTACATTTATGATTGTTTCTATAATAAATAAAAATATAATTACGAAATAAATTACTCATTATTAGATTAGTTTAAATTGTAATTTTTTTTTTTTAATAAAACCACCATAAAAATAATTATCACGCGCAATGCGCGGGTTCACGACTAGTATATATAAAAGTAAAGACTTCATGTGAGAGTGTATGAGATCCTGCCACATGGTACCCTAATGTTGCATTTAGTATTTTTTACCTCTTTTCATTAAGTTTTTTTTACTGTTACCAAATAGATCATAGTAACTTATTTTTACTATTATATAAATTTATCATTTTTCACCCCCTTTTATTAAGTTTTTTTACAATTCCCCAATATATCATAGTAACTTCTTTTTTACTATTATATAAAACTAGTGTATGACCCGCACAATGTGCGGGCTAGTTAGTTTTATTTATTTATTTTGAATTAGGATACTCTTATTTGTTATTTATGGTAAAATAAATAAAACTCTCTTAACAAAGCTTGGCTTAGTTATTTTGCATCACTAGGGTGAACTTTTTATTTATCAAAACAAAAGAACCTTGAAAATATTTTTCTCAAAAGGTAAACAAAGAAAAAAATATATATATATATATATATTTTTTTTTTAAATCAAGCTAAATTATCTCGTATTCAAGCTTGCACGGCCCCCAAATCTTGCAAACAGAAATGGTACTTCTCTGTCTTTCTAACATTTTTTTTAGGAAATTGGGGAAAACAAATCTCTTAACTAATCGAAAATGTAAAGACCCACAGACTGAAAAGCTTAAAAATCATTACTTGCAAAGAAAATGAAACATGCCCATCAAACCAATATGCTCAAATTCCATATCCAATTTTGAAAGGCTTCCATATGGAACATTCTCCCCTCCCAAGTCAAAGATTAACTTATGACTAAATAGAAGTTTAGCAACTATATATTACAAATCAGAACCAAATCTTTCACAAATACCCACAGCAAAATTGCTTCTAACCTAAATACGTACCTTATTTACAAAAAAATTCAAATTATTTAAAATAAATAAATCTAACCCAAATACCTAAATCAAAACCAATCCAATCAAAATACCCATGATATTTAACACCTAAGAGATTAGTAGTTTACAAAAGAGATGAGATGAGTAGAGTATTAAGTCAACTACTAATGGCTAAACTTCATACCGTAAAAAAGTGTGAGAAAAAAATGTATTAAGTTAGAAAATTATTAAAACACAAAATAAATAAAAAAAATCCATTTTCAAAAGAAGATTTGCATTTAAATCATCATTGATCCAAGTATATTGCATATAGTATTACAAACCTTTTTAAGCCCTTTAAAAATTTCTGTAAGCTTTCTATAAATCTTGAAGATAGAAAAACTACTATGCACTGCAGTTATTGTCCCAAAAAAATGCATCTAAGACTTTGCTTTTGCCAACAAATTTCTATGTACAAAATATAAATGTCTACATTAAGCCAACAAGTCTCAGATGTCTTCCATCAATAACAAGGTAGAGCCCCTTTCTTAGAAACATCTCCCCACCAATCTTTATCATCACAGCTGTTATTTGCCAAGGTAGAGCCCCTTTCTTAGAAACATCTCCCCACCAATCTTTATCATCTATTGAGAAAATAATTCAAAGGAAAACTCTCAAAGATAAATATTTTAACTTTTTTTTTCCCTTTCAAATAAAGCTAAAACAAAGAGTTATTCGGCAACCTAGAGAACAAAAAGGTAATAACGATTTTAAGCAATTCCTATGAATTGGGGTTAGTTTGTATATCAAAAGAAAAATTATAAGTAAAACCACTGAAAAGCACAGGAGGTAGCATGTCAAACACATGTTTCTATAGGCCTCCCAAGCATCTTTGGTGTCTCTCTCCACATGGTGAACCAAAACAGAAACTCCTGCAGTAAAAATTCAAGGCATACATGTTAATTTGTTCTAAACAGGAAAAAACGAAACCCCTATTCCCAGCAAGAGTGAGTGAAAGTTTTGTCAAACAAATGGGGTCCATGTTTCAAATGGAAATGAAAAGAATGTTATTTGCTATGAATTTATAAACAACTCCAGACTCATTCTTACATTGTCAAACAAATGGGGTGCATATATACTTCATCTTGTGGAGAATTGTGCTAACAAAAAAAAAAAAAAAACTCAGGGGGAAACGAATAAAATTGCAGAGAGGGGTGAACCTTAGTGAGAATCATATCCAAAGGATGCCCTTGCTTTTGAATCTCCTATCTCTATAAGAAGGTTCCATAAAAATTTTTTTTAACTATCTTTCATCAATACCTATTAATGATTTTTTTCACTTTTCATTATTAAACTTTGAATCAAATTGTAAAGTAATAGCATATTCTACTGCAATAATGTTATTATATGATTTTCTTTTGCAATTGAATATTAGACATATAAATATGTGAATGCATTTAAAATCCGCTGAAAGAATATTCATGAACATTTTATAAGAAATAAAAGAAAAGAATTTTGTATTAACGAAACTATTCCATAACAAAGACAACATTTTTGCTAGTAATTATTCCAAAATTACCTGCATCACTATGTTTCAAAACTTTTTGGAAAAGAAACCGTAAAAATTTCTTTGGTTGTCCCTGTTCAATCAAAACAAACACAAAGATCATCACTATTAATAGAACTAAAAGATCAGCAACCATTTCCAATAGCTACACTTCAAACATCCATCTGTATGTACAACATTTGATATGGCTTTAAAAATATATTCATTACAAACATGACATGCCCCAGGAAATCATTCATGCTTAAAGCACATACTTATTCTTATTGTAAACAGATATGGATATCATAAGCATGTTTTAGGCTAAATTGAAATCATGAAAACAAACCAGATATTGATGTGAACCATTTGGTGTTATTCAAAGTATGTCTACCAAACCACTTATAGAAATGCAAGTTTATATATCAAATCCTATTTTTTGTTACATGGTACATATTTAGATGATCACATTCTTCAATCATATTTACTCTCTTAGTTCTAAAGGGTCTTCTAACAGTCAACAAATCCAAACAACTAAAGGGCTATGATTATGGAATAAAAATTTAGTAGAAAGAAAATTAGAAAAATTACTCAAGGTGAAAATTAGTACCAACTGAAGTTAAATTTTAGTTAAGTCAGGCATACCTTTACTATTTCCTAGCCCAAGATGAATTTGGCTTCAAGGTTCTCATTTTGGATGAAATTTACAAATAATGAACCAATTGATTGTTAAATCTTATAGTAAATAACAATTTGAGCTATTTTCTTGATCCTACTCCTGAATGAGAAATAAATACTATCAATCTAAATTTATGGGTTTATATAACGACATACCAAATCAATCAAAGCATCCATCACGCCTCCAACAACAACACCAGCAATTATGTAGCTACTTAAGCCTCCAACAGTTGCACCAACATCAATTATGCAGCAACTTACGTTGAGCATTATTGCCACCAACCATGATCATTGGTTTAGCCATCATAAATCCTGAAAATTAGTCTCATTCTAGTAACAACCCGAACATAGAAAATCATTGCATCAAATCAAATCATTGCCAAACTCAAGGAGAATATTATGCAATAATAAATCATTACAGATCATATTTAACTTGAGCATCAAAAATTTCCTTGTACCTTGTATAATCCTACTTGTATAGCTATAAGTAAATATCAATGACAATCATTCCAATTTGGAGAATTATTTCCAAAAACCTTGTACTTTGATTTTTTATATTATACATAGTTTGAGTTGGTATATGGCAAGATAATTCTTTGCCAAAAGCACATAATTAGAGAAATACCATACCATATCATAAGCTTTTTGGAATCCAGCAGGCAAATCCATCATTGTCCTCTGCCATTCATTTGACACTGCATCTATGAATTTATGACCAAAAAGCTGATAAAAGGCACAAAATTATTACTACATCAAAACATACTAATATTAACAGCACTCACAAACATCTTTAAAATAAAATAAAAAAATAAAAATAAAAAAAGCACCCAAAAAACATTTAATCTACTAAAGAGCATATTTAAGAATTATAACCTCCTCAATAAATTTCTGTCTCCTGAATAGGCCTCCGCCATCCCCTTCATCACCATCATCAAAGTCATCAAAGTAATCATCTTCATCGCCATCGACATCACCACCACCATGAGTTATTTTCTTTCCAATATCTCCACCACCTCCCCCAATTGCAGTCTGGAATTCCAAAAGTATTAGTCATGTTGCCCAAGATAATGAACAATTCACATCACAATATGTTTAAACCAAATTGAAGCAGTAACTTTCAGTTAATTGGTTAAAGGAATGCAAAACCACAAATCTGAGTACTTAGACCTAGATCAGCACCCAAGTCACAAATAAAAGATCAAATCTATAAATATGTTGGTTCCCCCTAAAATAATATCTACATTCCTCAGAACGCTGAGAGACAAAGCCTAGGTAGTTGATCTTCTATGGTGTTTCCCTGGAAAAAAGAAACACAGCGGAAAACATATTAGGAATTGAAATCTATAATTGCAGCAAACCCTAATTAGAAACCCCCAAATCCCAAAATTAATAACAACCCCCAAATCGAAAATCTAGTAATTTTCCCAGTGTTCTTGTTTGTTTTCTCAATTTCCTACAAACATTTGAGCCTCAAAGTTATTTTGGAAACAAAAACCACAAATTATTCATAAGCAAGTAGATTAGGACAACAACAACAAAATAGGAAGAGAGTAGTGAAGATTGAGGATTCAAGGTGATCTTACCAACGATCTGATATGTACCCCGGTGAAACTTTTGAGCAAAACAGGCCAAAGGGTTTTGTTTTCAGCGGTGGGGAAACCGATAGTGATGGTTCCAGAAAATTCTCTTTTAAGCTATTGGGTTACAGTTCCGACGAACTCTGTTCTCTTTCCTTTTGATTGCAATTTACTAATTTAAGCGGTTTGTTTTCTTTTATACTAAAGGCTATCAAAAGGTGTTTTAACGTTGCCAAACAGATCAAAAGGTGTCTTCCAAATCAAAACCCCAACCAAAAAAAAAAAAAAAATTATGAACGCAAATATTAGAAAACAGGGAAAGGCTTAATGATATCAAAATAAATCGAAAATTTGAGAAAACAAACATTTTCATGGAAAACCCAAAAGCCTGAAACAAAAAGGAATCAAAACCAAAATCAAATCTAAACCTTTCCAACAAAAAAACTCAATAAAAAGTAATATTTCATAACCAAATCTAAAAAAATAGAGAAAAACGTACCGGAGCCGGTTCTGAAGATCTGATGGTGGCAGATATATAGCCTAACGGTGTTAATGCCCATAGATTTTTCTTTCTGCTTGCACCAGTGCTCTAAGTCTGGTGAGGGAACGGAGAACTCTCTCTGCCTCTCCATTTTTCTGTCTCTCTTTTCTCTCTCTCTCCTTTCTCCGTGAAGAAATCTTTTTTACTTTTTTCTTTTTTTCTTTTTTTTTTTTTGTGTGTTTTAAGCTGTTAGTTTCTTTTTATACCAAGAGGCTCCCAAACAGTGTTTTAACAAAGTGAATCATTGTTTTTTTTTTTCATTTTTTCTGAACGCACCGTGCGGGTTTTTTAAGTTTAAATTCTATACATGTCATTTTTTGAAGTGGCTATTTTTCCTAACGTGTCAACACCTCGTTAAAAACTTCTGTTTTTATATATTGTATTAGATATGGGCTGTTCTTGACAATTAGACCAATTAGACCAAAAGTTATTCATCACAAAATGGACTACCTTTTAAAAGTAGACCAAACCTTATGAAAAACTCAAGCCTAGTTATTACCTTACATATTATGACCCAAATTTGACCCTTCCCACGTGTAAATGAAAGCAAAAACTCTTACCTTCTTACAAACTCTCTTCTTCCTCCCCCACATATAGATGATACTTCTAGAAAATCTCATTCTCATGAAACCATGTCTCCATTTTCCCCCAATTTCAATTCAATGTGCTTTTGTCTATTAATAATGTTTTATGCAATTTATGCAAACAAATTCTTTGTCATCAACTAGTGCAACAAATATATATATATATATATATATATATATATATATATATATAAATCTTGAGATCCTTGAAGTTGCTAAATTAATTAACAAGTGCATATTTCTAAAATTTATAATAACAAAAAGTCTAATAAATAGCATATACTATCTCACTAAATGCCATTAACTTAATATTTTCTTTAAAAAAAATTCATTGATAGGAATGGTAAAAAACATAATACTATACAAGAAATATCAAAAATACATGCAAAACAATTATCATAGGAGGATTTATCTTTAAATAATATGAAGACAAAAGTAGAGATAAAATGCATTGAATTAGATCCTATGAAACATGTTTGTTAATTATTTCAAACTAGTGTATGACCCACACAATGTGCGGGTTAGTTTTATTTATTTATTTTGAATTAGGATACTCTAATTTGTTATTTATGGAAAAATAAATAAAACTCTCTAATTTATAGGTATGGTATCTTAAAATTTTAAAGAAGCTCTATTAATATGGTATTACAATTTTCACTTATTTTATGAAGTTAACAAAATAAAATGAAGTTATGATAATTATTTTAGAATACCTGGAATCACTCACTTGAAGTGTCAATGCTAGGTTTGTAATGCCCTTGATAATAACAACCTTCAATCTTCTATACAATCCAATCCTTAATACATATTGGGTTACACCTCACCCATATAAGTAATAACCACTAACCATATATTAATAACCGCTAACCATATACCAAAGTATATGGTAAACTTCATTCTCAAAAAGAAAAAAAGTAAACTTAACAAATTTAATATTGTGTTTTATTTTTAGGACCCAATATATAATGATTGTTAATTTTTTTAAGTGAAAGAATAAATAAAAAGAGTGATTAGATTCTTATTAAAAATAAAAGCTATAAAATGGTCTTAGTGTAAATAAAGATACATATTGGGTATTTTGTGAAGCATGAACCTTCGAAGAAGGTTCCTATTAAATTACTTTTACTATTCCCAATCCCATCCATGATTGAGATTTATCTCACCTCTACTATTCTTATAAAGTTACTTTTCCTTTCCTCCTTATTCTTCTTCAGTTCTTTACTTCTTCCTCATTAGTGAGCCCCTGTGAACTCCCTTCACATCTTTTTTTTTTTTCCCTTTTCACCATACTTTTCTGCTAACATTTTTAAGTTTCAGTTTTTTCTTTTTTTAATAATCATTCAGTCTCATGAAAAATAGCACATGAAAATATTCTCACCTTTCAACTGGCTGCAGTAAATTCAACAACTTTCTTGCCAGAGTAAATTATTCTTGAAGAGCAAAACATTAATTCAAAACTTCTATCACTTTTTGTAGGGAAAAAATGGTTCAAAAGGTAAATATAAATTGAGAGAGGTTTGGAATGGAAGATGGCCATTGTAGTTAATTTCGCAACTACCTAAGATCACGTTGTTTCGGATTTCTATTAATTGGCTAAAAGAGTTATAGGTAGTGTTTATTAATAAAAGTTGGCAGACAACAGTCCGCTTAAGTCTTTTTTAAATGTAACAGTTCCTAAAGCATTTTTCTTTCAATGGCGAAGGAGTGCAATACTTGATTTTTTAAATCCTGAAGACGTGAAAGGCACAATGTTTCGCTTTTTATTCCATGTTTTTGACTGGTAGCGTGGCAGATTTTTAAGTGGGATTTTTTCCTAAATGTCACAACCTCCTTAATTGCAGGGAAAGGTTTCTGCTATTATATATAGTAGTTAGTCGCTAACCTGTGCGATGCACAGGATTATATAACTCTTATCTATATATGCTTAGGGAGGATCCAAACGGCCAGAATGAGATTTTTTTCATTGCCATTAGCATTGAAGTACTTAAAGATACGCTCACAGGTACCTTTTGCATTTCATAAAATTCTTTTTTTTTTCAATAGAGGCTCACCAAAATTGGAAGTGACACAATTTTTTATTCAAAGTCATTTACAAAGTAACAATTTTGTATAAAAATTTGCAATATATATGCACTGCCATAAGTGCAAAGGAAGCTAAAAACGCAATATATATACACACTACCATAAGTGCAAAGCAAACTAACTATGCAAGAGTAATTTTTTGAGCATGGATTTAGGAGGCACAGATCCTGGCCGTCCAAATGATCTCTGCCACAGCAATGACCTTGATTATCAGCTAAGGCTATTTAATCCATTCCGCATTCTCCAAATACTCGTATATAAAATTGGAGAAAGATAATATTTGAGTTCAAAATCCCAATTCTAACAAAATTACATATGAAACAACAATGAACTCAATTCAAAACAAAGCAAACAATGAAACAATATAATAAAAACTCAACTTTGAGGCACTGTTCTATTTAAACTAATTTCAATCTGAAATTTAATCCATATCAATCAAAGGAAATTGAAATTTAAAAAAGACCATATCTATAAATGTAGAAGATGTAATGCCTTGTCATATACTGTCTTCCAAAACAACTTTCTTGTAGCTTCATGTAGATCTGAAACACAAAGAGAATTAAAATATCCTTAATTTTCATGGGTCAAATAATTTGGTTAAGAATTAGAACACAATCACTTATTTAACAAATAAGGGCAAAAGATCACATCACTGTGAATAAGGTATTATTCTTCTAAATTTGAAAATTAATTAATTGGTGGCATGCATGTTATGACATAGGCAAATAGTTGCCATGATTTAGAATTCTTAAGCAAATCTAAATATCCCCAAAAAGCATATATTAATCTCCAAAAGACATAAGCACATCATTTACCAGTTTGGACAACTATATTAATAGACAAAAATTTCCCCAAAGCTAAAGCTGATCTAAAAAACAAAAAAAAAAAGAGTAATTCTACAGTACCCCCCCAAAAAAAAGGGGGGTACGGTACCCACTAGTAGGTAACCTGCTACACCAGGTTACTTTTTTCTCACATTTAACAGTTCCATTATGACATTATGCAGTTCTAACATCACATGTGACAGTTCTTTTCTCACATTTGGTGGTTCCCTTACTTTTTTCTCACATTTGACGGTTCTATCCTCACATTGTGCAGTTCCAATATCACATGTAACAGTTCTTTTCTCACATTTGGTGGTTCCTTTACTTTTTTTTTTCACATCTGATGTTTTCATCCTCACATTGTGCGGTTCCAACATCACATATGACGGTTCTTTTGTCACATTGGGTGGTTTTCTTACTATTTTTCTCACACTTAACGGTTCCATCCTCACATTGTGTAGTTCTAACATCACATGTAACAGTTCTTTTCTCACATTTGGCAGTTCACTTACTTTTTTCTCACATTTGACGGTTCCATCCTCACATTGTGTAGTTTCAACATCACATGTGATAGTTCTTTTCTCACATTTGGTGGTTCCCTTACTTTTTTTTTCTCACATTTGACGGTTTCATTCTCATATTATGTAGTTCCAACATCACATATAACAGTTCTTTTCTCACATTTGGTGGTTCCCTTACTTTTTCCTCACATTTGACGGTTTCATCTTCACATTGTGCAGTTCTAACATCACATATGTCAGTTCTTTTGTCACATTATGTGGTTCCCTTATTTGTTTCTCACATTTGACGATTTCATTCTCATACTGTGCGGTTCCAACATCACATGTGACAGTTCTTTTGTCACATTGGGTGGTTCCCTTACTTTTTTTCTCACACTTGACGATTCCATCCTCACATTGTGCAGTTCCAACATCACATATGACAGTTCTTTTGTCACATTTGGTGGTTCTCTTTTTTTTTTTTTTTTTCCACATTTGATGGTTCCATCTTCATATTGTGCAGTTTCAACATCACATGTGACAGTTCTTTTGTCACATTGGGCGGTTCCCTTACTTTTTTCTCACACTTGACGGTTCCATCTTCACATTTTGCAGTTCCAACATCACATGTGACAATTCTTTTCTCACATTTGGTGGTTCCCTTATTTTTTTTTTCTTACATTTGACGGTTCCATCCACACATTGTGCAGTTCCAACATTACATGCGACAGTTCTTTTGTCTCATTTGGTGGTTCCCTTATTATTTTCTCACATTTGACAATTCCATCCCCACATTATGCAGTTCCAACATCACATTTGACAATTCTTTTCTCACATTTGGTGGTTCCTTTATTTTTTTCTCACATTTGACGGTTCTATTATCACATAATGTAGTTCCAATATCATATTTGATAGTTCTTTTGTCACATATAGTGGTTCCTTTATTTTTTTTTTCTCAAATTTGATGGTCATGTGACAATTCTTTTGTCACATTTGACAATTCTTTTGTCACATGTGACAGTTCTTTTCTCACATTTGGTGGTTTCCTTACTTTTTTTTTATCACATTTGACGGTTTCATCCTCACATGTGATGTTGGAATTACATAATGTGACAGTTCCATTGTCACATTAAGTTGTACCAACATTACATATGGGCGTAGCAAACCCAAACCAACCCCACCAAATTACCTAATAATCGAAGAATATATATATAACAAAAATACTCCTAAAGTCTCTAAAATTCCGAAATACCCTTAAATATACAAAAATTACCAAAACGCATTCTAACAATTAAAAAATTACCAAAATAACCCCGAAACTCTCAAAAATTATTGGGATATCCTTAAAACCTAAAAAATGACCGAGATGACCCTAAATCTATAAAATGACTGAAATACCCTCTAAACCTAAAAAAAAAATCAAAATACCCTTAGATACAAAAAAAAAAAAAAAAAAAAAAAAAAAAAAAAAAATCCTAAATGACCATGAAACCTAAAAAATGACTGAAATGACCTTGTAACTTAAAAAGTGATAATAATGCCCTTAGAGTAAGGCCTAAAAAATGCCCGTAATGCACCTTAAAATTCAAAACCACTCAATTTGGCCATGTTAGAGTGATATCTTGGATTTTTTTTAGTGATTGTAAAGATATTTTGGTCATGTTAGAGATTTTCAAGACAACTTGGTGATTATTGACTTCTCATGAGTATTTTAATCAAACACATCTCAACTTTTTTGGTGTTTTTATGGTGTTAAATTTTAGATTTCAAAATAACTACATTTCAAAATAATTTTAGATTTCAAAGTCTACCAAAATGCAATGTTATCAATAGTTAACAATTACATTCAATTGTTTTTAGTAAACATGAGCACTCCTAGCCAACCTCACACGGGCAACATCACAAATCTAATTGTCAACTACATTGCATGTGTGCATACAACACATACATTTGTAATCATGATTCATGAATAATACAAATTCAATCTCCCTTTCAATAAAAGAGAAAATTCACTAAATTGTAGCATTTTTCAGAAAATTCAGTCATCAATTTATACAAGTCATTGTCATTTGAGTGATCGAAAATAATCATGTAGTGGAATATTTCTAGCATTTTCTATTATTTTGGAACATTGCTCATTTTCTTTTGAAAGCACTAGATTTGATGCCAACTTGTATCGTAAACGTTCCGACCAATTCTCCTACAAAAAGTAGACACTGACACACTGTTGATAAAGAAGCAGTAAAAGCAAATTATGTGAAAACTATAAAATAAGTGAATATATAATGAATTGCGTGAATCTTACTAATAAATTAAAAATGATCCAAGTGGTGGTGTAAAATAGTAAAAAGTAGGTTTTTTTTTTTTTTTGTGTGTGTGTGTGTGTGTGTAAAATAGATGAGATCTTTTAGAAGAGTTGATGCAGTTGCTCTAACATCACATTTGACTGTATTTTTTTCACATTTGGTGGTACTTTAATTTTTTTATCACATTTGACAGTTCTATTGTCACATTGATATAAAGAAACCAAGAACCTAACATTCTAATATTTGGTTTTTTAAGTAATAATTAAAATGTTAACAATGAATTGTCCAAAAATATACACAAACCTTAAAATTAACAAAATCACCATGGAAATTATAGAAGTCTAAAAATAGTCCAAAAATCTTTAAAATGAAATAAATATTTGAAAAAAAAAAAAAAAAAAAACCCCACAACCTTGAATATGACTGAAATTCTTTAGTTAACAGATAAAATGATTGAAAAATTGACCGAACTATCCCTGAAACCCTAAACTAACCGAAATACCCATAAACTCTTAAAGTTTCAAAAATGAGTAAAATGCACTTTAAACTTTCAAAATTAATAAATTAAAAAAACACTAAAAAATTAACAAAATTGCCCTAAAACACTAAGAATGAAGTAAACATCCCTCAATCATTCAAAACATGACTAAAACACTTACAAACTTTGAAAAAAAATAATAGCATTAGAACCACTAAATTTGATAAAATTTTATGGTTTTGTAATCAAAGACTACATTTTAATAAAATTTTGTTCATAATAGGATCATGTTCCTCTATTTTCGATTCTCCTGGATCAAATTTTGATTGTAAAACTGGATAGGCATCTATGGAAGACTTGATATGTAATCCTTGTTTTCAAGAGAATAAAAGTCATGTGGACACTTTGATATAATTCATCTTTTTAATTCAATCCTCAATTTTAAAACTTGATCCAATCATATTCATACCTAAAGAACTACATTTAGACTATACAAATTTAAAATGCAATAGGACTCAGAAGACTAATTACAAAACTCATTCACAATATGTTATTTGCAAAACAAAATTTTATACATTCTATATATTCATCAACACAAGATTAACTACAACATAAAGTTGCAACAACTTGCTCAGTGATTTGATAAGAATAGCTAGGATACTTTTCTCAAAATATGTATATCAGTGAAGATACAATACTTGGAAACAAATAAATCAAATTAGATCACCCTATGGATAGTAATCTCACCCACTCCTGAATCTTTAATTTATACTTACTACAATATCTTTTGTGGTTGTTTTTGTTTTTGTTTTTTTCTTTTGTGTATTCCTTTTTTACAAGCAATAGTGTTTCAATCATCTCGCCCTCAAGATGGTTGTTGTCCCTATCATTAGACTAGGCTACCCTAAAGCAATGGGGAGGTGCTTGTGCTTGTTCTTTTACCTACACTCCCCATGAAAGTAGTGCAAAAGTCTTGGTAAAACTGAAATATATATAAGAAACTAAACAACAATAACAACAAAAGGCAAAGAAAATTTAATGGCCCAAATTTGTTGGACATCTTTTTTAGTTGCAACTGTAAATACCTATCTAGGAAACAAAAGCTATAAATACATTTCTGATCATTTCATCGATGAGCCAATATATGAGTGATGACATAGCTCCTCGATGCATGATGTTCTATAAAAGAAGTTGAAACAATTTTGATTAAGGTAATGAAAATTGCAAGATTGGTGCCAAAATTTGACACTCCAGATTTAGTGAATGTACAAGTACAACTATAAGCATTCAACTGTTGTCACCAGAAACAAGATGCACAGCAGGCTACCTATTATTTTTTCCTACAAAACTCATATTTCCCAACAATTGAACTGGAAAAAAAGAACAAAATTTAGTAAGATATTCATCACCCTCAAGCTTGAAATGGATGCAGTAGAAAAGAAACAAGTACAAAAATTGCAGCAGACCAAAGCCACCAATTTGAACTTCCTTAGCTTTGGCATTTGAGCAAAGAAAAGTGTGACACTCAAAATGAGTCATGAATTATCAGAGCATCATAGCTGCTGATCAAGAAACGGGTCTTTAGGAGATCCCCTGGGAGATCCCAAGTATTCTGAAACATTTTTAACATAATTTTTCAACCAGGAGGTGCTGCCAGTCAACCATCTAGTATGAGTCTGTTCTTGCATTTCAAGCATGCTTTTCCTTTCTTCCTCCACCAGTATATCTAGCCACCTCTTAGCCATGGAAACTTTGATAGCTTCAACCCCTTCCTTGACAACCTCCACTGGTGGGATTACAAGAGGATTTTGGTCCAGACTGAGTTTGGTCAAATTATCAAGCGGACCAAATGTCTCAGGAAGAGCATTTCCCTCTGCTAACCAAAAAAAAAAAAAAAAAAATTGAACACCACACTAACAAGAACCTAAACCCCCTGATCATCGAAAACATAGCCATAACAAGTTTGGAAAAACCGAATCCCTATGAAGCATTTCAACAAGCACTTTATGTGCCACTTGAAAAGAAATAACAAAATTAGTACCTCTTCTGCACAGAAGTATTGCCAACGTTGTGGTACAATGAAATTTAAGAGCGAAATCGAAAAAAATTATCTAAAACAAACAAAGAAATTAGGGTTTTATTTGATCCTTACCTTAAAAATCAAAAGATTTGATCCTTTAAGAAACTTCGGCGGTTGGTAAATGGGGATACTGACGATATGACAGTGAAATTGATGGACATAAGGAAACCATTTGAGAAGAAGGAATCTGGGTTTTTTAAGAGAACGCCAGAGAGGGAGGACAGGAGAAGGCTGGGGAAGAAAAACACCACTGTTGTTTTTTTATTTTTTTGGCATTTATATGTTTACTTGGTCTACCGGTAATAGGTTTCCCACAAAACTTAAATTAACGGTAAAGATTAAAGCAACATAATTTTAACGACTGAGATTTATGTGGGTACCATACCCCCTAAAAAAAATAGGGGGTACTGGAGAATGACCCAAAAAAAAATAGTGATAGTGATAGTGATGGGAGATACTTCCAGTTATAGTGATGGTATTAATTATTAATATTCAAGCAATAACATTAATTACCAAAATACAACAACAATCCACAGAATAGCAAAAACACAATAAATAGAAAAACACATCCATAAAGGGTAAGGCCACAACCACCATCACTACCAACAACAACCCATTACCTTAAATTCACACAACCAAATCCACAAACACATTTCAGACAAAATACATCAACTACATATTCACACCATCACTCCCCCAGAACACAAAAACAATCCACCAAATAACAACTTAATTCCTAGAAATTGAAATAGAAACAAACCTAGATGCACAAATGAATAAGTAACACTAACACATTATATATACTTGCATTGAGGTTTCTAATGCTCGGCAACCTCCACATACTATGCCATTAATAGTCTTTTTTTTTTCTTTTTTTTTTTCTCTATTTTACAAACACAAAACCAAATACTGTGGTTGCATCCATTATCTCTCACTTTCTTTTAGCATTTACTTCATCTATAGTTCACATAGAAATCTCAACTATGTTGCCACAATCCATTAAAAAAACATTATTAATCATGTAAAATTGTAATGAAGTCCATATATTACCTTGTAGAGAGGTACATAATAGTCACATATCCAACTTTAGAAGATCTATACATTGCTATAGATTCTGCAATTTTAAGCACAATCTATATTAGTAGGAAATTATCTAAAATTCAAATTGAATTAAACAATTTTTTTCAGAGAGAAAAAGAGAGAGGGAACATGTGATACTAATGAATCTTCCACGTACTTAATGGGACTATATTAGTTGCTATCATCCAGGTTCTTCACACTTATAACTGCAGAATGAATCAAGACTTTTGGTTGTTACATTTTTAAGAAGTGTAAGTGTTTGTTCGTAGATTCCAGCCACTGTTGCAAGGGTACTCTTAACTGATAAATTAGGAAGACGACCACTTTTATTGTTAAATATGGAAAAGGATATATTTTTGAGGCAATAATTTACATCATCAATTAATTGTTAATGAAGTCATGATATGTGCTTCAGTTGCTTCCTTTTAGGCTTGTCGATCTTGTTTCAGGTTTCTCCCAAATCCAAATTTTCTATATCCTTATTTTCAACTCTTTTCTATTGTTGTTAGTAAAAGAATCATCCTTGAAAAAAGTA
Organism: Quercus agrifolia; assembly: GCA_029955455.1. Taxonomy (NCBI): domain Eukaryota; kingdom Viridiplantae; phylum Streptophyta; class Magnoliopsida; order Fagales; family Fagaceae; genus Quercus; species Quercus agrifolia. The sequence goes on along the minus strand of JARQAD010000007.1, from coordinate 38,496,311 downwards.
AGTTTATTATGAGCAAAACCTCCACCAGTAGAGCTCACTCCCATTTTGGCGTATATTGGCATAGTGGTAACACAATTTCTATGTCTAAGATTCTGTATCTTTTCCATACATTCTTAAAATGCCACTTAAAATATGGCAATCTAAAGCGGTTTAAGTTTCCTATATTCTTATTCAAACACTTATGGCGTAAATATTAGTACCTTACAATACATCCGACAATCTTCTTGGACTCAAAGCCCTTTTATTGACTTTGCCTATGGCCAAAATCACTGGCATAGAAAGTATTCAATTTCTTGTGACATCTAAGTATGCCTATGGTTGTAATCATCGGCATGGAAAAGTATGCAATTTCTTGTGCTTCTTTTCCATTGTATTATAACTTGATTCTTAAAAGAAGAAAGGACCTTAATACCTCTTGGTCATTAAAAATTTCCACTAATTTTGTGCCAAGATGTTAAGTAGTAGTAGTGCAAATTAAGTGACTAATATGTTCACTATTTAACACCACACCACACTCAAGGGTATTGTGCAGCTTACTCCTAATCAAATCGTCAGTTTTTTTTTTTTTTTTTTTGGGTGGTATTCATTAAAAAAAAATAATTAAAATGAGACACCTGTTCAGCAATCTTGAACAACCATACTAACCAACCAAAACCTTCAAAAAAAAAAATCGCCACAAAATCCAAAATAACACAGCCCCAACATAACATTTCACAGTTGATCATATAAAAACCCAAAGATTATATTGCCCATTGAACTTGTTTATTGTTTCTTAATGTACAAAACTAACTAAAGTTTACAATGCCCATATAATAAATATAGAGAGGGAAAACAAATGCAAAATAAATACAACAAAAAAAACCATTTAAAAAACCAAAACAACATACCTATAATCAAAACCGAATCAAAGAATCCCAGGAAATAGCAAGTTTACTAATGCGACCTAGTATTGGGAATTCAACAATTCCCAAGGTCTCAGCCCTCTATAAGCCAGGAAAACATGATGTGAAATTAGCTGTAATGAAAATATGGTCACGTACACCTTAACCTTAGCACTATATAAAATTGTAACAAAAGAAACAAAGAAATGATTTAAAAATAAAAAAGAACAAAGCAATAAAAGGTAGGACTAATATAACCAAAGAGAATAAATTTACTATGAAATTATGCATTGATGATGAGGGAAAAACCCCAATGAATGAACGGAGATAAAAAAAAAATAAACATAAAAAGGTAGAGGAAAGTAACAAACCTTGGAGGTTGACAGTTTTTAGACCCCTTAAACAATTGATTAAACCTAGGTAATTAGCCAAGTTGTTACTTAGTCCAATTAAACAAGTCTAAGTTATCACAATAATAAAGATCAAATCATGCAAAGCAGCGGAAAATAAATAACACACGATATAATCACCCAGGAAACCAAACTGGTAAAAACCTGGAGAGGATTTGACCTAGCTATCCTTAAGGTAAATCTGAATCCACTATCTTGAAAGAATCGAAGTTCATACAAAAGGACTTACAAGCACCACCGCTCGCCTTCCTAATGCTACCAACCAATAGAACTTACTGACACGACCACGTGCAAGCTCCGAATCCACGGACTCCTTCTTTCTTGGATTCTCCACCAAATACAAGCACACCCGCTTGTGTTTTCTTTAAGCTTCAATGGCAGCAACTGAATTGATCATCAAGGCGTAGATAAATCTTCTCCTTGAAAACCCTAAGTTTATGTGAAGGAAACCTCCTCAAAGATCTCACAAGAGATTCACCATAAACCGCAATATGAGCAACCAAGTCCTTAGAGAGCTTTTGGGTACAAAACCCTAAAATATAAAAGGAGGCACACTCTTTTCTCTCTAAAAAACTTATAAAAACGTTTTAGGGTTTTCCTTATATATAGGAGTGTTTTACTTGAACCCTAATACGTTTAAGTAGAGTTTGGGCTGAACTGGAACTCTACAGAAAAATAAATCTGTACGTGGTTCGATCGATTGAGTCCAATTTTCGATCGATCGAGCCTTGCAGATTTAGTCCAATAAGTTCTACAATCACTCGATTCCAATTTTACAAATAAACATACTTTGAGCAAGCTTAAACCTAGACTCTATGTTTTGATCATGGTTTGCCAACATAATACAAATTGAAGTTCTAATACATTAGTTCCTAAAGTCTTAGAACCTAACAATCTCCCCCTTTGGAATTCTATAACAAAACACATCACAAACATGAAATGCTCAAAGTTACAAATAGCCCAAATACAACTCAACCTAACTACTATCTATCAGTTGCAAGTGTAGACAACAGCACCACTGAATCAACCTGTATATTTCCTGAAACACTAAACAAAACGCATAAACGCATGTGTGGAAAATAAAAACAGGAAAACAAGAAAACAACAAATATGCAAACTAACTCTCCCCCTAAGTTATATACAACAAAACATACTTGTATTTTCCACTATCATAAACAATCAATGTATCTCCCCCTAAACAAAACAAACAGGATTCCCACCCATAGTTCATCCAGATCTCCCCCTTTTTGTCACGTATTGACAAAGACAACTCAATAATAAGTAAACATACGCAATAAAGGATAAGAGAAAATAGATAATTAAGGGAAGACAAAACAATTCAACTCTATAGAAAATAGAGACAACTCCCCCTATGAAGAGAAACAACTCCCTCTAAGAACAACAAAGGTTAAAAAAAAATTTCCCCCTATAAAAATAGGAAAAACAAAACAAGTTGTGGGAAAAACAGTGTTAGGGAAAGTTTAGGAGGTGGGAAAAAGAAAGACACAAACCAAGTTTTAAAAAAAACTAAGTTAAGGATACACATGAAGAAAAATATTCTCTCTTTCAATAAATGCAAACTTGACACTATGTGACCCATAAACAGTTGCATGAGTAGAGAAAATATTTGCACATTGATTATCCATCATATCTCTTAAGAAAAATATTTTCTACAGCTCACACATAAAAAAGGCATATACTAGAAAGTACATAGCTCAAAAATTAATCAATCAATTTTTTTGATTAAGTTGAGTACCCAATGTAGCAAAGTGTATGCATGTTATGTGTGAAAACAATGAAAGATATGACTGCAAAACTGCAAGATGGATACAAAAACAATGCAATGCATGTGAATCCTAAACACAAATGATGCATGTACAGATTAAATGACATGATGCATGAGCTAAGGCAGTAAATTAAGTTCAAAATAAGTTCAAACTCACAAAATTGGCTTGAACATAGAGTTTCTAACTAAAACCCCAAAAAAAAATTTTAATCACTTGTTAATTTTTCAAAATAAATTGACCAATTGACCATTACACAAATTAGAAAACTAATTAGAATGATCAATTACATCAAAACAACAAGCCAATATCATCAATTTCAACCCAGATCTTCCAAAATCAAGACTTTCAATCAATTTGTCCTCAAAGCACAAGCATTAAACACATTTTGCATTAAAATCAATGAACTTTTAATCTTGGATGGCCACAACAAAATCACACACAATATAATGTACCAAGTTTAGCAAAGAGTAACTTGTGTAGTGTGTGCAACTAGCAAAAGCTTGAGATACATGTGAGGTGATATGTGAATAGCAATCAATCACAAAATCTACAAAATTCATCACATAGAATTTAAAAGAGACTATCATCTAAAGAGTTACATCATATAACTCTCACATCTCCTAGAACATAAGCTTGCAATCATGTAAGTTTCTTGAATTTTGCCTCATAATATACACACCAATTTTAATTAAGTGATTTGGCATTCAGCCTAATAGTACACACCAATTTTTAATTTAAGAGATTTATCATTTAAACCGAGGCTTCACCTTATGTTCTTTTTGTGCATGTGCTACACTTTCTCGAGCACAAAATCTTATGATATGCACTAAGGTGTTCATGATTGGCTAGTGCACAGTGGTGAGATGTTATTTATGTCTTTCTCAAAAGGGTCAAGTCCGACAGTCAAATAACATGTGACTTCAAGATTAAGACAAAGTGATAAACACCATAAACATCTTTCCCACACAACATGCACTACAAAGTTTCACCTAGTCAAGTGCAATAAATAAGCTCATCAACGCTAAACAAGGTACATAAACTTGTTATGTAAAGATAATATGGCCAATCCTTGATTATAAATCCAAGATGTGAAATACAAAACAAAAAAATCTTTTTGGTTTTAAAAACTATATGACCAAAAACAAAAAAAACACATATTATGCTAAATGAACAATGCAAATGCAATGCATGACAGTACTTAACTAAACTATAGAGGGTACATAAACAAGAAATATCAATTTTTTAATTAACCCTTGAGTACATGTACAAACTAGTACATACTCACATAAAATCAGAAATAGCTTAGCACTTATATAACACATACTATCCAAGTTTCTCCACAATGTCAAGCACGTTCTAAATCAAGAGAGATATCATAATTCATGTAATCCTCAAGAAAAATAAAACAAGACTCAAAATAAAATATTTTAGTCTTTTTGAAATTTTTCAATGTTTTTGGATTTTTTTTTTTTTTTTTTTTAAAACAACCTAAAAAACAAAACAACCAAAAAACAGAATCAAGACATGTCCACAAACAATTGAAAGAATTAAATCAAGGACAAGTCAGCAACACTCACCTTAGAGAATCTTTTCTCACCCATATAGCACGAGTCTTCGGCTTTGTAAGTGAAAATCCATGAGAGGCAGAGTGTATTTGAGGGATTACACCAATCTTCTGAGAAAGACTAAAATCCTGCAAATTCCTTTCACAAGCCAACAAGCTCAAATTTTTCAAAAGAATATGAAACAATTTATTTGGACTTATGGTAGGAGAAATATCATCACATATCCTAGATTGAAACACAGAATGCTTAAATTTCAATTTATGACAATTAGGACGTATGTGACCACAGACACCACAAAAGTGGTAGACATGAACAAATTTAGGAACATCAGTATTCCTAACAACAAATCTAGGCTCAGATTTTGGTTTTTGCCTCAACAAAGAACAATTTGGTCTAATATGACCAACAACCCCATAAAGGTGACAGGTAGGCACAAAAACAGATTTATTATGCTCTCTAACAGTAGGTTTAGACTTAGATTTAGAAACTTCAGCGTCCACATCAGAACTTTTACCTTTGTCTAACCTAGCAAAATAAGCCTTTTCATTATTATTCCTCTTAAAAGGAGGGATATAAACTTTCTCAGTTTTAGGCTTAAGAGAGACAGAAACACTTCTGTTATCAACAGCAGACTTGGTACAAGTCAAATTTTCAATTTTAGCTTTAGATTCAACTAATTCTTGTTCCAAGCTTTTCATCTTCTCATCTTGAGAGGAAATTTGATTTCTCAAAAATTCATTCTTAGCAATTCCTCTTTTTCATGATTAGCCAATTTTAACTATTCCTTGAATTTCTTAGCAATTTTCATAGATTTCAATAATTCCTTACGAAGAGTTTCACAGGCATCAATAAAATCAACAGAAGCATGAGCAGAAACATGATCAGAAAGACACTTCAAATTATCCATGACAATAGGAGTCAAGGATCAGCTCTTAGATCAAAAGATCTAAAACAAAAGAGCAACCCGCTCTGATACCACTTGACAGTTTTTAGACCCCTTAAACAATTAATTTTACCTAGGTAATTAGCTAAGTTGTTACTTAGTCCAATTAAACAAGTCTAGGTTATCACAATAATAAAGATCAAATCATGCAAAGCAGTAGAAAATAAATAACACACGATATGATCACCTAGGAAACCAAACCGTTAAAAACCTAGGGAGGATTTGATCTAGCTATCCTCAAGGTAAATCTAAATCCACTATCTTGAAAGAATCGAAGTTCATACAAAAGGACTTACAAGCACCCCCGCTCGCCTTCCTAATGCTACCAACCAGTAGAAATTACTGACACGACCACGTGCAAGCTCAGAATCCACGGACTCCTTCTTTCTTGGATTCTCCACCAAATACAAGCACACCCGCTTGTGTTTTCTTTAAACTTCAATGGCAGCAACTGAATTGATCATCAAGGCATAGATAAATCTTCTCCTTGAAAACCCTAAGTTTATGTGAAGGAAACCTCCTCAAAGATCTCACAAGAGATTCACATAAACCGCAATATGAGTAACCAAGTCCTTAGAGAGCTTTTGGGTACAAAACCCTAAAATATAAAAGGAGGCACACTCTTTTCTCTCTAAAAAACTTATAAAAACATTTTAGGGTTTTCCTTATATATAGGAGTGTTTTACTTGAACCCTAATATGTTTAAGTAGAGTTTGGGCTGAACTGGAACTTTGCAGAAAAATAAATCTGTACGTGGTTCGATCGATCGAGCCTTGCAGATTTAGTCCAATAAGTTCTCCAATCACTCGATTCCAATTTTACAAATAAACATACTTTGAGCAAGCTTAAACCTAGACTCTATGTTTTGATCATGGTTTGCCAACATAATACAAATTGAAGTTCTAATACATTAGTTCCTAAAGTCTTAGAACCTAACAGAGGTGGCATTAATAAACATCAAAGATTGACAATTTATTTAGCAATCTAACAACTCTGATTAGCTAAGTTTGATTATACTTTTAGCAATGTATAGAAGTACATCTTATCAATGTCACTCCAAAGAAAATCTCTTTGTAGCTTCTCAATTGACCACCTCCACCGGAATAGAATGAAGAGAAATAAAATAAGTAGGCAAACTGGAAAGAGTGTTCATAAAAAGAGTTAACTCGCCTCCCTTGGATAATTATATTTTAAAGAGTTAACTTGCCTCCCTTGGATAAGTACATTTTAATATACTTATAATGCAGCATAGATAGGGAAATCACCTGATGCAATCACGTGTAGGATGCAACTTATATTATATATTGCATGATAATATGATATCATGTATGAAATTTCATAAAATCTTAGTAAGCACTATGAAACAAAGATTAGAATGATTGTGACACAATAGTTGCATTGCTTCAAATAAAGGGCCTCTTTGGAAGACCTCCACAAATGCCTAAGGACTTGCATCAATTAAAAGGCCCATTCAGATTGAAAAAGGAATTTTAGTTGAGAGTCCATCTTAGTTATTTGGCACTCACTGGTTCAAGTTTTATTACAATAATTGCAAACTTACATGCAGGGTTAGAATTTACTTAATAAAAGGATTAGGATTAGTTTGAATTCGAGCTCTCATATTTATAAAAAGGCCCCCCCAACTCTTTTCCTGCAATGTAATTAGACTACAACTCAAATTGATTCCCTTGAAATTTGCCATACCAGGAGTATTATGTAAGCTGGATTTAGAGGAGGCCCATGATTACATCAATTGGAATTTCCTTATATATATGCTGAGACAATGTGGCTTTACTAAAAAATGGAGCTGATGGATTTATACTTGTATATCTACAGTTAGATTCTTTGTTTTGGTAAATGTAGCATAGTATTATATGGAACTCTGCAACTTTGATAGCCAATGATGTTGAATTAAGGGAAGCATATTCACCAGCCAATAAATGCCTGTGACATTCCTTTAGGAAGTGCTCGGGGGATAAATCTAGTAGTAGTTGGCCGGGCATTGAGTTCTAAGAATTTTACCATTTGAATAGAGCTAACTAGACCCTAGAGGTAAAATTTGAGTTGGTATATGACAAGATAATTCTTTGCCAAAAGCACATAGTTAGAGAAATACCATACCATATCATAAGCTTTTTGGAATCCAGCAGGCAAATCCATCATTATCCTCTACCATTCATTTAACACTGCATCTACGAATTTATGACCAAAAAGCTGATAAAAGGCACAAAATTATTACTGCATCAGAACATACTAATATTAACAACACTCACAAACATCTTAAAAATAAAATATAAATAAATAAAAATAAAAACAACACCCAAAAAACATTTAATCTACTAAAGAGCATATTTAAGAATTATAACCTCCTCAAGAAATTTCTGTCTCCTAAATAGGCCTCCGCCATCCCCTTCATCGCCATCATCAAAGTCATCAAAGTAATCATCTTCATCACCATCGACATCACCACCACCATGATTTATTTTCTTTCCAATATCTCCACCACCTCCCCCAATTGCAGTCTGGAATTCCAAAAGTATTAGTCATGTTGCCCAAGACAATGAACAATTCACATCATAATATGTTTAAACCAAATTGAAGCAATAACTTTCAGTTAATTGGTTAAAGGAATGCAAAACCTCAAATTTGAGTACTTAGACCTAGATCAGCACCCAAGTCACAAATAAAAGATCAAATTTATAAATATGTTGGTTCCCCCTAAAATAATATCTACATTCCTCAGAATGCTGAGAGACAAATCCTAGGTAGAATTTGATCTTTTATGGTGTTTCTCTGGAAAAAAGAAACACAAAGGAAAACATATTAGGAATTGAAATCTATAATTGCAGCAAACCTTAATTAGAAACCCCCAAATCCCAAAATTAATAACAACCCCCTAATCGAAAATCTAGTAATTTTCCCAGTGTCCTTGTTTGTTTTCTCAATTTCCTACAAACATTTGAGCCTCAAAGTTATTTTGGAAGCAAAAACCACAAATTATTCATAAGCAAGTAGATTAGGACAACAACAACTAAATAGGAAGAGAGTAGTGAAGATTGAGGATTCAAGGTGATTTTACCAACGATCTGATATGTACCCCGGTGAAACTTTTGAGAAAAACAAGCCAAAGGGTTTTGTTTTCAGCGGTGGGGAAACCAATAGTGATGGTTCCAGAAAATTCTCTTTTAAGCTATTGGGTTACGGTTCCGACGAACTCTGTTCTCTTTCCTTTTGATTGCAATTTACTGATTTAAGCGGTTTGTTTTCTTTTATACTGAAGGCTATCAAAAGGTGTTTTAACACTGCCAAATAGATCAAAAGGTGTTTTCCAAATCAAAACCGGTTTTCCAAATCAAACCCCCCCCCCAAAAAAAAAGTTATGATCGCAGATGTTAGAAAACAGTGAAAGGCTTAGTGATATCAAAATAAATCAAAAAATTAAGAAAACAAACATTTTCATGGAGAACCCAAAAGCCTGAAACAAAAAGGAATTAAAACCAAAATCAAATCTAAACTTTTCCAATAAAAATAACTCAATAAAAAGTAATACTTCATACCCAAATCTAAAAAAATAAAGAAAAACGTACCGAAGCCGGTTCCGACGATCTGATGGTGGCAGATATATAGCCTAACAGTGTTGATGCCCATAGATTTTTCTTTCTGCTTGCACCGGTGCTCTAAGTCTGGCGAGGGAATGGAGAACTCTCTCTACCTCTCTATTTATCTATCTCTCTTTTCTCTCTCTCTCCTTTATCTGTGAAGCAATCTTTCTTTTCTTTTCTTTTTTTGTGTTTTAAGCGATTAGTTTCTTTTTATACCAAGAGGCTCCCAAATAGTGTTTTAACAAAGTGAATCATTTTTTTTTCTTTTTTTCCAAACGCATCGTGCGGGATGACTGAAATAGAAGGTGTAAGAAGATTATGGAAACTGGTTAATTAGGTAGATTACTAGGAACATATAAAAGACAACATGGAAATGTGGAATAGAGCACAACACAAGATACAACAAACTGAGGATAATAATTAGATTCAACAACTTTTTTACATTAGACATAAGAAACACTGAAATACATTTTACAACAAGAGCTTTCTTTTCTTTTTCTTCACTCTCTCTTGCCTCTTTAGAATTACAAGAGTCCTATTTATAGACCTCAGAGCTTGCAGATAATGTACAATATACATATCAGGACAAGTAGGGGCTGTCCTTATGGATTTACAAGTGTCCAGAGCATAGTGGCATGGCTGGATTTGCATCTTCCTCCGAATAAGCTTGCCATGGGATAAGAACAATAATAGAGACCTTGAGTGCTGGGCTAGCGAATAGGTGTCAAGTGAGGTAGGGGGCATATCTGCATTGGTGATCTTATTCAAGCATCTTTCTGACGTTTCTAGGACTTTCAACCGTCTTTTTTTTTAAGATATCTAGTCGCATCCATCTATTCTTTGGAACCATTCTTCATCAACATCTTCATCAGGACCATGATTATGATATTGCGGGTCATCATATCCAATAAGAGGATTTGGCATTTCCCAATGATCTTCATGTGGCCATTGATGCTTACAAACATCCAAGCTAGTTTGAATTATTTCAGGGAAAATACCCTTATTAAGGGATTCTGCCATGATAAGAGCATGATAACAAGATACCCAAGAGACATTCAAATGTGTGTGGAGAGTTTCGTCTGAATTGGTGACCCAATACATCTCAGCAGGGTGGAAAATTCCTTATGCTCAAATATTATTTTTAGAATGAAGTTTGGCAACCAAACATGCTGAAGTGACTTTGTGGCCAAATTTGGGGTGTTCTGTTTTAGGATACTTTATCCATTCACCATCATGAGCATCATTTTTCAAGATTTCATACCATAAATTATGAAAATATTTATTTCCCTGAGGGAAAATATAGTTGTAAAACTCTAGTTCAAAATGAAGACACAAGTAATATTCATTGACTAAGTACCACTTATAGAGGTAATGTGCAACTGTCCAATTGGTTATCCAAAATGCAAAAGGGGTTTTCCATGGTTGGTCTATATCAGGGAAAATAGCAAGGAAGTGGCACTAGTGCTTTTTAAGGTAATCATGAAGGGTTTTAATAATTCTTTTGGCTCTGGCTTCAAGGGTCAAAGTCTTAATTTGGTCTTTTATTTCCAAGGGAAGGTTTTCTATCATATTAAGGATATCATCAGGGTCTGCAGAGGAAGAGCCTGAGGATGAGGATGGGTCTGTAATAGGATATACACATAAAGGTGGAGGGATAATTGTGGTATTAAGGACGGGAGGTTTCCTGGAAAGGTAATCAGTGATAAGGTTATCCTTACCTTTAATGTGCTTGACTTGAAAAGACCATTGTGAAAACCAATTTGACCATCTGAGTAGCTAAGGATGTGGGAGCATTTTCCTTTTGAACTGGAGCATCTTGGGAAAGGAAGACATGTTCATTTCTACCAAGAAATTATGTCCAAGAAGATGGAACTGGAATTTTTCAATTCCATGCTTGACTGCAAGAATTTCTTTGAAAGTAGAATGGTAATGAAGTTCTGAGGGCTTGAATGCACCACTTTTGTAGCCACAAATATTCCTTTTCCCATCAATTTCTTCAAAAAGAGCTGCTACCCAATATTCATCACTTGCATCTGTCTGCAAGATCCGTTTGCCTAGTCCTGGAATCTATAAGGGAGGAAGTTTTTCTGATAACCTTTTCAATTGTTGGACCGCTTCTGTGTGAGTAGAGTTCCATTCTGTGGGAGATTTCTTCAACAATTGAGCCAAACAGTTCCTGTATCTGGAGACTTTTGGAATGAAATCCGACATGTAATTTACAATTCCAAGGAACTGTTGTATTTGCTCGGTGTTTGTGAGCTTGTCTGGAAATTCACCCAAAGAGGACGCTATGTGAGGCTGCAAGGTATACTTTCCATCTGAAATATTTACTCCCAAAAAGTCTACAGAAGACTGTCCTATGACCATTTTCTTCTCTGAAAGCATTATTCCTTGGGATTTCACTAAATTATAAAATTCAGTGAGCAACTTGGCATGGAATTCTTCATCTTTTGAGAACAAAAGGATATCATCCACATAGATTAATGCATTGGCTAAAAGTGGCTGGAACAACGTTACCATTGCTTTTTGGAATTGGGATGGAGCATTTTTAAGACCAAAAGGCATAACAGTCCATTGGTAATGGTGGTCTGGGATGCAAAAAGCCGTCTTGTATCTTTCTCCTGGATGGATGCCTAGCTGTCAAAATCCTAATTTAAGATCAAACTTTGAAAATACTTTTGCATTTGAAAGATGCTTGAAAAGGGCAATCTTGTTTGGCAAGGGAAATTTGTCATCTGCAAGAAAGTGATTAAGATCCTGGTAATTGATTACCAATCTGAGTTTGTCTCAAACTTGCTCAGCATGCTTATTGACATAGAAAGCTTCACATGCCCAATGAGAAGTTGTAGGTTCAATAAGGCCCTCAAATAGGAGAGTAGATAGTTCCTGAGTGGCCAGGGCTAAATGTTCTGGATTCATCCCTCTGTGACTGGCTTTTATGGGGTTGACATCTTCATTTTTCTTGAATGGAAGGTATATGAAAAATTTTGGGTTTTTCCATAAAGGATTTGGATTTTTAAGGAGGAATTCAGAATAGCTGTTTGCACAATAATGACTGATAATCTGGAGTTTTAAAGAGTCAAAAGGGTCCACGGTAAACAAGTAGGGTACTTGGGTCCAAGTAAAAAGGTGTTGTTTGTGCATGAGCCCTTTTGAAGACCATTTAAGACTTGGTATTTGATGAAGGAGATCAAATCCGATGAGAAGGTCCCTGCCTGTAAGAGGGGATCCAAGGACTTGGTGTTTAAGGGTTAAGGTTGGAAAGATTCTGATAAGGATAGGCCTACTTTTTAGGGTTATCAGGTATGTTTCTCCATTGGCTGCTCTAAACATCTGGTGATGGGGTAGCCAAAATTCCTGAGGTAAAATTCTGGAATGAAGGATTGTTGCTGCTACTCCTGTATCAAATAAGGCTATCGCCGGAATAGGTCTAGAGTAGGTATCAAGGAGAAGGTGCACTTGGGCTATAGGAGTTGGGTTGGTCAAGGGAGCTATTATTGGTTGGGATGTGTAAATGGTTTGGATTTCTAGGTCTGAATCATATTCACTGTCTGGTTCTGAGTCTTCTTCCGAGGTCGAATAAGCCATAACTGCCAAGGCTTGAGGGGAGTAATCATCATCCAAGGAAAAGAGTGACTCCACATCCGAGAAAGGAATATCATCTGCATGAATATGGGCTTGTTCAAGGAGCTTTGCTGCTTTTTCCTTTTTCGGGCAATTTTTCGCAAAATGACCTGGTCTTCTACATACAAAGCAAGCTTTCAAAGTTTTTCCTTTAAACTGCTTCCTTCTAAGAAACTTCCATTTTTTCTTTCTGAAAGTTTTTTTCTTTTTTTCTGCATAATGTCTCTTCTTTCCAAAATATTTTTTAAAATGATATCTTTTTTTCTGTGGACAGGCACAATTTTTCTCATAGCACTTTATCTGCAAATCTTTTCTCCTGCAATTGTCTTTGAATTTGCTATGAACCTTGTCAATTTCGGAAAGAAATTTCCTCTGATTGCAGAGCTTTTCCAAGGCAATAAGCACATGTTGATAAATTTCTCCCAAAGAGGCTTGTTGCAGAGTTATTTTTTGGAGATTCATCATGCGAAGAGTTTCATCTCCCAATGGTTCTGGAAGGGAGTCGAGAAAAGTATGCTTGGCATTAACATCATCCATATCATTAAAAGAATAATATCTCCTTGACATTCTATCAAAATGCTTTTCCAAATCTTTCCTTTCAAATGAGCAACATTTTATCAAAATGAATTCTTCTCATGCTACCTTCGTGTAATGAGTTACAGAGCCAAGAAATTCATTATGGACAATTGTGAAAAAATCTTCCAACGTGTTGCATTGGGTTGCTTGTCTTTGTCTGTATTCTCCTAGATTGATCACCATTCTCTTAACCTTCCTGTAATCCTTGCCACAAATTTAGCAATTATCTTGGGCACAGTGGCATTCGGGGCTTGAAGTTCAGCAATACACCAGGAATACATACTAAAGATCTCACCATGCCATCTGGAAGGAGGAGCATTATCAAGGGTAAACAAATGTTTTGAATCTGTAGTTGGCGAATATGCCAACCTTGTTTGGTATTCTGGGATAAATGGTGGTGGGGGGAAAATTGGTGGCGGTGGGGATGGAGGGTTTTTAGGGCGAAGAACATCATCTTCCTCTTCTACTTTTGGTTCATTGTTTGCCATGAACACCTCTTCTAGGCCAAGGTCAGACAAGTCTAGGTCAGAATCCTCAATTACTGGAAGCACGAAAGGTTCTCTAGAGTCATTAAGGGTGAGGGTTTTAAGGAATGACGAAATTGGGTTTGGGGGGTCAGGGTCCACAGTCAACATGTTCATATTTGGAGGTCTTGAAGAAGCACCAATAGTTGGGTCTAGAAGTTGGTATACTAGTTCTTTATCCTTTTTCATGGAAGGAGAGTCATTTTGGGGTTTAACTTGTGATTCTGGTTGAGGTGGAACTGGATGTATAATACTGGGGAGAATTCCACTTGGCCTAAAGGGATTATGATTAGGATGTGTCATGACTAATGGTTGTAGATTTTGAGAAGTTTGTGAAAACGGTGAGGTCAAAGGCATGGCGAGGTCTTTATACAACAATTGTCGAGGCTGGTAGGGCATATGGACATGCATTGGAAGGGCCTAAGTAGCTTCTTTCGTGATCCTTCCATAGATTGGAGTTGTAGCAGCAACTGCTTTTTCTCTTTTTCTTTTTGTCCAATAAGAGGAAAGGAGACAAACAAGTCCTTGACTGTAGAAGTAATAATTGCCAACTCTTGTTCAACTGCCTTGATTTTCTTCTTCAAATCTTCAATAAGAGAATTGGAAGATGAAAAAGTATGATTAACTGCTTCAACCATCCTTTGCTAGTTATCCAAGATTTTTGAAAGGACTTTGTTTTGTGCTATAGCATTCTCCGCTTGCCAGTTTAAAGCTGCTTCTGCCGAAGAGACCTATTTTTTGGTACCATCTGAATTAGTTCCAACAAGATTCCTTATTTTCCAGACATGTTTGGTATTGGTTTGAGGGTGGTCAAAATTTTCTAATGGAGGAAAGTTCTGGGAATAGGATGGGGAAGCTTGGTCAAACATGTAACAGGAGGAAATTCTGATATCTGAGTTGATTTAGTGGGAAGAGGTTGACATTTTAAAGTTTGGGGAAGGACTTTCTGATAGTATGGGATTAATGGAGGTTTCTGGTTTTGGTTATGATCTTCTTTGCATGAAGAGGGAGAGGTTTGTTTCTTGGTTCTAGGATAAAGGACATAATAATCAAACCTTCCAGAGGGCTCTCCTAGAAGGTCAACTTCTGGATCTCCTGCTTCATATCTTTCTTTGAGCTTTTGCTGGGAGGATTTTTTCTTTCTCTTGGAATAATCTTCTTCAAAGCCTTCTTCTTTCTGGTAGTCAACACAATCACAAACGTCCCACCATATGTGACTGGAGGGTGATTTCCCTTCATAACAAGGCTTTCCATCTTCTTGAAATGCTTTGATTTGAAGTCCATCTTCACGGACATAGGATACTGGTTGGAGCATAGCAATTTGAGTTGGGAAAACTATGACATCCTTCTTCTCTGATGGTACCATCAAGAATTTTGTTTCTACTTCACCATTTGCTTTTCTGATAAAGAGATGGTCTTTTGACTGGATTGGTTTAGTTGCTTGATGAAGCATCTCATATTTCGTAATCCATGATTCTGGGAAAAGAGACATCATCTGGTCTTTGTTGAGTTGTCTTGGGACAAAGGTACACATGGGTGTCATTCCCGGATCAACTTGAATCAGCAACGCATCATTGGATTGGGCTATGTCTGGAACTGCCATGTCAAAAGCATGATTCTGAAGTCTATAAGCTAGCTGATAGTGAAGTGTGGCAGCAAATGTATCCTACACCCGAGAAGCTCCTATAATTTGGACTTGTACTCTAAGAGCATCACAAAGATGGGGGTCCTTCAGAGACATGTTAAAGTTAGGAAAAAGGGTAACAAAAATTGTTCCCGCATTTAAGGTGGTTTGGACCGTCCCTATGACAGCATTTTGATATTCCAAAAATCTGGAGTCAAGAAGTGAAATTCTAAAGACCACAGGGAGTCCCTTTCTTCCATGGAAAGTTAATGCCAACCTTACTGCTCCAAAGTAGAGGTGTATGTATCCCTGTTTCTACCATGAAATTACAAACTCTGTAGGAAGTGCAAGGGTAATGAAATTTTTTGTTTCACTGGCTGGAATATTATACTGGTCAAACTTAGAAGCTTGGACATATTCTTTAACAGTGGAAGACTGAGAAGGACCTAACAATTTTTTTATGGATTTTTTGAAAAAGACTTGAGGTTTATTAAACACAGTATAAGGATTTACAATAGGAAAGTCAGTAATAGGGATTTTACTATCTTTAGGTACATGGGAAATTTCATACAAATAGTCTAACCTATTAGTAGTAGACTTGCGAAGAGAAAGGTCAAAAGTAGGCTTAGTGGTATCAATTACTTCTGAAGATGAACTTGCCATGATAGTTTCCTTTAAAAAGAACTATTTACCAAAGACCTATCAGGACTAAAACACCAACTCCAGGCTTAAACGTCCACAAAGAGACTATGGCAAATAGGATTCTCTAAAGACTTTAAGAACAAACTCCTCAGTGTTTTACTTGATTATCAAGTCCAGTGTTCTGGTGTGATTAATACAGACGATCCACGTAGTGTGGCAACTACAAACCACAGAGCATACTAATCAGGACAATAATCAAAGTATACTAATCAAAGGAAGGGGAAACCAATGACATGGCTCTGATACCAACTACTATCCTAAGGGAAGGGAAGAGACCGAAAATAGAGGGATGACTGAAATAGAGGGTGTAAGAAGATTATGGAAATTGGTTAATTAGGTAGATTACTAGGAACATATAAAAGACAAAGTGCTATGAGAAAAATTGTGCCTGTCCACAGAAAAAAAGATATCATTTCAAAAAATATTTTGAAAAGAAGAGACATTTTGCGGAAAAAAAGAAAAAAAAAACTTTCAGAAAGAAAAAATGGAAGTTCCTTAGAAGGAAGCAGTTTAAAAGGAAAAACTTCGAAAGCTTGCTTTGTATGTAGAAGACCAGGTCATTTTGCTAAAAATTGCCCGAAAAAGGAAAAAGCAGCAAAGCTCCTTGAAGAAGCCCAGATTCATGCAGATGATATTCCTTTCTCGGATGTGGAGTCACTCTTTTCCTTGGATGATGATTACTCCCCTCAAGCCTTGGCAGTTATGGCTTATTCTACCTTGAAAGAAGACTCAAAACCTGATAGTGAACATGATTTAGACCTAGAAATCCAAACCATTTACACATCCCAACCAATAATAGCTCCCTTGACCAACCCAACTCCTATAGCCCAAGTGCACCTTCTCCTTGATACCTACTCTAGACTTATTCCGGTGATAGCCTTATTTGATACAGGAGCAGCAGCAACAATCCTTCATCCCAGAATTTTACCTCAGGAATTTTGGCTACCCCATCACCAGATGTTTAGAGCAGCCAATGGAGAAACATTCCTTATAACCCTAAAAGGTAAGCCTATCCTCATTAGAATCTTTCCAACCTTAACCACTAAACACCAAGTCCTTGGATCCCCTCTTACAAACAGAGACCTTCTCATCGAATTTGATCTCTTTCATCAAATACCAAGTCTTAGATGGTCTTCAAAAGGGCTCATGCACAAACAACACCTTCTTACTTGGACCCAAGTACCCCACTTGTTTACCGTGGACCCCTTTGACTCTTTAAAACTCCAGATTTTCAGTGACTGCTGTGCAAATAGCCATTTTGAATTCCTCCTTAAAAATCCAAATCCTTTGTGGAAAAACCCAAAATTTTTCATATACCTTCCATTCAAGAAAAATGAAGATGTCAACCCCACAAAAGCCAGTCACAGAGGGATGAATCCAGAACATTTAGCCCTGGCCACTCAGGAACTATCTACTCTCCTATCTAAGGGCCTTATTGAACCTACAACTTCTCCTTGGGCATGTGAAGCTTTCTATGTCAATAAGCATGCTAAGCAAGTTCGAGGCAAACTCAGATTGGTAATCAATTACCGAGATCTTAATCACTTTCCTGCAGATGACAAATTTCCCTTGCCAAACAAGAGTGCCCTTTTCCAGCATCTTTCAAATGCAAAAGTATTTTTAAAGTTTGATCTTAAAGCAGGATTTTGGCAGCTAGGCATCCATCCATGAGAAAGATACAAGACGGCTTTTTGCATCCCAGACCACCATTACCAATGGACTGTTATGCCTTTTAGTCTTAAAAATGCTCCATCCCAATTCCAAAAAGTAATGGTAACGTTGTTCCAGCCACTTTTAGCCAATGCATTAATCTATGTGGATGATATCCTTTTGCTCTCAAAAGATGAAGAATCCCATGCCAAGTTGCTTACTAAATTTTATAATTTAGTGAAATCCCAAGGAATAATGCTTTCAGAGAAGAAAATGGTCATAGGATAGTCTTCTATAGACTTTTTGGGAGTAAATATTTCAGATGGAAAGTATACCCTGCAGCCCACATAGCGTCCTCTTTGGGTGAATTTCTAGACAAGCTCACAAACACCAAGCAAATACAACAGTTCCTTCGAATTGTAAATTACATGTCGGACTTCATTCCAAAAGTCTCCAGATGCAGGAACCATTTGGCTCAGATGTTGAAGAAATCTCCCCCAGAATGGAACTCTACTCACACAGAAGTGGTCCAACAATTGAAAAGGTTATCAAAAAAACTTCCTCCCTTATAGATTCCAGGACCAGGCAAACGGATCTTGCAGATAGATGCAAGTGATGAATATTGGGCAGCAGCTCTTTTTGAAGAAATTAATGGCAAAAGGAATATTTGTGGCTACAAAAGTGGTGCATTCAAGCCCTCAGAACTTCATTACCATTCTACTTTCAAAGAAATTCTTGCAGTCAAACATGAAAATGTGGAATAGAGCACAACACAAGATACAACAAACTGGGGAATATTATTAGATTCAACAACTTTTTTACATTAGACATAAGAAACACTGAAATACATTTTACAACAAGAGCTTTCTTTTCTTTTTCTTCACTCTCTCTTGCCTTTTCAGAATTACAAGAGTCTTATTTATAAACCTCAGAGCTTGCAGATAATGTACAATATACATATCAGGACAAGTAGGGGCTGTCCTTATGGATTTACAAGTGTCCAGAGCATAGTGGCATGGCTGGATTTGCATCTTCCTCCGGATAAGCTTGCCATGGGATAAGAACAATAATAGAGACCTTGAGTGTTGGGCTGGCGAACAGGTGTCAAGTGAGGTAGGGGGCATATCTGCATTGGTGATCTTATTCAAGCAATTTTTCTGACAGGATTCAAATTGAAGTTTTTTATGCAACTGACAAAACAAATTTTGTGATATTTGATTAAGATGCCAAGAAAATCCTAAATAAATCTACAAGAGATCTTGCTAAAAAATAAACAGAGGTAGAACTTATTTAAATTATTGTAAAACTATTGATATTGGAGAAGGAATCCCACGTGATTTGAAAAAAAAAAAAAAAAAAGTGGATTTTCCTACTTCATTTGAATGAATTCAATCTAAATGATGGTTTTGAAAATTACATTGTTTCTAAGATTTTTAATACACCTTCAAATGACAAAAAGGTATGGAAGAAAAATATATATATACACAATCCAATATGCTATATAAATTCTTTGTGCCGCACTATTCCAAAATTAATAAAAATAAAAAATAAAAACATTTACAAAAAACTGTCACGTCATTGAAATTTAACATAAATGGAAATACCTACGAAAAATCTTAGCGACAAAGTCTGAACTTTGTAAGATCCAATCAAGAATCTCCCGATGCCAATTCATTAGTGATTAACACAAATGATGCAACAAAAGGAAAAAGTGATGAAAGCTCAAAAATTGAACAAATATGGACAGACTAAACTTCAAACGTTGAAGATGGAGAAACTAATGATGATAAGAAGCGTCACCATACCGCAATAACAAAGCATTGAAGAAATAAAAAAAAAAATTCATAATGAAGCTTTTTATTACGTCACATAATAAAAATCAATAACATAGAATGAATTAATTTGCTTTTATCAACTTTTATTATACAATATTACTCCAAAGTTGTTTTAATTATTGCTCATTACTTGAACAAAATAATTATAATAGGTATATGTGTGCAATTTATAATTGTTACTTTTTATGATGAACTCATTACTAACAAATTTTTATAATAAATATGCTATAATATATGTATAATATTTTCCAAAAAAAAATGTACTTAAAACATTATAACATTATTCGTGCATCACACTGGCAACTTACTAGTTGCATTTAATTCAAAAGGGGTGGCAATAGGTCATGGTAATCAACGCTAACATGATGGTGCAAAGAATTTCTTTCAATTAGGAACGAAACCAAGATTTCAAGTTAGGAGAGCACCAATTAACAATTTATTAACAAAGATAAATACATAAAATCATTGTTTGTAATATATTACAATGCAATCAATCTACTAACAAAAACAAAGATACAAAACATCATTGTTTCTTATTTCATTAGAGCATTCACATTAGTTCGTGAAAAAATTCATGTCTAGTTTAGTATAAGCACCTACTTTTTCTATTTTTACAAACTCACTTTTCAAAACACTCCACATCATATTTTACATTACATTTCATTAAAACTAATCGCTAACCCGTGCGATGCACGGGAAAGCTATTGTGTACGAAGATTTAAACAATTCTTTGTTTCTTCATCTTTGATTTCACATTAGGATTCCTATCCTTGATATGAAAAATTAAATTATGAAATGGAAAATATAAATCAAACTTAAATTAAAATTAAAATTAGGATTTCAATCCATTACATCCTCAAATATCAATTTCCAATAAATTGAAAGACAACTTTAAAGTACTTTTTGTATCTTCTTCCTTTGTTGTTCTTACATTCATTTGAAGTACCACTAATATAAGCTTGTCAATAAAACATGTTGAGAAATGTATTACAACATGCAGAAGTTAGATATCAAATTTGTAATTTTGCTATATTAAAAAAATATGCACTTCTCAAGCTAAATTTTCTTGTCAGTTTCTATAACAGAGTCAAAAACTTTCTTAACTATGTAGAATACCCATCCAAACTTGAGATTATATTCATTTAATTATATTTGGAAAACAAATGTTTTTCCATTCAAATTTTCTACTTGCAAAGGTAGGTTATTGTCGTAATGATACCCATTGACAAAGCATAAAACAGAGCAAAAATAAAAACCCCCTTTCACAATCATCAATCAATAATATTTAAAACTAATATAAATAATAATTCATAAAACATTCATTAAAAAAGAAATTTTATATTATTTACAATCCATATAAAATAATAGAATTTGTTAATGCAACTGGAATTGAATCTGATTCTTTTTTTTAAGATCAAATATAGAAAGAATCAATTTCTCAATATGCAACTCTTGATCCTTTTTTTAAAAATTGATAAATGCAACTCTTGATCTAGCTTATTGTTTAATGGGCGAAGACAAAGCAAATAGTTTAAAAAAAAATGCCTTTAGAAATATCATAGAAATGTGAATCCTTCTACACACTGCAGCTCTTAATTAACTTATTAGCAAGTAACCTTTTTTTTTTATAAAACAAAACTAAAGCATTCATAGATCCAAGATGGTATTTAACATCAAGAAAACTTCAAATTAAAAAACTTCCCAAATTGAAATACAAGAATTGCTACATCCCATAACACAGCCAACAAAAAATAAATTCCAATCGACATTGAGATTAGATTTTTTATACAATTTGTTAAGATATATGTATTGTGACATGTTGCTATTTTTGTTGTTTGTGTCTAATTAATAAAAATTTATGATTGAGACCCAATTAATATCCATTGATGATTATATAATAATCATGTAGTTAGACTTCAACATGTTTATATTGTTAGAATTTTATTTTTGCTATCTATGTCTAATTATATAATAATTATTTTTATGTAATGTTTTAGAATTCAATGTAGTGTAATACTATATAATCATTATCAAGAACTTTTTCTTTCAAGAATAAAATAAGTGTATGACATGGTAAATGCTAGATGTTTGTCACATGACTCAAACATGTAGTCAATATTTTAACATGGCCATGATGTATTCAACATAGTGACCTTCAATGAATGGATATGTGATATAACAGTGAACACAAACATGGGCATTGGATTGCAGCAAAAAATAGTGTTGTCCTTTTCATGTGGATTAAAGTGAAAGGTAGTTTAAGTTATGATCACAAAATATCGGAAGTCTTTTGATGGTCTTAAGGGTTACTGTTAATTAAATGTTACTGCCTATTGTGGATACTTGGACATCTTTGTGATCGAGGTTCCCTCTCTTTTTTTGTGGGGGAGAGGGTGGATTTGGCAGAGGTGATTAAAGAACTGAAATATGTTTGATATTAATGATCAATTAATTGCTCTTTATATATAGGCTAACATATCTTCCTTTATCAGTGGTTACTTTTATATTCATCAAGGTATACGATAAGTTTTGACTGTTCAGCAATTTGCTCCTCTCATCTCATTTAGTTTCTACTTTGATAGGTTTAAGAAACTTCAAGGTTAAAATGAGTCACAAGAGTCATAGCCATAAGAGTTCTTAAAATTTATTTTGGGGTGATAGTCTTCTTAATCTAAAATAGGAAATATCATGAGAAGTTTGTGAATATCTTAATATTTGAATTTTGTTCTATTTAAAAATATTTTGTTTTATTATCTTTTACAGTACAAGATTTCATAACTTTTTGGGGGATGTGGCATTTCCTTTTCTAATGGATATTCTCTTTCTCTGTCTCAGCTAAAAACTACCAAATTCTTGTATAGGTGTGCAATGAATACTGTTAGGTTCTAAAGACTTAGGTTTTTATGTATTTAGAACTCTAATTTGTATTGTTGGCAAACCATGATCAAAAAAATGTATTTAGTTTGTTTTAGACTTGCTCAAAGTTGGTTTATTGTTGTAAAGTTGGATTAAATTATTGTAGGATTAAAAAAAAAAACTGTTTCAGCCTTTTTCGATCGATCGAAGCTTAGGCTCGATCAATCGAAAATCGGGTCTAACGTTTTTTTCCTACAGATTTCCAACTCAGCCCTATGTTATTTAAAACATTTTGGGTTTCTAATTTGTCCTAGGTATAAAAGGCAAACCCTAGCCACGTTTTGGTGTTGCTCACATTGCAGTTTGTGTGAATCTCTTGTGAGATCTTTGAGGAGCTTTCCTTCACATAAACTTAGGGTTTTCAAGTAGAAGAAGTTTTCTACACCTTGATGATCAATCCAGTTGCTGCCATTGAAGTCTAAAGAAACACAAGCGAGTGTGCTTCTATTTGGTGGTGAATCCAAGAAAGAAGGAGTTCGTGGATTCGGAGCTTGCACATGACCGTGTCAGTAAGTTCTACTGGTGGGTAGCAATAAGAAGTCAAGCGTGGGGGCTTGTAAGTCTTATTGTATGAACTTCGATTCTTTCAAGATAGTGGATTCGAGTTTACCTTGAGGATAGCTAGGTTAAATCCTCCCCAGGTTTTTACTGGTTTAGTTTCCTGGATGATCATATCTTGTGTCTTTTATATTTCCGCTGCTTTACATTATATGATTGTTTGATTGTGTTAACCTAGATTTAATTAATTTGACTAAGTAACAACTTGGCTAATTTCCTAGGTTAATTCAATTGTGGTTTTAAGGGGTCTAAAAACTAACAAATACCTTAATACTGAAAGTTGATTGGCTAACTAATTCAATTGCAACAGGTTCTATTATACCACCTGAGAACTACAGCTCTTAATTAACTTATCACCAAGTAACCTTTTTTTTTTAACAAAACTTAATCATTCATAGATCCAAGATGGTATTTAACATCAAGAAAACTTCAAATTAAAAAACTTCCCAAACTGAAATATAAGAATTGCTACATCTCATAACACAGCCAACAAAAAATAAACTCCAATCAACATTGAGATCAAATTCATACACAAAGAAGATATGCTACAATATTTGACATTGTAATAAACACACAGAAAATTGTTTTAGCTTTTAGTGATATATAGATGCTATTACTTTGTCAATTTTTTATTTATTATCCCAAATCATATCTCTCTTCATCAACCAAAAACCACAACCCTAAATCTAAAGAATTACTAAAATCTTCATTTGCCTATAGCAACTATGTAAATTTACATAATTACTATAGCACAAATGTTTTCTTTTTTTTTTAATAATGATACATAGAATGATGTGGTTATATTTTGAGGTTGATTGAGCAAATTTGGGATTTTGTGCTATTTTACAACAACTAATGAATACTCTTACAATGAAATCAATGTAAAAATTGTAAGGCATTAAGGACCAAGATTTAGGGAATATGGGCCCAAATAGAAAGTTATAAAGATTATACCAATTTTCTCTTTCTCTTGTTGATTGGAATTACAACATTGCCATCATCACACTATTTCCATCACTCAATTTCCATCACTCAGAAACACCTTCTTTTTTTCTTTTTTTTTCATTCTCACTCACCTATCACTCATTTTGTTGAGGTATGGGTGATGAGAACTAAAAATGAGAACTGAACCAAACATGCATCTTATGCATGGGACCCACCCAAAATGAGTAATGGGTAATGGAATTGAGCATTAGTTGATGGAAATTGCCTAAACCAAATAGGCTCTTGGTCAATGAGCTCAAGGAAGTATGGGATCAATCCAACGGCCGTGGCTAAGCACTTCTATCTGAGCTTCCTCCCAAAGACATGATCGGTGCAAAAGGTACATTGATTAGAGGGGTAAGCTAAAGTTGTTACCTTTGGACTAAGCACCCTTTGGGTTTAAAGTTGGCCAAGGGAGTTTGCTGGACTTAGGCCCCAATGCCCTTGTTCAACATTAGACTTCAACCTTAACAATCCCTTTTTGACACTCTTCAATGTCACCTAAGCTTCCACTCTTCCGGAGCTTAATAGATGAGTGGGATCTTGACACATACACTACCAATTAGGCCCTCAGTTATAGTCACTTCTCATGCTCTTTAAATACCCTTTTTCCAATCCTCATTTCTCTCCCCTTCTCTCTCATGTCCTTAGCATTCTCTCTTATTTTCCAATCTCACTTCAATAGTTGGTCTCTTGCTCTTCAATCTTGTAAATATCATACCAGTATTACTCACTAAACCTGAAACGTACTAGAGAATATACAAATCTATACCGACTTGTACTAGCAATAGCCACAATAACAAGATTTTTCAATTGTTTTGGTCAGTTTGATGATTCAATCGGTCTAAAAAAAAATTCAAGAAAAAGGTCTTAAAACATGTTATTTGAGCAAAAACCTTAGGTTAAAGTACTTAGGCTAATATTTTGTCATCGGCCCTTAACTCGCTATATGTTTGTTTGGAGGTAAAATAGGATGGATGGAAAACTTTGGAGAGAAAATGGAAATAAAAACTTTTTGGAGTGTGTTTGGTTAGGCAGAGAGGAAGGAAAATAAATGGTAGGTCCCAGGTGTTTTCTCCCCAGGCCTACCAAAAAGTTTTCTCTCCAAAATGGAGAGAAAACTGAAGTGAAAAATTGGACATTATTTTTGGACAAAAATGCCCCTATGCAGTTGCACATGAGCTTGTCCACATTGATCTTCTTCATTTTTTTTTCTTTTCTCTTTTCTTTCCTTTGGATGTTGCCTCTTTTTCTTTTCTTTTTTCTTTTGATTTACAGGGCAGGCTTTGTACACGTCTAGTGCTCATATATATATATATATATATATATATATATATATATTTTTTTTTTTTTTTTTTTTTGCTTTCTTTTATGTTTTTGTTAGGACATATGTGATTCAATGTTAGGAACATATGTCAATATGTTATGTAATTGGCTAATCCTTTGACAAAACGCACTTTACTTGTAATTGGGTAGATCTATGATGTGTTTAATACTTCAAGGAACGAGGTTTCAAGTTCAAGTGTTAAAACCATGCAAGTTTGTCCAAGAAACAAGTGAAGAAGTGCTACATTTTGCATGTTAATTTGATTAATTAATAAACTTAGCTAATTAATCAATTAATTCATCACAAGGGGTCAATACATTCTTGGCCTATCAAGTGGTATCAGAATGGGCACACTCTGATTAGGTGTTAATCTTTGCTGTGTGATCCATTGACCCCTGCTATCATGGATAGAGGACAGTCTCTTATTATACCTCTTTTATTTGATGGTATTAACTATGCATACTGGAAAGTACACATGAGAACTTTCTTGCAATCTTTAGATGAGAAAGTGTCGCAAGCTGTGGAAATAGGCTGGACCAAGCCTACGAAAGTGCCGACCAACTGGGATGATGCTAAGATCAAGGCGGCAAACCTCAACAGCGAGCATTGAATGCTTTATTCAGTGCAATCACGAATGAGGAGTTCAAGAAGATATCCTCTACTGAAACTGCTAAGGAAGCATGGACCATTCTCTAGACAACCTATGAAGGAACCAAGGCTGTCAAGGATTCAAAACTTCAGAGGCTTACTACGAGCTTTGAAGAGATCAAGATGGAGGAGGATGAGTCATTCGATGAGTTCTATGCCAAGCTCAAGAACATAGTGAACTCAGCTTTTAATCTTAGGGAAACCATTCCTAAACCCAAGATTGTGAGGAAGGTGCTTAGATCTCTACCCAAGAGATTTCATGCCAAGATCACCGCAATTGAGGAATCAAAGGATATTGAAAAAATTCCTTTGACAGAGTTGGTTGGCAATCTACAGACCTATGAGTTGGGTTTGACAAGGATCGGGAAATCAAGCAAGAGCAAGAGCATGGCATTGAAGGCCAAGAGCAGTGATACTGATGAGTCTTCAGGCGATAAAGATTCTAAAATGAAGTCCTACATTACAAGGAAATTCAAGAAGTTCATGAAAAATGCCAATAGGAAGGGCTTCGATAAGGACCGTAGGCAATCCAGTTCCTCACAATTCAAGAGCCAAGATAAAGGGAAGAAGGATGCTAGGGATGGCGATCAGTACACTGTTCCCTCAAGACTAAAGTGCTTTGGGTGTCAAGGCTTAGGTCACATGAAACAAGAATGCCTTACTTATCTCAAGACCATCGGAAAAAGCAAGGCACTTGCTGCTACCCTAAGCGACATCAAGCCTGAGGATGACTCCAATAATGAGGATGATGGAATTCTAAATGCTTTCACTGCCACCGTAAATCCTACTGAAGGGATTGTTGAAGATGTGGATGAAGAAGAGGACTTGGTAGAGTCTAAATTTGAGAAGATGGATGAACAAGATGACATCTACACTGCCTATGCAAAGTTATACAAGGTCTTCGAAAAGTATGAGAAGTTGTATAGATTGGCCACCAAGAAGCTTAGTGATGTGGAGCTTGAGCGAGAAGAAATCTCCACAAAGTTTGATGAAGCCAATCAGACTATTGGAGCACTAAGATTTAAGAATAATTTCTTGGCTGAGAAGACTAAGAAGCTTAAGGCAGAACTGTTCCAAGTCAGAACTCAGTTAGAAAGGACTACAAGTGCTAAGCTCAATGAGATTCTCAGTCTTCAGAAATCTGCATCCGATCGAACCAGTTTAGGATATGATTTCTCTTCTTCTAGTATTACTTCTACTAGTACTACTATTTTTGTTTCTCCTACTGATAATATTGAAACTGAGAACAATGATATTAAAAATAAATTAGCTAGTGAGAAAATAGACAAGAGTAAATCTATCTTAGGAGCACCCCCTAAACTTGATAAGAAAGAGATTAAGAACCCTAGGGCTAAGAAGGGAAATACTCAAAATCCCAAACAGAAAAAGCAGCATTTTTGTCATTACTATGGCGCAATTGGACATACTTGACCTAATTGTTATAAATGGTTAGCCACTCAACAAAGCAACAGCATGATCGCGTCAGGAAACCAGAATCAGTTTCCATCCTTCTTTGCTCCTCTTGGAGATCTTCTCAAAGCCCTCATGTTTCTTTCGAACTTGAGCAGTTTCAATTCTTCCCCCTCATCGCCGGATCAAGGGTTTTCTAAGTGGAAAAGTTCTTCTAAGGGGTGGAAGGAAAAGAGCTCCAAGTGATTATGTCATTTTTTCTCTCTCTCCGCTTCTTTTTTTTTTTTTTTTTGCATTACTTGTGTGTTATGCTTTACTATTTTGAGTTAGTCTAGTTTTATACATTGCTTTGTTTAACTTGTTTTTGTTTGTTTTCTTTTCAGTTTTGGTTTATTTTGTTTTTCATATAAAAATTTAAAAAATCAGAAAAATAAAAAAAAAGTGTGTGTTTGTGTACATCGGTACTTGTGTACCTTAGATGGCCATTAAAACAAATTTTTCTAAACTTTGTATCTTTTGTAGCTTAGATAAGCATATCTATGCACAACTAAGTAAGTGAGCTTTATGGCTCGTGTTTGTAATGAGTAAGATTAAGTAATCTCTTGTACTTAACACTCGTATCACTCTTTTTGACAAGAAGGACTAGAAACTCCTAAGAGAAATGCATAAATAACCATCTCACCATTGTTGCCCGCCAATCATGAAATGATATTTGTATGCTTCGGCATAGTAAAAGTGGAATGTCAAATGCTTAACATAATTGGGTATTTCTTTTCTATCTCTTATATGTCCATGCATGGTTTGCTTAAAAGAAAAATATGCAAAGAAAAATAAAAAACAAAAAGAATCAAAATGCTTTATACATGATTGCAAGCGTGTATTCTAACAGATGTGGGAGTTATAGGATGTACCTCGAAGGTGATAGTCCCCATCAAACAGTTATGATTGTGTGTGAGTTAAAGTGATTTTCTCATATCTCAAATCGTCATAACATGTAGACACTTATGCAATCTTGTGATGCTTTCACACACAACACGCAATATTTTTTGCTACTTTTGATACATATGCAGGTACAATGTGAATTGGCCATCACAAGGAATATTTATGTAAATGTATGCTCACTAAACTGTCTTAACTTGTTTTTTGAAATATAAAATTGGTTAGACTTGTTTAGTATGTGTGTGTGTGTTTTTTGGATCTAAATGCTTGACATTTTTCTTGTTGAGAGATGATTTTGAGAGCTTAAAATGTTGTTTAGATCTTTGGTTGTATAACATGCTTGATTGCATTCATATTTGTGTTTTTCTCTTCTTGAAAAACTATTTTAAGCTTCTTAACAGTTTCTAGACACCTTTCAACAGATTGCTATCTACCAAGCCCCTCTTTCTTCTTGTCTCAACAGAAGTTAACGTAATCTCGATCCATCGAGCTTTCTGGACTTTGTCTTGATAGCTTCTCGACAGATTCTCGATCCATTGAGAAACTTTCTGTCTACTCGATTGACGCTCGATAGCAGTTCGATCCATCAAGGTTGGCTTCTACTCAATAGCTGCTCAACAGCTTCTCAATCTGTCGAGACCCTCTTGCATGCATTGTTTTTCACATGTTTTGCATCTTTCTATTATCTTGTCATCTGTAGCATCTTGTTTCATTACATTCATGCATTTATATGGATTCCTTATGCCCCCCTGATCATCTTTATGTTTCTCGGGTGAAGCTTTATAACTTTTTGTACCATTTTTCAATCATGAAAAAAAGGGGGAGAATATGTGGTTTCTTTTTAAGATTCTACATGTTAAGGGGAGAAATACATGCCTTTGTAAGAGGGAAATGTGTTTTATCTTGTTAGGGGGAGTGCTTACTTCCTTCTTCTTGTACACTGGTCTTGTGATCATGTTTACATACATTGTGCTTATCTTTGATATATATATATATATATGATGATGTATGTCTTCTTCACCTACCTCTACATATGTTGCTTCTTTTCTCTCTTTATACACATGTTTCTTATTACTTGTATGCAATCTTATATTCTGTTTCACACTAAAATGCCTTGATGAGTTTCGTTTAAAGTGTTTTAGAAATACAGGTTGTCAAAGTCTACTTGCCTTAAACTCTCTTCTTGCAAAGTTTTTCAAGAGTTTGTGTTAGGATAGATTTTATTGTATTAAACAAGTGAGTATGAGTTGAGTAATTTATGACTTCTTTCATATGTTCATTTTTTTGTTGTAGTTTTATCACGGATTGCCAAATGGGAATATTGTTAGGATATATGTGATTCAATGTTAGGAACATATGTCAATATTTTATGTAATTGGCTAATCCTTTGACAAAACGCACTTTACTTGTAATTTGGTAGATCTAGGATGTATTTAATACTTCGAGGAATGAGGTTTTAAGTTCAAGTGTTAAAGCCATGCAAGTCTGTCCAAAAAACAAGTGAAGAAGTGCTGGATTTTAAAACTCGACAGCTAGCATCTATCGAGGTTTAAAAGCTACTTCAGCTCGTGGCTCGACAGCTAGCTCGATAGATTGCTATCTATCAAGGTTTATAAAACTCAATTTTTCAGAACTGATTTTCATCCAATTCGTGAGTATGTATTTAGGCTTTCTTTTCTCACAACCCTAAACATATATAAGGATTATTTTAAGGGCCATCAAAGGTTGCGGAAGTGTGAAGAAAAGTTTTGTTCATGTAAATTGTGACCAAAGACAGAATTGACCCTAGTTCATCTTTCTCTTGAAGAAGCTACTGTGTTTTGTACACCGCAGGGTTTTGTGACCGAAGAGCTTCTTGATCTTCATCGTGTGATGAACTGAAAAACTTTGCAGCCAACATCCTTCTCAAGTTGGTGATTAAGCCGCGTACTGGGATCCGTGCATCTATTGGTTAGTCACATACTGAGAGCCATGCATTGAACAGGAGAAATTATCACTACAGATCAAGTCCAATTGAGTATTGGGGTAAGGGTTCAACTGTAGGTTGGTATAAGGTACTGTGATTCCTTTACTTATAATTGTTTGTTTTGATAATAGTGGATTCCCAGGAGTGGTGACCTTAAAATCATCCAATGGGGTTTTTGCTGTGTGGGTTTTTCCCATTCGTAAACAAATCATCGTGTTAATTTAATTTCCGCTGCAATTTAGTTAATTGGTAATTTGTTTATGCTGCCACGCATTTTGCATGTTAATTTGATTAATTAATAAACTTAGCTAATTAATCAATTAATTCATCACAAGGGGTAAATACATTCTTGGTCTATCAGTTTTTTTGTTTTTGTTTTTATTTATTTTTTTGTTTAGATGTGAATTTTGTTTTCTAGACATGATTTTTATTTTTTAATAAATTTAGGCGATTGATTTTTTTTTTTTTTTTTTTTTTGGTTGTTTATCACTTTTTTGGTTTTAATTGGGCATCATTTTTTAACAAAGGTACATGCGTAAATTTATATAAACTCACTTTTTTCATCTTTCTACTTTTCCATTCTTAACCAAACAAAAATGAGGGAAATTAAAATCTTTTCTATCCTCCCACTTTTCCATCCTCCCACCATATTCTATTCTCCCACTTTTCTACACCTCTAACCAATTGGACCCTAAATAAGAAACTACAACCCCCATCTCCATATGTGGATTTTAAATGGTAAGTTTATAAACATATAAATAAGTAAATACATACATACATACATATACATACACACACACATATATATAAAGTTAAAATACAAAAAATTATATTTGGTCCTCTTAGATTAAAAACTAGCATTTCCAAATTGAAAGTTGGCCAAAAAATTAAATCAAATCAAATAATCACTTAACCTATATGTGTTTGGCATTACATTTCGTGTTTGATGTTTGGACTTAAAAGTAAAAAACTTGAGAGTTTGAGTTTTGAGTGATGTTGTATTTCATGTTTCCACTTAAAGGATCTTTTGAGTGCTTTGTTTTTTAATTAATAACACTAATTGATTTTTGGTATATATATATATTGGATATATAAGGATAATAAAAATGATTTTCAACTTCATTTAATGTTATTTCCTTTATAAAATTGTTGCACTTCTAATTACCTTTGTATATTTATTGCAATTATGGTAACAATCATTTTCAATAATAAATTTTATTAAACTAGGCTTCACAAGAAAAGAGAATATAATTCTCTAATGGATTTTTTGATTTTGTGCATTGAAAATAAATTATTATGACATTTGGTCCAAAATCAATTATAAATGATTGTTATAACAGTAAACCAAAAAAAAAAGAGTCAAATTCCATTTTGATAAATCACAAATAATTAAGTAGTAATGTATTAAGAAAAAATCATTTTATATCTTTTCTTTTGTTTACATTTTGTTAATATTGAATATATGCCAATTTATTTTTCATATATTAATTAAGTTTGAATTTTAGTTTGTTTTATATTTTTGAATTATCATTTTTTTTTTTTACGCTTTAAATTTTAAAGGTCAAATCTTAATGCGATGACAAGTGTCATTCATCCAATGCAACGGGTCACATGTTCAAACCTAAGAATTAGCTTCTAAAAAATAGTACACTAATATTAACAGATATCCAAATATTTCATTCTTATGGATAAATCAAAATGGATTCCAATATACTATTGGAATAGTTGACAATAACACCAAAAGAAGCCAAGGTTACATTAAAGAAAATTATAAGTTCACAACAAATTTCACACTCATTTTCACAACTATTACTTGATATGTTTGTTTGTGAGTGGTGAAAAAAAAAGTAATTGGTCAATGTGAAAGTGACAAATCACAATCTGCCACATAGTATAGTTGTGAAAATAGGTGTGGAATTAGTTGTAGTCCTAAAATAAATACACTCTAGCATGATAAATCAAGTGTGCCTAGATGAATCTAATCCCACCATTGACCATTGTACTTCTTCCTCTTGACAACATGATATTATATGTATCTACTCTTTCACATAGGAGTAGACCCCACACATGTGGGAGTGGAATCAGTGGATACATGTATCGGAAATGATAGATTTTCTCATTCTTGATAATATGTGGGATCTATCTCATGTGAAATGATAGATACATATATTAGATACGTGATAGATTTTTTCTCCCTCTTGACTACACGCCTACGCCTCATTTTCCCTTATCAAGAAGGCATAGCCAAGGGACTGAGGGACCCTAATACAGTGCATCCAGTCGTCTTCCTGAATTTCTTCGGTATCCAAACCTATAGGCTTAATTCTTTGACTAGCTAGTAACCATCCTTAACATAATCCAAAATTAGATATGTGGCCTGTAGAGTTCTTGACTATGTCAAATGAGACAATGAAGTAGAAGAGTTTCAAAATTTCTTGGACCCATTTGAACTTTGATTGCCTCGTTGATTCAAATGGGAGGGATCTAGCAAATTGAACTTGTCTTTATGGTTGTCTTGTCTTCATCTATAAGCCTTGTCGGTACCACAGCTAGTCCTTTTCAATTTTTTTTCATTTGATTTCTTTACGTATCAACCTCCTTTCTCTCTTGAAGATTTAAGTTCTCAAAAGAATCATACTTCAGCTCGATCTTCTAGATGCTGTAACAAAAACAAAATAATTATCATTGAGGTTACAAAGGTAAAAAAAAATACCAAATAATTATGGAAAAAATTAACAGATTCCTTAAGGACGTTATAGTTTAGAAATTATTTTTATAAACTTTTTATGTGAAAAGAAAAATTCAAAAAAGTAACTAACTTTTTTTTACAACTTTTATGTTTCTCATAAAAGTGGCATTAATTCTTTTTTTTAAATAGTCTATCAGCAAATGCCCGAAGGGCAAGTATTAACTAAACCCAATAATTATTTTAGTAGGTTATATCCTACATAGGTTAGTCATTTTAGCTAACAAGGGCAAACTAGCTAGGCAGCTGTATAGTCTTCCTTATGGAGACAAAATCGTAGGGACAATTCAAATATATGTATAGCAATATATTCTTCTCTCCTGTAAGCAAATGTTATTATGTCTAGTAAGCAAAGCTCGTCGAAAAATATCTCCATCTAAAATTTACAAAATTACCGGTATTTAGTTAGATTATCCAAAAGTATAAGAAAAATACTAAATATATTATAAATTTTACTATATGATATATTGATAATGATATGGTGGATTTTTAAAATATAATAGATAAATGTTTGAATTACTATTCTTTTTTAATACATCAATTTGTAAAAGTTATATAATTAATTTTATAATATATCCTGCTAGCTAGCATCATTTAAATTTAAAATAAAATGAATAGATTGAGAATAGAGCCCCAATTTCACATGTACTCATGAGTCATGAATATATAAGCCTTAGAGCATTCGCATTTGATATAGCAAATGCTATATGTAAGGGAATTTTAGCATTAATGCACCAAACAAGCCCAGCATTAGAACTTGGAAACACCAACTATTGCAAAAAAATTTGCAATAATGCTACAGTGCAATTCTACCTTTAGAATTGTACTATAGCACTATTCTTTAAAAAAAAAAAAAAAACTAATATTTTATTCACTTTATCAATTCCTCTCTCTCTCTCTCTCTCTCTCTCTCTCCGGGTTTTGGGTTTTTGTTTTTATTTAGGTTTTATGATATAGTATTTAAGTGTAAACATATTATTTTAATGTATTGTATTGTAAAATAAAGTTGGGATGCTGAGAGTATTGTAAAATTGTATATTATAATTAATAAAGTAACTTTTTGGGTGGTAAAATAGGATGGGATAAAATTTTGGAATGTGAATACTCTTACATAAGAGTAAGAAAGAAATTTGAATAAAAGGAAGGACCACGTTTGGTGTCGCACTTCTTTCTAGAGCTCCATTAAAATTAAAATGGACTTTTTCCCCTACCAATTTCTTATCCTATTTTATTTCTATATTATTATAATGTCATTTGTGAACGAAATTTAATGTTTGATCATTAACAATCTGATCATTTCGGATAATCAAAGCATATCCATGTTCTGATAAGTGTTTCCCAAACAAAAATAAACATTAACGACAACAAAGACATTTTCAGGTTCTGTTTGGTAATACAGATTACAGAATAATGTGGCCTGTCAAAAATAAAATAAAATTGGTTATGATGGAATTAACTCTCCGCAGTTATAATTAATCCTTAAATTCAATGTCATTAGAAATAAAATAACCATTTCTATTATTTTGTAGTTTATGATCTTTACTACCATGTCAACATCACTCTTACTCTCATAATTGGTGCTAGTGACTAGTTCGATACTTTGGAGGCAAATTAGCATCACCACAAAAAAAAAAATGACAGTATGCTTGATTATATTGGATAAAAGGTATTTAATAGTTTGAAAGGAAAAAGAAGTGAACAAGAAAGCAAATAGAAAATATATGATTCTAGAATCTCGAGGTGGAAAAGGTCCTTTTTTCTTTTTCTTTTTCTTTTTTGGTTGAGAAACAAGCCTTAGATAGTGGTTCTATATGGAGCCAGAGACGTCAGATAGTGGTTCAATGACAGGAGGAAAAGGTCCTTGGCTACGACGTAACTTTATAAAAAGCTAAATGCTCACATGATTTCAAACTAGACGACCCAATTAGTCCCTATTTTCTTCTCTTTAACAAGATGGCAATGGTAGAAGAGAAAGGCCCTGCAGATGAAAGAGAGGATTACACACAAGATGGGACTCTGGATCTCAAGGGTAGACCTGTTTTAAGATCAAAGACTGGGAGATGGAAAGCTTGTTATTTCATTGTAGGTAATGTATATAGCCTAAGTTTTTTTACTTATTTGTTCCTTTTATCCTTCCATTAAGAGACTAATTCAGCTAGGCCAAACTTCAAAAGTTGCTGAATAAAGATTTAACTCTTTCATATTTAAAATACCTAGCTAGCCAATAGCCATAGCCAATAAACTAAGAAACAGGATTACATAGACACATATTTTCAAAGAGAAACTATTACTCATATATAGATCGTAAACAAACACAACTGTTTTCATTTGAATTCTATTTCTATTAATATTTCTCATTCACTTAGAATAACATATCTTTCAAAAATTTCCTAGGATGCTTCACAATTTCACTATTTTTAATTTTTTTTTTTTTTTTTTTTGTATATGTTTTTTTTTATAGGGTATGAAGTGTTTGAGAGGATGGCATATTATGGGATTTCATCAAATCTAGTGATATATCTAACAGATAAGCTCCATGAAGGCACTGTAAAGTCTGCAAACAATGTAACCAACTGGGCTGGTACTGTATGGTTAACACCCATTTTAGGTGCCTACATTGCAGATACTTATCTCGGCCGATATTGGACTTTTGTAATTGCATCAGGAATTTATCTCTTGGTAAAATCTCGAATCCCAAGTTATTAATATATTTATTTTAATTTCTTTTTTTTTTTAATTTTGTTAAATAATTAAAGAGAGAAGAAAATAAAATAGGTGAAATTGATCATTTAAAAGACTCAATGTTAACATGCATCATGCATGCACAATCGAACACGTATGTGATTATTGTTCAAAGAAATAAGAACCTCATCATGCAAGATCTAATAGTTTCTGATGGTGGGGAATCACTGTCTGATTAGAATCCAACATGGTTTTTAATGTGATTGGCATATATTTTTTAGATGAAAGCAAACTTTGGCCTTCACTGGGGCCTCAAGTATAATACCTGCGACTGTACGGAGTGTTGCATCATTATTAACCTATATATCCTCAAAACCTTAAACCATCAGGTTTTAGGACTGATTTTCAAGTCCACACTTTTTTGCTAAGGTTTTTTACATGTAAATATGTCACTCCTGCACTCCAATAATCTATACAAACACAATCAAACACCCCCCCCCCCCCCCCAACCCCCACAAAAAAATTAATAATAATAA
The DNA here is from genome assembly GCA_029955455.1 of Quercus agrifolia. Taxonomy (NCBI): domain Eukaryota; kingdom Viridiplantae; phylum Streptophyta; class Magnoliopsida; order Fagales; family Fagaceae; genus Quercus; species Quercus agrifolia. The sequence goes on along the minus strand of JARQAD010000007.1, from coordinate 38,459,876 downwards.
TAATAATTATCCTAAAACATAGATCGGCTCAATACAATTTAAAGATAAAGTGACAATTTTAAAATTTTTACTTTTTAATATGACTTACTCTTTTTTTATTAATATAACTAATTCACTTAATGATAATTGGGATGGATTTATATTAATTCATATGCCTTCTTATAAGTGGAGGGAAAAATAAGTGCAGTTCATACATGTTTTTCTAAATTTTTTTTTTTTTAAAAAAAAATCACTTATTTCCCCCATATTTGAGAGCCTTTCTCCATAGGTCCCTGGATTATGGCCTAAGGTGGCCTATAGGCCTAGGATTGGCTCTCCCCCAAAATAAATAAATAACAAGTAGCCAAAACAAAATATGGCAAAATAATATATTGAGCGAAAATTCTTATTTGATGTCAATTTGTTAATTTATATTTTTAAATAACCTCCATTAATTTTTTTTTTTTTAAATCAAATGGTAATACTATTAGACTACATAATTATGTAGAGTCCTCTCAATCCTAAACTCTCTCCCTTTAATAAAGTAGGACCTAGTTAAGAAAAAGCTACACAAAACTATTACTTTGATTATTTATTTAATAAGATCTACCCCCTCCCCTCTCCTTCTATTCTATTGTGTTTTATAAGTTTGTAATAAATAATAGTATTGATTTAAACCCCAAATTTTATGGCTTATTCAATTTTAAGCTAAGTATGGGAATTAAGCCCAATTGTTAATGTACTTGACCAACAATTGACATAAGTAAAAATAGATAAACACAATAGCAATCCCAATTACAAAAGAAAGCAAGCACTCACAACAACAATGAAGTGCTTACAAAGAGAAAAACGCAAGAACCAGATGGAAAAAAAAAAACAAACAAACAAACAAACAAACAAACTCTCTAAGGTCTCTAGCACCAAACGATCCACAAATCAAGAATAGTTGCAATACAAATCTCTAGCACCAAACGATCCACAAAACCCTTCAAGTTAAGTAATGATTATGTACTTAAGATTCTAGCTCTTGCTAGCAACCGATTCTTCGAATCATTTTCTTGATAATCTCTTGATCCGCAATTGAGCCTCCAAGTGCAATAACCAAGTCTCCTTGGTGATTTTGGGATTGCTCTAATGATACCTCAAGACCAATTAGCACCAAGAACTTTGAAAGTTGCTTTGTGTGTGATGGTTTTGATCTTTTTTCATGAAATTGGTTAAATGGAGAGGGAGAAGATGAAGATGAGGAATGGGTTTTAGGACTTTCTCTAACTCTTTAATATGGAAATGGGGTCTTAAAAATTTGTGGAAAATGGGGCTTATAAAGAGAGGTTGAAGGCTCATTCTGTAGTGAGGGTCAAAACTAAATTCTCTCAAAATTATAGAATTTTAACTCAAGCGAAATGTCCTAAAGGTGAGAGGTGAAATTGTTGCCTCAACTGTTTTTCAAAAAGTGAATTCACTAGACCCTCCAAGCTTGTTCATGCAAAGTGTCACCTCTTCAACCTATTACAAATTTAAATCCACAACAATACATTAATTGCATTGTAAAATTGAATTTCAAAATTACACCCAAACTTATCATATAATTTGCCAACAACCTAAAGATCCTAACAATTAAAAGTATACAGGCATTTTATGAGTTTCATCAATACATTAGTTTAATTTATTCAAAGTGAATAAAATAATTCTTTACTTATGTTCACTCATGGTGACACAGTATTACGTTAACTGTTGTACACAGGGAATGTGCCTCTTAACCCTAACAGTCTCATTGCCAACCTTAAAACCACCATCTTGTGGTCATGAGGTCAAAGCAGTGGACTGCAACAAAACAGCCTCATCTTTGCAAGTGGGTATATTTTATTTTGCCTTATACATAATTGCTATTGGGACTGGTGGAACCAAGCCCAACATTTCAACCATGGGGGCAGACCAATTTGATGACTTTGAGCCCAAGGAAAGGTTCCACAAGCTCTTCTTCTTTAATTGGTGGGTGTTTGGCATTTTCTTCGGCACCCTCTTCTCTAACACTTTCTTGATCTACATACAAGATAATGTGGGTTGGAGCCTTGGCTATGGCCTTCCAACAATTGGCCTATTGATTTCAGTTTTGGTGTTCTTGGTGGGTACTCCATTTTATAGACACAAACTGCATTCAGGGAGTCCTATCATTAAGATAACTAAAGTACTTGTGGCTGCTGTAAGGAAGTGGAAGGTAACTGTCCCAAATGACCCAAAAGAGCTTCACGAGTTGAGATTGGAAGAATATGCTAAAAATGGGAAATACAGAATTGAGTCACCCCTTCATTAAGGTTAACCCTCTATCCTATTTTTTACTTCAGAATTTTCGGTCACAATATTCATACACATGTTCACTTTTACAATACATATTTACTTCTGAGCTTTTTATTTTTTTTTTTTTTTAATGAATGAAAATTTCCTAAAGCATAACAAAATTACACAGCATAAGCCTGCGCACACAACAGACCAATTGAACAAACAAGCAGACTACATCTGCCAACCAGACCAACCTACTCACTCAAGCAGCAAACATACTGGAATCTTCTAGAGAGTAACCTACCATATAGTTTCAAAAGTAACAAAGTAAATCCCAAAATTTAAAAAAGTAACATATTAAACTTTCAACCTATATTAAACGTCAAATTCAATGCTCTCAAGTTTAATTTGTGCTTTTTAGAATATTATGGTTTAATTTGATACTTTTGAAATTATAAAGTTTAATTTGTTACTTTTTGAAACTTCAAGATTTAATTTTGTTACACCCCTAAATTATAAGGTTTAAAATGTCTTTTGGCAAAAGCAATTTTATTATCTTTTTCCAAACTGTTTCAGTTTCTTTGAGAAGATCATGGAAAACAGCCAAACCTACAAAGTACTAAAAAGATCATTTTAGCATACCTCCACCATCTACAAACTGTAAATCCATGGCATAAATTTGAGGACAACGATGCAAAAGTTTGACCAAGACTTGGAAAAATGTTGTTTGTGTTGGAAATATTATCTGATAACGCACATATTCTTTGTACATATCATAATATGAAATGGAAAATTCTGTTCCCAGAATTTGATCAACCAAAGAACTCCCCTATTAAAAAAAAATCGTACAAAGAGAACTAAAATACTTGCATTATTTGACCCTTTTGGTTCCCCATCTCCCCCACCTTGCTCAAAATTGCCTGCAGATTCCTTGACAAAGCAGCGGTAAAGACCAGGGCAGCCTCACCATGGATGTTATGTCCAGTGACCCAAGTAGAAGAAACCAAGCAAATGATGAAAATGCTTCCAATTTTGATTGCTACAATCATACCAAGCGTCATAGTAGCTCAATCACATACACTTTTTATCAAACAAGGCACCACCCTAAATAGGAGCATGGGTCCTCATTTTGAAATCCCTCCGGCATGTCTCCAAGCATTTGTGACCATCTTCATGCTGATAAGCCTTGTAATCTATGACCGCTTCATCGTTCCAACAGTCCGGCGCTACAAAAAGAACCCTAGAGGGATTTCATTACTACAAAGACTAGGAATTGGCCTTACGTTGCATGTTATTATCATGGTCACAGCTTGCCTTGCTGAAAGAAAGAGACTCAAGGTTGCAAGAGAAAACCAAATATTCGGCAAAAGTGATACAGTTCCTCTTACTATTTTCATTCTCCTCCCTCAGTTTGGATTGGTGGGCATCGCTGATGCCTTTGTGGAAGTTGCAAAGCTAGAGTTGTTCTATGACCAGGCTCCAGAAAGCATGAAAAGCCTGGGGACCTCATATTACACTAGTACCTTGGGAATTGGTCAATTTCTCAGTAGTTTTCTTTTAAAAACAGTGGCTAATATGACCAAGAGGCATGGCCACAAGGGCTGGATTTTGGATAATCTAAATGCATCTCATTTAGATTACTATTATGCTTTCTTGGCCATCCTCAGCTTTCTCAACTTCTTCTTCTTTCTGCTTATAGCAAAGCACTTCGTTTACAATGTTGACGTGACAGAATCCAGGATGGTCATAGCCATGGAAACTTCAAGCAAAGCATCATCTCAAGATAATGAAGTATCATCTCGAGATAATGAAGTCTTGAAGACGGGACTAAGCTGATAAAAAGTTATGTAAATTGCTTGTTTTTCATAATCAAATACGATTATTGTAAGCGTACCTCAGAAATTTTCAGTTTCCATCCTAATGACTCAGAAAACTCAGGTATAAGAGAAATTTTATCCAATCTTAGAAGACTCATTCCAATGAATTTCACAAGCATCTTTCACAATTCTAAGTGGCACTGACATGGTTTTATTTTCCCAGTGAGGGGAAATTTAATTACTACAGACAAGTAAGAAGACCTAGAGAAAATAGGGTGCTCTTTGTCTTCATTTTTTTTTTTAAGGCCCGTTGGATGTCTTTGCAATTCGGTGGTCCTATTCTGTTTTCCTTTTTATATATAGTCTGTATAAATGGGAAGATTCAGAAGCCTGTGACGAATATACAAATTAAAAACAGACATTTTATGGATCAATAACTCCAGAATAACATTAATTTTCACAAAATATTTCACAACTACTAGGTTATAAGTTGTTAGTGATAGACAACAAAGTACGTTAGTGGTGAACCCAAAAAAAAAAATCCCATAATCACATAAATGGGGTGCTTTAAATAAGAATAATAAACAGATTATAATCCTTAACTTATATGATAAACAAAATATATGAGTGAGAAATGCTTTTTATCACAAAAAGCTGCAACATAGAGCCTGCAAATGTTCCCAAAATAAAATAAAGCTCTATCTAATTTTTAACTTAATTATATACACGATAGCTTTGAGCAAGAATGGTAAGCAGATATTAATCCTGGACTGATAAGACAACAAAATATTTGATGACAAATGCTGTCAGCTGAAAAGAGGCTGCAACTCGCAAGCAGCAATTGATTCCAAAAGCCATGTGTGACCAATGACTTGGGATACAATATTGGCAGCTACATCCTGTGCCTCAGTTAATCTTTTCCAAAGAATATCAACTTCTTCTCCTACCTTGGATCCTTGTGGGGGATCAAGGTTGTAAACAACTAGTATCTTTGCCTGGCCATCACAGCTTTGCGGCACCAATTCTTCTTTACTTTTCAAAACAGTACCTCCTGCTGTCATAACCAAATCGCAGAGGTCTTCCTCATATTCAGGCACAAAGCCACCAGTGAAATAGAACTTCAACCCATTAAAGAGCTTTGGCGCCTAGAAAAGGATTAAGAAAATCAATTATCTAAACAAGATAGGAAATATCATGAGACAAAACAAATAAGAAAAGTATGCTAACAGAAAAATGTTGTACAATTCCTTTTCATGTCAAATAACAAATAGTAGGCCAAACAGCATGTATAGTTCTCCACTTTTTTCCATCCCAGCCAAAAGAAGGTTTTGATCCCAAATTTGATGACACCATGATAATTTAACAGCTAGATATGACTTCTTTTTTTTGCCTTCTGCCAAATTCAACATTACAATGCAAATTGGCATCACAAAACCACATGATTCAAAATAAGATAGGCATCCTACTTTAAGTGAATTATTATGAGAGAATGATTGGTAAACTAGTCCAGATATTCCATTTGCAAGACATGCCCACTAAAACAACGGTGCTAGTAAATGTCGGAATATTCATAATCTAGATACATATTGCATGCAAGTATTCAAGACAGATTTAGCCTTACATTGTTTAAAGCCAAAAGCCTGCCAGTTTTGGGGCCATCACAACAACCATGGTTGTCAAGACTAACTTCATAAGGTTCTTCATTCACAGGATGCATAGCTTCCATGCATGCTTTTATCCCTGCAAAGCCAGAGTTTCAAGTTGCACCAACAACTAATCATTTAAATGAATAATAGCTACACAAAGAAACAAGAAAACGCAAGAGATACCGATAATATTTTTTATGGCAGATTTCTAGTTTATTCATATAATATTACTCCATTTCTCAAGCAAAAGAGAGAGAATAGAAAACATTAAGACTCTCCTCAATGTGATCTACAAGTCTTCCCCCCGCCCCAAAAAAAGATAAATAAAAAAATAAAACCATCTCCTTCTTGTCAAAATAAAGAAAAGAAAATAACCTTGCTCCTTTAAAGGAGCCTGCACAAATGAAAAATGCAGACAAGAAACTAATTTATTCAGTCTCATACTCAATAAAGCCAAAGAAGAGCAACAGTGATCAACACAATCAATGGCAACCAATAACGTTAAAGCCATAGGTATTAACTTACAGTCAATTTTAAGAATCCATCTCCCATTCAAAATGGCCATTAGAACTTTCAGTGTCCTGGTGCACGCACCCTGTGCATCTGTGGCTGCAATCACATGTGTTACATTCGGTTTCCAGAACTTGGTCACGGTTGCACCACACATGCTCGCAAACTTGACCACAAGAATCTGCATAGGAAAATATATATTTAAAAATAAATAAATAAATAATGCAAAAGCATATAACTTGATTAATTACAAACAAGATTATTCACCACACATACTTTTATGGATTTCCAACTTTCCAACCACATAGAGGCTAATTGATACTACTTAGTGTGGGACCATGTCAAAATAAACCTAGTTAAGTATATGTTTTGTCAGAAATCTTTGAAGGCAGTTGCTTCAGTGTAACAATTCCAATTTAACATGACCCGATTCTCCAAAAAAAATAATAAAAAGAGAGACTACTCCCAAACAATCTTAACCAAACAAAGGAAAGGAAATCATCTAAGATGATTTTGTGATAATATAAAAAAACTAATCATTTGGTCGCAATGAGATCATTGCAAACCATGCAAACAAAATCAATAATCTCAAAGATATCAACTCTCAAAGGGTTGATAACATCCCAGAAAAGAAAACTATTTCATTTTCCTCCATGTTATGAGACTGAATCGAGCAATCAAAAAAAAAAAAAAAAATCTGTTACTAACCCTCTCTTCTGTGGATAGAGCAGATCCACATAAAACCCATTCTTTAGCTCCATCTGATGGAGCTTCCCAACCGTTGGACTGCTGAGTTGCTCTGCATTTAGAATGGCAGAAAATGGGAGATAAATCATATGTCATACAACCAATAGTACAGTAACTAACATACACAAGATACAAACATAAAAAAATCACCAAACATTATTTATTTATTTATTGGGGTTCACTGCAGTCATCCTAAACCAAACATTTACCTTAAAACTCTCCCATAATAATGCTGAAAAGTGTCATTTTTTCATTAAACATAGCCTATTCCTACCAAATGCCAAAGTGAGTGTGTGCGTGTGTGTGTGTGTGTTTGTGTGCGTGTGTGTATGTGTAGGATGCAGCAAAGACTAAGAACATTATGGAAAGTTACATTAATGCACAAATACTAGTTCAAGTTTGAAAGTTGAATTACAGTCAACATAAAACATCAAACAGGAAAATACTTTTGAATCAATAGATAATAAAAGAATTTTCAAAAATAATAATAAATGAACAAATGATCCAAGATACATGTTTGGCATTTCTAGAGATTTGGAATTTTGAAGTTTTTTGACTTTCTAAGACATTGGACACCATGTTAAAACTTAAATCCCAATTCTTTTTACAAGTAAAAAGAATTTTATGAAAAAAGAACAAGTTCAACAGGTGTAGAATGGATCTTTTCTAACGTACATATAAACCCCCATTTCCACTTATGAAAATTCACTTTCCACCTCCAAACTTATTTTTGGCCTTAGTGCTGTAACCATGAAATGAAAAATTCATCTTATTTTTATTTGTTTTAAAATGGGGCAGGGGATGCATATTTAAGACTCATCATATTCATGCACTAACACTTGAGAATGAGATGATGCTTTCAACATATTTTCACACTTCATTGAAAAAAGCAATCACTGGGAGAGCTGTACCAATTTTGTACTAACAGGGGGGAAAGAAGAAGGAAGCCAATAGAAACTATTGGTTGGTAGGCAGCACTAAAACTAATTCAATTAATCACTCAAGTGTCAATTATCAACAGAACTAAGAAGTGATGTCCTACTTCTGAATTGGCTCAGGATGATCCTTTAAGACTTGTTTTCCAGACTTGGGCTTCTCATTTGGAAACCTGACAGAAGAATGAGCTGGACAGAGCATGAGAAAGTTTTCCTGTAAGAAATCAAAAACCAACAAGCCAATTAATACTTAAAGCTTAACTCACTACATTGAAGCAAAAAGAACACAAATAAACATCCCCAACTATGATACTAAGCATAGCGCTTACATTATCCCAGCGACAATTTGCTATTTCTGCTGCACAAGGAACATGATAGCTTTTTCGGCAGGATTTCATATAGCAACCCAAGGCTGCTCCCTTCTTTCCACACCTGCTGCACTTGAGCTTGGCACCCCTTGCCACTTCCGCCTTCAAATTCTTAACATTTTCATTATCATCATAATATACTTGTGGTGCCCTGCATTTTGAAATTACATTATATCATCCTCTAATAGCAAAGATAAGAAAAGGAAAGGCTAAGAGGATTTGGCTACATATGACTGCCAATAAAAAAAATTAAAAAAAATTTAAACAAGACAAAATTTGACTTATTTTGGCAAAAAGCAAAAATGCATATGAGAGCCATTAAAGTTATATAACCCTATTATACACAAAAAAGAAACCAATTTCATATAATTGTTTCTAAAATGTCTTAAGAGATAAACAAGAAAGCTAAATATCATTAAAATCACTTCAGAAATACTTGAAATGCCAAGATGACATACCAATCAATGCATATTGTGTGGACATGTATGACATTTGAATGGGTTGCCTCATCTCCCACTACCTTTTTCCCATTAGCATAATGCAACATTGGGCCACTAGTCTGGAAGAAATTATCAACAAAGCAAGGGGATTAGCACCAAAAGCATTGTAACTTGTAACATATTGAGACAATCTTTCAAGGATATTCTTTACCAACAAAAGAAATGGCACACAGATATCACTTAAATTGATCTAATCTGGAAAAATCACCTCCGAGACTTTAGAAGACTGGCAAAATGCACAAATGCTTTTATTTGACACAGCCTGCTGTGGAGCAACAGGAGGCACCCTAGCCTCAAGCCCCAATTCAGAATTGGGAGCCACTGAGATTTCAGAATGTGAAACAACCAAAGGAATGAACTCTGATGAGCCATAGTTTAATTTCTTTTGCCTCTTGATGTCCCTTGAATGACCATCTTCAGTTTCATTGCCAAAACGCTCATGTCTCAATAGCCTCTTCCTATCTTCAGAATTTTTGGTGATGGCTCCCTTGCTCAAAGAATTTTCTGGACTCTGAAAATGCAAAAAGGTAAACATGAGAATTCAAGCAACTCTGATAAAAATAAAATTTAGAAGAACGAAATACATCTATTTGCCACAAGATAGCTGACATTTTAATAACACAATATCACTAAAATTGAACAATATGTGGAGGATAAAACAAAACATCTGAAATAAAACTGCATTTGTCAAAATTGTTTATACTCTCCCTATAACTAGTGGCATCTACAATAATTTCCCCATTTCATAATTTCACCAAGCTTGCAAAACACAAATACAAGGGTCCAGCTTTTGTCTATGAAGCTGCCATTGTGGAGATTATGAATAAAACACAGAAAAACAATTGGGGCAAATAAATAAAGAACTGCAAAACATCTAACAATCACCTCAGCTTAATCACTTACTGAAAAAGAGAAATGTGACAAAGTAGCAATAGTAGTACTAAACAGCAAGAAAATAGAAACAAACTAAAAACCTAAGTAACAAAGAAGTTATCAAGTCAACAGCAGTTAATTCCTACGTGCTCACTGCTCCGATCACAGCTGTCGTCATCCGAACCCTTGGCATCACTAAACGATAGAGGGCTATCTGGTAGTGACTGTGCCCCCTGATTCATTTCTATTTCCAAGACTCTGCACTCTTCATGGTTCCCAGGTCTCATTGGTGGTAGACTGTCTGATGGTGGATTCATATTCGTGGCACCATTAAATTTGTCTCCTTCCCTGCCCCCTTTACCAACTACTGGTGAATTGTGGTTCTCAAATTTATCATTCTTGCCAACCCCATCTTCAACAGAACAGTTCAAATTCAACGGAACCTGAACCCGCTTATTAGCAGTTAATGAAAAGACGGACTGCCCACTGCTTGATTTAGCCCCTTCAACACTCTCCTTACTAAATTTACCGGTATAAAGTGAAGCCTGGCCTTGCTCCAAAACCCTCCCAGAATCTACATGATCAGCATGTAAAACACAATAAGTAGCTTCCAATTTGAAATCTTATAAAGGAAACAAACTCAATTTAAACAACATAAGAGTGTATGTAGCGGCTATACTGTACCAGATGAAACAGGCTGAAAAAGATTGGAACAGTAAGTAGCTTCCAATCCCCTGAAGATTGTAACCAAATTTTCTATGAAAGGTGCAGTCCTTAAATCTGCCAGGCCAGAGTAATTTAGTAAGACAAACCATTTGAATCAGCAGAGAGACCAATAAATCACTTCAAGAATAATTTCCTCAAGTGCAAACAATCAAAAAAGACTGGTCAGGGAAAACAAAAATGTAAAATCAGCATGTCTTTTGCTTGTTCTGATGAAAAATACTTTAAATTCTCCATCTTATTCTTAACAAAATCCCTCAAAGTAAGCTTTAAAAACATGAAAAGCATTGTTCAACAACAATGTATATTACCCATCAAGAAAACAACATTAAAAAAATAAAATAAAATAAAATAAATTCTAAAATTATTTTCTTGATGGGTAATATTAAAATAACATTAATATTTACGAAGAATACTAATGAACCCTGCAAAAATACCTGTTTGGTGTGTAATTTCAAGGGTAAAATAATTTTATAAAAAGTAATATAATTGGGGCAGAGGGCAAATTTTTTCCTTGAAATTTTCCATCAAAACAAACAAGAAGCCACGCAGTATGATATATCCAACAGATAAATGGTGCCAAGAAAATTTATTTAAAAAAAAAAAAGAGTAAAAATCATTGCAACCTATTTAATTTGTAGAAAAATAAAAGGAACCCAGCATTTATTATATATACCTTTGTTGAAATACTGAGCTTTACAGACAGAGCAGTCTGATCCAACCTGTGCTGAAATGGGTATACAGGAACTGCCAAAAAAAAAAAAATTCAAAAACCCAAACCCAGAATACAAATCAGATCAAGGACAATATGTGAAAAATAAATAAATAAAAAAGTAAAAACATCAAAGATTAGATGAAGAAGAAGAAGAAGAAACTAACTTGCAGAAAATGTGATTGCATGGGAGTAACATTGGTTTGTGAAGCAAGTTTAAGCTGCAACATCATTCAAAACCCATATTAGATTTACCCACAAAGTTATTAAATTAGCATTTTCTCAAATCCAAAAGAAAGTAAGAATAATTGAAGAGAAATATATGTAATACCAGAGAGGGCATTTGAGCTCGAGAGAGAGTTTGTGGTAATGGAAAAGCCATGGGTTGATGAGAAGTGTTTTGCTACAACTACTACTACTATCACTCTTCATATTCATAGAATCCTCCATTGCATTTACCACTGGAAACAACAGCAACTACAACTATTATAGATAATAAAAACAACGAAACCCAAAGCAAAGCAGAGAGTGGTTTTTTTGTTTAGGAAAGGGAGAGTGAGAGAGAGAAGGCGGGGTTTTATGTATTTGGCGCATTGGAGTTCGAGAATTTGAGAGAGTGGGAGTACACGTGTACGGCTGGGATTTATTTTATGGGAATTGGCAGGGCGCGTAGATTTGACATTTTGATTTGATTTGACTGATTGGGTTTGGGGGGATTTTTCTATTTTTTGAAGTGCGCGCGCTTTTTCATGTGTTTTTATTTATTTTTGGGGTTTTTCATTTTCAGGAAGTCCCGCCGGGCGTGCTTTGCTGTTAATGTAGATTTGTTATTTCACGGGACACATCTTAATGTATGGGCAAAAAATGGTAGAGCTACTATTTTGGTTACAATTTACTCACGCAAAAAATTAAGAGGTGAAGTAAAAATGGTAAGTTTATAAATTTATTATTTATAACTGGTCATGTAAATTATGACAAAATTTGTAATAATTATTATAGTCCTAACATTACCATTATGGACAATATTTATATGAGTTTTTTCCTTAAGATTCATTTAGTAGGAGGGGTGAAAAAGTAAAATAATAGAAAATAGTGAGAAAATATAAAAGATTTTAATTTTTCTACTTTTTGTTTGGTTGAAAGTGAAAAAATAGAGGAATGAAAAAAATGAATTTGTATAAATTTACTCACTTTGTTAAAAACGATGCTCAATTAAAACAAAAAAAAAAAAGTGACAAACAACCAAAAAATATCACAAAATAAAGCAAAAAAAAAATTTTTTTTAAATGTGAGCAATGTATACTTAAATAAAAATAAATAAAATAAAATAAAATAAAGAAAGAAAGAAGAGGTAACGAGGAAAAAAAAAGCAATGTATAGACAAAGCCCATGTCCCTGTGTACAAGGGCATTTTTGTCCATTAAAAAACCTTATTTTCTCCCTTCAATTTTCTCTTTATTTTTTGGAGAAAACTTTTTGGTGAATCCAAGGAGAAACACATATGTGCTCCACCATTTATTCTCCTTCCTCCCTATCCAATCAAATACAGTCTAAAAAAGTTTGTATTCCCATTTTCTCTCTAAAATTTTTCATTCACCCTATTTCAACTCCAAACAAACACACTTTTAATCTATGGATATAAAAGTTACAATATCAAAATTTGATACTTGTTTATGTGATGGTAAGTAGTAGGTAAGAATGTGATATCAATGGTAGCTTGTAGGTTCAGATAATATTCAATGAAAATTTGACAATTCAACAAATATGAAAAAAAAAATGTATTGTTTATGTATGGCATTACTCTTCTTTTTTCCTTTTTTTTTTTTCTTTTCTTTTTGCTAATAAAAGAATTTGGGACCATTAAGGATTGCAATAACTAAAAAGGAAACAAAAAGGCACGCATATTTTGGTTATAAAAAATTACCTTATTTGAGTCACCAAATTTGGTTTAGCAATTCAAAATTTTACTTCGTTTTTTTTAGCCTGTCCATCTTTTATGAGTGGTCTTTTTTTTTGTAATTAAATATTCTTCTTGATAAGAAATTTGTGCTTCATGATATTTTCCAACGTTTGAATATTATTTCAAACTTTGTTCCAGTTTATTCATTGGAACAAAATATTTCAACCTACCATTTCAAGGCGAGTTAAGAGATTTAAGGCAGTTTAACAATGCTCTATTGGGAAAGCATGTATGGCAACTGCACCATGAAACAGATATTTTGTTACACAAAGTCTTTAAAGCAAAATACTTTCCTACAAGGAGTATACTCGATGTAGAGATTAATCCTCAAAGCTCTTACAATTGGAGGAGTATTATGCAAGCTAGGGAGGTGATTTGTAAAGGTGCACAGTGGAGGGTCGCACCATTAATATTTGGTAGCATCGATAGCTCACTTCTTCAGGTGGAGGTAAAGTTTTATCACCTTAGAGGGATTTCCCTCTAAATAATGTGAGTTACTTGTTTTTTTTTTCAGGAACTAAATAGTGGCACACTGGGTTAATTGATCAAAACTTCTATCCATGGGAGGTCGGGTGCATCAAAAGCATCCTAGCCAGTGCACGTGTAAATACAGATTTACTAGTTTGGCGAGGCATTTGACTTCCGATGGTTCATAATCGGTTAAAAGTGCTTATACATTGTTGGCATTTGGGGCTTTATGCACTCAGTCAAGCTCTTCCAATTTTGAAGCAAGTAAAAGTTTGTGGAATGAAATCTGGAAACTATCTATCCCAAATAAAAATCGACATTTTCTCTAGCGTGCTTGCAGCGGGTCTCTTCCTACAAAAAAGAATCTTCATACACGGCATGTTATCCCTGCTATAAAATGCAATATTTGTGGTGATTTCCAGAATATACTATCTATGGCCCTTGGTTATGTGATAATGTTAAACCAGGGTGGTTATCAAATCCTAGCTTTGGATTTTTTCAGGCCAAAAATTTCTCTAGCTTAAGAGATTTTAATGGCTTTTGTCCTCTCAACAACCTCCTCCAACTCTACTACACTCTTCTCCTTGATTGCTTGGTGTGTGTGGCAGTGACTGAATAGACTCAAGGAGAAGAAACCATTGTGGGAAGTAGGGGACATTGTGAAAAGAGCCTCAAAACTACTTTTAGGAATTTCGTGATGTGCATAGATAGTGTCCGAGGAATATAGTTCATAAGGAAGAGATTCGATGGAAGCCTCCTAATACTAGGATCTTTAAGATAAACTTTGATGGTGTTGCCTTCGAAGATTTGACATGGCTAATTTAAGTGTGAGCATCCAAGACTTTGCAGTACTAATTATTGTTGCTCTCAGTTAGAAAATTTGCCTCCCAACAGGGGCGTAGCCAAAAATTTTTGCTTGGGGGAGCCAAGATAAAACAATCATATTGATTTGCAATTCAAGAAAAATTCAAAATATAACATTCATACATGTCTTGGCACATTAGTTTAGAAAAACAAACATTAAATCCAAAGTAAGTCTTAAGTCTTAACTATATATGTATCATATATATATATATATATATATATATCATAAGATTACTACTAGAATTTTTTTATTAGTGTAATTCAAATTAGCACCCAAAATACTAACAAGCTAATTGACCAATTGAGCATCGTAAGGAAGAATTAATGAAGAGAAATTGAAGAGAGAGCACTCGGTAATGGCGATGAGTATTGAGTAGTCTTTTAGGTGACTATAAAGTGCAAGGGGATATTGTAATAGTTTTGGGAAATTGCAAAACTTAAGTATAATATCTAAAGTGTAATACATTAGGTTTCTCAATTAAATTCAAACACATGTTTACCATGACAAATAAAATACAAACAATATTATCATTTTTAAGGACAATTAAATTCAATACAGGGTTTAATTGGGAAATATAATGTACTACACCTCAGTTTTATGATTTTATTCTATTAGGAAAATTGAATGAATAAAAATGAGGTAAAAATGAGGGGTAAAATTGTTGTAAAGGACATGGACATGAACATCAGGACATGGGATATGGTCTTAGCCTCTTAGCAAAAAAAATAATTAAATAAATAAAAAGGGATCTGCCAATGACTGTGCTTTTATTGGAGAATGGAAAAAACAAAATGAATGAATCTTTATGGCTGAAAAGTGGGGATTTGAGACGAGGGAAGGGAGTTCTTATGGCTGACATATAGGAGGGGGGGCCAAGTTTTTTATATTGCGGGGGCCAGCTATTAAATCAAAGGGACTGAGAACTAGTTTTCCCTACAATTATAGAGGATTTAAAAATATTTGGAGGGGCCTTGGCCCCCCCAATGCATTACTTAGCTCCGCCCCTGCCTCCCAAACTCTGTTGGTCTGTTGAAGGCCATGGCAGTAAGTCGAGCTCTTATGGCTTGTTTAGAAGTTTAAAAAAAGATGGAGTGTAGAGTAGAGGGAGGGGGAATAATTCAATTACCTTGTTTAGAAGTTTTTTAAGAAATGAGGGGAAAGAGTTTGGAGGGGTTTCAACTATCTCTAATCTGTCATTTTTAATTCCCCCAAATTGGAGAGATTTGTAGGGAGAGTAGAGTAGATAAATTATTGACTAGATAAATATACCAATTTACCATTTCTAAATTAATAATAGACCAATGTTGCAAGTCCATTTTCAAATAAGGGTAAATTTGTCTATTTTAATCATTTCCTCTCCTCTCCATCCTAATTTTTAAAACATCCAAACAAGGAGAAGAGTTAATTACTCTCTTCCCTCTTACTAATTTTAAAAACATTCAAATAAGGTAGAGGGGAACCATTCCCCTCTACTCTCATTCCCACTACTCTCCTCTCCTCTACTCCCCTCTACTCTTCTTCCTCTCTAAACTTCCAAACAGGCCATTAGTTTTGCCCAAGAAATCAGCATTTTCCAAGTGGAAGTGGAGGGGGACTCACTCAAGGTTATTGAGGCAGTTAACAAGTTAAGGCCAAATAACACTATGTTTAGGCACATCATCGAGGAGATTATGAATTTTAAACGTTCTATGTTTCTATGTAGTTTCAAACATGTTAAGAGGGAACAGAATAAGCTTGCTCATGCCCTTACTAGAAGAGCAGTTTTAGCTGCAGGTACTAACGTGTGGTTAGAAGATCTACCACCATATTTGGATGGTGTATTCCAATATGATTCGCCGCAATAAAATTTTCTTACTTTTTTATAATATATATTTATTGAAACCCATATAAATTATGCTGCATCTTAAAATTATAAGTCCAAATTTAAATTAATATGTCAATCTCTAAGCTCAAAACATCAATTTAATTAATATTAATAAAAACTAACAGTCAATTTTTTAGATTATAATAAGAGTAATGTGTATCTAAAAAAAAGAAGTGATAATAGGTGATAATTGCATGGAATGGAGAAAGGCTTAGAGCATTCACATTAAATGTTGTAAAACCACTATAAAAAAAGAAAAAGAAAAAAGAACTGATGGTGATCAACAACAAGTATTCTTCGTCTATAGTGGTTGTCCAAGATCAGCAACATCCAAAACAACCTTCAAAAAGGAGAAAGAAGAAGCACGTATCACAAACATAAAATAAAGACTTGCAAGCAGGTCACTGGTTGTCAAGCAAGGATCTGGTCGTTCAAGGAAAGTATGGTCGTCTATACAATATTCAAGTATAGACGACTAAGTGTATGTTTGGATTGCACTAATTGCACGTTTTGAGTTTGTGTTTGGCGTTTTAAATAAAGACAAACGCACAGGTAGCATTATAGACAGAATATTCAACAATATTAATCAATATTATATTATTATATATCCACAACACAAATACACTAAACACCAATCATTCATTCAAATATAATTTTTTAATCAACGTAAATTTCAGCCATTCATTCTAGTAACCTTTTGGCTCAACACCCAACCATTCACTATCAGTGATAGCTCCATGTCATGAAGTAATACTTCAAAATTATTTTCGGTGCAATTTGTCTTGTCATGTCATGTCCGTATTGGGACCCGCGTTTTAAAGTTATTTTGCTATAGTGTTTTCAGTTTTTAGCAAAATAAGCGGTATCCAAACATACCCTAATAAACACTAAATAAATTTTCGAGTGTTTTCTACAATCTCAAATGGTTAGCCCACTAACTCACATCTCGGATCGTGGGGTGAATTCTCCCAAATTCGCTCCACATTCCCCACTAAGTCCGCACATCCCCCATGATGTTAGTGGCGCCCAACGAGTAGACCCACTCCAAACTCTCTATAAAATGACCAAGCCTCATCTAACCAAGGTACGTTTTTACTATTCATACATTCACCACTTCTATGTTCTAGAGAGAAAACTAACTTAATCGTCAGAGAGTCCTTGGCCGGTTCACCGTAGTCACCTTCAATAGTTACTTTCTTCCTTTTCAGGTCATTCAACCACCTTGGAAGTCCGGAGTATTCAACCTACTGATTTCCGTGCATCATCAAAAATTATTTTATAACCTTAAACCATGAAAATCATGCTACATCCCGATTGTTATATCTAATAAATTTTAGCATTAAGCTACAGTGAACTCTTTTTCTTTTTGTGAAATTGCTACGATGAACTCTTACTAGTAAGAGCATTCACATTGAAGGCTTATTTTATCTCTCAAACAACCAAAACCTATGCTACATCCCAATTGCTAAATCTATAATTTTTTGCCAACTAGCTACAGTATGAATTGCAATATCTAGTAGTTCACTGTAGCTACAAGTGATACTTAAAAAACTTCATTTTATTTCGTTGTCTCTCTCTTCTTCATTCAAAAATTATCTTTCACACTTTTATCTTTATCTTATCTCTTTTATTTATCTCCTTTGTTTCTTTCACACTAACGCCTCCCTCTTTCCCTCTCGAGTGAAACCAAACCCTCTCGCCCAATGCCTCTCTTCTCTATCTTGCAACTAAACCCAAAGCCTCTTTATTCTCACAGTCTCTCACAAATTTCTTACCCATTTCTATAGTCTCTCATCTCTCTCTAACCGAACCCAAGGCATCTATCTTTTTGCCCTCTCTCCTCTTTACTCTTATCTTAAAATTAAAGCTTTGAGGGAGGGGATGGTGGTTATGGTTGTTATTATGGTGGTTTGTTGGGCAATTGCTATGTCTACAATATTTTCATAACAAATCATAAGTAGCATGTTCTTACAGGTTGTTCTTGGTGGGCAAAAAGTAATTTCAGTGGTAGATTCAAATTATAACTAATACTCTCAACCACCATATACAGCATCCAAATCACTAACAACCAAAAAACCATGCCACACCTCAACCAAAACCCCATCACAAAGCCCAAACAACTTCATGCCCTAAACTAAAAATGCCATAAAAGTCCCCATTGCCCAATCAACCATAACCCATTACCAATATCCTCCATAAACATAACCACATATCTAAATCAAAACCCATTAATTAAATTCCTCATACACCAGCTCTCAATTCCATGGTCCAAAGATGAGCTAGAGAAAGAAAGTGATGAGAGGCATGGTAATGGGAGGTAGACTTTACGATAATCAAGTTAGAGAAAGCATGAATTTGGGAGGAGTTTTGGTAATTACTTGATGAAAAGATAATGAGAGAGTGTAAATTGTGATTAAGTGGAAGTGGAAAGAGAGATCTATAACAGACACCAAGGTGTGCTTGCCCTCGCGAGAGTGCTTGTGAGTTGTTAGGAAAAGTGAAAAACAAATGTGATGATACTAGAAAAAGTTCAACTCCAGACTCGTCCATGATGGGTCGTCCTGATCAATGACAACAGCCCGTGAAAGTTAAGACGGGGAAATCTCGTCCTGAGGAAAATAGGTAGGACGAGATTAGAGATAATCTCGTCCCAAGCAGACTATACCGTCAACACTACTGTTTTGACATAGGGCATCACACCCTGTTCCAGAATTGACAAAATGGATAGAATCGTTGCCAATGACGGTTAGATCAATTAGGCCAAGTGATACGGTGTCAAAAACAGTTATAACAGTTACTTCTGAAACCTTTGACTCACGTGAAAGGAGATAACTGTTCCGTGGGTGTGCTATAAAAGCACTGATTTGCGAAAAGGTAGACATTCGTATACTTCTCTGACATTTGGAACCACAAAAATACTAACTTTGCCATCGGAGGATAATTGTTCCGTGGGTGTGCTATAAAAAAAAAGTCGTTGAGCTATTGTGTTAGTGTCCATTTGTTAATTGTTTTTTTTTTTTTTTTTTTTCTAATAACTTATTTGCCTAATTTATTAATGGGGAAAATTACAACTTACCCACTTGTAGTTTGGCCAAAATTTAAGTTGCTTACTTGTAGTTTGAAATTTGACACTTTACCCACCTAAGATTAGTTTAGTTAGATTTTCTTAATCCACCTTTGTTAAAAACATGGCTAAAAGTCCGTTTGTGATCTGCTTATTTTGCTGAAACTGAAATTTTTTTGTTGAAAGTATTGTAGATTAAAATAAAAGTTAGCTAAAATAGTACATTGGGACCCATAAATAATACCAAAAAGTGTAGTAGGACCCATGAATAATAGCAAAAATAAGTTGAATAGTAAGAGTTTATTTGGATACCACTTATCGCTGAAAACACTATAATAAAATAGTTATTAAATGTGTAAATAGTCCTGTGGGACCTAGTTTTAAAAAAAATTTGCTGAAATCCGTAATTGCGGGTCCTGTGAATAGTGCACGGGACCCATAGAAAAAACGTAGATGCGCGCCTGCTTTCCTTTTCAACTCTATCCAAGCTTACACTAAAATAAGTTGACAAAAATAATCTTTGCCAAATGGACACTAAGTGTGCATTTGGGATTGCTTAGAGTATCCACATTGGTGGAGCCATAAATTTAGCAATATGACTCTACAAAAAGCTACTTTATCTATCTTACCTTCTTATTTTACAAAACATTAAACATTAGTGGTTATATTTTAGCTTTTAACATAATAAAATAATATAAACAACATAATAAAATAATATATCTACTACAATAAAATAATATATTTAATATAATGCAGTCTGAACACACAATTTAATCATACTTTTTTTTTTCCTATGACCTACCGTGCACAGCCACTTTTGGCTATGCATTGTAGCTATGGGGCCAAATTATTTGGCTTTGGCTCCACGAATGTAGCCATAAATTTGTATTTGGAGGTGTTAAGATAGCAATAAAGTTTTTTAGCACAACTAATACTAATACTCTTAAAAAGCCAGTTTTTTTACTATTCAGCTTATTTTTGCTATTATTCATGGGTCCTATTGTATTTTTTGGTATTATTCATGAGCTCCACTGTACTATTTCAGCTATTTTTTAGCTTTATCTACAGTATTTTTAGTAAAAAATGTTTTCAATTTCAGTTAAATAAGCTATTCCCAAATGGACACTAAATATGTGATTTTGCTTCACTTTTATGTTTCTTTCTTCTAAAAGCACAAAAAACATAAAAATATAAGATCAAAAAAAATCCAGTGGAACGCTTGTATCATGTGATTTCAAACTACAGGTAGACAACTTAAATTTCGGTCAAACCTTGTAAAGTATCAAATTTTAAATCACAAGTAGACAACTTAATTTTGGGTAGTGACTAGGCCTATCCATGGGTTGGGCCGGGTCAGTTTTGGACCCAACCTAGACTCGACCCGCTAGCGTCGGGTGGAGGAACCCGAAATCGATCGCTGGAATCAATCGATTGAGTTGGTTTCGGGTGAGGGTGAGCGTCGGTCAGTTGTTGGGAACTAAAAAAAGTCATCGAAATCTACAAAAAACATCATCGGAATCTGGAAATATTTTCCGAAATCTAGAAAAAGTCGTTAAATGTGGAAAAAGTCGTCGGAATCTACAATTTTTTTTTTCGCTAAAAATTGCTGAAATTTGGTCGAATCTGGCTAAATCCCACCAGGTCTAGTTGGATATCGTCGAGATCTCGCCAGATCTAGTCGAGATCTCGCCAAATCTAGCTTGTTTTTGCAAATTTGGCCTTATTTTTTATATGGCTTTGGTCGGGTTTGTGTTGCTCGGGTTTTGGAGAAGAAAACTCGCCCCTCGACTCGTTGGGGTCGATTCTTGAAAATGGAGACCTACCACTGACTGACTGGACCTTCAGTTCGGGCCAAAATCGGGTCAGCGTTAGGCGGTTTGGCCGGGTTGTTGGGCTTTGGTTGGGTCTGGACAGCCCTAGTAGTGACCACTACAACTTCACACGTGCCAAATAGAGGCACTGTTTTGCCTGTTGTTTAAGTGACTAACGGCATAATCATGTGAGACGCACGTGCAGTAGAGAGAGAAAAACTAGATTCCACCAAAGAGAAACTGAGGAGAGAGAGAGGCTGCGGCATCGTGGGTCGGCCGCCTTTCGTGGTATTCGCCGCCGGTATCTCCGTTTGTGGGTCAACCGCTGTTCATTACATATACCTCTGTTACCGCGGATATAGGCCACCGTATAGCAAAGACATCTCAACGGTAGGTTCTCTGTAATGGGTTTTCGAATATTTTGAATTTTGTTTATATAGATTTTTTTTAGCTACAACTTAGAAAATGATTTTGTAAGCGCTGCAAAATGACTTGTGATTGGATTTGGTTGTCGTAGTTTGTGTTGAAAACTTGAAAGGAGTTTCCTCAGTGCCCATGAGGTGTTTGACAAAAGTCCCCACTGATAAGAAAGTTGAAGAAATTATTATTTCTTTGAATTTGATCACAAGGTCCAATTGACATTGCGCTTGGAAAATTTTGAGGGGAATAAAATGGCATGGGTATTGATTGTTGCTTCTCTGGTAGTGCTCTGGGTAGCATCTCTCTGTAAAATTCTCTATACGTCAAGCTCACCTTCCCGGAACTCATTCTTGACTACTGGTGGGATATTCACACAACCATTATTTGCTTGATTTCTCTTTTCTATATATTGATTGGTTAGGAAGTCTATGTGTTAATGCGCTTTTTTCTGTCATGAAAACTAGGTGGGGCTTTTCAGAAAAGGAATGTCTTGCTGGTTGTTGCTCACCCAGATGATGAGTCTATGTAAACTTTCTTCAACTCTTGATTTTTTAACTCCAATTCTGCTCTAATGATTGATTTACTTTTTTTTTTTTTTTTTTTGGGTTTTTGTTTTTGTTTTAATAAATGCGTTGCTATATTGTTGTATTAATGTATGCTTTCAATTAAATACAAACGATGATGTTACTACTATTTGTAATGATTGCTCGATTTCTTCACCTATTTCATTTACTTGAAAGATCAAGTGTTGGGTATTTTATTTATTTATTTTTAAATTTTGACAGACAAATTTTGCTTTTTGTTGTTCAAGTCACTTAATATACTGCAGTTTTTGTTTTTTGCTGTTTGAATTGATGAATTGTCCTTTTTTATGTGATTTTACGATGCATTGAAACATTTTACAACATTTCTGCAGGTTTTTTTCTCCAACAATAAGCTACATTACTTCTAGAGGGCATAATCTGCACATATTGTGCTTATCGATTGGTAATACTCTTTCATCAATACAAGATTTGTTCATACTGGTCTTTTAGATCAAGATACATGTGCTTGTGTAACTACTTTATTTTGGGTATTTGAATTCACCAGCCATTTCTGTATAGAATAAAAAAAATAAAAAATTTCACTATTTCAAAATCGTGGCATTTGCATGGCGGATGAAATTGGAGCTTGAAACTAACAGACTCCCTTTTAGTTGGTATTGAAGTATTCTCGTCTGTAGCTGATAAGACAACCTTCTTATTTCAAACATTTCTTCTTTAGTGTTCAAGATGTCCTTTATAAAAGGCACTTTTTTGAGCCTTGCTGATTTTATATCCTAACTACAGGATGTTTGCAGTGTACCCTGTCAATCTTGATTGTAAATTATACCATGGATGCTGTTTGAATGGCAATTTATGCATGGAAATGCCTTCCTGCTTTCCCACAATGTCTTAGACTAATCTAGCTAAATCTATTGCTTGAGTGGAATTAGAGTCTCCCTTTAGTATTTTCCCTTTCTTGTTAATTCCATGTTTTGGTTTTATTCTAGTTTTCTCTGTCATGTGGGTATCTAGTTTTGTTAGTTTGTTCTACAAATTATCGAAACAATAGGTGTAATTGTAAAGCCTCTATAACTATTGTTTCATGTATAATTCTTACAGACAATTGACGTGGGGCACCATTGAATCATCTCTACTGATGTTTTCAGTGTATCCTATCCTGGATATATCTCTTTTACTTATTTTCATTTATTTTGTAGGTGATGCAGATGGCAAAGGGAATATAAGAAAAGAAGAGCTCTATCAAGCTTGTGCAATTCTCAAGGTGAGTTGCTAGGTACCATTTGAAATTTACTTAGAATGACAATTCAAGACAACAAATATTAGTACAAAGTTTCTAACTAAAACCCAAGCTTCTCTATACATGCCTGTCAGCCTAATGTTCAAGTTATTTTCTAGTGCCAACTTACCCTGCCATTCCAATAATTCATGTTGAGGGCCTACATAACAGATAACTTCATAATTCTTTTCTTGTAACTCTAGTAAAAGATTTTCACCTTCTCTCACGATCATCCTTTGAACATTTGGTCTTGGGGATGCTGAGATAGCAAAAAACCAACTAACATCAAAACAAAAAGAATGTTGGTAGTCAGAATTTCTTGTTGGCATTGATTTTGATTGTATAACTATAACATGTGAAATTTTACATGTAGGTTCCACTTCAACAAGTGAAGACTCTGGACCATCCTGAGTTGCAGGTTCTACTCCAATAAGTTCATGGAAGAACGTATATATCTTTGTATTGTTTGAAATGCTATTTGAGGCAGCAGCTATAATTTGACAAGGTGTAATTTTTAGGATGGTTTTGGCAGGGTTTGGAACCATACTTTATTGGCTAAGATTATTGAAGGGGAAATTAATAGTCATGGCATTGACTTGGTGAGATCGTTTTTCCTAATAGTGATAAACATTATTATTTCATCATTTCTTATTTATTTATTTGTTTTGGATGAGTTCCTTTCTTCAGTTCTATTGTGGTTTCTGAGATTGTTAATTTTTATGTGTTGGGGTTCCAAAGTCATTGGCTTTTCAGGGCGATGCTACAAACTTGAAAGGCTCTGTTTTGTATCACAAATTTGTGGTATCTCCTCTAAGATCTCATTTTTCATGTGGGCATTTTGCAGATTATTACTTTTGATAGATATGGTGTTTCAGGTCATTGTAATCATCGTGATGTGCATTATGGAGTACGGTGAGTTGAATTTTGATTTATTTATTTACATTTATCTACTTTTTATAATTTATAAAAAAAAAAAAAAATAAAAATCTACTTTTCATAACTGTAAGATGTTTAGCCTTTACATTCATCTGGCATATAACTTAATAGCTAATTAGTATTGTTGACAAGCACTAGCACCTAAAATACCTTTTATGCAGGTCTGTTTCACTACCCATTTTAATCATGCATATCTGGACATAGTTGTCTAAATTGTATTTTGGATTTAATAGCAGAGTTGTAAAATGTAGAAGAAGCTGTTATAAATTTTTGCTAAGCTGGATTTATTGTGCTTTATATGATTGCAATAACATCTACTATTTATTATCTAGTCAGTCGATCACTTACATGTTCTTGTTATAGTTGTCTTAAACTGAGTCAAGCATTTATATTCACTTAGTATTCCTAAATATTGCACTTTCTGGTTCTATCTGTCAATGGAACCTCTGCCCCGATCTCTTGCGGAAAGCAAGGTAGCTCACCCTGCTCAACTGCTTGCTGCTTGAGAGCATGACAGTGGTTCTTGCTCCAATTCTCAGGTGGCAGGCCCGTCTGCAGCGGTATTATACCAACTATCACTTCTGGTTCTGGACCCTAGTCATTACAAAAATAAAAGGAAATGGAATTTCTTTACTGTAGTGTGAGTGCTGAAAATTGATCAGTTTAAACTAGAATTTGCATGTGGAATGCATCTTATCTGGCTCAAATTGTACAAAAATTGGTTGAAGCCCACACAACCAAATGCCACAACCTGGTAATGTAAACCTGTAAGGGCTGTGAGGTATAATTGAGTCTGAGAGTCCAAGCAACCAAACCAACCACAGTTTTCTTGATCAGTAGCAAAGGTTTTACGTTGATGAGAAGAATCTTCCTAAAAATTTTGCACCATGATTACAGAATGAGGTTGGGATTGGTAATTTACACACACCCTCCCTGGGTCTTGAACCAGTACCTCTATCAGAATGAGGGGATATTTTCGATAAATGTCGCATGAGGTGAATTATGTATCCACATTAGATGAATTCAGCCAGTTACTGAATATTAGCAAATTACCATTTACAGTATGGCTGCTTTGATGATTATGTTATTATGACAAAAATAAAATATGTTTTGAGATTTATTTATTTATTTATGTTTGTAAGCAGCAAGCTCTTGCACGATACTCCACAAGGAAATATTGAGGCTTGGGAACTTGTACGTTTTCTTTTCTTCAGTTTAGTTTAATTATACCAATAAAAAAGGTTCTATTTTTATTATAACGTTTGATGCATCTTGATTAACATTGCCAATTTATGTTGTTGAAAAATTCATAATGATATAGCACAGTTCTAAATACCTTGCTTTCGATGATTATAATTATTATTCTATTCAAATTTTAGAATGCATCCATAGTTTTATATGATTGTGTCCTTATTAACTTTTCATAGACAACATGATGGGTTGCTTTAAATTTTTTTCAATTTGATACAGAATTCTAACGAGTCTGCTGAGCAAATTTGTAGATGAAGACTTTATACACTTCTTTTGTTAGACCTAAAGTGACATGTTACTCTTCTTTGTGGCTTCTTGCTCAAAATATCATACATGTGGTTTTTTTTTCATTGTTCTCAGGTCAGTACCAACATATTACGCAAGTATATTGGTCCAGTTGATATCTGGTTTTCCATTTTAGATGCCATGCAGCACTCAGGTGAAGTGATGCATTGCTTGCTAAATGAGCATCCCCAGAAGAGCTTCCTTGCAATGGCACAACACTCAAGCCAGTGGGTTTGGTATGTATTTATTCTTGTATTTTCACCAGAAGAAGGAAACCTTTTTTGTCATGAGATGTTTTCAACCAAAGTCATCTCTGTTTATTTGTTTCCTTTCTCAAACGTACTGCCTTGCTTTTGATTGTCAAGCTGATATCTTCATCAATCATAAAATATCCAGGACTTATGATCTTTTTAATTAGACATATTTCTAGATAAATGTACCAATGAACCATGTTTATTTCTGCAGGTTCCGCAAGCTTTTTGTAGCATTTTCCAGTTATACCTATGCGAACATGCTTAGAAGGATCGAGTGTATGTGAAGTTACAGGATTGGAGAATATATGGATTATGAGGTCTGTTTTGAATATGAGTATCATCGGTAATGTTTTGTATTTATCCATGGATATATTGCCAATTTTATACATGTGTTTGAATGTGCTTCATGTGCATCAGTCTCTTTTCTAGCACAATTTTTGGCAATTGAATAGAAGGTTCTTCAGTCAGGACTCAGGTGCACAGTGCCAGGCAACTGCATTTTGTCATATTTTTACTGAAATATCCCATCCTCTTTGAAGGACTAGGGTGAATGAAAAGCAGGGGAGAAAAGGAAGAATTTCACAAACAAATTCTGCACTATGTTTAGGTTACTTGAAATAGTTTGGTCGTATATCGCAAAAAACTCTGTGTTGGCATGCATTGGTTTTTGTTTTTGGAAAATGTATAGGATTAATTTTGATTTGTGCTAATTTTTGAGTGACTCAAAATAATGCTTCTTCATCGCTGATAATGCAATAGATGCCCGCCTCTTTTTTCAATTTTTCTATATGTATCAACTTCAACTGCGTCCATGATTTCTCTCCTTTTAAGGACATGTCTATTTTTCACATTAGACAGTGAGATCCCACGATTCACTTAAATTAAGCGGTTTCTCTTTTTCTGTCAAATTTTATACATTTTTATTAATTACCTTGAGCATTGCATGGGGATACTATTAAAAATGTGGTGAATATTTGGCCTCTCTTTCTCATATGTTATTGTGTACAAATTGGAGTACTATTATTTCAACTTTGTCATGTACCTTGATGAGGCACTACCTACTCTGCTTACTGATTCAAAATTTACTGCTTCATACTCATGCTTTGATGCAAAGGGATCTTGTATTTTGGTCAGTTCTCACATTCTGTGTCTAGAGCCACAAAGAGTCCCTGTGCTCTCTCTCACTTTTCTCTCCCACTGTAGTGCTGACAAACTTGGGATCTTTTTCTGTCATCAGAGAATAGAGATGGTCAGCTGTTCTATGAAAACAAATCAAGAAGGAATCAAGCCTTTAAATTGCAGTTTAACATCCCCATCTCTCGAATTTTTCAACTATTGATGAAATTGTTTGAAGATTGAAAATTTAGAGGTTTTTATTATTATGGATTTCTTTTGTAAATTAATTTTTGGCTCAGATGTTTAACTGCATTTATATTCCTTTGTGTTATAAAGAGTTGTGTTTTAGCGTTCCTCTCTTCAGATATACCTTTTTTTCTTCCTCAAAATCATCTCAATCTTCTTCTTCCTTAGCAAATGGAGATAAGGGTAAGATCGAACTAGTTTCAAAATTTTAGAAACTAACATGGTTTAGGAACTGAAATAGTAATTTAGCCAATAAAAGAAAAAAAGTATATATGTTTTTTTTAGGAAAGTGCATTTGCTACATGCATATGGCGCAATTTCAAAATTCATATCAGATAACATTTAGTCTTAGTCAGTGTAAAAGAACTTTGGTGCTTCCCTTCTAGATTAAGTGACAAGTGCCCTCGTGCCTGTGTGCATGTAGAAGTAGTGTGTAGTCTTGCAGCCACTTGCAAGAGAGAGTGTGCCCCCCTTGGGTGAGGGCGTGTGGTGGTCCTTTCCCCTAAGAGGAGTCCTCCTTACTCAGTATAGGGGATAGATTTAGGAAGTGGAATAGGATGGTAGAGGAGCTTGAAAGGTTATGGAGTAAACTATCTTTTACGAAGGAAGAGGATGAAGGAATCGAGCTTGACTTCAATTTTACCAAGGCGGCAAGGGAGATAGGGAAGAATTGTGTGATAATGAAGATCTTAGCCCACAAAAGTATAAGCATTGATGCACTTAGAAAAAACAT
Source organism: Quercus agrifolia (assembly GCA_029955455.1). Lineage (NCBI taxonomy): Eukaryota > Viridiplantae > Streptophyta > Magnoliopsida > Fagales > Fagaceae > Quercus > Quercus agrifolia. The sequence continues at coordinate 38,431,692 of JARQAD010000007.1, read as the reverse complement.
GAGAATGCTCTAGAAGCCAAACAAGGGTGTTCAAATTTTCGAGGTTGATGAGGATCTATTCTTAGAAGAATTTGGGGATGGCAAGGACAAGAAAAAGGTACTGGATAAGTGTCCATGGAGTTATGAAAAACAATTGGTTCTACTCCAAGAGTTTGACGGAAAACTTACCCCGAAGGAGATAGAGATCAGGTGGGCACCCTTTTGGATCCAAATTTTCAACCTTCTCCTGAATTGTGGAATGAAGGAAATAGGACGAGCAATCGGGGCCAAGCTGGGAGAGGTGATGGAGATAGATGTTCATTGGGGAATGTGCATGAGGGTGAAGGTGTGTTTAGATGTGACCAAGAGATTGGTCAAAGGCAAAAAGATCATCGTGGAAGGTGGGGATTGCAGGTGGGTCAACTTCAAGTGTGAGAGACTCCCTAACTTCTGCTACCGGTGTGGACTTCTGAACCACGCACTAAAAGACTGCCTAAAAAATGGTGAAGAAAACAATAGAACAGAGGGGGAGGAGTTACAGTATGGTGCATGGATGAGAGGTGACATCATAAGAAGATCTTCGCAAGACCAAAACAAAATGGGCATAAGAAGAGGAGCAGACACAGATACAAGCCAGTGGGACACCGGAGTTGAATCTGAAAGGAGGAAGGTGACATTCAGACGGAACGAGATCTCAGTGGGGGTTGGTGGGGCTCATGTCTTGAGACATCCAAGCATGGAGGAGAACTTGCTGACATAGCAAAAAGTTAAGGTTGGGGAAGCAGTGAAGGTGTCAGAGGCATTACACGAAAATGGGGAGGGTTAATGGGCTGGTTGAAAAGCAAGAGGAGAAGAGGATGGTTTTAGAAAGGGATGCCTCAGACCAAACCAAAGCTCAGACAAAAGAGACAGAGAGTATGCTATGGGAAAAAAGCACTGACCAAGGGGAAAAAGCATTGTTTAAAGGAACTTTGGCGCTAGTTTTAGATGTGAATAATAGACCAGTAGGCCCAATTGACCCGGAGATTGAATCAGGCCCATTGGCCATGGTTTATGATGAAACGAAGGGGTGGATTGCAGAAAAAATGGGCCTAAACAGTAGGCATTGGAAACCTTTGGCCCAAGAGATAAAAAAGGAATCAAAAAGTGAGGAAAAGGGGCCTAAAATCTTGAAACGGGAGGGCCCAACCCCATTATGTGAAATAGACCCAAATGTGCTGGACGTAAAACGCAGAAAAGAAGGCAGAAATGAAGGTAAACAAATTAGGCATAGCTCTGATGATGAAATGAAGATGGTTGGTGGAGAGGTGGTTGTTGTGAGGCAGCATCGTCGAGCCTCATAACGATCCTGGCATGGAACTATCGAGGCATGGGGTCGGCCTTGGCAGTTCGGACTCTCGCCGATGAGGTGAGATCAAAAGACCCACTGCTGGTCTTCTTAACAGAAACGAAGACAGGGGAGAGCAAAATGAAAGGGATTAGAAATAAATTGGAGTATACGCAGGGCATCACGGTTCCTAGTGATGGAAGAAGCGGAGGGCTAGCTATGATGTGGAAGGAAGGCTTAGATATCAGACTTAGAAGCTATTCAAACTCCCACATAGATGTGGAAGTCCATGAGAGCTCGACACCAATTCCATGGAGAGCCACGGGTTTCTATGGGCATCTCGATGTAGGTAAACGCTTTATCTCTTGGCAATTGCTGGAATTTCTTAAAAATCAGTATACTATGCCGTGGATAGTGTTTGGTGATTTCAATGAAATTACACAGTTAGATGAGAAAATAGGGTGGTTGGACAGAGATGCTAAACAGATGGCGGAGTTTAGGGATTGTTTGAATCGATGTGAGTTATTTGATTTAGGCTTTATCGGACAGAAATTCACATGGTGCAATGGGCCGGAGGGGGGGGGGGGTGAGCAGTGTACAAAGATTAGGCTAGACAGAATGGTTGCGAATGAGGATTGGATGAGATTATTTCCTGAGGTGAGAGTGAGGCATGTAGTGATGTCTGTATCGGATCATTGCTTGTTAATGCTCTCTCTCACGCGCAAACAGCCCAAAAAACAGGGGAGGAAATGATTCTTTTTTGAAGCAATGTGGACAAGGGATGAAAGGTGTAGAGAAATAGTGGAATGGGCATGGGATTCAGGGCGGGTGGAGTTAGAGGATGGTATAATGGGTGGAATCAAACGATGCCAGGAACAACTTTAGAGATGGAATTGGATGGAGTTTGGTAATGTTAATAAGGTGCTGAAACCTACAATAGCTGGAATTATGGGACAGCTTACATGGGAAAGCAGAGGAGATTAAGAGGGTGAGAAGGGAGATTAATGAGATTTAGGTTAGAGAAGAAATGATGTGGAATCAAAGGTCTAGAGCACTTTGGCTAAAATAGGGTGATAGAAATACAAAGTTCTTCCACACTACCGCAAGTCAAAGACGAAGAAAAAATTGGATAATGGGGCTGCAAAATTCGTTTGAGGAATGGCAGGAAGATAAAGAAGAAATTAGGCGAACCATCTTGGACTACTTTGAGACCATTTACAAGTCTGACCAGCCAACTAGTTTTGAGGCTAGCTTGAGCTCAATAACTACTCGGATCTCTCTAGATATGAATGAAGAACTGCTTGTGGACTTCAAGGCTAAGGAAGTTTGGTATGCCTAAAAGCAAATGCACCCAACAAAAGCCCCTGAACCGGATGCTAGGTCACCAATCTTCTTTAAACACTATTGGAACATTGTTGGGCCAGAAGTGGTCAATTGTGTACTTTCTTCTCTTAATTCGGGCAGGATGTCGTGTAGACTGAATGAAACATATATATGCCTCATATCAAAGGTGAACTCCCCCCAAAAAATTACAAAATTCAGGCCAATAAGTTTGTGCAATGTGGTGTATAAACTAATCTCTAAGATTCTTGCTAATAGATTGAAAAGAGTTTTGGTAGCAGTGATTGATGAGTTGCAGAGTGCTTTTGTCCCTGGTAGACTTATTATTGATAATGTGCTAGTAGCCTTTGAAACCATGCATTGCATCAATCAAAGGAAGAAAGGGAAGGAAGCACGTATGGCCATAAAGCTTGACATGAGCAAGGCATACAATAGAGTTGAATGGGTGTATTTGGAGGCTATGATGAGAAAGATGGGCTTTAATGAAAGGTGGATTTCCCTAATAATGATGTGTGTAACTACGGTATCCTACTCTATTTTGATTAATGGTGAACCAAAAGGGAAAATTACCCCATCAAGGGGGTTACGCCAAGGTGACCCAATATCTCCCTACTTGTTCTTATTGTGTGTTGAAGGTCTATCGGCTATCCTCAAAAAGGAGGAAGGGGGGGGGGGGGGGGTGGAATTTAAAGGTGATTGCAGTAAGTAGAAGAGCTCTAAGCATAACCCATCTGTTGTTTGTCGATGATAGCCTAGTGTTTTGTAGAGCCACAGGGGATGAATGTGATAGGGTATTAAAAGTACTTGAAGATTATGAAGGGGATTTGTGGCAAAAACTCAATAAGGAAAAAACCTCTCTCTACTTTAGCAAGAACACTAGCAGGGAGATAAAGGAATATGTGAAGGAGAAGTTTGGGACTAGAGTAGTTCAGCACCATGAAAAGTACTTAAGGCTTCCATTGCTTGTGGGGAAAAGGAAAAGAAAGGCTTTCAACCGAATCAAGGACCAAGTGGGGAGGAAAATAGCTAGCTGGAAGGGAAAGCTTCTTTCTCATGCAAGTAGGGAAATTCTCATCAAGGCGGTAGCTCAAGCAATGCCAACGTATACGATGAGTTGCTTCAAAATCCTGGATACATTGTGCAAAGAGCTAAACTCCCTGATGGGAAATTTTTGGTGGGGCCAAAAAGATAGGGAAAGGAAAATGACTTGGGTCTCATGGGAGAAGTTGTGCATCCCAAAGGCAGAAGGAGGTATGGGATTTAGGGACTGAAAAGCCTTCAATTTGGCGCTACTTGCTAAACAATGGTGGATAATGCAACAAAATCCAAATTCTCTAGTCCATAGAGTGCTTAAAGCGAAATATTTCCTGAATAGCGTGGTTAATGAGGCGGAGTTGGGAAGAAGGCCTTCCTATGCGTGGAGAAGCATATGGATAGCAAAAAAGGTGGTTGACAGAGGGTCTAGATGGTGCATAGGAAACGGAGAATGTGTACGGATTTGGAAGGATAGATGGATTCCGTTCTTGGACTCCTTCAAAGTGACAGGTCCAGTTGGTGCCCACTCGGGCTTGGAGAAGGTGTCAAGTTTGTTGGATGTAGATAGGTGGGGTTGGGATGTGGGGAAAGTAAAAAACACATTCCTCCTTCATGAGGTTGAGCTGATTTTGAGTATACCCATTAGCGCTAGACTACTAGAAGACTCACTCATATGGGCATGGACCCCAAATGGAAGATTCACAATTAAAAGCGCATACAAAGTGGCCCAAAAAGTGTTGAAAGAAGAAGAGCGTAGGGGGGAGGAAGGGGGCAACTCAGACAACACGGGGATGAGAGGGATATGGAGGATTGTATGGCGGTTGAGCTGTCCAAACAAAATCAAACACCTTCTTTGGAGAGCATGTAAAAATATACTACCCACAAAACTTCGCTTGAAAGCCAAATTTTTGAAAGAATGTAATATTTGGGTAGAGGATACTCAGCCCAGTTGAGTAGATCAAGTTCAAATAGATGTAGCCTAATGTAACTTTATTTCTAGTTAATGAAAGTAATTGAAAGGGCTATTTATTAAAAAAAAAAAAAAAATTCATATCAGATAATGAAGATTCTGAAATGTTTGTTAGGTTTGATAAAAACTAGTCTGCAAAACCTGACTAGTCAAGTCTCGCTCACCAAATAAATTACTGTTACAGAAAAGCAACTTTAATTTTGGGTTTCACCAATCTCATTTATGTAACATATTTGAGGTAAGAAAATCCGGCAACTTGCTGTACCATCCTTTTATGAAGTATTAACTCACATTTCTAAAGGTAGATTTTTGAATCCAAAATCTTCTCAACTGCCTTACCACCAACAAATCATCCCTTCTGTCCATCCTAAAATCATGGAACATTAAGAACTTCAGCTGGAGTCCTTATCAACCCAACGTCCATGCTGAGTTTATAAGAATTGATGTCCTTGTTGCTTGACATTACCATCATCCATCCCAACATGCCCTTCAGTTTCCCCATTCATGCATTCAATTTCTCTTACGTTAATTTCCTTATGCTTGGAGAGAGTATTGACTGCATTAATATGAACATTGTCGCAATCATTTGTAAGGACAGAATCAGTCTGATTTATGCCCTCTTTTTCATGTTCATCAGAGTCTTCTGCAGTAGCAACCACAGTCCCTGAAACACCCGAGCGTCCACCATCTTCTAGCCTGTTACTTACAGACTCAGCCACATTAACTTGATGACTACTCTCCTCCTCAATGAAGGCCCTTGCCTTCTAATATTTTCCATCAATATCCAAAGATAATGTGGCTGGTAAATCAGTTTTCTCAATGATCTTGGGTCCGTCATATACTGCATTAGCCAATTTTCTGGAGACATTATCTTCAATTTCTACGGAACTGTCTGTTGAATTTATAGCACTCCCGTAAAAAGAACCATCCTCCCCTTCACGAAGATCCAAGAACCCTCCAAAAGGGCTATATTCTGTATTCAATATCATTTTTTCTGCTTTACAGAAACTTCTGATTTACTACTTTCATCATCCCCCGAGTCCATAAAAATTTTCAAATAACTCCTAGCATCATCCTGAAGAGAGTCACTTCCATAGTCAGATTGGTTTTCAAGCAGTTTCTCTTCACGAATACCAATAGAATTGTTGTTTGGAGGCATAATTTTTTTTTCGATCTCTAGGAGTTTTGTTATTGCTTCGCTAACAAGGTTTGTAGCCCATCCATCTTCATTGACGTCTCTGCTAAGAGAAAATAAGACCCCATCTTTTATTAGGGACTTAATTTGGCTTACTGAAATGACAAAGTAGGCAGCAGTTAATGAAAATCATTTTAAAGGTGTAGTTTCTAGTTGTCTATAAAGCCCAATGGTTTCCTGACCAAACATTGCAGCAGGAATGCTAGTTTATTACTGTATATGGTACAGCTGTGTGCTCAGAGTTTGTTGGCTTACAGAAATCTTGAATAAATTTACAAGTGACTACAGGGGTTTTTGTCATAAGATGGAAATGTTCCTAAATGTTGGAGCTTAATCAAATTAAAAATCAAATAACTTAATGCAGTACGGAAGCCTATATAATATATAACGGAAGCCTATATCTGTGTGTGCACGTGCGTGCACTGTGCATGAATGTTCAAGCATATACAGTCATGGCTGAAAATATTATATTAGACTTTAACTACAGTAAAAGGAAAAAAAGACAATAACATCAACTCATGAGCTCCTTTTCATTATTCAACTAAGCACTGTGAAGTATCAAACTGCATCAGCAGCTACCTATCAGGATTCAGTCCAGCAGAGGCAAAGGCTGATCTCATATAAGTTACAAGAACCAAGGTATTGTTGGAGAAATATCCTCCTATTTGTCTGGCCTGCCCAACGGCCGAAAATGTTACAATGTTTTCTCACTGGTAAAATTCTACAGTTGCATTACACTACTAATGATGATGTTCAAATAGATTCTTTTGGCTTTCAGTAATTTCAAAGTCTATTGCTTCACTGCTTCATGATGTTCAAAGAGATTCTTTTGGTCTTTTGACTTTTAGTCATTTCAAAGTCTACTATTACTTCACTATGCATAAAATGATGATGTTTTGGTTTAGAGAAGATTCCCTCTATCTTCTGATGGAGTATTTCCTTCAAACTTTAGCCTCTGAATATTTTCATCCTCCGAGTCCATAATGTCCAGAGCTTCACCTATCTTGTTTTCTGATAAGAGAAGATCCAGGGTTTCTGAAACATCATTAATGAGGGCATCTAACTCACTTGGCTGAGGTGAATCAATGCAAGCAGGTTCTTCTATAATCGATTCTATTGTATCTTCCGATAAAAATTCTAGACAGATGCCATCTTCTAGTTCCTTCACAAGTTTTTCTTGGGTCAAAACATGGTTTTTCAGTTCCACAAGTTCATTCTCAACACCTTCTACTTCTTCGAATACTCTGCACGTGTAAATAGCATATCTCACTAATACTTGCTTAAAAATCACCACCTCAATTCATCATATTCAAGTAGCTATAATGACTTTATATATGATTTAATTATGATTAATGCTATGGTTATTACAAACTTTTAGCTCAATTTTGTTTCATATTAACAGACATATGTGGTGGTGCCTAGCGTATCGTATGGCACCCACATATTGAGCATGGTGCAAGCCAAATTCAACAAAGCGGGATAAGTGTGGTATGACATCCTACTAGTCACACCAATTTGCTTATAGTAACCTCTAAAGACAAAGTCTTCTTCCAACCCATTACCGTTGATAAGACCAGCCATGTGCATTAAATCACATGAGTTATTAAATGTGGAAATATCATTTTGGCATTTGGTCCTTATTATTTTCAACTCATAATCAATTTTAATCTTACTAGCATCTCACTAAGTGAAATTGAAAATTACAGGGACCAAATTGATAATGACCCCAAAATACAAGGACGAAAATATTATTTTTGCCAACAATTTAAATAAGTCACATTACTATTGAATAGGTCACGCGACCAAAAATACATGAGAATGGTCTTAAGATTCGTCACATAGTGTGTTGGAGGAAAATTTTTTGGCCACTTGTAATAACTCTAGCAATATCCTCACATTATACATAAGAAATGATATGCTTAGTCCACCCCCAAACTTTGAGAGTTCTTTATTGTTGTTTCTGTATAATCAAACAACGAAGAATAACCAAATTTGGCTCAAGAATGTTACCTAACAAAGGCTGAATAATTAGAAATGATGTCTTTGAAACACTTCATTGGACGCCGCCTTTAGTTCGATTAACTCCGAACAAAGATGCATAATGCCCTAAAAAAAAAACCAAAAACGCAACAAACAAACAAAGCAAACTAATCATTCACTTTTTTTTTTTCTTTCTTTTCATAAAATTTTTTCGGCAACCAAACAGTGGTGTATGATTAGATTTAGACCTTTCCAGTCATGGATTGCAGTTCGGAGTCGTCATCTTCGTCGTCGTCGTCACGGTCGGTGGGGACGGAGGAGAAGTCGGGGTTGGTGTGAGACTGCGTTTGGTTTTCCATGTCTCGGAATCGGAATCTTCTGGTCGAGGTGGAAGGAGATTCCATGGAAAATGGATTCCCGAGAAACAAACAGGAAAGCAGAATTCCAATTCCAAGCGATGAAGAAGAAGAAGAAGAAGTGAGAGTGAGTTAATATTATTAGGAAGTGTTTTTTGGATGTCTCCGTCGTCGTTTTGTGATTCCATTTGCCGTTTTGTCAATTTGTGAAAGCTAAAAGCTTTGGTTTCTTCGTTGCCCCAAGTCATTCTATGAGAACAATGCTCTCGGTCTTTCCCTTTCAGTTTTATATATATACCTTTGGCGCCCGCGCCAATTTGCCTTGCGTACGGCGTCGTTTGATTTTTATTTAAATATTCTTTTTTTGGAGAGAAAATATACTGTTATTCCGTAAAATTTATATGTTAAGATCTTTGGGCCCTATAAAGTTTCAAAAGTAAGTACTATTAGTCCTCCCATTTGTTTATGTAAGTTTTCTTATTTGTTCAATAAGTTAGGGACTTATGACCTGTTTGAATGTTTAAAAAAGTAGAGGGAGTAGAGTAGAGGGAAGGAGAGTAATTCAATTACCTTATTTGGAAGTTTTTTAAGAAAGGAGGGGGAGGAGTTTGGAGGGGTTTCAACTACCTCCAACCTTTTATTTTTAATTCCCCCAAATTGGAGAGATTTGGAGGGAGAGTAGAGCACATAAATTATTGAATATGTAAATTACCTAATTTACCCTTATTATATTAAAAAAATTACAAGGTTTTTTAATGTAAAAAAAAAAAAAAAAAAAACTGATTATGTAAATAATATTTGTTTGTTTCCTAAGAAAATTAAGGTGAATGAAAAGAAAAATTGAATCAAACTAGCTAAGGCAAAAGCAACGGTATCAGAGCCTATGAATTCGATTGCCAACACGAAGCTCTCTGTAAAGCCTTCCAAAGCCAAAGAAGAAGGCGAGCTATCTTCCTATGATGCCGACAACGACGGCGACGACAACAACAACAACGTATTGCTCTCCAAAACCCTAGTTCATATTCAAACTTTCAACTAGTTTTATTGTATTTTTGGTTTCATCGAGTTCAATGCTTGATTTTTGTGTTTACGTGCCGTTTCTTATTACTTGGCCTCTGTTTTGTTGCTGAGAAAACAGAGGAAATTGCATTTTTTTTTTGGTTCTTTTTCTTTAGTTTTGTCGTATTGCTCTCCAAAACCCTAGATCATATTCAAACTTTCAACTAGTTTTATTGTATTTTTGGTTTCATTGAGTTCAATGCTTGATTTTTGTGTTTACGTGCCATTTCTCATCATTACTTGGCCTTTGTTTCGTTGTTGAGAAAATAGAGGAAACTGCACTTAATTTTTTTTTTGTTGTTCTTCTTCAGTTTTGTCGTATTGCTCTCCAAAACCCTAGCTCATATTCAAACTTTCAGCTAGTTTTATTGTATTTTTGGTTTCATTGAGTTCAATGCTTGATTTTTGTGTTTACGTGCCATTTCTCATCATTACTTGGCCTCTGTTTCGTTGCTGAGAAAATAGAGGAAACCGCAAATTTTTTGTTGTTGTTGTTGTTGTTGTTATTCTTCTTCTTCTTCTTCTTCTTCTTCTTCTTCTTCAGTTTTGTCGTATTGCTCTCCAAAACCCTAGCTCATATTCAAACTTTCAACTAGTTTTATTGTATTTTTGGTTTCATCGAGTTCAATGCTTGATTTTTGTGTTTACGTGCCGTTTCTCATTACTTGGTCTCTGTTTCATTGCTGAGAAAACAGAGGAAAATAGAGGAAACTGCATTTTTTTTTGTTCTTCTTCAGTTTTGTCCACTGATAAGGAGCTTTCACTTAGAAAAAGATACATAGTTGTATTAGGTTGGGTAGTCACAAATGATAATGAATCTAAGATTCAGAAGCTTTAATTGTTCGCAATTTGTAGATTTTTATATTTAGCGTGAATAATTTTTAAGGTTCTTAACATTTTGAAATTGTAAAGAAAAAAATTCACTAACATATTCTAAGATTGAAAAAAAATCTTAGAATAAATTAATCATAGGGGTAAATTAATCTTAGACCAATGTTACAAGTTTATTTTCAAATAAGGGTAAATTTGTCTATTTTAATCATTTCCTCTCCTCTCCATCCTAATTTTTAAAACTACCAAACAAGGAGAAGGGCTAATTACTCCCTTCCCCCTTACTAATTTTAAAAACATCCAAACAAGGTGGAGGGGAATCATTCCACTCTACTCTCCTCCTCACTACTCTCCTCCCGTCTACTCCCTTCTACTCTCTTCCCTCTCTAAACTTCCAAACAGGCCATTAACTATTATACTAATCCAGTCCTAGTGAATCATGTGTAATATAGTGGGGTGGAAGAGCAAATAAATAAAATTGCAAGTAAATAGTTCTCGCTTATAATTCTCTAGCATTCAGGGGCAATTGATATTACAATTTGTAGATATAGAAAATAAAATTTTTATATGATTAAGAAAATTAAAAGAGTTTCCTAGTTTTTTTTTTTTTTTTTTTGAGAAACAGAGTTTCCTAGTTAAGTCCATAGCATTCTAAAGGTATTAACTGACCCTAGTTTGAGGACTGAAATCCTTAAGGATTCGAAGTACTCTTCTCTAGGGTTTTACCAAAAGTCTTATAAACAAGATATATGACATTGGTGGTTGGCCTTCAAAACAATTGTGTAGTATTACAATAGTTTGCAAAACCCAGATCGGAAGAATCCATGATTACGTGGGGTAACAATTCTTGAATTAAATTTTTTTTTTTTTTTTACTTGCTATAACTTTTGCTAACTAACAATTTGTACTTGAGTTAATAATAAGTATTTCAAGAAAAGTTGGGTTAAATTTTTTTTTTTTTTGGTTGAATAAATAGTAATACTTACTAGAATACACACGAAAATAGTGATACTAGTGTTTTAAATTGGATTTATAAAACATAATATAATCAAATTACAACTACAAAAGTAGTTTTAAATTATATGGACCCCCTATGCTTAAGGTATTAAGGAGGAGTTGTTGGATTCCTAAAAATAAAGTGGAGTTGTTGAATGCAATAGTAGATTTGAAATCTGATTTGAGACAATTGATAGAAACTTAGAGTAGATTAAATTAATCCTTTGAATTTTAGTTAATTAGTATAGATTAATTTGATGAACCATTGATTGATTGATTTAAAAAGCAACTTGTTCATTTATTTTTATTAAATCCTTTTTAGTAGCAAGTTGGTCAAGATATATCTCGTATTAAGGTTCATTGTAGGAGCTAGGAATATAATATGCTTGCCCATATTTTCAACGTTTTCTTTTAGTCAACAACTTCAACTTAGAAGCTTTTTAATAAATGAGTTGTTTATGGTTGATGTTCACTTCACACCTTTGACATCTTTTTCTTCCTTACAGATCTGAGTTGTAAGTGATGGAGGATCTTCTTGTTTCAAGCTGGTGTAAGGATCGAGCTGTGCCAGAAACGTATATATTCCCACCGGAACAAAGACCAGGGAAGCTTATTGATGTTCCTGTAGGCAACAATATTCCAGTGGTTGATCTTGGGGTTCATGATCAGACTCAGATAATTCAACAAATTTTTGAAGCTAGCCAACACTTTGGATTCTTTCAGGTTCCACCCACATCTTTTTTTCTTTGAGATAATGATTTATTCCTAGTGGATTCTTGGCATCAAACATGAACATACATGAACAACTTTTGGCTCCTTTTTCCTATCTATATATTATTGTGTTCTATGATGATTCATTGATTTGTACCATCTGGTGGAGGCAGGGGCCACCCAGTCCCCGGGTTCTCCAAAATTTTCCCTTTCCCCCATTATTTTATTATAATAAATGTTTAGATTAGTTCAGAATTATATATATATATATATATATCTCCTTCACTTTTAGAAAAAAAAAAGGTCTCATTTTTTATTTATTTTGTGCTTACAATTCCATTTTTTGACTTTTTATTTTATTTTATTAAAAAAAAGAAAAAAAAAAGGGACTAGTAACTAATCTACGTGTTTACTACTCTTGATCCACTTAAACTCTATAATGCATAGTGTGAAACTATCTGAGTATTTAAATGCTAAAGCATATATTTATTAAAAAAGAAAAGTAAAAAAATCTATTTTGTATTTTTTTTCTTTTTAAAACAAACACTTTTTTATTTTGCATTCAAAGGAATTGTATATATATATATGTGTGTGTGTGTGTGTGTGTGTTTGTGTTTTAATTAGAAGAAAATATGCTATGATTTTTATGGTTAAAAGTTTACTTCGTAATCCTTAACATTTATAACTTTAAAAAAGTGACATTTATTTTTTCAATTTATTTTAAATTAATTGAATTGTGTACATTTTCTGTAAAACTATTGTTATACTCTAAATTCTCTAATATGTAATATTTTGAATTAAAAAAAAAAAAAATCTTGAATTGAATAGAATTTTAAAGAAAAATTATACGTAACTGCAGGAAAGAAAATATTTGTTTTTTTATTATATTAAATTTTCTTTATACAAGAAAATAATAATGATAATAAAGCATAATAAGTATAAATGTTTTAACCAATAAATGTGTATATACGTGTGTGTGTGTATTATTTTGTGAAAAAATTTTCTGGCTCAACTCATAGGTGATCAACCATGGAGTCCCTAACCACTTAATGGATGATGCCATGAGTGTTTTTAAGGAGTTTCATGCAATGTCTGGCAAGGACAAAACAATTGAATGCTCAAAGGACCCCAATAAGAGCTGCTCCGTCTACACAGGCAGTCAAAATTATGCAAAAGAAAAGTTTCACCTCTGGAGGGATGGATTGTTACACCATTGTAATCCTCAAGAGAAATACATCCAATTTTGGCCTGAAAAACCAACTAGATATCGGTAAATCCTCATAGTCATAGACATGTAAACTTGTTCTACTATGCTATTGAACCTTTTTCATATATAGAACATAAATGAACTACATCATGATGTTTCATGTAACCTTTTACAGAGAAGTTGTTGGGCTATATACAACTGAAGTCAGGAAGTTGGGGTTTAGAATTTTGGAGTTCATTTCCCAAGGCTTGGGAATCAGCCCTGGACATTTTAGCAGTGGACTTGCTGAAAATCCAAGACTGTTGGTCAATCACTATCCACCATGCCCAGACCCAAGTTTAACCTTGGGACAGGGCAAACATAGAGACCCTAGCATCATCAATATTCTTCTTCAAAGTGAAGTATATGGGCTTCAAGTCTTCAAGGATGAGGAATGGATTGGTGTTAAACCTATTCCTTATGCTTTTGTGGTTAACATAGGTTATACTTTGCAGGTACGCACATATATCTTCACAAGCTCTTAGTATATATAATGCACTTAGTTTGTTTTTGGGAAGGATATACTAGCTTATTTGTAACTGCAAGATGTTTAGTTAGTGAAAAACTGAAAATTAGTTGATAATCCATTTGATTTGTGGTACTTCACCACATTGATTTTGAATTATGAAAGCATTGGGTAAATAATTGTTGGGCAATACATTATTGTGCAATAATCAATCGAAGTTATTTACATGATTATGGAAAGCTTTAATTATAGGCAGTCTTTTTAATTTGAGATATCATATAAATTGTAACAAATAGTACCGTATATATATAGTCATAGAAAACCACCTTAAACTTCAGGGTACCTACACTTTGCACTCCAAACTATAAAAACTTGTGATCACAACCCAATTGTAACAAACTTTGCAAATTGCATCCGGTAGCCTGATTGACAATTAAAATTAATAATCATACTTGAATAAAAAATAAAAATGTGCAAGTTACACACACCATAAAAATTTAGTACATGAATCGACTATAAGAGCAAAACATAGAATTTATTTCTTTACAGTCATGTAACTTGCATGCTATCATTAATTTCAATATTCATTCAAGCTATGAGATGCAAATTATCAAGTTTGTTACAATTGGGGTGGTGAATGCAAGATTTCATAGTTTAGGGTGCAAAATGTAAGTACCCCCATAGTTTATGGTATTTTTTTGTGATGTACTTTTTTTGTTTTAGAAAATATTATTGTTTCTTAATTATTGCGCTTGAAATTGTGCTGCATTGAATTGTAGATTATCAGTAATGGGAAATTGAAAGGTGCTGAACATCGAGTGGTGACAAATTCAAATTTAGCTCGGACAACTGCTTCCTTCTTTATTAATCCATTAGATGAAACAATTATAGAACCAGCAAAAACTTTGGTTGATGCAAGAAATCCTGCGCTCTATAGGTCCTTGCTGTACAAAAACTTTATCATCAAATATGTAGCTGCCTCCGGCAACACTCAAGCATTAGAGGAGGCTTTAAGTAGTAGTACTGAATAGAGGGGGGAGAAAACCTATTGTGCTTTATCAATCTATGACCATTTGTATCAACAAGAAAATCTTAATTGGATCATCATAATAAATGTATTTGTCAACTCTTGCACTAATAAAATATGATTATTGTCATTGTCTTTTTTTTTTTTTATGTATTAAATTTTAGTGCCATGAACCTTCTAAAAAAAAGTGTAGTGAACACCAATTGAATATAAGATTATGAATGCAATGTAGTGATAAATTATGGATTGACAAACTAAATAAAGACATATAATTGATTTAGCAAACAATTAAATAAATAAAGGTAGATAATGGTCATATATATTGTGAGATATAGCTCTCATGTTGAAAAACATATGTGCGCAACAAAATGAATTATTACCCAAAACCTAGGTGAGATACTACATTTGGTTGATTTTTTAAAAAGAATACCCAATAACCCAATACTAACTGTATTGTATTATGAGTATATTTTTTAGGTTTGATTTGATTTGATTTTTTAAAAAGAATACCCAATGACCCAATACTAACTGTGAAAACCCTTCTAATCATGTCTTAGTTTGTAAATTAAAAAAAAAAAAAAATCCAAAATAGGTTTATTCCAACCGGTAACTTAGTATTTTAAATTTCTGATAACTACTTTAAAAAAAAAAAAAGGAAATTTGTTTAAGGGTAATTTTGAAAAGATGAGACAATAAATGATATCTCCTTGAAAAATTGGATTTAAAAAAAAAAAAATTTTAAAAACAGGACATTAGTAGATTATTCTCTCTTTCTCTCTATTATTGTGTTGGTAATTTCCATCCTAACGGGAATGTAAACCCCTTAAACCAAAAGGTAAATCTCAGATCTCTCTCTCTCTCTTACTGTGTTCCTTTCTTCTTTCATTTCCTCAGGAGACAGAGTACTGGAATCAAAGAGAACTGGTAATGAAATGAACACCAAATATGTATATCGTGAACCATGGCCATCCAATGTACCCATTTCAAGGCCCATGTCGTTGTTGGAAACCAATTGTTCAATTTTTGGCAGTTTCTAAGCAAGATTCACAATTTTTAAGAACCCATATCATTTTTTTCATCAAGGAATCAGGTTATATATATATATATATATATATATATATCTAAAATTATATGTCCTGCTTTTGTTTTAATCTGTAAAAGAGTTGTGATTTCGTGTGAACTGTGGCAGTGGTTTGTTTTGTTTTGTTTTTTTTCTTCGGTCTGCTGATTTGAGTTTTTTATTTTTATTTTTATTTTATATATGTAGATTACTTTTTTGTTGTCCCAAGAAAACTATTTGCGTACTCCCTGGGATACTTTTATAGTAATAACTGATGGTACACTATTCCTTTAAATTCACTTATGGTACATTGCTCCTTTATTTTTATATGTATTTTTATTTTATATATGTAGGCTACTTTTTTGTTGTCCAGGGAAACTATTTACATACTCCCTGGGATACTTTTGCAGTAATAACTAACGGTACACTACTCCTTTAAATTCATAACTTATAAGGCAGCAAGTGGGGGAAGTTATCTTCAATGTGGGACTGCAAAAGTATCCCAGGGAGTACGCAAATAGTTTCCCTGGGACAACAAAAAAGTAGCCCACAATAAAAGGAGCTGGGGGCCGTTTTTGTTTGGAGTGGGAAACTCTTGTACTCCCATCTCCTTTTTTGCGTGCGTCCCACATCGAAGAAGACTCAATACCTCCTCTGCCTTATAAGAGTGAGTTGAAGAGAAAGGAGTACTATCAGTTATTATAATTATTTTTAATAATTCGATAGTTATAAATTATATCGGGGTAGGGGAGATTTGAACTTCGGATGTCTCTCTTAAAAATACTAGAAGATGCTGATTAGTTGAGTTACAAAGACTCTTTGCTATTTGAGTTTATTTTGAGTTGGGGAGAAATTAATGAGTAAATGGTATTTTGGTCTTATCTGAAAAATCAAAATCAAAATCAAAATTGTCAAATTTCTTTTTTCTCCCGATAAAAAATTAGGACAATGTTTAGCTCCAAATTAACAAGTTTAGGAGTTATCTCATTCAATATACTATGTGGTGATTTATATTTTATAGTACTATTCATATGTATTATCTAAATAAGTCACACGACTCATAAAAAAGTAATTTGAAATAAACTATATATGCATGCTTTCTTATGATCTGGTTTGAAATTAAACCATTTTCCTAAAACTTGGAATCATAGTTAGTAAAATATAGTATGTGTTTAATACAGTAAATATATGGATGGGTATAATTCGGTATATTTTAAAAAATTACGTTTCAAAAATTTGGCATAAAAATACATAAACGAAGAAAAAACGGTATGTGTATAATACAAATATTTTACGTTTATCTTTAAAAAAAAATTGTAACAAAAAAAAAGTTTAGACATTTATCCCCTTTTTTGTCAAATAAATAGAATAATATTTGTATCATGACTTTTATGTCTAGTCATATATATGATTAATTCCAACCACTAAAACAAATTTGTTTTAGAGTGATACTACATATGCTACAAATTTTACTATATCACCATTGTGTACCCTTGGCGTGATAGTCATTTTATGAGTATAAGTGTTTGTGGGGTGTGGGGGGGGGGGAATGGCCGATGTTTAAGTCTCTAGGAGGGTATTTTACACACATATACACTTAGATTAATTAGGCTAGAGTAGAATTTTTATCTTATATAAAAAAAAAGTCTTACATTAATGTGACTTGTATAAAAAAAAAGTCTTATATTAATGTGTCATTCATAAAAAAAAATTTGAACACTAATTTCGTGTTAAAACGAGCAAATTACATTCATTTTCATATTAATTTATATAATATATATATATACATAAGTTTTAGTAAAATTTGTAGTAATTTTAGCAATTTTTATAATCTAAACAATGATTATTTTGGCATTGGGAGCATAAAGCATAGACTCTAAAGCAACAAACAAAATTGGAATGTGTGTTTACGCAACTTCTTTATTTTTATTTATTATTATTATTATTGTTATTTTTTTTTTTTTTGGGTTTATAATATTAGAAAGTGTAATGTTAGGTTTACAATATTTTTAGACCGTGGTTTTCAAGGCAGCCTAAAACTTGCGACTATAGGACTGATCGGTCTACAACCGCACTTTTCAACTGCAGCCTAAGACCAGGTCCTATAACCCTGTTTAAAATGCGGCCTAAGGTGAGAATTGTAGTCGTGTTTAAAACGCGGCCGAAGACCTATACCTTAGGCCGCGTTTTAAATGCGGCCTTACCTTTAGGCCTAGGGCCACGTTTTAAACGCGGCTTAATGTGTCGGTCTATGGCCGCACTTATTAAACGCGGCTACAGTTCTCACCTTAGGCCGTGTTTAATAAGTGCGGCCATAGCCTCCCTGTCGACAGCCTGAAATACTACTTTTAGCCACATTGATAAACGCGGCTATAGTTTATGTTTTTTTTTTTTTTTTTGTTTCCTTTCTAGGCCAAAAAACCTGTTAAGCTAGAATTTCTGTCAAACACACAAAACCTGTCACAATTTCAATCAATATAGCAACAAAGCCTGTCACACACATAAACGGCAATTTCAAAGAAATATCAAGCTACAATTTTCTCAAACTTGTCACAATTTCAATCAATATCTTTAACAAATATGGGAAAATTTGAAATGTTTGAGGAATATGCAGTTCAATACAGCAACAAAATGGAGGAAAAACTTTAAAGTTCATTTGACACAAAAAAGATGCAGCGAGCATCACACATGCGGCTACTCTAACTCAATGTCTATCCCGGATGCTTCTAGGGGTGCCTTGTCTACAAGTGGAGCATCGGTTTTGTATCCTTGATTTATAGGTAGATCACAACCAATGTCCATAATGGCACTGCAAAAATATAATAAAAGTAGTTAGCTATTTCGAGCCAAGCAGAGAACTAAGAACATCATAACTTCATATAAAGAAAACCTTAACTTTTCCAATATTGAATGCTACGATATCATACACTCTAAAGAAGTATAAATGGACATACCTGCAACTTCTCAAGGTATTGAGGTTGACCATGTCCTCTCTTAATGTTCCCAGTGCGCTCCAAAATAATATGTCAGCAAGCATAATGGAAAAATTCATATCCAACAAAAGTACACAAATGTGGAACCATAAAAAAGTACTTAAAATATTGATTGGGTAAATGTGTTGTATGTTCACAAAAAACATTGTCCAAATAAACTTCATGTGTACAATATTCCTTCAGATACAGCCAAAAAGTAATACAACATATATACAATCTTTAAAATATCCACGAAGAGTCCCACTATGATGCAGCACTATCCTGAGTATATTATACACATCGTATTAGTGGCACATAACAATGCATTGCAATAAACACGCAACTTTCAATATATTAAAGGCAACATTTTTAGTACCTGAATAATTTGTGAAGCAGGTATAAATGGTTCGAATCCTTGTACCATGGCTTTCACGCCTGCCATCATTTCATCCATTAGCCGCTTTGATTCCGCCATTTGCTGCTCATGTCGTGCATCTGATTGCCGATTTGCTTCGGCCAGTGCTTCGGCGATTTCTTCCTTATGCTGTGCATGCAATGCGGCGATGTGCTCCTGGTGCCTCTGCTCTGACTGGGCAACTTGGTCCCTCAGCGAATTTTCCAATTCAGTTATCCGATGGGCCATTTTGTTGGACGACGGCCCAGTCAAACATGGAAGGTTGGACCCACTTCTTCCTGTGGCCCAAAACCGACCCCACGTACATGTCCACAACATTCTTTGCCCATCACTTGAGCAAACGCATAATCTGTGGACCATAAGATTCCTGTGTGATGCTCTCCTTGTAGTGAGCCCTCGTTGTTTAAAATTTTATTCATTTTATCCTGTTTTCACACAAGAACCAAATAACATATTATTTGCTATAAACATTTCACGCACAAAATACAAAACATATATTAAGCAACGATATAGGGCTTACAATCTTATCTTTCACTTCATCACTAACACGATGCCCATCTTTTGTGTAGTATACTTTCGCGAAAATAACTGCACGCTCCACTGCTTGTCCACTTTCTTTTGCCTACATCATATTCAACAGTCTCATTGCAATAGTGAAAATTTATGTTGGTGATATGAAGTGACAATTGACAACCAAACATAGCAATTGGAATTTGGGACATAACATGCATACATAAATGTAAAACAAATTCCTAAAAAATGTAGCTTATTACGTTGAAAAAAACTACTAAGTTGTTTTCTTCATGCGAATGCTTTGTATTAAGCGGTTTTTGGTCCCAACATTCGCCTATGTCCATCGCAGTTAGTTGTGACAGTGGCTGAAATAGTCCCTACCTAGCCCCATCCCAAAGTTCTATATATTGGCTAGCTACTACCCAACCTAATTGACTTCACTCAAATAAATCACGTTTCCTCTCTCTCACTTGTCTTTGTGGTCACAATGTCAATTTTTATTGTAATCATCTTGAGAAAGCTGTTACAATGTCAAAACTATGAACAAAAAAAATGAAGAAACATGAAATGTTCCTCTCAATAAAAATTCTTCAACTCAATCATTTTTTTTTCAGTTTTTTTGTCCCTATAAAGCTAACGCATATTGTACACAACTATCTCTAACCAATTTCTCTACTCCATTATTTTGACATTGATTTCTCTTTTTAATTTTCACTAGCTGCCTCCTTTTTTTTTTTGGCATCACTACCTACCCTTTGATTAAATAAAATAGCCATTTCTTAGGCCATGTTTGAAAAAGTGCGGTCATAGGACCCTTGTTGACAGCTTCAAGACATATTTTAGCCGTGTTTAAAACGTGGCAATAGGCCACAACTATAGCCGCGTTTCTTAAATGTGGCTATATCTATCACCTATAGCCGTGGTTTAAACGCAGCTACAACCCCCTGAATATTTATTGAATTTGTCTATAGCTGCGTTTTAAACGCGGCTACAACCCCTTGAATATTTGTCAATTGTATTGGAGTTGTCCGCTTTCAACCGCATTTCTAATTTCTGCAAAGAAGGTAACAAAGGAAAGCAAATTCAAACAACAACCAATTGCTATATACCAAACCAAACTCTTGCTAACAAAGTGGCAAACCTCCAATTCTTAATGAAATCAGTAATGAAGAACAGGAAACATCACAAGAAATATCTATTATTTGAAATAAACATGCAAAATAGCCAAGTCCACAACGTTACCCCAACACTATAGAATGACATTAGTTTTTATTACGAAATTTTACTAATGAGGCAAGCAATGGTAAAAATTTCATACTAATTCACACAAAATGCTCAGATTCATCAGTAAACTAGTTTCTTCAAACTCTTCAGATTCATCACACAAAATAATTGTTACCCTACTCTATGTTTGGCGTAATTTAGTACTCAATTACTTTACTATAACACTAGTAGTATATAGCTATAGCTAGGCCGTGGTATTTTGCAAAAGTCATAAAGCCTTAGGCGTTTTAATCAATTTTGCTCTTCTTGTTCTTCTTTTTTATGTGTGATTAGCTTTTAATAATGCCAATAATGGTGTTATCAAATTGAAGACAACTAATATTCAGACCAAATTTTTCTTTGCCTTTCACCGTGTCATGTTTTCCATAAACTTATATGCTGGACCACCCTAGAAGAGAAGCTAAAGTTTTGATAATACTAAAAATTGTTCTCTAGCTTTTTCATGTTTGCTAGGCTTTATTATTTGATGGATATATAAAAACTATTTATATGTTCACAAAAACATATAAATAGTTTTCATTATAGCTCAGAATGTGAACGTTTACACACTCACATGAAAAAAAAGTGACTTCAAGAAGAAGAGAAGTTGGAATTCAAAAAGAACTTAATATTAATAACTCTCTCAATTTAACCTAACAATATGTGCGGAAAATGCATAAATGAAGTTAATATTGATTTTTTATGAGACAAGAAGTTTGTATGATTGCAGTAATGAAATTGTGGATTGCTTAGTTTGGACCCTACGACAACGTTGGGCACTGCCACCATTCCTGTCATCTCCATGCAAGCCCTTTCCCATGCTAAACTTAAGCCGACAAAATCTATTTTGATTTTCATGACTTCGAATCTTCCATGTTCTTTCTAAAAAAAAAGAACTAAAGAAAACACCTACAATTTATTGATACCAATATGTCACAAGTTCGATTAAAATATCATATGTGTATTAAAACCTAGCTAGTTCTTGTATAATGCACTTCTTACCATATTCTCAGCAGTTTGAGCAAAACTTGTAGGCCCTGACCTCGCTATGTCCTTCTGAAACCCACGACCTCTCTTGTTCTTATCAATTAATATCTACGAACCCATTCCTGCCAACAATACAAAAAAAGAAAAAAGAAAAAAAAAACAATTAAAAAAACATACCTTCTTAAATTAAAAAAAAAAAAAACCCATCATATGTGTATTACCACTAAAAGATAATAGATCAAGAAAATAGCGACACCTTCATTTTAGAATCAAACCAGTAGTCAACTAGCAACTCGTAGTCCTGCTTGTCAGCCCATGCTGGTTTGGCCAAAATGACAGCTTCTTTCAACGCATCTTTTGGGTAGCATTTTTTTTTTTTAAACTTGGTCCTTTGGTTCCTCCTCAGTTCCCCCAGTAAGTGCATTGCCCAGCACATTTGATTAGGTGGTTTGATAATTATGGGGTCAAAGATCCACTTTTTCTGAAATGCAAAAATTGAGTTAGCATAGTGCAATAGTCCACCCTATTGAAAATGTCATTTGATACTAACAATTAAAAGTAGCTTAATAAGTTACTACCTCTATCTCTATCCAGGCATTTTCTTTGACGTTATTAGGGACATGCGCCCAATTAACTGGCACAAGTTGGCAATAGGCGTGGCTGACGCAAAAAGTGCCCAACCACCTTTTTAATGTTTGTCCGCTCTCTCCAATCGGTTGGCCGCTCCCATTTAACGCACATGTAATTTTTTTGTTCGCTAGAAGAGTCCATATTCGGTGCATTAGCGTTATCCCATGCTTTTTATTTAAATTACTGGACTCTGGGGTTTCCTGAACCGAATCTTCTGCACGCCCATTACTAGATACTGGGGTATCTTGGACCAAAGCTCCTGCATATAGTAAATCACTATTAGTAATGAAATTTCAAAGTTCACAACAAGAGAAAAGTTACAGTATATAGCTCAAGTGCTCAACTAACATGATATATGTGATCTTTGTGTATATATATACATTTTGATAATTGGTTTTGTGATTGGCTTATTTTTCCCATTTGTGTTCTTAATTTACTTATTACGCAGGACAATAAGAAAAGATTAATGCAACATTCTCAAACAAGAAACTTATTGTGTCCCTTGGAAATTAACTCTCAGCTGACCTATATGCATCAATATTAGAATGAATATATATTTGAATATATATATATATATATATAATTTGATTGTAGCCATGGAAATTTCTCAATCACTAATCTAATGTACATATTCAAAACAAAATCACATTTACGCATTTGCACTTAATTTTCAGTCAATCACGGAGATGTTACTCTGTAGTTGTTCCAAAACTATGGCATGTTATTAAGCTCCAATACCCTAGATAAACAAGTTTAGCTTCTCCAACAGCCCACAGGTTGGCTTAGCATGTGTTAGCATAAAAAGACCATTATGTAGGAAGGTCAGTGTTGGTGTAAGTTGGTGTGTTGGTGATTTTGCTACTTGTACTAAAAAAGATATTGTACAATTGCCTTTTGAAGTGGTCATCAGCAAGTTTAACAATAAGTGAATTCACTTGTTCATATTTTCATAAATTTAAAAGAAGTAATGGGCAGCCTATCTTTCTTATGTCAAAAACATAATAAAAAAGTATGTTTAAAAGCATGTTTAAAGATATTTTAAAATCAGTCTAATAAGATAAAAGGAGAATAGTATCTCTTTTCTTTTCCTTATTTTCTTTTTCTGAGAATGAGGGAGATTAGATTCTCTATAATTAGCTAAGAAAAATTGAAGTTACTCATGAGTGAAGGTTGGACAGACATAAGTTATTTTTAAATTTACTTCTTTTTCATATTATTTCTTCTATGGCTACAACTAAAATTCATCAGTTATGAAAATATGGTAAGACTTTGTCGTACCATAGAAATGAAATGCATTACATGCTATCCTTAGCCCAAATATGTTGATCATTTTCCACAGATGAAACTCTATTAAAGTTTTAAGTGGGTCACAAAAATCTAGAATTTAAAGCCTACTTTCATTATATACAATGGTTAGGTTAATATACAAATTACATCATCTATTAGCTACTAAATTCAATTTAGTCTTCTAACCTCAATGGTCTTTTTAAGTGAATACGATAACTTTTACGTTTATTCAATGTAATTCTTATGTTAAGTTTGCCAGAATCACATGGTATCATTAGGTGTCCTTAAAGAGTATTATTTTGAAAATGCAAAACTACCAATCTTTACTTTCTTTTTCAGACACTTGATGGCTAATTCTATAATGAGAAGTGGACGAACATGACCACACTTAAAGAAATGGAAAAAATAAGCATCTAGTATTTATTCTCATGTAATCTTCAAGATATGTGAACTACCTGGAGAAGGCGGCTGTGTCTCATCATCATCTCCTCCCTCCTCTCTTGCTTGCTCAGCCGCAAAGGCAGCCTTTAGCTCCTCCTGCATGCACTCTCATGAGCGTGACGATCCTTCGCCAACTTCCACAACTGTCAATGGATGTTTCCCTTCCATTACTGCACCAAACAACTGGAAAATTAGTTAAAACAGTAATAAATATCAAATGTTACATAGAAAGACATGTAAACTACCTGTGGGTTGTGTCCCAGCATCCCTAGTATGGGCGGCTTCCAACCCCTCCCCCCTTATCGTGAACGTGAAGGTCCTTTACCAAATTCTACAACTGGCAATCGACGTTTCTTTCCCATTCCTGCGTCCAACAACTTTACAAAACAAAGAAAATGTTAATTATAGACAACAGTCAATTGCATAAAATGTATTATGGGAAAAAGACAAAGTAAAATAACTCATTTTAATATCTAACAATATATACAGGCATATTTCTAAGTTTAAGAGCTTCTCTTTGCCAACCATTACAACCACAACAAAATGAAACCCTAACACCACACGAACATATATCCAAGTTCATAAGAAATTAATTCCAAATCCAATAGTGAAGAGGGGAAGGAATTGGATGCATAATAAGTACAAATTAAAGGAATTAACAATATTAAGAGGAATTAACAAATTCATCACATACAACACAGAGGAATGGCTTTAATTCATGAATGGATACGTTTTCATAAACAATTGTAACATCTAAACGCATAATACACCACTAAACTATTACACTACTCATCCTTAGTGTACTCGTCCTCATTGTCATCTTCATTGTCAGACTCATTGTTAATAAACTCACAATCGTCTAAGTTGTTTACTCCATGATGATCTCTTTCAGCAATGATAGAGGCATCAATTGTCATTCCTTGTAGATCATCTCGAGCCCAACGAAGGTTGTCACTCACAACCTCATTAATACTTATATTGTACGGAACATTCTCAGAGAAACTATATACATCATTCTCCTCACGTTGGGGACCAATACCAGCATCAAACACATCCCTAGCTTTAGTTTTGACAACAACATACCAATCTTTCTGCCTTTTATCTTCCACATAAAAAACTTGTGTAGCTTGAGATGCCAAGACGTATGGTTCATCTATCATTTCATCCCCACTATGTATGAAGTGTGTAAAGTTCACCATAGGAAACCCAAATTCATCAGTTTTATATCCTCTCCTATGTTCGTCATAAACCCATTTACACTTGAATAACACATGTTTGATATTGTCAGAATAATTCAACTCGATTATATCAGTTAAAACACCATAGTACGTAATACCATAATCAGTAGAGACACTAATTCCACTATTCTGCGTTTTCCTGTTTGCCTCATCATTTACACTCCTAAATTTTAAGCCATTTATAACATACTGTTTGAACTACTTTACATAAATATATGGCCATTTGGACAATGCAGCAAGGGTATCACTAACTCCCTCCCTTTCCTTATCAGCACCAGTGAGGGACATCACCTAACATTAGTTGGCCAAAATAAAATAATTCATATCAGTACAAGTAATCATAGTTGACACAGTGTTACAAGTTTAAAAAGTTGAAAATGGCATAGGTACGTGACTCCTAAACCAAGTACAGAACTTCTCCATGTGGTGCTTATATATAATGGCCTTGGAAACGTTACGATTTTGGCCTTTTCAGAGTTCATCCTCTATTAGTCTATTGTGCATCCTGTGCAGGCAATTGTATTACGGTTAATAGACCTAACGTACATTGGATTGACGTGCAATCATATTTGTATACGTAATACTTACTCACGAAAGCGGTGGATGTTTACGGAATTGAATAAAACATAGGGATGAGCTTGGGTCCACTTTCTATTGTTTAGTGTCACGATCGAAATCGCCCCTGTTGACTCCTCAATCATTCTGGTGGGTCGATTGAATATAGTTTCAACTCCTTCCATATACCGTGAACAAAATGTTAAGCATTAGCAATAGACCCTTCTGGAGTAGCTCTATTTCGTACGTAAGACTTAAGGCGTGAGAGGTACCTATAAAGGAATGATAAGATTAATGATTGGCAATGGTAATTCGAACGCATTTTTTATGAAACTGGAAGTTGGTCAATAATATTACACACATCTTACCTCTCAATGGGATACATCCAACGGTAATGCACTGGATCACCAATCTTAGCTTCAGCAGCTAAGTGCATAACCAAATGTACCATCACTGTAAAAAAGGATGGAGGAAATATCTTTTCCAATTCACACAATGTCACTGCAATGTTTGCCTCAACAGTCACAATATCTAAAATCGTAAGGGTTTTGGAACAAATTTCTCTAAAGAAGCAAGCTAACTTTATCAAAGGCCTAGTAATATGAGATGGCAAAGACCCACGTAATGCTATGGGAAAAAGCTGCTGCATCAATATGTGATTATCATGACTCTTCAAACCAGAAATCTTACATTCTTTCATATTCACACGATGTGAGATATTGGAAGCGTGCCCATCAGGCACTGTTACGTCCTTCAAAACTTGCAAGAAACCATCTCTCTCCGATAAAGTCATATGAAAACATGCGGCAGGTATGATATACTTATCATCACTTTTTCGTTGTAGGTGGAGTTCACTCCTTATCCCCATCTTCGCCAAGTCAAGGCGTGCCTTGTAATTATCCTTTGTTTGGTCCTTCACGTTCAACAGTGTGCTTAGTATATTGTCCATCACATTCTTCTCTATATGCATCACATCAAGATTGTGTCGCAACGTATGATCCTCCCAATAAGGCAAGGTGAAAAATATGCTCCTCTTCTTTCAACCAATCTGGTTTGCCTCCCTTCTCTTTCTTTTATTGTAAGCAACTTGACATTTCCTTCCCAAATAACGTCCAAGTAAATGTTCAGTTCCCACAATAATGTCTGATGCGATTGGTGGTTCAGGAGCCAATTGCATATCATCAGATCCATTAAATAACATACTTTCTTTCCGGAAATGGTGGTCAACATCCAACCATTGTTGATGTCCCATGTAACAGAATTTGTGGCCATTTATCAAATATAGAGAGTCGGTTTCCACAGCACAAGAAGGACATGCCAACTAACCTTTTGTACTCCAACCCGACAAATCTGCATATGTAGGAAAATCATTTATGGTCCACATCAATGCTGCACGCAATTGGAATACTTCTTTCGAAGATGCATTGTACGCTTGTACTCCAACATCCCATAACTCCCTTAGTTCTTCTACTAACGGTTCCAAGTACACATCTATAGCAATTCCTGGTGAGGTAAGACCAGGGATAACTAATGATAGAATCATAGATGACCGTTTCATGCACAGCCAAGGTGGGAGATTGTAGGGGACCAACATGATAGGCCACATATTGTGACTGGTACTCATAATTCCGAAGGGGTTGAACCCATCCGCAACTAATCCAAGTCTGATATTACGAGGGTCAGATGAGAACTCTAAATGCTTACTGTCAAACATTTTCCAAGCACCTGAGTCAGCAGGATGCCGCATTACCCCATCATTAGTATGACCATTAACATGCCATTTCATAGAACTAGCCAGATTGGGTGAAAGAAATAGTCGCTGCAATCTTGGCTTTAAAGGGAACCATCGTAAGATCTTCGCAGCTTTCTTCTTCCCCTTATTGGATGAAGCATGCTTACTAGCAATAGATGCCTCATTTGTTTTCCACCTTGACACTTTACAACAAGGACACGCCTCTAGGTTAACATTTTGCTTCCAAAACAACATACAATCATTAGGACAAGCATGGATCTTCTCATAACCCAAACCCAAATCTCGGACTATCTTCTTAGCCTCATAATGGTCCTTTGGCAACTTTGCGTCTGAAGGAAGCATATCTCTCAGGACTTGAAGCAACAGAGTATATGACTTATTCGTCCAACCACACAGAGTCTTCAACTGGAACAACACGACAATGGTTGAGAAAATGCTAAATTTTGTACAACCTTCATATAAAGGTTTGTCTACATCATCTATCATCATGTAAAACTTCTTGGCGTCATCGTTCGGACCTTCAGCCGGATGTTGCACAGTTGGACCTTCTTCCATTGGTTCAGGTGCCATTTCATACGGGGGGCACAAATCGTGCAACATCTCACGTAAATCACCATATAGATTTTGGGTTTCTTGCACATGAGAGCTCCCACATTTGGTAGTTGGCGTGGCAGCCGCCAATTCCCCATGAAATTTCCAAACTTTGTAAGTTTTAAGCATCCCCGATGCCCACCAATGATCACGTGCCACATTTAGCGGTTGTAAAATCAAATTCACACATTTCACACAAGGACATAAGATCTTCCCATCGCGCGCGGATGGAGAGGCAAATTCCACGAATTGGTTTACACCCTCAAAATATTCCCTTGAAACCCTCCTCTTGTCCATCCTACTTTTATCCATTGCTTAATTAGTTGGGTCATTGGTCAAAAGTTAGTTAAAAAGAGATTGGTTGAGAATTTGAAGTTGTGGTGTTTTTGCCAATTATCCACCCCACTCATATGATAAACCTCAATCAAGCACAGAGAGAGAGAGAGAGAGTGTGACGGTGTTACTGGTATCTGGAAATGGCAATTTGAAGCAATAAGAAACGCCAAAACTTATTCTGAGAAAGGGAAAGAACCATAAAGAAAAATGACCAAAAGTACCTTTCTTAATCGGCTCTAAGCAGAGATCTACTGAACAATCATGGCATTATAGGCACTTTATAATACCAACTAATCAGGTAATTTAACTAAATCCATTGTGATACATGTATGGGTTTGGACACTCTGATAGCATGAATAAGATAAATTATGAAGGCATAGTTACATTGAACATAATTATCTTTAGAAAAAATAACATTATTTTCTTCTTTATTCGTAAATGCAAAAATGTGTTTAATTGGGAATCTAATGCATTGCACAAGAAATTGTACTTAGGTTTTGCCTTTACATAAAAAATACCACTATGCATATGCATGACCAACTCTAGGCTAAGACCTAAATCTCCCTTGCTTCAAAAAATTGAAAAGGGTCTTATAGGTTGTCTCAGTGGGGTTGGCTAACAGGGCCAAGGTTTTGGGAGGGAGGGCCCAACTATTAAAAACATAAAATATACCTAGTAAAAAAAAAAAAAAAATTCAAAGAAAGGGGGGGCCCAACCCCCCTACTAGGTCTGTCCCTGACAGAAAATCTTGTACTTTAACAACAAAAGACAACTAAATATCTAGAGAAAATTCAGAACTCCTAAACAAAATTGTAATACCCCGAAAAAAATAAAAATAAAATAAAAGGAAGGTTATTTAAGTAAATTTGTTTATGGGGACAATTTTATAATTAATAATTATAAGGGAGCTTTTTAGAAAATAAGGTTGAAATCCTAGCTATATAAACTTATTAAATCAACGTATATAGAGAGATATTTTGAGAGAGGAGACTACCCAAAAGGACTGAAGTAAAGAATGATTGATTACACCTTGAGGTGATATCTAAGTTTTTAGAGGAAGTGTCAGGGAGAAGTTCCTTTTGATATGGCTTTTTGAATTTCAGATCGTGAAGAATACCAAGTTTTGGGAGTTTTGATGTTGTGTTGTGAGCAAGAAAAGAAGCTCAGTGATTTTGGGATTGGATGGTCTTCTAATAGTTTTATATTTATTGACCAATTGGCATTATGTACATGAGGTTTGGATTTTGTTCATATTAAATTATTGGAGATCTATTCACAAAGAAATTATTGAGGTATTTTGGATTTATTTGATTTTAACTTTTGAGGATAAATTTTAGTTGCAAAGAAGGCCTTGCACACTTTTAGGGTGCTTGCTTTATAAGCGTGCGGCGGTTGTCACGTGCCTATCTTTATAGTTGGGTTGGGGGCGTGACAAAAATAAAAACCATTCCATTAGCATGCATTTAGTGACATGAAGTTGCTAAAAATTTCTCTTTCTACGGGAAATAAGCGTAAATTATGCTTCAACTTCAACATGCTAGCGAATGTATGTTAGTTTTTGATGCCCGGTAGTAATGAAATTTTCACATGCCTTGTTACTGTTTGCACCTAAAATTAAGAAATAATTCATATTAAAGAACATGAAAAGTTTTATATAATAAGTTGTAGTTGTGGCATATATAATGAGAATTAAACCAAACTCAAACCCATACAATTTACTATAATAAAATAGAGAATGCAATGCTTCAGTTTATGGGACCTTTCCTCATACCGTTGGTCAAATAGAAAAGACTTAACTCCACAACTACTACATGCCTCCATAATGTCTCAATGGTAAATAAAGCACTTACAATGACACTGTTATGCAGAACAGGATCATCTTAACTTGTGTAAACAAGATCATGTTCCCATAAAAGAAAAAAGAAAAAAGATCATGTTAACATGACATACTTTTCATACCCCAAATAAATAAATAAATGACATTTTAGAACTTCTTTTTATTACCGGGATTAGGGTGTGCAACATCTTTCTTCATAATGATTGTGGACCATGGGAAACATAGGTGTGAGTTAAGAAGCCTAGAGAATGCATGGCTTATAATAGGCCAATCTTGTTTTGATTTGTGTTTTGTTTTAAGCAACCATTTTATTAACAAAAGAACAAGAAACAACTGCTAAGAAACCAAATTTCATGAGTCACATGCATTGTGAATCCGTCAAGAAATTATAAACTAATGATGTAAGATACTTTTACACGGAAAAAGTTTTACTAGGCATCATTCTTATTTGAAAAATCTGCATTTGCTACATAATTCAGTTCTAACATGCAACATCACCACAACCGTTTTTAATCAGTAAAAAAGTTTAAGAAACCCACATTTTAGAAAACAAAGTTTATAATAATCAAAGTCATCATGGTTGGTGTTAGAATAATCAAAGTAGTCCATAATTACAAACAAACATCACAATCATTAACATACATGTATGCAAAAACTCCAGTACACAAAGTTTTTTGAAGATAGCGCTACCTTATAGGCAAGAGAGGCTTTTCTATTCTTTGGTAAAAGTTAATAATTTACATCCATTATAAATTGGCATTACTACATTTTTCAATCATAAAAATACCGTCACGGTGTGATGAGTGTTATGCATGGAGAAAGGATAATAATTTTAATATTTGGTACAAATGCATAACACTCATCACACCTCTAGGTATTAGTGGAGTGACTGAAAACATGACTACTCTAGTATCAATTGTTGACCTGGATGTTAATCAAAACTTCTTTGTTTAAATAATTTCTGACTATATTTGATTTTCCTAAATTATGATTTTTAATTCAATAGTTTAATTTTTTTAATAAAAACTAATATATGGTTAACAGTTTTGTACTTTAGTGGCATGACTTCCCTTTACATTATGAGAAGATTTAAGGTTCAAACTTCACATCCTTCAACCAAAAAGTTGTTATTATTGAATTAAAAAAAATAAAGAAAATAAAAGTAACACATTATAATTCCAACAATTACATGTTTAAGACACATTCTCAAAAAAAGAAAAAAAGAAAAAGAAAAAAGAAGACACATTCTTTAACATTTTGAATTAAATAAAAACAACATGAATATTTCCATATCAACATATATTAAATACAATTATATCTTAAAGTGTGTTTTTTAAAAATTATAAACTAATAAATCTGATTCAAATCACAAATAGATAAAGTGAAAGTGTAATTGACACCCCTCCAAGTCAATTTGTAGAAATATTATTCAACCTATTTCATGATGAGTAGGTGTTCATCATATGATTTAAACAACTAATGTAATGTAAGCATTAAATATATCATGATTTTGTTTTTAGGTGAGTACTGCAGCATGACTATTATTTGATAGCTAATGAATCAATAACACGAAGTTAAAAGGATAAATATATTATCACATGAATCATTGCGTATAGCATTCACATAAGATGTAAGATAAATTGCAGTGAATATGGAGTGAATTTAAAAGATGAGAGACTAAAGTACTTCTTTGGAGCTGCTTGTCGTTAGACCTAGAAGAAAATGGTGTTTTCGTTCTCCTTGGGTGAAATTTTTTTCTTTCGAATCATAGCCTTTAAGGTTTAGACTTCAGAGGATAATAATTTTTTGTGTTAGTAAATATCAGATCAAAACGCGAAACATAATTCAACAACGTAAAATGAAGAGAAAAAAATACCAACCGTTCATATGAGGATTCTCTCAATGAGTTGTCTAATTAAATTCCTTTGTACTTACTTCAACTTCACCATCTCATCGCTGTATAGAAAATAAAGAATCAATTGTGTTAGAATATAGTTGCAAAATACAAAATAAAATGCGAAGGAAAAAAAAAAATGCCAACCGTTCATGAGGATTCTGTAAGCAATTATATGCCAATTTTGAAAAAGAAAAATAATACTTGGGGGAAGTTATCTTTATTGATAAAATTATAAAGTCATGGATAAAACTGCTTCTAAATAATAGGCTAACTTTTAGGAGAAAAACCCAAAACATGGGTTTTTTTTCTTCTTCTTTTCTTTAAAAATAAAATTATAGAATCATGGAGATAAATACTTCAAAACATTGAAAGACAGTTCCAAAGTCAAAAAAAAAAAAAAAAAAAAAAAAAAAAAAAAAATACTAATAGGCTAATTTTTAGGGGGTGGGGGACCTAAGACGTGTGTTTTTTTTTTTTAATTTAGTTATTTGCCATTTTGAATTCCAGAGATTCAGATTTGTTAATTTTATCTTTTTACAATTATTGTCAATTTAATCCTCCCACGTATTGTGTCCCTTGAAAATTTGTCATTCCAACACCAAGTCCCAACTACCTGTGTGATCCACACAAGTCGTAGAGTTGTACTATAGTAGTACAACAAACCCCCAACCCGCATAACCCCCCTCACCACCCCCACTCCACCCCCACAAAAAAAAAGCTAATGATGTTTAGGTCAAATGACATGTTTTAGTATGTTCAACAAATATGAAGGTTCAAATCTTCCTCCATAACTTCAAATATAGGAGCATAAAAAACACAATAAAATTATATTGAGATGAATTAAATATTATCCCTGTCAAATTAATGCAAACATTAAATTCTAATATACAATTCAGCTCATGTGTAACAAGAAGAACAAGATTAATTCAAAATTTCTCTTAAAGATTGGGATTTATTGTTTCAAACCTCTTAACAAAAACCCTAGTTGCCAAGCTTTCGCAACCAAAACTAGTAATAGAATAGCTTAAAGTCTCAAACACCATGGTGATGAGTGCATCAACCTTTGATTTATTATTATTATTAGTATTATTTATTTATTTTTGGTGAGAAGAGCTTAATCAACTATGTTGATCAAGCCCCAATTGTCTCTAAGCCTTTGATCCTTGAACATATCGTAAATAAGAGGACCCACCTCCCCATCCCCATCCCATGGTTGTAATTGTTCCTTCAAAATCCTGAATCATCAATGTGTTGTAGCCACAACTGTCATTGGGTACTTGCTTTGTGTAGGAGTACTAGATTTTTAAGTAAATTTGCAATTTAGAGGACTAAATTTATAAAATCAAAACGTTATGGACCAAAATAATATAAGTGGATAGTTTTATCAATTATCACCTAATGAGTTGGAGAAGATTCATTTAAATTTTGTGTGATAAAATTTTACATGCCTAAAACTAAAAAGAGAACCTTAATCCTAAGTTCCTAACACTACCTTTCTGGGTAACTAGATGGGGCTGATGGGCCAAATTTGTTGTGGCTCTGGCTAAACGAAGACTGGGCCTAAACTTGACATACAGGATAGAGCCCAATTTTCAATCCAGGCTGAGGTGTACATAAGCCTTGTATCAAGGTTGTATCCTGGCACAATTGGAATCAACGTTAATTGTCATTGCTGGTTCTTTTTTTTTTGTAGGATTTGCCCACATATAAATTATATAATTGTTTGATTGATCCTAAACAATAAAATACTTCTAATAAAGGATAGCTAGATCGTTGTAAAACTTAGGGAGAGAAGAACCCAATATTATGTTAAAAATTTTGATCAAAGGTTTGTGTTGATGGCTAATATTATATTCAACTCAAAAGCCATCACAAGAATAAATGGATACCCCTTAAAACATATTAAGCATTTTGATAGTTGGAAGTCCACATAGTCCATCACTTTGCGAGCCTGAGGTTACGAATTCAAATAAAGTTACACTATTTATTTTTCAAGTAGTCTCATATCATGTGTGACAAAGTTTAAGTGGATCAAGAGCAGTGAACACACTAACTATTTTTTTTTCTTTTATCTTTTTTAAAAGAAAAGACATTTTGATGAAATTTAATCTATTGATAGTCACATCTTTATTTTTTAGAGTATTCTATTTCTGATTTGTAACATGTTTTAGGCGTGGAACAAAGTCTTTGGGCATTTGTGTTATATGGAATGGTTAAAGTTTGAACTTTGAAGTCCAAATGGGGCAGCTCTGATATTTGTATTTGAAGCTTTGAACCTAGTCCTTTCGAGTCTCAACCTAAAAGACATTCATTTGACAAGGACACTTTGGTGGATGACCTTGGGCTATGGTTAGGGATGAAGGTAAAGTCGTGGATCCAAATGGATCGGAACATGCCAAGGAAAAGCATTAGTGCAATAGTTAGTACAAGCCACCAATCATTTTCAAGAAAGCATTTTTTTGAGATGTGTTACGAAGATGTCAGACCAAACTCAATCATTTAGCATAATTTAAATGTGAGACTTATCGGAACACTATTTTTTTTATGAGATATCAGAACACTATTGATTCATTGATTGATTCACCTAAAATATTGTATTTTTTAAATGAGAAAGAAAGGGATAGGGAGCCACTAGTCTAATTGTAGTGATCTACCTAATCGAGTAAAAATTTGTACTTTTTGATTTTAAATATGAATGCTTAATTATTAACTTTGAATAGCTTATATTTAATGATGAGATGCATAAAGAAAATAGCAAGAGTGTACTTGGGTCCTTTGGATGTGGTTTCATTGTCTCCATTAAATTCTCTGAATTCTCTGTCATTTCTCCTTAAAAAATAAGAATCGCTAATTTTTACGGTACTTGAGA
Source organism: Quercus agrifolia (assembly GCA_029955455.1). Classification (NCBI taxonomy): domain Eukaryota; kingdom Viridiplantae; phylum Streptophyta; class Magnoliopsida; order Fagales; family Fagaceae; genus Quercus; species Quercus agrifolia. The sequence continues at coordinate 38,396,529 of JARQAD010000007.1, read as the reverse complement.
TATCAACTCATCGTATCTATAAATCAAATATAAACTAAGTTCAAAATTAAAATGCCTAAGCTCATTGTAATATTATTTTGAGAATGATAGAGACAAGCTCATTGATTCATTGTTGTTTTTAATGAAATCAAATTGAGTAGAAGTGTAGAACCCATCTTAATCTTATGCAATGGATTAGGGGTTTCGATTAAATTAATTAGTAATGTCTTTTGCTGTGTAATAAAGGACATGAGATTGAGCATTATCTACACAAAAATTAAATTTATTGATATCTTGACATGATGATACAAAACAACTATTATAAAATAAACACTATAACCTCAAATCCTATAGTATTTAAAATAAATAAATTAATAAATCTTGTGCATATATGAACAAATCACAAAATTTGTAAAGTTTAATATTTTATTGCGATGCATTTCTAGTGGTATATGGCGAGGGACTGCGAGCAATCCTTTCATTTTTAGGCCAACGATATTATTTGAAAGCTTGTGTTAACAAGTATCATACAAGTTAAAATGTATTAAATACTCTATTAAATGATGTTTGTATATATTTTTCAAAAAATAAAGGTAAATTTACCATAAATATCAATAATAACACAGAACTATAATGTTTGTACCTACAAATTAATTAATTATGTAGAAAAATAAGACCAACCCATTTCTTATTTCACATCCAAAAGCAAAACCCAGATAGCAAAATCAAATACAACTCCATTAGAAACTCCAAAAAGACATAAATTTGCTAAGCAAAGAAAGCAAAAACCTTACCAACGAAGTCAATGCCTTTGATCAACGAAGCAAAAACCCTTCAATCTTGAAAGATGAAATGAGCTTCCAAAGTTTTAAATTTCGGAATGACCCTGTTTTTAAAAAAGGAAAGAAGCTTAAAATGGCATAACAACGGCCCCGTCTCCTTTTATTTATTTATTTATTTCTTCTGGCTTTAGCCTGACCCATGAGACCTAGCCACGGCTCTCAAACCCAGAAGGTTCAATCGCAATTTGAATGGTCCACTATATTTTTTGTGTAAGACAAGTTTTGGGTTTAAAGAACCATCTCAAGAGACAGTTCTAGTTAACCGGGTTTGACCGTACGATCTGGTCTGAATTTCAAAACCATCCAGAGGAGAGATAAGAAACATTTTACCACCCAAATACAAGACTCCAAAACTAAATTCCAAAAAAAAAAAAAAAAAAAAAAAAAGGAGGCCATTACATAAACTCTAACACCCAAATACTCAGACCAAACCAAATGGTAAAAACTGGGGGAAAAAATAAAAAAAAATCAAAACATATAGGAAAATAAATTACTATTATCTTTTCCTGGCAGCTACTACGGCACTGGCAGCCGTGGCGGCCCTGGTAGGCTGACGTCCCTTTCTCCCCTTTCTCACCCTTGTCCCCTTTTGGCCCTTTCTCCCCTTGGTCCCCTTTCTTCCCTTTTCGTCGGACAATGTAAATCGTCACTGCGATTAAGGCGATTGATGTTGTTAGAACCAAGATACACCCCAACTCGAAATTATTTGTTAGTAGGTGTAGCTCGAAACAGAACCAAATCAAATAGAATCTAAAGGCAGATCAGATCTCAAAAATCAAGCAAGAATCCAACAAGATTACAATTATGTTTAAACAACAACAAATCAAAGAATCAACAAAAGCCTATACCTTTCAAAATAATACTATTTCAAAACCCTAAAATTCAAATATAATAATTGCAAAACAAAAAAAGAAACGGAAAATAATCAGAACCTAAAGAACTTTGCCCTAAATTTCTATTCAAATTAAACACAGAACTTAAAACCCTAAATTCAAAAATTGAAACATAATTACCTCTCTTCGGCTCTTTGCGTTTCGCTCTCTCTCTCTCTCTCTCTCTCTCTCTCTCTCTTTCTTTGCGAAACAACCACAGATTTGAAATGTTAAGAGGTTGAAGATGAAAGGTTTGGAAGTGGAGGGTGAGGGCTAGCTTGAGATCAGAGGGATGGAGGGTGAGGGCTTGAGATGGAGGCTTGGAGGGTGAGGGTTCAAAGCTCGGGCTTCAGAGATGGAGGCTGATGTGCGAGGGTGGAAAATGTTTTTAGTTTACTATTTATACAAATCCTTTAGCCACGGTTTTAAGCTGCGGCTATAGGCAAAATGTGGGGCTGCGTTTGAGAAATGCGGCCCCATTCCAAACTAAAGCCGCGTGTTTAAAACGCGGCTTCAGACTGAATTTGAAGCCACGTTTTCAACACGCAACTTCAGACCAAATTTAAAGCCGTGTCTATAAAACGTGGCTTTAGGCAGGCTAGAGCCGCATTTTATAAATGCGGCCACGGTTAAGGAAAAAAAAAAAATTTGTTGGCCAAAAAAACATTAAATATGAAGGTCATATAGCTACGTGTTTTAAACGCGGCCATAGCTCCACTCCCAAAAATGTGGCTACAGCTTAAAAAAACGCGGCTTCAGAACCCTTCTATGGCCCCGCGTATGAAACGTGACTTTTTTTTTTCCTTGAAGCCGCGTTTTATAAAAACGCGGCTTTAATTTGTCTGGGGCCGCGTTTTTTTAAACGCGGCCTAATGCCTCCACGTTTTGTAGTGAATACGTTTCCTTTAGTTGTATCACATGCGTTTGACCTTTGAACTTTTACGTCAATGCCAAATTAATAGCCATCAAGTAAATTATTATTTTTTTTTTTGATAAAAGATAGAAATTTTACTTTAGCTTAATCTAAGTATATATGTATGTGAAACTCCTTTCTGGAGACTTGAACTCTGGCCCTTGCCTTTCACACCTCTCAAGCACTTATACTTGTGGAATGACTACTGCACCAGGGGTACGTGGTGGTTAGCCATCAAGTATTATAACTTTTATCTTTAACATTTAACAAGCTGTATTTTACAAATCAAAATTTATCAATTCCGTAAGACTCCTGTATGGTACTTCTAATCTCAAAATCACGTGTAAGATTCTGCACATTTAAGAACAGTTCAGGAGACGCAAGTTTCTTTAATTAATACTAATGTACGCGTAAGATATGCTTATCTTATTCATATTTACTAACTGAGCTTGGGATATTTTTGTGACTTGATTAAATAATATAATACACATAAATAGTTTTATAAATTGTTGTGTATTGGAAGATTCATTCAAATTAGTTTAAAGGATAATCTTGTATATTTTAAATTCTTTCATATTCAGACCTACCAATATATATCTTTTAATTTTGACAACTACAAGCTATCTAAAAAAAGCTTTTTTTTTTTGATTGAGAAAGCTATCTAACAAAAGTTGACAAGTTTATTTTAATAAAATTTTATTATTGAAGTTTGTAATTTAATGGTAGCAATCTTTTTCACGCGCTTGATTGATTAGGATTTATATTTCATTATTTAAGTATGGCATGTGATTTACGAAAAAAAAAAAATCATAATGGTTGCGAAACAAAGGCACATATGGAGTGATAATTTTTCATTGACTTAAAACTATTCTTCATCATGGAGATCACCAATGGAGCCTATACTTTTTGTCGTGATATTAATATTATATCATTTTTATATGATAGAATGATGCTCTAAAGTTGAGAATTGAGATAGTGACTTTTGAGAAGAAAAAAAAAATGTGTGTATAACTGTATAAGGGTCTGGGCTTGTGGCACTCTTCGTTAGGGGTGTCCACGGGTTGGGTTTATGCCCAACCTGCAACCGACCCACTTACATCGGGTGGCCGATTGAATGACCCTTCGCCAACCACCGACAACCTCGGGTCGAGTCGGATCAGTCTCCGGTGGATGACGGTCGGGTTGATCGGCCTCGGTACTAAGGTAAACCACGGAATCTTTGCCGGATTGAAGCTCAAAACCACTGCACAAGCCCAGATTTCAGAGAAAATCACAAGATCTAAGCAAAAATTGAAGCAAAAAGCACCATATCAAGCCCAGATTTGAGCAAAAGCACCACATCAAGCAAGAATTGAAGCAAAAATCAAGCCCAGATCTGAGCAAAATCGAAGTAAAAGCACCACAACAAGCCAGATCTAAGTAAAAATCGAGCAAAATCTTCATCTCCCCGTTGGATCTAAGCAAGAAAACCAAGATCTTCATCGGATCTAAAGAGAAAACCAAGATCTTCATCGAATCTAACAAAAAACTACCAAACTTCTCACCGGAATATCGATGAATCTGAACAGATCTGGGTAAAATCGGCATTCTTTCTTCAGTTTTGTCGGTCGGATCAGGTATATCGGGTTTTGAGGAAGAAACCCGCCATCTGACTCGCCTAAATCGGTTTTTGGTGGCGGAGACCTGTCTCCGACTGTCACCGGCGTCAGGTCGGCTAATTTTCGAGTTGGCCTGGGCGGGTGGGTCGGTTTCCGGGTTCTGATGGACACCCCTACTCTTTGTGAAGCGGTACCCTTTAACTCGTTCTCACGCTCAACGTTTTCTCCTTCTCTAACTTCTTGACTTTGGGCTTGTCCTTCCACATATCTTTCATGATGCTATCTCATTAGAGTAATCTCCCTGGTCAACTCTTGATTCTGACGGGTTAATTCGGCCATGGCGGCCGCCATGGATTGCATTTGTTGTATGGAAGGCAATTGCACGGTAGGTGCTAATTGGCAATCACGGTTGGGATGACTAGAAGCATTCCCACTCTCTTGGTGGCTTGGACTAGTGGCCATTGATCTTGTCCGAACTATGCAGCCTTTTGTCAAAGAAAGATAAATTGCAAAACAAAAATTTAATCTTTCCCATAGACGGCGCCAACTGATGATGCAAAGAAAATCAGTAGGCTGAATGCTTCGGACTTCAATGAACTAGTGATTGTTTGGGAGGCTTGAAAAGAAAAAGACACAAGATCAAAGGTGGCCGTGATGAACCGACCAAGAACCCTTCAATGCTTAAGTTAGTTTTTTCTCTGGAACGTTAGAATTCCAACTTTGGGAGTAGTGAGAACTTACCTCCATTTGATGTAGATGAGTGCTTATATAGTGTGCTTTGGAGTGTTTACTTGTCTCGTAACTTCCCCAATATTTGTGGAAGTTAGAAGGTTTAGGCTTAACTTCCACAACCGCTATAGAAGTTAGAATGTTTAATTTTATCTTCTACAATTGCCATTGGAAGTTAAGTACTTAGTAGGAAGTTATAACGATGAACTAGGATCTTGCTTATGTTTCAAAATAATAACACGTGGTCCAATTCACAAGCTTTTGTAGATAAATCTTTTTAGAAATTTCCTAAGTGTTGGGGGTCGTCCAGACGCTTTCCTGATGGACGACTCTTATGCCCATGGACGATCGTCCTACTAGGGATGACCATTCCTATTTTTCTGACCTGGACAACTCTCATGAACGAATTGGAGTTAATTCAATTTTTAATTCATCATCAGAAGAGATTCATTCAAATTGATTTAAAGGAAAACCTTGAACATTTTAAATTCTTTTGTAATTGGACCTATTAAAGATATATATCTTTTAGTTTTGATAGCCACAAGCTACCTACCAAAAGTTGAAAAGTTTATATTTTAATAAAATTTTATCATTGAAGTCAATTATTTTGATAGAAATCTTTTTTCACAAGCTTGATTTGGATTTATTTCATTATTTAAGAATGGCATGTGATCTATGAAATATAAAAAAAAGGGGCAAATTGTAGTAAACCTACCTGTGATTAGGTCTGTTTTCGCTTTGCCTGCCCGTGGTTTAAAACTTAACATTTTACCAACTTGAGATTATCATCGTTAATCTCTTGTTTTCCACCTCTATTAAGTTACATGACTTGTTAAAAAAGTAATTTGACTAAAACTATACAAATATACTTTCTTGTAATTTGACATTTTTAATTATTCTTGTGACTTGTTTAAATATTTTCCATAAATAGTCTTATAAATTGTTGTGTAATGGAAGAGATTCATTCAAATTGATTTAAAGGAAAACCTTGAACATTTTAAATTCTTTCATAATCGGACCTATTAAAGATATATATCTTTTAGTTTTGACGGCTACAAGCTACCTACCAAAAGTTGAAAAGTTTATATTTTAATAAAATTTTATTATTGAAGTCAGTTATTTTGCTAGAAATCTTTTTTTACAAGCTTGGTTTGTACAATAAACTCACTTGTGGTTAAGTTTATTTTCGCTTTACTTACCCGTAGTTTAAAACTTAATATTTTATCCATTTGAGATTACTACCGTTAGTCTCTTATTTTCCACCTCTATTAAAAAAAAAAGAAAAGTATTTTTACACAATTTTTATGTCTCTTTCCACCCAAATCATGAAAAACATAAAAATTAAGACAAAACAAGATCAAAATGCGCCATTCGTAAAAAAATATTATGCAATTTCTTAAAACTTCAACTTTTATTTGAACTTATCATCTCAAACACAAACAAACAACTAATTATACACTGAAAGCATGATAAAGCCTTATGAAAAAAGAAAAATAACAACTTAATATAAATTCAAATTTAGATCCAATTTTTACAGAGCAATGAACTATTTTAGATACAATTGCTTTAGCGAAAAAGAAAAAGAAAAATGAGTCAGTGGCCTTCTGAAAAAAGAAAAATAACAACTTAATATAAATTCAAATTTACATCTAATTTTTACAGAGCAATGAACTATTTTAGATACAATTTTAGAGAAAAAGAAAAAGAACAAGAAAAATGAGTCAGTGATAGTTATGGACTCAAAAAAAAAAAAAAAAAAAAATTCCAGGAGTGTATCAATTGGAAAAAAATTAAAACTCCTAATCTAACTCAACAACATTCCAATAAATCAAATCAAATCAAATCAAATCTCCTACTCCGCACGTCCCTGCCAACAAAAAATTAAAAACCCAGAAAAATTCAAAAAATCCAAGAAAAATTAGCAAACCCCCAGTCTTGCTGTATATAAAAAAAACCAATCATGTTTTGGAGTCCATTGCAATCAAAAACCCAGATAAAACCAACACAATTAATAAACCCACTCTTCACTCTCTTTGACCTCAAACCAAAACCCAGAAAAAAAATCGACGACAATCACGCCCATATTCTTCTTCATATTCCGTTGTCACACCACCGCCCATAACCACCACCATCTAACCGCAATTCAGCCAACCCAACAGTAGAATCAACCACAATCAACACTTACCAAGTCAAATCATATCAAAATCCAACCAAAACTTCCAAATCTGAAATAAATCTCTAAACGCCGAAGAAAAAATATACAGAAGTTGCTTGCCTTTGATCTGGGTCGTTGTCATGCCTGGAGAAGAGCCTCGCCATCAAGACATCTTAGCTGTTCTCGTGGGTCTCTTGCGCCGACATGTTCTCTTAGATTGAAAATACGGGTTGGTTTCAAACTCAGACCCACAATACTATGCCTCAGATTATCAACAATTTTCAATCCAAGAAAGGGTGACTTGTGGCTCAGGGGTTGCAACAAGCGTAGAGAGAGAGAGAGAGAGAGAGAGAGAGAGAGAGATCTATTTGAGTAGAGTTGTAAACATAAACGATTTTAAATCTTGTGTTAGTGTTCTCATTGAAGCTCTTAAAGTTTTCAATATTTTTAGAAAAATCACATTTTGATCTTGTTTTTTCTAATCTCGTTATGTTTTTTTGTATTTGTAACAGTATAAGTGATGGGGTAGGTCTTATCAAAAAAAAAAGAAAAGAAAAGTGATGGGGTAGGTAACTGCAGACTAACATTGTAATCTTAGAGCATTCACTTTGGACTACCAAATGCCAAATGTATGACATTTTTAGAGCCCAAAAACCCTCAACACCCGGACTTGTAAAAACTAAGTATGGTAAAAAAATATGCAGTTGTGCTACAGTATAGTGCAATTCTAAAGGTAAAATTGCACTGTAACTCAATTGTAAAAAAAAAAAAAAACTAATATTTTATTCAAACTTTATCAATTCCTCTCTATCACCAGATACACTCTCATCTCCTTTTATTTTATTTTTTTTCATTCACTCATTAAATCCCTCCCCCTCTCTTGTCCCTCTCTTCCCTTTCATTTTTTTTCTCTCTCTATTTTCCCTTGAATCAAGGGTTTGATGTGGTGGCAGATGGGTTTGATGTGGTGGAGCTCATGAGTTTGATGTGGTAGAGGGTTTTCGTGGTGGTGGCAACATGGGTCAGTGGTGCTAATCTGCGTGGTGGAATGGTGAGTTGGAGATCAACGTGGTGGGTTTATTGATCAGTGTGGTGGAGTGGTTTGTCAGCGAGATCGAAGTGATGGAAGTGATGGTTGTCAGTGGCGTGGGTTCCTCCCTCTCAGATCTTCTCTTCAAACCCAAAACCCATGCACATGAACACCATCACTAGAGCCACCATGATTGGACCCATTAAGCAGTGTATATGTTTGGAGTGATGGCAGTGGCAGTGACTATTTTTGGGTGATTTGGTGCATCTGGTGCTTTTTTTTTTTTTTTTTTTTTTTTTTTTGAGAAAAATATTAGCTGGGTTCTTGGTGGTTAAATAATAGGTTTTGGTGTGGTGGTGCCTGTTGTTGGTGGCGGTGTGGCTAAGAGAGATAGAGAGGCAGTAAGGAAAAGTGACATAAATTAGGGATAAAGGAAAGAGGGAGATAATTTTATATAATTTTTTTATTCTATAATTTATATTATTTTAATGTGTAGTATGGTAAAATAAAAGTTGAGATATTGGGTGTATTGTAAAATGATATGGTATAATTAATAAAGTAGTTTTTTGGGATGATAAAATAAGACGAGATAGAATTTCTAGATGTGAATGCTCTTAGGTGAGGTAAAGTGCTAAATTTTAAACCACAAGTTGATAAGATAAAAACAGTACTAATCACAGGTGGGTTGATGGCAATTTACCCAAAAAATAAAATAAATGATAATGGTTGCGAAACCAATGGTTGGCATGGAGTGATAATTTTTCATAGACTTAAAACTATTCTTCATCATGGACATCACCAATGGAGCCTATACGTTTTTTCGTGATATTAATATTATATCATTTATATGATAGAATGATGCTCTAAAGTTGAGAATTGAGATAGTGACAATAAAAATGAAAAAAAGAAAAAAAACGTGTGTATAAGTATTGTATTATGGTTCATTGTAGGAGGAATGCTTTACGGAATATTTAATGTTTTCTTTTAGTCAACTACTTGTAGTTGAAGCTTTTTATTGACTTATATATTTGTGGTCGATGTTCTCTTAATTCACATCATAGCCATTTCCTTCTTCCTTAGCGATTTGGGTTGTAAAGCCATGGAGCACCTTGTTTCAAGCTGGTACAACGATCGATCCTTGCCAGAATCGTATATACTCCCACCAGAAGATAGACCAGGGATGCTCCCCCTAGGCAAAAATATTCCAGTGGTTGATCTTGGGGCTCCTGATCCAACCGATATACTTCAACAAATTTTGGAAGCTAGCCAAGAGTTTGGAATGTTTCAGGTTCCACCCACATCTTTTCTTTTATTCTTTTATCAGACAATGATTTATTCCCAAGTGATGCTTGGCAAATTTTTTCATAATTTATACATTTGTATTATGCTATGATTTGTACCATCTAATAGGTGATCAACCATGGAGTCCCTAGCAACTTAATAGATGAGGCCATGAGTGTTTTTAAGGAGTTTCATGCATTATCTGCCGAGGACAAGGCAATCGAAACTTCGAAGGACCCCGATAAGAGCTGCTACATGTATACTAGCAGTCATAATTATGCAACTGAAAAGTTTCACTTCTGGAGGGATGGATTGTTACACCAATGTAATCCTCTAGAGAAATACATCCAATTTTGGCCTGAAAAACCACCTAAATATCGGTAAATCCTCATAGTCATAGACATGTTAATTTGTTCTTTCATGCTTTTTACCCTTTCCAAGTAGTGGCTTGATATATATATATATATATATATATATATATATATATATATATATATATATATATATATATATATATATATATATTTATATATATGTGAACAAAAATGAACTACATGATGATGTTTCATGTAACCTTTTTCAGACAAGTTGTTGCGATATATACAGCTGAATTAAGGAAGGTGGGCTTCAGGATTTTGGAGTTCATTTCTCAAGGCTTGGGAGTCAACCCTGATCATTTTAGGGGTGAACTCGGTGAAAATCAAACAATGTTGGTCAATCACTATCCGCCATGCCCAGACCCAAGTTTAACCTTGGGTTTGTGCAAACATAGAGACCCTATTGTCATTAATATTCTTCTTCAAAAAGATGTATATGGACTTGAAGTCTTCAAGGATGAGGAATGGATTGGTGTTGAACCTATTCCTTACGCATTTGTGGTTACCCTAGGTGTGCTGATGCAGGTATATATATCTTCACAAGCAATAACTATATATAATACTAGCGTTATTCCTGCCCTATAAACTTTTAGAATAATTTTATTGAAAAATAATAAATTAATAATCGCTTGAGTCTACATCATATAAATTATATATAAAGTATTGTTCTTTGGATTCAAGCAATCACACAATATATTTATATGAAAAAATTTCCTAAATTTAATAATTAAAAACCTAAGGAAACTTAACCTGAGATTTTTCATTTGCCAGAATATTTGTAGTTACATCTAAAATGTGTTGTGCACTTGAAGAGTATAGACTACATAGTATTTTGTTTTTCAAACCTTTATTTAAAGTTAAATTTTGATACACTAATGGAGGGAATCTCCATAAAAATGAGTGGAGTCGTGAAAATTTAATATTAAAGGAGTCCTAAGGGATATAAAGGATATATAAGATTGTAAGAAAAAATTATTAGTTCAAGCAAATAGTTGATGTAAATTCCTTTTCATGATGTAGATTTAATATTACTTGCTAATAGCAATCATGATCATACTAAACATGCTATGTTTAAAATTTTATGGATATTGATATTTGTAAAAACCAAAATTAAAATTAATTATAGTGAAATTAAAAAAAAAGTTACATGCTTATTATGTTAGACAATTTCCTTCGCACACATATAATATCATTAACAACAAAAATAAAAATGAGAAATAGTAATATAAAAATTTTACTACTCAAGAAAATTAATTTAATCTAATAACGCACATATAAACATAACACAAATACATATGGAACCCTTTATGTAGAAGAGAATACAAAATTTGATAATTATTAGATAATAAATAGATAAAGCATAAATATTTATAGAGGTTTATATAATGGATTTCATGGATTTAAAATTGCATTTATGACTCATAAGCAAAACCTTAAAAAACATACAAAAACCAAGAAGAAGAGAAATACATACTTGTAATAGTTTGGATGGTAGATTTGATAAAGACTTCTTCTATGGATTTCACAAACATCATATTGCCTAAGTAATAAGAAAAAGAAATACAAAAGAGTGTTAGATTTCTAAACAATATAGAAATTGTAAGAGAATGAGAATTATTGATAATGGGGGAGAGAAAAGAAGAAGAAGTTGTGCCTAAGAATATATAAGAATACACTAAAAAATAGAATATATATACACACACACACACACACACACATATATATATATATATATAAAATTTTCAATTGTGAGGAAGTTAGATTTCTAATCATTCTAGGAATTATAAGAGAAGAAGAATTAACTTAGGATGTATGTTTATCCAAAAAAAAAAAAAAAAAATTGTCATATATAGATTGAATGAAAAAAATTCTTGACATAAATGACATGAACGTAATGTTAAAAAAAAAAAAAAAAAAGTAAGTAAACGTGCATGACGGCAATAAGGAAATATAATAGATTATTTATTTATTTATTTATTTTTTAAAGTTATAATCATCTTAAAAGTTTAATGTTATCTAAAAAAGAAGAAGTTAAACTCAACATAACTTTATCCAAAAAAGTGATAAAGTCATAAAAGAAAAGTTGATAAAAACAAAGAAGATGATTTATTTACATTTTGCTGCAATTTGAATTAAAAAAAAAAAAGGTCATACAAAAAGTATGAAAGGAATTTTTTTTTTGGGATATGAATGTAACATAAAAAAAAAAATAAAGAAAAAATAAAACATGATTGATGGTTGTACAAAAAGATGCATAAGAAGAAAAAGTTAAACTCAACCTAACTTTATCCAAAAAAAAGATAAAGTCATAGAAGAAAAGTTGATAGAAAACAAAGAAGATTATTTATTTACAATTTTTTTTTGAGTTAAAAAGAATTGCTGCAATTTGAATTAACATAAAAAAATAAAGAAAAAAATAAAACGCGATTGATGGTTATACAAAAAGATGCATTATATATATATATAAATGTTTTCTTTTTACGTGTAGTGTAGTAATTAAAAAATAAGAAAGTAGCTGCTTTTTTTTATAATGCATTACACAACGAAAATAGGGATTAGACGGATTAGATGAAGAATTTGGATTGTAATCAAATTTAGATTTCTAAAAATTACATATATATTTTAAAATCTAAAAATATTCTTGCAATTTGGTGAAGTCACTTAGCACAACCACGGTTTCTAAGTCCGACTTTTATTATATAGTATATTTATTAATTTTTAACCTTTAACTAGTGAAAACTATTGCTCCAAAAAAAAAAAAAAAAACACACAATTAAAAAAAAAAAACTTGTGAAAACTAGTTGATAGTCCATTTGATTTGTGGTACTTACTGTAATGATTTGAATTATGAAAGCCTTATGTAAACAAATGCTATGAATATGGAATACCATTTTGGACTTTGCTCCCATTTTTCCATTGGAACGAAAATTTTTGATACTCTATTTGGACTTACCGTTTCAAATTTATCGCTATATATATTTATATATTGTTTTTATATAAATTAATGAATTTCATATATATTTTTTAAGGAAAAATCTCAAATAAAGTGAGCATATTGTTATTAACAAATTTCAATTATTGGTTAAAAAAAAAAAAAAAACTAGCATGTGGTGGTATTTGTAAAGAAGGAAATTTCTTGGAAGTTCCTAGAAGGTGGTAACTCTCTTTACCCATTTCCCAAGCCACCCACGTAAAAGCACTTCACAAGTTCACATAGTCAATTTATTTCTTTTGTCCCCTCATTCTCACCTACTCTTGAGGCTTCATTATTCTTGTATTTTTTTTCTTCTTCTTTCTCTCGCATCGCATTGTCTGGCCCAGCTCTCTCTCTCTCTCTCACTCTCTCTCATTGTGTCTATGCTCACTTCATCTTATCTAGTTCTTTTATTTATTAGTTATGGACCCCACGTGTTGCACATGATAATATTTTTAAGATAGTCTCATTAATTTTTTTCTTCAATTTGGACTAATTTAATAAATAATAATGTAATTCATAATCATATTTTCATTTATTATAAAGATAATCACAAATATAATATATATAATTTCTGTTGTACCAAAATTAAAAAAATACAATAAAAAACACCAAGAAAAGTATCTAAAAATTAATAAAAACTCAACAAAACTAAAATTCAAAATAAAAAAGAAAGGGAAAAAATAAAAGATTGTAACTCTTTTTCCTTAAAGAAAAAACCAAAAGTATTTCAAAGGGGGAAAAAGTAGAGAAATATTTTTGAAAAAAGAAGAATTATTGTGTTAATGATATTATAATCTAATGTAAGTATGTAACATCTAATCCAACAAGTGAAAAATGAAAAGATAAATATATAATTTCAAGCACAAATTTGAATTTGTTTTCTTAAAAATCTCAAAAAATACACTAATAAGGTAAGGAAGATGAAAAAAAATATAAAATATTTGTAAACGCTTAAAACAATTACTTCAGTATATATCTAAGAACATCATATAACAAAGACATAAAAATTTTCTACTAATTTTTTAAAGAAAATATTTACAAAAGTGAAAGAAAACTGCACAAAGACCATTGTCTTCAACTGCACTAACTGTTCTTTATCAACCTGTCCAGATTATCCTATTGTGTTCCAAATAAACTAAAACCTGACAACAACACAAAATATGAACGACAAACACCATTCATCAAAAAATGTTACCAAAAAAAAAAACTTGAATCAAGGAACACAAATGAATTAGTCAACAATAGGACAATGAGGGTACAAACCTCTAGTAGGAGATCCTCCTATTAGCAGTTATTAGGTTGTATCTTTTCTACTATCAATGATTAAGTAAGACCTACAGATACCTTTTTCTATAGACAATTTAAAAAATATTTTTTATTCTTCATTGATTTCTTTTTTTAGTTATAAACAACCAAAAGTAGATTTCTAAAAAACACAAATATTCATCAATTTAAGGTGTAGAGATACAAGAAAATTGAAGAAGAAGAAGAAGAAGAAGAAGAAGAGAGAGAGAGAGAGAGAGAGAGAGAGAGAGAGAGAACCTTTTTTTTTTGTATGAGAAAAATATACATAGAATGAGAGAGAGTGACAAATTTATAGTAAGAGGATGGAATAAGAAGCCAAAATAAATAAGATAAATAGGCAAAATAATATTTAAAGTTAAAACCACCCAAGAGGAATATATATAGACAACACTTTTGTTTTGATTTTCCATTGATTTATTATTTTGTTATAACATCTAAATTAAAGTAGATGAATATGTAAATTTAAAACCACCTAAGAGGAATATATGTAGACAACACTTTTGTTTTGATTTTCCATTGATTTATTATTTAGTTATAACATCAAAATTAAAGTAGATGAATATATAAAGTTAAAACCACCTAAATTGAATTTGCAAACCCAATTTATTTTTATATTTAATATTTTAAAAAAAACATTTTTATATTTAATATTTTAAAAAAGTTTAAATGTAAAAAATAAATATGAAAAAGACTAATATGTGGCTAATGACGTGGCAGATGAGGTGGTTGAATAGGAGCGTAGCAAAAATAAATGCTACGCTTCAAATTTTAGATATATATATATATATATATATAGATTTGTTTGTTCATAACCTCATATATATCACTAGATTAAGCACAAAGTGCGTAATGGCCAAGTCTTTAATTTCAGCTGGTATTGACCAAAATTAATTGAAACAATTCAGAATTGGCAGAAATTTGATTTGAGGTGGAATTAAGGGCTTACTGTTCTGGTTTGCATTCTGATATGAGATTTTCCGTCCATTTCATCTGGTTGAAACAGAATTCATAAAATTGATGTGAACAATTGTTGGTTCTTACATTAGTTGTGTATCAATTAAGTCAAATCTAAATTATTTACACAATTACAAAAAGCTCTAATTATAACTAATCTTTTCGGATATTATATAAGTTGTGACAAATAGCATTACATACAATAAACAATATAAGACTTGCTTTACCTTTTTTATTTCTGTTTTTGTTTTATTTGTTGCCTTTTTTTATTATTATTTATTTTAAATCTTCAATATGCCTACTACTTAATATGGTTTAGTAAATTGTGGGGGGGGGGGGGGGGGGAAATCTCATCTCTTAAAATAAAATAAAACAAAAATCAAAAATAGAAAATCAATTTTTTTTATAGGGTTAGTCATAGAAAACCACCGTAAACTTCATGTGCCTCCACTTTGCAGTCAAACCATGTATATTTACAATCATAACCCCAATTGTCATAAATTTTTTAAATTGCATCTCACAATGTGATTGACTATCTAAATTAACGATCGCATATAGTCCATAAAATTTAGTACATTAACTGACTACAAGAGCAAAAAAATTTGGCCTGCATTGTTATCATTAATTTTAAAAATCAATCAAGGGGGATGCAGTTTACAAAGTTTGTTATAATTAAGGTGGTGATTGTAAATTAACATAGTTTAGGATGAAAAGTGTAAGTGCCATAGTTTACAATGGTTTTATGCAAGTAACCATCTTTTTCTCAAAAAAAAAAAAAAAACTTATTTTTTTAGTTGTTTCTTAATAATTATAGTTCTTCGAATTGTGTTGCATTGAGTTGTAGATTATTAGTAATGGGAAGCTGAAAGCTGCTGAACATCGAGTGGTGACAAATTCAAATTTAGCTCGGACAACTGCTGCCTTCGCTCTCGATCCATTTAATGAAACACTTGTAGAACCAGCAAAAGCTTTGGTTGATGCAAACAACCCCGCACTCTATAAGTCCTTATCATACAAAGACTTTCTTATCAAATACAGAGCCGATGCCTCCTACGGTACAACATTTGAGGAGCTTTTAATTGATTAGTGGTTTGAGAATAAAAAAAGCTATTTTACTTTATCAATAAATGTATGAACATTGATAATAAAGAAGCAAACATTAGTTAGTTAATACAGTTGTTCAATTTACACGAGCCTGAAGTTACGTGCATTGTCATGATAAATGTCACTGCCAAATCTGCATTTGAAATCGGTTTTACATTGCACTAATATTATGGTTATTGTCATTATCGTTTTTATGAATAAAATTTTAGTTTTGTGAACACCAATTGAATATAAGATTTTGAATGCATTGTAATATATAATGGATTGGCAACAAAATAAAAGCAGGTGATGACCATATAAATTAATAACCCTTCTCCAGTCATTTATGCTATGTTTGGTGAGGGTGAAAAATGAGAGGATGTGAAATGGATGATGGAAAAAGAGAGGAAAATGTCATTTTCTATTATTTGGTTGGAGTGAAAAGGTAGATGAAAGAAAATGGGTGGATGGAGTTTTCTACCCAAGCCACCATTTTGTCCCCCTTCCAAATTGGTAAGAAAAGAGGAGAAAATGGCAATGAGAAGAAAAGTACAATATTACGTCCACTTTACGTTCTTTTACTTTGCGCCGGTCTGATCACTTGAAAGGAAACGAAGGTATGAAAAAGAAGTTTGAGTTGTTAATATAACAATTTGGCTAATAGTACAATGGGGGTGTAGGGAAAGTCGGTGGTGTTTCAAAGGAGAGTGAAGAAGAAAGTAAAGAGAGTTTTGCTACTACTCCTAGTAGTGGAGGAGAAGAGAGGAGGCCTGCCAACATGCCTTTGGTGAAAGTGGGTGGTTTGGAGCTTTATCTTTCGCTGGAATATTCTTCTCGCTGCTGCGATAGCTAAGGAAGGGGCTGTGTCTATGACCCTGTCTTTGGAATTTGCGGCCACTTCTGCAGGTTTTGTTTATGCCCTTACAGTATCTCCTTCATCAGTTTGAATTTTTGTATAATGGGTGATAAATAAGATAGGATGAAATGAATTTTACTTCTCTTTTTTTCATAGGCTCTCGATTACTCCTCTCCTTCATTATTGTGACACATTCTTTTTACATAATGGCATCTGTAAAGTTGTGATTTACAACTATGTTTTATGTTCACTTTATTTCATGACAAAAAGTGTTGTAATTACATTAATTTATTTCCTTGTATTTTGTGAGATTTTATTGTATTGAGTTTAGTTTAATTTTTTTAAGTGTAAGCGAAATTTAGAAATTTATGTTTGATTGTTGTAAATAGATCTTCAAACTTGTTATGAATGATTAGTTAATAGTCTTGTTTGATCTTGATACATGCATAGACTTGTTCCTATATATCTCATCACATTTACTTTTATGTCAAAAAACTCTACATACGTTTATCTCTAAAAGGAGAAAGAGCTGAAAAAGTTTTGTTTTGAAAACTAGTTTGACTAGGAAAAGGTGGAGAAAATTGTATTCAAAATGTATGGTGCCAAAGCCAAAGACTTAGGGCCCATTTGGTCATAAAGTTCAAAAATTGTTATTTAAAAAGATGTGAAAACTGTGGTTTAAAAAGTATTGTTGAAAAACGTGTTTCTGGTGTTTGTAAAAAAAAAAAAAATGTGTTTGGTATCATGGTTTAAATAACATATTTCATTGTTAAAAAACATAAAAAAATATGTGTTTGGTATGTGCGTTTAATTTTGTGAAAAAGCTGAGTAAAGTACGAAATAAATTTTTTTTAATCAGGAGAGATGAAGATTTGTACCTGACTGTGTGGATTCGGCGTGAATCTTCAGAAGAGAGGAGACAAGATGGGAAAAAAAGCTGACAAGGTGGGCCCATTTCATTGTTCAAATAATTACTCAATTACCACTCAAAGCTAGTGTTTATTGTTTAAAAAGAGATCAAAGGTGATTTCAAAACAGGCATTTCAAAACATGGGTTTTTGGACAACGTATTTCCAAACACTGAGAACAAAGATGGTCCACCAAACACTGTATTTTGATTTTGGACACTAGTGTTCAGTGTTTAAACACTGAACACTAGTGTTTAAACTCTATGACCAAACGATGCCTTAGAGCTTGTTTGGTTTAAGTGTTTTCGTCACCCAATACTCAGTTTTCATCACTTAATATCCAAATTTTGTGGGCCCCACAACAAGTTGCTTTGTTTGGATGAGTTTTGAGTCACGGTTTTCATCACTCAATCACTCAGAAAAATGGATGCGAGTGACCAAAACTGAAAACTGTTTTCAAGTTTTGAAAACTGAAACTCTGTGGCAAAGTTGTAAAAAAACCAATCTGGTGGGACCCATTCTCTTGAGTTGTCTCTATCAAGTCAGACCCACTCCACCAACGGCTTTTTTTTTTTTTTTTTTCTCTCTCTCTTCTTCTCATTTCTTTCTTCACATCTCTTTCTCTGAACTAGTGCTTCTTTCTTTTTTCGTGAACCTGAACATAACACACACTTAACTCAAATCTAAAGCCAATTGCACATATAGTATACAAAATTTACATGGGTACCGATGTCTCAAACCTAGAAACACAAACCCATAAATACATGGTATCGATCAAACACAGATCACAGACCCATAATCATGTTCATCATAAATCTACCTAGACACATCGGTACCGATCAAACACAAAAGCACAGACCCATAAACATAAACCCACAAATTAAACACAAACCCACAACCATGTTCATCACAAATCTACCCAGAAACACATCGGTACCAATCAAACACAGAAACACAGACCCATAAACATAAACCCACAAATTGAACATAAACATAGATGCATAAGTCTACAAAAAATTTCCCCCAACACAAACAAAACCTAGAAGTAAGAAAGACTGAAAACAAACCTTTAGTTCTTGTGGGTTGCTACGGGTTTGTTTGCTATTTGTAGCCTATGTGTTTGATTGCTACGGTGAGGAGAACTTAAGGAAAAATCAAGCTTCTTTCTCATTTCTTTGTTCCTTTTGATTTGAGGAATGTGGGAGAGAGAAGTGGTGGATTCAGTGAGTGAAAGAGAGGAGAGGGGTGGAATTTTTAGGTCTTAGGGGAGAGTAAAGGCAGAGAAGTGAAGAGAGGAAAAAAGAAAAAGAAGAGGAGAGAGAACTTACGCGGGTAGGCAACTATCTGTCTGACCCAGTATAGTAAATGGGTCCCACCATTATTGCAAAATTTTGAGTTACATAGAACAAGAAATGAAACCAAACAAGTTTTATTTTGAGTGAGTGAAAAAATAGAGTTTGAGTGATGAGTGATGAGTGATGGGTGATGAAAATTGAGTGATGAGTGATGAGTGACCATTTTTTTAAAAACCAAACAAGCCCTTATTCATCAAAGAAATATAAAAAATTTCAAGGCATTGCTGCTAAAAAATTGAGTTATATTGCTCAAAAAGTATGAAAAAAGGAAGCCAAAAAAAAGCTTTCAATCAATGTAAACACTTTGGTTGGAGGGTTATATATGTTCATTTCTACTAGTGAGATAGGTCACTTGACTTCGTGCTAGTTGTGTATGACTTGATTGAATTGATCATTGAAGCTTTATACTAGACTATGGACTAGTTCATACTTGATTCACACACACAACACACAAGTCTAATGTTTAGTGAATGCCTATTTGATTTGTATGATTGTACGTGTTCAAATGTGATGTGTGTGTGCTCAGCCATATGTGGATCAAACCAAAAAGTTTTTGATAATTTTATATGTTTTTGGAAGTGTTTTTATCACTCTTTGTTTTTTAGTTTTGTACTTAATTTGTTTTTCAATGTTTTAAGCTTGTTTTTGTGTTGAAAAACAAGGGTCAAAGTCTTTCGCGAGTAGTTCGCGACTTAGCTGCAAGTCACAAAGCTGAAAAATATATTTTTGTCATTTTTGGTCATCAAACAGAGAGTTTCGCGAGTAGCTTGCGAGTAACTTGCGAGTTAGCTACTCGTGAAATTCCTAGATCAACTATTTTATGGGTATTTCATGAGTTTTTGGTCCAAAACTCCTCATATGATTCTCTTGTGACTCCATCCCTCTTTTTCAAAGTTTCTACATCAAAACCCAACTAATTTCAAGTGTTTTACATTCCATAAACATCTCTAAGGTAATTTTTAACACTTTTAATTGTTTTTAATCCTTAGATTATGTTTTTGGGGGTTTTATGTTTATAGTTGGGATTTTCTCAAATGGAGGTTGGAAAACTTAATTTTTGTCAATTTGTTTGATTGGGTTTTGTTTTAAATGTCTATTTGCTTTGGATGTTGGCCCCTTGTGGCAAAAATAACATGTATTACAGGTAGATTTTCACATGTTCATGCTGTTCATCATATATGTATAGTGTGTGCACGCAAAGTGTTTGATAAAATGCCTCTATGGTATTTTTTGACTCTTTTGGATTCCGATGAGTACCAAAATTTGGGAATTTTCATGTTTCCTCATTAGGAACATGTTTGGTTCATTGGTTATGTGTTTTACACACCTTGCCCCACATGTGCATTTCTCATACTTTGTTCATGCATTGCACATAGCCACCTCTTGCATACACCTTTGCTACCATTATCATGCCTTGGTCTATATCTTATTTCCTCATCCTTAGCATGTCATATTTTACTTTATACTTTGTAGTGTTTTGTTTTTAAGGTGTTTTGTCTTTTGTTTGAGTTTCATTTTCTCATTCATCTTGCACCCCTCATGCATCATTACCCTTATTCATATCTTCTTTTCTTTCCCTCCTTCCTCTTGATTCATTTGTCTATTTGTGACAAAAAGGGGGAGAGTATTCTAGAGAGTATACCAAAGTGTATCGCCATTTCTATATGACTCATGTGCACATTCTTAGGGGGAGAAATTCTATCTCGTGCACATTCGTAGGGGGAGAAATTCCATAGGGGGAGAAATTCTATAGGGGAGATGCATTTATCAAGGGGGAGAAGACATTTCTTTTAATAAAAAAACCTTATTTTGTTTGTTTTTCTTTATAATTGTTTTCTTGTTGCTTTATGATGCTTTGAGTTATGTTTAGTATCTATACTTTGTTGTTCTCATCGCATTTGTTAGGTTCTAAGAAATTAGGATCTAAATATATTAGAACTTCAACTTGTAATGTGTTGGCAAACCATGATCAAAACATTAAGTCTAGATTTAGGCTGCTCAAAGTGTGTTTGTCTTTCAGTTTGTTGATTTGAGGATTTTTTTCTTCTTTTGTTTTTTTTTTTTTTAATAATTTGATATTTATAATTTTTAATGGGGAGGGGTGATTGAACTCCAAATGTCTCTCTTATAAACACCACAGGTACCAACCAATTGAGTTACAAAAACTCTTTACTATTTGAGTTGGGACGAAATGATTGAAGGGTATTTTGGTCTCATTAGAAAACTAAAAAGTAAACTGTTAAGTGCCTTTCATCTCCCTATAAAAAATTTGACAAAGTTTAGTTCCAAAAAAGTTTAGGAGTTATCTCCTTCAATATACTAGATACTAGGTAATGATTTATAATACTATCCATGTGTATTATTTGAATATGTCACATGACTCATTAAAAAAATCATGTGACTAAAACTATATATGTATGTTTTCTCTCAATATCACAAATAATCAATCACAATATGTCAAAGAAAATAAACCACAACAATAAATAAGTTTATATACCTAACGTTTCGAAGGTTATATTGGTAAAATGACATTTAATTAAAAGGGTGAAACGAGTTCCCTAGGTTGGACATGAACACGACACATTTTTTGAATGAGTTAGTCATGTCAACCTGAATATAACATGAACTCGTTAAACCTCAGTCCATAACCTACTATTTTCATGTCGTGTTGTATTGGGTTCGTGGGTTGTGTAAAATTTAGCCACCCCTAGAACAAATAATGGGTGAGAAATGAGAATTAAACTCACCGCATCATCTGCTTACCCATTTGGTCCACCTTTTTTTTTTACCCCTTTTATGCAATCCCTTCTTTCACATAAAATTGGCACTTTCCTTTATGATCAAGCACATCCCGAATTCATGAAACTTCCCTTAATATCATTAGTAACTTTTGGAGGCAATCAAGAATTCAGGATATGGCCGACTTCCATCAAGGCGGATTCTAAAATGTGTATTGTTATTCCTGTCAACCTTTCCCTTAACATATATAAACAGAGGCTTTTTCCATTAACATGTTTTCTCTATCTCTATCACGAGTTCCTTCATTCTTTTGAGCATTAACGTGAGTTCAAAGCTTTGTGGTATGTGAGTACATACAGCCAAAGCTTACGGTTGATTCTTGGGGGTGATCATTGGAGCCATATTACACCAAGGATAAATTGCATCCAATGGGGTGAAATCACTTCTTAGGACAGTGGATTAAGTTCCACGCCTCATGATGTAGCACAGATCGCCATGGCCTTCTTGTACTCTTACGCGCACCTGAAATCATCGTGCAAGGCAAAAAGGCATTAATAGAAATCATGGGCCTTGAAGTTGGAATTGCATGAAATTTGGCAGGCTAAAGCAAAACGGCCTTCTGAGCAATAGTTGTTGCTTTGCCATGAAATACCTCCTGAAAATGGAGAATTCCTTCATTTAGGTCTTGAAAATTGCAATTTTGCCGTTTATATTATTTTTTGTTTCCTTAATAATGTTTTGCTCAAAAGTCTAAATAAGGTCTTGAATGTTTTGGAACGACCCTTAAAGTCTGTAGTTTATGATTTTGCATTTAACTCACTTTTTCCATTTTTGGTAAATTTCGGTATTTTGTCACCTAATCGTGTAATTAATACGAATTAGAGTTTCAGATGTTTTTCTCAGTATTTATATGGTTTGTAGCTGTCAGAGGCGAAGTAGATTATTATCAATAAAATTGCAGAGTTTTTCTCAAACTTTTCTCAGGTGGATTCCAGTTTATCTCCTTGTAGATTCAGGGAACTCCTCATGAACTCGAGGTTTATTACCCAGAAACTAATAGTTTAGTTTCTGTCCATCAAAGAGAGCATCATGTGTGCTTTCTTCAGGTTTCCGCGACATCACCTCGGCTCTCAACCATCAACAAGTTTTTTCTCCTCCATTTTGTTCTTGGTTTGCTTGATTTAATCTCAAATATGTTTTTTTTTCCTTTTATTTTTATTACATTTTAGTCATATGATATTTTTAATTTTTTTGATAAATTTTTTTAATTATTTTTATAACTTGTTTAATATAGATAGTCTTATAAATCTTTGTGTATAGAAGAAATAGATTCCTTCAAACTGATTTAGAAGAAAACCTTGTTCATTTAAAATTTTTTCATAATTGGACTTGATATAAGTTGTTGTCTTATATTCACAAGATATATGGCCAAAATGGCAAATGCCCTTTTCGCGCAAAAAATCCAGCCTTCTGCATTTTTTCTCAAACTAATTAGGGAAATGCTCCTCTTTTGTTACTTGAAAATATGAAGGTCGAGTTTTGTGAAGAACTCGATGCTTGTGTAATCGAGTTTAGTAGAGATTTTTGCCATGCTGGCTCTTTTCTTTTTAATCCCTGAATAATTTGATTATTTTAAAATCGAGTTATATAGTGTTATAGCTGTTTCAGTCTGTCTTGGTGTCAGGTGAAGCCTTTTTGATTATTTTAATATAACTCGATTACTTTAATGTCAAGTTATAAAGCAAACTCACAATCCTTAAAATCGAGTTATTCTCGTATTATAGCTTCACTTCTCCTCACAGTCAGTGTCTTGCTTTCTGTCTGAACTGAATTCCACTCTACTCCACAGATCCACAGCTGCTTTCGGACTCAACTGAAATTTGTATCACCTCAGGTAAAAAACTCACACCAAAATTTTATGGCAATGGTATTTTCATTTGATATTGTATTGAATTTTTATTTTTTTGGTTGAATGAGTGTGAAGTGAGTACATTGGTGTGATTTTGGGTGATGAGTGTTATGTGCGTACATTTTTTTGGGTGATGAGTGTTATGTGTGTACATTGGGTCTTTGGTGGTGTAAATTTTGTTGACAAAAAATGAAAATATTTAGATTTGCAAAAGTTGAATGTACATAATCATCATTGGTCAGACATTAACAACAACATTTTGTATTGCACACAACGTGTAGACATTAACAACAACGTCTAATGTTTATGGTCAAATGTGAGTGTTAGTATTTCATTTTTAGCATGTAATAGTACACAAATTTATGAATGTCTTTGTCGTGTACCATCTTATGCAGCATTACATTATTTACCGATAGTTGATGCACACTGTTAACTTGATCATTTGATGTTATTGTATTCAGCATCAATGTCTGGTTGTAGCAACCCTTTCATCTATAGGCCTTGCGATGTGTTCACTGCTATGGGTTGTTGCTAAGTATTGGAAGATGAGTTCAGCTATCCAATCGATTCGAATCTGCGAGATAGTGCAGGGGTTCACAATACCATGAGACAGGAGTGGGCTTGGTTACTCCGTGAATAGGAAATGTTTTATGATGAGTTGGTTGGTTATAAGTTGCCAGTGCCTCGGTAACTCACATTGCAGATGCCAAGAGACACGATCGACAAACTTTGCAAAGCATTGAACTGCATAAGAAAAGAAAATAATTGAATGAAGATATGTCTTAATTGATATCGGACCCAAGTCGAGATTCAAGAGTCAGTGGATGTAAGTTGTACGAGCACGCATAATACATGCAATCACTTCTTGCTGATCCCATTAATCAATCAGACGTGGAGATGTCAGATGAAGAGTAATCGTGTCGTGTTGTAATTGGACTTTGTTGGAGAACTATTTTCCTTAACTATGTTTTAGATGTATGTGTGTCATTGTTGTTGCATTTGTACTATGTGAACCTTATTATTGATTGTGAGGAGTATGCACATTATTCGTAATCCTGATTATTCCCACTTAACACACAAAAGTTAAATATTCTCACACATGATGTTTTTCAATATGCACCTACGGCATAACACAAAAAACTTAAATATTCTTATACGATGCCACCAATATGCATGCATTGCATATCGAACAGTAACGCTATTAACATTATTAACTTAACTCGTAGACATAATACACATACCACATAGGCATTCATTCTGACAAGTAGTTCTCGTAGTTGAGGACATTGTTACATTTTGCCGGGGTGAGTTGCTTGTTGGTTGCGGTGGCCAGCTCTTCTGCAAGTTGTATCATGTGATACCTGCACCTACGGAGTATCATAAGATTGTTCTCTTTTTTTATTTTTATTTTATTATTATTATTTTAGCCACAACATGCTTATATTGGTGCATGTTTCGTCGTGGCAGTGTGAACAAGGTACAGTCGACAAAAGGTGCTTTGAGATCATCATGTAGAGCATTGGACTCGTTCACGCGGAACTCCCACTCTTGCCGTAGTCTGGCATAGTATTCCCTCTCATCAGAATCTCTCTCCCTCCTATAGTTATCTGGACAACGAGGTAGCATCCAATTGTGCATTGACATTGGAAAATGTGACTTCAAATCGATATGTGTAGATGTTTCGCAAGGGTAGATGTAAATGGGACTTTATATAGGAGTTTTACAAGGGCAAGTATTCACGTGGATGTGACTATATGTAAGGGTAAGTATTCACGTGAATAAAGATGATATGACTCGATAATGTATTCTGCAATGGCGAGCTGTTAAGCAGCACATGCAGAACTGCGAACATAACTTGGCTGAACAGTGGCGTCTGTTGGTGCATGTGGTTTGCTAAGGCAGCTGTTTGATATGACTACAGCTTGTGCTACAGCAGCGGGCTGGTGATGTGTACTACAAAAGAGGTTGCATATTTATTCACGTGAAGACTATTCAGCATTCCTGTGCTTTATTTGACATGACTTGACGAGACAGTGTCGAGCTGTGTTAAATGTATCATAAACATTTCAGGGATGCTCTGCATCCTTGAAAATGGTGCATTGCAAAATGATGCATATCTGTGTATTGACATGCGTGTAGTTGATATGATTGGATAGGGTTCAACAGTGCGAAGCTGTTGAGGAGCACATGCAGCACTGCGAACATCAGTGTAGTAATGGTGGACAGCTCACCCCCAAAATTGATGCATAAAATTTTCAGGGATGCCCTGCCTCCTCGAAAACGGTGCATTGCAAAGGGTTGCATATCTGTGTATTCACATGAGTGTGGATGGATACTTATGGTTAGGGTTCAACAGTGCTGAGTTGTTGAGCAGCACATGCAGAATTGTGAACATCAATGTAGCAATGGTGGACAACTTACCCCCAAAATTTTGCTTAAACTTTTGAGGGATCCTTTACATCCTTGAAAACAGTGCATTGCAAAATGTTGCATATCTGTGTATTCATGTGAGCGTGGATGATATGACTGGACAAGGTTTAATAGTGCCGAGCTATTGAGCAGCACATGCAGAACTACGAACATGACTTGGTTGAACAGTGTTGAGTTGTATTAGCCTTCTCCAACCTCACTTGCCAAATGCTATTATTACGATAAGTCGAGCAGTGAGTGTAGCAACACTGGAGAGCTTATCCCCATATTTCCTTACAAACTTTTCAGGGAGTCTTTGCCGGTGCAAAATTTAGTTACATCTTCTCAACATCAATGTAAAATTACATGAAGAAAACTATGCTTCCAAGGTTTACATCAATGGCTTCCTATCATCACAATTGCAACATTAGGGAGCTTTGGAGCAATGCTGCAGCAAACCAATAACCAAAACCTGAAACATTTTAGAGGCTGATCAGGCTTTTAGGCTTTTATCCTATTTCTAAGTAAACCAAATATCGTTGTGACAGTGTGTTGTGTGAGCCATATGGATTTTCAGTGAATGAGTGGTTAGTCTGGTTTGGATAAGTCTGTATGTAATGTATCTATATAAAGTAGTACACTAGCAGAACTAAGATACACGGATACGAGTATATGATACAGTGACTCAAACAACTCATATAAATGAATTATTTGTATTATTGAATCATAT
The DNA here is from genome assembly GCA_029955455.1 of Quercus agrifolia. NCBI lineage: Eukaryota > Viridiplantae > Streptophyta > Magnoliopsida > Fagales > Fagaceae > Quercus > Quercus agrifolia. The sequence goes on along the minus strand of JARQAD010000007.1, from coordinate 38,369,528 downwards.
GTGTGGTTGGTCTGTGTGGTTTGGATGAGTCTGTATGTATTGAATCTATTAAATTTTCCTACAAGTAATGTGCAGTAAATCTAATTTGGGTGATGAGTGTTATGTGTGTAACATTTCAAATTATATAGACAAAATATTGGAAACATCAACATATCTAACTAGAGGCATTTCACTTCCTAAGATTTTTCCTACATTACAAAGCAGAGGACATTGTCCAACCAAAGCACAAGAATCATATGTAGCAACAAAGAATAGCAGGGGAAAAAAATGAGAAACTGATTTTATATAAACTTAGCCAAAACTAATGAACAATTTATCTTTAGAGTTGCAAAAGTTGAACGTACATAATCATCATTTGTCAGACATTAACAACAACATTTTGTATTGCACAGAATGTGTAGCAACAACGTCTAATGTTCGTAAGTAGAAATTTTTGTAAATGATCATTGCTTGAATCTAAGAAGTCTGAAATATCTTTTTCATCATCTAACGCAGTAATTTTATTAATTGACTTGACGGCTCGCTTTTGATCCTTCCCCTTTAGATGCTTCCTAGCTTTTTGGATTGCATGAAAGTAGTTTAGTCGGCTTTGCATTTGATTGTTCTTTTGTTCATGATGAGCAAGTATGTTGGCAAGTTCATCTCTAGGTAACTCGGCTGAGCGTGCCTTAGGAACTCGTAACCCGTGCTACGGTGAACTCTATTGCGGTGGTATTTGTACTTAGTTTTGTAGGTTTGCTGACCATGATGTGCCCGACGCTTCCAAGACGCTCTTCTTCTATTGAGTAAAATAAATACTATACATGACACTTTTATTATTAAAAGAGAAAAAGGAAAAAAAAAAAAAATGACACTTGTATTTGATAGGAATATGTTTTCTTTAGTTGTATCATACACGTGTTTGAGGATTGAACTTTTACGTAAATGCCAAATTAACAGTCATCAAGTAATTTTTTATATTTTTTTATACAAGGTAAAAATTTTACTATAACCTAATTTAAGTACAAGTATATGTGTGTGAAACTCTCTCCTGAAGACTTGAACTTCGGCCCTTACCTCCCACATCCCTTACCCCACAAGCACTTATTCTTGTGGAATGACCACCACACCAAGGGTGCGCGGTGGTCAGCCGTCAAGTATTATAACTTTTATCTTTAACATTTAACAAGCTGTACTTTACAAATCAAAATTTATCAGTTCCGTAAGACTCTCGTATGGTACTTCTAATCTCAAAATCATGTGTAAGATTCCGCACATTTGAGAACAGTTTAGTAGATGCAAGTTTCTTTAATTAATATGAATGTACGCGTAAGATACGCTTATCTTATGCATTTTTACTAACTAAGCTTGGAATATTTTTGCGACCTAATTAAATATTATGCATAAATAGTTTTATAAATTTTTGTGTACTGGAAGATTCATTCAAATTAGGACCTACCGATATATATCTTTTAATTTTGACAGCTACAAGCTATCTAACAAAAGGTTTTTTTTTTTTTTGGATTGAGAATCTATCTAACAAAAGTTTACAAGTTTATTTTAATAAAATTTTATTATTGAAGTTTGTTATTTAATGATAGAAATCTTTTTCACATGCTTGATTGATTAGGATTTATATTTCATTATTAAAAAAAAAAAAAATCATAATGGTTACAAAACAAATGCTCACATGGAGTGACAATTTTTCATTGACTTAAAGCTATTCTTCATCATGGAGATCACCAATGGAGTCTATTAGTGGTAGAGTTAGGAATTTATCTTTGGGGGGACCGAATAAGATATGGGATAATAATTAAATCATTTGAGCTTTAAAATTAATCTCTTCAAGTTCCACCATTGACGATCCAAAAGGATACTCTTTTGGTTCAATCTCTAAAAATTTAGAAGAACACTTATTTGATGTCAAAGTTTTTACATTAAAACCTAAAAGTATATTATTTTTTGAATTTTTATCTTTCTTTCTTTTGAAGAATAAATTAATGGTTATTAACTTTGCCCATATTATCAATTAAGTTATAACCCATTAAGTATAATGACCGAGATTCAACAAATACCAATAGCAGACAATTTTTTTTCCCAAATTTCAATGTCTAAAATGCTCATAAAAAATTTAAATGTATAAAAAACCTTATTAAATACAACTAATTAAATGTTTTTATTTTAGATATGATATACTGTAGTACATTATATTAGTTCATAAAAAAAAAGTTGTACATTATATTCATTCATAATGTTATATAATATAAAATACTTTAACAACAAATAAGGATGAAAAGGAAAAATCATATGGCCCATACCTAACCACCTAGGTGGGGATTATTAATTGTTTTTGAAGACTTCAAGTTTCAACCACACACATGTTAGAGGCAATAGTCAATTGATAAATGTTTCTTGGTAAAGCAAAATGTAACACTCTAGTACTCTACTTCATAAACAACGGAAGAACCAAAGAATTAATGAAAAGAAAAACAGAAGAAAAAAAAAGAGCAGATCAGAATAGGATGCCAGAGGCTGAGAAAAGTGTGAAGACTCACTTGTTATGGTTGCCATTGTTGCATCATGCGTATTTTGCTCTATTGCTTTAGGTACGTTGGAATGAGATTCTTGCGAACTTGCGACGATGGATGAAAAGCTAGAAACCCTTTTTTTTTTCTCTTTTATTTTGTGAGATGATTGTTAAAATATCTGTATGTTTATTGTAAGTTTGTGAATGTCTGGTTCTTGCAATTTTTTTTTTTTTTAATAATTTGAGAAAGATATATTGTAATTTTTTTTATATAATACATTTATCACCTATTTAAAATTTTGTTTTTATATAACCTATTTAAATGAAAGTTATATGTAATTCTAGGATTGTTTATATATAGTGTGTGTCGAAAATATTTAGTATTTTCAAAAGAAAAAACAGTAGATTAATCCTACGTTGAAAAATAAGTGTGAGTTAAAAAGGTTTAAAGTTTGTGCCGTGTATCCAAGAGTTAGGTCCTTTTGGATATACACCACTGTAAGTTTATTTAAAAACCTTCTCTCCTCTTTCCGTGTGTGTCAAAAATATTTAACCCTGTGTGTGTCAAAAATATTTAGTATTCTCAAAAGAATTGTTTATATGTAGAAACAAATTTAACTGGGATATAGGGGGCCAAAGCATATCTATTGCTTATAATTTTTCAAATTTGGTTTGGATGACTCATAGATAGTATATCTACTATTTTTTTTTCAAAAATTTGGGGGAACGTGGCTCAGTCACTGCTGAGGCTATACTTTTTGTCGTGATATTAATATTATATTATGGTTCATTGTAGGAGGAATGCCATACGGAATATTTAATGCTTTCTTTTAGTCATCAACTTGTAGTTGAAGCTTTTTATTGACTTATATATTTGTGGTCGATGTTCTCTTAATTTACTGTTTACATCATAGACATTTACTTCTTCCTTAGAGATTTGGGTTGTAAAGCCATGGAGCACCTTGTTTCAAGCTGGTACAACGATCGATCCTTGCCAGAATCGTATATTCTCCCACCAGAAGATAGACCAGGGATGCTCTCCCTAGGCAAAAATATTCCAGTGGTTGATCTTGGGGCTCATGATCAAACCGATATACTTCAACAAATTTTGGAAGCTAGCCAAGAGTTTGGAATGTTTCAGGTTCCACCCACATCTTTTCTTTTATTCTTTTATCAGACAATGATTTATTCCCAAGTGATGCTTGGCAACTTTTTTCATATTTGATACATTTGTGTTATGCTATGATTTGTACCATCTAATAGGTGATCAACCATGGAGTCCCTAGCAACGTAATAGATGAGGCCATGAGTGTTTTTAAGGAGTTTCATGCGTTATCTGCCGAGGACAAGGCAACTGAAACTTCAAAGGACCCCAATAAGAGCTGCTACGTGTATACAAGCACTCATAATTATGCAACTGAAAAGTTTCACTTCTGGAGGGATGGATTGTTTCACCATTGTAATCCTCTAGAGAAATACATCCAATTTTGGCCTGAAAAGCCACCTAAATATCGGTAAATCCTCATAGTCATAGACATGTTAATTTGTTCTTTCATGCTTTTTAGTTTTTACCCTTTCCAAGTAGTGGCTTGATATACACATAAGAACAAAAATGAACTACATGATGATGTTTCATGTAACCTTTTTCAGAGAAGTTGTTGCTATATATACAGCTGAATTAAAGAAGGTGGGCTTTAGGATTTTGAAGTTCATTGCTCAAGGCTTGGGAGTCAACCCCGATCATTTTAGCAGTGAACTTGGAGAAAATCAAACACTGTTGGTCAATCACTATCCACCATGCCCAGACCCAAGTTTAACCTTGGGTTTGGGCAAACATAGAGACCCTGTTGTCATTAATATTCTTCTTCAAAGTGATGTATATGGGCTTGAAGTCTTCAAGGATGAGGAATGGATTGGTGTTGAACCTATTCCTTACGCTTTTGTGGTTACCTTAGGTGCTCTGATGCAGGTACATATATCTTCACAAGCTCTAACTATATACAATATAGCACTTATTAATTTGTAACCTTTAACTAGTGAAAACTATAGCTAAAAAAAAGAAAAAAAAGAAAAAGAAAAGCGAGAGCTAGTTGATAGTCCATTGATTTGTGGTACTTTACTGTATTCCATTGATTTGCGGAACCTTTTTTGGAAGTTCGTAGTAACTCTCTTTACCCATTTCCCAATCCACCCACGAAAAAGCACTTCACAAGTTCATAGGAGAAAATGAGTTTTTGTCCTTATTTTTTAAAATATTTAGCATAATGTTCCTGTTTTGAAATTATTTAGCAAAATGCTCACGTTTTTTAAATTCTATTTTAACAAAATTGAGTTTTGTATAAAACTCGATATCCTCAAAATCGAGTTATATGTATATTTTTAATTAAAACTCGACATTAGCAATGTTGAGTTTCACTTAAATTTTCAAAAAAAATTAAGCGGCAAAATATACATAGAATTCGACATTGCTAATAGTTTCAAAACAGAGACGCAATACTTAATAGTTTCAAAACAAGGACACTATGCTAGATATTTTAAACAATAAGGGCAAAAAGCCCATTTTCCCCCAAGTTCATATAGTCAATTTATTTATTTATTTACTTAATATGGTTCAATAACTTGGGGGGGGGGGGGGGGGGGAATACAAGTTGTGACGAATAGTATTACATTACAATACAAATTTAACACTTTCTTTACCTTTTCTAGTTTTTGTTCTTGTTTGGTTTTTTGTTTTGTTTTTAAATCCTCAATATGCCTACTACGTAATATGGTTTAGTAACTAGGGGAAAAAGAATCTTATCTAATAAAATAAAATAAAACAAAAGAAAGAAACTTGAACATTTTTTTTAGGGATAGTCATAGAAAACCACCCTAAACTTCGTGTGCCTACACTTTGCAGCCAAACTATGTATACTTACAATCATAACCACAATTGTCACAAATTTTTTAATTGCATCCCACAACATGATTGACTGTTCAAATTAACGATCACACGTAGTCCATAAAATCTACTACATTAACAGACTACAAGAGCAAAACAATGTGACCTGCATTGTTATCATTAATTTTAACAATCAATTAAGGGGGATGCAGTTTACAAAGTTTGTTACAATTAAGGTGGTGATTGCAAATTTATGTAGTTTAGGATGAAAAGTGTAAATGCCATAGTTTAGGGTGGTTTTATGTAAGTAACCATCTTTTTCTCAAAAAAAAAAAAAAAAAAACCCTTATTCTTTCACTTGTTTCTTAATAATTGTTCTTAGAATTGTGTTGCATTGAATTGTAGATTATTAGCAATGGGAAGTTGAAAGGTGCTGAACATCGAGTGGTGACAAATTCGAATTTAGTTCGGACAACTGCTTCCTTCGCTCTTAATCCCTTTAATGAAACACTTATAGAACCAGCAAAAGCTTTGGTTGATGCAAGCAATCCTGCACTCTATAAGTCCTTCTCATACAAAGACTTTATTATCAAATACAGAGCCGCTGCCTCCTACGGTACAGCATTTGGGGAGTTTTTAAGTGGTACTCCTGATTAGTGGTTTGAGAGAAAAAAAAAAAAAAAGCTATTTTACTTTATCAATGTATAACCATTGATATCAAGGAAGTAAACATTAGTTAGTGAAATTGGTTTTACATTGCACTAATATTATGATTATTGTCATTATCTTTTTTATGGATAAAATTTTAGTGTCGTGAACAATGGATTGGCGACATAATAAAGCAGGTGATGGCCATATAAATTAATTTCCCTTTTCCTGTCTAGTCATTTATGCTATGTTTGGTGAGGGTGAAAAATGAGACAATGTGAAATGGGAGAAGGAAAAAGGAGAAAATGTCATTTTCCATTATTTGGTTGGAGTGAAAAGGTGGACGAAAGAAAACGGGTGGATGAAGTTTTCTACCTAGGCCACCATTTGTCCCCCTTCCAAATTGGTAAGAAAAGAGAAGAGAAAATGGCAATGAGAAGAAAAGTACAATATTACGTCCACTTTACGTTCTTTTACTTTGCGCCGGTCTGATCACTTGAAAGGAAACGAAGGTATGATAAAGAAGTTTGAGTTATTAATATAACAATTTGGCTAATAGTAAAATGAGGGTGTAGGGAAAGTCGGTGGTGTTTCAAAGAAGAGTGAAGAAGAAAGTAAAGAGAGTTTTGCTATTACTCCTAGTAGTGGAGGAGAAGAGAGGAGGTCTACCAACATGCCTTTGCTGAAAGTGGGTGGTTTGGAGCTTTATCTTTTGCTGGAATATTCTTCTCGCTGCGGCGATAGCTAAGGAAGGGGTTGTATCTATGACCATTTCATTGGAATTTGCTGCCACTTCCTGCAGGTTTCGTTTATGCTCTTTTAGTCTCTCCATCATCAATTTGAATTTTTGTATAATGGGTGATAAGTAAGATAGGATGAAATGGATTTTACTTCTCTTCTTTTCATAGGCTCTCGATTACTTCCCTCATTCATTGTTGTGACACATTCTTTTTATATATTGGCATCACACAAAGTTTTTTGACCCCTAAACTCTGCTACATCAATCTCATATTTAGGATCTTAGTAACAAGTCCCATTCAAGTCATTTTTCTTTTGAATCTCTTCTCTATGTAGACTTTCATGTCTAGAGGCTCTTTCGGATAATTCATACAAATTAAAGGAAGTTCTTCCTTTGAACTTCTTTCTCAATTTGAAGTCCAGGCAATCTACTGCTATTTAACATATTATGCCTCTGGAAATTTAGTTTGACATCTCATTTTAGCCTTTTAAAACCTCATGATGAACACTTCGGCAGTCTCATCTGCCCATTGTTTTAATATACCAAATCTTCCATTGATACACCTAAATCCTTGGGGGCAAAGTGGGTTTGGAATTTCTCTTCCTTTTCAACCCAACTGCTAATTGATTTTTGAGTGGGAGGGGAAGGGGGGTACTGTAAAGGAATCGGGAAACGTTTGAAGCACAGTAGTCATTATTTGACAATTCATCACACTGAATTGTGAACCTCGAAATATGTTCCATAGCAGTTTTATCTTCATCGCCTTAAAATGTGATAAATTTGGAATCTTGTAACTTCCTAGGAAATTCCGCTTCCCTATCTATCCACTCAGGGTAAGTTTTCCAATACAAAGGTCTTGCATGCCTACATAAACTAGAACCATACATTTGTTTGAATGAGTCCATTAACTGATCATACCTTACTTGACCTGGAAAGGGTATAGCATTTGGTTTTGGGTCTTTGAATGGGGGTCTATGGGGTTCTTGGTAATGATTCCTATCTCCCTCTTGACGATCAAAACTCGCCCTTGCATTTTCTTGGACATTCCTATCATAGCCATTTTTGGCATTCTCATGAAAGCCAAATCTATGTCGCTATTTTCATGACCATTATTATGTAAGTTTGGTGGCCTAGGTATCTCATTTCAAGGAACCTCAATTTGAGGTTGTTCAATTCAAATTGGTATATTCCAGGTTGCTCCATTCGAGGCTGCTCAACTCTAGGTTGTTCAACTCTGGGCTGTTCAACCCTGGGTTGTTTAATCTGAATTTGCACAACTCAAGTCTCTAAGTTATATGATAAAATTCTAAGTTTCTTTCCAATTCCATTGGATTTCAAAAGACTAAGACAGATTGCAAATAAATTAATTGATGCCTAACTTGTTCGAAACAAGCTAATTCGAAAGTTCACAGTAAAAAGCTCAAAGCCTAAGTTATTACACCTAACACTGAAGCAAACACGCTCAAGATCAAATGAGATTAACAACTAAATACTTGGTTCAAACATGAGTAACTATGTTCAAGCTAAATCACAAAGTTACAAGCTTATATTTTTTATGTTAGAAATATTGGGCCAGTTAAAACCCAAATAAAGTGTGTCCAATAGTGGGTCCAATCTAATCTATAATCAAAACTTTTGTTCTTACAGATGAGTTATATCTTTTAAATCCATACCTTTTGGTTGTCTATGTCTATATAAAGAGGACATGGGCTCATTTGTATGCACGTTACAATTTTTTGGGACTAGTAGACAAGTAATCTCTCTCTCTCTCATAAATTTTATTTAAGTATTTAGGCTGTAGATGTTTCCTTCTCATAACAAACACCACCGCATTAGTAATTTAAAACACTTATAGATTCTATTTATTGGAAAGATTATTATAAAAATGTTACAAGAGGACTTATTAATTTTCTGACACTTCACTAAGCCCAATGAAGTTACAATTAAAAAAGTTACAAGATTATTATAGATTTTTTTTTTCTTTTTTTAACATTTCTCTTAGAGTCCGTTTAGATAAAACTTATTTTGCTGAAATTAAAAACTGAAAATACTGTAGTAAAATAATTTTAAATGTGTTAATAGTGCCATGGGACTCATTTTTAATGAAAAAGTTGTTGAAAAATGAAATTTGTAGGTCTGTAAAAAGTGCACAGGTGCATTGTTCATGCTGAAAAGTCAACAAAATCGGCTATTAAAAAAAAAAAAAGAAAACGCGAAACGCAACGCAGGAAACGCGGATCCAAACCGCACCTAAGTATACGCGCGGATCCATGTCTGCGTTTCTTTTCTTTTCTTTTACTATTTTTTTTTTTTTCCAACAGCATGTTTTGACTTTTCAGCAGTGAACAGTGCACCCACTGTTTACGGGTTCCATAAACTTCACTTTTCAGTAATTCTTTCATTAAAAATGGGTCCTACGGCACTATTCACACATTTAAAAATTATTTTGTTACAGTGTTTTCAGTTTTCAGTTTTCAGTTTGAGAAAAATAAGTTCTATCCAAACAGACTCTAAGCCTAATGAACATGAGATTATCTCCTTGATAACTATATTACATTGATTTCAATAATTTCTTTGGATTGTTAGTGATCTTCTATTGGAATCGAGCCCCTTATTTATACTAGGAAGTCTCAAAGGTGATTGTCATTCCATGTGTTGCTTTATCATGGGGGCTTTAAGACACTTTCTAAACTGAAACAGATGTTCTTAACTTCCAGTAATTGCTTTCAATTTTACTGTAACGATACAGTTATGGTACCAAAAGCTTGAGTTAATAATTAGTGTTGAAATATTAAGAGAATTTGGTAATTAGCTTGCAATTGTCAAAATTTAACGATTTCTTCTCTTTTAAATGAACACCATCAAATTCAATTAATAATAAATAAATACAAAGATTTAAAAAAAAAAATATATATAAGATAGAAATTTTACTCTAATTTAATATAAGTATATATGTATGTGAAGCTTATTCTTGGAGACTTGCATTCTGGCTCCTGCCCCCACACCCCATAAATATCTATACTTGTAGAGTGACCATCGCACCAAGGGTGCACTGTGATAATGCAATGATTCCACGTACCCAAGATGTAAAATCACCCAAAAACTTCTCTCTCTCTCTCTCTCTCTCTCTCTCTTAAATGTGGGTGTGAACTTGAATTGAAAGGACAAAGTTTAGTTACAAAATTGGTTATAACTTAAGATTACAACTTTACTCAATAAAAAAAATATTATTACATATTTTGAAAATCTAATCATTGAATTACATGTTTATTTCGCTCTCAATACACATGCCAAATTTTGTGTTAATTGGATATTATTTATTATATGATCTATAAGCTTATATTTTATATATAATTTTAAACTACAAAAATTTGTAATTTAAATAATTTATTGATGACATAGCTATTAATCTTTAATTTTCTAGAAATTTTGCAAGCATGGAGCACATAAGATTGTAGCTTAAGACTACTATTAATTTTGTCAAAATTTACCTCCAATAAAAAGATATTAAATAAGATTGTAGTTTAAGGGTACAATTAATTTTGTAACAAAACTTTGTCGGAATTGAAATTAAATGAAAATTATAGCATGGATGACTTAAGAGCACTGCTTTATGAAATACTTCTAGAAATTTTTAATGAAAAAAGAAAAAAATCAATGACTTTTTTTACTCGTACCTCCACGTCAGTTATTTATTTATTTATTTTAACTCAAATCAAAATTTTTTTTTTTGTTTGATAAGAAAGTTTACTGATTTTATTAAATAGGGCAGACCCAAATTATATCTAAATCACATATTTCTCTAAAATCCAAAATCCCTAATGGTGTGGACGGCGGTGCATTCTCCTTCCAGCATCGCTCTTCTGACAGCACCTTCAAATGAACAGCCACAAAAAACCCACAAGAACAGACATATAAGCATAAAAGAACAACCATAAACAATCTGAGCTCCAAACAAAAGTGTTATATGAAATCATCATCTAAAATGTTTGATTGATGACAGATTGAGAACGTGTCACCAGTAGCAAAAATATTAAGCACCAAAGTCTCGAGGCAAGTCCTAATTTTCAAAAGTTTCCAAGGCAGCTATTCCCATCAAAATGTTTTTCAAGGAGGCTTCCAAGTTCAGAGCCAAAAAACCCCAAGGCATCTCTTAGCTTCTAAGTTTAAAGCCAAAAAACCCCCAAGTTTCTACTACATCCCCCCAAATCCAAAATAACAATTTACCCTCGTATTATAGCTGAGAGAGTTAGGGCTCAGGGGTGTAAAATTGGACTTTGAGATATATTTCCTTGTTCTTAAAACTTGATAGACTAAGTTCTACATAATTTTTAGGAAGAAAATTGAACTTTGAGCTATATTTTATGGATTAAAATAATATTTTGGACCCTTTTTGTTTCGCCATACTCTTATTTTTTTTTATTTTTTAGCAAAATTTTGCCATACGCTTCTATGTATTAAGTTTAAGCCACTTTATAAGAAAAGGAATCATAAGATCCCCATTGAAATTAGTCACCAGCCGCCAATTGGATTTCCGTTGAGACCAAGGAATGAGCGTGCGTGAGAGAGAGGGATTTTAATTTTTTTGCCCAAGCCCAGTCTCCATGACAACTACAATTTATTTATTTATTTTTAAATATTTTAATATGTTGTGGTTGCACAGTTGACAATTGATGTGGCGGGTAAATTAATTCTTTATTATTATGTTTGACACATTGGATTTTTTCATCTAAGGATAACGAAAGAGACAAAATTGACGGCCAAATTGACGCAATTGAAAAGTTAGGGATCAAATTGAAATATGATGTAAAAAATAGAAACCAAATATGTAGTTTACAATATATATATACATACATAAATATATATATATATAGAGAGAGAGAGAGAGAGAGAGGCAGCCACATACGGTACCAACATGGGTATATGAAATCATCTAATCTAATCTAATATCTAATATCTAATAGCAGAAGCTTTAAGGAGGTGCTGCCACGTTAGAAAAAATGACCCCTTAAAAGTCTGTCATGTATAAGTTAAAAGGCGATAAATTACATTGGTCGGCAATCTGTACACCGTTTAAAAGCCTCTCATTATAAATAACAAAAAAATTAACCAATTAAAATGAAAGGACACACGGAAATAGAAATAGAGAGGCGATGAAAGAGATAGAGAGAGAGGCAACGAGGAAACGGGGAAAGAAGTAGAGAAGGAGAAAAAAAAGGGAGAAAAAAGCTTGCGATGTGGAGATGAGAAGGAGATAGAGTTGGTACGGCCGGCCAGCTATCACCATCATCTTCCGACCACCGTTCGTCCCTAGCTGGACTTAGGCTACTGGAATAGGCACTGGTAACCTAAAGGTGCATGCAGGATTTGAGATACGGATATAGAGAGAGAATTGCCACTTGTAAGGTTTTTTTTTTTTTTTTCCTTAGATCTGGGTATGAAATATGAATTAGTTTTGAGAAATTTGGTTGGATTGATTTGTATTTAGGTATTTGGGTTACATTAGGTTTTGATTTGATTTTTTTGATTCGATTTAGTTTCTCAGTATACTAAAAACTTTTGGGAGTATTTGGATTCAATTAATTTTGTGTTTAATTTTAGGGTATTTATAATTGGCTTTGGACAATCAAGTTTTAGAGGCCAAAAGTTCGAGAACGGTAGAGAGAGAGTCGGTTAGACACAAGGTGCAGAGAGATCGACCAATTGGAGATAAGTTTTGTCTTTTTGGTTTTAATTTTTAATTTTTTTTAAATTTATTTTTGTCTATTTGGTATGGTGTACGAGGATGACTATGTGCTAGACTTTTGGGTTTGTTCTTATTTTGATTTTGAAGGCCTACAAGACATTTGCAATGGTAGGAAGGTGATAAAATTTTGGGAGGGACGGTGAGCTTGTAGTCGGGACATGGTTGGTTTGTAATTAGTACCAAGGATGGGAGTGTGGCTTTTCTCATAAATGTCAGGGAAGATTGGTCTCTGACAGAGGACAAGAGAAGAGGGGACTTCCCAGCTTTGTTCTTGATGGTGTTTTTATTTTTAAATCAACTTTTGTATTGCCTCACACTCTATTTACATAATTACCAAGTTCAGGTACTTCAATCTCTCTTTTTTATTTTTGGCTAATGTCATATGATATGATTTGTTGTAGCAGTTTTTTTGGTTGTTAGTGTGTGAATTGTATTTGCAAATCAATGAGCATGACTGCTGTTAAGTTGGCTGGTTTTGCATGTTAGAGCAAGTGGTGTGCTTAAAACTGATAAAGACGTTCAAAGATCTAAATAAAATTTTCTGATAATTTACTATAAAAAAAAAACCCTGCAAATATACTATATTCATAGAGCTTTGCATATAATCATAGAGTGAATTATGTCTTTTTGGAGGAACAATTAAATTGAAGCTCGCTTATTTCAAAAATTTGATGTTTTCTATCTTGCAATAAGTTTTCTTATATAAAGGATATCTATCAGATGAGCAGTGTGACTATCTTACCACTTTGGTACACCTTTTAATTTTTGAATTGATTCAAAAATATGTTTAGTCCTTAAATATAAATAGATGTTTTGGTTCTGCCGACTGAATATTCCAGTGACTAAAGTCTTAGTAATTTATATTTATAATTATTGGTTATTTATTCCTTAAGCTATTGGCATATCCGGCTGTATTGTAATGAGCTAGAAAATTGTTTTTCCTAATAGCATTGAAGTCATTAAAGCCTTGGCTGCTAGAAGGACCGTGGTGTTATTTTAGATACTAATGGGGCTTAAGCTAGAAGGTCAAAAACACATTTGATTTTGTATGAGATAAAAGTTAATGGATCTCAAGTTGAGATGTGCACCAAAAGTCAATCAAATGACGAAAATCTATTCAAAGTTCCTATTTCATATGAACCTGGTATCTCTAGCCTGCGAAGTTATAAGCAAGGGGATGCTACTAGAACAGCTGCAAATTGGACGCAGAATTTATCCATGTATCAATTGCAGGTTATGGATAAATTCCAAAATCCTAAAGAATGTCATGGTCATTTAGGTCATTTTCTAAAGGTTCTAAAGGTATTTCAATCATATTTTAGGTTTAAAGGGTATTTTAGTCATTTTTTAGGTTTTAGGGTAATTTTTTAGGTTTTAAGGATATCCCCGTAATTTTTGAAAGCTTCGGGGTTATATTGGCCATTTTAAAGTGTTAGGATGCATTTTGGTAATTTTAATATATTTATGGGTATTTCAAAAATTTCAAAGGTTTTAAGAGTATTTTCGTTATATATATTTGTCAATTATTAGGTAATTTGGCGGGGTTGTGTTGGGTTGGCTACACCCATATGTGATGTTAATATTGCTTAATGTAACGATGGAATTGTCAAATGTGAGTAAAAAATAAAACAATCGAAAAAAAAGGCCACTTAAAATTCTAACACGTTTAAGTTAAAAAGCGATAAATTACATTGTTTGGTAATGCTACAACATCGATTAAAAGCCTCCCAGCATTGGTGAAGTTTAGAAGAATGCAAAAATTGTCAATATCCATATGCTTCAAGAAATTTATGGAAAAGGATTGTGCTAAAAGCATCAACCAAAAGTACATGGCTTAGGAAAAGAGTAGGCAGCTGTAGATTTCTCTATGAGATTTCACAAATGTAACTTTGATTTAGTGCCACCATCTTTTAGTTTTTTATGGGGCAGTATAGTGATTGGTATTCATAAAACTCTACAATTTAACTTTTTCAATAGTTTTTTTTTTTTCCCTACCCCAACAAATATCTTTTGTGTAGTTTTTGTATGTATTCTTGAAATTAGTTGTCCTATGTTTTGTTTCATTTGGATAGCTATAATAAGAATCCTATAATCGTGACAACATAGTTTGTATAATCGAGGTTTTTTGTATTTTCTTCAATTGACCATATTTAATGCATAAACACACCTTCAATCTTAAGGGAGTTTCTCATCATTTTAAAAAATAATAATAATTAAGAAAAATAAAAATAAATGGGAAGTTTTTTCCCTTTTTCTTTTTTTCCTTTTCATTTTCTTTTAAAAAAAAAGCAGTTTATTTAATTTTAATTCTCTATGGAGTTGTCATAATATTTTTATGATTTTACATATTTTTCCTTGAATAATAAATAAAAGTAGTCCGTGCATTGCGCGGGTCATATGCTAGTTTTATTAATTATAGAGTTTCAACTTATGACATCTATTTCTGATAATTTTGCTCTTTATTATCAGATAAGACACAAAAAATAGTTGGGAGTTAAACTCCAGTTTTCTCATTCAACCATCTCTTATTACCAATTATTGAGTTTGAATATTTGATGGTATTCATTTTAAAGATAATATATATTTAAATTTTGACAAATACAAACTTTTTATTTTAACTAGTGTTTAACTTGTGCAATGCACAAAATCATTTTACATATTAAAGGACTTTGCATCCAACATAAACTTAGTTATTATGCTTCTACGACATACATTAAAAATTAAATAATGTAGTATATTTAAGCATATAGTGTCTAATATCTCCTAAAAATTTTAAAAACTGGTCTCTTCAAATCACTTCATGTGTGTATTTCCCTTCTATGAGAGACTAAAAAGAAAAAGAATATGACTTTAAGCAATTAAAACTTACACGACAATTTCAAATAGCAAACCTACTATTCCTAAAGACCACAATGAATCACACCGAACTAAAACTTGCATGACAATTTCAAATACCAAATCTACCATTCCGACGAATCACAATGAAGTATACCATGAGATTAGAGACAATTTTATTACAACCAAAAAGTTTAAAAGAAAAAAATGGTTACAGGTTTATGAAACAGAAAGTCAGAAAAATATTAGTCAAATGATAATGCATAATCAATAGTACATGGGAATCTTAAATTCTAAAACCAAACCAATACATAATCCATAAAAGGGACCTTAAATACAACTTTTTAATCGCAAAAGAAAAAATAAAAAGCTGTAGTGCATCTTGAATCCACAATTTCAAAAAAGTTGCAATGATACAAATAAAATCTAAAAACAAAACAACAACCCTCAAGCCACAATATTTAACAAAATAGAATTCCACCTGTAACAAATAAAATGCATAATCAATAGTAGATGGGAATCTCAAATTCTAAAACCAAACCAAGTCATAAGTCATAACCCTTAAAAATGACATCGAATCTTAATCCTAACCCTAATTGATTAAACCCACGAAATATTTAAATTTCACTATCCAAATTTTCAATTGCAAAAAAAATAAAATAAATGAAAAAGCTCATAATCCCAAATGTGATGATACAGAGAAAATCTGTTAACAACAACCCTCTTAATGTTAAACAAAACATAATTCGAACTTCAACAAATTTTTTCACCATATATAATCAATAGCAGATAACAATCTCAAATTTTATAAACCAAACCAATTCATAACCCTCAAAAGCAATATCAAATCCCTAAACCCAAAAGGAAAAAGAAAAATTGCGATTCGGATCCTTAAAGTCTTTCTCAAAGTCTCAAAGTCTTTCTTAAATTGCAATTCTCAAAGTCTTTCTTGCCATAGACTCTCTTCTTGCAAAGTTTTTCAAGAATTTGTGTTATGATAGATTCTATTGTATTCAACAAGTGAATATGAGTTGAATGATTTATGACTTCTCTCATATCTCATTTATTAGTTGTGGTTTTGTCATAGATTGCCAAAGGGGGAGATTGTTAGGACATATGTGATTCACTTGTTAGGAACATATGTCACTATTTTATGTAATTGGCTAATGCTTTGACAAAACGCACTTTACTTGTAATTGGGTAGATCTAGGATGTGTTTAATACTTCAAGAAACAAGATTTCAAGTTCAAGTGTTAAAGCCATGCAAGTCTGTTCAAGATTCAAATGTGAAAAGCGATGTTCATTAAAACTCGACAGCTAGCAATCTATTGAGCCTTGAAGAGCTGTTCTAGCTCGTGGCTCAATAGCAGCTCGACAGATAGGTATCTGTTGAGGTTTATGAAGTTCAGTTTTTCAAGACTATTTTTCATTAAATCCATGATTGTATGTTTGGGCTTTCTTTTCTCACAACCCTAGACATATAAAAGGATTATTTTAAGGGTTGTCAAAGGTGACACAAGTTGCACAAGTGTTGAGCAAAGTTTGTTCAAGCAAATTGTGATTGGAGATAGAATTTTCCCAAGTTCATCTTTCTTGTAAAGAAGTTGCTGTGTTGTGCACCGTAGGGTTTTGTAACTAAGGAGCTTCTTGATCTTCATCGTGTGATGAACTGAAGAACTTTGCAGCCAACAACCTTCTCTAGTTGTTGATTGAAGTCACCTACTAGGATCCGCGTAATTGGTTAGTCACGTACTGGGAGCCGTGCAATACAAGGAGAGATTGTCACTACAGAACAAGTCCAATTGGGTATTGGGGTAAGGGTTCAACTATAGGTTGGTATAAGGTATTGGGATTCTTTTACTTGTAACTACTTATTTTGATAATAGTGGATTCTTGGGAGTGGTGACCTTAAAATCACTCGGTGGGGTTTTAGCCGTGTTGGTTTTCCCCATTTGTAAACAAATCACCATGTTAATTTAATTTCCGCTGCATACTTAGTCTAATTGGTGATTTGTTTGTGCTACCACGCATCTTGCATGTTAATTTGATTAATTAACAAACTTGGCTAATTAATGAATTAATTTATTACGTCAATTCGTTTTTGGCCTATCAAAAACCCTATAACACATGCTTCTCAGAAGGGAAAAAAGAAAAGAAAAGTAAATTCTCATTTTTCAAGAATGGGTCAAGTTCCAGGTAGGTTTTGGCCTTAAAATAGCTGATTTTGAAGTTTTGATAAACTAAAAAGTTTATATCTTCAAGTTCTGTTTCTGTGGTTGCAAGAATCAAGTCAATTTAACATCAGAGTAAAAAGATATGATGAAAACACCAAAACTAGTCAGAATTTTTCCGTGACTGGATTTTTCCAACAATAGCTCAAACGAATTTCTCTCTTTCCTTTTATGCTTCCACAAATCTTTGACTTATTAAATTCTTCAAAAGACAATTCTTAATTGAGTTTCACTCTTGGATTTTCTTGGCTTCATGTTTGCAAGATTAGCTCATTAATTTTGATCTCCTACATGATAAAAATACACGCAATGAGTATATTTTAGAGAAAAATTGCAAATTCTCATATTTGCATGTAAGGGTGGAAATAAACAAAAAATAGATGTGACAATTCCTACCAAAATTTGAATAATTATTGTATTTGGATAATTTTGATGCTATAACTAAATAATGAATCAATGGAAAATCAAAACAAAAGTGTTCTCTACATACATTCCCCTTGTGTGGTTTTAAATTTAAATATTATTTTGCCCTTTTATCGTCCTTTATTTTGGCTCTTTTTATTCTTATCTTCTTATTATAAATTTGCTAGTCTCTTCCATTCTATTCTTATTTTTCCTATACAAAAAAAGTTCTCTCTCTCTCTCTCTCTCTCTCTCTCTCTCTCTCTCTCTCATTTTTTTTTTTCATTTTATGTTGGATTTTTTAAATTATTTTTCTTGCATTTCTACCTTAGATTGATGAATATTTGTGTTTTTTAGAATTCTACTTTTGATTTCTTATAATTGAAAAAAGAAATTAATGAAGAATGAAAAATATTTTTTAAAAATTGTCTATAAAAAATGTATTCACAGGTTTTGCTTAATTATTGATGGTAGAAAAGATACAACCTAAACACTACCCATAGGAGGATCTCCAACTAGGGGTTTGTACCCTCATTGTCCTATTATTTTCTTATCATTTTATTCATATGTGTAATCAGATCTGGAAATTCTGATTTCGTAATTCTCGACAGATGTTTTTGTCAAGCTTCAACATTAAACCTTGATAGAAAGGATTCTGTCAAGACATCTGTCAAGCTTTAATGAATAGTACTTTTTCACTTGTTTCTTGGTCAGACTTGCATGGCTTCAATACTAAACTTGAAAACTTGTTTCTTAATCCATCCTAGATCTTCCCAATTACAAGTAAAGTGCGTTTTGTCAAAGGATTAGCCAATTACATAAATATGTTCCTAACAATATCCCCCTTTGGCAATTCGTGACAAAACGACAACAAACAAATGAATCATGAGATAAGTCTTAAATCACTAAACTCATAATCACTTGTTGAAATACAAAATAAATCTAACCCTAACACAAGCTCTTGATAAACTTTGCAAGAAGAGAGTTCATGGCATGGTAAACTTTAACAACCTGTCTTTTTGAAACACTTAAACAAAAATCATCAAGGCATCTTGTGTGAAACAAAAATAAAGGATTGCATACATAAAGAAACATGTGTATAAAGATAGAAAAGAAACAACACATAGAGATATAGGTGAAGAAACACACACACACACACACACATAAATATATATAAATATTAAAAGATAAGTTCAAAGTATGTCGATAAATGGTCACAAGACCAATATACATGTGGTAAAAGAGAGAAAAGAAAAAAAAACATAAGAACCTCACTACATCCCTCAAAATCTATAAACACTCCCTCTAACAAAAATGTCCTATATTAACTCTCCCTCTAAGTACAAGACTACACTCAACCCAAAACTACTCTCGCTTTTTGTCACGAATGACAAAAGGTAAGTCACTGAGAGGTCGTCTTCTCATCATCATTGGAAGAGCTAGCATCCTCATCATCATCACCATCCTCATTTGCCGAAGCCTCTGGAGAAGGAGAAGGAGAAGCGGCGAAACAACCAAGGCGAGCCTGTCGTCGTGCTATATGATCGACACAGGTGTTCACTTGACACAACTCATCATTGAGGAAGAAGGAACGGAGGTGGATGGAATAGCAGAAGTTGTAGGACCGGTGGGCTCCACACGTGGCCGCTTCGATCGAAGTTGAGTCTCGCTTTGTCGAATAGAATCAGCGTCGATGACATCCATGGTGATGTAGTAAGGAGAAACATGAATGGGGATGGAAAAGTGGCGAAGGATCTGCATGATAATCGAAGGAAAGATGAGCTTATCACGGGTTGTCGTATCCTAATAAACATCGAGGATAGAAGTGATGAAGTGAGAGGGGAAGTCAAAAGAAAGATCCTCTAAGAGGGACAAAAGAAAATGAGCACAAGGCTTTATGATAGAGTTATAGTGAGACAAAGGAGTAAGAGTAAATGTCATCACCAGGTTAAGGAATCTCAGACCTTTTACAAAGCCCGAGCATGGTTTGTTTTGCTTCCCACCCCATGTGGAAGGTGTCTCATAAAAATGAGACAGAAGCTCATCTCTGGATATAGTATGAAGACGATCACAGTTAGGGTATTTAGGATGTGCTACCCGTGGAACATGTAGTACCTCGGATATAAAATCTGGGGTAACTACGATACGTTTACCTCGAAATGTCGTGGCAAACCGAGGTACAGAGGTATTGATACGATGTATATTGGAGTAAAACTCCTGTATAAACATGATGGAACATCTCAAAGGTCTCTCACATTGAGATTCCCAGCCCCAAGCCTGAATGACGGCAGGGAGAGGAGTGTCGGAAAAGTCCGACAGAACAACATGGCACTTCGGATGAACACCACATTTCTGAAAGTTCTCCAAGAAGTCCTTTCAGGCCTTCTCATCATGGAATCGAACGTGAGAAGGGGGAATGGGATCAGAAGAAGAAGAACCGGAACCTTAAACAGGATTCTTGCTCGGGGTGGCTTTGGGTGCTGTGTGCTGTCTATGAGAGAGAGAGAGAGAGAAAGAGAGAGAGAAACACAATCACAAACAGAATTAGGAATGAAAGGATACATATGTATGAAATATGCATGAACATGTGACGTGCAAAATTTAAATTGCATTATGGGTGAAACCCAATCAAAACCTACTAGCACACATTCAACATTAATCAAACACACATCTATAATGCATGAAACATTGTTAGAATGCAATGAGAATGCTATGCATGAGCATATAGCAACAATCTCACAAAACACAACCCAAAAATTTCAGGAAAAACTCAAAAATCCCAAAATTTTTGAAAAACCCCAAAACCTAGGTTTAAAATGCATGAATGCATGAAAAGAGAGAAGATTAGAAAACTTACCCAGTGTTTGAAGCTTGATCTAGGCCAAAGAACACAAAGGTAAAAGGTTTTGAGTTAGTGAGAAGTGTTTGGCACAAGAGAAAAGATTTTCTGTCGAGAGAGAGAAGTGAGAAATGAAATCTAATTCACACTTAGACTATATAAAGAAATCGCAACTCAATGGATCGAGATATCTGTCAAGCACTAAATCTCGATAGAAATGAATCTGTTAAGGTGTTGTCGAGGATCTATTGATGGAAAAAACACCTCGATGGATCGAGAAGCTATCGAGAATCTATCGGCCAGACAGAAAGTTGCTCAATGGATCGAAGAAGCTGTCGAGAAGAAACCTAGAAACCTCGATGGATCGAGATTGCATTAAGATTTTTCAAGACTAGAAGAAGGAGGGGCTTGATAGAAGGGAATCTGTCGAGAAGTTGTCGAGCTTGAAGAAAAGGAGTTTTTCGAAGAAAGGAAAAACACAAAGAGATGAATGCAATAAGCAAGCTACACAAACAGAGATCCAATCAACATGTTAAGCTCTTAAAACATCTCTCAACCAATTTTATATTTCAAAAATAAGTTAAGACAGTTTAGTAAGCATATATTAACACGTGTTCCTTGTAATGGCCAAATCACATTGTACTTGCACATGTATTAAAAGTAGTAAAGAATTTGCATGTTGTGTGTGAAAACATAGCAAGAGTGCATAAGTGTCTCATATTATGACAATCTGAGATATGAGAAAATCAAATACACTCACACACAATCATAACTGCTTGATGGAGACTATGACCTTTGAGGTACATCCTATAACCCCCACATCTCCTAGAAACACGCTTGCAACCATATTTGAAAGCATTTTGATTCTTTTTGCTTTTGATTTTCTTTGCATATTTTTCTTTTTGAGCATAGCATGCATGGGCATATGAGGGAGAGAAGAGAAATATCCAATCATGTAAGCTTAAACATCATAATTTTGCTATGCTGAAGCACACAGATGTTATACATGATTGACAGGCTTTAGTGTGGAGAGGGTTATTTATGCCTTTCACTTACGATTTTCTAGTCCTTCCCATCAAAAAGAGTTATACGAGTGTTAAGTATAGGAGATTACTTAAACATGAGTCACAAAGCTCATTTGCTTAGTTGTGCATTGAGATGCTCATCTAAGTTACAAGAGATACAAAGTTTAGAAAACTTTGTTTCAATGGCCATCCAAAGTATACAAGTACCAATGTACACAAACACACACTGTTTTTTATTTTTTATTTAGATTTTTCAATTTTTTTGTTTTATGAAAAGCAAAAAAAAAGAAAAAAAAAAGGAGAGATCACTCCATGGAGATTACACCAATGGTTTGGCGTAGGAATTCAAACCATTTGCTACCAAAAGGTTTGGTAAACAAATTGGCCTTCTGATCATCAGTATGGATGAACTCAAGAGTGAGTGTGCCATCTTTGACAAGCTCTCGAATGAAGTGGTGACGTATCTCCATATGTTTTGTTCGAGAATGTTGAATAGGACTTTTACAGATGTTAATGGCATTGGTATTTTCACAATAAATGGTAGGATGTTCTTGACGTATACCATAATCAAAGAGGAGTTTTTGCATCCACAGAAGTTGGGTGCAACAGCTACCGGCAGCAATGTATTCAACCTCAGCAGTGGATAATGAGATGGAATTATGCTTGTGACCCATCCAGGAGACAAGATTATTACCTACATAAAAGCAACCCCCGAAGTACTTTTTCTATCATCAGCATTCCTAATCCAGTTTGCATCAGAATACCCAGCTAAGACATCATTGGTGTCCTTGCTATACCACACTTTGAAATTGACAGTGGATTTGACATATTTTATGATTCTTTTTAAAGAAATCATATAACACTCTTTAGGGTTTGCTTGATACTAGCACACACTCATATGAGACTCTTTAGGGTTTTCCCGATACTAGCACACACTCCTACACTGTAACTAATGTCAGGTCTACTAGTAGTAAGGTAAAGGAGGCTGCCTATCATGCTTCTATATAAAGAAGAATCAACACTTTTGCCTAATTAGCCAATAGTGTGTTCAACCTGCGACAAATAGCAAGAATAAGACATAAAGTTAGCAACATATTTATCAACTGTACGCTTTCTTAGTGTAAGTTCATTTATATTTCCCACAATAACTTCAGGAGGTTGATTCAGCTTGATCCTTGAGGAAAGTCATTTTTCTTCATGAGATTTAGACTTAGGTGATGTAGGAATATCTGCTGATACTTCTACAACACTTGGAGTACTTGGAGAAACGGGCTTCTTGATCAACTTCTTCTTGAACAACCTTAGGCTCTGAAGGAAGAATTTCCTTAGGTATTTCCTCACTACTTTTCTCAGAACTAGAATCTGAAGCTTCATTAATAACAACATTCACGGTTTCCATCACCTTCTTGGTTCTTTTGTTGTACACCCGATAAGCTTTGCTTGTGGAGGAATATCCCAAAAATATTCATTCATCGCTTCGGAAGTCAAACTTTCCCACATTCTCTTTATCCTTAAGGATGAAACAAGTACTTCCAAATATTTTGAAATACTTCACATTCGATTTTCTTCCTTTCCATAATTCATAGGGAGTCTTCTTTGTTTCGGTTTGAAATATACCCAGTTAACTGTATGACATGCAGTGTTGACTGCTTCTCCCCATAAATTTTTGGCCACATCTTTATTGTGTAATGTGGCTCTAGCCATCTCTTGAATGACTCCGTTCTTTCTTTCTACAACACCATTTTGCGGAGGAGTAATATGAGTAGAGAATTCTTGAGATATACCAGATCTAGTGCAAAAAGATTCCACGTATGAATTCTCAAATTATTTACCATAATCACTTCAAATTTGATCAATCTTCATGTTCTTCTCATTTTGCAGTCTTGTACACAAAGCTTTAATGTGCTTAGGAGCATATGACTTGGATCTTAGAAGAATGACCCAAGTGTACCTGGTGAAATCATCTACTACAACCATAATGTATCTCTTTCCTCCAAGAGATTCGATTCTAATTGGACCCATCTAAATTTAGTAGCTCCAAAGGTCTAGATGTAGTTGATGTTTTGCTGTCGTCTGTTTCCTAATTTGACAAAGTCCACACACAACATTGCTAACCCTATTGAGGTTTGGTATTCCCAGCACTGATTCATGCTTAGATACAATTGACAGATGTTGGTAGCTAGCATGTCCCATTCTTTGGTGCCATGGCAAACAAATACTATTGCACACAATATCAGTATCAGGTACCAATCCATAGCAGTTATCTAGAGTGCGGACTCCACTTATGAGTTTCTTTCCAGACTCATTCAAAATGAAACACTTCCCTTTTGGGAATAACACCATGAAGTCTTGATCACATATCTGACTTATGCTTTACAAGTTCACTCTCAGACCTTCTACAGACAACACATTTGTAATGTCTGGCAGTCCAGGTAGAGAGATGGTTCCCTTCCCTTTTATTTGTGATTTGCTCCCATTACCAAAAGTGACATTTCCACCTTTCTTAGCATCAAAAACCTCAAAGAGAGAACGGTCTCCAGTCATGTGTCTTGAGCATCCACTGTCAAGATACCATAAACATGTGTCTATTACCTTAAATGCAGATTTCATCAAAAAGCACACTTCATGCTTACTTGACAAATTAGTAGGAATGGTTTTCTCTCTCATCTACCACTAATGAATAAAACGTTTAAGTTTCACCCTTATCAGATGAACTGCTTTGCACATCTTCATTTTGAGATAGTCTAGTTTCTTCCTTGTCACACTAAAACCTTTTTCAACAATCATCAAGATAGCTTTCAAATAACTTTTAGACTTATATTTTCTGAAACACTCAATCAAATAGAGATTAGAAAAGCAAGATGTATTTGAAATAAAAGATCTTTTCATGCTGCTTGTAGCCATGACAACAAGGGTCAATGGATCACACAACAAAGATTAAACCTAATTAGAGTGTGCTCGCTCTGATACCACTTGATAGGACAAAAATGTGTTGACCCCTTTGGCAAATTAATTAATCAATTAAGTTAATTTAACATGCAATAGTGAGGTAACACAAACAAATCATCAACTAAGTTAAATGCAGCGGAAAATAAAATTGCCACAGGTGGTTTGTTTACGAATGGGGAAAACCATCGAGGCAAAAGCCCACCAGGTGAATTTAAGGTCACCACTCCCAAGAATCCACTATTATCAATCACAAGCGGTTTCAAGTAAAAGGAATCCCAGTACCCAATAACAGCCTACAGTTAAACCCTTACCCCAATACTCAATTGGACTTGTATTGTAGTGGCAATCTTTCTGTTTAATGCATGAATCCCAGTACATGACTAACCAATGATGCATGGATCCTAGTATGTGGCTAACACACCAACTTGAGGAAGATTGTTGGTTGCAAAGTTCTTTAGTTCATCAACAATGAAGATCAGAAAGCTCCTTGGTCACAAAACCTTTGGCGTAAAGACGCAATAGCTTCTACAGAGAATAAGATGAACTATGGCCTCCGATCACAATATGCATGTATTTTGTTCTACAACAACTTGCAGCCCTTGCATCACCCATAACAACCCTTAAAATAATCCTTATATATGTCTGGGGTTGGGAAAAAAGAAACCTTACACAAATACTCAAGGATATGCGTGTAATCAGATCAGGAAATTTTGATTTCGTAATTCTCGACAGATACAGCTTCTGTCGAGCTTCAACATTAAACCTTGATAGAAAGGATTCTATCGAGACATCTGTTGAGCATTAAGGAACAACACTACTTCACTTGTTTCTTGGTTAGACTTGCATGACTTCAATACTAAACTTGAACACTTGTTTCTTGATGTACTAAACCCATCCTAGATCTACCCAATTACAAGTAAAATGCATTTGGTCAAAGGATTAGCCAATAACATAAATATGTCCCTAACAAAACTGAGTCTTCTAGCTGAAAATCCATAGCACCATGACCATTCCATCAATCAAACCTTAAATTCCGAGCAACAACAACATTCACTCAAGCTATCTATTTTAGAACTAAGACCATACAGTCACTTCAAAACACTATAACAAATATGTTCAACTAATTGAAACCAACAATTCTAATCGGTGCAAGTAATCTCTTGACTATGGCCAGTTAGATGTTGATATTTGTGACTAAAAAAACATAGGCTTTTTGACTTTATTGGTTCATATGCTAGATAAATGTAATGCCATAACCACGGGTAAACATAGCAAGGTAGTGCAGGGGCGGAGCCAAGAATTTTTGTTTGCGAGACAAGTTATGGCACTAATATATTTATCAAGACAACCCCCCCCCCCCCCCCCCCCCCCCCCCCCAAAAAAAACACACACACACACTCTCTCACACACACACACACACACACACACACACACACACATATATACATGCTTTTTTATTATATATACACACTTTTTTATTTGATAAGTTATACATATACACGCACCCAACTAAAAAAAAAAAAAGTTTAGTATTTTCATTCAAAATTATGCTTGATAGCGATCTTTCGTAAAATAAAATTTGTTTTTACCATTTTCATAGTGAAATTCTTAAAAAGTTTCATTTTCAATAGAAATTATCAAATTTTATACTAAAGTAAATAAAAAAAATCTGTCAATTAAACTAATGAAATTTTCAAAAACATGAATGATCCAAAACTTTGAGGAATAAGTTAAGCTCTAAACATATTTGAAGCTATTTTGCTCTAACCTATTATGTGGCAACTAAAGAGACATTTCATGTGTAGTTTCAGTAACAAGATTTTTTTAAAGAGTCAATAACTTGTTAATTGCCACATAACAGGTTGAAAAAGTTAGATTCAAACATGTTTGGTGCCAAACTTTATCAAATATTTAACAGATATAAGAGCACATTTTACAATAAAAACAGAATTGCAAAAAATAAAGCTATATCGCAATAACTATTAGACCAATTATTTTTTTTAAGAGAGTCATTGGACTAATCGAAATATTTGGAAGAGCCAACTCTTATTTTTGTATACTAAATTTTGAAAACTTTGAAATAATTACATATATATATATTTAAAAAAAATTTCAAAATTGGGGGGGGGGGGGGGGGGGGGATGGCCCCCCACCCTATTATATACCTCCACCCTTGAGCGCGTTAGAGGTCTAAAGAAGCATGAGTGCAGGTGTGTTAGTGTGGGAGAATGGGTTTATTTGATATTAGAGAATAATATATCGTCCTGTCCCAGCGTTTTTTTCCCAGCGTTTTTACAAACCGCCGTAATAGATAAGCCTATACCAGCGCTTTTTGCCGACGCTTTACAAAGCGCTGCAATAGGAGGCCTATAGCGGCGTTTTTCAAAAACGCTGGTATAGGAAGCCCAAAAACGCTGGAATAGGGTTACGGATTTCCATTATGGAGAATGACCTATCCCGGCGCTTTTAAAAGCGCTGGGACAGCTCTCTCCATACGGAAATGGAAAGACTTGTCCCAGCGCTTTTAAAAGCGCTGGGACAGGTCATTCTCATTCTCTTATGAGAAAGAGCTGTCCCAGCGCTTTTAAAAGCGCTGGGATAGGTCATTCTGAAAGGGGAATGAGAATGACCTGTCCCAGCGCTTTTAAAAGCGCTGGGATAGGTCATTCATGAGAAAGAGCTGTCCCAGCGCTTTTAAAAGCGCTGGGATAGGTCATTCATGAGAAAGATCTGTCCCAGCGTTTTTAAAAGCGCTGGGACAGCCCTTTCTCATAAGGGGATGAGAATGACCTATCCCAGCGCTTTTAAAAGCGCTGGGATAGGTCATTCTCATCCCCTTATGAGAAAGGGCTGTCCCAGCGCTTTTAAAAGCGCTGGGACAGCTCTCTCCATACGGAAATGGAAAGACTTGTCCCAGCGCTTTTAAAAGCGCTGGGACAGGTCATTCTCATTCTCTTATGAGAAAGAGCTGTCCCAGCGCTTTTAAAAGCGCTGGGATAGGTCATTCATGAGAAAGATCTGTCCCAGCGCTTTTAAAAGCGCTGGGACAGCTCTTTCTCAATCCCTTTTCAGAATGACCTATCCCAGCGCTTTTAAAAGCGCTGGGATAGGGTCAATTTAAGAAATAACGAAAATACCCCAAAACCATCAAATGATCAAAATACGCTCGAAACCTAAAAATTACAAAAATACTCCCAAAGCCCAAAAAATGACCAAAATACCCCCAAAACCTACAAAATGACCAAAATACTCCCGAAACCCAAAAAATGACCAAAATAGCCCCGAAACCCAAAAATTACCAAAATAGCCTCGAAACCCAAAAAAATGACCAAAATACACCCGAAACAAAAAATGACCAAAATACCTTTGAAACCCAAAAAATGACCAA
Source organism: Quercus agrifolia (assembly GCA_029955455.1). NCBI lineage: Eukaryota > Viridiplantae > Streptophyta > Magnoliopsida > Fagales > Fagaceae > Quercus > Quercus agrifolia. The sequence continues at coordinate 38,341,339 of JARQAD010000007.1, read as the reverse complement.
AATACCCTTGAAACCCAAAAAAAAATGAGCAAAATACTCTCAAAACCAAAAATTACCAAAACAACACCAAAACCCAAAAAATGACCAAAATACCCTTGAAACCTAATAAAATGACCATAATACCCTCGAAACCAAAAATTACCAAAATACCACCAAAACCCAAAAAATGACCAAAATACCCCCGAAACCTTAAAAATTGCCAAAGTAACCCCGAAGCCTAAAAATTGACCAAAATAACTTAGAAACCAAAAAATAATTAAAATACCCTCGAAATCTAAAAAATAACTGAAATACCCCCTGAAACCTAGAAAATGACCAAAGTACCCCTAAAATATAAATACGACCAAAATAACCCCTAAACCTAAAAAATGACCAAAATACCCCGAAACCTATAAAATGAAAAAAATGCCCCTTAAACCTATAAGTTGATAAAAATACACCTTAAACCTAAAAAATTACCCAAATCCCCCATAAAACTAAAAAGTTATTAAACGACCTCCAAAACCTCGAAAATTACAAAAAATGGCCCCAAAATAAAAAAGTTAACGAAACACCCCTAAAACCTAAAAAATTAATGACATTCCCTCAAAACCTACAAAATGATTGAAATACTCTTAGAACCTTTAATTTAACGAAAATACCCTTGAAACATCCAAAATACCCTAAACCCCTATTTTTGGTAATTTTAGAGGCTTCAGGTGTATTTTGTTCATCTTATAAGATTAGTGGTATGTTGGTCGTTTTAGATATTTTGAGGGGTATTTTGGTTGTTTTATAGTTTTAGAGGTATTTTGATTGTTTTAGGGTATTTTTCGTAATTTTAGAGGTTTCAAGTTGTTTGTGGCCATTTTAGAGTTTTTCGGTTTATTTGGGTCATTTCAAAGGTTTAGGGGTATTTTCGTCACTTTATAGTTTTGAGGGTATTTTAGTCATTTTTTAGGTTTTATGGGTATTCTGGTAATTTTCTAGGTTTAGGGGGTCTTTTGGTCATTTTATAGTTTTAGGGGGTATTTTGGTCATTTTTAGGTTTCTAGATTATTTTGATCAATTTTTAGGTTTTGTGGTTATTTTGGCCAATTTTTAGGTTTTCGGCGGTATTTTAGTCATTTTACGGATTTCAGGGGTATTTTGGTCTTTTTTTTTTTTGCATTTTGAGGGTATTTTGGTCATTTTTAGGTTTTAGGGGGTATTTTAGTCATTTTTTTTTTGGGTTTCGGGGGTATTTTGGTCATTTTGTAGGGTTTGGGGTTATTTTGGTTATTTTTTAGGTTTTTGGGGTATTTTGGTGATTTTTAGGTTTTAAGAGTATTTTGGTCATTTTTTTGGGTTCAGGAGTATTTTGGTTATTTTTTGGGTTTTGGGGGGTATTTTGGTAATTTTTAGATTTTGGGTGTATTTTGGTCATTTTTTGGGTTTCGAGGGTATTCTGGTCATTTTTTGGGTTTTGGGGGTATTTTGGTAATTTTTGGGTTTTGGGGGTATGTTGGTTATTTTGGTTAATTTTTAGGCTTCGAGGTTATTTGGCCATTTTTTAGGTTTCGGAGGTATTTTGGACATTTTTTTTTGGGTTCTGTGAGTATTTTAGTCATTTTTAGGTTTTGGGGATATTTTGGTCATTTTTTTGGGTTTCGGGGGTATTTTGGTAATTTTGTAGGTTTTGTGGTTATTTTGGTAATTTTGAGATTTTTGGGTATTTTGGTCATTTTTTAAGATTTTAGAGTACTTTGATCATTTACATTTTATGGGCATTTTGGTAATTTTGATAATTGGATAATTGGGTGGGTTGTGGTTTACCCATAATAATTGGGTTGGGTTTAGGTTAGAAGTAATTAGTTAAATGGGTGTATCAGTCATTTTTTATTAATATATATTAATAATAGCATCATTTTAAGTTTTACTAAAATAATTTTATAATAAATTAATCAAGAAAATATTAAATATTACTATTCATATTAAATATAAATATTAAATATTTATGTATTAAATATTAAATATTACTATTTATAAAATATGTTCATTAACTTAAGTTACCTTAGTGGTTAACACACGTGCCATGTGGGTTTTTAGGGTCCCGTCCAAGGTTCTAACCTCCACAACAACCTTTTTCTACTTTTCACTTTTTAAGTTACTACTATCAAAACTACGTCGTTTTGATTCTATTTAAAACACAACATAAAACCCTAGCCTACACGTTTCTCATTCAGCCGCCCCTCCCTATTTCCCATTTCCCCTAATCCTCTTCATTTTCTTTCTCTCATCTTCTCTTCTCAGCCGCCCTATCCCCTCTCTCCCTCTTCACTCATCCCTTACCAATTTTTTTAGCCACCATCTACGTCTTTTAGATGAGAAGCCATTAAAGATCAGAAGAAGTTCTTAGGATTGGACCATATACATGTGCAGAACGGAATTATGGGTAATAATATTTTATTTAAGTGTTTTTGTTATTATATATGTTTTTTTATTTTTATTTTTATTTTTTTATATCTTGTATATATTTCTGATTTTTTTTCCTAATTTCATTTGTGATTCGTGCCAGTGGATTACCTGTATGGTTGCACAACATCCTTGGGATTCAACTAAGGACAGCAAGTCCTTTATACATGGTAATTTGAAATTTTTTATATTTATTAGTTTTCTTTTTTGGCTTAATTAAAAATATTTATAATTGCTCTACATTGATCGTGGATATGATGAAATGGGAGAATCTCTTTGCTTCACAAGGTGGACCTATAATTCTTTCTCAGGTTAGTAAATTATACTTAGTTTTTATTGTTTTCGTTAAGGTTATTTTTAAAAAAAAATATATATAAAAATATCTGCATGAAGTTCCTATTTATCTATTTTGAAATATTCATTTTATTATGACTAAGTAGAGTTATTATAACTATTACTATTAATATTATTATTTGCAAACTTATTATTGTTGTTGTTGAATGCTTGATAGATTGAAAATGAGTATGGGAATATTATGGGCCCATATGGAGAGACTGGAAAGGAATGCGTGAATTGGTGTGCTAAATTGGCCGAGTCTTTCAATATTGGTGTTGCTTGGATTATGTGCCAACAATCAGATGCTCCACACCCAATGGTATTGATTTTTTATTTTCCCATTTTATATGACTAAAATGTTGCAATGTATGGATTCTCAAAAAATAAAAAAATAAAATGTTGCAATATAATTATATGTGTATATTTTAATTTAGCAAAAAAATGTGTATATATATTTTATTATTATTTTCACTTTTTTTGAGTTCACTTCACATTTTTATGCAGATTAATACTTGCAATGGGTGATATTGTGATCAGTTCACCCCAAACAGTCCCAATAGTCCTAAAATCTGGACAGAGAATTGGACTGGCTGGTATATCTTTTTACTATTTTCTTTGATTTACAAAATATATATATATATATATATATATATTGGATTTTTAATTACATTGCATTTGAGAATTTAGGTACAAGGGTTAGGGCTCAAAAGATCCACATAGAACTGCCGAAGATCTTGGTTTCTCTGTTGCAAGGTTTTTCTAGTATCGTGGCACCTTTATGAACTATTACATGGTATGCATAAATTTAATTTTTGTATTGGTACAAAGTAGTCAATTTTTTGTCTTATTACCTTTTATGCCTTTTATTTGGGGCCATTTTATGTTTGCAAGGTTATCGCTTATTTGAATGTGGTAATTTCTTTTATTGGTATGGTGCAAGTAGATTGATACTGATCTTGTGGTTGCCTAGGTTGGGTTCTTCAGGTTATTGGTTTGTCCTGTGATTGGCATGACTTAGGCTTTTTGTGAATCAAATTCTTTTAACTTACACATTTGGTCTTAGCATTATTATTGTAAAAAATCTGTGAATCAAATTCTTTTAATCTGTTTTTTTGGTTTTTGCATTATTATTTGTAAAAATATGAATTGTGGTTCATTACAGGTGTTATAAAATATGTATTGTAGGTATATTTCAGGTCTAGAAAATTATTATTATTATTTTTTTTAAAAAAAGGACCTATACCAGCGTTTTTGAAAGCGCTGGCATAGGTCCTTTTAAATTATACTTATTCAAGACCTATACCAGCGCTTTCAAAAGCGCTGGCATAGGTCCTTTTAAATTATAGTGATTCAAGACCTATACCAGCGTTTTTGAAAGCGCTGGAATAGGTACTACCTATGCCAGCGCTTTTGGAAGCGCTGGTATAGGTTATATTCACATTTTCATAAAGGCTGTCCCAGCGCTTTCAAAAACGTCGGAACAGGGTTTGAAAGCGCCGGGACCTATCCCAGCGCTTTTGAAAAGCGCCGGTACAGGTCCGCACGACCCTATCCCCACATTCAAAAAGCGGCGGTCTGAAGCGCCGGGAGAAAAAACGCCGGGATAGGAATTTTGACCCTATCCCAGCGCTTTTTGGGGCTATCCCAGCACTTTTAAAAACGCTGGGATAGCCCCGTTTTTTTGTAGTGATAGTAACAATAGTAATGACACTTACTAGCTTTTATCTGTGGGTGTTGTGATGTATTTATGTTAATTGATATTTCTGCTTTAAACGTATCTAGCAGTGGGTTATAGAATGAGTCAATGAGATTTTTCAAATAGGTAGAATCTAGCTTAGGACCTCTAAATCAATATTAGATTTATGAGAGCAAGATCTTTTAATGATTACTAATTTTTGTGATATGATATACGCAAAGTAATATAACTGCATTTTTTTATATGATCTATGATGTTGTTATAGTGTTATGTCATGGTTGTTGGTATTTGGTGGTGTAATTCTGCTGAACTATTTTGGTTCAATGTGTCATTGTTATTGGTAGATGTGCTTGTTGTTTAGGGACAACCTGTTGAAATTGAAGAGACTAATACACCTCTTTTGAATCGTTTTATTGTTGATATTGAGAAGATCAAAAACCTTCACAAGGTATGTATATGTACATTGAATTTATTTTGCTTTCCTTTTAGTTTTGTTTTGGCAAGAATGTGTATTAGAATCTGTAAGGTTGAATTTAATCAACCATCTTGTTGGCTTTATTCTGTGCCAAATTTGCTTGTATTTTAGCAATTAGTAACCCTGTATTTAGGTGGGAATCATGTAAGGGTAGTGTGTGAGAGAGTGTGAAGAATTGCTAAAGATTGTGCAAAGAAACAGGGACTTGCGGTTGGATCTCGCAGGTGGCTCGTGGCTGCAAGTCGCTAGAATGATGCACACGTGCCAAGCATGCTAGAAGTTGAAGAGTCGCACCAGCTGTTGTACTACAGGACAAAAGTTCTAGGCTGGCCAGGCCGTTTGCTCGTGGCTTGAACTCGCGACTCAACCCAGTTGCGAGGTCAAGTCGCCAGAACACCCTGTTTGGGAAAAACTGACTTTTCACATTCCTTCTCACCCTACTATATATATACCCTTATACCCATGATTTAGAGAGAGCTTTCAGAGAGAATTTTGAGAGAGAAACCCTAGAGAAAAACAAGATTGACTCATCCACAATCTTTACCTAAGAGACTCTTCAAATTCCTCTACTCTGTTCCTCTCCATTGTCAAATCCTTGAGAGGCTTATTACCAAAACCTTTTCTCACCATATCCATTTTTGTGAGAGGGTTGTTTGGTGCTTTGGGAAGCAATTAGGAAGGAACCAATTTCACATTGGTTGATGCTATGGTCAAGTAGCGAAATCCAGGAAGCTAGAAAAGAAATAGGTTCGGCGCAACCTCGTTGGAGCAATAAGCTTGGAGGGCTTAGGTACATTGGGTAGATTAGGCTTGGAGGGTCTATTGCTGTTCATGTATCCCAACTACATTTTCTAGTGGATTACTTACTGCTTGGAGGGCGGTGGAGAGGTTTTACGCCGAGGGCTTCGGTTTCCTCTTCGATAACACATCGTTGTGTTATTCTTGTGTTTGCATCTCTCTTTCCTTATCTTTGCCTTATATTTTCTGCTATGGATGTGATTTTAATTGGCTTATATTGTTTATCAATTCTCTTTATAGCTTGTGTTCATTTTCCGCACACTTTGTGTTTGTCATAAAGCTTGAATTGGTAATTTTGTTTTTGGGGGTCTAAACGTTCATAGTGTATTTTACACTATTTGAACTTTTAGAATCAATGATTTTGAGATATATAAGATGCATTGTAGATTCTATGATGAATGCAGTATGTTGTCAATAGGCAGGGGACATGAACTCAATACATTCTATATATGTTGGCAGGTATAACTCCATACACGCAATAAAACTATTAGAAGATTGGTGGAACCGGCTTTGGGTGACTAGTAGCAAGGAAGCTTTTCTATCAACATATTGAAGATAGCTTTTTAAGATGCTCTACTATGAAGCTAACCCATTCGAGTAGGAAGAATTGTATTGAGATTTGTAATGTTGCAAATTTTCATTTTTAGTTGATTTCATAATATTGTGTCAAATAAACTTCTAATGTTTCATATTTTTACATGACATTATTTTAATATATATATATATATATATATAATTAATTAATTAAATTTAAATCATATTCTATATTCAAACAGTCCATTAAAATTCTCATATTTTCTTTAAATGGTAGAATATATAGGTCAATAGACAAATACAATCATAATAAATGCATACTACTAGAATATATAATTTCATATACAAACGCAATTATAGTGAATGCTCATTAGTTATCTTAATTATCAATTTAAAAAAAAAAAAAAAAAAACAAATTATGTCAATATTTTCAATATATTACATGGGTTATTGACTAGTATATAATAATTGACAAAGATCTCCTAAATAATTACTGTAATAACAATAAATAATGATAATAACTAAAAAGGTGTGTTTAGCCTCCCCTATATAGTATTTTCATTATTTGTTATTGTAAACCATAGATGAGCATGCTGCCTATAATAAATTTGGAAAATTTTGATAGATGATGATTTTACTAGACTTTTTGCCCCTTACTAACGGGAAGTATTCACTTTGTTTACATGATAAAATGAACAAATTTCAAGTGGCTAACAGCTTTCCATTTAAAGCTAAGAAGTTAGGATGCTATATGAAAGTAAAATAATCTTATCTTATATAATAACAAACAATAACTAGTTAGTGGAGGAGGAAGCTCAAAAACTAATAATAGTACGGAAGTTGAAGTATATACAGGAGATTTCTTAGCAACCACGCACAAAATTAGTTAATATTAGTTGGGTAGTTTCAATGGTGTTGAGCTTAGGTATTGAAGTATAAATAGCTTCAAACCATATGGGGTAACCATCATTTCGTACAACAAATTGTCAATAGAAAGGAAATAAAGGACAGTAAGATGGGAAAGAATTTAAACATTGCAACAATTTCCTTGCTATTGGTGTTGGTATCCACCAATGTTGAGCAGGTCTTTGATGTTAAATCATATGGAGCAAAGCCTAATGCCTATATCACCCAGGTATAAATATTTGCAGTGCAATCAACTATACTTAATTAACTTGAAGAGTGTGTTGCAGTTAACTTAACTAATAAAGACTTTTAACTTTGAATAAGAGAACTTAGGTTCAACTCCGTTTACATTAGAAAGTGATCAATGTCATAACCGGATGATAAAACATTAACATGCAAAATGATTGTTATATACTAATTTTAAATTTTCATAATGTGTTTAGGCTTTGACAAAAGCTTGGAAAGCTACATGCGCAGTAGCAGGAAGAAAAGTTGTGATTTTAGCAGGGGCATACAAACTAGGTTTAGTGACTTTGTTGTGTCCATGCAAAGGTGCTATTGAGTTTAACCTTCACAGAACCCTACAGGCCCTATTAGATGTTGCCTCCTTCAACGGTAAAGATGGTTGGGTCGTTTTTGAACATATCGACGATCATTACAACGTTTGAAAGCCTGATTTACACAGATAACCCAAAACGACCCACTCCTGATAAATCTTTTCTTCTTCTTTGCCTCTTCCTCCATGTTGAAGCAGTTTTCTCTGCCTCTCTCAATTCTTAAAACCCCTAAACCATCGCCCATCGCTTCTCTCTCACTCCTTCAGCATCCCACCGCCGTCATATACCTTTTAGAATAACTACCAAAAACAATAAAAAAATAGTCATTCTGCCATTTTTTTCCAACTGTTTGGAGGAGAATTAAAAAAAAAAAAAAAGTCTCACACAGGGGAAGATAGTGAGAGGCTGGAACCACTACCGGTGAGTTTTTATCTTCAATTTAAGTTTATTTTTAATTATGATTAGGGTTTGATATTTTGTTTGGATTGGTTTTGATTTTGGTATGCAAATTAAGTTTTTCTCTTCGCTTTTCAGTCGACATTTTGATCAGGCTTTGATATTTGATTGGGTCTTTAGGTTATATTTGGTTCTCATTATGGTATTTGAGTTATAAGTGGTTTTGTTTTGATTATTTGGGTTAAATTGGTTCATCTACGGTTTCTGGGTTAAAACGTTGTTTCTTTCAGATACTTTCTACACAAAGATATAAGCTTTACAAGTCAAGTGGGAAGAAAAAAGTAAATTGGACCTTTATCCTTAATCTAGGTCCTATAAAGAATAAGATGATGAATTCAATTTCTGCAACTCTGTTCCTTTTACTTTTAAAATCAATTTCTCTCTGCTTGAAATTTGCATATTTGTTTAATATTAATTCTTCTAGAATAACTATTTGTCATTGTTAATTCTCTACCCTATTGCTTCCCTTCTAATTGCCATATACTTTATGCGTACTTTGCCCCATCCTTGCTGCTCTGATTGTTTTTCCTACCCCTATTCCTTCACTTCAACCACTATTTTCAATTCTCGTAACTTCTCTCTGGTGCTTTTCCTATTTGAATTTCTATATTTAAAATTCTCTCCGGTGCTGAATTGTCTAGGGTTTTCCTTTGATCCTTATTGAAGGATAGATGGATTTATTCTCTTTCTTTGGATGCTTTGTCTCAAATTATCATCTATGTATTTTAGTTTGGGTAACATTAGGTATTTTCGCTCTTGGGTAATGTCAGGGATTTTCACCTTTGCTACTTTTAAATCTGACACTTTATAGTGTAGGATAATTTATAATTTTTTTCTAAGTGAAATTATGGTTTCTTGGATTATTTGCTATGTTTTTGAATTAGGGATTTTTGCTCTTGATTTAAATGGTTGACTTTCACCTTTGCTGCTTTTAAATCTAACAGTTTATGGTCTCTGTATTTTTTTTGGGTAACATTAGGGATTTTCATTCTTGATTTTAATAGTAATCTTTCACCTTTGCTGCTTTTAAATTTCATAGTTTACTGTGTAAGGATAATTTATAATTTTTTTAGAGTGATATTATGGTTTCTTGGATTATTTGTTGTATTTTTTAAATAGAAATAAACAAATAAATAACTAAGAATACTGTGTTATTCTTTGTTTTGTTATACTTTGAATGTGTTGTTATTGGTACTCTCTCTCTTTCCTCCTCCTATTCCTTTTCTTCTTTGATGTCCAATTGTTCTTCAATTTTTTTCTTTTATCTTTTTGCATTTCATAATTTAGGGGTTGTGTTGGGTTACTCTACTGGTTTTGTGGGTGACGAGTTAAATACATCTTCTAGGTGTTTCAAAAAAATCATGATTTGTGTCAACTATCCCAAGTCTCCTTCCTTCCAAAATATTTGGTTTGCAACACCTATATTCTCTGTTATTATATCTTAGGAACCAGTGACTTACTTTTAAAAAGAAGCCAATGTTGTCTATAAAAGATTTCGAACCTAAATAGTGTTTTAGTTGATAATCAGCAACATGGTGGGTAGCATTAATAAAAACGAGAGAGTGAAGGGACTCAGTGATGAGACATGGTCATTGAAGCAGGTGAAAGACTTCAAGAAAGAGGAGAGGCTAATACCCACATTTGCAAAGGGAGTTAAAGTTTTCTTGACCACATTAAATATTTTATATTGCATCGTGAGAATTGAGGATTTACTGTTATTTGTTCAACTTCAAAATTTATATTACTAGAAGCATTTGGTTTTACTTTGGGCGTCACTTTATTTGGAGATGATTGGAACTTTGATCAAGTCAGCATGTTTATACAATGCATTGAAGATATGTTTGGTGTACGTTCTAACAAATGGCTTTAGCAAGCTTGGTTTAGATCAAGGCAATTAGAAGGAATGCTTATGTTTTATTTTGATAAGGTGAAGTTGTAACTAATTTATATCTCTTGCTTGAGGTATCTGGTGCTTTGTAAGGAGCTAACTTACTAAAAGCAAGACTTTGAATTTTTAAAGGAGATTTTAGAGTAAAGTTCAAAACTTATTTTTTAACTAAGATCCATGCAACATTTTTTCCTTTGAGAATGCACTTGAAATTCCAATGTCTCTTTAGTTTCATCAGTTTATTGTTCTCTTCATTCATCTTATTTCAATTTCATGTTGATTCTTTGAATTCTATTTGGCTTTTCTTTTCTTCCTTCTTACTTATTTTATTTTATTTATTTATTTTTTTGTCTGCAAGCCTTCTATGGCAGTTGTTGAAAAGGCAAGACCGCAAAGATGTACGTGATGTTGAAATTAAAAACCGTTTTGGAATTAAACAGGAAAAATTTGGGGCTTTTAAAATTGTGACATAGAGATTTGAGACTATAAAACAAAGAAAGATAAATCAGTGTCTTTGCACATGGTTAGATTGCCGAAATCCTTACCTATAAAGTTTTTTTTTTTTTTTATTTCTAAAATTTGGATGTCATTAATAATTTATATTTGTGTATTTTGGTTGTGCTTCAGGTGTTTTGGTCTAAATGCAACACCTTCCTAGTTTGGAACGCACTCCATCACTAAGTAAGTTTTCTCTTTATATTTTCATACCTTGAAGTTCAACTTGTTTGAATTCTCATTTTTCCCTTACCTTGGCAAACTTTCGATTGTCTTTATGTTTTGTCGAATACTGAAGAGTGTAGATTTATTGATGGTTTTTCTCAAAGTAAAATTATGGTTTCCCTAGAATTATTTACGGCATATTAAATACTGTTTTGCTGCATTACTCAATAAGGTTTAAGGTTTGGCTACCTTTTCCCCTAATTTTACATTTATTTTTTCAATTTCTTGAGTTCTTTTTGTTCGATTGTTGTATTGATATAATATTGTTTTTGTTTTATAGATTTTTATTATGAAAATCAAACTGAAACGTAGGAATAACCTAATTTTTTTTTTCGTGTTTATCTCATCTTTATTTGACTTCAATTAAAACTTTATTTTGAATTAAATTGACCTGTATAATTATTATGTCCCAATTAATTTATTCTCCTTTTTTCTAATGGCCAGAATAGATAGTCACAGAATGTTAATATTGTTTTTATTGTTGAACCTGCTGTGTTAATATTGTATATAAAGAAATATTGAATGTTTAGAATACTTCAAAGATTATTAATTTTTAGAACTTATCAAAAAAAAAATGTATAGAATACTTCAATTCCATATTAATTGAATAAGATTTTTTAATGTTCCAAACCATAAACTCAGATTGATTGTAGGTCTGCCAATAATGTTACTTTGAAATTTAAACCAAAGTAATGGACTTTGTAATGGCACTACACTTTTAGTCACTCAATCTTTTGGATAATAATTCAAAGTAATTGTTTCTTCAAATAATTACAAGTAATTGTAATTTCTTTGATTCAATGTTTCTGCTACTTTTAAGGATTGTGATCATTGATAAATTTTTTTAAGCATCAAATTATCTGTGATAACTTCTTCCCTTTAAATTCTCCAATGCCTGCAAATTTTCTGATTATTATGTAAGATAGTACACTTCCAAAGTTTCTTATTGAGTTAAAATAAAGGAAGACATTATGAAATTGATTAGGTGGAAAATCTAGAATAAATTTTAATTTAATGGTCAATTCTAATGTAGTTTCTAGTCAATTGGGAATCTCTAATGTAGTTTTGAAAGTGTATCTCGAAATTTGAAGTTGTATTTCTATTGTACAATTTTATTATATTTTTCCTTTGACACTTGATTTGCTGTCATCTCTGCCTATTTGAAAGCAAAAAAAAAAAAAAAAGATGTTGGACTTAGGAAGTGCTAACAGCATAAGGTGCATGCGATTTACTTTTTTTGTTATGCAAATCAACAAGAGTGGTGGATTGGGTTCCAATAACTGTTAGAGAGAAAAGGGTAAGAGATATATTGTGTTCTTCTAGAGATGGTTGCTAGAGATTTGAAATTTGAATTAGTTTATAAAACACTATGAACTTTTAGACCCCCAAATAATAAATTATCAATTCAAGCTTAATATCAAACAATTAATGTGCGGAATATGAATATAAGCTTAATACAAAATTGATAAAAAATCTAAACCAAATAAAATCACATCCACAACAGAAATTAAATGGCAAAGATTAAGGGAAGAGTGATGCAAATACAAGGACAACACACAATGTGTTATCAAAAAGGAAACCCTCCAAGCGGTAAATAATCCACTAAAGAATGTAGTTGGGATACATGAACAGCAGAAGACCCTCCAAGCCTAATCTACCCAGTGCATCTAAGCCCTCCAAGCTCCTACTCCAACGAGGTTGTGCCAAACCTATTTCTTTTTTAGCTTACTGTATTCCACTGTAAACCATAGCATCAACCAATATGAAATTGGTCCCTTCCTAATTGCTTCCCAAGCACCAAATGGCCTTCTTACAGATATGGGTATGGTGAGAAAATGTTTTGGTAATGAACCTCTCAAGGATGTAACAATGGAGAGGATGAGAGTATAGGAATTTGAAGAGTCTCTATGTGAAAATTGTGGAAGAGTCAATCTTGTTTTTCTCTAGGGTTTCTCTCTCAATATTCTCTTTGGAAGCTCTTTACATTTCGTGGGTATAAGGGGTATTTATACTGTGGTGAGAATGGAATGTGAAGAGTTAGGTTTTTCAAAACAGAGGTGGCTGGTGGCTTGGACTCGCGGCTTGACTGAGTCACAAGGTAATTGAACGGCTAGTCTGTACTTTTTGTCTTGTAGTGCTCCAGCTGGCATGACGTTCAACTTCTGGCATGCTCCGTACGTGTGCAACTTCTGGCGGCTTGCAAGCCGCGAGCCACCTGTGAGATCCAGTCGTGAGTCCCTGTTTCTTTGCACAATCTTGAGCATTTTGTTAGGTTATAAAGACTTAGGTTTTATGTATTTAGAATTCTAATTTGTATTGTTGGCTAACTATGATCAAAACAATGTATTTAAGTTGTTTTAAAATTTCTCAAAGTTGGTTCTTTGTTGTAAAGTTGGATTAAACTACTACACAAATTAAAAAACTATTTCAGCTCATTTCGATCGATCGAAGCTTAGGCTCGGTCAATCAAAAATCGGGTTTGACGTTTTTTAAGCAGATTTTCCAACTCAACCCTAAGTGTTTTAAAAGGTTTTGGGTTTCTAATTTACCTTAGGTATATAAGGGAAACCCTAGCCACGTTTTAGTGTTGCTCATATTGCGGTTTGTGTGAATCTCTTGTGAGATTTTTGAGGAGCTTTCCTTCACATAAACTTAGGGTTTTCAAGGAGAATAAGTTTTCTACACCTTGATGATCAATCAAGTTACTGCCATTGAAACTTAAAGAAAACACAAGCGGTGTGCTTGTATTTGGTGGAGAATCCAAGAAAGAAGGAGTCTGTGGATTCGGAGTTTGCAAGTGGTCGTGTTAGTAAGTTCTACTGGTGGGTAGCAATAAGAAGTCGAGCGTGGGGGCTTGTAAGTCTTATTGTATAAACTTTGATTCTTTCAAAATAGTGGATTCAAGTTTACCTTGAGGATAGCTAGGTTAAATCCTCCCAAGGTTTTTACCGGTTTGGTTTCTTGGGTGATCATATCTTTGTGTTATTTATCTTTTCACTGCTTTACTTGATATGATTGTTTGATTGTGTTAACCTAGATTTAATTAATTTGACTAAGTAATAATTTGGCTAAATTCCTAGGTTAATCCAATTGTGTTTTAAGGGGTCTAAAAACTAACAAGTGGTATTAAAACGAGTAGCTCTCTTGTTGTTGATACTTTGATCTTTGAGTTGATCCTTGACCCCTGTTGTCATGGAACACAGACACTCTCTGGTTATTCCTCCTTACTTTCATGGGAATAATTATGCTTATTGGAAAGTAAGGATGAAAGCATTCCTGAAATCCATTGATGAGAAAGTCTGGAACTCCATTGAATATGGATGGGAGAAGCCTACTACTCCTGTTAGTGAGTGGCAAACTTCTCAAAAAGAAGCAGCTGCATTCAATAGCAAGGCAATGAATGCTATCTTTAACGTTGTTTCTATGGAGGAATTTAAGAGAATCTCTAATATTGAGGTTGCTCATACTGTTTGGAATATCCTCCAAACTGTGCATGAAGGCACAAAGGCTATCAAAATCAACAAATTGCAGCAATTAACTTCTAAATTTGAAAGCATTAGGATGTCTGATGATGAATCTTTTGATGAATTCTATGCTAAACTGAATGATATTGTTAATTCTGCTTATAACTTGGTGAAATCTATGATCAACCTAAAATTGTTAAGAAGATTCTTAGATCTTTAACTGAGAATTTTAGACTCAAGGTGACTGCCATAACTGAGAGCAAGGATGTGGACTCCATCTCTGTTGATGAACTTGTAGGATCTCTTCAATCTTATGAGTTGGACCTACCCAAAACTAGCAAATCCAAATCAATGACTCTTAAGTTAGTTGATGATGTAGAGGTTGGTGGATTTGATGATGAGCTCTCTGCTACAGAGATTGCTTACCTTGCCAAAAACTTTAGAAATTTTCTCAGGAATAACAATAGAAAGACAAGAGGTGCGAACACTACTGAACCTAGAAATTTTAGGAAGAATGATCCCACTAAGGTTAACAATAATGACAAACCTAGAGAAAAAGTAGGTCAATCTTCTAATAATTCTATGGGTCCTTAGTGTTTTGGATGTCAAGGGTATGGTCACATGAAATCTGAATGTCCTACTTATTTGAAGTCTAAGGGTAAGGCTATGGCTGTAACCCTTAGTGATGGTGAAGTTTCTGATGATGAGTTAGAATGTGACGAGGAAGGAAACTTCATTGCTTTCACAATTACTGCTGTAGTGAATGAAAGCATATCTGCTGAAGAGAACCCTTCTGATGGAGAACTCTCTGAAGACGCAGATCTTCAAGAGGTCTACAATAAACTTTGCAAAGTTACTACAAAGGATGCTACGAATGTTGAACTTGACCTGAAGAAAATTGAATCTCTTGAGCTTGATAAGAAGAATCTGCTTGTTAAACTTGTTAGTTTTTTAGACCATTTAAAACACAATTGGATTAACCTAGGAATTTAGCCAAGTTGTTACTTAGTCAAATTAATTAAATCTAGGTTAACACAATCAAATAATCACATCAAGTAAAGCAGTGGAAAGGTAAATAACACAAAGATATGATCACCCAGGAATCCAAATCGGTAAAAACCTGGGGAGGATTTAACCTAGCTATCCTCAAGGTAAACTTGAATCCACTATCTTGAAAGAATCAAAATTCATACAATAAGACTTACAAGCTCTCATGCTCGACTTTTTATTGCTACCCACCAGTAGAACTTACTGACACGACCACATGCAAGCTCCGAATCCACAGACTTCTTCTTTCTTGGATTCTCTACCAAATACAAGCACACCCGCTTGTGTTTTCTTTAAGCTTCAATGGCGGCAACTGGAATGATCATCAAGGTGTAGAAAACTTCTTCTCCTTGAAAACCCTAAGTTTATGTGAAAGAAGGCTCCTCAAAGATCTCATAAGAGATTCACACAAACTGCAATATGAGCAATACTAAAACGTGGCTAGGGTTTTCCTTATATACCTAGGGTAAATTAGAAACCCAAAACCATTTAAAACACTTAGGGCTGAGTTGGAATTTCATCTTAAAAAACGTCAGACCCGATTTTTGATTGATCGAGCCTAAGCTTCGGTCGATCGAAATGGGCTAAAACTGTTTTTTAATTTGCACAGTAGTTTAATCCAACATTACAACAAAAAACCAACTTTGAGCAATTCTAAAACAACTTAAATACATTGTTTTGATCATGGTTTGCCAACAATACAATTTAGAATTCTAAATACATAAAACCTAAGTCTTTAGAACCTAACAAAACTGTTTGATGCTAATGAACTTTTGAACAATGTGAAAACTGAGAATATGTTATTGCTTGATAAAGTTAAATCTTTGGAACTTGATTTATCTGTTGCTAGATCTGCTAGTTCTAAACTTGATCAACTGTTGGGTGTTCAAAAGTCTCATTCTGACAAATCTGAATTAGGTTTTGTTGAAAGCATCTCTGTGTCTGCTCCCCATTCTACATACTTTGTTCCTTCATCTTCCTCTGAACCTTTTGTGAGTGAGGGTGTGAGTGAAACTGTCAAATCCCCTGTGAGTGAGGTTGTCAAACCTATAGAAGTTTCACCATCTAGGAAGATTAGGGTTGAACTAATAGAGTCTAAACTTAAGGAGTCTACCCTTTCTAAGGACAAGATGCATGGTAAGCCCACTTGGGTGTGTCATTTTTGTGAGAAGTCTGGACACATTCATCCACACTGTTACAAGTTGCAAGCTGCTAAGAGAGCAAACAAGCCAAAAGTGCCAGTGCCTCAAGCACAAGATCCTATAGCACTTATTGGTGAATTGGTAAAGGCGCTCAACCTTTATTCCAATCTTGGAGTTGGAAATCACTCTAATGTGAATACAAACTCCCATGCTCGTGGTGCATCTAAAAAGTTTTGGATGCAAAAGACTCAAACTAACTGAGTCTTTTTGACATGGTCCTTGTGCTTCATTGCTTTTCCTTTGTGACCATTGTTCTTTGTTCCTTTGTTTTTGTGTTTTTCTCTTCTGTCTCTAGGAGTTGCATTGCATTACATTCATGCATTTCATTCTAGCTGTTTTTTTTATTCTATATATAAAAAAAAGGGAGGGGGGGAAGAAAGGAAGGAAAAAGGAAGCACATTGTTGTTCTTGCACTATTCTCTTTGTTTTTGAAAACAAGGTTGGTCAATTTATTTTCACATGACATGTCTATTGTACTTTTTTTAGCTTTGATGAGCTTATTTATTGCACTTCACTAGTGGAAGTTTTGTAGAATATGTTGTGTGGGAAAGATGTTTATGGTGTTTATTACTTTGTCTTTATCTTGAAGTCACATGTTATTTGACTGTCGGACTTGAATCTTTTGAGAAAGGCGCAAATAACCATCTTACCATTGTGCACTAGCCAATCATGAACACCTTAGTGCATAGCATAAGATTTTGTGCTCGAGAAAGTGTAGCACATGCACAAAAAGAACATAAGGTGAAGTCTCGGTTTAATTGATAAATGCTTAAAAAATTGGTGTGTACTATTAGGCTGAATGCCAAATCACTTAAATTAAAAATTGGTATGTATATTATGAGGTGAAAATCAAGAAACTTACATGATTGCAAGCTTATGTTCTAGGAGATGTGGGAGTTATATGATGTAACTCTTTAAATGATAGTCTCTTTTAAATTCTATGTGATGAACTTTGTAGACTTTATGGTTGATTTCTGTTCACATATCTCCTCACATGTATCTCAGGCTTTTGCTAGTTGCACACACAACACAAGTTACTCTTTGCTAAACATTGTACATAAAATTGTGTGTGTTTATGGTCTGACCAACCACGTTTGAAAAATACTTTGAGTTTTATGCAAAACTGTTTTGTTGCTTTAAAAAAAGGGGGAGATTATGTAAAATCTAAATTTTTGAAAAATTGGGTTTAAAACTTGTGTTTTGGAAGAGCATTTCATCTCATACTCATGCATTTTTATATCTTATATTCAATGCTTTGAGGTAAGTTTTCAAAAATCAGGTTATTTCTCTAAAAAGCTGTTTTTCCAGAATTTCGATTGATCCAATTTGATTTTTGATCAATCGAAATCTTGTTTAAAAAATTTAGTGAGCCTCTGCCTGGTTCGATTGATCGAACCTATTTTTCGATCAATCGAACATCGTGTTTCAAGTTTTTTAAAAACAGTGCTTTGACTGATTCAAACACTTTTTCAAAACCTTTTTCAAACTTCTCTCTCTCTCTCTCCGACTTGGCAAGGCTGCACAGAAGATTTTTTGTCGTTTTTGACCTAATTTTTGCAAGGTTTTTCTCCCACAAGGCCGGTAAGACCTTTATACCCCTCCTTTTGTTCTTATTTTCATGATTTCATGCATTATTTCATGCATTCTAAGGGATTTTTCGGTCCTTTTCAAACTTGTGATTTTTGAAGATTCAAAGCTATTTTTCTAAAATTGATCATTGGGTTTTGTTGGTATATTGTTATATACATGATCTTTGTTGCTTAATTTGATCAATTTGGGGTTTTGTGAAAAATTGAAAATTCTTGGGTTTATTTTGAATCCGATTTGGGGATATTGATCAATTGGGTTGAAATTGATGAAATTGGCTTGTTGATTTGATGTAATTGATCACTCTAAACTGTTTTCTATCTTGTGAAATGATCAACCGGTCAATTTCTTTAAAAACATTCAAGTGGTTTTAATTTTTTTTGGGGTTTTAGTTAGAAACTCTATGCTCAAGCCAATTTTGTGAATTTGAACTTAATTTGGACTTAATTTTCTGCCTTAGCTCATGCATCATGTCATTTAATCTGTTCATGCATCATATAGTTCTTCTTGTTCTATATTTTTGTTGTGCTAACTTGTAGTCTACCCTTGGTTTTGTTTTTCTTTCTTTTTCCTATTTGTTGTGTGCTCTTGGCCTTAATTCTAGCACCATGCCTAGGAAGACTAGAGCTAATAGGGTTCCCTTAACCCCTTCTGTGTCTCCTTCTAGGGTTCAGCTGTTTAGGAACGAGCATTCTCGTGAGGCTTTTGAGAAACTTAATAGTAAGCGTAAGATTTAGGCTGAGCGTTCTGTGATCTTAGATGAGGTCGATCCAGCCATTAGGGCTAATCTTGAGTCTAGAGGTTGGTTGTCCCTCTTAGAGATAGATCATCCACCCCCAACCGCTTTGATTAGAGTGTTCTTCTCTAACCTCTCATGTCACATCTATGATTCCAACATCGTTGTTCGGAGTTGGATACGAGGTGTTGAGTTCACCATTACCCCTAGGGTAGTGGCTGAGGCTCATGGGGTTCCGGTTGTCATCGATCCTGTCTATCCCTATGATGAGTCACCTCCTATAGATGAGGTCATGTCACACATTACTGGATCATCTATCCAGCGGGGTTCTGATCCTCGAATCACGTCTTCTGCGCTATCTGAGACAGCATATTTGTTTCTTAGAGTTGCGTGTCATTCCTTGTGGCCTATTTCTCATCTCCACACCATCCCTCTTGAGTGATGTGTGTTTTTATACTCTTTCATGTCAGGTGCATCTATCAGCTTTCCTCACTTGTTTCTTCGTTCATTGAATGAAGTTCATAGGAGTTTTGCCATAGGACATGCACTTATACATCCTATTTTCATTCATAGGATTCTTTTGTTCCTTGGTCTAGCTGATTTTCCTGCTGGTGAGCCTATACATGTTGTTGGTCCACTAGGTGCTACCTTCCTTCAACAGAGGGCTGCTCATCTGAGAGCTAATCCTTTGGTCTCTCGAGGTGCATCTTCTAGTAGTGTTCCCCCTCCTCCCTCTTCTACTGGTGTTGCTAAGACTTCTGGTGTTGCTACTGCTGACGTTCCTCCACTGACTACTTTGGATGATTCAGACATTCAACGTACGTTGGATCATGTCTTGACCGTTCAGGCAACTCAAGGACATATTTTGGTGGACATTCTTGATGAGATTAGAGGATTACGAGTAGATTTGGCACGGTTTCAGAGTTCTTCATCGCCACCTCCTTTTGATGATGGATTTTGATTGCTCTTTGGCATTCCGTCACAAAAAGGGGGAATACATATGAGATGTTTTTTGGCATTTGTACTTGGTTAGAGCTTGTGGAGTTGTTTAGATTGTATCTAGGTGCTTCACTTTGTACTTTACCTTTTTAGCTCTTGCCACATTGGGTTATTCATGTTAGGGGGAGTATATTTTGATGTTTCTTGTTTCAAATTTCTTATTGATTTATGTTTATGAGTTCTTCATTGATATATGTCTTTATTGTGTGCTGTTTGAAATCAAGATTTTATTTTTCTTTACTTGTATTTTTTCCACACATGCGGTTATGCATTTTGTTTAAGTGTTTCAGGAAATATACAGGTTGATTCAATTAAGCTGCTGTCTACTCTTACAACTGATGGATAGTAGTTAGGATTGAATTTGAGTTTTATGAGCATTATTTTGTAAAGGGCTTTATTTGTAAACTTTGAGTTATTTAAGTTGTGTTTTGTCACGGATTGCCAAAGGGGGAGTTTGTTAGGTTCTAAAGACTTAGGTTTTATGTATTTAGAATTCTAATTTGTATTGTTGGCAAATCATGATCAAAACAATGTATTTAAGTTGTTTTAGAATTGCTCAAAGTTGTTTCTTTGTTGTAAAGTTGGATTAAACTACTGCACAAATTAAAAAATTGTTTCAGCTCATTTCGATCGATCGAAGCTTAGGCTCGATCAATCGAAAATCAGGTCTAACGTTTTTTAAGCAGATTTTCTAACTCAGCCTTAAGTGTTTTAAAAGGTTTTGGGTTTCTAATTTACCTTAGGTATATAAAGGAAACCCTAGCCACGTTTTAGGGTTGCTCATATTGCGGTTTGTGTGAATCTCTTGTGAAATCTTTGAGGAGATTTCCTTCACATAAACTTAGGGTTTTCAAGGAGAATAAGTTTTCTACACCTTGATGATCAATCCAGTTGCTGCCATTGAAGCTTATAGAAAACACAAGCGGTGTGCTTGTATTTGGTGGAGAATCCAAGAAAGAAGGAGTCCGTGGATTCGGAGCTTGCACGTGGTCGTGTCAGTAAATTCTATTGGTGGGTAGCAATAAGAAGTCGAGCGTGGGGGCTTGTAAGTCTTATTGTATAAACTTCGATTCTTTCAAGATAGTGGATTCAAGTTTACCTTGAGGATAGCTAGGTTAAATCCTCCCCAGGTTTTTATCGGTTTGGTTTCCTAGGTGATCATACCTTTGTGTTATTTATCTTTCCGCTGCTTTACTTGATATGATTATTTGATTGTGTTAACCTAGATTTAATTAATTTGACTAAGTAACAACTTGGCTAAATTCCTAGGTTAATCCAATTGTGTTTTAAGGGGTCTAAAAACTAACATATTTCTTCACACACTACCCTTACATGATTCCCACCTAAATACAGGGTTACTAATTGCTAAAATACAAGCAAATTTGACACGGAATAAAGCCAACAAGATCATTGATAAAATTCAAAATTACAAGATTAATAAGTGTTAGAGATAGTGAAATTGTATGTTACAGTACTGAAGTGGATGTTGGCTAGATATGGTGGCCAGATATTATGAAGGAACTAAGATACGGAGATAGAGAGAGAACTACCACCGGTATTTTTTTTCCCTTTCTTATATTTAGGTATGAAATATGAATTAGTTTTGAGAAATTTGGTTGGATTGATTTTTATTTAGGTATTTGGGTTGAGGGCTTTATATTTTATCGATTTACTGTGTTGTCCACACAATTTGAAACAAAAACACACATGCAAATTGTTTGATAAAATTCTAATGTTATTCTTAAATTCGTTTTGTATTGTTCATAGTTTTAAGTTTAATAAATGATGTGTATAATTCTCCTTATAGTACTTACATTACTTGATTACCTAAAGAGTTCACTATCTACATTGGCCATGGTCAATAATATTTCAAATCACTGCCTTCTTTCTCCTCTGGGTTTGTATCAATTTTTTTTATATATTTTTTTATATTTTTATGTAATTAGAAATATACTTCATATATTATAATTGTTTTCTTAATTTTATAATCATTATGAAACCAGAGGGTGGGAGAGAGAGACTAACTCTAACTATGATATAGGTCAAAGATTAATGAAAACATCGGGCAATGATGACATTATCCTTAAAAAGAACTTGTAATTTAGTAACTTATCACTATGTTTAGCTATTTGATTAAGTCCTTTCTCTTTCGGGTTTGTTCTCTACTAAATTATCTCTATCTTTATCTTTATCTTTTTTTTTTTTTTGATTCTTTTGTTAGCATTGTATAGATTTTCATTATTAACATAATAAAGCATTGTATTAAAGTTACCTAATATATGTGTTAGATGAAGATGACGTTGCCAGTTTTATTTTTGTGCAGCAATTGGTTATATGATTTTATTCCTAGGTCACAAATTTCATGTCTTTGATTATTAATAAAGTCAAAAATTGCCAAAATCAAAAGATGAAAAAAGAAAAAAAGAAAAAGAAAAAAAGAAGAGAAATAAAGGAAAGTCAAAGAAAGAAAATGAAAAAGAAAAATTAAAGGGTACACAAAATAATAGTTGTTATAGGTGTCATAGAAATTGCAAAAATTATCTTGAGTTTGAATCACATTTGTAAGTCCTGGAAGTATTTTATGTGTCTTGATATTACTTAAACAAATGATATTTTAAGGATTACAATGAATTTTATCATTAGCAGAACCTATTTTATTTTAGTTACTAGAAAAGAAAAACATATTTAGTGGCTTTCTTGGTAGATTTCTATTGATAATTGTTTGTTCTGAGTTTACTTTATGTTTTTACTATCAGATTGTATCTGAAACACCAATGACTTAAATCATAGTGCTAATATCCTATAAACCATTACATATTTGTTGGGCTAATATTACATCTTTGTGGCATTCTAACTAATATTATGGTTTTGTATTTCAGCCAAATCAACTTATAGATAAATATTGACAAAGGCAGGTGGTAGTTATATAGTTGTCACAAATCACAAGAAATGTTGGTTGAGGTTAAAAATGTATCTTTGTTTCAACCTATATGTATTTTTCCGAAGGATAACACACTTTATCAAGTCTATGAATTCTATATGTATTATTTTTGTGATCTTTTAAATTTATGAAATTTTGTGTCTAGTATTTTCTATTTTTGTTAGTATCATGGGTTAAAAATGTGACAAAATGAATGTGTAGAACCTTTGAACATTTGGATTTCTATATTGAAGCCATGCAGGTTTAATAAGCATTTGAAATTTACAAGAGATGTGAAATGAGTCATCCCTTTTCTTTTCTTTTTTTTTTTTCCTTTGTAGATGGTATAATACATTTGATTAATCAAATTTTTTATTATTATTTATAAGGTTAAAGGTAAAAATTATTTGTATTTTTTATTGTGCAATTCTTCTGCTTATGACAAGATATGTTGAGACTCTCTCTACTTCTAATAAAATGCAAAAAAAAAAAAAAAAAAAAAAAGAAAAAGAAAAAAGAAGACATGATATGATATGGAGATTTAGTACTGGATTTTGTAATTTTTCAAGGTAAAAGATTTTATGCTGCACCTATGCAAAAAAATTGCAGTTGTGTTGGTGGTGAATATGAGTTTAGCATGGCATAAAAAATTAAAAATGTGACACTCTTGATGTATGCTAAATTCTTTAATTTAATTATGTTCAAGTTTTATTTCATAACTCTTGCCTTCAAAGACTATTTCAGCATGATTGCAATTATATTGCATTAAAGGTTGATTTGTTTGGCTCCAAGTAATTGTGAAAAGGCATGTCTGTTTTATTTCAATGTAATTTGTCAGGCTCCTCTGTAAATACTACCAAAGTTTAGGTTGTGATGATTGAGAGTGAAGCTGTTGGAAAATATTGAACCAGTTCTAGGAATAATGAATGCTAGCTAACTTAAGAGTTTTTAATCCTATGTGATTGAGATACCAAGGGAGAAATTAAGTTTCAAATAAATGTTGTTATGACAACTTTTAATACAAGAGGAAAATCTTTATTGATCATGCAAATTTTTGTGTTCGTAACCAAATTTCAACATGCATACTTTAGAATATATAGTAATAATAATTTTTTTGTAAATGGAATTATGGAATTTTTTGGGTTAATTATTGCATTTTAAAATAATAAACAAACAGATTGATAACTAATGTATCTTATACACTCTGCAACAAAGTTCTTATTTGAAGATTGATTTTACTAGCCAAATTTCTCTTCTACTTATTTCATACTTCAATAACTATATTCTCTCGAACCCACAACCTTTAAAAAAACCTTGAACCAATTAGTTATAACTTATGAAATTTCAATTAACATTTTTTATAGATCATGTGTTGATGACTGGTTATGTCCGTCTTTTAGAAAAACACCTGCACATTAGCATCATTATCTAAACAACTAACCATCCACTCCCTTCCATATTTTACCATCACATTAAGTATAATATAGTAAGTTGATTTTTTTCTAACTCATAAAATGATCCCGAGCATTGCGCGGGTTAAACACTAGTATATATTAAAAGATAAGTACAATGCATGTCAATAAATGGTCATAAGACCAATATACATAAGGTAAAAGAGAGAAAAGAAAAGAAAAATATAAGAACCTCACTACATCCCTCAAAATCTATAAACACTCCCTCTAACAAAAATGTCCCTATACTAACTCTCCCTCTAAGTACAAGACTACTCTCAACCCAAAACTACTCCCGTTTTTTGTCACGAATGACAAAGGGTAAGTCACTAAGAGGTCGTCATCTCATCATCACTGGAAGAGCTAGCATCCTCATCATCATCACCATCATCACTATCCTCATTTGTCGAAGCCTCAGGAGAAGGACAAGTACAAGCGGCAAAACGACCAAGGTGAGCCTATCGTCATGCTATACGACCGACACAGGTGTTCACCTGACACAACTCATCAGTGAGAGTATCAAGGCGAGCATCCATGCACTGAAGCTGCACCATGATAGCCTCCAAGGTCACATCACCAGTTGAGAAAGAAGGAGCAGAGGTGGATGGAACAGCAGAAGTTGCAGGATCGGTAGACTTCACATGTGACTGTTTCTGTCAAAGTTGAGCCTTGCTCTGTCGAACAGAACTGGTGTCGATGACACCCATGGTGGTGTAGTAAGGAGAAATAGGAATGGGGATGGAAAAGTGGCGAAGGATTTGCATGATAGCCGAAGGAAAGATGAGCTTATCACAGGTCACCGTATCCTGATAGACACCGAGGATAGAAGTGATGAAGTGAAAGGGGAAGTCAAAAGAAAGATCCTTTAAGAGGGACAAAAGAAAATGAGCATAAGGCTCTGTGATAGAGTTATAGTGAGACAAAGGAGTAAGAGTAAATGTCATCACCATGTTAAAGTACCTCAGACCTTTTGCAAAGCTCGAGCATGGGGTGTTTTGCTTCCCACCCCATGTGGAAGGCATCTCACAAAAATGAGATAGAAGCTTGTCTCTGGACATAGTCTAAAGACGATCATAGTCGGGGAAGTTAGGAAGTGCTACCCATGGAACATGTAGTACCTCGGATATAAAATCCAGGGTAACTACGATACGTCTACCTCAAAATGTCGTGGCAAACGAAGGTATTGAGGTATCGATACGGTGTATATTGGAGTAAAACTCCTATATAAACATGATGGAACACCTTAAGAGTCTCTCACATAGAGATTCCCAGCCCCAAGTCCGAATGACGACGGGGGGAGGAGTGTCGGAAAAGTTTGAAAGAACAACATGGCACTTTGAATGAACTCCACGTTTCTAAAAGTTCTCTAAGAAGTCCTTTCGGGCCTTCTCATCACGAAACCAAACATGATGAGGGGGAATGGGATGAAAAGAAGAAGAACCAAAACCTTGAAGAGGATTCTGGCTTGGGGTGGCTTTGGGTGCCGTGCGTAGTCTATGAGAGAGAGAGAGAGAAAGAGAGAGAGAGAGAGAGAGAGAGAGAGAAACAAAATCACAACCATAAATAGGAATGAAAGGATACATATGCATGAAATATACATGAACATGCGACGTGCAAAATTTAAATTGCATCATGGGTGAAACCCAATTGAAACCTACCAACACACATTCAACAATAATCAAACAAACATCTATAATGCATGAAACATAGTTAGAATGCAATGAGAATGTTATGCATGAGCATATAGAAACAATTTCACAAAACCCAACCCAAAAATTTCAGGAAAAACTCAAGGGGTGTTTGGTAAAGTAGTTTGAGCAATGCTGTTTGTAGTTTTTGAAATACGTGTGGGTGAAAAAGTGTGTGGAAATGTGTGTAATGTTGTTTAAAATGTGAAAATGTGAGTTTGATTATATATACCAAACAGGCCCACAAAAACCTCAAAAATTTTGAAAAACCTCAAAAAATTTGAAAATCCCCAAAACCTAGGTCTAAAATGCATGAATGCATGAAAAGTGAGAAGATTAGAATACTTACCAAGTGTTTAAAGCTTGATCTAGGCCGAAGAACATGAGGGTAAAAGGTTTTAAGTGAGTGAGAAGTGTTTGGAGCGAGAGAAAAGATTTTTTGTCGAGAAAGAGATGTGAGAAATGAAATCTGATTCGCACTCAGACTATATAAGGAAATCACAGCTCGATGGATTGAGATATCTGTCAAGATTTGTCGAGCACTAAATCTCGATAGAAATGAATCTATTGAGGCGTTGTCGAGGATATGTCGATAGGAAAAACACCTTGATGGATCGAGAAGCTGTCGAGAATCTATTGGCCAGACAGAAAGTTGCTCAATGGATCGAAGAAGTTGTCGAGAATCTATCGAGAAGAAACCTAGAAACCTCGATGGATTGAGATTGCATTAGCATTTGTCAAGACTAGAAGAAGGAGGGGCGCGATAGAAGGGAATCTATCGAGAAGCTGTCAAGCTTGAAGAAAAATTTTTTCGAAGAAAGGAAAAACACAAAGAGATGAATGCAACAAGCGAGCTACACAAACAGAGATCCAATCAATGTGTTAAGCTCTCAAAACATCTCTCAACATATATGCAAAGCATTCATAATCCAAAATGCACACACACACAAACTAAACAAGTCTAACCAATTTTATATTTCAAAAACAAGTTAAGACAGTTTAGTGAGCATATATTAACACATGTGTTCCTTGTAATGGCCAAATCACATTGTACCTGCACATGTATCAAAAGTAGTAAAGAATTTGCGTGTTATGTGTGAAAACATAGCAAGAGTGCATAAGTGTCTCATATTATGACAATTTGAGATATGAGAAAATCAAATACACTCACACATAATCATAACTGCTTGATGGGGACTATCACCATCAAGGTACGTTCTATAACTCCCACATCTCCTAAAAACACGCTTGCAACCATATTTAAAAGCATTTTGATTCTTTTTGCTTTTGATTTTCTTTGCATATTTTTCTTTTTGAGCATAGCATGCATGGGCATATATGGGAGAGAAAAGAAATACCCAATTATGAAAGCTTAAACATCACAATTTTGCTATGCCAAAGAACACAGATGTTATACATGATTGGCGGGCTTTAGTGGTGAGAGGGTTATTTATGCCTTTCTCTTACGATAGTCCTTCCTGTCAAAAAGAGTGATACAAGTATTAAGTATAGGAGATTACTTAATCGTACTCATCACAAACATGAGCCACAAAGCTCAATTGCTTAGTTGTGCATTGAGATGCTCATCTAAGCTACAAGAGATACAGAGGTTAGAAAACTTTGTTTCAATGGCCATCCAAAGTACACAAGTACCAATATACATAAATACACATTATTATTATTATTTTTTGGTTATTTTTTAGATTTTTCAATTTTTTTTTTATTTTGATGAAAAGCAAAAAAAAAAAAAAAAAAAAGGAAAAGAAGAAAAACAACCAAACAAAAATATAAAGAAACACACAAAGCATAAAACTAGATGCAAATGCATGAGAAAGGAGGAGAAAGAGGAGAGATCACTCCATGGAGATTACACCAATGGTTTGGTGTAGGAATTAAAACCATTTGCTATCGAGAGGTTTAGTGAACAAATTGGTCTTCTGATCATCAGTATGGATCAATTCAAGACTGAGTGTGCCATCTTCGACAAGCTCTCGAATGAAGTGGTGTCATATCTCCATATGTTTTGTTCGAGAATGTTGAAAATGATTTTTAGAGATGTTAATGGCATTGGTATTGTCACAATAAATGGTAAGATGTTCTTGACAAATACCATAATCAAAGAAGAGTTTTTGCATCCACAGAAGTTGGATGCAACAGCTACCGGCAGCAATGTATTCAGCCTTAGCAGTAGATAATGAGGTGGAATTCAGCTTCTTACTCATCCTGGAGACAAGATTATTACCTACATAAAAGCAATCCCCCAAAGTACTTTTTCTATCATCAGCATTCCCAGCCCAGTCTGCATCAGAATACCCAGCTAATACATCATTGGTGTCCTTGCTATACCACACTCCGAAATCGGCAGTGGATTTAACATATTTTATGATTCTTTTTAAAGCAATCATATGAGATTCTTTAGGGTTTGCCCGATACTAGCACAAACTCTTACATTGTTACTAATGTCAGGTCTACTAGCAATAAGGTAAAGGAGGCTGCTTATCATTCTTCTATATAAAGAAGAATCAACCCTTTTGCCTAACAAGCCAATAGTGAGTTCAACCTACGACAAATAGCAAGAATAAGATACAAAGTTAGCAATACATTTATCAACTGTACGCTTTCTTAGTGTAAGTTCATTCATATTTCTCACAATAACTTCAGGGGAATGATTCAGCTTGATCCTTGAGGAAGGTCCTTTTTCTTCATGAGATTCAGACTCAGGTGATGTAGGAATCTCTATTGATACTTCTACAACACTTGGAGTACTTGGAGAAACAAGCTCTTGATCAACTTCTTCTTGAACAACCTTAGGCTCTAAAGGAAGAATTTCCTTAGGTATTTCCTCACTACTTTTCTAAGAACCAGAATCTGAAGCTTCATCAATAACAACATTCACGGTTTCCATCACCTTCTTGGTTCTTTTGTTGTACACCCGATTAGCTTTGCTTGTGGAGGAGTATCCCAAAAATATTCCTTCATTGCTTCGGGAGTCAAACTTTCCCACATTCTCTCTATCCTTAAGGATGAAACAAGTACTTCCAAAGATTTTGAAATACTTCACATTCGGCTTTCTTCCCTTCCACAATTTATAGGGAGTCTTCTTTGTTCCAGGTCTGAAATATACCCAATTAACCGTGTGACATGCAGTGTTGACTGCTTCTCCCCATAAATTTCTGGCCACATCTTTATTTTGTAACGTGGCTCTAGCCATCTCTTGAATGGCTCTGTTCTTTCTTTCTTACACCATTTTGCTGAGGAGTAATAGGAGTGGAGAATTCTTGAGATATACCAAATCTAGTACAAAAAGAATCCATGTATGAGTTCTCGAATTCTTTACCATGATCGCTTCGAATTTGATCAATCTTCATGTTCTTCTCATTTTGCAGTCTTGTACACAAACCTTCAACGTACTTAGGAGCATCTGACTTGGATCTTAGAAGAATGACCCAAGTGTACCTAGTGAAATCATCTACTACAACCATGATGTATCTCTTTCCTCCAAGAGATTCGGTTCTAGTTGGACCTATGAGATCCAAATGTAGTAGCTCTAAATGTCTAGATGTAGTTGGTGTTTAAGTGCTTGGATGTTTTGCTTTCGTCTGTTTCCCAAGTTGACACAGTCCACACACAAGATTACTAACCCTACTGAGGTTTGGTATTCCCAGCATTGATTCATGCTTATATACAATCAGTATTAGTTACCAATCCATAGCAGTTATCCAGAGTGTGGACTCCGCTTATAAGTTTCTTTCTAGACTAATTCAAAATGAAACAATTCCCTTTTGAGAACAAAACCATGAAGTCTAAATCACATATCTAACTTATGCCAACTAGTTCACTCTCAAACCTTCAACAGACAACACATTTGTAATGTTTGGCAGTGCAGTAGAGAGATGGTTCCCTTCCCTTTTATTTGTGATTTGCTCCCATCACCAAAAGTGACATTTCCACCTTTCTTAGACTTGAAATCCTCAAAGAGAGAATGGACTTTAGTCATTTGTCTCGAGCATCAACTATCAAGGTACCATAAACATGTGTCCATTACCTTAAATGCAGACTTCATCATAAAGCACACTTCTTGCTTACTTGACAAATTAGTAGGAATGGTTTTCTCTCTCATCTGCCACTAATAAATAAAACTTTTAAGTTTCACCCTTTTCAGACAAACTCCTTTGCACATCTTCATTTTGAGACAGTCTAGTTTCTTCCTTGTCACACTAAGACCTTTTTCAACAATCATCAAGATAGCTTCCAAATAACTTTTAGACTTACATTTTCTGAAACACACAATCGAACAGAGATTACAAAAGCAAGATGTATTTGAAATAAAAGATCTTTTCATGCCGCTTGTAGCCATAACAACAGGGGTCAATAGATCACACAGCAAAGATTAAACCTAATCAGAGTGTGCCCGCTCTGATACCACTCGATAGGAAAAAAATGTATTGACCCTTTTGGCAAATTAATTAAGTCAATTTAACGTGCAATAGCGTGGTAGCATAAACAAATCACCAACTAAGTTAAATGCAGCGGAAAATAAAATTGACACAGGTGATTTGTTTACGAATGGGGAAAACCACCGAGGCAAAAGCTCACAAAGTGAATTTAAGGTCACCACTCTCGAGAATTCACTATTATCAATCACAGACGGTTACAAGTTGTTTGTTTTTAGGCCCCTTAAAACACAATTGGATTAACCTAGTTAATTAATCAAGTGATTACTTAGTCCAAATTTTAGATCTAGGTTAACACAATCATATAATCATATCAATGTAAAATGCGGAATATAAAGAACACAAAGATTTGATGACCCAGGAAACCACACCGGTAAAATCCTGGGGAGGATTTAACCTAGCTATCTTCAAGGTAAACTTGAATCCACTATGAAAGAATCAAAGTTTTACAATAGCGACTTAGACTACTAATATCCTATTGCTACCCACCAGTAGAAACTTACTGATATGACCATGTGCAAGCTCCGAGACCACGAACTCTTTCTTTCTTGGATTCTCTAGCAAGTACAAGCACACCCGCTTGTGTTTCTTTTAAGCTCTTTAGTGCAGCAACTAAATGATCATCAAGCTCTTAATGAAATCTCCTTCTTGATAATCCTAAGCATGTGTGAAGGCAACCACCTTTTAAATCTCACAAGAGATTCACACATACAGCAAATAAAGCTACCTCAAAAACGTGGCTAGGGTTTTCCTTTTATACCTAGGGCAAAACATAAAACCCTACACATCATATGAGCTTAGAGCTGAGTTGGAAATTCTGCAAAAAAAATCATCTGTATGACTTTCGATCGATCGAGTCTAATTCTCGATTGATCGAGCCAGACATAATCGCACACTCAATTCTATAGTTAACTTGATTCCAACTTTACATAAAAGTCCTATACTTTGAGCAAGTCTAAACAAGACTAACTACTATTTTGATCATGGTTTGCCAACATTAAAAAATAGAGTTCTAATACATTAGTTCCTAATTACTTAGAATCTAACGCAAGTAAAAGGAATCCCAGTATCTAATACCAACCTAAAGTTGAACCCTTACTCCAATACCTAATTGGACTTGTATTGCAGTGGCAATCTCTTCGTTCAATGCATGAATCCTAGTACGTGACTAACCAATGATGCACGGATCCCAATACGTGACTAACTCACCAACTTGAGGAAGATTGTTGGCTACAAAGTTCTTCAGTTCATCAACAATGAAGATCAGGAATCTCCTTGGTTACAAAACCTTTGGCGTAAAGACATAGTAGCTTGTACAGAGAATAAGATGAACTAGGGCCTTCGGTCACAATATGCATGTATTCTATTCTGCAACAACTTGCAGTCCTTGCATCACCTATGACGGCCTTTAAAATAATTCTTATATATGTCTAAGGTTATGAGAAAAGAAACCCTACACAAATACTCAAGGATATGCATGTAATCATATTGGGAAATTTTGATTTCGTAATTCTCGACAAATACAGCTTTTGTCGAGCTTCAACATTAAACCTCAATAGAAAGGACTCTGTCGAGACATCTGTCGAGCTTAAATGAACAACCCTACTTCACTTGTTTCTTGGTCAGACTTGCATGACTTCAATACTAAACTTGAACACTTATTTCTTGATGTACTAAACCCATCCTAGATCTACCCAATTACAAGTAAAGTGCGTTTGGTCAAAGGATTAGCCAATTACATAAATATGTCCCTAACAGAACTGAGTCTTCAAGCTGAAAATCCATAGCACCATGTCCATTCCATCAATCAAACCTTAAATTCCGAGCAACAACAACATTCACTCAAGCTATCTATTTCAGAACTAAGACCATACAGTCACTTCAAAACACTATAAAAAATATGCTCAACTAATTGAAACCAACAATTCTAATCGGTACAAGTAATCTCTTGACTATGGCTAGTTAGATGTTGATATTTGTGACTCAAAAAACGTTGACTTTTTGACTCTGTTGGTTCATATGCTAGATAAATGCAATGCCATAACCATGGGTAAACATAGCAAGGTAGTGCAGGAGCAGAGCTAGGAATTTTTGTTTGGGAGCCAAGTTGTGGCACTAATATATTTATCAAGACAAACCCCCCCCCCCCCCCCCAAAAAAAAAAAACAAACACATACACTCACACACACACACACACACACACATATATATACATGCTTTTTTATTATATATACACACTTTTTTATTTGATAAAGTTATATATATACACACACCCAACAATAAAAAAAAAGCTTAGTATTTTCAATCAAAATTATGTTTGATAGAAATCTTTCGTAAAATAAAATTCGTTTTTACCATTTTCATAGTGAAATTCTTAAAAAGTTTCATTTTCAATACAAATTATCAAATTTTATATTAAAGTAAATAAAAAAAATCTGTCAATTAAACTAATGAAAATTTCAAAAAAATGAATGATCCAAAACTTTGAGGAATAAGTTAAGCTCAAAACATATTTGAAGCTATTTTGCTCTAACCTATTATGTGGCAACTAAAGAGACATTTCATGTATAGTTTCAGTGACAAGATTTTTTTAATGAGTCAATAACTTGTTAATCGCCACATAATAGGTTGAAAAAAATTAGATTCAAACATGTTTGGTGCCAAACTTTATCAAATATTTAACAGATATTAAAGCGCATCTAATACTATATATAATAGCAGAAGCCTTTAAGGAGGTGCTGTCACGTTAGGAAAAAAGGCGCCTTAAAATGCTGCCACGTTTAAGTTTAAAAGCGATAAATTACATTTTTTGTTAACACTTCTATACCGTTTAAAAGCCTCTCATTATAAATAACAAAAAAAAAAAACCGGTTAAAATTAAAGGATACACGGAAATAGAAATAGAGAGGCGATGAGAGAGAGAGAGAATGGTGACGAGGAAACAGGGAAAGAAGCAAAGGGAGAGATAGAAATACAATACGCATAGAGATAGAAATAGAGGGAGGCAATGAGGCCTGGGATACGGAGAGAGAAACAGAGAAGAGAAACAGGCAGAACAGTAAAAAGTACATCGATTGGGCATAAGAAATCAAAACACGATTACTGTCAGTTTTTTCGCCACCATCCGTTCCCTCGCCAGACTTAGAACACTGAAACCGTAGGCACACACAGGAATTAATATTGAGGGAGAGAAATCTAAGTGCCATTAACTCCGTCGATCAGGCCATTTACCTGCCATCATCAAATTGCCGAAACTGCCACTGGTTATTTTTTTCCCCTTTCTTATATTTGGGTATTTAATATGACTTAGTTTTGGGTATTTTGGTTGGATAGGTATAGATTTAGATATTTGCTTTGATATTTTGAGATTTTCTGTTACGATTTGTAGATTTTAGATTTTGATGTTGTTTGTTTGGTTCTTTCCTTCTTGCCCTAACTCATTTTTTCTCTCTTGCTTTCCATCTCTATTTCTTTCCCAAGAAAGTTGTGATTATATATGCTTTGTTATTTGTTATTTTTCTTTAAAGAGTATAACTCAAGGGATTATTTAGTTTGCGTAAATGAAAATTTGCTCTGTCACTCAAAACATAAATCTTTAATAATAAAAACTACACTAAAATTTTATTTTTTCAGTCTGTTGTTTTTGAATGGCCCTTTTTTAAAAGCCAATGGAAATCTACGGTGAAATTTTATAAAAATTAGACATACTATGATTGCCTTGTTTTTCTAAATTCCTTTCACTTGGATATCCCTGAAAAGAAAAAAGAAGTAGTATCGGTGTATGTTCTATTAGTGCTCTGAATCATGTTATGATATTAGAATCATAATTA
Source organism: Quercus agrifolia (assembly GCA_029955455.1). Taxonomy (NCBI): domain Eukaryota; kingdom Viridiplantae; phylum Streptophyta; class Magnoliopsida; order Fagales; family Fagaceae; genus Quercus; species Quercus agrifolia. The sequence goes on along the minus strand of JARQAD010000007.1, from coordinate 38,307,162 downwards.
GATTGGACCATGAAAGAATCATCCTTCAATTGTGTTCTTTGTGTATGGTATGTTAGTGCTCTCAATTATGTTATGAAACTAGAATCATAATAGATTGCAATATAGAAAACCATAAAACCATAATTTCACTTAGAAAACATTATAAATTGCTATGCACTCTAAACTTTCATATTTTACAAAATAATGTTGCAGAGAAGAGATGGGACAGAGCTGCAAGGCAGTAGATCATATGGCAGTTGTAATGACTATTGAAAGGATGGAGGGAAGGTGTTTTCTTTTGTCTTGAATGATTGGGTTTAACATTCAGGTGAGATGCGGCATTTGGGTTAGAGTTTTTACACGCTCGAAATTGATCCATGAAAGAAATACTATATTGCCAAGTAGTTTTTTTGCTGCATTACATTTTGATTTTCTTAAAAGCTGTTTTAAAAGATTATAGTGAAATTTTAGCGTGAACTAATGATGTTCCAGGCAGTCTTCTTATTACAAAATGTCATTTATATGGTGAGATATGCCATTTTGCCTTACTTTGTTCAGTTCTCTTTTACAGGGTGTTTTGTTGCATTTCCTATTAATTTTGCAACACAGAGGTAAGTTCTATGAAGGCACCAATTAGTTAACCCTTTTTGAAAGTTTTTATTTTTACTTCAAATATTTATTTGTTTGTCTTTTGTTTCAATGCGTAAAAAAAATCATAATTAGTAAGTGCATATTTAAATAAGAAAAGCGTTACATTAATGATAATAGTTGTAGTGATAATTGTTAAGGGTGTTATATGTCACTACAATGCTAGCAGCATGGTGTGAAAGAAATTTCAGGTGGTCATAGAGGTTATCAATTTGGTGGTTGTTATTGTAGTGTTTGGTAGTGTTGAAGATAGGGAAGGCAGTGCTTTGAGGCATTGGAGGAGATGCTCATTATGGTTGAGCTTTAATTATGTTATACAATATTAATATACAATGTTAGTATTTTTTCCTTTCCTTTACAAAAATTGTCTGAGTGTCTTATCCATAATATATGTTGGGATTATTATGGTGACCATAAAGCAAAGGTAGATGCTAGAAGAAGGAAAGGAGCATCCTACATTCTACATGTGAACTTGATGCAATTAGCATCAACATGTGGGTTTATAAAAACCATAATCATGTTTAATTTTATGATTTCATGAAAATTTCGAATAGATTTTTTATTATTACATGCCAAAAGTTAGATAAAGCTTGCTTTACTCTTTATAAGTCATTTTTGGAATTTTTTTTTCCTTTGAATGATTTATTAATCCCTTTTGTTTGTATCTCATGTTAATTTTGCTGATAATAAGAGAGAAGAAATAAATTTCAAGAATTCTTTTATTTGCTTGGAAATTTTAGATTTTAGATAAAGGCATTTGATTTTTATAGGAATTGAAACTTTATGGAATATGTTAGTGTAAGGTTGAATTTAATCAACCATCTTGTTGGCTTTATTCCGTGCCAAATTTGCTTGTATTTTGGCAATTAGAAACCCTGTATTTAGGTGGGAATCATGTAAGGGTAGTGTGTGTGAGAGTGTGTGAAGAATTGCTCAAGTGTGTGCAAAGAAGCAGGGACTCGCAGTTGGATCTCGCGGGTGGCTTGCGTCTGCAAGCTACTAGATTGAAGCACACGTGCCAAGCATGCTAGAAGCTGAAGCGTTGCGCCAGCTGTTCACTACAAGACAAAAGTCCTAGGCTGGCTAGGTCGTTTGCTCGCGGCTTGAACTCATGACTCAACCCAGTCGTGAGGTCAAGCCGCCAGAACACCATGTTTGGCAAAATATGACTTTTCACATTCCTTCTCACCCTACTATATATATACCCTTATACCCACGATTCAAAGAGAGCTTCTAGAGAGAATTTTTGAGAGAGAAACCCTAGAGAAAACAAGATTGACTGATCCACAATCTTTACCTAAGAGACTCTTTAAATTCCTCTACTCTCTTCCTCTCCATTGTCAAACCCTTGAGAGGCTCATTACCAAAACCTTTTCTCACCATATCCATTCCTGTGAGAGGGCTGTTTGGTGTTTCGGGAAGTAGTTAGGAAGGAACCAATTTCACATTGGTTGATGCTGTGGTCAAGTAATGGAATCCGGGAAGCTAGAAAAAACATGGGTTCGGCGCAACCTCATTGGAGCAAGAAGCTTGGAGAGCTTAGATACATTGGGTAGATTAGGCTTGGAGGGTCTATTGCTATTCATGTATCCCAACTACATTTTCTAGTGGATTACTTACCGCTTGGAGGGCGGCGGAGAGGTTTTACGCTGAAGGCTTCAGTTTCCTCTTCGATAACACATCGTTGTGTTGTCCTTGTGTTTGCATCTCTCTTCCCTTATCTTTGCCTTTTATTTTCTGCTGTGGATGTGATTTTAATTGTCTTAGATTGTTTATCAATTCTGTTTATATCTTGTGTTCGTTTTCCACGCACTTTGTGTTTGTCATAAAGCTTGAATTGGCTATTTTTGATTTGGGGGTTTAAACATTTATAGTGTATTTTACGCTATTTGAACTTTTAGTTAGTGTATTTGGTCAAATATTTTCAAATCTTAGCATCTATCTAGAGATGGTTTCTTTGAATAGAAGGGTACCCTATGCATAGCATGGGTATTAGGCTAGCTATATATAAATGCAGAAGTTTTGCCCTACAGAAAAATATAGAGACAGAGATAGAGAGAGACATAGATACAGTTCGTAAGATCCCGCTGACTCAAACTTCTTCAAAATCAGTTTAAAGGTGAGGTAGAAATGGAGGCTAGCATTAGGTACCCTTTGTTCCATCAATATGGCCCTTGATTATATTTTTGAGTCCATTCAAAATATCAAATCTATGCTTCTTTCTTTTTCTTATTAAAGATACATAATTAGTCATAGAGCGAAAGGTTTAATATAGTTCCTAGAGCTGTGTATCAGTGTATGTTTCTATGAAAAACTTTCATTATATATACATTGGAATTTGACAATGGCTGTGTTGTTTTCATTTCGCTGTGAGTGTTGGTTTGTGGTGTGATGACAAAGTGAGAGGGAGTGTGAATCTGAGTTACTACAGGTAAAGTTTTTTTTCCCCCCTTTCTTTCTTAGATCTGGGTATGAAATATGAATTAGTTTTGAGTAATTTGGCTGGACTGATTTTTGTTTAGGTATTTGGGTTACATTAGGTTTTGATTTGATTTTTTTGTCTCTCTAAATCTGTCATTCTCGATTTAATTTACAATAAGCCTATAAAATTATATTTGCCTTTGTTATGTTTTACAGACTACTACAATTAAAATAAATTTGGGATTTCATTGTAAAGAAACGGAATGCTTACTAGGCTTCCCCTGACTTATTCCCCAACAGGTATAAGTATGTCCCAAATGGGTATTGTTGCCTTTTGCTGTTTTTGAGTGAAATAATTAATTATAGAATTTGAATTTAATTTTTTTTATACATATTCTGGAGTATTTTCTAAAAACTCAATTTCTATATATGTAAATTTAAATGCTATTTAAGAAGAATAGAAAGTAGTTTGTTCCTCTTAATATTCCTCAAGTTTCTTCTTCTTCTTCTTTTTTTTTTTTTTTTGGTGCTTGATCAGTATTTTTTCCCCCTAAAATAGAATTAAATTCTTCTTTCATAAGAGACACCTAGAGAGCTGTTACTAATTTTTGTGGTTGGTTGGAGTACTTGGTAGACCTTATTTGAGTTTTTTATTTTTATTTTTTATCAATATGCTTGATTAGTTCCCCCCCCCCCCCCCCCCCCACCCCCTATATTTGATGCTTCTTTACACAACTTATTGTATGTCGTCTACAAGGCACTATAATGGCACTCCAATGCCCAATCAAATAAGCACCGGTAGCTAGAGAGAAGGTAGCATAGGTTGTAACACCAGCAATTGATTCAACATTCGAATCAGCATCTAAGCTAGATCTATGGTTTTGATATTAACTTATGATGTTAGGTTTTGTTTAATTGAAAAATATCGCATGGGACAAATGTGTCACACTTCTTATACATATTCATGGATTTGTTGAGGGTATCCATATTAAGAAGAGTTTAGCCAAACACTCATACTTAATATTTGTAAACAATTTGTATTATAAAAAAATTTAGCTAATGTGTTTTCGTCTTTATCACAAGATGAAGATAGACTTAGGGTGGTATAGTTTTCTTAGTTTTAAAACTGATTCTATTATTCCTTATAACATTTGTATACGCCTTTCAATTTTTTATGATATAAGTTTTATTTTAAAGTCTAATTTTAGTTTATTTCAAAAATTAGTTAAATTAAAGTACATTGCCCCGTCGAATTATAATGAACTTTATAATACATTGTATTGTTATATTAAGTTGATTTGGTATTTGAAATTGTCATGTAAGTTTTAGATTGGTGTGTTTCAAGCTTATATGTGGTTTTTAATTTTTTTTTTTTTACTTATGTTAGTTTGTTCCTGTCTTTTTTAATTCTTTAAGGAGTAATAACTTTGGCTTAATCACAAACATTAATAAAGATCTCTTTGATTTCAACTTTGAATATGTTCCTTCATACCCTTGCATGAATTATGATACCTGAAATTAATTCTTTCAACTGACTTTTTATTTCATAAATTTGTAACCATTTTTTGGTTTTAAACTTTTTTGTTGTCAAATGTTCTATAGTCTCATGGTTTAATTTGTTGTGGTTCCTAGGAATGGTAGATTGGTGTTCCAGATTGTCAGCTAATAGATTTTATAGGAAAGAAAAAAATGAATTTAAGAGATGAAATCTTGATTACATTACCACAGGCCAAAATTGGTATGTTTCAGATATGGTGTGTTTCAAGTTTATATGTGGTGTTAAGTTATTTACTTAGGTTAGTTTGTTTCTGTGAATCTCCTTATTTTTGTAGGTTCTTACTTTGAGCAAATTAGTAAATGCTTTAAATATATTTACTTTTGCAAATTATTAGAGAGATTAGTAAACGGCGGATAATTAAGCCAAAACCGTATAGCTCCACACCCTAAAGTGTACTTACCCAACACATTGTTCAAGCATAATTTTTATATTTACATTTAAATTTATTTACAGTACTAGGATGAACTTTTCGCTTTACATTATATTTACATTTGAATTTTAAAGGTACTTCTATATTCTATGTAAGGTAAGGAAAGGACTACATACTTTTTCTTATTATCATGCATCTTGGAAATGTTTATTTAGTAGTGAAAAATGGGCTTAGATGAGTAGTTGGGTAGTTTCAAGGTAAAATTTAATATGACATATCAAGTCTTATGTCATTATGGAATCATTAGTCTTTCATCGTTGCATAAATCAAAGATTTTGTCATCCACTATCATGCATATTAAATTAAGCAAGTTTTATTTAGATTGGGAGATGATGAGATATTCTTGAGGTTGGTTTGTATTTTTATAATCAAAATTGTCTTATCAAAGTTAGTGCTAAATTTGATGTCTAAATCTCTTTGATTTTTTTCCCTGTTTAAACTTAGGTTCATGGGTTCAATTTCTTTAGCTGAAGAAGTATTAAGACGAAGAATGTGAAACGAACAACAATTTTGCTTCCTAGGAAGGATGATTGCACCATTCTTTTTAGCTGGATTTTTTTTTTTTCAATTGCTAGAAATATTTCTCTCCATCATAGTGGATGTTACAATTTTAGTTGTTTAGAATAGGCTTAAAAGAAAATCTATTTGTAAGACGACACATTTTTTTATGGATAGCATACTGAGTGTTATATACATTTTAAATTTGAAATTCCTACCAATTGTTATTTTTCAATATTTATAAATTCAATTGCATTAGCTGCATACTTATTTAATTGAATTTATTTAAGACAAACTTTTGAAACCAAATGTTTCTCCAAATATTTACCTAAAATTATTTGAATATATTTGCTTTCTCAGATTTTAATTATTTTTATGTACAAAAATTTATTTGTGGACTCTTACAAAATTTTCATTATTTTTATTTTTATTTTGTTGAAAATAGATGTACTTATGTAATTTCTGTGCATTTGCACGGGTTTAAAATCTAGTTTTACAAAAAAAACAGAATTGCGAAAAATAAAGCAATATCACTATAACTATTAGACCAATTATTTTTTTTAAGAGCGTCATTGGACTAATTGAAATATTTGGAGGGACCAACTCTTATTTTTATATACTAAATTTTGAAAACATTGAAATAATTATATATATATATATATATATATATATTTTTTTTTTTTTTTAAATTTCAAAATTGGGGGGTGGGGGGGTGATGGAAATATGAGTGTATGCAACAGAAAAATTAACGGATCTACTTCTTTCGCAATTGATAACATGCACTATGTAAGTTTTAGACTTTAAGAATGAGAGAGTGTACCTTGGTGCGGTGAAATTCAAAACCAAAGATCAGAAGTTTTTGAGAACACTTTTAATCTTCACTCCAATTTCACTTGATGTCCAAGAAGTGTGGTCTCTCAATCAGTTATAAGTGTATGTTCAAAAAATGAATGAATGAAAGAATGTCTAACACTCACACACATACCATTTCATCTTCATACAAAATTCTGTATGTTTCTCTCCTTATAACTGATTATCTAATTGGGCTAGCCTTTTGGGCCTTTCCAACTGGGCTTTAGTATGTGACTTGGAGTGGGATCAAAAGGGAACAAATAAGACACTAGCTCCAATGATCTTTGGGCTTCTCTGTCAACTCTTGACAAGTCCAAAGTTACGATTAATTATATTTAATACCACTATATAAATATAATTGCACTCTAGACCTTATTAATAAATTATATCCCTAGACTTTATTATACTTGCAACCCCTTCATAAAATATTCTTAGTAATACAAAGTCATGAATGTAGATTGTCACTTTGTAGATTACTACATCTTAATCCTTGAGTACCCGATTTAATCCTTTAGGTCATTCATCATATATTTATGAAATTGGATTTCATAAATATATACTTTAGTAATTTCTTACCAAAGTGGTTAGGCCTAACTCTTTGAATAATCGAATCCATTAAACTTATCTCAAGGGAATAGTTTATATCTCTGTTAAGAGATTATGAATTCCATCTTGAGAAAATACGTTCCATCAACACTAAATGTGGCTGCCCAACATACTGAGGTTTTGACCGTTACTTTAGATTTCACTCCTGATATATCAAAGCAACCTACACTTCATGATTATTATTCAATTGATAGTCGTTAGGAGAATAATAAATCTCACAGCGGTCCAGTTCAATATGTTTTAACTCTTACAACATATCAACACAGCAACTAGAAGTTTTCACTTCCATGATCAAGACAAATCATCTTAGTTGATATGTTATAGTCTTCGCAAATGAAATGCCCAATTTCATCACCAACTACAAACTAAAATTCTGAGTTTACAAAGAACTTGTGACTTATATCTTCTGTGACTTAATCACATAAATTACATACTATGCATCTCATGGACTATATGATAATGTCCGAATATTCATGTTACCATTATTTTAGATAATAATAAAAAAACTTTATTAATCACAACATTAAGTCATACATAATGTCATACATAATAACATACATAGCATGATACAATAGGATTTAAGGGCACTAATCCTAACAGGGGGATGGCCCCCCACCTTATTACATACCTCTGCCCTTGAGTAGTGGGCTTCTTTTACAGATACAAGGTTAGCCAGGCTTTACTACCATTTGATATATTGATTTTATGAAGTTGAGTACGTTAGAGGTCTAATGAAGCGTGAGTGCGGGTGTGTAAGTGTGGGAGAATGGATTTATTTGATGTTAGAGAATAATAGTAACAATAGTAATGACACTTACTAGCTTCTATCTGTGGGTGTTGTGATGTATATATGTTAATTGATATTTCTGCTTTCAACGTATCTAGCAATGGGTTATAGAATGAGTCAATGGGATTTTTCAAATAGGTAGAATCTAGCTTAGGACCTCTAAATCAATATTAGATTTATGAGAGCAAGAGCTTTTAATGATTACTAATTTTTGTGATATGATCTATGCAAAGTAATATAACTACATTTTTTTTATATGATCTATGATGTTGTTATAGTGTTATGTCATGGTTGTTGGTATTTGGTGGTGTAATTCTACTAAACTATTAGAAGATTGGTGGGACCAACTTTGGGTGACTAGTAGCAAGGAAGCTTTTCTATCAACATATTGAAGATGGCTTTTTAAGATGCTTTACTACAATGTTGACCCGTTCGAGTAGCAAGAATTGTATTAAGATTTCTAATGTTGCTAATTTTCATTTTTAGTTGATTTCATAATATTGTGTCAGATAAACTTCTAATTTTTCATATTTTTAAATGACATTATTTTAATATACATATAATTAATTAAATTTAAATCATATTCTATATTCAAACAGTCCATTAGAATTCTAATATTTTCTTTAAATGGTAGAATATATAAATCAATAGACAAATACAATCATAATAAATGCATACTACAAGAATATATAATTTCATATACAAACGCAATTACAATGAATTCTCATTAGTTATCATAATTATCAAAAAAAAATTTATTTAGAAAAAAAAAACCAAATTATGTCAAAATTTTCAATATATTACATGGGTCACTGACTAGTATATAATAATTGACAAAGATCTCTTAAATAATTACTGTAATAACAATAAATAAAGATCATAACTAAAAAGGTTTGTTTAGCCTCCCTTATATAGTATTTTCATTATTTTGCTATTGTAAACCATAGATGAGCATGCTGCGTATACTAAATTTGGAAAATTTTGATAGATGATGATTTTACTAGACTTTTTCCCCTTACTAATGGGAAGTATAATAACGAACGATAAGTAGTTAGTGGAGGAGGAAGCTCAAAAACTAATAATAGTATGGAAGTTGAAGTATATACAGGAGAACTTAGGTTCAAATCCATTTACATTAGAAACTGATCAATGTCATAACCAGATGATAAAACATTAACATGAAAAATGATTTTTATATACTAATTTTGAATTTTCATAATGTGTTTAGGCTTTGACAAAAGCTTGGAAAGCTGCATGCGCAGAAGCATGAAGTAAAGTTTTGATTTCAGCAAGGGCATACAAACTAGGTTTAGTGACTTTGTTGGGTCCATTCAAAGGTGCTATTGAGTTTATCCTTCAAGGAACCCTACAGGCCCCATCAGATGTTGCCTCCTTCAATGGTAAAGATGGTTGGGTCGTTTTTCAACGTATTGACAATCTCACTGTGTCAAGTGGTGGAGTTGTTGATGGCAAAGGACAACTAGCATGGGAAAAAAAAGATTGTAACAAGGACAAAAATAGCATCGCACTTCCTACTATAAGAATTAAATCTTAATTAATTAGCATTTACATTTCCATCATTCTCTATGTAGATATACATAGACACTACAACTTTACAAACTTTACCCATTACGAAAAAACAATTCAGACATTTATATGTCAAATGACGTTTTACAAATAATTTTCACATAAGTTTTGTATAGTGATGTGTCACAACTCAAAAAAGAATTAATTTTAAAATTTCAATATGAAAAAGTTTATGGAGTATGGACACAACTTTTTGTGCCACAACACTAACCTGTGCGACTATAAGCGATAGAGAAAAAGCAATGGTTAAATTTGAAAGTGATAGTTCACTAATCACAATCACACATGTCATCTTTTGAAAAAGCTTGTGGTCTATGAAGAATTGTTTATGTAATATAATATTATTGAAGTAGTGCTAACCACGTTCATAGACAAATTCGCTTGTAATTTTTTATGCAATAATATTTGCTATAACTTTACTATTTTTTTAATTTTTTTTTATGTTGTTTTAATGATCACATTTGTTTCCAAACAAATTTTTATTTATTTTTATATAATTAAAAGAATCATTAGCATTTTACTAATTAAAAGGTTTTTAAATGAAAACTTTTTTAAAGTGAATGCTTAAATGAAACTTGAGTGCTCATATTTAGTGTTTTTACTTATCTAACTTTGAAACATGAGCATAATATAAGGTTCGACTACGTCACAAATTCAATAGTCCAAGACATTACATCAAAGGACAACAAATTTTTCCACATCAACCTTTTTAAACGCAAGAAGTTGTAATTTCGACATGTTACCATAACCACACCCGCAGATAGCCCCAACACTGATGGAATCCACATAGGACGTTCATCTTAGATCACCATTACCAATGCCAATATTGGAACAGGTGATGATTGCATCTCCGTTGGTGATGGAAACCAAGATGTTTTTGCTAACCAAGTAACTTGTGGACCTGGCCATGGTAACAACATTGGAAGTCTTGAAAAGAATGAGAACAAACAACCTGTTTTAAGAATCAAAGTTACTGGTGCTACACTTAGCAATATAGATAATGGTGTTAGAATCAAAACATGGCCTTTTTCCCATTCTGGAGTTGCTTCTGATATACATTTCAAGGATATTGTCATGAAAAATGCTGGCAATCCTATCATCATTGATCAAAACTACTACCCAAACAATCAATGCTCAAACAAGGTTATTATAAACATCACAAATATATACACAAATTTTGATGTTAAAGGAAAAAAAAAAGTAAAAGAAATTACAAATACTAATATCAATTTCTTGGGTGCGTTTCTTTGTTTGTTTGTTTTGTTTCAGTCTCCCTCTAAAGTTAAATCAGCAATGTTAGCTTTAAGAAAATTAGAGGCACTTCTTCAACAAAGAAAGCTGTGAAGCTTATTTGCAGTTAGAGTGTACCGTGCCAACAAGTGGTGCTTTTTGACATTGATCTTGCATACAAGGGGGGTGGAGGATCTACTACTTCCTCTTGTGCTAACATCAAGCCTGCGGTTTCGGGCAAGCAGAACCCTCCTACTTGTACCAACAAACTTTAATGAAATGCCTCCCAAGCTGTTGTAACTAATGTAGAATGAAGAAATACTATTTGCAGATAGGTTATAGGGGTCCTATTGTAAATAAAATTCCATTTACTTGTGCCTAGCATGTTCCCCTTTTCTTCATTTAAATGAAATTGGGTAATTTTGCTTAGTTATTTTTTGAGTTGTTTAAGTTTAGCCTTTCACTGAAATCTGTTATAATCTATAGTGTTGTTGTAGATAGTATTTGTTTTGTTATTGCAATTGAGATCTTTCTTAATAAAAATCAAAATTGTTATTCAACTCTTACTAAATTCTTTTTATTCTTCACAAATAAATGCTTGTGTTCATGATATGTTAAGATTCAACTCATTAGTATGCATGTTTTCTAGGTCCAAGATAACATGTTCTCAAACTCCTCCAAGACGGTAAGATGTAAAGCTCTTAAAACGGATTCCATATATATTCAAATTTTTGTCTATAAATATTGTTTGTTTTTAATATAAATTTCTATTACAACTTAATTGAAATCACTTTTATTTTAAAAAATATAATAAATAATAACAAAAGTGATTAGATCTCTATAACAAAAATTATGGTAGGAAATACAAAATAAGTGCATAAATATTTTAATTAACTTAGTTTTCTTTCTAAAATGAAGAAATTTAGGATGATTAATCTGCTTATTCTAACAAAAGATTAGTGATGTCTTTCAATTTTGTAACAAATATTGTAGTCTTGCTAAGGTTGTCATTCCAATTAAGAACATGTTAAAAGCATCAATAATATATAGAAAAATATGATTGAAATTAGGACAAAGAAAGTTTGGTAAATTTCAATAATGAAAATCACGAGGGCGTTAGGGTTTGTCGACCATGATTGTTAAGCATTTACTACCAATCCAATTTAGTACACAATTGGGTAAGTATACACAAACTATCCAATTGGAAGAGTTAGAAATAATTTTTATTAATAAAATTCTCTTTGGTTGATTATATTCATCTATTGTTCAAAAAATTTAGTCTAGAAAATAATAACTTTGATAGAAAAACTCAAAAACATTGCATACCCCAAAGTCCATGGCAAAAGTAATATCTAACAAGATGATCACATTTTGCAAGAGAGATTATAAAACCCTATTCTAACAATAAGAATATTCAAGGATAGACTTATGAAAGAATTAGCAATTAAACATCAATCTAACAAAAGAATTATAAAAAGAGAACAATTGATTTCAATAAAACACAAAAAATATGCTTGGATTGATAAGTGGACAACTTATAGCAATGGGGATTCACCCTTAACCCTATCTTAGGTTCTTAAGTGTCCACAAAAAATAAAAACTATAAAAAATTAATGAAAAATAAGGTTTTCTAGTGGCAAAAAATGTGGCTGCTCTTGTATCCTTTAAATATGTATAACATTCAAAACCCTATAACACATGCTCCCCAAAAAGGAAAATGAAAAAAAGTCAATTCCTGTTTTTCAATAATGGGTCAAATTCTAGGTAGATTTTGGCCTTAAAATAGCTGATTCTTAAGTTTTGATAAACTAAAAAATTTTATATCTTCAAGTTCTATTTACGTGGTTGCAAGAATCAAGTCAATCTAGCATCGGAGTAAAAGATATGACGAAAACACCAAAACTAGTCAGAATTTTTCCGTGACTGGATTTTTCCAACAATAGCTCAAACAAATTTTTCTCTTTCTTTTTATGCTTCCACAAATCTTTGACTCATTAAATTATTTAAAAGAAAATTCTCAATTGAGTTTCACCCTTGGATTTTCTTGGCTTCATGTTTGCAAGATTAGCTCATTAATTTTAATCTCCTACATGATAAAAATACACGTAATGAGTATATTTTAGAGAAAACTTGCAAATTCTCGTATTTGGGTGTAAGGGTGGAAATAAACACAAAATAGATGTGATAATTCCTACCAAAATTTGGATAATTATTTTATTTGGATAATTTTGATGCTATAAGTAAATAATGAATAAATGGAAAACCAAAACAAAAGTGTTGTCTACATACATTCCTCTTGTGTGGTTTTAAATTTAAATATTATTTTGCCCTTTTATCTTCCTTTATTTTTGCCCTTTTTATTCTCATCATCTTATTATAAATTTGCTAGCCTCTTCCATTCTTTGCTTATTTTTCCTATACAAAAAAAGTTCTCCCCTATCTCTCTCTCTCTCTCTCTCTCTCTCTCAAATTTTGTTTTTCATTTTATGTTGGACTTATTATTATTATTTTTCTTGCATTTCTACCTTAGATTGATGAATATTTGTGTTTTTTAGAATTCTACTTTCGATTGCTTATAATTGAAAAAAGAAATTAATGAAGAATAAAAAATATTTTTAAAAAATTGTCTATAAAAAATGTATTCACAGGTCTTGCTTAATCATTGATGGTAGAAAAGATACAAACTGAATGCTGCCCTTAGGAGGATCTTCAACTTGAGGTTTGTACCCTTATTGTCCTATTATTTTCTTATCATTTTATTCATATGTGTAATAAGATCTGAAAATACTAATTTCATAATTCTCGACAGATATAGTTTCTGTCAAGTTTCAACATTAAACCTCGATAGGAAGGATTCTGTCGAGACATCTGTCGAGCTTTAATGAACAGCACTTCTTTACTTGTTTCTTGGTCAGACTTGCATGGCTTCAATACTAAACTTGAACACTTGTTTCTTGAAGTACTAAACCTATCCTAGATCTTCCCAATTACAAGTAAAGTGCATTTTGTCAAAGGATTAGCTAATTACTTAAATATGTCCCCAACATTCTCCCCCTTTAGCAATTCGTGACGAAACCACAAAAAAAAAAAAAAAAAAAAAAAAAGAATCATGAGATAAGTCTTAAGTTACTAAACTTATAATCACTTGTTGAAATACAAAATAAATCTAACCCTAACACAAGCTCTTGATAAACTTTGCAAGAAGAGAGTTCATGGCATGGTAGACTTTAAAAACCTGTCTTTTTGAAACACTTAAACAAAACTCATCAAGGCATCTTGTGTGAAACAGAAATAAAGGATTGCGTACATAAAGAAACATGTGTATAAAGATAGAAAAGAAACAACACATGGAGAGATAGGTGAAGAAACATACACACACACACACACACACACACACACACACACACACACACATATATATATATATATATATATATTAAAAGATAAGTACAATGTATGTTAATAAATGGTCACAAGACCTATATACATGAGGTAAAAGAGAGAAAAGAAAAAAAACATAAGAACCTCATTACACCCCTCAAAATCTATAAACACTCCCTCTAACAAAAATGTCCTATACTAACTCTCTCTCTAAGTATAAGACTACTCTTAACCTAAAATTACTCTCGCTTTTTGCCATGAATGATAAAGGTAAGTCACTGAGAGGTCGTCATCTCATCATCACTGGAAGAGCTAGCATCCTCATCATCATCACCATCCTCATTTGCCAAAGCCTCTGGAGAAGAAGAAGGAGAAGCGGCGAAAGGACCAAGGCGAGCCTGTCGTTGTGCTATACGACTGACACGGGAGTTCACTTGACACAACTCATCAGTGAGAGTGTCAAGGCAAGCATCCATGCACTGAAGCTGCACCATGACGGCCTCTAGGGTCACATCTCCAGTCGAGGAAGAAGGAGCAGAGGTGGATGGAATAATAGAAGTTGCAGGATCGGTACACTCCACACATGGCCGCTTCGGTCGAAGTTGAGCCTCGCTCCGTCGAACAGAACCGGCGTCGATGACACTGATGGTGGTGTAGGAAGGAGAAACAGGAATGGGGATGGAAAAGTGGCGAAGGATTTGCGTGATAGCCGAAGGAAAGATGAGCTTATCATGAGTTGCCGTATCCTTATAGACATCGAGGATAGAAGTGATGAAGTGAGAGGGGAAGTCAAAAGAAAGATCCTCTAAGAGGGACAAAATAAAATGAGCACGAGGCTCTGTGAAAGAGTTATAGTGAGACAAAGGAGTAAGAGTAAATTTCATCACCATGTTAAGGAACCTCGGACCTTTTACAAAGCCCAAGCATGGGGTGTTTTGCTTCCCACCCCATGAGGAAGGTGTCTCACAAAAATGAGATAGAAACCCATCTCTGGATATAGTATGAAGATGATCATAGTCGAGGTAGTTAGGAGGAGCTACCCATGGAACATGTAGTACCTCGGATATAAGATTCGGGGTAACTACGATATGTCTACCTCGAAATGTCGTAGCAAATCGAGGTACAGAGGTATCGATATGGTGTATATTAGAGTAAAACTCCTGTATAAACACGATGGAACACCTCAAAGGTCTCTCACATTGAGATTCCCAGCCCCGAGCCTGAATGATGGAGGGGAGAGGAGTGTTGAAAAAGTCCAACAGAACAACATGGCACTTCGAATGAACGCCACATTTCTGAAAGTTCTCCAAGAAGTCCTTTCAGGCCTTCTCGTCACGAAACCAAACATGAGGAGGGGGAATGGGATCAGAAGAAGAAGAACCGGAACCTTGAAGAGGATTCTGGCCCAAGGTGGATTTGGGTATTGTGTGCAGTCTATCTATGAGAGAGAGAGAGAGAGAGAGAGAACCATAACCAGAAATAGGAATGAAAGGATATGTATGCATGAAATATGCATGAACATGTGATGTGCAAAATTTAAATTGCATCATGGTTGAAACCCAATTGAAACCTACTAGCATACATTCAACAATAATCAAACACACATCTATAATGCATAAAAACATTGTTAGAATGCAATGAGAATGCTATGCATGAGCATATAGCAACAATTTCACAAAAACCAACCCTAAAATTTCAAGAAAAACTCAAAAACCCCAAAAATTTTGAAAAACCCCAAAACCTAGGTCTAAAATGCATGAATGCATGAAGAGAGAGAAGATTAGAACACTTACGAAGTGTTTGAAGCTTGATCTAGGCCAAAGAACACAAGGGTAAAAGGTTTTAAGTGAGTGAGAATTGTTTGGTGCAAGAGAAAAGATTTTTTGTCGAGAGAGAGAAGTGAGGAATGAAATCTGATTCGCACTCAGGCTATATAAAGAAATCACAGCTTGATGGATTGAGATATCTTTCGAGATCTGTCGAGCACTAATTCTTGATAGAAATGAATCTGTTGAGGTGTTGTCGAGGATCTGTCAATGGAAAAAACACCTCAATGGATCGAGAAGCTGTTGAGAATCTATTGAGAAGAAACCTGGAAACCTTAATGGATCACGATTGCGTTAAGATTTGTCAAGACTAGTAGAAGGAGGGGCTCAATAGAAGGGAATCTATCAAGAAGCTGTCGAGCTTAAAGAAAAGGAGTTTTTCGAAGAAAGGAAAAACACAAAGATATGAATGCAACAAGCAAGCTACACAAACATAGATCCAATCAACATGTTAAGCTCCTAAAATATCTCTCGACATATATGCACAGCATTCAAGATCCAAAATGCACACACACACACACACTAAACATGTCTAACCAATTTTATATTTCAAAAACAAGTTAAGACAGATTAGTGAGCATATATTAACACGTGTTCCTTGTAATGGCCAAATCACATTGTACCTGCACATGTATCAAAAGTAGTAAGGAATTTGTGTATTGTGTGTGTAAACATAGCAGGAGTGCATAAGTGTCTCATATTATGAAAATTTGAGATATGAGAAAATCAAATACACTCACACACAATCATAACTGCTTGATGGGGACTATCACCTTCGAGGTACATCCTATAACTCTCATATCATCTAGAAACATGCTTGCAACCATATTTAAAAGCATTTGGATTCTTTTTGCTTTTGATTTTCTTCGCATATTTTTCTTTTTGAACATAGCATGCATGGGCATATAAGGGAGAGAAAAGAAATATCCAATTATGTAAGCTTAAACATCACAATTTTGCTATACTGAAGCACACAGATGTTATACATGATTGGTGTGCTTTAGTGGTGAGAGAGTTATTTATGCATTTCTCTTGCAATTTTCTTGTCCTTCCCGACAAAAAGAATGATACGAGTGTTAAGTATAGGAGATTACTTAATCGTATTCATCACAAACACGATCCACAAAGCTCACTTGCTTAGTTGGGCATTGAGATGCTCATCTAAGCTATAAAAGATACAAAGTTTAGAAAACTTTGTTTCAATGGCCATCCAAAGTACACAAGTACCAATATACACAAACACACACTTTTTTTTTGTTGTTGTTATTTTTTAGATTTTTCATTTATTTTTTAATTTTTATGCAAAACAAAAAAGAAACAAAAACAAAAAAAAAAAAAAACTGAAAAACAACCAAACAAAAACATAAAGAAACACACAAAGCATAAAACTAAATGCAAATGCATGAGAAAGGAGGAAAAAGAGGAGAGATCACTCCATGGAGATTACACCAATGGTTTGGTGTAGGAATTCAAACCGTTTGCTATCAAGAGTTTTAGTGAACAAATCGGCCTTCTGATCATCAATATGGATGAACTCAAGAGTGAGTGTGCCATCTTTGACAAGCTCTCAAATGAAGTGGTGTCGTATCTCCATATGTTTAGTTCGAGAATATTTAACTGGATTTTTAGAGATGTTAATGGCATTGGTATTGTCACAATAAATGGTAAGATGTTCTTGACGAATACCATAATCAAAGAGGAGTTTTTGCATCCACAGAAGTTGAGTGCAACAGCTATCGGCAGCAATGTATTCAGCCTCAGTAGTGGATAATGAGATTGAATTCTGCTTCTTACTCATCTAGGAGACAAGATTATTAGCCACATAAACGCAAACCCTTGAAGTACTTTTTCTATCATCAGCATTCCCGGCGCAGTCTGCATTAGAATACCCAGCTAAGACATCATTGGTGTCATTGCTATACCACACTTCGAAATCGGCAATGGATTTGACATATTTTATGATTCTTTTTAAAGCAATCTGAATGTTTAAATAGTGTGTAAAACACCAATAAACGTTTAGCCTCCCAATTTGCAAATAACCAACATAAGCTTATAATCAAATAATATATGTGCGGAATATGAATATAAGCTAAACCCAAATAGATAACACACTCTAAACCATAATTAATCACAATCACAACAGTAATATAAAGGTAAAGAGAAAGGGAAGAAAGATGCAAACACAAAGATAACACAACGGTGTGTTATCAAAGAAGAAATCGAAGTACTCGACGTAAAACCTCTCCACTGCCCTCCAAGCGGTCAATAATCCACTAGAGAATGAAGTTGGGATACATGAATAGCAGAAGATCCTCCAAGCCTAATCTACCCAGTGCACCTAAGCCCTCCAAGCTTCTTGCTCCAACAAGGTTACGTCGAACCTTGTCTTCTTTAGCTTACCGAATCCCACAATAGCCCGTTGTATCAACCAAATTGAATTGGTCCCTTCTGAACTACTTTCAAGCACCAAAATACCTTCTCACAAATATGGGTATGGTGAGATAAGGATTTGACTAATTTACCTCTCAAGGATATATCAATGGAGAGGGTGAGGGTAGAGGAATTTGGAGAATCAATGGATGAAGATTGTGGATGAGTCAATCTTGTTTTTCTCTAGGGTTTTTCTCTCAAAATTCTCTCTAGAAGCTCTCTACATTTTGTGGGTATAAGGGTATTTATAGTAGGGTGTATCAAGAATGTGAAGAGTCAGTTACAACCAAACAGGGCATTCTGGCTACTCGAGCTCACGATTGGAACGAGTCCCGAATTTGAGTCAAAAGCTAACTACCTGGCCAAACTGGAAGTTTTGACCTGTAGTGCAACAGCTAGCTGACCCTTTAGCTCCCCTTGCATGCTTCACACGTGTGCCATTCTGGCGACTTACCAGTCCCAAGATCCATTCGCAAGATTTATTCACACTATTTTGCACACTACCCTTATATGAATCCCACCTAAATACAGGGTATCTAATTGCTAAATTACAAAAAAAAAAAAAAAAAAATTTGGCATGGAATAAAACCAACAAAATGATTGAATAAATTCAACCTTACAATCTCCCCCATTGGCTATTCCATGACAAAACCCTAAAACAGACTCTAAACTTAACATGTGAGTTGGGAATAGTTGTGAAAACTCACTCACATCTAACTCTAGAAACTGTGAAGCTCTTGAACCATAAGAACAAGTTTTTCTTAAAAAAAAAAACACAAGATGATCATTGTAAGCAAAAATCTTAAAATGCATATGGAGCAAGCACAATGCGATCAAGCAATAAAGAATTAGAGCAATAAAGCATGGCTTGACCAAATAGGAACAATCACTATAAATAATAATCACAATGAACATTCACACAAGGAATGAACATTCGGACAAAGCAAATTATCATTTGCATGTCCAACACTCAACTGATACAAAAACACAAGGTAATTGCATCAAGGATATAAAATCCAAAAAGGGCACAAGAGTGAAGTACTAAAGAAAATGCATAACATTAACTAAAAGAACTTAGCTACAAAGCAAAGGTAAAAACAAAAAATGCTGAATAGAAACTGAAATAATTAAACCAAAGTTCTAAATAGTAGCACAATGTAAATACCAAGAGTTATAAAAACTATAAAGTTATAAAAAATATAAACACATAAGCTAAAAACAAAACAAGCCAAAAGTATGTGTGTATGTATCAGTATTCTTCTTTTGAGCTCACACAACTCCCCCTTTCAATATGCACACTTCCTATTCTTGTGTTGCTCTCCCCCTTATTGTATGCTATCTCTCCCCTTTTTGGCACGAATAGCTGAAGGCTGTCCTCCAACTTTTGTTGAATAGCATCTAACTATGTCTTAATGGTTGTGAGATGCATTTGAACTTGGTTATTGGTGGAGTAGAGAACCTTTTCAAATCCGAAAATACGCTGATACAAACCCTCAATCAAAGTGCTTAACCTATCAGCTTGAGAGCTAGGTTGTAGAGGCTGAGTGCTAGTTGTCTGCAATCAGGAGTGTGAAGAGGTGTAGTCTTAGTATGCACAGGCGTAGTATGAATGGCTGAGCCATGATTGGAAGAAGTAGCATGAGGGAAAGATTCACTCTTAGGTGCTTTGGAAGAGTGACTTTTGCTTGCTTGAAGAGAAATCATGGATATTAGGCGAAGACGAACCAGTATTTTCCGGTCTTTTGGTGAGCGACCATCTTCAAGAACCATGATCTTCATGAGAAGACTACAAAAGGGAAGACATGTTCGTGCTACCGTTCGTGTTGTTGTTTTCCCTATTGTTTGAAAAATGTGAGCACAAATATCTATCGGAACCTCGGTGATGAGATCACATAGGAACTAAGCTCGTCCAAGATTAATGAATCCGGTGTTAGACAATGGATAAAGGTTGAAGAATATGATCAATGTAAGAGTCTTCAGTTTAGGCGCAAACTTTGCTGTTCTAATGGACGTGCCTTTGGTTGAAATCTCATGATCTGGCCCAAGAATTTTAAGAATATCCTACATTTGAGGAAGTATATCATCATATGGCGTGAGCTCTGCCTTTGCCGGTCGATTAATTCAAAAGACCTTTGCAATGTAGTCTGGGGTGATGATGAATTCCCTTCCTCGTACCCAACATTTCAATTCAACCTCGGTGAATCTAGCATTTAAGTAGAACTCCTTAACTAATTCATCAATTGGGTCCTTGAAGTTCCCAAACAGATTAGCCCAATCTCTTTCTTCAAAAATTCTAGGAATAAAAGTTGTTCCCAGAGTATCAAATTTCACTATTCATTCCACCAGGGTGGGAGCTTCTTTGAAAATACTGGAGAAAGTCTGAGAGTTGAGGGGAGTCCTGAATCTCTCACTGTTTGAGTCATGAGAAGAACATCGGGTTCATTTTGAAACAGGGGATGATGGAACATCAATCACGGGTTCTTTTCCACGAGAGGAATGGTGAGACATTTGCAAGAGGATAGACACACAGAAAAGAACCAAGTGCAAAACACCAGCATATAAACACAAACTTGATTAGATCCAAGTTAGTCCATGAAATAAGCACACGATGATAGTTAGGAAGAAATATCACTCAAGCATGTTGAATGGACCAACTAAGTAGTAATGTGTAGCTAGCCTGTATGAGATGCAAAAACATGGCATTTATGTAGGTATGTGCAACATTGGTGCATGTGGTGTGCATATAAGAAGCATATGCAGGCAAGGCTAAGTACATTGACAACCATGGAGAACTCAGAAACACAAGTAATTGTCTTTGAGACATTTTACTATGAGCATGATATGCACAACACACCATAAATAGGATAATAAGCATCACACTATCAAAAAAAAAAAAAAACCATATAACAAACTCAACAAAATATACCCAACCCATATTCAAATATCATATTTTCAAAACTTCAATGATATCTCAAAATCCAATAATTTAAGGGTTATAAACATGAAATACTTTGAGAAAAATAAAGAACCCATACCTTTTCTTGAAGATTGATAGGAGATGATGAAGAAAAATAAAGGATTTTTGTGAGAACAAAGTGAGTTTGTGAGGGAGAGGAATGGACAAGACAATGAACAGTCACAATGAGTGAGGGAAAACTGAAAAAGTTTTTAAAACTGTCCTGAAAATAACCCTCATTGTGCAAAACATGCGATTTTTGCAATTGGAATGAGTCGCGAACAAGTCTCCAAAGCAAGCCGCCAAAAACCCTTGTGAAAAAATTTTGAAAAATTTGTCTAAGTGTTTTTCGTGACTGGAAGTTCCACCCGTGAGTTAGTCGCGTGGGGAGCTGCAAAACCTTTTGAGTAACCCTCGTGACTGGAGCTTCCACTCACAAACAAGTTACCAAATTGAGTCGCATGAAATCTAAAAACCTAGATATTTGAAAAAAATTCTAAGTCTTTTTCGCGACTTGGGCTTTGACCTACAAGGAGTCATGAAAACCTTCTATGTAAGCTCGCGATTGGGGGCTCACAACTAGCTTGACCAGTGAGGCAAGTCACCATAACAGGGTTGCACAATTTTTGAAAATTTTCAAAATAAAAACACTTTCCAAAAACAACTATGTAAGGTTGAATTTTATCAACCATCTTGTTGGCTTTATTCCGTGCAAAATTTGCTTGTATTTTAGCAATTAGTAACCCTGCATTTAGGAGGGAATCATGTAAGGGTAGTGAGTGAGAGACTGTGAAGAAATGCTCAAGAATGTGCAAGGATGTAGATACTCGCGGCTAGACTCGCAGGTGACTCGCGACTGGCAAGCCGCCAAAGTTGGCACATGTGTGAAGCATGCAAGGGAGCTGAAGAGTCATGCCAGCTATTGCACTACAAGACAAAAGTCCCAAGCTGGCCAGGCCGTTAGCTCGCGACTTGAATTGGAGACTCAGCCTAGTCGCAAGGCCAAGTCGCCAGATCACCCTGTTTGGGAAAAACTGACTCTTCACATTCCTTCTCACCCTACTATATATAGACCCTTATACCCACGAAATGTAGAGAGTTTCCAGAGAGAATTTTGAAAGAGAAATCCTAGATAAAAACAAGATTTATTCATCGACAATCTTCATATAGAGACTCTTCAAATTCCTCTACTCTCTTCCTTTCCATTGTTAAATCCTTGAGAGGTACATTACCAAAACTTTTTCTCACCATACACATATCTGTGAGAAGGTTGTTTGGTGCTTTGGGAAGCAGTTTAGAAGGGACCAATTTCATATTGGTAGATGCTATGGTCAAGTAGCGAAATCCGGTAAGCTAAAGAAGAAATAGGTTCGATGGAACCTCGTTGGAGTAGGAGCTTGGAGGGCTTAGGTACATTGGGTAGACTAGGCTTGGAGGGTCTTCTGTTGTTCATGTTGGGGTTTATGCCCTAAAATCCAATTTATTGGCATGTTATAAATAATTAAGTTGTTTAATTATATGAGACTATATATGAACTAATAGGACATTATCTTAGTCCATGAGATGCATAGTATGGGATTTATGTGAAAAGTCACAGAAAGATATAAATCACAAGTTCTTTGTAAACTCAGAATTTTAGTTCGTAGTCGGTGATGAAATTGGGCATTTCATCTGCGAAGACTATAACATATCAACGAAGATGATTTATCTTGATCATGGAAGTTGAGACTTCTAGTTGATATGTTGATATGTTTTAAGATTTAAAACATATTGAACTGGACCGCTGTGAGATTTATTATTCTCCTAATGACTGTCAAATGAATAATAAATCTCACGACTTCTATTTACATCAACTCTAAATCCTGAGAGAATAATGGACCTGATCATGAGATGTAGGTTGCTTTGATATATCATGAGTGAGATCTATAAATTACGGTCAAAACCTCAGTATGTTGGGCAACCGCATTTAGTGTTGACGGAACATATATTTTCAAGATGGAATTCATAATCTCCTAATAGAGACATAAAATATTCCCTTGAGATAAGTTTAATAGGTTTGGTTATTCAGAGTGTTGGGCCCAACCACTTTAGTAAGGAGTTACTAAAGTATATATATTTATAAAATTTGATTTCATAAATATATATTGAATAACATAAAGGATTAAACCGGGTACTCAAGGATTAAAATGTAGTAATCTTCAAAGTGGCAGTCAATATTCATGACATTGTATTACTATGAATATTTTAATGAAGGGGTTGGATGTACAATAAAGTCTTGGGATATAATTTATAGATAAGGCCTAGAGTGCAACTATATTTATATAGTGGTATTAAATATAGTTAATGGTAACTTTGGACTTGTCAAGAGTTGACAGAAAAGCCCAAGGCCCATTGGAGCTAGTGTCTTATTGGTCCCTTTTGGTCCC
This sequence comes from Quercus agrifolia, assembly GCA_029955455.1. Classification (NCBI taxonomy): domain Eukaryota; kingdom Viridiplantae; phylum Streptophyta; class Magnoliopsida; order Fagales; family Fagaceae; genus Quercus; species Quercus agrifolia. The sequence continues at coordinate 38,283,547 of JARQAD010000007.1, read as the reverse complement.
ATTCCAAGCCACACACTAAAACCCAATTGGGAAGGCCCAAAAGGCTAGCCCAATTAGATAATCAGTTATATATATAAGGAGAGAAACATACAGATTTTCATAAGACTTTTTCATGAGACTTTTCACTAAGTCTTTTCATGAGAGTTCTCATAAGGAATGAAATGTTTTTATGTGAGTGTTGGACACTCTTTATTCTCTCCTTGGAAATTGATTAAGAGACCACACATCTTGGGCATCAAGTGGAATTGGAGTGAAGATTAAAAGTCTTCCCAAGAACTTTTGATCTTTGGTTTTGAATTTCACCGCACCAAGGTACGCATTCTTGTTCTCTAATTCCGAAACTTACGTAGCACATGTTATCATTTTCTAATGAAGTAGATCTGTTTTTTTTTCCGCTGTGCATATCTATTTTTCCAACAGTTTATGTATCCCAACTATATTCTTTAGTGGATTATTTACCGCTTGGAGGGCGGCGGAGAGGTTTTACGCCAAGGGCTTTAGTTTCCTCTTCGATAACACATCGTGTGTTGTCCTTGTGTTTGCATCGCTCTTCCCTTAATCTTTGCCATTTAATTTCTGCTGTGGATGTGATTTTATTTGATTTAGATTGTTTATCAATTATGTATTAAGCTTATGTTCGTATTCTGCACATTAATTGTTTGATATTAAGCTTGAATTGGTAACTTATTAATTGGGGGTCTAAACGTTCATAGTGTTTTATACACTAATTGAACTTTCAAACTAAAACACTCAAAAATCTTTTTGTATTTGATCAACATATAATTGAGCATGTGCAACATATTTAATCAAATACAATCACCCAAATGAATAAGGCATTCATTGAACATAGACTTGTGTGATGTGTGTGGATACCAATAATGAGATAGTCCTTAGTCTAATGTGAAGCTTCAATGATCAATTTAACCAAGTCATACACAATTAGCACAAGGAAAAGTGACCAATCTCAATTATAGAAGTATGCATATATGATCTCCTATAAAACTTGATAACATTATTTTGAAGCTTTTCATTTGGCTCCATGTACAACATAACATTTGATCATTTTGAATCAATACATCTCATTTTGAGATCGATGCCTGAAATTTTTTATATTTCAATTTGATGAACAAGCCTCTGGCTTTTTGGGCATCATACATTTTCATAAAAGTCGCCTTCCCTTTTTCCTAGTCAAATACTGGTATGTGCGACAGCTTTTGTAGCTCATTATCTCTTTTCATTTTGAGATTTACATTTGTTAAGCTTTTTAAGCAAATAAATAAATAAATAAATAAAAGGGTGGGAAGATATATAGGCACAAGTCTATGCAAGTTTCAAGATCAACAAAACCATTGACTAATCATTCATGACAAGTTTGAAGATCTATTTACAATAGTCACATAGATGTCAAGATTTTTCCCATGATGATATGAGTGCACAAAGAACAAGCTATGCTTGTAAATGCACAAAGCCATTAGTACAAAGGTACAAGGCAAAACATGCTTGTAACAATACACAATAATGCTGATTAAACTTTTTGGATTTTCTACTTTTTATGTGTTTTTGGATTTTTGACACAAAAGCAAGTAAAGATTGATAAAAAAAAAAAAATGTAAAAACACTTCAAAGCAAATAGCAAACAAACAAAATAATTTTCAACACTTGCTGGAGAGATAACACAAAGCACACAACCAATCAATGTCACAAAACATAGTAAGTATTAATACATGGACATGTTGTAATGCTTATACATATGTACCCTTCTTCACCTACACGACACTTGCGTTTAGGGTGATATCCCTAGAGGATTGGGTACTATTGTTATGACTTTCAAATCCTCTGGTGAAGCTTGTCAAATAGGTGGTGAATGCATCAATCATCTTCATCACGTCCCACACTCTAGGGTCACCTTCTTGACCTTTTGATTGCTCAGTAGTCCAATTCCCTTTGCCATGTCTTGGTCCTCTCGACCTTTGAGCACTTGAATTATTCGATGCTTGAAGCTTATGACAATTAGGTCTAGTGTGTCCTTGAATTCCACAATGATGATAGAAATGTTGAGTTCTTGGACCTCTTTGTGACTTTAGGAGAGATTTCCCTTTACCCTTAGGTTTGACCACTGATTGGTTAGGAGGCTTAGTCAATAACTTTTGGTCAGTCACATTCCGCTTCTTCTCCACCTTCACTCTTTCAACAATAGTGATTTCCTCCATTGGTTCCTTAGCTTTCACAAACTTCATAGCCTTGGACACTTTGACAGTCAAACTGCTCTCTTTGGTGTATCCCAATCCACTTTTTTCAGAGAAAGGTCTTTGATGAGCAAGCACTTCATCAAGCTTCTTGGAGGAGACCCGCTCTACTTTAGCATTAGCTTGAATCACCTCAAGCTCAAGAAATTTTATCTTTGAGTAGGCTTCAGTCAGCTTTCCCTTTAGCATCTTGACTTCACACTTAGTCTCCTTGTATTGGACTAAAAGACTCTTGTAGTCTTGCTCTGCTCTCTTCATTTTCTTAATGGCTGCTTTTGCCACTTTTACATATTCACTGGTCTTCTCAACAAGGGAATTGTAGGTCTCTTGCAGTCCCATTGTTCTTTCATCTTCCTCATCATCGGATTCCTCTACTATCCCCATTAACTCCAATTCAATGTGCTTACCAAGCTCTTCCACTAGCACACTTAAATCATCCAAAGATTCCACGGAAGCAATGGTCATGAATGCAGAGAAGTTTCCCTATTCATCACAGCTTTCATCTGAATCTAAATTAGAGGAGTCGATGTCACTAAGAGTAGTGGCATACACTTTGCCCTTCCCTCTCAAATAATTGGGACACTCTTTCTTGAGATGTCTATGACCGTTGCATTCATAGCATGTGACTCCTTGAAAGGATTGAGAATCCTTCCCATCTTTCCTCTTGAAATTCCTTTTGTCCTTTCCAAAATTTAGGAATTTTCCCTTTTCAGCAAACATTCCATTCTTCTTGAACTTCAAGAACTTTCGAAAATTCTTCACTAGATATACCACATCTTTCTCGACCTTATCCTCATCCAATGAGTCATGAGCTTCCACCCTTTCATTGATCATCTCTAGAGCAAGGGATTTGCTCTTCCTTTGTGAAGGTAGAGACAACTCATATGTTTGAAGTGAGCCAATTAGTTCTTGAACTTTGATATCATCAAGGTCCTTACTCTCTTCATTTGCAGTAACCTTGCACTGAAGCTCTCCGGCAATGATCGAAGGATCTTCCTTACTATCTTTGAGTCCTCTATCTTTTCACCCAAGTTGAACTTCCCTATAACCACCTCATTTAGCTTGCCATAAAATGAGTCGAATGAGTCGATGTCACTCATCTTCAGCTCCTCGAATCGAGTGGTTAGCATCTGTAACTTGGTGTCTTTGACCTTTTTTGTGCCTTCATTGGTTGTCTCCAATTTTTGCCATGCCTCCTTTGCAATTGTAACGTGAGAAATCCTATGAAACTCATTTGGAGAAACACCATAGAAAATAGCATTTAGTGCCTTACTATTTGCATTAGCTATTGTGACTACTGCCTTATCCCATATGGATTTGGCAGCCTCCAGCCTAGTCCACCCTATATCTACAGCATCTCAAACAGTCTCATCGATTGAACATAGGAATGCCCTCATGCGGACTTTCCAAAATGCATAGTTGCTTCCATCAAAATATGTGGGAGCATTCAAAGATTGAGATCGATCCATCTCAAACAAGGTCAAGGATCGCACTCAGGTAATTAAATCACAGCAAGTGCACCCGTTCTAATACCAATTGAATTTTCAAATAGTGTGTAAAACACTAATGAACGTTTAGACCCCCAATTTACAAATAACCAACACAAGCTTATATTCAAACAATATATGTGCGGAATATGAATATAATCTAAACCCAAACAGGTAACACACTCTAAACCATAATTAATCATAATCACACCAGTAATTAAAAGATAAAGAGAAAGGGAAGAAAGATGCAAACACAAAGATAACACGGTGATGTGTTATCGAAGAGGAAATCGAAGTACTCGGCGTAAAACCTATCCGCCGCCCTCCTAGCGGTCAATAATCCATTAGAGAATGAATTTGGGATACATGAATAGCAAAAGACTCTTCAAGCCTAATCTACCCAGTGCACCTAAGCCCTCCAAGCTTCTTGCTCCAACAGGGTTACGTCGAACCTTGTCTTCTTTAGCTTACTGGATCCCACAATAGCCCATTGCATCAACCAAATTGAATTGGTCCCTTCTAAACTGCTTCCCAAGCACCAAAATACCTTCTCACAAATATGGATATGGTGAGATAAGGATTTGGCAAATGTACCTCTCAAAGATATATCAACGGAGAGGGTGAGAATAGAGCAATTTGGAGAATCAAAGGATGAAGATTGTGGATGGGTCAATCTGGCTAGATTGGAAGTTTTGTTCTTTAGAGCAATAGCTAGCATGACCTTCCAGCTCCCCTTGCATGCTTCACATGTATGCCACTCTAGCGACTTGCCAGTCGCAAGATCTAGTTGCAAGACTCCTTTGAGTTTTACACTTCTAAGATTTCTTCACATTCTTTCACACACTACCCTACATGAATCCCACCTAAATACAGGGTATCTAATTGCTATATTACAAGAAAATTTGGCACAAAATAAAGCCAACAAAATGATTGAATAAATTCAACCTTACACAATCATATGAGACTCTTTAGGGTTTGCCTGATATTAACACACACTCCTACACTGTAACTAATGTCAAGTCTACTAGTAGTAAGGTAAAGGAGGCTGCCTATCATGCTTCTATATAAAGAAGAATCAACACTTTTGCCTAACAAGCCAATAGTGAGTTCAAACTGGGACAAATAGCAAGAATAAGACATAAAGTTAGCAACACATTTATCAACTGTACGCTTTCTTTGTGTAAGTTCATTCATATTTCCCACAATAACTTCAGGAGGGTGATTCAGCTTGATCCTTGAGGAAGGTCCTTCTTCTTCATGAGATTCAGACTCAGGTGATGTAGGAATATCTGTTGATGCTTCTACAACACTTGGAGTACTTGAAGAAGCGGGCTCTTGATCAACTTCTTCTTGAACAACCATAGGCTCTGAAGGAAGAATTTCCTAAGGTATTTCCTCACTACTTTTCTTAGAACCAGAATCTAAAGCTTCATCAATAACAACATTCATGGTTTCCATCACCTTCTTGGTTCTTTTGTTGTACACCTGATAAGCTTTGCTTGTGGAGAAGTATCCCAAAAATATTCCTTCACTACTTCAGGAGTCAAACTTTCCCACATTCTCTCTGTCGTTAAGGATGAAACAAGTACTTCCAAAGATTTTGAAATACTTCATATTCGGCTTTCTTCCCTTCCATAAATCATAGGGAGTCTTCTTTGTTCCAGGTTTGAAATATACCTAATTAACCGTATGACATGCGGTGTTGATTGCTTCTCCCCATAAATTTCTGGCCACATCTTTACTATGTAACGTGGCTCTAGCCATCTCGTTAATGACTCTGTTCTTTCTTTCTACTACACCATTTTGTTGAGGAGTAATAGGAGTAGAGAATTCATGAGATATACCAGATTTAGTGCAAAAAGATTCCATGTATAAGTTCTCAAATTTTTTACCATGATCATTTCAAATTTAATCAATCTTCATGTTCTTCTCATTTTGCAATCTTGTACACAAAGCTTCAATGTGCTCAGGAGCATCTGACTTGGATCTTAGAAGAATGACCCAAGTGTACCTAGTGAAATCATCTACTACAACGATGATGTATCTCTTTCCTCCAAGAGATTCGATTCTAGTTGGACCCATGAGATCTAAATGTAGTAGCTCTAAAGGTTAAGATGTAGTTGATGTCTGAGTGCTTAGATGTTTTGCTTTCTTCTGTTTCCCAAGATGACACAGTCCACACAAAACATTGCTAACCCTATTAAGGTTTGGTATCCCAGCATTGATTCATGCTTAAATACAATTGATAGATGTTTGTAGCTAGCATGTCCCATTCTTTGGTGCCATGGCAAACAAATACTATTGCACACAATATCAGTATCAAGTACCAATCCATAACAGTTATCCAAAGTGTTGACTCCACTTATGAGTTTCTTTCCAAACTCATTCTAAATGAAATACTTCCCTTCTAAGAATAACACCATGAAGTCTTGATCACATATCTGACTTATCCTCAACAAGTTCACTCTTAAACCTTCTACATACAACACATTTGTAATGTCTGGCAGTCTAGGTAGAGAGATGGTTCCCTTCCCTTTTATTTGTGATTTGCTCCCATCACAAAAAAGTGATATTTCCACCTTTCTTAGACTCAAAAACCTTAAAGAGAGAACGGTCTCCAGTCATGTGTCTCGAGCATCCACTGTCAAGGTACCATAAACATGTGTCCATTACCTTAAATGCAGACTTCATCATAAAGCACACTTCATGCTTACTTGACAAATTAGTAGGAATGGTTTTCTCTCTCATCTGCCACTAATGAATAAAACTTTTAAGTTTCACCCTTCTCAGACAAACTGCTTTGCACATCTTCATTTTGAGACAATCTAGTTTCTTCCTTGTCACACTAAGACCTTTTTCAACAATCATCAAGATAGCTTTCAAATAACTAGTATACTTACATTTTCTAAAACACTCAATAAAATAGAGATTAGAAATGCAAGATGTATTTGAAATAAAATATCTCTTCATGCCGCTTGTAGCCATTACAACAGGGGTCAATGGATCACATAGCAAAAATTAAACCTAATCAGAGTGTGCCCGCTCTGATACCACTTGATAGGAAAAAAATTTATTGATCCCTTTGGCAAATTAATTAATTAGTTAGGTCAATTTAACATGCAATAGCGTGGTGGAACAAACAAATCACCAACTAAGTTAAATGCAGTAGAAAATAAAATTGACACAGATGATTTGTTTACGAATAGGGAAAACCACCGAGGCAAAAGCCCACCAGGTGAATTTAAGGTCACCACTCTTGAGAATCCACTATTATCATTCACAACAGGTTACAAGTAAAAGGAATCCCAATACCCAATACCAACCTACAGTTGAACCCTTACCCAAATACCCAATTGGACTTGTATTGTAGCGGCAATCTCTGCGTTCAATGCACGAATCCCAGTAAGTGACTAACCAATGATGCATGGATCCCAGTATGTGACTAACACACCAACTTGAGGAAGATTGTTGGCTACAAAGTTCTCCAGTTCATCAACAATGAAGATTAGGAAGCTCTTTTGTCACAAAACCTTTGGCATAAAGACGTAGTAGCTTTTATAGAGAATAAGATGAACTAGGGCCTCCGGTCACAATATGCATGTATTCTACTCTACAACACCTTGCAGCCCTTGCATCACCCTTGACGACCCTTAAAATAATCCTTATATATGTCTAGGGTAGTGAGAAAAGAAACCCTACACAAATACTCAAGGATATGCATGTAATTAGATCGAGAAATTTTGATTTTGTAATTCTCGATAGATACAGCTTCTATCGAGCTTCAACATTAAATTTCAATAGAAAGGATTCTGTCGAGACATCTGTCAAGTTTTAATGGACAACACTATTTCACTTGTTTCTTGGTCAGACTTTCATGGCTTCAATACTAAACTTGAACACTTGTTTCTTGATGTACTAAACCCATCCTAGATCTACCCAATTATAAGTAAAGTGCGTTTGGTCAAAGGATTAGCCAATTACATAAATATGTCCCTAACAGAACTAAGTCTTCTAGCTGAAAATCCATAGCACCGTGACCATTCCATCAATCAAACCTTAAATTCTTAGCAACAACAACATTCACTCAAGCTATCTATTTCAAAACTAAGACCATACAGTCACTTCAAAACACTATAACAAATATGCTCAACTAATTGAAACCAACAATTCTAATCGGTACAAGTAATCTCTTGACTATGGCCAATTAGATGTTGATATTTGTGACTTAAAAAACGTAGGCTTTTTGACTCTATCAGTTCATATGCTAGATAAATGTAATGCCATAACCATGGGTTAACATAGCAAGATAGTACAGGAGCGGAGCTAGGAATTTTTGTTTGGGGGTCAAGTTGTGGCACTAATATATTTATCAAGACAACCCCCCCGCTCCCCCAAAAACACACACACACACACACACACACTCACATATATATATATAAATATATATATATATACATGTTTTTTTATTATATATACACACTGTTTTATTTGATAAGTTATATATATACACACACCCAACAAAAAAAAAAATGTTTAGTATTTTTAATCAAAATTATGTCTGATAGAGATCTTTCGTAAAATAAAATTCATTTTTACCATTTTCATAGTGAAATTCTTAAAAAGTTTCAATTTCAATACAAATTATCAAATTTTATACTAAAGTAAATAAAAAAATCTGTCAATTAAACTAATGAAATTTTCAAAAACATGAATGATCCAAAACTTTGAGGAATAAGTTAAGCTCCAAACATATTTGAAGTTATTTTGCTCTAACCTATTATATGGCAACTAAAGAGACATTTCATGTGTAGTTTCAGTGACAAGATTTTTTTAATGAGTCAATAACTTGTTAATCGCTACATAACAGGTTGAAAAAGATAGATTCAAACATGTTTGGTGCCAAAATTTATCAAATATTTAACAAATATAAGAGCACATTTTACAATCAAAAGAATTGCAAAAAATTAAGCTATATCACTATAACTATTAGACCAATTATTTTTTTAAGAGTGTCATTGGACAAATTGAAATATTTGGAGGGGCCAACTCTTATTTTTGTATACTAAATTTTGAAAACATTGAAATAATTGTGTATATATATATATTTAAAAAAAATTAAAAATTGGGGGGTGTGGGGGGGATGGCCCCCCACCCTATTACATACCTCGCCTTAGAGTAGTGGGCTTCTTTGACTGATACAAGGTCAACTAGGCTTTACTACCATTTGATATATTGATTTTATGAAGTTGAGCACGTTAGAGGTCTAATGAAGCGCGAGTGCGGGTGTGTAAGTGTGCGAGAAAGGGTTTATTTGATGTTAGAGAATAATAGTAACAATAGTAATGACACGTACCAGCTTCTATCTATCTATGGGTGTTGTGATGTGTATATGTTAATTGATATTTCTGCTTTAAACGTATCTGGTAGTGGGTTATAGAATGAGTCAATGAGATTTTTTAAGTTGGTAGAATCTAGCTTAGGACCTTTAAATCAATATTAGATTTATGAGAGCAAGAGCTTTTAATGATTACTAATTTTTTGTGATATGATCTATTCAAAGTAATATAGCTGCATTTTATTTTTATATGATCTATGATGTTGTTATAGTGTTATGTCATGGTTGTTGGTATTTTGTGGTGTATTTCTATTGAACTATTTTGGTTCAATGTGTCATTGTTATTGGTAGATGTGCTTGTTGTTTAGGGACAACCAGTTGAAATTGAAGAGACTAATACAACTCTTTTGAATCGTTTTGTTGTTCATATTAAGAACATCAAACTCCTTCACAAGGTATGTATATGTACATTGAATTTATTTTGCCTCCCTTTTAGTTCTGTTTTGGCAAGAATGTGTAGCAGAATCAATGATTTTGAGATATATAAGATGAGTTGTAGATTCTGTGATGAATGCAGTATGTTGTCAATAGGCAGGAGACATGAACTCAATACATTCTATATATGTTGGCTGGTATAACTCCATACATGCAATAAATCTATTAGAAGATTGGTGGGACTGACTTTGGGTGACTAGTAGCAAGGAAGCTTTTCTATCAACATATTGAAGATAGCTTTTTAAGATGCTCTACTACAATGTTGACCCGTTCGAGTAGCAAGAATTGTATTGAGATTTCTAATGTTGCTAATTTTCATTTTTAGTTGATTTCATAATATTTTGTCAGATAAACTTCTAATTTTTCATATTTTTACATGACATTATTTTAATATACATATAATTAATTAAATTTAAATCATATTCTATATTCAAACAGTCTATTAGAATTCTCATATTTTCTTTAGATGGTAGAATATATAGATCAATAGACAAATACAATCATAATAAATGCATACTACTAGAATCTATTTCATATACAAACGCAATTATAGTGAATGCTCATTAGTTATCTTAATTATCAATTTTTTTTTATTTAGAAAAAAATAATTATGTCAAAAATTTCAATATATTACATTTACCGACTAGTATATAATAATTGACAAAGATCTCCTAAATAATTAATGTAATAACAATAAATAAAGATAATAACTAAAAAGGTGTGTTTAGACTCCCTTATATAGTATTTTCATTATTTTGCTATTGTAAACTATAGATGAGAATGCTGCCTATACTAAATTTGGAAAATTTTGATAGATGATGATTTTACTAGACTTTTTCCCCCCTACTAACGGGAAGTATTCACTTTCTTTACAAGATAAAATGAACAAATTTCAAGCGGCTAATAGCTTTCCATTTAAAGCTAAGAAGTTAGGATGCTATATGAAAGTAAAATAATCTTATCTTATATAATAACAAACGATAACTAGTTAGTGGAGGAGGAAGCTCAAAAACTAATAATAGTACGGATGTTGAAGTATATACAGGAGAGTTCTTAGCGACCATGCACAAAATTAGTTAATATTAGTAGGGTAGTTTCAATGGTGTTGAGCTCAGGTATTGAAGTATAAATAGCTTCAAACCAAATGGGGTAACCATCATTTCGTACAAAAAATTGGCAATAGAAAGGAAATAAAGGACAGTAAGATGGGAAAGAATTTAAGCATTGCAATAATTTCCTTGCTATTGGTGTTGGCATCCACCAATGCCGAGCAGGTCTTTGATGTTAAATCATATGGAGCAAAGCCAAATACCGATATCACACAGGTATAAATATTTGCACTACAATCAACTATACTTAATTAACATGAAGAGTGTGTTCTAGTTAACTTAACTAATGAAGACTTTTAACTTTGAATAAGAGAACTTAGGTTCAACTTTGTTTACATTAGAAACTAATCAATGTCATAACCAGATGATAACAAATTAACATGCAAAATGATTGTTATATATTAATTTTGAATTTTCATAATGTGTTTAGGCTTTGACAAAAGCTTGGAAAGCTGCATGCGCAATAGCAGGAAGTAAAGTTTTGATTTCAACAGGGGCATACAAACTAGGTTTAGTGACTTTGTTGGGTCCATGCAAAGGTGCTATTGAGTTTAACCTTCAAGGAACCCTACAGGCCCCATCAGATGTTTCCTCCTTCAACGGTAAAGATGGTTGGGTCATTTTTCAACATATCGACGGTCTCACTATGTCAGGTGGTGGAGTTTTTGATGGCAAAGGACAACTAGCATGGGAAAAAAATGATTGTAAGAAGGAAAAAAACTGCAACACACTTCCTATTGTAAGATTTCAATCTTAATTAATTAGCATTTACATTTCCATCATTTTCTACGTAGATATACATAGTCACTACAACTTTACAAACTTTACCCATTATGAAAAAATAATTCAAACATTCATATGTCAAATGATGTTTTACAAATAATTTTCACGTAAGTTTTGTATAGTGATGTGTCACAACTCAAAAAAGAATTAATTTTAAAATTTCAATATGAAAAAGTTTATGGAGTATGGACACAACTTTTTGTGCCACAACACTAACTTGTGCAACTATAAGCGATAGAGAAAAAACAATGGTTAAGTCTGAAAGTGATAGTTCACTAATCACAATCGCACATGTCATATTTTGAAAAAGCTTGTGGTCTATGAAGAATTGTTTATGTAATATAATATTATTGAAGTAGTACCAACCACGTTCATTGACAAATTCGCTTGTAATTTTTTATGTAATAATATTTGCTATAAATTTACTATTTTTCTTATTTTTTTTGTTGTTTTAATGATCACATTTATTTCCAAAAAAAAATTATTTATTTTTATATAATTAAAAGAATCATTAGCATTTTACTAATTAAAAGGTTTTTAAATGAAATTTTTTTTTAAGTGAATGCTTAAATGAGACTTGAGTGCTCATATTTAATGTTTTAACTTATCTAACTTTGAACCATGAATAGAATATAAGGTTCGACTACGTCACAAATTCAATAGTCCAAGACATTACATCGAAGGATAGCAAATTTTTCCACATCAACCTTTTCGAATGCAAGAAGTTGCAATTTCGACATGTTACCATAACCGCACCCGCAGATAGCCCCAACACCGATGGAATCCACATAGGACATTCATCTCAGATCAGCATTACCAATGCCAATATTGGAACAGGAGATGATTGCATCTCCATTAGTGATGGAAACCAAGATGTTTCTGCTAACCAAGTAACTTGTGGACCTGGCCATGGTATCAGCATTGGAAGTCTTGGAAAGAACGAGAATGAACAACCTGTTTTAGGAATCAGAGTTACTGGTGCTACACTTAGCAATACAGATAATGGTGTTAGAATCAAAACATGGCCTTCTTCCAATTCTGGAGTTGCTTCTGATATACATTTCGAGGATATTGTCATGAAAAATGTTGGCAATCCTATCATCATTGATCAAAACTACTGCCCAAACAATCAATGCTCAAACAAGGTTATTACAAACATCACAAATATATACACAAATTTTGATGTTAAAGGAAAAAAAAGTAAAACAAATTACAAATACTAATATCAATTTCTTGGGTGCGTTTCTTTGTTTGTTTGTTTTGTTTCAGTCTCCCTCTAAAGTTAAAATCAGCAATGTTAGCTTTAAGAAAATTAGAGGCACTTCTTCAACAAAGGAAGCTGTGAAGCTTATTTGCAGTAAGAGTGTACCGTGCCAACAAGTGGTGCTTTCTGACATTGATCTTGCATACAAGGGAGGTGGAGGATCTACTACTTCCTCTTGTGCTAACGTCATGCCCGCGGTTTCAGGCAAGCAGAACCCTCCTGCTTGTACCAACAAACTTTAATGAAATGCCTCCCAAGCTGTTGTAACTAATGTAGAATGAAGAAATACTATTTGCAGATAGGTTATAAGGGTCCTACTGTAAATAAAATTCCATTTACTTGTGCCTAGCATGTTCCCCTTTTCTTCATTTAAATGAAATTGGGGAATTTCGCTTAATTATTTTTTGTATTGTTTAAGTTCAGTTGAAATCTGTTATAATCTGCAGTGTTGTTGTAGATAGTATTTGTTTTGTTATTGCAATTGAGATCTTTCTTAATAAAAATCAAAATTGTTACTCAACTCTTACTAAATTCTTTTTATTCTTCCCAAATAAATGCTTGTGTTCATGAAATGTTAAGATTCAACTCATTAGCATGCATGTTTTCTAGGTCCAAGTTAACATGTTCTCAAACTCCTCCAAGACAGTAAGATGTGAAGCTCTTAAAACGGATTCCATATATATTCAAATTTTTGTCTATAAATATTTTTTGTTTTTAATATAAATTTCTATTACAACTTAATTGAAATCACTTTTATTTTTAAAAAATATATAATAAATATTAACAAAAGTGATTAGATCTCTATAACAAAAATTATGGTAGGAAATACAAATTAAGTGCATAAATATTTTAATTAACTTAGTTTTCTTTCTAAAATGAAGAAATTTAGGATGATTAATTTGCATACTCTAACAAATGATTAGTGATGCCTTTCAATTTTGTAACAAAAATTGTAGTCTTGCTAAGGTTGTCATTCCACTGAGAAATGGAAAATAAGAACACGTTAAAAGCATCAATAATATATAGAAAAATATTATTGAAATTAGGACAAAGAAAGTTTGGTAAATTTCAATAATCAAAATCACTAGGGTGTTAGGGTTTGTTGACCAATATTGTTAAGTGTTTACTACTAATCCAATTCAGTACACAATTGGGTAAATATACACAAACTATCCAATTGGAAGATTTAGAAATAAGTTTTATTAATAAAACTCTCTTTGGTTGATTATACTCATCTATTGTTCGAACAATTTAGTCTAGAAAATAACTGTGATAGAAAAACTCAAAAACAACGCATACCCAAAGGCTATGGCAAAAGTAATATCTAACAAGATGATCACATTTTGAAGGAGAGATTATAAAACCCTATTCTAACAATAAGAATATTCAAGGATAGACTTATGAAAGAATTTGGAATTAAACATCAATCTAACAAAACAATTATAAAAAGAGAACAATTGATTTCAATAACCAAAACATGAAAAATATGCTTGGATTGATAAGTGGACAATTTATAGCATTGGGGATTCACCTTTAACCCTAGCTTAGGTTCTTAAGTTTATATAAAAAATAAAAAATTGATAAAAATTGATAAAAATAAGGTTTCCTAGCAGCAAAAAACGTGGCTGCTCTTGTATCCTTTTAATATGTATAACATTCAAAACCCTATAACACATGCTCCACAAAAAGGAAAATAGAAAAAAAGTCAATTCTCGTTTTTCAACAATGGGTCAACTTCCAAGTAGGTTTTGGCCTTAAAATGGCTGATTCTGAAGTTTTGATAAACTAAAAATTTTTATATCTTCAAGTTCTATTTCCATGGTTGCAAGAATCAAGTCAATCCAACATTGGAGTAAAAAGATATGATGAAAAAACCAAAACTAGTCAGAATTTTTCTTTGACTGGATTTTTCCAACAATAGCTCAAACAAATTTCTCTTTCTTTTTATGCTTCCACAAATCTTTGACTCATTAAATTCTTCAAAAGACAATTCTCAATTGAGTTTCACCTTTGGATTTTCTTGGCTTTAGAGAAAATTTGCAAATTCTCGTATTTGCACATAAGTGTGGAAATAAACACAAAATAGAAGTGATAATTCCTACCAAAATTTGGATAATTATTGTATTTGGATAATTTTGGTGCTATAACTAAATAATGAATCAATGGAAAAAAAAAAAAAAAAAGTGTTGTCTACATACATTCCTCTTTTGCGGTTTTAAATTTAAATATTATTTTTCTCTTTTATCCTCCTTTATTTTGGCGCTTTTTATTCTCATCCTCATATTATAAATTTTCCAGTCTCTTCCATTCTATGCATATTTTTCCAATACAAAAAAAAGCTCTCTCTCTCTCTCTCTCTCTCTCTCTCTCTCTTTCAATTTTTTTTTTAATTTATGTTGGATTTATTATTATTATTTTTCTTGCATTTCTACCTTAGATTGACGAATATTTTTATTTTTTTAGAATTCTACTTATTGTTAGGTTCTAAGGATATTTTTAGAATTCTACTTTTTAAAAATGTTTATTGTAAAGTTGGAATCGAGTAATTGTAGAAAACTACTATTCACTTTTTGCAAGGCTCGATCGATCGAAAATTAGACTCAATCGATCAAAGCTCGTGCAGATTGTTTTTTTGCAGATTTTTCCAACTCAGCCCAAGCCCATATGGCGTGTAGGGTTTTATGTTTTGCCTTAAGTATAAAAGGATAAACCCTAGCCACATTTTATTGTTGTTGTTTATGTTGTATGTATGAATCTCTTGTGAGATCTAGAGGTGTTTGCCTTCATGCATACATAGGGTTATCAAGATCAAGATTGATGTCGAGAACTTGGTGATCGTTTCAGTTGCTGCATAAAGAGCTTAAAGAAAAAAACAAGTAGGAGTACTTGCGGTTGCTGTGAATCCAAGAAAGAACTAGTCCATGGACTCGGAGCTATCACTTGGTCGTGGTAGTAAGTTTTCTACTCGAGGTATCAATAGGATGTTAGTGGTCTAAGTCTCTATTGTAAAACTTCAATTCTTTCATAGTGGATCTATTTTACCTTGAGGATATCTAGGTTAAATCCTCCTCAGGTTTTTTACCAGTTTGGTTTTCCTGGGTTGTCATATCGTTGTGTTCTTTATTTTCCACACTGTTTCAATGATATGATTTACCTGTGTTAACCTAGATCTGTATAATTTACCTAAGTTAATCAATTGGCTAAATAACTAGGTTAATCTGTTTGCGTGTAAGGGGTTTAAAAACGTACAAGTGGTATCAGAGCGGGTTAGCTTTAGTATTTAGATCCTTAGATCTAAAAGTTGATCCTTGACCCCTGTTGT
Organism: Quercus agrifolia; assembly: GCA_029955455.1. Lineage (NCBI taxonomy): Eukaryota > Viridiplantae > Streptophyta > Magnoliopsida > Fagales > Fagaceae > Quercus > Quercus agrifolia. The sequence continues at coordinate 38,267,506 of JARQAD010000007.1, read as the reverse complement.
CATGGATTCTTGGAAGTACTTATTGCTAAAGTTCCATCTTGTCTACTTTTGGTTTTTGTCTTTTGTTGCTTTTGTAAAGTCTTCCTTTGAGTATCTTGGTATAATCACATGTGATAATAACTGTGTGCTACACTACTTTAACCACCTTAAAGGCATGTGATTCTTGTCTTTAGTATTTGGATAGTGGTTGTTCCAGGCATATGACAAGAAATAAAGCTTTGTTCAAGACACTCTTTGAAGGAAAGATTGGGACAGTCACGTTCAGAGATGGAAGCAAATATGTGATCAAAGGCATTGGAATTGTGGACATTCCAAGGTTGTTGATTTTTGAGGATGTCTGGTATGTTGATGGGCTGAAGGCTAACTTACTTAGTATCAGTCAGATTTGTGACAATGGATTGAATGTTCTCTTCACCAAGTATGAATGTGAGATACTTGATGGAGGAGGTGACTGTATGTGTATTGGTGTGAGGACAGCTGACAACTGTCATGGTATAACACCAACTATAAGCAACATGTGTTTCAATGCAAAGATCAACCAAGTAGACTTATGGCATCAATGGTTGGGACATGCAAGTCACAAGCAAGTAGAGAAGATTTCCAAGTGTGATGCAGTTATTGGTTTGCCCAAGTTTGAAAAGATAGAAAAGTGCATATGTGGACCATGTCAGATGGGTAAACAAATGAAGTCCAAACATCTGTTTGTAACTGGAGTTCAAACATCAAGACCTCTAGAGTTATTGCACATTGATCTCATGGGTCCTGCTAGAGTTCAGAGTTTAGGTGGAAAGAGGTAAATTCTAGTTGTTATGGATGATTTTACTAGATATACTTGGGTTGTGCTTTTGAGAGATAAAGCTGAGGCTCCTGAAAATATGATACACGTGCAAGAAATTGCAAGTTGAGAAAGGTACTGTGATAGCCAGAATTAAAAGTGATCATGGAAGAGTATTTGAAAACACAAAGCTAGCTACCTTCTGCAATGATCAAGGCACACATCAAGAGTTCTCTTCACCCAAGACACCACAACAGAATGGAATAGTGGAACGGAAGAAATGGTTGTTCAAGAGATGGCTTGTGTCATGCTACACAACAAAAAGGTGCCCAAGTCCTTTTAGGGAGAAGTAGTTAACACTGCTGTCCATACACTTAACCGGGTGTATTTTAGACTTGATTCCATGAAAACTCCTTATGAACTCTGGAGAGGAAAAAAGCCTGTTGTCAAATACTTCCGAATATTTGGCAGTGACTGTTATATTCTGCGTGATAGGGAGAACCTAGAAAAGCTTGATGCAAAGAGTGATAGGGGATACTTTCTAGGATACTCTTCCATTAGTAAAGCATACAGAGTATACAATTTGAGAACTAAAACTGTGAGTCATCAAAAGTGGTGATCAATGATGAATTATGTTCAGAAACTTATTTAGAAAACACTCTTCCGATTCAAGAAAAGACTGTGGAAGTTGATGATCCTATTCCTGATGATTATATTAGGAAGCATAGTGATGAAGAGCTACTGTTGTTGAATGATGTTGTTTTAGTACCATCAATTTTAGAACCATCTACACCGGCTCATTAAACTCAACAATAACAAAGTGAGCCTAGTCCTTCATTAGAACAAAAAGGTACTTCCACATCTTTGGTCAAAGGTCCATCTTATAGAGTGAAGTTAAATCACCCGGTCACAAACATATTGGGTAGTTTGAATGACAACATGAGATTAAGATCCAAAGCCTTGAATGTAATTACACACTCATGTTATCTATCCCAATTTGAATCGAAAAAGGTGGATGAAGCACTTCAAGATGCTGATTGGGTTAATTCTATGCATGAAGAACTTCATCAATTTGTTCAGAATGATGTGTGGGAATTAGTTCCAAGACCAAAGGGAGTAAATGTGATTGGAACTAAGTGGATTTTCAAGATCAAGTCAGATGAACATGGTACTATTATTTGAAACAAATCAAGACTTGTTGCTCAAGGAATCATACAAATGGAAGGGATTGATTTTGATGAGACTTTTGCACCAATAGCAAGACTGGAATGCATTAGGATACTTTTGGCCATAGCAAGTCATTTGAATTTCAAGTTGTATCAAATGGATGTCAAGAGTGCTGTCTTAAGTGGGATGTTGCAAGAAGAGGTGTATGTTGAACAACCAAAGGGTTTTGTTGATCCTCACAGATCGGATGATATCTACAAGTTGAAGAGAGCCCTCTATGGTTTGAAACAAGCTCCCAAGGCATGGTATGATCTACTAACCGCATATCTCATTGAGCATGGATTCAAAAGAGGATTTGTAGATACTACACTCTTCATACGAAAGGATAAAAATTATTTTGTAGTAGCTCAAATTTATGTTGATGATATTGTTTTTGGTGCTACTAATGATTCTCTTACTCAATCCTTTGCAAATGAAATGAAGAAGATGTTTGAAATGAGTATGGTTGGTGAACTAACTTATTTCTTGGTATTACAAGTAAAACAAATGGATTCTGGAATTTACATCAACCAAGCAAAGTATGCTAGAAATCTTGTCAAGAGATTTGGACTTGAAAAGGCTGCACATGCTGACACATCAATGGCTGCTAATGCAAAGCTAACCAATGATCCTTTAGGTGAGTCTATTGATGTCACATTATATAGAAGCATGATTGGTTGTCTTTTGTATTTAACTGCAAGTCGTCTTGATATTGCTTTCAGTGTTGGTATATGCTCTAGATTTCAATCTAATTCTAAGGTTTCACATTTGAATGATGTTAAAAGAATCATAAAATATGTTAATGGAACTTATGATTATGGACTGTTCTATAGCAAAGAGTCAAATTTTTCTCTTACTGGATTTTCTAATTTAGATTGGGCCGACAATGTTGATGATAGAAAAAGCACCACTGGTGGGTGTTTTTATGTAGGAGCCAATCTTGTTACTTGGATGAGTAAAAAGTAAAATTTTGTCTCTCTATCTACTGCAGAAGCAGAATATATTGCTACTAGAATTTGTTGTTCACAGCTTCTTTAGATGAAAAAGCTTTTGAGTGATTATGGGATATCACAAGACACCATGGTTGTTTATTGTGATAATTCTAGTACTATTGATATCTCTAAGAACCCTGTTCAACACTCTAAGACTAACCACATAGAGATTAGATATCACTTTATTAGGGATCTAGTTGAAAGAAAGAATGTGACTTTTGAATATACCCCTACTGAACGTCAGAATGCTGACATCTTCACCAAACCTCTTTATAGAAGTAAGCTTGAGACACTTCGTCAAGTAATTGGTGTGATTCTGTGTCCCTAATCATCTTTGGCTTTCATGGTCCTTGTGCTTCATCTCTCTATTCTTTATGACCATTCCTCTTTGTTGCTTTGCTTTCTTTGTTTTCTTCTAGGATTTGCATTGCGTAACATTCATGCATTCCATACTAGGTTGTTTTTGTTTTTCTTTTTTATAATATATATATGAAAAAAAAAAAAAAAAAAAGAGGAAAAGGCAAGAAAAATGTGTTTTTGCATTATTTTTCTCGGATTTGAAATCAAGATTGGCCATATTATTTTTACATAACATGTTTATGTACCTTATTTAGCTTGGATGAGCTTATTTTATTGCACTTTACTAGTTTGAGCTTTGTAGTGCATGTTGTGTGGGAGTTGTTTATAATTTTTGATCACATGATCTTGATCTTGAAGTCACATGCCTTTGATTGTTAGACTTGAACTTAATGAGAAAGGCATAAATAGCCATCTCACCACTGTTTACTAGCCAATCATGAACACCTTAGTGCATATCATAAAATTTTGTGTTCGAAAAAGTGTAGCAATTGTACAAAAAGAACATAAGGTGTAGCCTCAGATTAAATGCTAAAATTGGTGTGTACATTATTGAGCTATAATTACTTCACAATCAAATAAAATTGGTGTGTATATTATGAGGCAAATCAAGAAACTTACATGATTGCAAGATTATATTCTAGGAGATGTGAGAGTTATATGATATACCTCTTTAGGCGATAGTTTCTTTCAAATTTATGTGATGAATTTTGTAGAAATTGTGATTGATCACTATTTACTTATCACCTCACATGTATCTTGAGCTTTTGCTAGTTGCACACACTCGGTACATAATATTGTGTGTGATCTTGTTGTGGCCATCCAAGATTATAAGTTCCTTGATTTTAATGCAAAATGTGTTTAAAGTTTGAGATTTGAGGAAAAATTGATTGAAAATATTGTTTTTGGAAGATCTGGGTTAAATTCAAGGATTTTTTAAAAACTTTTCAACTCATTCTCATGTGTTTTATTCATAAAACATTATGCTTTGAGGAGTTTTTGCATTAAAATGCTCTGTTTTTCAAAATTTTGATTTTTCCAGATTTTCAATTGATCGAACTTGTTGCTTGACCGATTGAAATTGCGATTAAAAATTTGGTTTGAATCTGCCTGGCTCGATCGCTACTCAATCGATGCTGGATCGATCGAATGTGATTTTTGAATGATCGAACGTATTTTTCGACCGATCGAAAATCGTTCAGAGAGTTTTTTAAGAACATAAGCTTTTCATGTGTTCTTCATTATTTCAAAACTTTTCAAAAAGCTTTTTGGCTCTCTCTCTTTGATCAATCCAACTCAAGCAAATTTTTGTCATTTTCCCTCAATTTTTTCTCAAGGTTTTTCTTGTCTAGCACCAATAAGACCTTTTTACCCTTATTTGGGGTTTTTTATTTTTGAGATGTTTTTTGTCCAAATTGATCAATGGGTTTTTGTTCTAAGATGATGTAAACAGGTTCTTCATGGTTTAATTTGATCAGTTTGATGAATTGGGAAGATTTTGAAATTCTAGGGCTTGAATCAACCCAAATTGAGGATTTTGTTTAATTAAGCCTAATCTCGTGAAACTGGCTTGTGTTATTGATTTGTTTTGTCATTATATACTATTATCTAACTTGTGTAATGATAAATTGATCAATTTTTTGGTTTTTTTGAAAGTGGGTTTTCATAATTTGGGGGTTTTGTTATAAACTCTATGTCTAGGCCAATCTGTGTTTTTAAAGTTTAATTGAGCTATTCTCAATGCATTAGAGCAAGCATCATGTGTTAATATTGTTCATGCATCATATAGATTGTTCTTTTTTATTTTCTTGTGCTTTAGCCATGTCTGATGTAGTCTGCCCTTGTTTTTTTTTTTCTTTTTTTCTTTTGTCTCTTTTTTGTCTACCCTTTCCAATCCTTAGCATCATGGTTAGGAAGACTAGAGCCCATAGGACATTCACCTCCTCTTCTACTCCAGCTTTTGATAGTGAGAGGTTTCTCAAGAGACATATGAGAAGTTAAACATTATTAGATTTGTGTGGGCTAAGAGAAAAGTTGTTTTAGATGAGCTTGACCCGGAAATTAGGAGAAATTTTGAGCATAGGGGCTGGTTGCCTTTGATGGATATAGACCATCCTCCTCCAGCTACCTTGATTAGAGAGTTCTACTCAAACCTTTCTATCCACTCTAATGATTCCAACACTTAGTTTGTGAATAGTTGGATACGAGGTAAAGAGTATGTCATTACTCTTTCAGTAGTGGCCTCTGCTCTTGGGGTGCCTAAGGTATAACAGCCTATGTACCCTTATGATGAGTCACCTCCACTTGATGACATTATGTCATATCTGACTGGTACTGCCATTCAGTGGGGTACTGATCCTCTAATCACTTCTCATGAGTTGACCGAGATTCATTACTTGTTTTCCTGGATTTCTTGCCATTCTATCTAGCCCATCTCTCACTTGCACACCATTCCCATCAAGAGATGTGCATTTTTGTATGCCCTTGTCACTAATACTCCTATGAGTTTTCCTCATCTTTTCATTTGATCCTTGGTTGAGGTTCGTAGGAGTAGTTCTTACGCTAATGCTCTTTTCTTCCTGATTTTTATTCATTGAATTTTATTGCATTTAGGTTTACAGGAGTTTCCTACTTCTGAGCCTGTACACATTATAGCTCCTATAGTTGCCACCTTGCTTAGCTAGAGAACTGCTCAGATGCGGGCTAGCTCTAAACGCCCTAGAGTTGAGTCTTTTTTGGGTGTTGCACCTCCTCCTCCTCCTTCTTTAGGTGACCCGACTGCTGAAAAGTATGTTGATCTGACTACTACTGCAGCTCATCCACCTTCTACTTTAGATGATTCTAGCATTCGTCGTATGTTGAACACTGTCATGACCATTCAAGTGGGAGTACATATGGATGGAGATAGGGGGAGATTTTTTTTGTTTTGGAACTTTAGATTGTATCTAGGTGCTTCACATTGTACTTGTTTTTTTTGGCTCATGATGTATTTATTTTGATGTCTTTATTTTTTTATGAGTTGTATATGATAGGGGGAAACATTATGTTCTTATTTCTGTTTCTTGTTTCACATTGTGCTACATTGACTATTGATTTATAGTTATGAGGTTATTCATGATATATGTCTTTTATTTTATTTTATGTTATGTGAAATCAAGAATTTATTTTGTTTTACTTTTATTTTCCACACATGGGTTTATGTGTTTGTTAAGTGTTTCAGGAATATATAGGTTGATTCAGTCGTGCTGCTATCTATACTTGCAACTGATAGATGGTAGTTAGGTTGAATTGTTTTTGGTTGGGCAATTATATTGTAATGGGCTATTTTTGTAACCTTGAGCATTTTGTTTTATTATGTGTTTTGTCATGGATTGCCAAAAGGGGAGTTTGTTAGGTTCTAAGGATTTAGGATTTAAATGTATTAGAACTTCAACGTGTAATGTTGGCAAACCATGATCAAAACTTAGAGTCTAGAATTAGGCTATTCAAAGAATGTTTATTATAAAGTTGGAATTGAGTAATTGCTGAAAATTATTGTTCACTTTTTGCAAGGCTCGATCGATCAAAAATTAGACTCGATTGATCGAAACTAGTGCAGATTGTTTTTTTTTTGTGTAGATTTTTCCAACTCAGCCCAAGCCCATATGACATGTAGGGTTTTATGTTTTGCCTTAAGTATAAAAGGAAAAACCCTAGCCATGTTTTATTGTTGTTGTTTATGCTATATGTATGAATCTCTTGTGAGATCTAGAGATGTTTCCCTTCATACATACTTAGGGTTATCAAGATCAAGATTGATGTCCAAAACTTGGTGATCGTTTCATTTGCTGCATAAAGAGATTAAAGAAAAACACAAGTAGGAGTACTTGTAGTTGCTGTGAATCCAAGAAAGAAGTAGTCTGTGGACTTGAAGCTGTCACGTGGTCGTGGTAGTAAGTTTTCTACTCGAGGTAGTAATAGGATGTTAGTGGTCTAAGTTGCTATTGTAAAACCTCAATTCTTTCATAGTGGATCTGTTTTACCTTGAGGATAGCTAGGTTAAATCCTCCCCAGGTTTTTTACCAGTTTGGTTTTCCCAGGTTATCATATCGTTGTGTTCTTTATTTTCCGCACTGTTTCAATGATATGATTTATCTGTGTTAACCTAGATCTGTATAATTTACCTAAGTTAATCACTTGGCTAAATAACTAAGTTAATCTGTTTGTGTGTAAGGAGCCTAAAAACGTACACTTTTAATTGCTTATAATTGAAAAATGAAATTAATGAAGAATAAAAAATATTTAAAAAAAATTGTCTATAAAAAATGTATTCACAGGTCTTGCTTAATCATTGATTGTAGAAAAGAAACAGCCTAAACACTACCCATAGAAGGATCTCCAACTAGAGGTTTGTACCCTCATTGTCCTATTATTTTTTTATCATTTTATTCATATGTGTAATCAGATCTGGAAATTCTGATTTAGTAATTCTCGATTTTTTTATCATTTTATTCATATGTGTAATTAGATCTAGAAATTCTGATTTCGTAATTCTCGACAGATATAGTTTCTGTCGAGCTTCTATCGAGGTTCAACATTAAACCAAAATAGAAAGGATTCTATCGAGACATTTGTCAAGCTATAATGAACAACACTTTTTCACTTGTTTCTTGGTCAGACTTGCATGGCTTCAATACTAAACTTGAACACTTGTTTCTTGAAGTACTAAACCCATCCTAAATCTAACCAATTACAAGTAAAGTGCATTTTTTCAAAGGATTAGGCAATTACATAAATATGTCCCTAACAATCTCCCCCTTTGGCAATTTTTGACAAAACCACAATAAACAAATAAATCATGAGATAAGTCTTAAATCACTAAACTCATAATCACTTGTTGAAATACAAAATAAATCTAACCCTAACACAAGTTATTGATAAACTTTGTAAGAAGAGAGTTCATGGCACGGTAGACTTTAACAACCCGTCTTTCCGAAACACTTAAACAAAACTCATCAAGGCATTTTGTGTGAAACAGAAATAAAGGATTGGGTACATAAAGAAACATGTGTATAAAGATAGAAAAGAAACAACACATGGAGAGATAGGTGAAGAAACATACATATGTGTGTGTATATATATATATATATATATATTAAAATATAAGTACAATGTATGTCAATAAATGGTCACAAGACCAATAAAAATGAGGTAAAAGAAAGAAAAAAAAAAAAAAACATAAGAACCTCACTACATCCCTCAAAATCTATAAACACTCCCTCTAACAAAAATGTCCTATATTAACTCTCCCTCTAAGTACAAGACTACTCTCAACCAAAACTACTCTCGCTTTCTGTCACGAATGGCAAAGGGTAAGTCACTGAGAGGTTGTCATCTCATCATCACTGGAAGAGCTAGCATCCTCATCATCATCACCATCATCACCATCCTCATTTGTCGAAGCCTCTGAAGAAGGAGAAGAAGAAGCGGTGAAACGACCAAGGCGAGCCTGTCGTCGTGCTATACAACTGACACAGGTGTTCACTTGACATAACTCATCAGTGAGAGTGTCAAGGCAAGAATCCATGTGCTGAAGTTGTGCCATGATGGCCTCCAGGGTCACATCACTAGTCAAGGAAGAAGAAGCAGAGGTGGATGGAACATCATAAGCAGTAGAATGGGTAGACTCCACACATGGCTCCTTCGATTGAAGCTAAGCCTCGCTCTGTCGAACAGAACTAGCGTCAATTACACCCATGGTGGTGTAGTAAGGAGAAATAGGAATGGGGATGGAAAAATGGTGAAGGATCCGCGTGATAACCGAAGGATAGATGAGCTTATCACGGGTTGTCGTATCCTGATAGACATCGAGGATCGAAGTGATGAAGTGAGAAGGGAAGTCAAAAGAAAGATCCTCTAAGAGGGACAAAAGAAAATGAGAACAAGGCTGTGTGACAGAATTATAGTGAGACAAAGGAGTAAGAGTAAATGTCATCACCATGTTAAGGAAACTCGGACCTTTTGCAAAGCTCGAGCATAGGGTGTTTTGCTTCCCACCCCATGAGGAAGGTGTCTCACAAAAATGAGACAGAAGCTCGTCTTTGGACATAGTCTAAAGACGATCACAGTCGAGGTAGTTAGGAAGCGCTACTTGCGGAACATGTAGTACTTGGGATATAAGATCCAGGGTACAGAGGTATCAATACGGTGTATATTAGAGTAAAACTCCTGTATAAACACGATGGAACACCTCAAGGGTCTCTCACATAGAGATTCCCAGCCCCGAGTTCGAATGACGACGGGGAAAGGAGTGTCGGAAAGTTTGACAGAACAACATGGCACTCCGAATGAATGCCACGTTTCTGAAAGTTCTCCAAGAAGTCCTTTCGAGCCTTCTTATCACGGAACCAAACGTGAGGAGGGGGAATGAGATTAGAAGAAGAAGTAGAACCAGAACCTTGAAAAGGATTCTAGCCCGAGGTGGCTTTACACGCTTTAGGTGCCATTTGTAGTCTATCCGAGAGAGAGAGAGAGAGAGAGAGAGAGAGACAATCATAACCAGAAATAGGAACAAAAGGATACGTATGCGTGAAATATGCATGAACATGTGATGTGCAAAATTTAAATTGCATCATGGGTGAAACCCAATCGAAACCTACCAGCACACATTTAACAATAATCAAACACATATCTATAATGCATGAAACATTGTTAGAATGCAATGAGAATGCTATGCATGAGCATATAGCAACAATTTCACAAAACCCAACCCAAGAAAACCCCAAAATTTTTGAAAAACCCCAAAACCTAGGTCTAAATTGCATGAATGCATGAAAAGAGATAAGATTAGAACACTTACCAAGTGTTTGAAGCTTGATCTAGGCCAAAGAACACAAGGGTAAAAGGTTTTGAGTGAGTGAGAAGTGTTTGGCGCAAAAGAAAAGATTTTTTGTCGAGAAAGAGAAGTGAGAAATGAAATCTGATTCGCACTCAGACTATATAAAGAAATAGCAACTCGATGGATCGAGATATCTGTCGAGCACTAAATTTTGAAAGAAATGAATCTATTGAGGTGTTGTCGAGGATCTTTCGACGGAAAAAACACCTCGATGGATTGAGAAGCTGTCAAGAATCTATCGGCTAGACAGAAAGTTGCTTGATGGATAGAAGAAGCTGTCGAGAATCTATCAAGAAGAAAACTAGAAACCTCAATGGATTGAGATTGCGTTAAGATTTGTCGAGACTAGAAGAAAGAGGGGCTCGATAGAAGGGAATCTATCGAGAAGCTATCGAGCTTGAGGAAAAGGAGTTTTTTGAAGAAGGGAAAAACACAAAAAGATGAATGCAACAAGCAAGCTACACAAACATAGATCCAATCAACATGTTAAGCTCTCAAAACATCTCTCAACATATATGCAAAGCATTCAAGATCCAACACACACACACACACACACACACACACACACACACACACTAAACAAGTCTAACCAATTTTATATTTCAAAAATAAGTTAAGATAGTTTAGTAAGCGTATATTAACACCGCATATATTAACACATGTGTTCCTTGTGATAGCCAAATCACATTATACCTGCACATGTATCAAAAGTAGTAAAGAATTTGCGTGTTATGTGTGAAAACATAGCAAGAGTGCATAAGTGTCTCATATTATGACAATTTGAGATTCAAGAAAATCAAATCCACTTACACACAACCATAACTGCTTGATGGGGACTATCACCTTCGAAGTACATCCTATAACTCCCACATCTCCTAGAAACAGGCTTGCAACCATATTTAAAAGCATTTTGATTCTTTTTGCTTTTTGAATTTCTTTGTATATTTTTCTTTTTGAGCATAGCATGCATGGGCACATAAGGGAGAGAAAAGAAATACCCAATTATGTAAGCTTAAACATCACAATTTTGCTATGCTGAAGCATACAAATGTTATACATGATTGGCGGGCTTTAGTGGTGAGAGGGTTATTTATGCATTTCTCTTACAATTTTCTAGTCCTTCCCATCAAAAAGAGCGATACGAGTGTTAAGTATAGGAGATTACTTAATCATACTCATCACAAACATGAGCCATAAAGCTCACTTGCTTAGTTATGCGTTGAGATGCTCATCTAAGCTGCATGAGATATAAAGTTTAGAAAACTTTGTTTCAATGGCCATCCAAGGTACAATAACTACCAATGTACACACACACACTTTTTTTTTTGTGGTTATTTTTTATATTTTTCATTTTTTTTTTAAGAAAAAAAATCTGAAAAACAACCAAACAAAAACATAAAGAAACACACAAAGCATAAAACTAGATGCAAATGAATGAGAAAGGAGGAGAAAGAGGAGAGATCACTCCATGGAGATTACACCAATGGTTTGGCGTAGGAATTCAAACTGTTTGCTATCAAGAGGTTTAGTGAACAAATCGGCCTTCTGATCATCAGTATGGATGAACTCAAGAGTGAGTCTGCCATCTTCGACAAGCTCCCGAATGAAGTGGTGTCATATCTCCATATGTTTTGTTCGAGAATGTTGAACAGGATTTTTAGAGATGTTAATGGCATTGGTATTGTCACAATAAATGGTAAGATGTTCTTGATGAATACTATAATCAAAGAGGAGTTTTTGCATCCACAGAAGTTGGGTGCAATAGCTACCGACAGCAATGTATTCAGCCTCAACAATGGATAATGAGATGGAATTCAGCTTTGTACTCATCCAGGAGACAAGATTATTACCCACATAAAAGCAAACCCCTGAAGTACTTTTTCTATCATTAGCATTCCTAGCCCAATTTGCATCAGAATACCCAGCTAAGACATCATTGGTGTCCTTGCTATACCACACTCCGAAATCGGCAGTGGATTTGACATATTTTATGATTCTTTTTAAAGTAATCATATGAGACTCTTTAGGGTTTGCTTGATACTAGCACACACTCCTACACTGTAACTAATGTCAAGTCTACTAGCAGTAAGGTAAAGGAGACTGCCTATCATGCTTCTATATAAAGAAGAATCAACACTTTTGCCCAACAAGTCAATAGTGAGTTTAACATTAGGGCTCATTGGGGTTCTAACAGGACTAGCAAAATCCAAACCAAACTTTTTCACAAGATTTTTGGCATATTTAGATTGAAATATGAATATACCTGAGTCTTACTAATGAATCTACAACCCAATGAAGTAATTCAACTCTCCAATCATGCTCATCTCAAACTCGGCCTACATATGCTTCAAAAAATCATGAGCAAGTTCATCCTTTGTAGACTCAAAGATGATATCATCAACATAGACTTAAGCAACTATCAACTTGCCCTTCTCCCTTTTTATAAAAAGAGTTTGATCAGCTTGTCCTCTTGTAAAACCATGTGAGACCAGGTATTGTGTAAGCCGATCTCTAGGTGCTTACTTTAGTCCATAGAGAGCCTTCTTGAGGTACAACACATGATCCAGAAAGTATGGATCAATGAATCCTTTAGGCTAAGCAAAATAGACATCTTCTTTAAGAAAACCTTTCAAGAATGCAGTCTTCACATCCATTTGGTAAAGCTTGAACTTCAAGTGACAAGCTAGGGCTAGGAGAACCCTAATGTATTCCATGCGAGCTATAAGAGCAAATATTTCATCAAAATCGACTCCTTCCACTTGAAAGTATTCTTAGGCCACCAGAAGAGCCTTATTGCAAATCGCATTTACTTTCTCATTAGTTTTATTGCTGAATATCCACTTTGTGCCAATGATATGCTCTCCTTCTGGTTTAGGTACTAGGGCTCATACATCATTCCTTTGCAACTAGAGCAGTTCAAAATGCATGGCCTCAGCCCAGCTTTCATCCAAGAGAGCATCCTCAAACTTGGTGGGTTCAACCTGCGACAAATAGCAAGAATAAGACACAAAGTTAGCAATACATTTATCAACTGTACGCTTTCTTAGTGTAAGTTCATTCATATTTCCCACAATAACTTCAGGAGGGTGATTCAACTTGGTCCTTGAGGAAGGTCCTTTTTCTTTATGAGATTCAGACTCTGGTGATGTAGGAATATTTGCTGATACTTCTACAACACATGGAGTACTTGGAGAAAAAGGCTCTTGATCAACTTCTTCTTGAACAACCTTAGGCTCTGAAGGAAGAATTTCCTTAGGTATTTCCTCACTACTTTTCTCAGAACCAGAATTTGAAGCTTCATCAATAACAACATTCACGATTTCCATCACCTTTTTGGTTCTTTTGTTTTACACCTGATAAGCTTTGCTTGTGGAGGAGTATCCCAAAAATATTCCTTCATTGCTTCGAGAGTCAAACTTTCCCACATTCTAACTGTCCTTAAGGATGAAACAAGTACTTCCAAAGATTCTGAAATACTTCACATTCGGCTTTCTTCCCTTCCACAATTCATAGGGAATCTTCTTTGTTCTGGGTCTGAAAGATGCCCAGTTAACTGTATGACATGCGGTGTTAACAGCTTCTCCCCATAAATTTCTGGCCATATCTTTATTATGTAACGTGTCTCTAGCCATCTCTTGAATGACTCTGTTCTTTCTTTCTACTACACCATTTTGCTGAGTAATAGGTGTAGAGAATTCTTGAGATATATCAGATCTAGTGCAAAAAGATTCCATGTATGAGTTCTCAAATTCTTTACCATGATCACTTCGAATTTGATCAATCTTCATGTTCTTCTCATTTTGCAGTCTTGTACACAAAGCTTCAATGTGCTCAGGAGCATCTAACTTGGATCTTAGAAGAATGACCCAAGTTTACCTGGTGAAATCATCTACTACAACCATGATGTACCTCTTTCCTCTAAGAGATTCAGTTCTAGTTCGACCCATGAGATCCAAATGTAGTAGCTCCAAAGGTCTAGATGTAGTTGATGTCTGAGTGCTTGGATGTTTTGCTTTTGTCTGAGGTTTGGTATCCCCAGCACTGATTCATGCCTGGATACAATTGACAGATGTTTGTAGCTAACATGTCCCATTCTTTGGTGCCATGGCAAACGAATACTATTGCACACAATATCAGCATTAGGTACCAATCCATAGCAGTTATCTAGAGTATGGACTCCGCTTATGAGTTTCTTTCCAGACTCATTCAAAACGAAACACTTCCCTTTTGAGAACAACACCATGAAGTCTTGATCACATATCTGACTTATGCTCAATAAGTTTACTCTCAGACCTTCTACATACAACACAATTGTAATGTCTGGCAGTCCAGGTAGAGATATGGTTCCCTTCCCTTTTATTTGTGATTTGATCCCATCACCAAAAGTGACAATTCCACCTTTCTTAGACTCAAAAACCTCAAAGAGAGAATGGTCTCCAGTCATGTGTTCAAGCATCCACTGTCAAGGTACCATAAAAATATGTCCACTACCTTAAATGTAAACTTCATTATAAAGCACACTTCATGCTTACTTGACAAATTTGTAGGAATGGTTTTCTCTCTCATTTTCCATTAATGAATAAAACCTTTAAGTTTCACCCTTCTCAGACGAATTGCTTTGCACATCTTCATTTTGAGATAGTCTAGTTTCTTCCTTGTCACACTAAGACCTTTTTCAACAATTATCAAGATAGCTTTCAAATAACTTTTAGACTTACATTTTCTAAAACACTCATTCAAATAGAGATTAGAAAAAGCAAGATGTATTTGAAAAAAAAGATATTTTCATGCCGCTTGTAGCCATGACAATAGATGTCAATGGATCACATAGCAAAGATTAAACCTAATCAGAGTGTGCCTGCTCTGATACCACTTGATAGGACAAAAATTTATTGACCCCTTTGGCAAATTAATTAATTAATTACCCAAGTGAATTAATTAAGTCAATTTATCATGCAATAGCGTGGTAGCACAAACAAATCACCAACTAAGTTAAATGCAGCGAAAAAAAAATTTGCCATAGGTGATTTGTTTATGAACGGGGAAAACCACCGAGGCAAAACCCTACTAAGTGAATTGAAGGTCACCACTCCCGAGAATCCACTATTATCAATCACAAGTGGTTATAAGTAAAAGGAATCCCAGTACCTTATACCAACCTACACTTGAACCCTTACCTTAATACCCAATTGGACTTGTATTGTAGCGGCAATCTCTCTGTTCAATGCACGAATCCTAGTATGTGACTAAACAATGATGCACGGATCCTAATACGTGACTAACACACCAACTTGAGGAAGATTGTTGGCTCTTCAGTTCATCAACAATGAAGATTAGGAAGCTCCTTTGGTCACAAAACCTTTGGTGTAAAGACACAAAAGCTTTTACAAAGAATAAGATGAACTAGGGCCTTCGGTCACAATATGCATTTATTCTGTTTTGCAACAACTTGCATCCCTTGCATCACCCATGACGGCCCTTAAAATAATCCTTATATATGTCTAGGGTTGTGAGAAAAGAAACCCTACACAAATACTCAAGGATATGCATGTAATCAGATAGGGAAATTTTGATTTCGTATTTCTTGACAGATACAGCTTCTATCAAGCTTTTGTCGAGCTTTAACATTAAACCACAATAGAAATGATTGTGTTAAGACATCTGTTGAGTTTTAATGAACAACACTACTTCACTTGTTTCTTGGTCAGACTTGCATGGCTTCAATACTAAACTTCAACACTTGTTTCTTGATGTACTAAACCCATCCTAGACCTACCCAATTACAAGTAAAGTGCATTTTGTCAAAGAATTAGCCAATTACATAAATATGTCCCTAACAAAACTAAGTCTTCTAGCGGAAAATCCATAGCACCATGACCATTCCATCAATCAAACCTTAAATTCCAAGCAACAACAACATTCACTCAAGCTATCTATTTCAGAACTAAGACCATACAATCACTTCAAAACACTATAACAAATATGTTCAACTAATTTAAACCAACAATTCTAATCGGTACAAGTAATCTCTTGACTATGGCGAGTTAGATGTTGATATTTGTGACTCAAAAAACGTAGGTTTTTTACTCTATTGGTTCATATGCTAGATAAATGTAATGCCATAACCACGGGTAAACATAGCAAGGTAGTGTAGGAGCAGAGCTAGGAATTTTCGTTTGGGGGCCAACTTGTGGCACTAATATATTTATCAATACACCCCCCCCCCCCCCCCCCAAAAAAAACAAACAAACAAACAACAAACACACATACACACATACACACACACACACACACACACACACACACACACACACACCCATATATATACATGCTTTTTTATTATATATACACACTTTTTTATTTGATAAGTTATATATAGACACGCACCCAACCAAAAAAAAAGTTTAGTATTTTCAATCAAAATTATGTTTGATAGTGATCTTTCATAAAATAAAATTCATTTTTAAACTAATGAAATTTTCAAAAACACGAATGATACAAAACTATGAGAAATAAATTAAGCTCCAAACATATTTGAAGCTATTTTGCTCTAACCTCTTATGTGGCAACTAAAGAGACATTTCATGTGCAGTTTTAGTGACAAGATTTTTTTAATGAGTCAATAACTTGTTAATTGCCACATAACAGGTTGAAAAAGTTAGATTTAAACATGTTTGGTACCAAACTTTATCAAATATTTAACAAATATAAGAGCACATTTTACAATAAAAATAGAATTGCGAAAAATAAAGCTATATTTCTATAACCATTAGACCAATTATTTTTTTAAGAGTGTCATTGGACTAATTGAAATATTTGGAGGGGCCAACTCTTATTTTTGTTGACTAAATTTTGAAAACATTGAAATAATTATATATATATATATATATATATATATTTAAAAAAAAAAAATCAAAATGGGGGGGCGGGGGGGATGGCCCCCCACCCTATTACATACCTCCGCTCTCTTGAGTAGTGGGCTTCTTTGACTGATACAAGGTCAGCCAGGCTTTACTACCATTTGATATATTGATTTTATGAAGTTGTGCGCATTAGAGGTCTAATGAAGCGTGAGTGCGGGTGTGTAAGTGTGTAAGTGTGGGAAAATGGGTTTATTTGATGTTAGAGAATAATAGTAACAATAGTAATGACACTAACTGGTTTCTATCTGTGGGTGTTGTGATGTATATATGGTAATTGATATTTCTACTTTAAAGGTATCTAGCAATGAGTAATAGAATGAGTCAATGAGATTTTTCAAATAGGTAGAATCTAGGTTTGCACCTCTAAATCAATATTAGATTTATGAGAGCAAGTGCTTTTAATGATTACTAATTTTTATGATATGATCTACGCAAAGTAATATAACTGCATTTTTTTATATGATTTATGATGTTGTTACAGTGTTATCTCATGGTTGTTTGTATTTGGTGGTGTAATTCTACTGAACTATTTTGGTTCAATGTGTCATTGTTATTGGTAGATGTGCTTGTTTAGGGACAACTAGTTGAAAATGAAGAGATATGAATGTAGTATGTTGTCAATTGGCAGGAGACATGAACTCAATATATTCTATATATGTTGGCAAGTATAACTCCATACATGCAATAAAACTGTTAGAAGATTGGTGGGACCAGCTTTAGGTGACTAATATCAAGGAAGCTTTTCTATCAACATATTGAAGATTGCTTTTTAAGATGCTCTACTACGACTTTGACCCGTTCGAGTAGGAAGAATTGTATTAAGATTTCCAATGTTGCTAATTTTCATTTTTAGTTGATTTCATAATACTGTGTCAGATAAACTTCTAATGTTTCATATTTTTACATGACATTATTTTAATATATATATATATATATAATTAAATTTAAATCATATTCTATATTAAAACAATTTATTAGAATTCTCATATTTTCTTTAAATGGTAGAATATATAGATCAATAGACAAATACAATCATAATAAATGCATACTACTAGAATCTATAATTTCATATACAAACGCAATTACAGTGAATGCTCATTAGTTATCGTAATTATCAAATTTTTTATTTAGAAAGAAAAAAAAAAACAAATTATGTCAAATTTTTCAATATATTACATGGATTACCGACTAGTATATAATAGTTGACAAAGATCTCCTAAATAATTATGATAATAACAATAAATAAAGATAATAACTAAAAAGGTGTGTTTAGCCTCCCCTATATAGTATTTTCATTATTTGCTATTGTAAGCCATAGATGAGCATGCTGCCTATACTAAATTTGGAAAATTTTGATAGATGATGATTTTACTAGACTTTTTCCCCCTTACTAACGAGAAGTATTCACTTTGTTTACATGATAAAATGAACAAATTTCAAGTGGCTAACAACTTTCCATTTAAAGCTAAGAAGTTAGGATGCTATATGAAAGTAAAATGTTAAGGACATATTTTGTGTAATTGGCTAATCCTTTGACAAAATGCACTTTACTCGCATTTGGGTAGATCTAGGATATGTTTAATACTTCAAGAAACATGTTGTTCAAGTTTAGTATTAAAGCCATGAAGATTGGACCAAGAAACAAGTGAAGAAAAGCTGTTCACTAAAGCTGGACAGATAGCTCGACACCTGGGGACAAATAGCTCAACAGCTGCTCAATAGATAGCTATCTATCGAGGTTTAATGAGGCTTGACAGATACTATCTATCGAGGTATCTATTAAGGTTACGGGAATTCATATTTTCATATCTGATTTTCGGCCTATGCTTATGTATTTGTGTAGGGTTTCTTTTCTCACAACCCTAGACATATATAAGGCTTATTTTAGAGGCCATCACACAAGATAATACAAGAAGAACACATGAAAAAGGTGACCGAGACCTTATTCTCTCTGAAAGAAACTACTGCGTCTTTGCGCCTTAAGGTTTTGTAACCAAGTGCTTCTTGATCTTCATTGATGATGAAGTGAAGAACTTTGCAGCCAACATTCTTCTTCCTCAAGTTGGTGCGTGACTCACGTACTAGGATCCATGCAACAAAAAGGGTAGCATTCATATATTGAAGAGTTTAGAGGTTCTAAAGCGGTAAAAGGTTTCTGCTGTAAATTCATCTACGGGGATTATAGAGTCTAGGAACAAAAGTTTTGTACTAGATCTGAAACTTCTCTTTACTATAGTGGATTGCTTTTCAAGAAGGTTTCCCCCCAAGTTTTTTATTATGAAAGTAGTTTGTTTCATTGGTTTTCCTAGGTCATCATATCTTGTCTTATTTATTTTTTCTGTTCCATGGTTTTTACATGATATTGATGTTAGTTTGTTTTAATAAGTTTTATTCATAATAAATCTAATTAACAACTTAGGTTTAAAACTTGTTAATTCTATCAACCGGGGTCTTAATTTCCCAATAAGTGGTAGAAGAGCGAATACACTCTAATTGGATTAATTTCTTAAGTGTGATCGTTGACCCCCATTGTCATGGATTGTGGACAATCTCTTTTGATTCCTCCTTTATTTGATGGCACTAATTATACGTACTGGAAAGTTCATATAAAAGTCTTTTTGCAGGCTCTAGGTGAACAGGTATGGCAAGCTGTTAATGTTGGCTGGATTAAGCCTAAAAAAGCACCAGTGGATTGGGATGAAGAAACAATCAAAGCGGCAAATTTCAACAGTAGGGCCTTGAATGCTTTGTTTTGTGGGGTGACCAATGAGGAATTCAAGAGAATATCATCCACAGAGGTTGCCAAGGAAGTATGGACCATTCTTGAGACCACCTATGAAGGTACCAAGGCAGTAAAGACTGTGAAGCTTCAAAGACTCACTAGATGTTTTGAAGAAATAAGGATGGAGGAGGATGAAACCTTTGATGAGTTCTATGCTAAACTCATGGATATTGTGAATTCTGCTTTCAATGTTGGAGTATCTATTGTGGAATCCAAAATTGTTAGGAAATCCTTAGGTCCTTACCTGAAAGATTCCATGCCAAGATCACTGTCATTGAAGAAGTCAAGGACATTGATCAAATTACCTTAACTGAGCTTGTAGGGAACCTTCAAACCTATGAGATGGGATTAGGCTCAATGGGAAAAGGTGGAAAGAGTAGAAACTTGGCTCTTAAGGGTATAGAGTAAGAGATTGAGGACTCTGAAGATGAAGATGAAGATGGTGATGAGGATGAGGATCTAACCTTCATAACTGATGAGATTATCAAGCTTCTTCAATTTAGTAAAAAGGATAAGGGTAAACCTCCTAGGAAATCTAAATCCTCAAGGAATGGCAAGAATGAGAAACCCCTCATCTAATGCCATGAGTGCAAAGGTTTTGGTCATATGAGGATAGAGTGCCCAAACTACCTTATGAAGGAAAAGACTAAGGAGTCGAAAGATAAAGGGTTGGTTGCTACTTGGTGTGATATTGAGAATGACTCTTCTGATGAGTATGTGGATGAATGTAGTCACGTTATGGCCTTTGCTGCCTCAACCAATAAGGTGATTGTGGAGAGTGCAAGTGAAAGTGAGGATTCTTCTAATGATGAAGTACCCAAGAACTTGACCCCTTAGGAAGCCTATGATAAGCTATGCACTGAATTCATAAAATCTGAAAAGACTTCTCATCTTTGTAGAAAAGAGCTTAATGAGGTAAAAACTGAAAAGGCTAATCTGTTAGTCAAACTAGATAAGACTATAAGGTTAGCTGAGACTCTTGTTATAGAGAACACCTCATTAGAAGAGAAGGTCAAGAATCTTGAGGTTAAGCTTAGTCAAGCTAGAACACAAATAAAGAGGATGTCTAGTGCAAAGCTTGATGAGGTCTTGAGTGCTCAAAAGCCTAGTTCTAATAAGACTGGCTTAGGCTATGCTATTTCCTCTGGCCCTTCCTCTTCCACAGCTTCTGGATCAAGGACTATCTTCGTACCCCAATATGAGTAAGGTAATAAAGGTATGAAACCCAAAACTAATCTGGCTAATTCTAAATCATCTGTTAGACCTCATGTTTGTCACCATTATGGTGTTTCTGGACACATTCGTCCTAATTGCTTTAAGTTGTATCCTCAAAAGCAAGTGTCCAAACGGTCGCAGGTTTCCTCTCAAGGACCTACACCTTTGTTTGGAGAGTTATTAAGAGGTTTGAGCTTTTTTAACTCAATTTCAGGAGAATTCTAATTCTTCTATGTCCTTTAGTAGACATATTGGGACACGTGCCTTTTCATCTTCACGGCCAAAGACTCATGCTGTGTGGGTGAGAAAGAAGCCTAAGACTTAATTGTCTTTTCTGTTTGTCATCTACTTTAATTCTTTCTATCTAAAGTAGGACTCTTTTTGCTTGATTTCTTACCTGTTTTTGGAATCATGCTTTCATGCATCTACACCCTTCTATCATGCCTTCATGCATATGCATCTTTCTTTCATGTTGTTTGTCTGTTTTTGTTTGGTTGTTTAGTTTTTATTTTGTTTTGTTCTCAAAATAAAAATAAAAAGGAAAAATCAGAAAAATACAAAAACAGTGTTTGTTTGTATACATTGGTACTTGTATACCTTGGATGGCCATTGAAACAAAAATTTCTAAACTTTGTATCTTTTATAGCTTAGATGAGCATCTTTATGCACAACTAAGCAAGTGAGTTTTGTGACTCTTGTTTGTGATGAGTAAGATTAAGTAATCTTTTGTACTTAACACTCATATCACTCTTTTTGATGGGAAGGACTAGAATATCCTAAGAGAAAGGCATAAATAACCATCTCACCATTGTTGCCCACCAATCATAAAATGACATTCGTATGCTTCGGCATAGACAAAGTGCAATGTCAAAAGCTTAACATAATTGGGTATTTCTTTTCTCTCTCTTATATGTCCATGCCTGATTTTCTTAAAAAGAAAAATATGCAAAGAAAAATAAAAAGCAAAAAGATTAAAATGTTTTAAATATGATTGCAGGCGTGTATTCTAGGAGATGTGGGAGTTATAGGATGTACCTCGAAGGTGATAGTCCCCATCAAATAGTTATGATTGTGTGTGTGAGTTAAAGTGATTTTCTCATATCTCAAATCGTCATAACATGTATACACTTATGCAATCTTGCAATGTTTTTCACACACAACACGCAATATTTTTTGCTACTCTTGATACATGTGTGTGTTTTTAGGATACATGTGCTTAAAAATTATTGTTGAGAGATGTTTTTGAGAGTCTATAATGTTGATTGGATCCTTGGTTGAGTTGCATGCTTGATTGCATTCATATCTATGTTTTTCCCTTCTTGAAAAACTGTTTTTAAGCAATCTCGACAGCTTCTCGACACCTAGCTTATCTATCGAGATCTTCAACTGATCTTTATCGCAATCTCGATAGCTTCTTGACAACTTCTCGATCCATCGAGAATGTTTTTGTCTCCTTGATAGCTACTCGATAGCTGTTCGATCCATCAAGGTCTTCTCGTTAGCAGCTCGACACCTCTCGATCGATCGAGATCCTCTTGCATGCATTGTTTTTCACATGTTTTACATCTTTCTGTATCTTGTCATCCATAGCATCTTGTTTCATTACATTCATGCATTTATATGGATTCCTTATGCCCCATTGATCATCCTTGATCATCTTTATGTTTCTCAGGTGAAGCTTTCTAGCTTCTTGTACCATTTTTCAATCATGACAAAAAAGGGGAGAAACTGTGTAGAATATGTGGTTTCTTTTTGAAGATTCTACATGTTAGGGGGAGAAATACATGCCTCTGTAAGGGGGAGATGTGTTTCATCTTTTTAGGGGGAGTGCTTACCTCCTTCTTCATGTACACCAGTCTTGTGACCATGTTTACATACATTATGCTTATCTTTGATATATTTATGATGATGTATGTCTTCTTCACTTACCTTTACATGTGTTTTTCTATCCTTATACACATGTTTCTTATTCTTGTATGCAATCTATTATTTTTGTTTCACACTAAGATGCATTGATGAGTTTTGTTTAAAGTGTTTCAGAAATACAGGTTGTCAAAGTCTACTTGCCATAAACTCTCTTCTTGCAAAGTTTTTCAAGAGTTTGTGTTATGATAGATTTTTTTGTATTCAGCAAGTGAATATGAGTTGAGTGATTTATGACTTCTCTCATATTTCATTTGTTTGTTGTGGTTTTATCACGGATTGCCAAAGAGGGAGATTGTTAAGGACATATTTTATGTAATTGGCTAATCCTTTGACAGAACGCACTTTACTTGTATTTGGGTAGATCTAGGATGTGTTTAATACTTTAAAAAACATGTTGTTCAGGTCTAGTATTAAAGCCATGAAGATTGGACCAAGAAACAAGTGAAGAAAAGCTGTTCACTAAAGCTAGACAGATAGCTTGACACCTGTAGACAGATAGCTCGACAGCTGCTCGACAGATAGCTATCTATCGAGGTTTAATAAGGCTCGACAAATACTATCTATCGAGGTATTTATCGAGGTTACGGGAATTCAAATTTTCAAATCTGATTTTCGGCCCATGTATATGTATTTGTGTAGGGTTTCTTTTCTCACAACCCTAGGCATATATAAGACTTATTTTAGAGGCCGTCACACAAGAGAATACAAGGAGAACACATGAAAAAGGTGACTGGGACCTTATTCTCTTTGAAAGAAGCTATTGCATTTTTGTGCCTTAGGGTTTTGTAACCAAGTGCTTCTTAATCTTCATTGTTGATGAAGTGAAGAACTTTGCAACCAACATTCTTCTTTCTCAAGTTGGTGAGTGAGTCACATACTGAGATCCGTGCAACAAAAAAGATGGTGTTCATATATTGAAGAGTTCAAAGGTTCTAAAGCGATAGAAGGTTTCTGCTGTAAGTTCATCTACGAGGATTGTAGAGTCTAGGGATAAAGGTTTTGTACTAGATCTGAAACTTCTCTTTATTATAGTGGATTGCTTTTCGGGAAAGTTTCCCCCCAGGTTTTTTACTGTGAAACTAGTTTGTTTCATTGGTTTTCTTGGGTCATCATATCTTGTCTTATTTATTTTTTTCGCTACATGATTTTGACATAATATTGATGTTAGTTTGTTTTAACAAGGTTTATTCATAATAAATATAATTAACAATTTGGGGTTAAAACTTGTTAATTCTATCAACCGGTGTCTTAATTTCCCAACATAAAATAATCTTATCTTGTATAATTAGTGGAGGAGGAAGCTCAAAAACTAATAATAGTACGGAAGTTGAAGTGTATACAGGACTTAGCGGCCATGCACAAAATTAGTTATTATTAGTGGGGTAGTTTCAATGGTGTTGAGCTCAGGTATTGAAGTATAAATAGCTTCAAACCAAATGGGGTAACCATCATTTCGTACAACAAATTGGCAATAGAAAGGAAATAAAGGACAGTAAGTTGGAAAAGAATTTAAGCATTGCAACAATTTCCTTGCTATTGGTGTTGGCATCCACCAATGCCGAGCAGGTCTTTGATGTTAAATCATATGGAGCAAATCCTAATGCCGATATCACCCAGGTATAAATATTTGCAGTGAAATCAACTATACTTAATTAACATGAAGAGTGTGTTCCAGTTAACTTAATTGATAAAGACTTTTAACTTTGAATAAGAGAACTTAGGTTCAACTCCGTTTACATTAGAAACTGATCAATGTCATAACCAGATGATAAAACATTAACATGCAAAATGACCTTTATATACTAATTTTGAATTTTCATAATGTGTTTAGGCTTTGACAAAAGCTTGTATAGCTGCATTCGCAGTAGCAGGAAGTAAAGTTGTTATTTCAGCAAGGGCATACAAATTAGGTTTAGTGACTTTGTTGGGTCCATGCAAAGGTGCTATTGTGTTTAACCTTCAAGGAACCCTACAGGCCCCATCAAATGTTGCCTCCTTCAACGGTAAAGCTGGTTGGGTCATTTTTTGAACGTATCGACGGTCTCACTATGTCAAGTGGTGGAGTTTTTGATGGCAAAGGACAGCTAGCATGGGAAAAAAATGATTGTAACAAGGACAAAAACTGCAACGCACTTCCTATTGTAAGATTTCAATCTTAATTAATTAGCATTTACATTTCCATCATTTTCTACGTAGATATACATAGACACTACAACTTTACAAACTTTACCCATTACAAAAAAATAATTCAAACATTTATATGTTAAATGATGTTTTACAAATAATTTTCACATAAGTTTTGTATAATGATGTATCACAACTCAAAAAAGAATTAATTTTAAAATTTCAATATGAAAAAGTTTACACAACACTAACCTGTGTGACTATAAGCAATAGAGAAAAAGCACTGGTTAAATCTAAAAGTGATAGTTCACTAATCACAATTGCACATGTCATCTTTTGGAAAAGCTTGTGGTCTATGAAGAATTTTTTATGTAATATAATATTATTGAAGTAGTACCAACCACGTTCATAGACAAATTCGCTTGTAATTTTTTATGTAATAATATTTGCTATAACTTTACCATTCTTTTTTTTTTTTTTTATGTTGTTTTAATGATTATTTCCAAAAAAAAAATTTATTTATTTTTATATAATTAAAAGAATCGTTAGCATATTACTAATTGAAAGGTTTTTAAATGAAAACTTTTTTTTAAGTGAATGCTTAAATGAAACTTGAGTGCTCATATTTAGTGTTCTAACTTATCTAACTTTGAAACATGAACTAAATATAACATTCGACTATGTCACAAATTCAATAGTCCAAGACATTACATCGAAGGATAGCAAATTTTTCCACATCAACCTTTTGGAATGCAAGAAGTTGCAATTCCAACATGTTACCATAACTGCACCCGCAGATAGCCCCAACACCAATGGAATCCACATGGGACGTTCATCTCAGATCACCATTACCAATGCCAATATTGGAACAAGTGATGATTGCATCTCCATTGGTGATGGAAACCAAGATGTTTTTGCTAACCAAGTAACTTGTGGACCTGGCCATGGTATTAGCATTGGAAGTCTTGGAAAGTACGAGAACGAACAACCTGTTTCAGGAATCAGAGTTACTGGTGCTACACTTAGCAATACAAATAATGGTGTTAGAATCAAAACATGGCCTTCTTCCCATTCTGAAGTTGCTTCTAATATACATTTCGAGGATATTTTCATGAAAAATGTTGGCAATCCTATCATCATTGATCAAAACTACTGCCCAAACAATCAATGCTCAAACAAGGTTATTATAAACATCACAAATATATACACAAATTTTGATGTTAAAGGAAAAAAAAAAGTAAAACACATTACAAATACTAATATCAATTTCTTGGGTACATTTCTTTGTTTGTTTGTTTTGTTTCAGTCTCCCTCTAAAGTTAAAATCAGCAATGTTAGCTTTAAGAAAATTAGAGGCACTTCTTCAACAAAGGAAGCTGTGAAGCTTATTTGCAGTAAGAGTGTACCGTGCCAACAAGTGGTGCTTTCTGACATTGATCTTGCATACAAAGGAGGTGGAGGATCTACTACTTCCTCTTGTGCTAACGTCAAACCCGCGGTTTCAAGCAAGCAGAACCCTCCTTCTTGTACCAACAAACTTTAATGAAATGCATCCCAAGCTGTTGTAACTAATGTAGAATGAAGAAATACTATTTGCCGATAGGTTATAAGGGTCCTATTGTAAATAAAATCCCATTTACTTGTGTCTAGCATGTTCCTCTTTTCTTCATTTAAATGAAATTGGGGAATTTCGCTTAGTTATTTTTTGAGTTGTTTAAGTTTAGCCTTTTGTTGAAATCTGTTATAATCTGTAGTGTTGTTGTAGATAGTATTTGTTTTGTTATTGCAATTGAGATCTTTCTTAATAAAAATCAAAATTGTTATTCAACTCTTACTAAATTCTTTTTATTCTTTACAAATAAATGCTTGTGTTCATGATATGTTAAGATTCAACTCATTAGCATGCATGTTTTCTAGGTCCAAGTTAACAGGTTCTCAAACTCCTCCAGGATGGTAAGATGTAAAGCTCTTAAAATGGATTCCATATATATTTTTTGTCTATAAATATTGTTTGTTTTTAATATAAATTTCTATTACAACTTAATTGAAATCACTTTTATTTTAAAAAAATATAACAAATATTAAAAAAAGTGATTAGATCTCTATAACAAAAATTATGGTAGGAAATACAAACTAAGTGCATAAATATTTTAATTAACTTAGTTTTCTTTCTAAAATGAAGAAATTTAGGATGATTAATCTACATATTCTAACAAATGATTAGTGATGTCTTTCAATTTTGTAACAGAAATTGTAGTCTTGCTAAGGTTGTCATTCTACTGAGAAAAGGAAAATAAGAACACGTTAAAAGCATCAATAATATATAGAAAAGTATGATTGAAATTAGGACAAAGAAAGTTTGGTGAATTTCAATAATCAAAATCACTAGGGCATTAGGGTTTGTCAACCAATATTGTTAAGCATTTACTACCAATCCAATTTAGTACACAATTGGGTAAGTATACGCAAACTATCCAATTGGAAGATCTAGAAATAAATTTTATTAATAAAACTCTCTTTGGTTTATTATATTTATCTATTGTTCGAAAAATTTAGTCTAGAAAATAATAACTTTGATAGAAAAACTCAAAAACATCACATACCCCAAAGGCTATGGCAAAAGTAATATCTAACAAGATGATCACATTTCACAAGAGATATTATAAAACCCTATTCTAACAATAAGAATATTCAAGGATAGACTTATGAAAGAATTAGCAATTAAACATCAATCTAACAAAACAATTATAAAAAGAGAACAATTGATTTCAATAACCAAAACACGAAAAATATGCTTGGATAGATAAGTGGACAACTTATAGCATTGGGGATTTCACCCTTTACCCTAGCTTAGTTTCTTAAGCTTCCATAAAAAATAAACTCTCAAAAATTAATGAGAAATAAGGTTTTCTAGCAGCAAAAAACGTGGCTGCTCTTGTATCCTTTTAATATGTATAACATTCAAAACCCTATAACACATGCTCCCTAAAAAGGAAAAAAAAAAAAAAAAAGTCAATTCCCGTTTTTCAACAATAGGTCAACTTCCAAGTAGGTTTTGGCCTTAAAATAGCTGATTCTGTAGTTTTGATAAACTAAAAAATTTTATATCTTCAAGTTCTATTTTCGTGGTTGCAAGAATCAAGTCAATCCAACATCAGACTAAAAAGATATGATGAAAACACCAAAACTAGTCAGAATTTTTCCGTGACTGGATTTTTCCAACAATGGCTCAAACGAATTTCTCTCTTCCTTTTTATGCTTCCACAAATCTTTGACTCATTAAATTTTTCAAAAGACAATTCTCAATTGAGTTTCGCCCTTGGATTTTCTTTGCTTCATGTTTGCAAGATTAGCTCATTAATTATAATCTCCTACATGATAAAAATACACGTAATGAGTATATTTCAGAGAAAACTTGCAAATTCTCCTATTTGTGTGTAAGGGTGGAAATAAATGTTGGTTTTTAGACCCCTTAAAACAATTGGATTAACCTAGGAATTTAGCCAAGTTGTTAACACAATCAAATAATCATATCAAGTATAGCAGCGGAAATATAAAGAACATGAAGATATGATCACCTAGGAAACCAAACTGGTAAAAACCTGGGGAGGATTTAATCTAGCTATTTTCAAGGTAAACTTGAATCCACTATCTTGAAAGAATTGAAGTTCATACAATAAGACTTACAAACCCCACGCTCGACTTCTTATTGCTACCCACCAGTAGAACTTACTGACACGACCACGTGCAAGCTCCGAATCCACGGACTCCTTCTTTCTTGGATTCTCCACCAAATACAAGCACACCCGCTTGTGTTTTCTTTAAGCTTCAATGGCAGCAACTGGAATGATCATCAAGGTGTAGAAAAATTTTCTCATTGAAAACCCTAAGTTTATGTGAAGGAAACCTCCTCAAAGATCTCACAAGAGATTCACATAAACCGCAATATGAGCGACACAAAAACGTGGCTAGGGTTTCCCTTATATACCTAGGGTAAATTAGAAACCTAAACCAATTAAAACACTTTAGGGCTGAGTTGGAAAACCTAATTAAAAAAACGTCAGGTACGATTTTCAATTGATCAAGCCTAAGCTTCGATCGATCAAAATGTACTAAATCAGTTTTTTAATTAGCTTAGTATTTCATTCCAACTTTACAACAAAAAACCAACTTTGAGCACTTCTAAAACAACTTAAATACATTGTTTTGATCATGATTTGCCAACAATACAAATTAGGATTTTAAATACATAAAACCTAAGTCTTTAGAACCTAACAATAAACACAAAATAGATGTGATAATTCCTACAAAAATTTGGATAATTATCTTATTTGGATAATTTTGATGCTATAACTAAATAATGAATCAATGGAAAATCAAAATAAAAGTGTTGTCGACATACATTCCTCTTGTGCGGTTTTAAATTTAAATATTATTTTTCCCTTTTATTTTCCTTTATTTTGGCTTTTTTATTCTCATCCTCTTATTATAAATTTGACAGTCTCTTCCATTCTATGCATATTTTTCCTATACAAAAAAAGTTCTCTCTCTCTCTCTCAATTTTTTTTTCATTTTATGTTGGATTTTTTATTATTATTTTTCTTGCATTTCTACGTTAGATTGATGAGTATTTTTGTTTTTTAGAATTCTACTTTTAACTGCTTATAATTGGAAAAATAAATTAATGAAGAATAAAAAATATTTTTTAAAAAATGTCTATAAAAAATGTATTCACAGATCTTGCTTAATCATTGATGGTAGAAAAGATACAACCTGAACACTGCCCATAGGAGGATCTCCAACTAGAGGTGTGTACCCTCATTGTCCTATTATTTCTTTTATCATTTTATTTATATGTGTAATCAGATCTGGAAATTATGATTTCGTAATTCTCGACAGATATAGTTTCTGTCGAGCTTCTGTCGAGCTTTAATGAACAATACTTCTTCACTTATTTCTTGGTCAGATTTGCATAGCTTCAATACTAAACTTGAACACTTGTTTCTTGAAGTACTAAACCCATCCTAGATCTACCCAATTACAAGTAAAGTGCGTTTTGTCAAAGGATTAGCCAATTACATAAATATGTCCCTAACAATCTCCCCCTTTGGCAATTCGTGACAAAACCACAACAAACAAATAAATCATGAGGTAAGTCTTAAATCACTAAACTCATAATCACTTGTTGAAATATAAAATAAATCTAACCCTAACACAAGCTCTTGATAAACTTTGCAAGAAAGAGAGTTCATGGCATGGTAGACTTTAACAACCTGTATTTCTAAAACACTTAAACAAAACTCATCAAGGAAACTTGTGTGAAAAAGAAATAAAGGATTGCGTACATAAAGAAACATGTGTATAAAGATAGAAAAGAAACAAAACATGAAGAGATAGGTGAAGAAACACACACACACACACACACACACACACATATATATATTAAAAGATAAGTACAATGTATGTCAATAAATGGTCACAAGACCAATATACATGAGGTAAAAGAGAGAAAAGAGAAAAAACATAAGAACCTCACTACATCCCTCAAAATCTATAAACACTCCCTCTAACAAAAATGTCCCATACTAACTGTCCCTCTAAGTACAAGACTACTCTCAACCCAAAACTACTCTCGCTTTTTGTCACGAATGACAAAGGGTAAGTCACTGAGAAGTCGTCATCTCATCATCACTAGAAGAGCTAGCATCCTCATCATCATCACCATCCTCATTTGCTGAAGCCTCTAGAGAAGGAGAAGGAGAAGCGGCAAAACGACCAAGGCAAGCCTGTCGTCGTGCTATACGACCGACATGGGTGCTCACCTAACACAACTCATCAGTGAGAGTGTCAAGGCGAGCATCCATGCGCTGAAGTTGCACCATTACAGCCTCCAAGGTCACATCACCCACCCTTGTATTTTCTTGGACATTCCTATCATAGCCATTTTTGGCATTCTCATGAAAGCCAAATCTATGTCGCTATTTTCACGATCATTATTATGTAAGTTTGGTGGCCTAGGTATCTCATTTCAAGGAACCTCAATTTGAGGTTGTTCAATTCAAATTGGTCCATTCCAGGTTGCTCCATTCGAGGCTGCTCAACTCTAGGTTGTTCAACTCTGGGCTGTTCAACCCTGGGTTGTTTAGCCTGAATTTGCTCAACTCTAGGCTTGGTTAACTTCAGAATAGCCTAATGGCCTTTGCTACCCCCAAGTTTTGACCAATCTTGCCTTCATGCATTCTGGAGTTTGTTTGTGTTGCAATTATAATTGCCATTTGAAGTACTTCTTCAAAGGTTGGCACTAAGGCATTGGGTAACATTTCTACCAATTATTTCCATTTGATTTGGCAAAGCCTAGACAAGCTTTTCAATTATTTTGGCAAGGATGGAAAATTTTGGTTGAGCTTTCGCTGTAAACCATTATCAAGCCATTAAGTCAGATGTTCAGCCATACTTTTTTGGTTTTTTGAATTCATCCTGAGTTTGAGACTTAGAACTTGTTGCTTCTATATTGTTCATTTTTCGAGTTGTTAATGGCATGTACTCCCACCACGGTTGTCAATTTGTTTGAGCAGAAAAACTTTATATATATACATACATACATATATATATATATATATATATATATATTTTTTTTTTTAATTTCTATTATTATTTATTATTTTTAAGTCTGTTCTTGTTTATTTTTTAGTTGCTGGTGATTCAAAGTGAAATTTGACTTTGTGGATTAGAGAAGGGATCCAAAGTACATGTCTCAATTAAGAGGACTTATTTCTTTCTTTTTTTAACACTTCACTAAGGGTCTATTTGGATAGAACTTATTTTGCTGAAACTGAAAACTGAAAACTGAAAACACTATAACAAAATAATTTTTAAATGTGTGAATAGTGCCATGAGACCCATTTTTAATGAAAAAGTTGCTGAAAAGTGAAATTTGTGGGTGCACTGTTCACGCTGAAAAGTCAACAAAATCGGCTATTAAAAAAAAAAAGTGAAAACGCAAAACGCAATGCAGGAAACACGGATCCAAACCGCACCTAAGTATACACGCGGATCCATGTCTGCGTTTCTTTCCTTTTTTTTTTTTTTTTAACTAGCAGCATGTTTTGACTTTTCAGCAGTGAACTGTGCACCTACTGTTCACGGATCCCACAAACTTCACTTTTCAGCAACATTTTCATTAAAAATTGGTTCAACGGTACTATTCACACATTTAAAAATTATTTTGTTACAATGTTTTCAGTTTTCAATTTTCAATTTCAACAAAATAAGTTCTATCCAAACGGAGCCTAAGCCCAATGAACATGAGATTATCTCCTTGATAACTATATTACATTGATTTCAATAATTTCTTTGGATTGTTTGTGATCTTCTATTGGAATCGAGCCCCCTTATTTATACTAGGAAGTCTCAAAGGTGATTGTCATTCCATGTGTTGCTTTATCATGGGGCTTTAAGACACTTTCTAAATTTTGGTTGAGCTTTCGCTGTAAACCATTATCAAGCCATTAAGTAAGATGTTCAGCCATACTTTTTTGGTTTTTTGAATTCATCCTGAGTTTGAGACTTAGTACTTGTTGCTTCTATATTGTTCATTTTTCGAGTTGTTAATGGCATGTACTCCCACTACGGTTGTCAATTTGTTTGAGCAGAAAAACTTTATATATATACATATATATATATATTTTAATTTCTATTATTATTTATTATTTTTAAGTCTGTTCTTGTTTATTTTTTAGTTGCTGGTGATTCAAAGTGAAATTTGACTTCGTGGATTAGAGAAGGGATCCAAAGTATATGTCTCAATTAAGAGGACTTATAGTAGAAAATGCAAATAAAAATGAAAAATGCAAACAAGTAATTAAAATTTAAAGTCTCTAAGTTATATGATTCAATTCTAAGTTTCTTTCCAACTCCATTGGATTTCAAAAGACTAAGACAGATTGCAAATAATTTAATTGATGCCTAACTTGTTCGAAACAAACCAATTCGAAAGTTCACAGTAAAAAGCTCAAAGCCTAAGTTATTACACCTAACAATTAAGCAAACATGCTTAAGGTCAAATGAGATTAACAACTAAATACTTGGTTCAAACATAAGTAAATATGTTTAAGCTAAATCACAAAGTTACAAGCGTGTATTTTTTATGTTAGAAATATTGGGCCAGTTAAAACCCAAATAAAGTGTGTCCAATAGTGGGACCAATCTAATCTATAATCAAAACTTTTGTTCGTACCGATGAGTGGTATCTTTTAAATCCATACGGACCATACCTCTTGGTTGTCTATGTCTATATAAAGAGGACATGGGCTCATTTGTATGCACGTTACAATTTTTTGGGACTAGTAGACAAATAATCTCTCTCTCTCTCTCTCTCTCACTCTCATCAATTTGATTTGAGTATTCAGGCTGTAGATGTTTTGTTCCCATAACAAACGTCACCGTATAGATTCTATTTATTGGAAAGATTATTATAAAAAAGTTGCAAGAGGATTTGTTAATTTCCTGACACTTCACTAAGCCCAATGAAGTTACAATTAAAAAAGTTACAAGATTATTATAGATTCTTTTTTCTTTTTTTCTTTTTTTAACACTTCACTAAGCCCAATGAACACGAGATTATCTCCTTGATAACTATATTACATTAATTTCAATAAGTTCTTTGGATTGTTTGTGATCTTCTATTGGAATCGAGCCTCTTATTTATACTAGGAAGTCTCAAAGGTGATTGTCATTCCATGTGTTGCATTATCATGGGGCTTTAAGACACTTTATAAACTGTTAAACAGATGTTCTTAACTTCCAGTAATTGCTTAAAATTTAACTGTAACGATACAGTTATGGTACCAAAAGCTTGAGTTAATAATAAAGGCAAAATTTGGTATTTAGACTGTTTTTAGGAATTTTTTTTGTAAATAGTATGCACGTCAAAGTATTTAGTTAGTTGGACTGATTTTGGAATTCGAGTTTGCCAAACTCAACTTTGGACTGGAAAGAAACATTATAGGGGCATTTTTTTAGTGCCTATAGCAGTGTTTATAGAAAACGCCACAATAGGGTACCTATAATGGCGTTTTTGACAAACGCCACTATAGTTTGAATTTTGGGCCGGAACTCGAGTTTGGCAAACTCGAGTTCCAAAATTAGTCCAACTAACTAAATAGTTTGATGCCCATACTATTCACAAAAAAAATTTCTAAAAACAGTCTAAATACCAAATTTTGCCTAATAATAAGTGTTGAAATATTGAGAGAATTTGGTAAATAGCTTGCAATTGTCAAAATTTAACGATTTCTTCTCTTTTAAATGAACACCATCAAATTCAATTAATAATAAATAAATACAAAGATTTTTTTTAATACAAGATATAAATTATACTCTAAATTAATCTAAATGTGTATGTATGTGAAACTCGTTCCTGAATATTTGAACCCCGACCCCAACTCCTCACACCCCACACTCTACAAACATTTATACTTATAAAGTGACCATCGTACCAATAGTGCACTGTGGTAATACAATGATTTCATGTACCCAAGATGTAAAATCACCCACAAACTTCTCTCTCTCTCTCTAAAACGTGAGTGTGAACTTGAATTGAAATGACAAAATTTAGTTACAAAATTTGTTGTAGTTTAAGATTACAACCTCACTTAATAAAACAAACATTATTACATATTTTGAAAATCTGATCATTGAATTATATGTTTATTATAATCTATAAACTTATATTTTATGTATAATTTTAAACTATAAAAATTTGCAATTTAAACAATTTATTCATGGCATAACTATTGATCTTTAATTTTCTAGAAATTTTGAAAGAGTGGAAGACTTAAGGTTTAGCTTAAGGATACAACCAATTTTGTCAAAATTCGCCTCCAATAAAAAGATATTTAGTAAGGTTGTAACTCAAGACTACAACCAATTTTGTAGCTCAAGTCTACAACCAATTTTATACCTAAACTTTTTCCGAATTGAAATTAGATGAAAATTATAGCATGGATGACTTGAAAGCACTAGTTTATGAAATATTTTTAAAAAATTTTAAGAAAAAGAAAAAAGCAATGACTTTTTTTACACATGTACCTCTACGTCAATTTTTTTTTAACTCAAATCTATTTTTCTTTTCTTTTTTTTCTTTTTTTTGGGTTTGATAAGAAAGTTTGCTGATTTTATTAAACAGGTAGACCCAAATTAAATCTAAATCACATATTTCTCTAAAATCCAAAATCCCGAACGGTGTGGACAGCGGTGCGTTCTCCTTCCAGCAACGCTCTTCAGATAGCACCTTCAAATGAACAGCCACAAAAAACCCACAAGATCAGACATAAGCATAAAAGAACAACCATAAACAATCTGAGCTCCAAACAAAAGTGTTATTGAAATCATCACCTAAAACGTATGATTGATGACAGATTGAGAACGTGTCACCGGTAGCAAAAATACTAAACACCAAAGTATCGAGGCAAGTCCTAATTTTCAAAAGTTTCCAAGGTAGCTATTCCCATCAAAACGATTTTCAAGGAGGCTTTCAAGTTCAGAGCCAAAAAACCCCAAGGCATCTCTTAGCTTCTAAGTTCAAAGCCAAAAAACCCCCATGTTTCTACTTCATCCCCCCGAAATCCAAAATAACAATTTACCCTCGTATTATAGCTGAGAGAGGGCTCAGGGGTGTAAAATTGGACTTTGAGATATATTTCCTTGTTCTTAAAACATGATAGACTAAGCTGTACATAATTTTTAGGAAGAAAATTGAACTTTGAGCGATGTTTTATGGATTAAAATAATATTTTGGACCCTTTTTGTTTCGCCATACTCTCTGTTTTTTTTTTTAAGCAAAATTTTGCCATACACTTCTATGTATTAAGTTTAAGCCACTTTATAAGAAAAGGAATCATAAGATCCCCAATGAAATTAGTCACCAGCCGCCAATTGGATTTCTGTTGAGACCAAGGGATGAGCATTCGTGAGAGAGAGGGATTTTAATTTTTTTGCCAAAGCCCAGTCTCCATGACAACTACAATTTATTTATTTATTTTTAAATATTTTAATTTGTTGTGGTCACACAGTTGACAATTGATGTGATGGGTAAATTAATACTTTATTATTATGTTTGACACATTGGATTTTTCTATTTAAGGATAACGGGAATGACTAAATTAACACGATACTGAAAGGTTAGGAACCAAATTGACACAATTGAAAAATTATGGATCAAATTGAAATTTGGTGTAAAAAATAGAGACCAAATACGTAGTTTACAATATATATATATATATATATATATATATATATATATATATATATATATATATATATATATATATATTAATACTATATATAAAGAGGCAGCCACATATGGTACCAACATGGTTATATGAAATCATTTTATTAATTATAGAGTTTTAACTTATGGCATTTGTTTCTAATAATTTTGCTCTTTATTATCAGACAAGACACCAAAAATAGTTGGGAATTGAACTCTAAATTTCCCATTCAACCATCTCTTATTACCAATTATTGAGTTTGAATATTTGATGGTATTCGTTTTAAAGATAAAATATATTTAAATTTTGATAAATACAAACTTTTTATTTTAACTAACGTTTAACTTGTGCAATGCACGGAATCATTTTACATATTAAAGGACTTTGCATCCAACATAAACTTAGTTATCACACTTTTACGGCATACATTCAAAATTAAATAATGTAGTATATTTAAGCATATAATGTCTAATATCTCCTAAAAATTTTAAAAACTGGTCTCTTCAAATCACTTCATGTGTGTATTTCCCTTCTATGAGTGACTAAAAAAAAGTATATGACTTTAAGCAATTAAAACTTACACCAAAATTTCAAATAGCAAACCTACTATTCCTAAGAACCACAATGAATCACACCAAACTAAAACTTGCATGACAATTTCAAATACCAAATCTACCATTCCTATGAATCACAATGAATTAAACCATGAGATTAGAGACAATTTTATTACAACCAAAAAGTTTAAAAGAAAAAAATGGTTATAGGTTTATGTGATGCCCCAATTTGATTGATTGTGTGATATGTGTGGGTTTGTGATGAGTCCTATATCAGGTATTTACTGGGTAGATCTGGGCTTTATTAACAACTGCAATGAGCCTCAATAGTGACTAGTCCTTTTGAGGTATAGCGCAAATGTGGCAAGCGTTTTTCCTTGGGTCGTTACATGTGGTATCAAAGCCGGCCCGGTAACCCCGTGTGGGCTCGGAGGCTCTACCTCACAAAGTGGGCCCTAACGAGGACGTTAGGGATTTAAGTGGGGGAGATTGTGATGCCCCAATTTGATTGATTGTGTGATGTGTGTGGGTGTGTGATGAGTCCCACATCGCATATTTACTGGATAGATTTGGACTTTATTAACAATTGCAAGGAGCCTTAATAGTGACTAGTCCTTTTGAGGTATAGCGCAGATGTGGCTAGCGTTTTTCCTTGGGTCGTTACAGTTTATGAAACAGAAAGTCGGGAAAATATTAGTCAAATGATAATGCATAATCAATAGTACATGGGAATCTCAAATTCTAAAACCAAACCAATACATAACCCATAAAAGGGACATTGAATCCAACTTTTTAATTGCAAAAGAAAAATTAAAAAGTTGCAATGCATCTCGAGTCCACAATTCCAAAAAAGCTGCAATGATACAAATAAAATCTAAAAACAAAACAACAGCCCTCAAGCCACAATATTTAACAAAATAGAATTCTACCTACAACAAATAAAATGCACAATCAATAGTAGATGGGAATCTCAAATTCTAAAACCAAACAAGTCATAAGTCATAACCCTTAAAAACGACATTGAATCTTAATCCTAACCCTAATTAATGAAACCCACGAAATATTTAAATTTCACTATCCAAATTTCCAATTTCACAAAAAAAGAAAAAAGAAAAAGCTCATAATCCCGAAAAAGTTGTGATGATACAGAGAAAATCTGTTATCAACAACCCTCTTAGTGCTAAACAAAACAAAATTCAAACTTCAACGAATTTTGTCGCCATATATAATCAATAGCAGATAACAATCTCAAATTTTATAAACCAAACCAATTCATAACCCTCAAAAGCAATATCAAATCCCTAAACCCAAAAGGAAAAAAAAAATTGCGATTCAGATCCTCATTAGTCAAAAAAAAACTTTTAAAAAATTCCAAGAAAACAAACAAAAAAGAAATCGAATTGAGAAAAATAAAACGAACTTTGTCTCTTTCTCTATTATCACCGTATCAAGCCTTTTCAACGTATTTTAAGTTTTAACTAGTTAGTTTAGTAGAGTTTCTATGTGTCTTTAGAAGTTAGGTTTCTCTCTAATTTCTTTCCACAGTAGAATTAGTGAGTCCCTTCATCGAAGGTGCATAGTATCCTACGAGTAACACTATTATTCCTAGGCTTGTTGGGTTATTTTTTGGGGGTGGGGAAACAGTTTTGAGCAAGTGAGAGGATGGACGATTTGGCTCAGTCTTGGAATAGGCTTACTCTTTCGGATAGAGAAGGGCCAGGTTGTTGCTTACTTGATGATGATAGTATTCAGAAATTTTCCATTGCTGTTAAGTTTTTGACTAGGCGAGCAATCAACATGGAGATCATAGCTAAGACGTTTAACCCGCTATGGAGAGCCAAGAATGGTTTCAAGATTCAAAGTTTTGGAGACCACAAAATTCTTTTCATCTTTGACAACAAGGACGATGTGGATAGAATTTTAGAAGGTGAACCGTGGACATTTGACAAACATTTGGTGGTCATGAGTCGATACGAGAACGAGTCCACACTTCAAGGTATAAAATTTGAGAAGACGAAGTTGTGGGTTCAACTTCATGGGATTCTGATTAAATATATGGCAGTGGAGGCAGCCAAGAAAATTGGCAATGTTTTGGGGGAGGTTTTCACACCGACGAACACAAAATTATTTGATGGTGGTCATTTTATTCGTATTCAGGTGTCCATTGATTTGTCATTACCATTGTGCCGTGGTAAATTGGTGTCTGTTGGTGAAGGAGGGAAGCAAGTATGGATATCATTTAAGTACGAAAGGCTGCCTAACATGTGCTACTGGTGTGGACGACTTACTCATGACGATAGAGACTGCGACTTGTGGATTGACAACAAGGGCATCTTCAAACTAGAACAACGTGAGTTTGGACCATATATGAGAGCACCACCTTTTGTTGCTGCAAGACGTAATGCTATCATGGTTCCTGGGTTCTATGCTGAGAAGAAGAAGATGAGTTCAAGTACATTGGAGGAAAGAAATTCATGCCGGAATTCTGTTTTAGGTAGAGGATGTACACTGAAGCAGCCACAAGGAGTAATGGCCAGCATTAATGATAGCATTGAAGCTAAGGAAATCATGTCATTAAAGCGTAATGAAGGAGAAGGGATTATTAGAGAAGATACAGTTGTTCAAAATAAAGTTAATGAGAGAATTATTGGGGAATAAAATACTCCTAAGGAAATTGAAATAGAGGTGGAAGCGTGTAATGAGGAGTTATGTTTGGCAAAAGAATTTGGGGTGGCTAAGTTGTTGGGATTGAGAAGGAATGCTAATAAAAACCCTACTCCACGTGACAACTCCAGCCCTATTGCACGTGATAATTTAAGTGGTACATCATCACTTAAGATGTCACGTGATACG
Organism: Quercus agrifolia; assembly: GCA_029955455.1. Lineage (NCBI taxonomy): Eukaryota > Viridiplantae > Streptophyta > Magnoliopsida > Fagales > Fagaceae > Quercus > Quercus agrifolia. The sequence goes on along the minus strand of JARQAD010000007.1, from coordinate 38,227,652 downwards.
GATGGAAATAGGGTTCAGAAACAAAAGTCTCCACACACATCATGTACCTGAACTCGCAAAGAAAGAATTAAACCAAAGGATAACACGATAGCAAGAGTTCAAACGCAAGGGAAAAAAAGAACCATTGCACCCGAGGTGTATCATATGGCAGGTTTAGCAAAACAATTCCAAGAAACTCACAGTGAAGAGGAAAAATCATTTGTAGTGGCGGGAGCTGATGTTCAGCCCCGCCAAGGGCAATGAGTTGTTTAGCATAGAACTATCGTGGGCTTGGGAACCTACATACACGAAGGGAGCTCGGTGAAATCATTTGGGCAAAAGATCCTTCTGTGGTGTTTTTAGCTAAGACACTTACGGAGGATGCAAGGCTAGAGTTTGTTTAGAGAAGTATTGGTTTTGATCATAGATGGGTTGTACCAAGAGTGGGAAGGAGTGGTGGATTAGTTCTTTATTGGAAAGCATCGATCAATTTAATGGTGGAAGGTTTGGATATATACTATATTGATGCGGTAATTGATAAAAATAAGAAGAACGAGTGGAGATTAACGAGGTTTTTGGGGAGATTAACGAGGTTTTTGGGGAACCTGATAAAGCAAGAAGACATGAAGCATGGACCAAGCTAAGGGCTTTAAAATCAAAACCAGAAAAGCCATGGCTTTGTTATGGGGACTTTAATGAAATTATCAGACAAGAGGAGAAACTTGGGGTTGCAAGAAGGCTCTATCATCAGATGCAGCAGTTTAGGGAAGTGATTGATGAATGTGGTTTCATGAACTTGGGATTTTAGGGATCTAAATTTATGTGGAGCAAACACTTCACAAGTGGGGTTTCAATTTGGGAGAGGCTTGATAAATGTTTGGTTAATAATAGTTGGTTCATGAAATTTGGAGGTTCAAGAGTGTACCACTTGTCGTGCACTTCATCGGATCATATCCCAATATTCATTACCCTATCAAGTTGAACCCTCCAATCTAAAAAATATTTTTCGGTTCAAACAAATGTGGCTCTCAAATTCGAGCTGTGAGGAAGTGGTGGTTTCGGCCTGGGGTAATGGAAGTGATGTCGGGTTTGAGGGTAATATTTTGAGTAAAGTTGAAAAGTGTGGGAAGGAGTTGGGGCGATGGGAGAAAAATGTTTTTGGTAATGTTAGGTTGGAATCGAACCATTTGGAAAGCCCTAACTAAAGAAGAGAGGGTAGCCATGGTAAGTGGAAACAATTACAGGGTGGGACAACTTAAAAAAGAGATTGAGGTGTTGCAGGATAGGGAAGCAACGGTGGGCTCAACGGTCAAGAATACTATAGGAAAACCAAGGGGACAAAAACTCTAAATATTTCCATTGTTGTGCTACAAGGAGATTCCAGAAAAATTCATTGGAAGGTATTAGAGATAAGGGAGGAGTATAGAGAACCAGACAAGAAGAGATTGGTGAAATTATGGTTAGCTATTTCAAGTCCCTACTTACCGCATCAGAGGGGATTGTATCCACGTCTATTTTTTATTGTGTACCACAGTGATAGATGAGGAGATGAATGAAAGTCTTTGTCGTGAGTTTGAAACAAGTGAAGTTGCCATTGCCCTCCAACAAATGGCACCCCTCAAAGCACCTGGGCTGAATGGTATGCCCCCGCTTTTTTATCAACATTTTTGGAGCACGGTAAATTAGGATGTCACCTCTTCCATTTTGTCTTGGTTAAATTTAGGTATCATTCCAACCACTCTTAACCATACTTTTCTTACTCTTGTTCCAAAAATAAACTCTCCTTAATATGCACACCAATTTCATCCAATTAGCCTTTGTAATGTCCTTCACAAAATCTATTCCAAAGTTCTTGCAAATCGCCTTAAAAAATTACTTCCATCCATTATCACAGAACACCAATTAGCCTTCACAAAGGGTAGATTAATTTCGGATAATATTTTGGTGGCCTGTGAGACCTTACATAGTTTACAAAGCTTTAAGGGAGGTAACTATGGTTATATGGCACTAAAATTGGATATGAGTAAAGCATATGATTGGGTAAAGTGGTCTTATCTGGAGTGGATAATGAGGAAGATGGGTTGCAGGGAGAGGTGGATAAATCTTGTAATGGGTTGTGTGAAAACAATATCTTATTCTATTTTGGTGAATGCTAATCCATGTAAGATGATTTTTCCTACAAGGGGAATTAGGTAGGGAGACTCACTCTCCCCTTTCCTATTCCTTCTTTGTACGGAAGGATTGAATGGTTTCATTAAAAAGGTTGAATTACAATGTGATATCCATGGATACTCCCTTTGTAGGAGGGGTCCAAAACTAATGCATCTGCTTTTTGAAAATGATAGTCTGATTTTATGCAGGGCAACAATGGAGGAGTGTGGAAAGGTCTCGAATATACTAAAGGAGTATGAGGAAGCCTTGGGACAAAAAATGAATAGAAGTAAAATCTCATTGTTCTTTAGCAAGTTTGTACCGGAGGAGAAGCATGGAATCAAGGTGGCCATAGGAGTCCCCGAAATCTTGCACTATGAAAAATACCTTGGGCTGCCCTCATTAGTTGGCAAAGGTAAAAAAGAACATTTTAACTACATCAAGTAGAAGGTATGGCAGAAACTTCAAGTATGGGAAGCTAAATTGCTTTCGTAAGCGAGAAGAGAAGTGCTCTTAAAGGCAATCATACAAGCCATCTCTACTTACACTATAGGGTGTTTTAAATTGCCGTTAGGTTTGTGCAATGAGATTGAGACTCTAATTAAGAAATTCTTGTGGGGCCAAGAAGGTGACCGAAGGAAAATCCATTGGGTTAAATGGGAGGAAATGACAAAATCTAAGACTATTAGAGGTATGGGCTTTCGAGATCTTGCTATGTTCAATGATTCCCTTTTGGAAAAACAAGCTTGGCGCCTCTTGCATGATAAAACCTCACTCTTTTATAAAGTATTTAAAGCTCGTTTCTTCCAAAATTCATCAATTATGGAGGCTGCCAATTCAAGGATGGGGACCTATGCTTGGAAGAGTATCCTTAGAGGTAGAGACATCATTCAAAAAGGGGCTTCATGGAGGATAGGAAGTGGAGAAAAAATAAACATTTGGCAGCAATGTTGGCTGCCAAGAAAACACCCAACGCAACTGCCAACTTGCCCCTTGGAGAGCTTTGAAAATCATACCGTAGCCACCCTCTTTGATCCAATCACAAGAAGATGGAATGAAGAGTTGGTGGATGGGTTATTTGTGACCGAGGATGCTGATTTAATTAAGAAAATTCCACTTAGCCGTAATGCAGCAAAGGACAATTTGTATTGGCCTTATACTCCATCTGAAAACTACTCATGTAAATCTGGTGTTCGAGGGCCTTTTTAGGTTGCCCAGCCATGTGTGATCCGTTGGAGGGATGACTTTATTAAGCCTAGGTTCTTCAAGGGGCAACATTGGGCCATGTGGTCAAACGGCTATCGAGTATTTTTAAGCCTACAAAATCATTAAGGCCAAAATCTAAGAATCATGATAATGGTTGAGTAAATATGTAATACGTGTTTGATATGATAGCTTTGATTAGTAGTTGTAATAACAATTGAAACATAGTATTTATTTAGAGGTAAAGTAATCATGTACTCAATGATGTAAATTTAAAGATATGGAAGCAAAGTCACTTATCTTTGTACGGTTTATAGTTCCAGCTGTGTAGCATCAATGAGCTGTTAGGATTCCTGCAGAATGCCAGCAGTAGAGGCTAGTTAAGCTTACCCCTCTTATCATACATTTAAATAAGTTTAAGCCTTGGTTAATAGTTGTAATAGCAATTGGAATAAAGTAATATGTATTTAAATGTGAAGTAATCACGTACTAAATAATGTAAATTTAAAGATAAGGAAGCAAAGCTGTTAGTTTTTAGACCCCTTAAAACACAATTGGATTAACCTAGGAATTTAGCCAAGTTGTTATTTAGTAAAATTAATTAAATCTAGGTTAAGACAATTAAATAATCATATCAAGTAAAGCAACGGAAAGATAAAAACACAAAGATATGATCACCCAGGAAACCAAACCAATAAAAACCTGGGGAGGATTTAACCTAGCTATCCTCAAGGTAAACTTGAATCCACTATCTTGAAAGAATTGAAGTTCATACAATAAGACTTACAAGCCCCCACACTCGACTTCTTATTGCTATCCACTAGTAGAACTTACTGACACAACCATGTGCAAGCTCTGAATCCACAGACTCCTTCTTTCTTGGATTCTCCACCAAATACAAGCACACCGCTTGTGTTTCTTTAAGCTTCAATGGCAGCAATTGGAATGATCATCAAGGTGTAGAAATCTTCTTCTCCTTGAAAACCCTAAGTTTATGTGAAGGAAAGCTCCTCAAAGATCTCACAAGAGATTCACGTAAACTACAATATGAGCAACATTAAAACGTGGCTAGGGTTTCCCTTATATACCTAGGGTAAATTAGAAACCCAAAACCTTTTAAAACACTTAGGGCTGAGTTGAAAATTCTGCTTAAAAAAAGTCAGACCCGATTTTCGATTGATCGAGCCTAAGCTTTGATCGATCAATCGAAATGGGCTGAAACAATTTTTTAATTCCTGCAGTAGTTTAATCCAACTTTACAACAAAGAACCAACTTTGAGCAATTCTAAAATAACTTAAATACATTGTTTTGATCATGGTTTGCCAACAATACAAATTAGAATTTTAAATACATAAAACCTAAGTCTTTAGAACCTAACAAAAGCCACTTATCTTTGTATGATTTGTAGCCCCAGCTGTACAGCTTCTGTGAGTTGATAATATCCAACAGAGTGACCCCAGCGATAAAGAGGCAATTTTCCATGATAACTTCAAGATTGAAGGGGAAAAATGGGTGCAACTGGAGGGAGAAAGAGTATGCCCAGCTGTGTGTAGGGGCTAGTTAAGCTTGCCCCTCTTATCATGCACTTAAATGAGTTTTCCCCTTAACAATACTCTTTTAGTTATGAATAGTGTTGCCTTCCATGAGAAGGGCTTTTGTACGGAGTACTTGTGCCTTCTAAGAGAAAGGCTTTAGGTAAGATGGATTTGTGCCTTCTGTGAGAAGGGTTTTGATATGAGATCTTGGTGCCTTCTAAGAAAAGGGCTTTAGCATTAGAAGTTTATGCCTTCCATAAGAAGGGCTTTTAGTATGAGTGTTTGGTATCTCTTGAGAAGTATGGAGATGGTAAAGATATAAATGTTTTATGAGATGTAGTATTTGTAATATATATGATATATGGAAGTATGAGAGATATGGATGTTAAAGATAGTAAAAATATGAGATTATAACTATTGGAGAAGTTGTAGTTGGAGAAGTTATAGAGATTGCTTTCCAAGAGGAAAGATTTTGTAAGAGAAGAGTATAGAGATGTGTTTAGGTATTTGGAGATAGGAGCAGTAAGATAGACGTATTTTCTAGATATGGAAAGTGAGAGAATGAGTATAAGAGAGTAATAGTGTTGTAATGTGTTTAGCAAAGTTGCTGGAATTTATTGTTGGAGGATGTATTAGGGCTTATGAAGGGCATTTGTGTGCTAAGGACTGAAGAGTTTAGTTCCTAGTTTAGAAACTAAAAAACCCAGAAGCTTAGAACTTCATTAAGGGCTTCAAAAGATTATTAGAGGGAGAGAAAAGTTTATGAGTGAGTTCCTCCCTATTGGTGTCCCCTCTTTGAGGTGTTCATGAAGGGTCCCCTTTAGAGCTGAGTTTAAGGGGGGGGGGGTATTTTAGTAAAGAATATCAATTAAAATCTGTCACAAATAGCAATGAATCTTAAGAGGATCCATCTTAAGATTTGGCCAAAAATAGTATGTTTAGTTTTAAGGTATTCTTTCTATTTTGGGTAAGAGTTGCTGGGGAAAAAGTAGCAGAAAAGGAAGGTATTTTAGCAAGAGAAAGGTAGTTTCAATAGTTGGTTTTGGTTTTAGCCAAATGAGGAAAAATCAGTAATGCTCAGGCTGCTAGGTCAGCTGTCACAGCTGTTCTAAAAAAATTGTTCCAACTGTCAGGAAAAAGCTGTGACAGCTATCTTAAGACAGCTGTCATAAGACAGCTGTTTGCTTTGGGCAGAAGAAAATGAGGTCAATTGGGTGATTTTCGACTGCTGGAAAGGCCATTTCATGGATTTGGCTAAAAAATGGTAAGATCTCTTTGAAGGGTATCTTGCTATTTTGGATATAACAGCTGGTTGCTGGGATTTCAACATTAAATGGCTGGTGATATCACTTCCAGTCAGGTGTCTAGTACTGAATACACTACTGGGGTTTAGCTAGAAATGTTTCCTTTTTGGGTGTTTGTGTTTTTGGTCAAAGGTTCAATTACAACACACTTTTAGTAGATAATAGAAGGATTGGTTGAAGGTTAAAGAAGTTTTAGAGATTTAGTCAAGGTCTCATTGTGTTGTGACATAATCTTGATAAGCAAGAAGAGTATTTAATGCTCTACTCTGGCAGCTAGCAAAGAAATATATGGTCAGATTGTGGCAGACAATAGCTAGGTATGAGAGATATCATGAATATTTTGTATGTATTTGGAGATAAAAGATAGCCAATCAGATTAGGCAATGTGTTTGAGTTGGATTTTAGCTTAAAGTAGTAATGTAGTTTGTGTAGAATAATATAATGAAGTTTCTAAATATGTATAGCAACAATTGGGGATTGAATGAATAGTTATTTTCTTAGCAATTAGATGGCTGGAGATATTGAGTATTTGTCACATGATGAATATTAAGTTTGTTCGGGGGCTTTTTTCGAATGCCCAACCACGTGTGGTCTGTTGGAGGGACAATCTTACTAGGCTCGGGTTCTTTTTGGGGAGTTGCATCCGGAACTCAACATTGGGACACGTGATCCAACAACTACCAGTGTATTTTTTTAAGCCTATAAACTCATTAAAGCCAAAGTCTAACAATCGCGATAATGGTCGAATAAATATATAATATGTGTTTGATATAATAGTTTTGATTAGTAGTTGAAATAAAGTATTTATTCAGAAGTAAAGTAATCATGTACTTAATGATGTAAATTTAAAGATATGGAAGCAAAGTCATTTATCTCTGATGGTTTGCAACCCAACTGCGTAGCATCAATGAGCTGATGGGATTCTAGCAGAATGCCAGCAGTAGAGGCTAATTAAGTTTGCCCCTCTTATCATGCATTTAAATGAGTTTAAGCCTTGGTTAATAGTTGTAATAGCAGTTGGAATAAAGTAATATGTATTTGAATGTGAAATAATCATATACTCAATGATGTAAATTTAAAGATAAGGAAGCAAGGTCACTTATCTTTGTATGGTTTGTAACCCAACTGTACAGCTTCTGTGAGTTGATAATATCCCAGCAGAGTGACTCCAGTGATAGAGAGACAATTTGCCATGATAACTTCATGATTGAAGGGGGAAAATGGGTGCAACTGGAGGGAGAAAGAGTATGTCCAGCTATGTGTAGGGGCTGGTTAAGCTTGCCCCTCTTATTATGCACTTAAATGACTTTTCCCTTTGACAATGCTCTTTTAATTGTTGTGAAGTTATGAATAGAGTTGCCTTCCATGAGAAAGGCCTTTGTATGAAGTATATGTGCCTTCTAAGAGAAGGGTTTTTGTAAGAAATAGTTGTGCCTTGTAAGAGAAGAGCTTTGATATAAGATCTCGGTGCCTTCTAGGAGAAGGGCTTTAGTAATAGAAGTTCATGCCTTCCATGAGAAGGGCTTTTAGTATGAGTGTTTGGCATCTCTTGAGAAGTGTGGAGATGGTAAAGACATAGATGTTTTGTGGGATGTAGTATTTGTAATATGTGTGATATATGGAAGTATGAGAGATATGGTGGTTAAAGATAGTAAAAATATGAGATTATAACTGCTAGAGAAGTTGTAGAGATTACTTTCCAAGAGGAAAGATTTTGTAAGAGAAGAGTATGGAAATGTGTTTAGGCATTTGGAGATAGGAGCAATAAGATAGATATAGAAGAGTATTGAGATGTATTTATGGGCAGCAAAACAGTAGAATTTCAGAGTGAGAAAACATGAGAGTGGAGCTTAGAAGAGGTGTGGTGTGTTATATGTAATAGTGTAGTAAGTATGTATGAGATTGTGTAAGAAAGGTGAATGTTTAGAGATATAGGCAGTAAGATATATGTATTTTCAAAATATGAAGAGTGAGATAATAAGTATAAGAGAGTAATAGTATTGTAGTGTATTTAGCAAAGTGCTGGGATTTTCTGCTGGAATTGTATGAAGGCTTATGAATGACATTTATGAGCTAAGGGCTGAAGAGTTTAGTTCCTCATTTAGAAACTAAAAAAACTCAAAAGCTCCAGACTTCATTAAGAGCTTCAGAAGATTATTAGAGGGAGAAAGAATAGGGAAGTGTATGAGAGAGTTCTCCCCCATTAGTGTCCCCCCTTGAGATGTTAATGAAGGGTTCTATTTAACTGAGTTAAAGGGGGTATTTTTGCAAATAATCTCAGTCAAAATCTATCCCAAACAGCAATGAATCTTCAGAGAATCCATCTTAAGATTTGGCCAAAAATGGTATGTTTAGCTTTAAGGTATTCTTGCTATTTCAGGTAAGAGTTACTGGGGAAGAAGCAGCAAAAAAGGAATGTATTTTAGCCAAATGTGGGAAAATCAGTAATGCTCAAGCTACTAGGTTAGCTGTCACAACTGTTCTGAACAACTGTTCTGAAAAGGTTGTCCCAGCTGTCAGGAAAATTTGTGACAGCTATCATGAAAAAGTTGTCCCAACTATCAGGAAAAGCTGCGATAGCTATCATGAGACAGCTGTTTGCTTTGGGCAGAAGACAATGAGGTCAGATGGGTGATTTCAGACTGTTGGAGAGGACATTCAGCATTTATTGGATGGATTTAGCTGAAAATGGTAAGATCTCTTTGAAGGGTATCTTGCTATTTTTGGTATAACAGCTAATTGCTGGGATTTCAGCATTAAATGGCTGATGATATCACTTCTAGCTAGGTGTCAAGTGCTGAATGCACTGCTGGGGTTTAGCTGGAAATGGTTCCTTTTTTGGGTGTTTGTGTTTTTGATGAAAGGTTCCATTACAACACATTTCTAGTAAGTAATAGAATAGTTGGTTGAAAGTTAATGAGGCTTTAGAGATTCAGTCAAGGCCTCATTAGGTTGTGACATAATCTTGGTGAGCAAGAAGAGTAATTAATGCTCTGTTCTGACAAATGGCAGAGAAATATATGGTCAAATTGTGACAGATAGCAGCTAGATATCAAAGATATCATGAATATTTTGTATATAGTTGGAGATAAAAGATGGCCAATCATATTAGGCAATGAGTTTGAGTTGGATTTTAGCTGAAAGTAGTAATGAGATTTATGTAGAATAATATAATGAAGTTTCTAAATATGTATAGCAACAGTTGGGGACTGAATGAACAGTTATCCAGCAGTTAGATGGCTGGAGATATTGAGTATTTGTCACATGATGAATATTAAGATTTAGGAAAAGAGCAATGAGGAATTTTATCATTTTAAGTGCTATGTGATAAGAGATGCTTACCATATGTTACCCACTACACACGGACTCATCAGAGTTTAGGAAGTTGAAGAAGACACGCCAAGCAACATGTTTCTTTTATCAACTTTAAACTGCTGGAGCTTTACTAAACATACCTCTTGGCCCTCCAAACCACGACTCCCAAAGTTTCTCCAAAGAGACTTATGAGCTTGGATCATAAGCCGAAGATGAGATGACGTACCTCGGGTTTTGTTGTCATTTTGTGTAAATATGGGCTCTTGTTGAAGAAGCCGCTTGCCATGAGTGTAAGAGATGTAATATGGGTCGTGAGCTTTGATTCATTGCTTAATCCCAATCCATATGTTGATGTTGATGATATCATGGGTTATGATCCTAATTAATGAAAAGGAAATTGGACCATGAATTTGCCTCTTGAAGTAAGGATCTTGTGGGCCATATAAGTCCAATCATTGTAGTTGAATAAGCTATGAGCTTATTTTGGGCTTTAAAGAGATTTCCCCAAAAAATGATTAACATGTTGATGTGGCATGGGTTGCCAATGAAGTAACACCACGTGGGCCGAAAAAACAGTCCTCAACAAAGTTTTAGGAAAAGAGCAATGAAGAATTTTATCATTTTAAGTGCTACGTGATAAGAGATACTTACCATATGTTACCCGCTACACATGAACTCGTCAGAGTTTAGGGAGTTGGAAAAGACACGCCAACCAACATGTTTCTTTTATCAACTTTAAACCGCTAGAGCTTTACTGAACATATCTCTTGGCCCTCCAAACCATGACTCTCAAAGTTTCCCCAAAGAGATTTATGAGCTTGGATCATAAGCCAAAGATGAGATGACGTACCTCGGGTTTTGTTGTCATTTTGTGTAAATATGGGCTCTTGTTGAAGAAGCCGCTTGCCATGAGTGTAAGAGAGGTAATATGGGCCTTGAGTTTTGATGCATTGCTTAAGCCCAATCCATATGTTGATGTTGATGATGTCATGGGGTTGGCAACCCATGTGGACCATGAATCCGCCTCTTGAAGTAAGGATCTCGCGGGCCATGTGAGCCCAATCCATGTAGTTGAATGAGATATAAGCTTATTTTGGACTTTAAATAGATTTACCCAAAAAATCAATAATGTGTTGATGTGGCATGGGTTGCCAATGAACTAATGCCACGTGGGCTGAAAAAAGAGTCCTCAACATCTGGTTACAGATTCTTTAAAGAGGAGGCGGAGTTGCAATCAAATCCGCAAGCCCCCCCCCCCCCCCCCCCCGGCAATCTGTGAGAAACGGGTTTGGAAGGAAATATGGCAGATGCAAGTTCCACCAAAGATTAAAAATTTCCTTTGGAGAGCTTGTCGTAATGCTCTACCAACCAAACAAGCATTGATGCGAAGAAAAATCGTAGAGGATCCAATGTGTGAGATATGTAAGCAAACAGTGGAGGAACTGATACATGCACTATGGTCGTGTCCGAAATTGGATGAGGTGTGGTCTAATCAAGGAATATGGGGATTTAGGTGTGAAGTTGGCTTCACAAGTGTTAAGGAATTGCCACTATGGATGGTAGAGGAAGGTAAGTCCCTAGAGCTGTTAGCTTTTACAGCTTGGAATGTTTGGAATCAAAGGAATAAAGCACGTCTGAACTTGCAAGCCATACCGCTTCATCAGGTTACTGCACAGTCACGGGTAAAGCTTGAGCAATACCGTGCTGATTTACATGTTTCAGAGGTGCAGGTGGGGCGTAACAGCAGTGGGGGAAATAGTTGGAGAGCTCCGCCAGTAGGATTCGTGAAAGTAAACTTTGATGGAGCAATTTCCGGTGTCTCAAGGTTGTCAGGTGTAGGAGTAGTGATAAGGGACTCCGGGGGTGTTGTTTTAGTTTCTTATGCAGAAAAAATTGATCAAGCTTATAAGGCAGAAGACATAGAAGCCTTGGCTGCACTGAAGGCTTTGACACTCGCACACAAGCTAGGATTCCAAAATGTTGTTCTTAAAGGTGATGCTTTGGGCTTGATTCAGGCGTTGAAGTCACAAGAACAGAATCTGTCTCTATAGGGTCTGCTGATAGAAGATGTAAAAGTGTATGGAACTAAGTTTAGAAGATTATTGTATTCTCACGTTAAGAGAAATGGCAATAGTGTAGCATATAATCTGGTGAAACATGACATATGCATACCAAATTTTCAAGTATGGTTCCATCTCATATTGTTCCGTTTTTACATTTGGATGTAAGTCATTTACGTTAATAAAATTTCATAAGTTCATTCTAAAAAAAAAAAAAACTAGTTAGTTTAGTGTTGCTAAAACAGCATAATGTTTCTTTCTTTCTTTTTTTTTTTTTTAATTTAGAAGGCTTTTTTTCCTATGTGGCAAAACAACCTTAATTGTAAGACAAGACTTCTGCTTTTATATATAGTATACTAGCGCGTTACGCATGATAATATTTTTAAGATGATCTCACTATTATTATTTTTCAATTTGTACTAATTAATTTAATAAATAGTAATATAATTCATAATCATATTTTCATTTATTATAGGAATAATCACAAAATGTAATATATATTAATAGGCAAAACTTAAAGAAAGTTCAATTAGAATTTAGAATCCAATTTTGCACTATGTGTCTAAATTTATGTAGGGGCTACATCATAATTATCTACTTAAATTTGTGTTATATGTCCACTTAAGTTTTTTAATTTTTGTATCAAGTGAGTTAATGAGTGCAAAATACTAAGAATCTAATATTAATGAACTATAAAAATAAAAATAAAAATAAAACAATCACATATACTTAGCAAAAATCACCACACAACAAAAATCAACACACGTTTGATCTTATTAAAAATTAGAAAATAAATTATTATAATTAGTATTAAATTTAGGTAAGAATTTTAATATGTGATTAATTACGTTTACTTTTTTAAAAAAATTGACTAATTATTTATATTTTTATGATAAAAATTGTGTTTAATTTTAAATGTATCTATACATATGCATTAATGCATGTGTTATATGCTATTTTTTAATTATTTATAATCAATTGTGTTTAATTTTGAATGTATCCATGTGTTCACATGGGTTACATGCTAGCATATATAATTTCTGTTGTACCAAAATCAAAACAATACATTTTTTCTCAAGAATTCAAAGGTAATTTAGTGAAATATTAATTTTTAATACAATTTATTTATAATATTTTGTATATCATTAAAAAGTCTATATAATTTGGAAATTATTCTTTTAGTTTTAAACAAACTTTTTCAAACCCAATTTTTTCTACCATACAATCAAAAACACCAAGAAATGTATCTAAAAATAATAGTAAAACTAAAAAAAATAATAAATAAATAATAGAAAGGGAAAAAAATAAAAGATTGTAACTCTTTTTCCTTTTAAAAAAACCAAGGGTACAACTCCAAAGGGGAAAAAAGTAGAGAATTTTTTTTGAAAAAGAAGTATTGTGTTAATGTTGTCATAATCTAATGTTACATCTAATCCAACATGTGAAAAATGAATTGATAAATAAATAATTTTAAGCACAAATTTGAATTTTTTTTCTTAAAAATCTCAAAGAATACACTAATAAGATAAGGAAGATAAATAACTTCGTAAACGCTTAAAGCAATTACTCAAGCATCTAAGAACATCATATAACAAATACATAACAATCCACTACTAATTTGTTGAACAAAATAGTTACTGTAAGGACACGTTTTGATCCACAACCCAAGAGGTTTGGACAATGGCCTAATGAGCCCAAAACAATAAATTTGTTAGAGGGTGGGCTAGTTATTGAACGTTCAATGAGCTAGAATGTAAATCACAATAGGTTAGTTGGTGTTAGAATGAGTAAGACAAACAGATTGAAAAGAAAAGTACTCTTCGGTCAAGTCTAAGGATGGTATGTTCTTATATATTTCTCTTAGACTTATACAAATATTTAAGTTCTTGGTTACACAGTGATTTCTTTTATGATTTTTCTCCTCCCCTCTCTGTAATGGAATCCTTCCCCTTTTATTCTCCCTTCCCTTCTTTCATCCCAGCCTTCCACATGTAGATTAGATTGTTAATCTTCTTGATACTTATCACATCAGCACCTTCCTGAAGTCTTTGTGGGTAGCTGTAAGGCTGGAAGTCATTGTTCAGGTATTACTTCCACATTAATGCAACCAGTTGGTTAGATGCATACCATTCAATGCGGTGGTAGCAGCTTTCTTCCCAAATATTTCTCAATTCTCTATTAACTCACCTCTCTCTAAAGTTTATCCTCCCAAGCATGGTTACCCACTGCCAAATACTTGATGGGTGATTGGATTTTAGGCTTCCACTGAAGGAAAATCTGGTTTTGTATCCCATACAAAACTCACAGCGGAAGCGACATTCATGGATCTATTTCATTCATGATTGATAACATGCACTATGTGATTTTGAGAATTTGAGAACAAGATAGCGTACCTTGGTGCGGTGAAATTCAAAACAAAAGATTAGAAGGTCTTGGGAACACTTTTAATCTTCACTCCAATTCCACTTTACGCCCAAGAAGTGTGGTCTCTCAATCAATTTCTAAGGGAGAATAATCGAGTGGTTTCACTCGCACACACACAACACTTCACAATGATGATTCTCTTAAAATAAATTTCTGTATGTTTCTCCCTTTTATAACTAACTGATTATCTAATTGGGCCGGCCTATTGGGCCTTTCCAATTGGGCTTTAATGTGTGGCTTGGAGTGGGACCAAAAGGGACCAATAAGACACTAGCTCCAATGGGCCTTGGGCTTTTCTGTCAACTCTTGACAAGTCCAAAGTTACCATTAATTATATTTAATACCACTATATAAATATAATTACAATCTAGGTCTTATTTATAAATTATACCCCAAGACTTTATTATACACGCAACCCCTTCAAAAAATATTCGTAGTAATACAAAGTCATGAATGTAGACTGCCACTTTGAAAATTACTACATCTTAATCCTTGAGTACCCGATTTAATCCTTAAAGTTATTCATCATATATTTATGAAATCCAATTTCATAAATATATACTTTAGTAATTTCTTACTAAAGTGGTTAGGCCTAACTCTCTGAATAACCAAACCCATTGAACTTATCTCAAGGGAATATTTTATATCTCCGTTAAGAGACTATGAATTCCATCTTGAGAATATATGTTCCATTAACACTAAATGTGGTTGCCCAACATACTGAGGTTTTGATCGTGCCTTTAGATCTCACTCCTGATATATCAAAGCAACCTACACCTCATAATTAGGTCCATTATTCTCTCAGGATTAAGAGTTCATGCAAATAGGAGTCGTGAGATTTATTATTCATTTGACAGTCGTTAGGAGAATAATAAATCTCACAGCGGTCCAGTTCAATATGTTTTAACTCTTAAAACATATCAACATATCAACTAGAAGTCTCCACTTCCATGATCAAGACAAATCATCTTAGTTGATATGTTATAGTCTTCGCAGATGAAATGTTCAATTTCATCACCGACTACGAACCAAAATTATGAGTTTACAAAGAACTTGTGATCTATATCTTCTGTGACTAAATCACATAAATCACATACTATGCATCTTATGGACTATATGATAATGTCCAAACATTCATGTTACCATTATTTTAGATAATAATAATAAAGAAACTTTATTAATCACAACATTAAGTCATACATAATGTCAAACATAATAACATACATAGTATCACACAATAGGATTTAAGGGCACTAATCCTAACAATCTCCCACTTGCCCTAATGACTATTGTGTACTAATCTAACTCCCATTCCCTCCAAATGTGACTCGAAGGTCCTTTGAGGCAAGGCTTTGGTAAAGGGATCTGCTAGATTATTTGCACTTTCAATCTTTGCTACCACCACATCTCCACGAGCAATAATATCTCTAATGATGTGATACTTTCTCTCAATGTGCTTTCCTTTCTTGTGATTCCTTGGATCTTTTGATTGTGCAACTGCTCCACTATTGTCGCAAAACAAAGTAATGGGAACTTGCTCAATTCTCACTACACCAAGGTCAGAAAGGAATTTCTTGAGCCATACAGCTTCTTTTGCTGCTTCGCAAGCAGCAACATATTCTGCTTCCATGGTGGAGTCCGCAATACAAGATTGCTTGACACTCCTCCATGTTATGGCTCCACCTCCCAACGTGAAAACACATCCTGATGTGGACTTTCTGAAATCTAGATCTGATTGAAAATCTGAATCTGTATAACCAATGGGAATCAAATCCTCACACCGGTAAACAAGCATATAATCTCTCGTTCTCCAAAGATACTTAAGAATATGCTTTACAGCTTGCCAATGTTTTGGTCCTGGATTTGATTGATATCGGCTAACCATGCCAATTGAATAACAAATATCTGGTCTAGTACAAAGCATGGCATACATGAGACTTCCCACTGCAAAAGCATAAGGAACTTGTCTCATCATATCTACTTCCTCTTGAGTCTTAGGCCTTTGGTCATCAGACAGAGGAACTCCATGTCTGAAAGGAAGTAAACCTTTCTTGGAGTTTTGCATGCTAAACCGTTCTAGAACCTTATCTATATATCCAGCTTATGATAAGCCTAACATCTTATTCTTGCGATCTCGCCAAAGCTTGATCCCTAGAATAAAATTAGCCTCACCCAAGTCCTTCATATCAAATTGGCTTGACAACCAAACCTTTACTGATGACATTACCCCTACATCATTTCCAATGAGTAGAATATTATCAACATAAAGCACTAGGAACATTACTACTTTATCTTGATGTCTTTTGTACACACATGGTTCATCAAGATTTTGTTCAAAACCAAATGACTTGATTGCTTGATCAAATCTGATGTTCCATGACCTAGATGCTTGCTTAAGTCCATAAATGGACCTTTTCAACTTGCATACCATATGCTCTTGGTTCTTTGCTATGAAACCTTCCGGTTGCAACATATAGATTTCTTCTTCAAGATTGCCATTAAGAAATGCAGTCTTGACATCCATTTGCCAAATCTCATAATCATAATAAGCAGCAATGGATAAGAGAATTCTGATAGATTTAAGCATGGCTACTGGCGAAAAAGTTTCATCATAGTCAATACCTTCTTTTTGTGTATATCCTTTTGCCACTAGCCTTGCTTTAAAGGTTTCAACCTTTCCATCTACCCCTCTCTTCCTCTTGTAAACCCATTTGCAACTAACAGGTTTAATGTCGTTAGGTGCCTTTACAAGATCCCAAACTTGATTGGAATACATAGAATCTAATTCAGATTTCATAGCTTTGATCCAATGATGTGCATCTATATCATTCATTGCCTCCTCATAAGTGTAGGGATCCGATTCAGCCTCTTCTGGGATAGCTTCATAAGTTTCTCCCAAACCTATAAATCTTATAGGAGGCCGAACAATTCTCCCACTACGACGAGGCACCTGTGTACTAGTCATCTCATGAGTAATATCTTGTGGTGTATCTAATATAGCCACATCATCTCTAGTTTCATCCATTGGTTGTTCATTTACAGGTTCATTCATTTCAACCAAAACAACTTTATTACTAGGATCAAAATTATTCACATAATCATCCTCCAAAAATTTGGCATGTGTGCTAACAAACACTTTGTTATCTTTATGATTATAGAATAAATAACCCTTTGTTTCCTTTGAATACCCTAAAAACATGCATACTTCGGTTTTAGCTTCCAACTTATCAGACTTCCTTTTCAACACATGTGCCGGACATCCCCAAATGTGGAGGTATCTCATACTAGGCTTGCGCCCACTCCATAATTCCTTAGGTGTGTTGGGAACAGATTTTGATGGAACTAAAGTCAAAATGTGCATTGCATTTTTTAGTGCATATCCCCAAAAAGAAACTGGTAAAGTTGAGTAACTCATCATGGACCTAACCATTTCCAAAAGAGTCCTATTCCTTCTTTCTACTACACCATTTTGTTGGGGAGTTCCAGGTGCAGTCAATTGGGATACAATCCCATTTTGAGTTAAGTAATCCTTGAAATCCCCAAGAAGGTATTCACCACCATGATCAGATCGAATGGCCTTTATGCGTTTACCTAATTGATTCTCAACTTCAGCCCTAAACTCTTTGAACTTTTCAAAGGCTTCGGACTTCCGTCTCATTAGGTACACATAACCATATCTTGAGTAATCATCGGTGAAAGTGATGAAGTACTCATAACCTCCTTTTGCTTGGGTTGACATAGGACCACATACATCCGTATGAACTAATTCAAGCAATTCTTGGGCTCTTCTACCTTTTGCATTAAAAGGTCGTTTGGTCATTTTACCTTCCAAACAAGATTCACAAACTGGAAATTCATTAAAGTCCAATGGCTCTAAGAGTCCATCTTTGATCAGTCTTTGAATTCTGTTTGAATTAATATGACCCAAACGCAAGTGCCAAAGATATGCTTCATTAGTAGAAGGAAACTTTCTCTTTAATGATTTTACATGAGAGTTATGATCTAATTCAGAATTATGTAATTCATGTTTATCAGGAGTTAAAATATAAAGACCATCCACAATATTGCCAGAACAGATAAACACTTTATCCTTCTTTATTACAACATTGTCTTTTAGGATAACATAATATCCATGTTTACCTAAATAAGTTGCAGAAATTAAATTCCTACGAACATTAGGTACATACAAACAGTCTTCCAATATTAAAACGCTAGATTCAAAACATAAATTACACACTCCAATAGCTACAACTAGAATCCTGCTCCCATCAGCCAAGGTAAGAAACATTTCTCCTTCATTCAGCTTTCTGGTCTCCTGAAACCCCTGCAAAGAATTGCAGATATGATTAGTACAACCTGAATCCACACACCAGGAATCTGTGGGATTCTGTACTAAACATGTTTCAAGAAGAAATGTACTTTTCATACCTTTATTCTTGGCAGCCTTAAATATTGGACAATTCCTCTTCCAATGTCCTTTCTCACCACAATGGAAACACTTTCCTTTGGTTTTCTTTCCTTTGTTGGCAACTCCTAAGGCAACTTGTTTACCATCTTGCTTGGTGAAGTTCTTCTTCTTCTTCTTCTTACCCTTGCCTTTCGACTTAGGTTGAGAAGTAGAAGCTTCCGCCATGTTGGCATCAACACTAGAAGTACCAAGGATGCCTTCCGCTACTACCAACTCAATCATTAATTCAAACAAAGAATAAATCTTTTTGTTCATATTATAGTTAAGTCTGAATTCCTTGAATGATTCTGGTAGTGACTGGAGTATCATATCCACTTGGGATTCTCCATCAATATCGGCACCTAAAACTTCCAATGTATTCAGATTAGAGATCATCCGAAGACAATGCTCCCTCACTGAAATACCTTCAGCCATTTTGGTATTATAAATCTGCCTCATAGTTTCTTGCCTTGCAGAACGGCCTTGCTCACCAAACATCTCCTTCAGACTTAGCATTATGTCCGAAGCTAATTCTACATCCTGCATTTGATGCTGTAGAACATTTGAAATAGATGCTAGGATGTAGCACTTGGCCATCTCATTAGATTTCTGCCAACGATCATATCGCTGTTTTTCCTCAAGAGGTGCATCTAATGATGGAAAGCTAGGACATGGTTGAGTAAGCACATATTTGTGCTCTTCAGCAGTAAGAACAATATCCAAATTTCTTTTCCAGTCAACATAATTGGATCCAGTCAATTTGTTTTGATTAAGAATAGCAACAAGTGGGCTAAATGATGCCATGATTTTAAATCTGAAAATAACAAACATGAATATAATAAGTAAACTGGACATTATCAATTTAGCATATAAGTATATAATATGGAACCTCATAAAACCATAAAATAATATATGCAACGACAAACCAATCCATGTCTATAATTCCTTGGTAGCAAGTTTATTATAAACACATTAATTGATTGAGAACTATTCTCATTATTAGTACTATCATGATAACTCTTATCATACACTAATAATATGCCGTATTACCTTTAGCCTCTAAGTAATAATGACATAGCTCATTTGGGAGGTTAACATTACACTTAGTCTAGTGTACACCATTATCTAGAATCATGTCTAGCCACATTTCATCTCCCTTATAATGTTTAAACTTGTAGTACCATGGAACAAAACACCCTCCTTTGGGATCGCGAGGCATATACGCCAAGACGAGGTGCTTGTCCACACTACTTTAAACAGATTAGTTCAATCTTGTAGTACTATGAAGTTAACACCCTCCTTTGGGATCACAAGGCATATACGCCAAGACGAGGTGCTTACCCCACACTACTATGAATTGATAATGGAGGCCGTGAGATCCAACCCTTGTATCTCTCTCCCACTAGATATTTTAAATTAAAGGTTTTTATGATCAAGAACCATATTAATGCTAGAAACCTTGAAAACATAATCCTAATCCCATTAGGAATAAATTTCATAACCCTAGCATTAATATATATATATATATATAATGTAATATAAACCCATATTACATTATAAATACATATTACATTATAACTAATATAATATATGGATTATTACATGTAATATATGATTATTACATTATATATAATATACGGATTCAATATGAAATAAAGAACTTGAATCCTCAATGCATGCGAATCAATATATATATCTCATATATTCAACTTAGCATGAGAGTTATGTTAATTGACTTTCAATAACTACCCTTGAGAGTAGTTATTGTCAACGGACAATAACTACCATTGAGAGTAGTTATTGTCAATGGACAATAACTACCATCTTTTAATGGCCGTATCTTAATGGCCGATCATGTTTACAATACAACTTCAATAAACCCGTTCACATGAAGTGTAGATGGTGTCCTCTTAGAACCATGCAAAAGAATATATTGCATATATTGATCAATGCACAAAGGGTTCATGGAACAATAACTTTATGCAGAAATTTGAAAACACAAAGATAACGGTTTTCTTAAATTCCAAAACTCAATCACATGTTATACAAACATGATATGAAAACCTAGCTCTGATACCAATTGAAGGAAAATCTAGTTTTGTATCCCATACAAAACTCGTAGCGGAAGCGACATTCATGGATCTATTTCATTTATGATTGATAACATGCACTATGTGATTTTGAGAATTTGAGAACAAGATAGCGTACCTTGGTGCGGTGAAATTCAAAACAAAAGATTAGAAGTTCTTGGGAAAACTTTTAATCTTCACTCCAATTCCACTTTACGCCCAAGAAGTGTGGTCTCTCAATCAATTTCTAAGGGAGAATAATCGAGTGGTTTCACTCGCACACACACAACACTTCACAATGATGATTCTCTTAAAATAAATTTCTGTATGTTTCTCCCTTTTATAACTAACTGATTATCTAATTGGGCCTTTCCAATTGGGCTTTAATGTGTGGCTTGGAGTGGGACCAAAAGGGACCAATAAGACACTAGCTCCAATGGGCCTTGGGCTTTTCTGTTAACTCTTGACAAGTCCAAAGTTACCATTAATTATATTTAATACCACTATATAAATATAATTGCACTCTAGGTCTTATTTATAAATTATATCCCAAGACTTTATTATACACGCAACCCCTTCAAAAAATATTCGTAGTAATACAAAGCCATGAATGTAGACTGCCACTTTGAAAATTACTACATCTTAATCCTTGAGTACCCGGTTTAATCCTTAAAATTATTCATCATATATTTATGAAATCCAATTTCATAAATATATACTTTAGTAATTTCTTACTAAAGTGGTTAGGCCTAACTCTCTAAATAACCAAACCCATTGAACTTATCTCAAGGGAATATTTTATATCTCCGTTAAGAGACTATGAATTCCATCTTGAGAATATATGTTCCATCAACACTAAATGTGGTTGTCCAACATACTGAGGTTTTGATCGTGCCTTTAGATCTCACTCCTGATATATCAAAGCAACCTACACCTCATGATCAGGTTCATTATTCTCTCAGGATTAAGAGTTCATGCAAATAGGAGTCGTGAGATTTATTATTCATTTGACAGTAGTTCGGAGAATAATAAATCTCACAGCGATCCAGTTCAATATGTTTTAACTCTTAAAACATATCAACATATCAACTAGAAGTCTCCACTTCCATGATCAAGACAAATCATCTTAGTTGATATGTTATAGTCTTCGCAGATGAAATGTTTAATTTCATCACCGACTACAAACTAAAATTATGAGTTTACAAAGAACTTGTGATCTATATCTTCTGTGACTAAATCACATAAATCACATACTATGCATCTCATGGACTATATGATAATGTCCAAACATTCATGTTACCATTATTTTAGATAATAATAATAAAGAAACTTTATTAATCACAACATTAAGTCATACATAATGTCATACATAATAACATACATAGTATCACACAATAGGATTTAAGGGCACTAATCCTAACATCCACTCTATTGGCCGAGGAGAGGTTGCTCCTCGAACAATGTCACCTATTTACTATGATTAGATCTCCTCCTCGGCCCAATAATCTACTTGCCTTCACTAATACGTACTTGTCTTTGGGCTCTTTGATGTCCTCGGATGCAGCCCACGGCCCAATATCCTTATCTAGGCCCTTCATCCCTACAATTACAAACAGTGAAAGTAAACTATACAAAGACCATTGTCTTCATCTGCACTAACTGTTCTTCATTAGCTTGTCTAGACTATTTTGTTGTTTTCCAAACAATTTAAAACCCAAAAACAACACAAAATTTGACATATTATGATATGATTTTCCTAAAAATAGATCAATAACAAACATCATTCATTAAAAGTATTAGTGTTGTAAAGAAGATGATAAAAAGAATACTTGCATCAAGGAACACATGAATTAGTCAATAGTATTCATCAATCTAAGGTATAGATGCAAGAAAAATAAAAAATTTCAACAAAAAATGATAATAAAAAAAAAAGTTGAGAGGGAGAGAGAGAGAGAGAGAGAGGGAGAAATAACCTTTTTTGTATAGAAAAAATATGCACAGAATGAGAGAGAGTGGCAAATTTATAGTAAGAGGTTGGGGATAAAATGAATAAAAATAAAAGAAGATAAATAGGCAAAATATTATTTAAAGTTAAAACCGCCCAAGGGGAATATATATAGACAAAATTTTTGTTTTGATTTTCCATTGATTTATTATTTAGTTATAACATCAAAATTAAAGTAGATGAATATGTAAAGTTAAAACCGCCTAAAATGAATTTGTAAAGCCAATATTACTTTATATTTAGTATTATAAAAAAAATTAGAGGTAAAAATAAATATGAAAAAGACTAATGGTGTGGTCAATAACGTGGCGGATAAGGTGACTTAATAGGAACGTAACAATAATAAATGCTACACTTCATCTTTTAGAGAGAGATATATATAAGTGGGGACAAGGGCCCAAATTTGTATATTGGGCCTTAGGCCCTATTTGATGATGTGGATACGTCCAAAGGAGAGTAAATGATTGGAGAGGCCCCATAATAGAGGATCACGTAAGGAAAGGGTGGAGAAATACAGTCTGAGGAGGTTATCCTTCCCGGATAGGATGAATGTCGGTCAAGCAAGTACATGGGCGACTTAGGTGACCTTCCAGGAATTTCCAATGATAAGGATGAACTTCAGGCACGTACGAAGAGGATAAGAATACAGAAATATCTAAGAGAAAAGCTGCTACCACTGCATTAAATGCACTGCAGCAACTTTTCTGGCCGCATTTATGTGGAGAAGACCCCTGAACAGTGCAGTCTCAACCACCACCGTTCATAGAGAGCCAGAGAAGATGCCTAATGGGACATATACTCGAGTAAAGGTTTAGATGATTAACAAGTGTACGATCGAGATGGTTTAAAAGGAAACTATATAATGTAAAAGACCCCTCATAAGATAAGGATTGGAAAACATAGTGAAAAGGGAGAGAAAAAGAATTACTGTAGCACTAAGAGTTGTATTAGCTTTCAGGAACAGTGGTTTAAATAACAGTTCATCTCCTCGGACAATTATTTCATCAAGTTTTATGTGTGATTCTATGTTTATTCATATTTTAAATCCTTGCTAGTTGTTGTCCCATTCACTAAGAGCCCAGCTCTTTCACTTACTCTCTACAAATTTATTGTATTTGACTCATTGGGCTCATATCCCAAATCTTTTGGGCTTGGGCTACAAATCGTGACCCTACAATATATATTAGATAGATTAGATATATAGTATTAGATTAGATAAAGTTTAATTATTGAAGTTTTCGTTAGAATTAATGCACTCAAAAACCAATTTTTAAATGTTTTAAAATAATAAAAGTCTTTTTCACATATTTAATTAGTATGAGTTTATTTAGCATAAAAATTTTATGTTCTTTCTCATGTATCTTTCACATATAATACCTATTCTCTTTTATTTTTTTGATTACTTTTGTTAATAATATTGATTATAGTTGTTGCGGTTTGTTAGGATTAGCTTCAAATTACTTAATTTGTTGTTACGGTTTTGATATACAATTGTAAGTTAATTAGTGTGCTCTACTTCTTTATATAAAGACAAAGCTCATGTGTAAAATTAATAATATGAGATCAGTTCTCCCAATTTTAGCTTATAATTTTATTGAATTTTAGCATTCTCTTTGTTTTTTTGTTTTGCTTTTTTAAGGATATTATGGCCCTATCTATTAGAGGCAATTAAATATTGATAAATGGAAGTATATTTAACTAATTTTTCTTTGTTTGATTATGTTCTCTTTATGTTGGTACTCAAATAATTTTGATTCATTTAGATTAAGAACAAAGTATTTGAGATTGGGGTCTTGGGATTTGGTGATGAGAATGAAGTGGTTGAGGAATGTTCAGTTTTAGAAATGAAGTCTACCTTTTATTTAGATCTTCTTTTTTTCTTTTCTTTTTTGAGAAAGTATCTAGATTTTTTTTACTATTTTTTATATTAAATTTATATTATGGTATAGACTCCTAGAAATTTCTAATAACTATGAAATTCCAATATCATATACATAGATTAATAAAGAAAACTCACTCAACAGTTGTAAACTACTTCTAAGATAAGGAAAAATCATAAAATATGAATTAAGAAAATTAATTTTCAAAACATTCGGCAATATTATGGGAAACATTATAAATACTATATAACAAAATGAGTATTATATGTGGGTCTCAAAAAAATAAAAAACTATTTTTAAATGAGATTACCAGGCATCCACGCATGAGAACATTATCTAGTTAGAATAATTATAGGTTTACATTACTAGCACATTGCAAGCTAAGAAGTTTCCAAATGATTAAGTCAATCTAAGTTATTTACACGATTACTAAGCTGAAAGCTCTAATTATAATCAGTCTTTTTAAATATCATATAAGTTGTGACAAATTAATAGTATTATAATACAAATTTAACACCAAAAAAAAATTCCCAGTGTGCCTACTAAGTAATATGGTTCAGTAACTTTAAAAGGTAACATATTATGGATTGGCAAAACTAACTAAAGGCAAATAATGATTCAGTGTTATAAAACATACTAAAAAGGTAACATATTAATATGTATCACTTTTAAGAGGCCAAGTGCAGGGTACATGCCAACAGGGGCTTGACTCAGTTGGTGAGTTTCGGACTCTTCGTCTAACCCACCGAGGTTTGAGTCTCGCTACCCTGCCCGGGGACTAGCATAACCTAGCGAACCCCTATTTTTGTTTACCAAAAAAAAAAAAAAAGTGCAGGGTCCACTTGTCGTGGTGCAATACAACAGAAGAGGAAAATGTAATGTTATCTTCCTTCAACAACTTGTGGACTTTTAAAGGATTTGTATAAGTTGTTTGTGGCCGATACTCTCTTCACACCACAGACATTCCTTTTTCCTTATAGATCTGTGTTGCAAGTCATGGAGCACCTTGTTTCAAGCTGGTGCAATGATCGATCCTTGCCAGAATCATATATACTCCCACCGGAAAAAAGACCAGGGAAGCTCCCTGTTCCTCTAGCCAACAAAATTCCAGTGATTGATCTTGGGGGTCATGATCAAACAGATATAATTCAACAAATTTTTGAAGCTAGCCAAGAGTTTGGATTCTTTCAGGTTCCAACCACATCTTTTCTTTCCATTATTTTATCAGACAATGATTTATTCCTATCAAACATGATCACAATATGAACCACTTTTGGGGAACTTTTTTCATATTTTATAAGTTTGTGTTATGCTATGTTTTGTACCACCTAATAGGTGATCAACCATGGAGTCCCTAGCAACTTAATGGATGAGGCCATGAGTGTTTTTAAGGAGTTTCATGCATTATCAGCCAAGGACAAGGCAATCGAAACTTCAAAGGACCCCAATAAGAGCTGCTTCATCTACACAAGCAGTCCAAATTATGCAACTGAAAAGTTTCACTTCTGGAGGGATGGATTGATGCATCATTGTAATCCTCTAGAGAAATACATCCAATTTTGGCCTGAAAAACCACCTAGATATCGGTAAATTCTCATAGTCATAGACATGTAAATTTGTTCTTTCATGTAATGACTTGACATATATAAGAACAAAAATGAAAATTATTATGTTTCATGAAACCTTTTTCAGAGAAGTTTTTGGGCCATATACAACTGAAGTAAGGAAGTTGGGCTTTAGAATTTTGGAGTTCATTTCCCAAGGCTTGGGAATCAGCCCCGATCATTTTAGCAGTGGACTCAGTGAAAATCAAACACTGTTGGTCAATCACTATCCGCCGTGCCCAGATCCCAGTTTAACCTTGGGAGTGGGGAAACATAGAGACCCTGGTGGAATTAATATTCTTCTTCAAAGTGATGTATATGGGCTTCAAGTCTTCAAGGATGAGGAATGGGTTGGTGTTGAACCTATTCCTTACGCGTTTGTGGTTAACATAGGTTATCCGCTCCAGGTACATACATCTTCACAAGCTCTTAGTATATATAAAATCCTAGCTAATTTTTAACTGCAAGTGAAAACTAGCAGATAGTCCATTTGATTTGTGCTACTTCACAGTAATGATTTGAATTATGAAGGCTTTATGTAAACAGTTTTTGGGTCTCACATTGGGTGTGTAATAATTAAGCCAATCTAAGTTATTTACACGATTGTGTAATAATTAAACATATAATCAGCACTCAAATTGTAACGCTTCTTTTTTTTTCTTTCTCTTTTTTTGAAATTACATCCCACAACATGATTGACCGTTAAAATTAATAATCTTGTGCAAGCACATAGACCATTAAAATATAGTTCATTAACTGACTAGTTCAAAACGATGTAACATGCACGTTATTATTAATTTTAACAGTCAATCAAGCTATTGGATACAATTTACAAAGTTTGTTAAACTTAGTGTAGCGATTGCAAGTTTTCATGGTTTGTTGTGCAAACTGCAAAAGTGCAATTATCCCATAGTTTAGGGTGTTTTTTTTGTTTGCAATTAACTAGTTTTTTTTTTTAAGGTTTTTTTTTTTTTATCAAAATTATTGTTCTTGGAATTGTGTTGCATTGAGTTGTAGATTATCAGCAATGGGAAGCTGAAAGGTGCTGAACATCGAGTGGTGACAAATTCAATTGTAGCTCGAACAACTGCTTCCTTATTTATTAATCCATCAAGTGAAACACTTGTAGAATCAGCAAAAGCTTTGATTGATGCAAGCAACCCTGCGCTCTATAAGTCCCTAACATACAAAGACTTTCTCAGCAAGTACATAGCTGCTTCCTCTGACTCTAAAGCATTAGAAGAGGTTTTAAGTACTACTCTTTGATTGGTGGTTTGAGAAAAAAGCTATTGTACTTTGTCAATAAATGTATGACCATTGATATCAAACTAGCAAACATTAGTTGGTTAATATGATCGATCAATTACACAAGCCTAAAGTTAAGTGGATCGTCATGATGGCCTAAAGTTAAGTGGATCGTCATGATGATTGTTACTGTAAACTTTCGTTTGGAATTGGATAATACCACATTGCACTAATAATGTGATTACTGTCATCATTGTTTTGATTAATAAAATTTTAGTGTCATGAACACCTATTGAATATAAGATCTTGAATGCATTGTAATATATTATGAATTGCCGAACTAAATATAGGCAAATAATGTTCGTGTATATATATATATATATATATATATATATATATATATTGTAATTGCACATTTCCTTGTATTTGAGTTTCAATTTCAATTATAAATTGCATGCCAAAGGCCTTGTAACTGAATTGGCACATTCCCCATGTACAAAGTGCTTGGAGGTTTAAGGGGAGAAAAGGTTCGAGTTGCGGGGTTAGCAGCATGTTGTAATTATCTCACCAAAAAAAATTGTAAATTGTATAATGTCATTGAGGATCATATTCAGACAAAAGACTTCAAAGTGCTACAATAGGAATTTTGTTGGAGCAAGATTTAATATATCAAGCGAGATTTCGAGAAAAGTTGTTGTAATATTTCAAAATTCAATTATGTTAGGTTCTAAAGACTTAGGTTTTATGTATTTAGAATCCTAATTTGTATTGTTGGCAAATCATGATCAAAACAATGTATTTAAGTTGTTTTAGAAGTGCTCAAAGTTGGTTCTTTGTTGTAAAGTTGGAATGAAATACTAAGCTAATTAAAAAACTGATTTAGTACATTTCGATCGATCGAAGCTTAGGCTCGATCAATCGAAAATCGTACCTGACGTTTTTTAATTAGGTTTTCCAACTCAGCCCTAAAGTGTTTTAATTGGTTTAGGTTTCTAATTTACCTTAGGTATATAAGGGAAACACTAGCCACGTTTTTGTGTTGCTCATATTGCGGTTTATGTGAATCTCTTGTGAGATCTTTGAGGAGGTTTCCTTCACATAAACTTGGGGTTTTCAAAGAGAAGAATTTTCTACACTTTGATGATCATTCCAGTTGCTGCCATTGAAGCTTAAAGAAAACACAAGCGGGTGTGCTTGTATTTGGTGGAGAATCCAAGAAAGAAGGAGTCCGTGGATTCGGAGCTTGCACATGGTCGTGTCAGTAAGTTCTACTAGTGGGTAGTCATAAGAAGTCGAGCGTGGGGGCTTATAAGTCTTATTGTATGAACTTCAATTCTTTCAAGATAGTGGATTCAAGCTTACCTTGAGGATAGCTAAGTTAAATCCTCCCCAGGTTTTTACCAGTTTGGTTTCCTGAGTGATCATATCTTTGTGTTCTTTATATTTCCGCTGCTATACTTGATATGATTATTTGATTGTGTTAACATAGATTTAATTAATTTGACTAAGTAACAACTTAGCTAAATTCCTAGGTTAATCCAATTGTTTTAAGGGGTCTAAAAACCAACAAGTGGTATCAGAGCGGGTAATGATACCTATCTCCCTCCTTGTGTCTTTGAATGGTGGTCTATAGGGTTCTTGGTAATGATAACTATCTCCCTCCTTGTGGACTAAAACTCGCCCTGGCATTTTCTTAGACATTCTCATCATAGCCATTTTTGGCATTCTCATGAAAGCCAAATCTTTGACCCTATTTTCATGACCATTATTATGCAAGTTTGGTGTCCAGGTATTTCAAGGTACTTCAATTTGAGGTTGTTCCATTCCATGTTGCTCCATTCTAGGCTGCTCAACTCTAGGCTTGGTTAACTTCAGAATAGCCTAATGGCCTTCGCTACCCCCAATTTTTGACCAATCTCGCCTTCACACATTCTGGAGTTTATTTGTGTTGAAATTATTGCCATTTGAAGTACGTCTCCAAAAGGTTGGCACTAAGGCATTGGGTAAAATTTCTACCAATTTATTTTCCATTTGATTTGGCAAAGCCTGGACATGCTTTTCAACTATATTGTACCATTTATTTTGGCAAGGGTTGAACATTTTGGTTGAGCTTTCGTTGGAAACTATTATCAAGCCATTCAGTTAGATGATCAACCATACTTTTTTGGTTTTTTGAATTCATCTTGAGTTTGAGACTCAGAACTTTTTGCTTCTATATTGTTCATTTTTCGAGTTGTTATTGGCATGTACTTCCACTATGGTTGTCATTTTTTTTTTTTTTTTGAGAGAGAGTTCAACCTATGACATTTGCTCCTGATAATAAATAATAGTTTTTTTATTATCAGACCAAGACATCAATCGATTTTTGATATAGGTGGGAATTGAACCTCAGATCTCTTATTCAACCATCAAAGACTTTACCAGTTCAGTTAATTGGAACCCACCTATATGGTTCTCAATTTGTTTGAGCAGAAACAATTTTTCTTTTTTCTTTTTTTCTAATTTTTGAATTTTTTTAACTCTATTCTTGTTTATTGTTAATTGCCCATGATTCCAAGTGAATGGTTCAAAGTGAAATTTAACTTTGTAGATTAGAGTTGGGATCCAAACATGTCTCACTTAAGAATTAAGATAACTTTTAGTAGAAAATGCAAATAAAAATGAAAAATGAAAACAAGTAATTAGAATTTAAAGTTTCTATTCTCTTCCAATTCGATTGGATTTCAAAAGACTAAGACAGATTTGCAAATAGATTAATTGATGCCTAACTTGTTTAAAACAAACTAATTTGAAAGTTCACAGTAACAGGTCAAAGCCTAAGCTATTATGCTAACACCGAAGAAAACAAGATCAAGTGCACGGTGAACAGTACATCCGTGCATTGTTTACAGACCCACAAATTTCACTTTTCAGCAACTTTTTCATTAAAAATTGGTCTCACGGAACTATTCACATATTTAAAATTATTTTGCTACAGTGTTTTCAATTTTCAATTTTCAATTTCAGTAAAATAAATTCTATCCAAACGAACTCTAAATGAGAATCACTCACAGCCATAAATTTTTTTATGTTAGAAATATTGGGCCAATTAAAACTTAAAGCCCAAATAAAGTGTGGCCAATAGTGGATGCAGTCTGATCTATAACAAAAAGTTTTGTCCTCACGAAAAGAGTTATATCTCTTAAATACGCACTTTTTGGTTGTCTATATAAGGGGACAGGGGCTCATTTATAGTCACTTCAGAATTTTTTGAGACTAATAGACAAGTAATCTCTCTCTCTCACTCATGAATTTTATTCAAGTATTTAGGCTGTGGATATTGCATGTTTTGTTCTTGCAACAAACACCACTGTATTAGTAATTGTAAAACGCTTAGAGATTCTACTTGTTGGAAAGATTAAGGGTCATTTGTTTAAAAGGATTTTAGGAAGGTTAGAAAATAGAGGAGAGAAAAGTTGAGAGAGTATTTTTAGAGGGTGTTTGGTTAAGAGGAGGAGAGGAAAAAAAAATGTGGTCAGGTCCGAGTGTTTTCTTCTCTTGGGACTATCAAAATGTTTTCTCACCAAAATTGGGAGAAAATTAGAGGGAGAAGCTCAATTTTTTTAAGCTAACAAAAATGCCCATATACATTTGCATATAGATTTCGTGTTTTTTCTTTTTTTTTTTCTTTTGATTTTTGTTTCATCCAAATCCAATTGCATATCTATTTTTTTGTTTCGCTTTTTTTTCCCCTTTATTCTATTTTTTTCTACTTCTTTGTTTTGTTTTTTTCTTGTACTTCTCAATAGTTATGTTTTGTTTTGTTTTTTTTTTTTTTTTTTTTTTGTGCTCATCTTTCTTTGACTTGTACAATTTTTTATAATAAAAAAAAAAAGTGTCCATACATAATATTTTTAATAAAAAAATGTGTTACTTTTTTTTTAATTTAATAGTGACATAATTGTAAATTTATACGATTTTATTTTCCATTTTCTAATTTTTCTTCTCAACCAAACAAATAAGATTTCCATCTCTCCACTTTCTATCCTCTCAACCAAACATAAATGGGATAAAACTAAATCTCTTCTATACTCCCACTTTTCTATCATCTCCCCTTTTTTATCCTCTCATTTTTCTGGAGAAAATTGGCCTTTGCTCTTTTAAAAAAAAAATTCAGCATTTTGTCCTCTTTCCCAAACTAATTAGGGAAATGCCCCTATTTTGAAAATTGATTTTCTCAAAATCGAGTTTCAACGTCACTATAGGCTCCTTAAAACGCCACTGTAGGTATGGGGTGATTAAACTTTAAAAAAAAATAAAAATAAAAAATAAAAAAACTTGCATGGAACTCGAGTTCATGGAGCTCGAGTTCCAAAACGCCACTATAAGGCTCCAGAATTTTTTTTTTTTTTTTTAATTTTCAGTTTGTTATAACTCGATTTTTAGAAAATTGAGTTTCAAAACAAAGGCATTTCCCTAATTAATTTGGAAAAATGGACAAAATGCTGGATTTTTTTTAAAAAAAGGGCAAAAGTCCATTTTCTCCCCATTTTTCTACTCCTCCAACTATACGGACCCTAAGAGGTTATCTCCTAAATAACTATATTACAATTATCTCAAAAATTTCTCCCGATTGTTCACGGTGGTCTTCTATTGGAATCGAGCCTCTTATTTATACTTGAAATTTTTCAATGTGTTGCTTTATCATGGGGCTTAAGACACTTGTTGAATTGATAACGGATGCTCTTAACTTATTGTAATTGTTAATAATTAATGTTGAAATTCCGAGAGAATTTGGTAAATAGCTTGCAATTTTCAAAATTTAATGATTTTTTCTCTTTTAAATGAACACCATCAAATTCAATTAATAATAAATTAATATAATACAATGATTTCACATACCCAAGATGTAAAATCACCCAAAAACTTGTGTATTTGCATAGAATGGCTCTCTCTCTCTCTCTCTCTCTCTCTCTCTCTCTCTGGTTTTCGTAGTTTATTTTGCAAACTGTAAAGTGCACTTATCCCATAGTTTAGGGTATTTGTTTGTGCAATTAACTAGTTTTCTTCTTTTTTTCTTTTTTTTTTAAAGGTTTTTTCAATTATTGTTCTTGGAATTGTGTTGCATTGAGTTGTAGATTATCAGGAATGGGAAGCTGAAAAGTATTGAACATCGAGTGGTGACAAATTCAAATGTAGCTCGGACAACTGCTTCCTTCATCATTATTCCATCAGATAAAACACCTGTAGAACCAGCAAAAGCTTTGGTTGATGCAAGCAACCCTACGCTCTATAAGTCCTTGCCATACAAAGGCTTCCTTAGCAAATACAAAGCTACTTCCCATTACTCTCAAGCATTAGAGGAGGTTTTAAGCACTACTCTTTGATTAATGGTTTGAGAAAAAAGCTATTGCACTTTATGACCATTGATATCAAACTAGCAAATATTACTTGGTTAATATGGTTGGTCAATTACACGATCAAGCCTAAAGTTAAGTGGCTCATCATGATAATTGTCACTGTCAACTGTCGTTTGGAATTGGATAATACTACATTGCACTAATAATATGATTAATTTTTAATCATTGTTTTATTAATAAAAATTTTAATGTCATGAACACCTATTAAATATAAGATCTTGAATGCATTGTAATATATTATGAATTAGCAAACTAAATATAGGCAAATAATGGTTGTATATATTTTAATTGCACATTTCCATGTATTTGAGTTTCAATTTTAATTGTAAATTGCATAACGTCATTGAGAATCATATTCAAATGAAAGACTTCAAAGTGCTACAATAGGAATTTCGTTGGAGCAAGATTCAATGTATTAAGCGAGATTTCAAGAAAAGATGTCATAATTCAAAATTCATTTATAAAAAACAGTTTGCCTGAAACTCACTCAAAACTCAATCGAGCAAGTTTGCCTAGGAAATTTCAAAACTAAACACTCT
This sequence comes from Quercus agrifolia, assembly GCA_029955455.1. NCBI lineage: Eukaryota > Viridiplantae > Streptophyta > Magnoliopsida > Fagales > Fagaceae > Quercus > Quercus agrifolia. The sequence continues at coordinate 38,194,492 of JARQAD010000007.1, read as the reverse complement.
TGATCAACCCTAAGTGTAGAGGATTGTTGTTTAAAACACGAAGGCAATCACAAATTTTCAAGTAGCCTTAAGAGTCACTACAAAAAAACGGTTCTGAGGCCGCGTTTTTAAAACGCGGCCATAGGACATAAAAACGCGGCCTTACGCCCGTTTGGCCTTAGGCCGCGCTTTCTTAGGCCGCGGAGTAAACGTGCGACTATAGGCCCGTGAAGTCTAAAGCCGCACTTTTTGAGCCGCGGCCCAAGACCCGGTCCTATAGCCGCGTCAAAAACGCGGCCTCAGACCGCCCTTAGGCCGCGTTTTAAACGCGGCTTCAGACAAAACCTTAGGCCGCGCTTCAAAAGCGCGGCCTAAGATAATGGTATTAGGCCGCGTGTTAAGCGCGGCCATAGGCCTGACCCCAGATGGGCCTCATCTCAGCCCATTTGGCCTTAGGCCGCGTTTTAAACGCGGCTTCAGAAAAAACCTTAGGCCGCGTTTATTGCGCGGCCTAAGATTATGGTATTAGGCCGCGCTTTTAAGCGCGGCCTAAGATATGGTTTTAGGCCGAATCTTGAAATCACTAATATCGGAAATTAAGGAAAGAGTAGCAGATTGGCATCAGTGGAGTGCTAGGAACACAGAAATCTATAGAAATCATCAATATATCTACACTCTAGAGTAATTTTCAAAACCCTAGAAACGGTAATTGAATAGGAAACCAAAAAAGGGGGAAAAATGCCTACCTTCAGATCGGAGAGGGGACAGCTTCAGATCGGAGATGGAGCGTCAGGCGAGGGATGAGGGTGAGATCGGCGATGGACGGCGACACTGACGGCGACACTGACGGAGAGATCGAGAGTGAGAGAGAATATGGAGGTGTCGGGAGTGAGAGAGAATATCAGAGATAGTTCTTCGCATTTTTTACTATGGTTGTACAATAAGACCAGCCCAAAAAAAATGGGTTTAGGCCGCGTGTAAGAAACGGGGCCTGAGTCCAGTCCAAAAAAAACGCGGCCTAAATGGTAAAAAACGCGGCCTAAACAATGGGCTAAGGCCCCGCGTACAAAACGCGGCTGGATCTTCTCTCTTTAAGCCCCGTTTTTAAAAAACGGGGCTTTATGCTGTCTTGGGCCGCGTTTTTAAAAACGCGGCCCAAAGGCCCCGCGTTTTTAAAAACGCGGCCCAAAGGCCCCGCGTTTTGTAGTGAGTATTTGAGAGATCAGATTTGCAGTAAGTGATTAATTTGTGTTATTGGATTGCTGAAAAGAGAAATAACTAGTGTAGTTTGTTGCTAGTAGAAGCAGGAAGCTCGGATACAAGAAAAATTACTTATACTGAAGGTTTTGTAAGTTATTTTGTATGTCAACTATATTCTTAGTGGATTTGGTGAATTAGGTGCAGCCCTGAAGAATTTTTACTACTTTACGACTTGCAGCGTTAGTTGTGTGAGCTGTGGTGTGATTGCTTGATTAGGGGATAAGCGCATCTTCAATTGGTATCAAATTAAGGTACACCTTATTTGAATTGCTTTCCCTTGTTTGATCCTTGACCAGGAGCGACTCTACTTGTTAATCAATGTAGTCATGGGACCACCTAACTTGAATTTTCATATATATATATAGAAAAAAAAGTTTAAATTAGTTAAATTTTAAATTAAGATAGGTTGTTGACCACCCTAAAAAAATATGCACCTTGTAGCATTGATCATAAGACTATCATACAACAATTTTCAAAACATCAAAACTCGTAAAAGGAAATTGTAAAATTTGATTTATTTGCATTTTTTTTTTTTTTTTTTTTTTGCCAATATATGAAGTTCTCTTTTTATTAGACTTTGGACAATTTGAGTTTCTTCGTGATGTTTACCAAAAACAATTCTTACTGAGATGATTTTCAATGTAGGGAGAGGGTAGGAGTATGAATTTTTTAGCTAAAATTTTTAAATAATAAAATGAGATTTTTTTTCAAGAGGGCAAGGTTCCATTCTGTCCATTCCCACTTGTTGAGGTGCTATACGGCTATATGACCAAGGAGGAATGCTTTACAGAAACCTTGTGATGCCCTCTTCACACCATAGACATTCCTCTTTCCTAACAGATTTGAGTTGTATATTAGCCCAATGTAATAGGCCCAAATCCAATCCTTCTAGTTTAGGGCTTAGCCTACTATATATACACATATTATATGGTTCATAATAACATAGGATTTATACTACACTCTAATATATTATTGATGTAGCCCTTTAGGGTTTCCTCTATGGATGCAAGCTGTTAAGCTAAACCACGTAACCCTCGTATGTCATTGTGTTCTATACTTTATGTTTCTGCATCTGCAACCATACTAGCATATTCAACATGGTATATCAATGATAATATTTAACATGGTATCAGAGCCAAACTTCATTATTGGCCTTTAGCAAACTCTCTCTGTATCAAACTTGCCCCCATCACCTTCCACAGATCTGCTGCGACCTCCCTCGAGTTACGTCTCACTACTGCCTAATTGTCATTGACATCCTCCAGCAACCACCCGGTCGCTATATTTTCAGGCAAGTCATGTCTATCATTTTCAGACTTGTGTCTTTCAAGCCTTCTTTGGTTGAAACCATCTCCACAAGCCTCATCCTCTGCATCCAATGAGAAAAACCCAAGAATTCGATGGCAAGAATCAGTGCCACGCACAACCAATATGTTTTGTGGCCAATTCACTCACCTCTCCATATCTCATACACACCTCATCTGACAGTCACACTTACTATTTAGACAAGGTCTCCATTGCTCGATCTTCAAAACCTGGAAATCTGACAACCATCCACCTTGTCACGCGCTTTCATGCGCTTGCCAAATATTCCATATGCCACCTGAGTTATTCACGTGATGTCATGTGCCAAGATAATGATTCTGACGTCATCATCAACTTGCTTACGTTAGCTACCATGTCAACTTACTTATGTCAGCCGCCATGTCAGCTTGCTTATGTCAGCATCAAGCCATCTACTTACGTCATCTTGATGACATCATTGCCGCTGACTCGATTGACCACTACCTGTTGACTTTAACTTTTGACCAAAGGTGAAATTCTTCAATAGGGCTTTTCTTTCTTAGTTTTTCGCATAGATTCTGATTTTGGACTCCTTTTCGTCACTTGAAATTCCAAAATCACTGAGTTGACCCATTTCTCATCCTTTTTTGGGTCCTTCCTATGCACAAAAACTCACAAACCATACTTCATCTTGACGTCGTCTTCACCGATCTTTTTTAGGCCTTCAATGTTGCCATTCTCCACCTATAGTAGCTTTTATTGGTCATTGATGCAGCCCTTGTTCAGTATTTTTCAAATGTCATCTTTCTATGTGCATGTCTCCATAGTGCCCAATCCTTCTAGTCACTTTCAAGTTCAAGGCATTTTTGTAGCTTCTTCAAGGCATTTTTGTGGACATCTTCATGGTTTCTTCAAGGCATTTTTTTTAAGGGATCTTTTCAAGTTTATCCAACCTCGAGCTTCCACCTTGAGTTTGAGAGAGGGTGTTAGAGTATTTTAGCCCAATGTTATAAGCCAAAGCCCAATCCTTCTAGTCTAGGGTTTAACTTACTATATATACACATATTATGGTTTATTATAGCACAAGATTTATACTACATTCTAATATATTATTGATGTAGCTCTTTAAAGTTTCTTTCGTGGATGTAGGCCATTAGACTGAACCATGTAACCCTCGTGTGTTATTATGTTCTATATTTTATGCTTTCACTTCCGCAATCATACTAACATATTCAACATGGTATATCAATGCTAATATTTAACATGAGTTGTAAGTCAAGGAGCACGTTGTTTCAAGCTGGTACAATGATCGATCCTTGCCAGAATCGTATAAACTCCCACCAAAAAATAGACCGAGGAAGCTCACTACTCCTCTAGGCAACAATATTCCAGTGGTTGATCTATAATTCAACACATTTTGGAATCTAGCCAAGAGTTAGGATTCTTTCAGGTATTAACCACGTCTTTTCTTCTATTATTTTATCAGACAATAATTTATTCCTAATAGACGCTTGGCATCAAACATGATCACTTGAAGAACTTTAGGGCAACTCTTTTTTTATGCTATAAAGATTTGTGTTATGCTATGATTTGTGCTATCTAACAGGTGATCAACCTTGGAGTCCCAAGCAGCTTAATGGATGAGGCCATGAGTGTTGTTAAGGATTTTTCATGCATTATCTGCCAATACCAGGCAATCGAAACTTCAAAGGACACCAATAAGACCTGCCACATCTATACAAGCGCATTCATAATTTTGCAAATGAAAAGTTTCACTTTTGAAGAGATGGATTATTACACCATCGTCATCCTCTACAGAAATACATCCAATTTTGGCTCGAAAAAGCAATTATGTTTCGTGAAACCTTTTCCGGAGAAGTTGTTTAGCCATATACAGCTGAATTAAGGAAGTTGGGATTTATAATTTTGGAGTTCATTTCCCAAGGCTTGGGAATCAGCCCGGTCATTTTGGCAGTGGACTCGGAGAAAATCAAACCCTGTAGGTCAATCACTATCCACCATGCCCAGACCCAAGTTTAACCTTGGGATTTGGCAAACATAGAGACCCTAGGATCATGAATATTCTTCTTCAAAGTGATATATATGGGCTTCATGTCTTCAAGGATGAGGAATGGATTGCTGTTGAACCTATTCCTTACGCTGTTGTGGTTTTAAAAAAATTTTGGTTCTGCGTTGCAGGTACATATATCTTCACATACTAGCATCTAAAGAGGCGCTTACATGCATGTTCAGAGACTCTTCAATTTTTTTAGTAAAGGTTAATATTTTGCATCCATTATAATTTAGGATTATTATATTTTTCAGTCACAAAAAAACACCTAGGGTATGATGAGTATTATGAATGAAAAATGTAGTAATCTCAAATTATAATAAATGCAAATTATTAATATTTACCCAAAAAATAAAAGAGTATCTAAGCACGCGCGTAAGCGCATATTTAAAAGCTAGTTATTTTGAGAATCTAATTTATATGTAGATAAAGTAATTTGAAAATCAACAAAGGAGTGATCTTATTTTTTAAACAATGTTTTAGTAAGAGTTGAAATTGTATTTTTACAAGATTGTCCTTTAGTTTTGTCCTTACTTAAACATAGGGATATAGAGGTATTTTTTAACCCCAAAAAAAAATGAGAATTCCAAATAGGGGAAGTCTCTTAAATAGTAATATAAATAATAGAGTAGTGTCTATTATACACACAATAGAGAACCTATTCCTTAGGTTTTCGTGGTTAACATTGGTTCTGCGTTTTGTAATTTTTTATTTTTATTTTTGTAAGGTTGAATTTTATCAACCATCTTGTTGGCTTTATTCTGTACCAAATTTGCTTGTATTTTAGCAATTAGTAACCTTGTATTTAAGTGGGAATCATGTAAGGGTAGTGTGTGAGAAAGTGTGAAGAAATGCTTAAAATTGTGCAAAGAAACAGGAACTCGTGACTGGATCTCGCGGATGGCTCACGGCTTGCAAGCCGCCAGAAGGTGCACACGTGCCAAATATGCCAGAAGTTGAAGCATCATGCTAGCTGGAGCACTATAGGACAAAAAGTACAGACTGGCCATTCAGTTACCTTGCGACTAGAACTCGTGACTTAGTCAAGCCATGAGTCCAAGCCGCCAGCCAGCTCTGTTTTGAAAAACCTGACTCTTCACATTCCATTTTCACCCTGATATAAATACCCTTTATACGCACGAAATGTAGAGAGCTTCCAAAGAGATTTTTGAGAGAGAAACCCTAGAGAAAAACAAGATTGATTCATCCACAATCTTCACGTAGAGACTCTTCAAATTCCTCTACTCTCTTCCTCTCCATTGTTAAATCCTTGAGAAGTACATTACCAAAACATTTTCTCCCCATACCCATATCTGTGAGAAGGCTGTTTGGTGCTTTAGGAAGCAGTTAAGAAGGGACCAATTTCATATTGGTAGATGCATAGGCTATAGCGAAATCCGATAAGTTAAAAAGGAAATAAATTATGCGTAACCTCATTGGAATAGGAGTTTGGAGGGCTTAGGTACACTAGGTAGATTAAGCTTGAAGGGTCTTCTGCTGTTCATGTATCCCAACTACGTTCTTTAGTGGATTATTTACCACTTAGAAGGTGGTAGAGAGGTTTTACGTCGAGAACTTTGGTTTCCTCTTCGATAACACATCGTTGTGTTGTCCTTGTGTTTGCATCTCTCTTCCCTTAATCTTTGCCATTTAATTTCTGCTGTGGATGTGATTTTATTTGGTTTAGATTGTTTATCAATTCTGTTATATGCTTATGTTCATATTCTGCATATTAATTGTTTGATAATAAGCTTGAATTGGTAATTTGTAAATTTGGGGTTTAAACGTTCAAAGGTGTTTTGTACACATTTTGAATTTTCAATTGGTATCAGAGCGGATTCACTTATATTGGTTTCATTACCTTAGTATGATCCTTGACCCCAAATTGAGATGGACCGGTCTCAATCTTTAAATGCTCCACCATATTTTGATGGTAGCAACTATGCCTTTTGGAAGGTAAGGATGAGAGCATATTTGTGTTATATTGATGAGGCTGTTTGTGATGCTATTGAAATTGGTTGGACAAAGCTTGAGGCAGCCGAATCCACTTAGGATAAGGCAGCCCTTGCGGCATCAAATGCTAACAGCAAAGCACTTAACACAATTTTTTGTGGTGTGTCCCCAGATGAGTTCTATCAAATTTCTCATATCATCATTGCCAAGGAAGCATGGCAGATTTTGGAGACCACTTAAGAGGGTACAAAGAAAGTTACGGACACAGAGCTACAAATGCTAACTACTCGATTTGAGGAGCACAAGATGAGCGAGGATGAGTCCTTTGACTCTTTCTATAGTAAGGTAAATGAAGTGATCATCGACAAGTTTAACTTGGGAGAGAAAACAAAGGACTCGAAAGTTGTAAGAAAAATTCTCCATTCATTACCAGAGAGCTCCCGTACAAAGGTGACTGCAATTGAGGAGAGCAAAGATCTTGACGAAATCAAAGTCCAAAAGCCGATTAGTTCTCTCCAAACATATGAGCTTTCATTACCAAAACAAAGAAAGAGCAAATCACTTGCTCTTAAGACGATAAATGAAATGGTAGAAACTCATGGTTCATTGGATGAGGATGTAGTCGAAAAGGATGTTGCCTACTTTGCAAAAAATTTCTGCAAATTTCTAAAGTTCAAGAATAATGAGAAATTTGGTGATAAAGGGAAATTCATGAGTTCCGAAAAGGAGAAGGACTTCAAAAAGAAAGAAGGGAACGAGTCTTAATCTACTCAAGGTGTCACTTGTTTTGAATGCAATGGACATGGCCATTTCAAAAGGGAATGTCCTAATTACTTGAGATCGAAGGGCAATGTGTATGCCACCACTCTTAGTGACTCAAATTCCTCCACCTCTGATTTTGAGGATAGCTGTGATGAAGAAGGGAATTTCTCAGCATTCATGATTGTTGCTCATGGTGAGTCCTCGAAGGACTTGAATCTGCTTGTAGAAGAGCTTAGGGAGCATAGTGATGAGGAATTCATGGGAATTGTAGAAGAATCAGATGCTGATGAAGATGAAGATTCAGCTGGTCTTAGAGAAAACTACAATTCTCTACTTGATAAGTCAGGGGAATATGCAAGGGTGGTGAAGGCAGCTGTGAAAAAGATGAAGAAAGCTGAGGAGGACTATAGAAGTCTCCTAGTGAGATATAAGGAGGCCAAGTGTGGGACAGAGACGCTAAATGGCGAACTAACCAAAGCTTACACCAAGGTAAAATTCCTTGAGCTTAAGGTGGTTCAAGCAAATGCCAAGGTAGATCGAGTCTCCATAAAGAAGCTTGATGAAGTTCTCTCTTATTAAAAGCCTTTCTCCGACAAAAGCGGTTTGGGATACACCGGAAATAGCAGTTTGGCTGCCAATACATCAAAGGAAATGAAGTTTGTGAAGGCCAAGGAACCGATGGTTGTTACCACAAAGGCAACGAAAGTGAAGCCGGAGAAGAAGAAAAATGTGACTGACCAGCAGGTGTTGAACAAGCCCCACAATCAATCTGTGGTTAGGTCTAAAGCTAGAGCAAAATCTCTTCCACGATCGTAAAGAGGTCCTAGAACAAACCATTTCTGCCATCACTGTGGACTTCAAGGGCACACCCGACCAAATTGTCATAAGCTTAGAGCATTAAAGAATGCAAGTAATCAAAGGTCAAGAGGACCAAGAAATGACAAGAGGACTTGGGCAGTTGAGTCATCAAAAGGTCGAAATGGTGATCCCAATGTGATGGACGTAATGAAGATGATCGGTGCATTCACCACTTGCTTAGAAAGCTTCACTAGAAGATTTGAAAGTCCTAACTCTCGTACCCAATCCTATAGGGATATCACCCCAAACGCACGTGACGTGTGGATGAAGAAGGGTACTCATGCATAAGCATTACAACATGTCTATGCATTAATACTTCCAATATTTTGTAACTATGCTTGGTTGTATGTTACTGCTAGTTTGAGTTGAAAAGTGTTTTGAACTCTTTTTTTTTTGCTTTAAATGTTTTTACATTGTTGCCTTTGATAAATTTTTTCTTACTTTTATGTCAAAAATTCAAAAACACATAAAAATGAGAAAATCCAAAAAGTTTGATCGACTTTGTTGAGTTTTGTCTCAAAATATGTTTTACCTTGTACCTTTGTGCAAATGGCTTTGTGCATCTACGAGCATAGCTTGTTTCCTATGCACTCATATCATTGTGGGAGAAATTTTGAAATCTATGACTGTTGTAAATAGATCTTCAACCTTGTCATGAATGACTAGTGAATGATTTTGTTAATCTTGAGACATGCATAGACTTGTGCCTATATATCTTCCCACTCTTTTATTTTTACTTAAAGAGCTCACCAAATGTTAATCTCCAAATGAAAAGAGATATTGAGCTGCAAAAGTCTGTCACACATACTAATATTTGACTAGGAAAAAGAGAAAGTGACCAAAATTAAAATTGTATGATGCCCAAAAAGCCAAAGGCTAACTCATCAAAGTGAAATATCAAAAATTTCAGGCATCGATCTCACAATGAGATGTGTTGATTCAAAAAGATTAAATGATATGTTGAACATGGAGCCAAATGAAAAGCTTCAAAGATATTATACTCAAGTTTTTGTGGGAGATCATATATGCATATTTCTATAATTGAGATGAGTCACATTATCTAGTGCTAGTTGTGTATGCCTTGATTGAATTGATCATTGAAACTTCATATTAGACTAAGGACTATCTCATTTTTTATATTCACACACAACACACATGTCTATGTTCAATGAATACCATATTCATTTGTGTGATTGTACTTGATTAAATGTGTTTTCTCATGCTCAATCCTTGTTGATCAAACACAAAAATATTTTTAAGTATTTTAGTTGTTTTTGGAAAGTCTTTTGTTTTTGCAAAAATGTCAAAATTTTCAAAAACAGTGTTGCCCTGTTTTGGCGACTCAGTCGCAGGTTGGTCCAGTCGCATGTCCTAGTCACAAGCCCACACAGAGATTTTTCGCGACTCACTTGCAGGTCAATGCCCCAGTCACGAAAAATACTTAGAATATTTTTCAAAATTTGGGTTTTTAATGTTTCTCGCGACTCAGTCTGGCAACTTGTTCGCGGGTGGAAGGTCCAGTCACGAGAGGACTTAGAGATTTTTGCGGCTTACCTCATGACTCTCTTGTAGGTAGAACTTTCAGTCGCGAAAAACACTTAGATAAATTTTTCAAAATTTTTGTCTTGAGTGTTCTGGCGACTGGCCCTGGCGATTTACTCGCAACTTGACTCAATCGCGAAAATCGTGTGTTTTGCGTATATAGGTCAATTTTTAAATGTTTTCAGTTTTCCCTCGAACATTTCTAACTGTTCATTGTCTTCCTCATTTCAAGCCTCTCTCAAACTCACCGTGTCACTCTCGAAGAACCTCCATTTTTGCATCATTTCAACCTCAATCTTCAAGAAAAAGGTATGGGTTTTCTTATTATCCTATAGCATTTCATGCTTATTGCATGTGCTTTCTTTATTTTTGTGTTGTTGTTTGAGTTTTGTGGCAGTTGTTATTCATGTATGGAATGGGTTTATTCTATTGGATTGGCTAAAGGGGTCTTGTTGATTATAGTGTTTTGTTGCTTGCTTCACTTGTATTCTTGACTGTTTCTTAGATGTGTATCTTGATTGTGTTGCTCTGTGCATATCATTTTCATGGTAGAATGTCACAATGACAGATATTTGTATCTTTGTGACAAATTATAGTTCACAGTGATCTGAACTATGTTTGCTTATTCATCATTGCTGAAGATCTGTTACATATTTTAGTATACATTACTTTAGTGTTACTCATTCTCACATACCGTTGACTGGGTTCTTGTACTACGTTTAAGTGATATCTTGGTCTAAATTTCCTTGAGTCTCCATCTTTTGACTTTCGTGAATCTAATCAAGTTGATGTTCGTGTCTTGTGTCTATGCACTTGGATCTTTACTGTGTGTTTGTTCTTCTGCAGATGTCTCGCCGATCTTCCAAAGGAAAAGAGATTCTAACTAATGTTTCATCATCCCCTGTTGCTAAACGAACTCATCTTTCATCTCAGTCATCTAAAGACTCAAACTGTGAGAGGTTCAAAGCTCCTCTTGATTCATAGACTCACTCAAGCATTTTTTAAGATGCTACTTCCATAGTGGAACGAGTGGTAAGATTTGACAGTTTGGGGACAACTTTCATCCCTAGAATCTTTGAAGCTAAAGATTAGGCTAATCTGTTCGGGAATTTCGAAGACCCGATGAAAGAGTTGGTTAGGGAATTCTTCTCAAATGCCAGATACATTGGAGTTGAGTTAAAATGCTGGGTAAGAGGAAAAGAGCTTTCCATCAATCTGAACTACATAGCCAAGGTCCTTCGCATCACTAAACCTAAGGATGTGGACCTCACCCCTTATGATGATCGAACTCCTAAGGTTCAAGACATCCTGCAAGTTCTTGGGCCTGATCATGAAGTCTCTAGTAAAGGCACATCTATAAACACTGCAAAGTTTGCTCCTGAGCTGGCCACACTGAAGCTGATCATGTTCTCCAATCTCTACTCGCTGTCCAACACTGCTTTCATCAATCTTGGAAGAGCTCAATTCCAAAGTGATCTTATTACAAGAGCCCCGATTGATATCTGTGCCCATATCTTCCAGATCATTGGGAAGACCGCGGCTCGATCAGCAACACGAGCATGTATTCCGTTTTGTAGCCTCATCATGAAGATCATGCTTCTTGAAGGTGTCAATCCCCCATCAGATGGAAAAATGATGAACCGTCCTCGACCTATATCCATGATAACTCTCCAAGCTAGCAAGAGTCACTCATCTAAAACACCAAAGAGTGAACACATATCTCCTGCTACTCCATATGCTTATGGGTCAAATACACATGTGCATTCTGCGACTATTTCTCTTGTCACCCCTGAGTTACAGCTGTCTAGCAATCAGCTAGTACATTCTGATCCTCAAGCAGATAGGTTGGGTCCCTTGTTTAAAAATCTTCATGTGAGCATTGCCGAAATTGAAAGACTCATCTACTCCACCAACAATCAAGTCCAATAATGCCTCACGACCATGGAGAATCAGCTAGATGCCATTCAGCAAAGGCTAGAGAATAGACTTTAGCTATTCGTGCCAAAAAAAGGGGAGAGCATATAGTAAGGGGGAGAGCAACACAAAGGGAAGTGTGCATAGTGAAAGGGGGAGTTGTGTGCTCTAGAGGAGAAAAGCTGTCATATACACTTACACATACTTTTGGACATATTGCCTAACTTTGGCTAGCCTAGATTATCAGTTATTTACTTATAGTTTTCTAGTGTCTTCATAAACTCTTGGTTTTGTCTAGCTGTGTTACTTGGGTTATTGTTTTGGTTTAAAACTCATGGATTTGTTTGGCTATGATACTTTGGTTTATATTTATATATTTAAGATGTTTTTCAATATACTGTGTTTGGTGTTTTTGTGCCCATGTTGCTTTTGTAAGTTTTTAGGGTTTGCTTCCATGAGACTTTGTAGGCTTTTGTGGTCTGTACCATGCTATGCAGCCTTTATGTTTTATTGCCTAATACTTCTAGCTAAATGGTTTGCATTTTCTTTAAGTTTTCTCACTCTTATGCCCTTGTAGGATTTTGTTCCTAGATGCATATACTTTATGTATTGTGCATTGGTTGAGTGTTGGGCATGCAAGTGATTTGCATTGAGCTTATTGGCTTGTATGTCCGAATGTTCATTCCAAGTGTGAATGAGCATTGTGGTCACTATTTTATAGTGATTTTCTGTTTGGTCAAGCCATGGTTTATTACTTAATTCCATTTTTGCTTGATCACTTTGTGCTTGCTTCATGTGCATTACAAGTTTTTCTTCATACAATGAGTATATCGTGTTGTTGTGTTTCAGGAGATTCTTGTTCATATGTTTCAAGAGCTACACAGATTCTAGAGTTAGGTGTAAGCAAGTTCTGTTCAACTGTTCCCAACTCACATGTTAAGTCTAGAGTTTGTTTTAGGGTTTTGTCATGGAATAGCCAAAGGGGGAAATTGTAAGGTTGAATTTTATCAACCATCTTGTTGGCTTTATTCCGTACCAAATTTGCTTGTATTTTAGCAATTAGTAACCCTGTATTTAGGTGGGAATCATGTAAGGGTAGTGTGTGAGAGAGTGTGAAGAAATGCTCAAGATTGTGCAAAGAAACAGGAACTCGCGACTAGATCTTGCGGGTGGCTCACGGCTTGCAAGCTGCCAGAAGGTGCACACGTGCCAAGCATGCCAAAAGTTGAAGCGTCATGCCAGCTGGAGCACTACAGGACAAAAAGTACAAACTGGCCGTTCAGTTACCTCGCGACTAGAACTTGTGACTCAGTCAAGCCGCGAGTCCAAGCCGCCAGCCAACTCTGTTTTGAAAAACCTGACTCTCCACATTCCATTTTCACCCTAATATAAATACCCCTTATTCCCACGAAATGTAGAGAGCTTTCCAAAGATTTTTGAGAGAGAAACCCTAGAGAAAAACAAGATTGATTCATCCACAATCTTCACATAGAGACTCTTCAAATTCCTCTACTCTCTTTCTTTTCATTGTTAAATCCTTGAGAGGTACATTACTAAAACATTTTCTCACCATACCCATATCTGTGAGAAGGTTGTTTGGTGCTTTGGGAAGCAGTTAAGAAGGGACCAATTTCATATTGGTAGATGCTATGGGTTATAGCGGAATCCGGTAAGCTAAAGAAGATATAGGTTCGGCACAACCTCGTTGGAGTAGGAGCTTTGAGGGCTTAGGTACACTGGGTAGATTAAGCTTGGAGGGTCTTCTGCTATTCATGTATCACAACTACATTCTTTAGTGGATTATTTACCGCTTGGAGGGCGGCGAAGAGGTTTTACGCCGAGAACTTCGATTTCCTCTTCGATAACACATTGTTGTGTTGTCCTTGTGTTGGCATCTCTCTTCTCTTAATCTTTACCATTTAATTTCCGCTGTGGATGTGATTTTATTTGGTTTAGATTGTTTATCAATTCTGTTATATGCTTATGTTCATATTCCGCACATTAATTGTTTGATAATAAGCTTGAATTGGTAATTTGTAAATTAGGGGTCTAAACGTTCAAGGGTGTTTTGTATACATTTTAAACTTTCAATTTTTAAGAAATTGATTACCAACCACATATACGTGTTTGATGATCAAGGGCAACTCCACTTGAAAGCATGCGTGTGGTGCATGTGGTCACATGGCCATCCTCACCTAAAATATATATATATATATATATATATATATATATATATATATATATATACACCCAGAAGGCATGCGGGTGGTCACAGGATATATATATATATACACCCAGAAGGCATGCGGGTGGTCACAGGATATATATCCAAATCAAGGTGATCCCGTGACCACCCGCATGCCTTCAAGGTGTGTGTGTGTGCATATATATATATATATATATATATATATATATATATATATATATATATATATATATATATCCAAATCAAGGTGATCTCGTGACCACCCGCATGCCTTCAAGTGGAGCCACCCCTAGTCATCAAACCCATATATATATGTTGTTGGTAGCCCATTTAAAAATAATTTTTTTTTTTTAAAGTCAAACAAGAATATATATATATATATATATATATATATATATATGTATGTATATATGTATATATTAAGTAATATCATATCACTTAATATTTTCTATTGGATATGAATTTTAACAACTTCATAATTGGAGTAGATTCTCTTCTTATATACTACATGCTTGCAAAATTTCAAGATCATCTAACATCAATACCTATGTCATCGATTATGTATCTAAATATTAAGTTTTTGTGTTTAAAATTGTGCAAAATAGATGGGTTTCTAGATCAAATAGTAAATGACATCTGATTGACATGAAACTTGGTATGTGTGTGTCTGTGTGTTAAGAATATAGAGAATATATACACTAACTATGAAATCTTGGAAAATCCAATGAAAATTTATTTGGTGGTGTAACATTGGTTAGAATTACACCAAGTGTAACTTTAACCCAACTCATATCTATAATATTTTTAAAATTATTTTATTTGTTCACCCTTGAAAAAAAAAATTTGTGACCATCCTAAAATTTTTAAGATCCAACAAAATTAAACTTTGTTCCCCTTAAAAATATATTAGGCTCTTTCAAACATATAGAGAATGTCCAACAAACACAATTATATTCATTTGATTTTTCTAAGGTTGATTTCTTGGCACTTGAAAGTCAACTTCAAAATTATATTTTTGGTATGTGCAACAATGACTCATTTTTCTAAGATTGACTACTTGGTTTTGTACATTGTTAAAGATGCAACTTGCAAAATTGATAAAGAGACTATTTTCAAAATATGATAACTCATAAAAAGAAACTGCAAAACTTTATATATTTGCATTTTTTTTTTTTTGTAAATATTTAAAGTTATCTTTTTATTAGATTTTGTATAGTTAAAGTTTCTTAATGGTGTTTTCCAAAAACGTTTCTTAATAATTACCCTTAAAAAAAACTTTGGAGGCGTCACAGGCTGATGACCACTTTAAATTTTTGGTTTTTGGGGAGTTGATTTTCAATATAGGGAGGGGGTAGTAGTATGAATTTTTTAACTAAAATTTTTAAATAATAAATTAAGAATTTTTTTTCAATATAAGGAGAGGATTTCTTAGCTAAAATTTTTAAATAATAAATTAAGAATTTTTTTCAAGAGGCCAGGGTACCATTCGGTCCATTCCCACTTGTTGAGGTGCTATATGGCTATATGGCAGAGGTGGAATGCTTGAGGGAAAATTTAATGTTATTTTACTCAACTTGTGGAAGCTTTTTAAGGACTTGTTTGTGGTCGATGCTCTCTTCACACCATAGACATTCTTTTTTCCTTAAAGATTTGAGTTGTAAGTCATGAAGCACCTTGTTTCAAGCTGGTGCAATGATCGATCCTTGCCAGAATCATATATACTCCCACCGGAAAAAAGACCGGGGAAGCTCACTGTTCCTCTAGCCAACAATATTCCAGTGATTGATCTTGGGGGTCATGATCAAACAGATATAATTCAACAAATTTTTGAAGCTAGCCAAGAGTTTGGATTTTTTCAGGTTCCAACAACATCTTTTCTTTCTATTATTTTATCAGACAATGATTTATTCCTACCAGATGCTTGGCATCAAACATGGTCACAATATGAACCATTTTTGGCAAGCATTTTTCATATTTTGTAAGTTTTGTTTTATGCTATGTTTTATACCACCTAATAGGTGATCAACCATGGAGTCCCTAGCAACATAATGGATGAGGCCATGAGTGTTTTTAAGGAGTTTCATGCATTATCTGGTAAGGACAAGGCAATCGAAACTTCAAAGGACCCCAATAAGAGCTGCTTCATCTACACAAGCAGTGCAAATTATGAAACTGAAAAGTTTCACCTCTGGAGGGATGCATTGATACACCATTGTAATCCTCTAGAGAAATGCATCCAATTTTGGCCTGAACAACCACCTAGATATCGGTAAATCCTCATAGTCGCATATGTATAATTTGTTCTTTCAGGCTATGTTGAACCTGTCTCGTGTAGTAAGTCTAGTGACTTGACATATATAAGAACAAAAATAAACATCATTATTTTTCATGAAACCTTTTTCAGAGAAGTTGTTGGGCCATATACAGCTGAAGTAAGGAAGTTGGGGTTTAGAATTTTGGAGTTCATTTCCCAAGGCCTGGGAATCAGCCTTGGTGGACTTGTTGGAATTCAAACACTGGTGGTCAATCACTATCCGCCATGCCCAGACCCAAGCTTAACCTTGGGCTTGGGCAAACATATGGACCCTGTTTTCATTAATATTCTTCTTCAAAGTGATGTACACGGGCTTCAAGTCTTCAAGGATGAGGAATGGATTGGTGTTGAACCCATTCCTAACGCTTTTGTGGTTAACATAGGTTATCCGTTGCAGGTAAATATATCTTCACAAGCTCTTTTAGTGTATATATATAAATACTAGTCCCTAACCCGTTTTATTCACGAAAACCTATCTATTTGTGAGGTAAATTAAAATAATTTTATAAAAAATTTAAGAAACTACATCATTACATGATTTGCTCTGTATGACTTCAATTTGTATTACAATTTGATGAAGAAGACATTACTTGAATGTGTAATGACTCACAAAAAATTTGTTAGACAGCAAAAAAATAACTAAAAAATTGAAATATTAAAACTTCTAAAAGACCAAAAAATATTAAAAAATCAAATCACTGCTTAGAAATTATTGAATCAAAATATATATATATATATATATATATGTGTGTGTGTGTGTGTGTGTGTGTGTGTGTGACTAAACAATAGAGAAATATAAGAGAAAGATGAGTTACGTTCAAAAGAATAATTTCAATTATTGCAAGCTTTTTTATCTTATAAAAAACGGCTAAAAAGAATTTGGTGGTTCATATACGAAAATTACTTTTTAAAAAATACATGAAAAACCATAATATATATATATTTTTTTTTTTTAACAAAGTAAAGGAGAAGAAAATAACATAAGAAGAGCTCATACCTCTACTCAACTTTAAAAAAAAATATATTGGGGTTTGCTTTACTTTTATAGTGTTCATGATTAACTTCGCAAATTTGGAGATAAATTATCAATATTTGAGTTTGAGTTTAAGTTGGACTAGTTCGAGAGATAGAGTTTCACTCCTTATTAAATTTGGACTAAACAAAAAAATAATAATAAATAATAATGATGAGTTTGAGTTTTAATTAGACTTGTTAGAGAGATTAAAAAAAAAATTTTGGTTAAAAGGAAATATCATTCAACTAAGCCAAAATGGCTAAATTAGAGGCAGTAAACCTACAAAATTTTTCTCCCATAGCATCCGAGTACAAAAAATTAGACATCACATCAGATAGGGAACTGTCCATAATTACAAAATTTTTCTACATATGACATCCTAACTTAGCCAGTGCGTCTGCAACTCTATTCACTTCACGGAACACGTGCTGCACCTTGCAATGCTGAAACCTGCCCAAAAGAGACCTACAATCAGCCAGCAGAGAGGAATAGAATGCATTAGAGGTGGTTTCAAATTGGACTAACTCCACCACAACCTTAGCATCTAGTTCAATCATCAGATTATGCACCCCAATCTGATCCGCCAGCAACAAGCCATCTCTTAGAGCCCAAAACTTGGTTGTAATATGCTGGAAGTGAATCCAATAGATCTAGCAAAACCTTTCACCCATCTCCCCTCACTATCTCTAATAATCCCACCTCCTCTTGCCTTACCCGGATTACCAAGAAAGGCCCATCCGTATTTAATTTACACCACTCTAAATGAGGTTTTTTCCAGCTAACAGTACACACCACCTTGTTCCTGTGATAATTTAGCTTTCCCACACAATAGTAAAACTCCAAAGCTTGGTTCTTACTAATTCTGTGTAAGTTAGCATTCAAGGTAGTATTATTAAAAACCATTCCATTTCGTTGTTTCCATAAATTCCAAACGGCAAAAGTAAATATATAGCTCCACAGCACTAAGGAGAAATGAGACGCCTTACTTGACAGTTAGCTTTCAGCCAACAATTCAAGTCCAAATCAAAAAAAGAGCTAACCATTGCAGGGGGAATCTTAAGGTTATACCAGAATTTTTTTGCCACCACACAATCTCTCAACAGATGGCTTATGGTTTCTGGGAAATTATTGCACAAAGGGCAGCAACTGTTTGTAATTATGCCTCTCATAGTTAATTTAGCCCTCACAAGTAAGCTGTTATGCATACACAACCAAAGAAAACTAACAATTCTTGGCAATGTGTCTATTTTCCATATCCATTGACCTAGGAAAGGCAAGGAATTTTGCTGAGTACCATTTAGCAAAGCATAGGCAGACTTGGTGGTGAACTCTCCATCCTTAGAATACTTTCACATAATGACATCTTCCCCTCTGTCAACCTGTTGCCTTGGAATAGCCTTAATCCTATCCTTGATACAAGGAGGCAACTCAAAAGACAAAACTTCCCACTTCCACTCTTGTACATGATCAAGGAGCAATTCGAACAACTTCATATCAACCTCCCTTTGAGTTAAAGGACCTTCAATCAACTCTCTCAAGGAACTCCCCCTTATCCAACTATCAGTCCAAAGTTTAATTCTTTCACCATTCCCAATCCCCCAACAAATGCCATCAATAAATGTTTGAAAATCGGCCTTAATAGCTCTCCAATTTGGAGAAGCTGGCAACTTATCCGAGTCTCTAGCTCTCCTTCTCTCAACCGAACAATACTTTCTTAAGATCACTTTAGCCCATAGGCTTTCTTTTTCCTGATACATTCTCCAGTTTAGCTTAGCTAATAAAGCCAAATTCTTAGCTCTAGCAGCTTGAATCCCAAGACCTCCCTCTTCCTTTGGCCTAAAAATCTTGCTCCAACCCACCAAATGTAGCCTTCTCTTTTCACTAGTTGAACCCCATAAGAAATCTTGATTGATTTTGTCTAACTTTTCACAAAGATGAGCAAGGAGGGCAGCAGCCTACATTACATAGTTAGGGATAGATGATATGACCGATTTCACCAATACAGACCATCCTGCAAAACATAAGAACCTTGCCTTCCAACCAACCAGCTTATTCATAACCTTCTCAACTATAAAGTTTAGCCTATTCCTTGGGACCCCTTTATGCTTTATCGAAAACCCCAGGTAATTCCCAATATTAGCCGTAGCTTGTATACCCAGTCTTGAGCAGACTTCTCTTTTCAATTCAGCTTGCACATTGGGGGAAAAATAAATTCTTGACTTCTCCACACTCACCTTTTGATCCGACTCTTCACAAAACTCATCAAATACTTCCAAAATAGCTTCACATGAATCCTCATCTACTTTGGCAAAGAGAATTAAGTCATCCGCAAAAAATAGATTGGAAATTCCTATATTATCCCTTGGGGCTTTCAAAGGTTTCCACGCTCCTACCATACATTTCTTTTCTATTAAGTGACCTAAATATTCCATCCACAAAATAAATAGGTACGGTGATAAAGGATCACCTTGCCAAATCCCTCTTGAAGGATTAAACGACTTCAAAGCCCCTCCATAGAGAGATAAAATTATACTACTTATTAAGTTTTGACTAAAAATAATAATTTTGTTGGTTTTATATATATAGATAAACTTTTTTTTTCTTTTTTTCTTTTTTTTTTTTGGTTTTGTTAGGTATCATTAGTACTATAGTATTATTTAATTTTTTTTAATCTTTTTTTCCAATGGGATTTTCTTTGAAGTTGATCATTCTTCGCGCCGCATTAATGGATAGTGGGGTCTGTCATGCTCATTTACTTTTTGAATAACAAAGAAGTTCTATTCTAAATGCTAACATAAACAACAGTACACGATGTGCTCGATAATCGGCACAAACATCTTGTCGTAGTCCAAATCCAATATCGCTTGAATTTGTTGAGCAACAACCGTCATTAAGCAAACTGTATTATAGACTAATAATGATAATGATGAGTTTGAATTTAAGTTGGATTTATTAGAAAAATAGAGATTCACATTATTAAATTTGGACTAAATAACAAAAATAATTTTACTTAAAAAAATGATAATGATGAGTTTGTTGGACTTAATTGAGAGAGATGGAATTTCACTGCTTATTAAGTTTGTACTGAACAAAAATAATTTTATTTAAATATTGTGCTGATATGAAAAATTGTGAGAGTTTCAGTTATATATATATATAGATAATAGAGGTGACTATTACAAACACTCTATGTTACACGTAATACACACAAGACTTGTGTGTACTATGGGTTCAGTAGTAATTATCTTATGAGAAATGATATATCTACAACATTTTTACAACAAATCATAGGTGGCAAGTTGTTACTGGTTGTTATTGTTAAGGCAAAAAAGTAACTTTAGTGTTAGTTTTAAATTTGAACCAATAACAACTAACCACCTGTGATTTGTTGTAAAAATGTTCTAGACGTAGCATCTCTCATTTCTTTTAAGAAAAATGTAAGGTAAACTAGAATAATGTTTAAAAATGAGATAGAAATAATATCCTAAGTTTTAGGCCAAGTGGAGAAGATAAAGGAAAAGGCATAAAACTTAGTAATGGTAAATTACTCTTTTAACTATTTTGTGTTTTTTTAATATAAAATTATTTAACTAAAAGATAGAAGTATTTTAGAAAGTTTAAGAAGTGAGGATATTTTAGTACAAAAAATGTTGAAACCTAAACAAAGAATCATGCTATTTTTTTTTAAAGTGAAAGAATCATGTTATTAATGTTATTAATAGTATAAAATAGATACTTGCTAATTCGTAACAATAAGATGTTTAACTAGTGAAAAGTGAAAACTAGCCAATAGTTCATTTGATGTGTGATACTTCACAGTAATGATTTGAATTATGAAGGCATTATGTAAACAACTGTTGGCTCTTACACTGGGGTTTAAGTTAATCTAAGTTATTTACTCGATTGCGAAAAACTCTATTTGTTACAAATAGTAGCCTAATACGAATATAGGCTGTTACAAATAGTATTCTAATACGAATTTCACACTCGCTTTATGAAAAAAAAAAAAAAAAAACCTTATCTCTTATAAAATCATTAAAAAAATTAATCAATTTTTTTTTAGGGATATATAATAGTAGAAAACCACCTAAACTTGCACCCCAAACCATGAAAACTTACCATCATCACCCAAATTGTGACAATTTCTTTTCTTTTTTCAAATTACATCCTTCAATGTGATTGACAGTTAAAATTAACAATCATGTGCAAGCAGGGGTGGAGCCAAGGGGGGTCGAGAGGGAGCAACTGTCCCCCTTGACTCCTCTGAAACTTTCTTAGCTATAGGCATATAAGAAAAGCTTGCCCCCTTTGATTCATTAACATAGGAAAAAAACAAAACAACACTCAGTAAAAGGAACCAAAAGCTGACACAGTCTTCCTCAAAAAAAGCAACAGAGCATGGCATTGTAACAAAGAGAGCAAGGAGGTACCTGACATGTCAAAGTCTTTTTTTGACCTGAGCATAGCAAAGTTAAAAAGTCAAAAAGAACATTTAGCTTTGACTTGTCCCACCCTTTCACTTTCTCACTAATGTAGTGTCATATACTCATAACACTTTTTGCTTTTTATTTTTTATTTAATTTATTTGAATGGTAAGAAACACAATTAATTTTCAGTTGACTTAGTAAATTTTTACTTATTTACAATTGTATAATTATTTTGTTATAAATATTTATTAATAATTTCAAATTAATATTGCCCCTTCTAAACTAAAATTTTGGCTCTGCCACTGTGCAGGCACATAGACCACCTAAACTTATAGTTCATTAAGTGGGCAAAAATGTAACTTTCAAGTTATCATTAATTCTAATAGTCAATCAAGCTATTGGATGCAATTTACAAAGTTTATTACAATTAGGGTGATGATTGCAAGTTTTCATAGTTTATTATGCAAACTACAAAGTGTAATTATCTCATAATTTAGGCTGATGGTTTTTTTTTTTTTTTTGGGGTGCAATTAACCAGTTTCTTTAATGGTTTTTTTAATTATTGTTCTTGGAATTGTGTCGCATTGAGTTGTAGATTATCAGCAATGGGAAGCTGAAAGGTGCTGAACATCGAGTGGTGACAAATTCAAATGTAGCTCGAACAACTGCTTCCTACTTTCTTAGTCCATCAAATGAAACACTTATAGAACCAGCAAAAAGTTTGGTTGATGCAAGCCACCCAGCGCTTTATAAGTCCTTGCCATACAAAGACTTTCTTATCAAATACGTAGCTGCTTCCACTGACAGTAAAGCATTAGAGGAGGCTTTAAGTACTACTGTATGATTACCAGTGAGATAAAAGCTATTGTACTTAATGAATAAATGTATGGCTATTGATATCAAACAAGCGAACATTGGTTGGTTAATATCAAACTAGCAAACTTCAAAACCCTAAAGTTTGGTGGATCGTAATGATAAATGTCACTGCCAACTCTCATTTGGAATTAATTTGTACTACATTGCACTAATAATATGATGAGCTCTGAATCAATTAATAGATCATTTTATAAAAGTTTAGATACTATTTTCTTGGAAAATATGAAAAACTGTCAAAGAAAGTAGTAATTTTTTTTTTCCTATGAAAAGTTTCTAAAAATATTTCCTAAACTAACACTCCTAGTGCATTGTTACTTTTCATTGTCATCATTGTTTTATTTAATAAAATTTTTATTGTCATGAACACCAATTAAATATAAGATTTTGAATGCATTATAATATATTATGGATTGGCAAACTAAATAAAGGCAAATAATGGTCATATATATTGTAAGATGATAGTTCACATGTTGAAAACATATCTGAACAACAAAATGAGTTGTTTTGTTTTGTTGGTGTTAGGATAGTTAGTGTTGGCAAAATTCCGATTCAAAAGTTTTAGTTGTAATTGCACATTTCCACGTATTTAAGTCTCTATTTAAATTGTAAATTGCATAATGTCACTGAAGATTATATTCTGACGAAAGAGTTCAAAGTGCTACAACAGGAATTTCATAAAAGCAAGAATTAATACGTCAGGTGAGATTTTGAGCAAAGTTGTCATAATTCAAAATTCAGTTACACATAACAATTCACCTGAAACTCACTCAAAACTCAATTGAGTGAGTTTGCCTAGGAAATTCAAAATTAGCTTATCCACATAATTTTTGTAGCCAACCCATCCTCTATTGTGACACATATATGAATGAAAATAAAAACCCTAAAATTAGTAGAAGAAGGCAAAGGCTACCAAACCCTTGAGAAAAAAACCATTGTAACTTAAATACCTCCACCTCTCCATATTGCTAAACCTTTGAGAGGAGGTTTAATCCAAACACTGGAGTATCCAAGAGATTGGATTTGCAGTTAGCAATTAACCTGGGTTATTGGATTGCTATGAAGATAAATAATTGGTGTAGTCTATTAATGCTAGTAGAAGCGGGGAGCCCGGATGCAAGAACAATTACTTATATATTGAAGGTTTTGTAAGTTATTTTGTATCGCAAATATCTTCTTAGTGGATTTGGTGAATTGGGTGCAACCTTGAAGGGTTTTTACTGTTTTAGGTTTTCATGCCATAAACAACTTGTAGTGCTAGTTGCATGAGTTTTGGTGTGATTGCTTGATTACTGCCTTGTTTATATTATTGATGAAACCATTAAATTAATCACTTGGACCATAAACTGATAATCAGTAAAATTGGTAGAAAGCCATGTGTTTGGAGTTCAAGAGCATTTTCCAATTGGTATTAAATTAAGATACGCCTTGTTTGGATTATTTTCGATTGTGTGATCCTTGATCCCTGCTATCATGAAAGAAGTATAATCACTTAATGTCCTTTTATATTTTGATGACAACGTCTAGTTGTCAATTCAAAAAGGGTGGAGAATGATCATTAATTTTAATTGTCAATTAGGCTATGTGGAGCAATTAACAAAGATTTTACAATTAAGGTGGTGATTATGTTCTTGAGACAAACACCTTAGGGAGACTCCAATTAAGTAATTAATATAACATCTGGAGACACACTTAACCCAAAAGGTCTAAAGCCAATAGGTATGAGTCCAACTATGTTATATTAACCACTCATCTTTGTCATCATCATTCAATGTGAGATTTCAATTACACATGTACACCCAACAATATTCCCTTCACGTGTGAGTCTCAACCTCTCTATGGGTTTCAAGACTTCTCTATGGGTCATGAACAAGTCCTACTCACTCCCCCTTGCCTAATGGACTTTTTCCTTCACTGGTGCATCATTCATGGGACCCCATGTGTCAAACCCGTGTGTCTTTTAATTTATCCATGGGAACCTCGCACCTCACCATCACCATTGTCTAGCACCATTGAGAATATACTTTGTTGAGTCTTTTTCCAGGATCGTTTGTGTGGGTTTATAGACTTGTTTGGTGCAATATACCATTCCTGCTCCAATTGCGAAAGGGGCTTATCCCTACTCCATTTGTGAAATGACTCCAATTACACATACCCAGTTCTTATTCCAACCGCGAAAGGGACTAAATAGATACAATACTGAAAGGCTAGGAACCAAATTGACACAATTGAAAAGTTAAGAACCAAATTGAAATATGATGTAAAAAATAGAGACCAAATATGTAGTTTACAATATATATATATATATATATATATATATATATTAATACTATATATAGAGAGGCTGCCACATATGGTACCAACACGGGTATATGAAATCATTTTATTAATTATAGAGTTTTAACTTATAGCATCTGTTTCTGATAATTTTGCTCTTTATTATCAAACAAGACACCAAAAATAGGTGAGAATTGAATTCCAGATTTCTCTTTCAACCATCTCTTATTACCAATTATTGAGTTTGAATATTTGATGGTATTCGTTTTAAAGATAATATATATTTAAATTTTGACAAATACAAACTTTTTATTTTAACTAATGTTTAACCTGCGCAATGCACAGAATCATTTTACATACTAAAGGACTTTGCATCCAACATAAACTTAGTTATTACACTTCTACAGCATACATTCAAAATTAAATAAAGTAGTATATTTAAGTATATAGTGTCTAATATCTCCTAAAAATTTTAAAAACCGGTCTCTTCAAATCACTTCATGTGTGTATTTCCCTTCTATGAGAGACTAAAAAAAGAATTAAGCAATTAAAACTTACACGACAATTTCAAATAGCAAACCTACTATTCCTAAGAATAACTACAATTAATCACACCAAACTAAAACTTGCATGACAATTTCAAATACCAAATCCACCATTCCTACAAATCATAATGAATTAAACCATGAGATTAGAGAAAATTTTATTACAACCAAAAAGTTTAAAAGAAAAAAATGGTTACAGGTTTATGAAACAAAAAGTCAGAAAGATATTAGTCAAATGATAATGCACAATCAATAGTACATGAGAATCTCAAATTCTAAAACCAAACCAATACATAACCCATAAAAGGGACATTGAATCCAACTTTTTAATCGCAAAAGAAAAAATAAAAAGTTGCAGCGCATCCTAAATCCACAATTCCAAAAGAGTTGCAATGATACAAATAAAATCTAAAAACAAAACAACAACCCTCAAGCCACAATATTTAACAAAATAGAATTCCACCTGCAACAAATAAAATGCATAATCAATAGTAGATGGGAATCTCAAATTCTAAAACCAAACCAAGTCATAAGTCATAACCCTTAAAAACTACATCAAATCTTAATCCTAACCCTAATTGATGAAACCCATGAAATATTTAAATTTCCAAATTTTCAATTGCCAAAAAAAAAAAAAAAAACTCATTGTCCCGAAAAAGTTGCGATGATACAAAGAAAAATCTGTTAACAACAACCCTCTTAGTGTTAAACAAAACAAAATTCGAACTTCAACGAATTTTGTCGTCATATATAATCAATAGCAAATAACAATCTCAAATTTTATAAACCAAACCAATTCATAACCCTCAAAAGCAATATCAAATCCCTAAACCCAAAAGGGAAAAAAAATTGCAATTCAAATCCTCATTGGTCAAACAAAAACTTTAAAAAAATTCCAAGAAAACAAACAAAAAAGAAATCAAATTGAGAAAAATAAAACAAACTTTGTCACTTTCTCTATTATCATCGTATCAAGCATTTTCAATGTATTTTAAGTTTTAACTAGTTAGTTTAGTGTTGCTTAAGCAGTATAATGTTTTTTTTTTCCTTTTTTTTTTTTAATTTAGATGGCTTTTTTTCTTATGTGGCAGAATAACCTTAATTATAGGACAAGACTTCTGCTTTTATATATAGTATACTAGTCGTGGATCACGCGCATTATTCGTGATAATATTTTTAGGACAGTCTCATTATTATTAATTTTCAATGTGTACTAATTTAGTAAATAGTAATGTAATTCATAATCATATTTTCATTTATTATAGGAACAATCACAAAATGTAATATATATATATATATATATATTATTTGGCAAAACTTCTTTTTTTTAAGAGAATTTCAACTTATGGCGTATGCTCCTGATGATAGCTCTTTATCATTAGACCAAAACACCAATCAGTTTTTGGTGTAGGCGGGGATTAAACCTCAAATCTCTTATACAATCATCAGAGATTTTACTAGTTGAGCTAACTTGAAAGAAAGTTCAATTAGAATTTAGAATCCAATTTTGCGCTATATGTCTAAATTTATGTAGGGACCACACCATAATTATCTACTTAAATTTGTGTCATATATCAACTTAAGTTTTTTAATCTTTGTATCAAGTGAGTTAATGAGTACAAAATACTAAGAATCTAATATTAATGAACCAAAAAAAAAAAAATCACATATACTTAGCAAATTTATGTAGGGACCACACCATAATTATCTACTCAAGTTTGTGTCATATGTCCACTTAAGTTTTTTAATCTTTGTGTCAAGTGAGTTAATGAGTGCAAAATACTAAGAATCTAATATTAATGAACTATAAAATTTAAAAAAAAAAAATCACATATACTTAGCAAAAATCAACACACCTTCTATCTTATTAAAAATTAGAAAATAAATTATTATAATTAGTATTAAATTTAAGTAATAATTTTAATATGTGATTAATTATGTTTACTTTTCAAAAAAAAATTGACTAATTATTTATATTTTTATGATAAAAAATGTGTTCAATTTTAAATGTATCTATACATATGCATTAATGCATGTGTTATATGCTATTTTTTAATTATTTAAAATAAAATGGGTTTAATTTTGAATGTATCCATGCGTTCACATGGGTTACATGCTAGCATATATAATTTCTGTTGTACCAAAATCAAAACAATACATTTTTTCTCAAGAATTCAAAGGTAATTTAGTGAAATATTAATTTTTAATACAATTTATTTATAATATTTTGTATATCATTAAAAATATATATATAATTTGGAAATTATTCTTTTAGTTTTAAACAAACCTTTTCAAACCCAATTTTTTCTACCATGCAAACAAAAACACCAAGAAACGTATCTAAAAATAATAATAAAACTAAAAAAAAAAACTACAATTCAAAACAAATAAATAATAGAAAGGGAAAAAATAAAAGATTGTAACTCTTTTTCCTTTTAAAAAAACCAAGGGTACAATTTCAAAGGGGAAAAAAGTAGAAATTTTGTTTTGAAAAAGAAGAAATATTGTGTTAATGTTGTCATAATGTAATGTTACATCTAATCCAACATGTGAAAAATGAATAGATAAATAAATCATTTTAAGCACAAATTTGAATTTGTTTTCTTAAAAATCTAAAAGAATACACTAATAAGACAAGGAAGATGAAGAACAATATAAAATATTTACAAACACTTAAAACAATTACTCAAGCATCTAAGAACATCATATAACAAAGACATAACAATCCACTACTAATTTGTTAAACAAAATAATTACTGTAAGGACATGTTTTGATCCACAACCCAAGAGGTTTCGATAATGGCCCAATAAGCCCAAAACAATAAATTTGTTAGAGAGTAGGCTAGTTATTGAACGTTCAATGAGTTAGAATGTAAATCACAATAGGCTAGTTGGTGTTAGAATGAGTAAGACAAACGGATTGAAAAGAAAAGTACTCTTCAGTCAGGTCCAAGGATGGTATGTTTTTATATATTTCTCTTAGACTTATACAAATATTCAAGTTCTTGGTTACACAGTGATTTCTTTTCTGATCTTTCTCCTCCCCTCTCTACATGGAATCCTTCCCTTTTTATAATCCCTTCCCTTCTTTCATCCCAGCCTTCCACATGTAGATCAGATTGTTAATCTCATTGATACTTGTCTCATCAGCACATTCCTAAAGTATTTGTTGATAACTGTAAGGCTGGAAGTCACTTTTCAGGTATCACTTCCATATTAATGAGGTCAGTTAGTTAGATGTAGAACATTTAATACGGTGGTAGCAGCTTTTTTCCTAGATATTTCTCAATTCTCTATTGACTTACCTCTCTCTAAAGTTTATCCTCCCAAGCATGATTAGCCACTGCCAAGTACTTGATGGGTGATCGAACTTTAGGCATCCACTTTGTTGGCTGAGGAGAGGTTGCTCCTTGGACAACGTCACTTGTTTACTACGATCAGACCTCTTCCTCGACCCAATAATCTACTTGCTTTCATTAATATGTACCTGTCTTCGGGCTCTTTGATGGCCTTGAGTGCAGCCCTCGGCTCAATATCCTTATCTAGACCCTTCATCCCTACAATTACAAACAATGAAAGTAAATTGTACAAAGACCATTGTCTTCATCTGCACTAACTGGTTTTCATTAGCTTGTCTAGACTATTTTGTTGTTTTCCAAATAAATTAAAACCTGAAAACAACACAAAATTTGACATATTATGATATGATTTTCCTCAAATAAGATCAACAATAAACATCATTCATTAAAAGTATTAGTGTTGTAAAGAAAATGATAAAAAAAAAAATACTTGCATCAAGGAACACATATGAATTAGTCAATAATATTCATCAATATAAGGTAAAGATGCAAGAAAAATAAAAAATTTCAACAAAAAATGAAAAGAAAAAAAAAATCATTGAGAGGGAGAGAGAGAGGGAGAAATAACCTTTTTTGTATGGAAAAATATGCAAAGAATGAGAGAGAGTGGCAAATTTATAGTAAAAGGTTGGGAATACAATGAATAAAAATAAAAGAAGATAAATGGGCAAAATATTATTTAAAGTTAAAACTGCCCAAGAGGAATATATATAGACAAAATTTTTGTTTTGATTTTCCATTGATTTATTATTTAGTTATAACATCAAAATTAAAGTAAATGAATATGTAAAGTTAAAACTGCCTAAAATGAATTTGTAAAGCCAATATTATTTTATATTTAATATTGTAAAAAACAAATTAGAGGTAAAAATAAATAAGAAAAAGACTAATGGTGTGGTTAATAACGTGGCGGATAAGGTGACTTAATAGGAACGTAATAATAATAAATGATACACTTCATCTTTTAGATATATAGTATTAGATTAGATAAAGTTTAATTATTGAAGTTTTCGTTAGAATTAATGCACTCAAAAACCAATTTTTAAATGTTTTAAAATAATAAAAGTCTTTTTCACATACTTAATTAGTATGAGTTTATTTAGCATAAAAATTTTATGTTCTTTCTTATGTATCTTTCACATATAATACTTATCCTCTTGTATTTTTTTGATTACTTTTGTTAATACTATTGATTATAGTTGCTGCGGTTTGTTAGGATTAGCTTCAAATTACTTAATTTGTTGTTACGGTTTTGATATACGATTGTAAGTTAATTAGTGCTCTACTTCTTTATATAAAGACAAAGCTCATGTGTAAAATTAATAATACGAGATCAGTTCTCCCAATTTTAGCTTATTCTTTTCTCGAATTTTAGCGTTCTCTTTATTTTTTGTTTTGCTTTTTTAAGGATATAATGGCCCTATCTATTAGAGGCAATTAAATATTGATAAATGGAAGTATATTTAACCAATTTTTCTTTGTTTGATTATGTTCTCTTTATGTTGATACTCAAATAATTTTGATTATTTAGATTATGAACAAAGTATTTGAGATTGGGGTCTTGGGATTTTGTGATGATGTCGCGGAAGCCTGAAGAGAAGCACACACGATGCTCTCTTTGATAGACAGAAACTAAACTGTTAGTTCCTGGTAGTAAACCTTGAATTCACGAGAGGTTCCTTGAATCCACAAGGTAATAGGTCTAGAATCCACCAAAGAAAACAATAGACACAAGTCTGAATTTTTATTGATAATAAACTATGAAAAACGTTTACAAACTTAGGGGCCTATTTAAGGGCTCCTTAAAACTTGACAGACAAGAAAATATAATCTAAAATAACTCCTAATCGATACCTAACCATAACAGGAATCAAATTTGACCTAAAAAGCATTAAA
Organism: Quercus agrifolia; assembly: GCA_029955455.1. Taxonomy (NCBI): domain Eukaryota; kingdom Viridiplantae; phylum Streptophyta; class Magnoliopsida; order Fagales; family Fagaceae; genus Quercus; species Quercus agrifolia. Next base: position 38,163,957 of record JARQAD010000007.1, on the reverse strand, counting down.
TGCACCTAAAACAAGGAAATAAATCACCTAAACCTAAAATAACAAAAATTACATAAAAATACCAAATATAAAAGATTACAGAAATTAATTAGAATATTTTGTCCTACATCAGACCCCTCCACTTGAAATAAACTCTTCCTCGAGTTCATTCTTGAAATATGAAATCTTCCACTCCAAATAAACAAATACTTTGAATATTTTAATAACTTGATCCGGTTCTGAAACTTGAATCCTTCATAAAGTGTAGCATAAAATTTCTTCTCATCTACTTTCAATTTATTTGCAACATCAATCAAAAATAGGTTGATAATAAAATTAAATTTTTCTATTCCAAGAAAATCAACATATTGTGTAGTCGTCTTCAATAAATCAACCGAAACTTGGGGGTTGTGGGTGATAGACTCGTCCTCACCTTTGACCTCAGGTGGATCTTCCACAATATTCTCAATAATTACTATCTCTTGATTTCTGTGATCTTCCACAATCAACTCATTCTTCTTTTCAAGTTTCAATTCAACAACTTGTTGCAAGTCTTGATCCTTTTGAACCACTTCAAAAGTTTCTCTAGAAATAGGCTGCTTCTTCTCAACCATCAAACTCTTTCCTTTACTTGATACATGGACTTGGCTGTGATAATTTTGGTTTTGATTTTTCATGTTGTGAACATATTGATTTTCATATGAATATACAGATTTATAATCAACATTTGTATAATCTAGTATATCATAATAGTCATTAGGAAACCATAAATCAATTAATACTTTTTTCATTCTTTGCCAAGAGCAGATTGGATGCTTACCTCACCCCTTTCTATCGATTTGAATCTCTTCCCACCATTCCTCTGCTTCATTGTCCAATTTATTAGATGCAAGTCACACTTTTTCTTCATCACAAATCTTTCAAAAATTAAAATACTCTTCCAAATCAAGAAGCCAATCGATAAAATCCAACTTACACATATCTCCATCAAAGAATGGAATTTTCTTATAGTTAGGAGTGCATCTTTGAATATATCGAACATTGTTGTTGCAAGATGATTTCCTAGCAAGAAGAGTATCAATCTTTTGCTGGATTTCGCTTATAATTTTCTGACTCTTTTCACAAAATTGGTGATTCTCATCACGAAAATTAAGGAACTCAACCCTAGTGAGGACTGGGTTGTTGACGTCATCACTGTCGTCATTGTTGTGGTGGTCACCGTCTCGCCAGTTAGCCATCAAACCAGGGCAAGTCAAGGCTCTGATACCAACTGATGTCGCGAAAGCCTGAAGAGAAGCACACACGATGCTCTCTTTGATGGACAGAAACTAAACTGTTAGTTCTTGGTAGTAAACCTCGAATCCACGAGGGGTTCCTTGAATCCACAAGGTAATAGGTCTGGAATCCACCAAAGAAAACAATAGACACAAGTCTGAATTTTTATTGATAATAAACTATGAAAAACGTTTACAGACTTAGGGGCCTATTTAAGGGCTCCTTAAAACTTGACAGACAATAAAATATAATCTAAAATAACTCCTAATTGATACTTAACCATAACAGGAATCAAATTTGACCTAAAACGCATTAAATGCACCTAAAACAAGGAAATAAATCACCTAAACCTAAAATAATAAAAATTACATAAAAATACCAAATATAAAAGATTACAGAAATTAATTAGAATATTTTTTCCTACATCAGGTGATGAGAATGAAATGGTTGAGGAATGTTCAGTTTTAGAAATAAAGTCTACATTTTATTTAGATCTTTTATTTTTTGGAGAAAATATCTAGATGTTTTTTTTTAATATTAAATTTATATTATGGATTAGATTCCTAGAAATTTCTAATAACTATGCTGTGGGGGCCAATTGATCTCATAGGTACTATTCGCATGGGAAAAGGCTGGGCCTATGGCCCAATACCCAGTCCGAGGATAAGAGCGTATCCGAGGACGATTAGCGAAGGAAGAAATGAAAACTGTATCATAAGAAGAGGTAAAGAATATTTATGGAGGACTTAACCGTGTCCGAGGATAATGACCATCTCGGAACCTCTGTCCGAGGTGGCCAGGAACCTTCACAATCCCTTAGTACAGCATATTAAAGGAACTTTGCAACAAGGCGATGGGCAAATACCAGATAAAGGATAAGGATAAGTGATAACAAATATCTAGAAATACTGCTACCTCCGCATTAAATGCTGCACAGCTAACTCTCTGGCCGCATTAATGTGGAGGTGATGCCTGAACAGTAAACAAACAGCCTTACAGCTAGGAGTAGAAGGTTCAAGGAGGGGCGAAATGGGACAGGGAAACTCCCAACACCTAACTCACACGTGGATGGAGAAACTAGTGCAAAAACCATAGTATATAACATGAAAAGGGATTCAAAGGAGAGGGGACGGAGAAAAAACAGAAAAGCGTGAAAGATTGAAGAAATACAACAGTAAAAAGAAAGAATTCTATACTATTGATGATACTATTAGGGCATGACCGAGGATGCTTTTTGTATTGGTGCATGTGTAACTCTTTCCCTTTAACACTATCTACCAATATCTTTTCCCTAGATTCAGACTAGCTTTTTCTCCCACTCTCTACAAATTTATTGTTCGGGCTTTTTGGGCCTAAGTCCATTCCTGTTTTGGATTCGACTCAAAACTGGTCCTTACATATGCCATTCCAATATCATATCCATAGATCAATAAAGAAAACTCACTCAACAATTGGAAACTAATTCTAGGATAAGGAAAAATTATAAAATATGAATTAAGAAAATTAAGTTTCAAAGCATTCAGCAATATTATGGAAAACATTATAAATACTATATAACAAAATGAGTATTATATATGGGTCTCAAAAAAATATAAACTATTTTTAAATGAAATTTCCAGGCATCCACGCATGATGACATTATCTAGTTAGACTAATTATAGGTTTACATTACCAGCACAATGCAAGCTAAGAAGTTTCCAAATAATCAAGTCAATCTAAGTTATTTAGACTATTACTAAGCTGAAAGCTCTAATTATAACTAGTCTTTTTAAATATCATATAAGTTGTGACAAATTAATAGTGTTGTTCCTATCCAAAAAAAAATAGTGTTGTTATACCAAAAAAAAAAAATTCCCAATGTGCCTACTAAGTAAAAGTAATACGGTTCAGTAACTTTAAAAGGTAACATATTATGGATTGGCAAAACCAACTATAATTATTCAGTATTATAATACATACTAAAAAGGTCACGTATGTATCATTTTTAAGAGGCCAAGGGCAGGGTCCACTTGTCGTGGTGCAATACGACAGAAGAGGAAAATGTAATGTCATCTTTCTACAGCAACTTGTGGAAGCTTTTGAAGGATTTGTATAAGTTGGATGGAGAGATGCAATTCACCCAATTTCTCTCACAATTTTTTTTACATTTTTTATTTTTTATTTTTTAACTTTTTGAGGTCACGGATTACAATTATCTGAATCCGTATAAGTTGTTTGTGGCCGACGCTCTCTTCACACCACAGACATTCCTTTTTCCTTATAGATCTGAGTTGCAAGTCATGGAGCACCTTGTTTCAAGCTGGTGCAATGGCCGATCCTTGCCAGAATCATATATACTCCCACCGGAAAAAAGACCAGGGAAGCTCACTGTTCCTCTAGCCAACAATATTCCAGTGATTGATCTTGGGCGTCATGATCAAACAGATATAATTCAACAAATTTTTGAAGCTAGCCAAGAGTTTGGATTTTTTCAGGTTCCAACAACATCTTTTCTTTCTATTATTTTATCAGACAATGATTTATTCCTACCAGATGCTTGGCATCAAACATGGTCACAATATGAACCATTTTTGGCAAACATTTTTCATATTTTATAAGTTTTGTTTTATGCTATGTTTTATACCACCTAATAGGTGATCAACCATGGAGTCCCTAGCAACTTAATGGATGAGGCCATGAGTGTTTTTAAGGAGTTTCATGCATTATCTGGTAAGGACAAGGCAATCGAAACTTCAAAGGACCCCAATAAGAGCTGCTTCATCTACACAAGCGGTGCAAATTATGAAACTGAAAAGTTTCACCTCTGGAGGGATGCATTGATACACCATTGTAATCCTCTAGAGAAATACATCCAATTTTGGCCTGAACAACCACCCAGATATCGGTAAATCCTCATAGTCGCATATGTATAATTTGTTCTTTCAAGCTATGTTGAACCTGTCTCGTGTAGTAAGTCTAGTGACTTGACATATCACATATATAAGAACAAAATAAACATCATTATTTTTCATGAAACCTTTTACAGAGAAGTTGTTGGGCCATATACAGCTGAAGTAAGCAAGTTGTGCTTTAGAATTTTGGAGTTCATTTCCCAAGGCCTGGGAATCAGCCTTGGTGGACTTGTTGGAATTCAAACACTGGTGGTCAATCACTATCCGCCATGCCCAGACCCAAGCTTAACCTTGGGCTTGGGCAAACATATGGACCCTGTTTTCATTAATATTCTTCTTCAAAGTGATGTATACGGACTTCAAGTCTTCAAGGATGAGGAATGGATTGGTGTTGAACCCATTCCTAACGCTTTTGTGGTTAACATAGGTTATCCGTTGCAGGTAAATATATCTTCACAAGCTCTTTTAGTATATATATATATATAAATACTAGTCCATAACCCGTTCTATACATGGAAACCTACCTATTTGTGAGGTAGATTAAAATAATTTTATAAAAAATTTAAGAAATTACACCATTACATAATTTGTTCTTATATGACTTCAATTTATATTACAATTTGAAGAAGAAGACATTGCTTTTTTTTTTTTTTTTTGAGAACCGAACGTGCAATGATTTACAAAAAATTTGTTAGAATTACAAAAAACTTGTTATACAGCAAAAAAACAACTCAAAAATTCAAATATTAAAACTTTTAAAAGACCAAAAAATATTAAAGAATCAAATCATTGCTTAGAAATTATTGAAACAAAACAATATATATATATATATATATATATATATATACAGTGACAGAGGCAGGATTTCAAGTTAGGAGGGGCAAAATTAAAAGATAAGATTGAAAGTAAAATTAATCTAAGAAATATTAATCGATACTAATAATAAAATAAATAAACGACTATATGCCAAAGTCATTGTCATACATAATCTAATATAAAATTTTACTTTAATTCATTTTTTTTTTCATTTCTAATTAAATTTACTCAATTGCAAAATCTACTTCAATACAAGCTCGTTTAGAATTTGAATTAGACATATTACTATGAAGTTGTATATGTTCCTTAATGTCGTGAATGCTTTTAAAATGTTATGAAGACATTTGAGTTTATAGCAAAAACTTTGGTTTTTTTTTTATTTTTTTAGATTAGCAAAAACTCAGGTTGAAACTGAAAATGGTTGATTAAAAGAGAAAAAAATTGTAAATAAGAAATGGACTAGTGAGGTGCTATAGTTTGGTATCACTATATACTTTTTCCCCAGTCCTATTTAGCGAAAGTTGTGTGCTAAGCCAATGTACTAATAGATGGGACCCATTATTTAATAAAAGTTCTGCTTCAGTGCTTTGTGAAGGTAAAATTGTCTTCTTGTTGACAATATAGCTATACATATATAGTAAAAACCAAAAAGTTGTTTCTGTCAGAGAGGCAAATAACCTTTTACAATGTTTATTAATTGTTTACTACTAATACATAGAATTTTTGAGAAGGTCGCCCCCCACCCCCTCCCCCTCAACCCCCCCTCCCTCCGCCCCTGTATATATATGACAAAACAATAGAGAAATATAAGAGAAAGATGAGTTACATACTTACATTCAAAAATATAATTTCAATTATTACAAGCTTTTTTTATCTTATAAAAAACGACTAAAGAGAATTTGGTAATCCATATACGAAAATTACTTTTTAAAAAATACATGAAAAACCATAAAATAAAATTTTTTTTTTTTTTTTAACAAAGTAAAGGAGAAGAAAATAACATAAGAATAGCTCATACCTCTACTCAACTTTAAAAAAAATATATTGGGATTTGCTTTCTTTTATAGTGTTCATAATTAACTTCCCAAATTTGGAGATAAATTATCAATGTTTGAATTTGAGTTTAAGTTAGACTTGTTAAATAAATAGAGTTTCACTCCTTGTTATATTTGTACTAAACAAAAAATATATATATATATATATATATATATATATTAAATGATAATGATGAGTTTGAGTTTTAATTGAACTTGAGATTTAGTTTCACTCCTTATTAAGTTTTAACTAAAAAATAAATAATTTTGTTGGTTATATATATATATATAGAGAGAGAGAGAGAGAGAGAGAGAGAGAGATATAAACTTTTTTTTTTTTTTTTTTTTGGGTTTTGTTAGGTATCATGAGTACTATAGTATTATTTAATTTTTTTTTAATCTTTTTTTCCAATGGGATTTTCTTTGAAGTTGATCATTCTTCGCGCCGCATTAATGGATAGTGGGGTCTGTCATGCTCTTTTACTTTTTGAATAACAAAGAAGTTCTATTCTAAATGCTAACAAAAACAACAGTACACGATGTGCTCCATAATCGGCACAGACATCTTGTCATAGTCCAAATCCAATATCGCTTGAATTTGTTGAGCAACAACAGTTGTTAAGCAAACTTTATTATAGACTAATAATGATAATGATGAGTTTAAATTTAAGTTGAACTTGTTAGAAAAATAGGGTTTCACTCATTGTTAAATTTGGATTAAACAACAAAAATAATTTTGTTTAAAAAAAATGATAATGATGGGTTTGTTGGACTTATTAGAGAGAGAGGGAGTTTCACTGCTTATTAAGTTTGTACTAAACAAAAATAATTTTATTTAAGGACAAAACTTAGGTACAATACCTTAGGTGCTGTTCCTTAGGTTCCCCTTTTAAGATTTAGCCATGTGGCTACTTAATTAAAAAATACACTTTCATCCCATGAGGAAAAATCCACATGGCAGAATCTTAAAAAGGGTACCTAATGAACAGCACCTAAGTACTGTACCTAAGTCTTGCTCTTTATTTAAATATTGTACTGATGTAGAAAATTGTGAAAGTTTCAAAAGTTTCGGTTATATATATATATATATATATATATATATATATATATATATATATATATATATGATAGAATGGTGACTATTACAAGCACTCTAGGATACACGTAGTACACCCAAGTTACTATTTACTTGTGTGTACTATGGGTACACTAGTAATTATCCTATATAATGCTCCTTTTTTCTTTTTCTTTTTTATGTTATAATGTTTAAAAGTGATATATAAATAATTGTGTGTATTTTTTTTTTAAGAAAAAGGTAAGGTAATGTAGAATAATGTTTAAAAATGAGATAAAAATAATGTCCTAAATTTTAGGCCAAGTGGAGAAGATAAAAGAAAAGACATAAAACTTAGTAATGGTAAATTACTCTTTTAACTAGTTTGTGTTTTTTTAATATAAAACTATTTAACTAAAAGATATGAGTATTTTAAAGAGTTTAAGAATTTGTGTGAGGATATTTTAGTACAAAAAATGTTGAAACCCAAACAAAGAATCATGTTTTGTTTTGTTTTTTTTTTTTTTTTTGGAAAGGGAAAGAATCATGTTATTAATGTTATTAATAGTATAAAATAGATACTTGCTAATTCGTAACAATAAGATGTTTAACTAGTGAAAAGTGAAAACTAGCCAATAGTTCATTTGATGTGTGATACTTCACAGTAATGATTTGAATAATGAAGGCATTATGTAAACAATTGTTGGCTCTTACATTGGGGTGTAAGTTAATCTAAGTTATTTACACGATTGCGAAAAACTCTATTTGTTACAAATAGTAGCCTAATACGAATATAGGTTGTTACAAATAGTATTCTAATACGAATTTCACACTCGCTTTATGAAAAAAAAAAAAAAAAAATTGTCAATATGCCTACTAAAGAGTAACCTAAATAAATTAATTAATTAAAAAAAATCTTATCTCTTATAAAATCATAAAAAAAATTAATCAAATTTTTTTTAGGGATATATAATAGTAGAAAACCACCTAAACTTGCACCCCAAACCATGAAAACTTATAGTCATCACCCAAATTGTGACAATTTCTTTTCTTTTTTTAATTACATCCTTCAATGTGATTGATGGTTAAAATTAAAAATCATGTGCAGGCAAGGGTGGAGCCAGGGGGGTCAAGAGGGGACAACTACCCCCCTTGACTCCTCTAAAACTTTCTTAGCTATAAGCATATAAGAAAAGCTTGCCCCCTTTGATTCATTAACATAGGAAAAAAAACAAAACAACACTCAGTAAAAGAAACCAAAAGCTGATACAGTCTTCCTCAAAAAAAAGCAAAAGAGCATGGCATTGTAATAAATAGAGTAAGGAAGTACCTGACATGTCAAAAGTCTTTTTTTTTTCTTTTTTTCTTTTTTTACACCTGAGCACAACAAAGTTAACAAGTCAAAAAGAACATTTAGCTTTGGCTTGTCCCACCCTTTCACTTTCTCACTAATATTAACAAGTCAAAAAAAAAACATTTAGCTTTGGCTTGTCCCAGCCTTTCACTTTCTCACTAATATACTATCGCATACTCATAACACTTTTTGCTTTTTATTTTTTATTTAATTTATTTAAATGGTAAGAAACAAAATTAATTTTCACAATAGTTGACTTAAAAATTTTTTTACTTATTTACAATTGTATAATTATTTTGTTATAAATATTTATTAATAATTTCAAATTAATTTTGCACCCTAAACTAAAATTCTGGCCTGCCACTATGCAGGCACATAGACCATCTAAACTTATAGTTCATTAAGTGGGCAAAAAATGTAACTTTCAAGTTATCATTAATTCTAATAGTCAATCAAGCTATTGGATGCAATTTACAAAGTTTATTACAATTAGGGTGATGATTGCAAGTTTTCATAGTTTATTATGCAAAGTGTAATTATCTCATAATTTAGGTGATTTTTTTTTTTTTTTGGGTGCAATTAACTAGTTTCTTTAATGGTTTTTTTAATTATTGTTCTTGGAATTGTGTCGCATTGAGTTGTAGATTATCAGCAATGGGAAGCTGAAAGGTGCTGAACATCGAGTGGTGACAAATTCAAATGTAGCTCGAACAACTGCTTCCTACTTTCTTAGTCCATCAAATGAAACACTTATAGAACCAGCAAAAAGTTTGGTTGATGCAAGCCACCCAGCGCTTTATAAGTCCTTGCCATACAAAGACTTTCTTATCAAATACGTAGCTGCTTCCACTGACAGTAAAGCATTAGAGGAGGCTTTAAGTACTACTGTATGATTACCAGTGAGATAAAAGCTATTGTACTTAATGAATAAATGTATGGCTATTGATATCAAACAAGCGAACATTGGTTGGTTAATATCAAACTAGCAAACTTCAAAACCCTAAAGTTTGGTGGATCGTAATGATAAATGTCACTGCCAACTCTCATTTGGAATTTGTTTGTACTACATTGCACTAATAATATGATGAGCTCTGAATCAATTAATAGATCATTTTATAAAAGTTTAGATACTATTTTCTTGGAAAATATGAAAAACTGTCAAAAAAGTAGTAATTTTTTTTTCCTATGAAAAGTTTCTAAAAATATTTCCTAAACTAACGCTCTTAGTGCATTGTTACTTTTCATTGTCATCATTGTTTTATTTAATAAAATTTTTATTGTCATGAACACCAATTAAATATAAGATTTTGAATGCATTATAATATATTATGGATTGGCAAACTAAATAAAGGCAAATAATGGTCATATATATTGTAAGATGATAGTTCACATGTTGAAAACATATCTGAACAACAAAATGAGTTGTTTTGTTTTGATGGTGTTAGTATATTTAGCGTTGGCAAAATTCCGATTCAAAAGTTTTAGTTGTAATTGCACATTTCCACGTATTTAAGTCTCTATTTAAATTGTAAATTGCATAATGTCACTGAAGATTATATTCTGACGAAAGAGTTCATAGTGCTATAACAGGAATTTCATAAAAGCAAGAATTAATATGTCAGGTGAGATTTTGAGCAAAGTTGTCATAATTCAAAATTCAGTTACACATAACAATTCACCTGAAACTCACTCAAAACTCAATTGAGTGAGTTTGCCTAGGAAATTCAAAATTAGCTTATCCACATAATTTTTGTAGCCAACCCATCCTCTATTGTGACACATATATGAACGAAAATAAAAACCCTAAAATTAGAAGAAGAAGGCAGAGACTACCAAACCCTTGAGAAAAAAACCATTGTAACTTAAATACCTCCACCTCTCCATATTGCTAAACCTTTGAGGGGAGGTTTAATCCAAACACTGGAGTATTATAGAGATTGGATTTGCAGTTAGCAATTAACCTGTGTTATTGGATTGCTATGAAGAATTGAAGATAAATAATTGGTGTAGTCTATTGCTAGTAGAAACGGGGAGCCCGGATGCAAGAACAATTATTTATGTATTGAAGGTTTTTTAAGTTATTTTGCATTGCAAATATCTTCTTAGTGGATTTGGTGAATTGGGTGCAACCTTGAAGGGTTTTTACTGTTTTAGGTTTTCATGCAATAAACAACTTGTAGTGCTAGTTGCATGAGTTTTGGTGTGATTGCTTGATTACTGCCTTGTTTATATTATTGATGAAACCATTAAATTAATCACTTGGACCATAAACTGATAATCAGTAAAATTGGTAGAAAGCCATGTGTTTGGAGTTCAAGAGCATTTTCCAATTGGTATTAAATTAAGATATGCCTTGTTTGGATTATTTTCGATTGTGTGATCCTTAATCCCTGCTATCATGAAAAAAAGAATAATCACTTAATGTCCCTTTATATTTTGATAACAATGTCTAGTTGTCAATTCAAAAAGGGTGGAGCATGATCATTAATTTTAATTGTCAATTAGGCTATGTGGTGCAATTAACAAAGATTTTACAATTAGGGTGGTGATTATGTTGGGGAGATAAACACCTTGGGGAGACTCCAATTAAGTAATTAATATAACATCTAGAGACACACTTAACCCAAAAGGTCTAAAGCTAATAGGTATGAGTCCAACTATGTTATATTAACCACTCATCTTTCTTATCATTATTCAATGTGAGATTTCAATTACACATGTACACCCAACAATATTCCCTTCACGTGTGAGTCTCAACCTCTCTATGGGCTTCAAGACTTTTCTATGGGTCATGAACAAGTCCTACTCACTCCCCCTTGCCTAATGGACTTTTTCCTTCACTGGTGCATCATTCATGGGACCCCACGTGTCAACCCCATGTGTCTTTTATCCATGGGAACCTCGCACCTCACCGTCACCATTGTCTAGCACCATTGAGAATATCCTTTGTTGGGTCTTTTTCCAGGATCGTTTGTGTGGGTTTATAGACTTGCTTGGTGCAATATACCGTTCCTGCCCCAATTGCGAAAGGGGCTTATCCCTACTCCATTTGCGAAATGGCTCCAATTACACATACCCAATTCTTATTCCAACTGCAAAAGGAACCTCGATAATCTTGTCACATTTGCCACACACCACTATGAGCTTCTTCTTCTTCTTCTTTTTGAGAATCACCGCTTTGAGCTTTGATACCACTTGATGCGAGAGATAAACATCTTGGAGAAACTCCAATTAAGTAGTTAATATAATATATAAAAACACACGTAACCAAAAGTCCTAAAACCAATGGATATAAATTCAACTATGTTATATTAACCACTCATTTTTCTCATTATTATTCAATCTGATACTTCATTCACATGTGTTATGTGTACACTCAACAAATTACAAGTTTTCATAGTTTATGGTACAAAGTGCAAGTACCCCATAGTTTAGGGTAATTTTCTGCTTGACCATTTTGATTTAATTATTGTTCTTGGAATTGTGCTTCATTGAACTGTAGATTATCAACGATGGGAAGTTGAAAGGAGTTGAACATCGAGCAATGAAAAAATAAAATTTAGCTCAGACAACTACTTCCTTCTTTATTAATCCATCAAATGAGACACTTATAAAATCGACAAAAGCTTTGGGTGATGAATTCAACTTAGATTATATATATACACACAGACATAAAGAATTAAGCTTTAGATTCTATATGAATTTCCTATAAAACCTTGTACAATCTTACTAAAATATATACTCTTTAATTAAACAAATTTATAAACAAATACAATTAAAATAAATAATTATTAAAATCTATATTTTTTTTAATAAAAAAAAAAAAAAAAAAAGAGAAATCATACTCTGTTGGTTATAATATAAAATGAACAATTTTGAATTTTTGTTAACTTTTTCTAATTTTGTCATATAACTTAAGAAAATGACCAAAATATCCCCGAACCCCAAAAAATGACCAAAATACCCTCGAAACCTAAAAATTACTAAAATACCCCCAAAACCCAAAAAATGACCAAAATTCCCCCAAAACCTAAAAATTACCAAAATAACCCCAAAACCTACAAAATAACCAAAATACCCCCAAAACCCAAAAAATGACCAAAACACCCCCCAAAACCTAAAAATTACCAAAATACTCCCAGAACCCAAAAATTTACTAAAATACCCCCGAAACCTAAAAATTACCAAAATCCCTCTGAAACCTAAAAAAAATGACCAAAATAACCCCAAAACCTAAAAATGACAAAAATACCCTCAAAACCTAAAAAATGACCAAAATAACCCCAAAGCCTAAAAATTGATCAAAATAATCTAGAAACCTAAAAATGACCAAAATACCCTCTAAACCTAAAAAATTACCAAAATACCCATGAAACCTAAAAAATAACCAAAATACCTTCAAACCTATAAAGTGACAAAAATACTCCTAAACCTTTGAAATGACCCAAATAAACCCAAAACCTCTAAAATGGCCACAAACAACTTGAAACCTCTAAAATTACCAAAAATACCCTGAAACCCCTAAAATGACCAAAATACCTCTAAACCTATAAAACGACCAAAATACCCCTCAAAATATCTAAAATGACTAACATACCACTAATCCTATAAGTTGAACAAAATATACCTGAAGCCTCTAAAATTACCAAAATAGGGGTTTGGGGTATTTTGGATGTTTCGAGGGTATTTTCATTAAATTAAAGGTTCTAAGAGTATTTCAGTCATTTTGTAGGTTTTGAGGGAATGTCACTATTTTTTTAGGTTTTAGGGGTGTTTCGTTAACTTTTAGATTTTGGGGCCATTTTTTGTAATTTTCTAGGTTTTGGAGGTCGTTTAATAACTTTTTAGATTTTGGGGATATTTCAATCATTCTTTAGGTTTCGGGGGTATTTTGGTCATTTTTTATGTTTAGGGAGTATTTTGGTCATTTTTTAGTTTTAGGGGGGATTTTGGTAATTTTTTAGGTTTAGGGTGTATTTTTATCGACTTATAGGTTTAAGGGGCATTTTTTTTCATTTTATAGGTTTAGGGGTTATTTTGGTCATTTTTTAGGTTTCGAGGGTATTTCGATCATTTTTTAGATTTCGAGGGTATTTTGATCATTTTTTGTTTCTAGGTTATTTTGGTCAATTTTTATGCTTTGGGGTTATTTTGGCCATTTTTAAGGTTTCGGCGTTATTTTGGTTAATTTTTAGGCTTCAAGATTATTTTGGTAATTTTTTAGGTTTCTGGGGTATTTTGGACATTTTTTGGGTTTTGAGGGGTATTTTGGACATTTTTAGGTTTCAAAGGTATTTTGGTCATTTTTAGGGTTTCAGGGGTATTTTGGTCATTTTTTATGTTTCAGAGGGTATTTTGGTCATTTTTAGGTTTCAGAGGTATTTTGGTCATTTTTTGGGGGGTATTTTGGTCATTTTAAGGTTTTGGGGGTATTTTGGTTATTTTTTGGGTTTCAGGTGTATTTTGGTCATTTTTTAGGTTTCAGGGGTATTTTGGTAATTTTTAGGTTTTGGGGGTATATTGGTCATTTTTTGGATTTCGAGGGTATTTTGGTAATTTTTTGGATTTCGAGAGTATTTTGGTAATTTTTTGGGTTTTTGGGGTATTTTGGTAATTTTTTTGGCTTTCGAGGGTATTTTGGTCATATTTTGGGTTTCGAGGGTATTTTGGTAATTTTTAGATTTCAGAGTATTTTGGTCATTTTCAATGTAGTGGCATTTTTGTAATTTTGATAATTGGGTAATTTGGTGAGTTGGGGTTTACCCATAATAATTGGGTTGGATTGGATTTGAGTTAGAAGCAATTAATTAAATGGATTTTAATGGGTAAATAGGTTTTATATACCCAACCCAATTATGCTTACCTCAAACCCACCCATTTGCCACCCCACATATAAGCTCTTGAAAGTACACAAATTTTCATGCCATATAAAATGCTTGATCCACAAAGGCCATTATAAGAAACAAAGTGAAGGAAAAAGTTTAATTCCAGCCCATGATGTGACAATTAAAACTATCATCTCTTGTGTGTATTTGTTTCTTTAAATAAATAAATAAATAATTTAAAAATTCTAAGTGGGTTGAAAAGATAGCTCTAAACTAATATGAAGCCAAACTTTGACCCCAAATAAGTTTCAATTTCACACAATTAGTCTGAGCAAAGAAGTTTCTCAAAACATGTTCAAGACTATCTTTTCAAACTTAACATGTGATGATTAATAAAACTTTTCTAGTTTATATTTATTATTTATAATCAAAAACGTTAACAAATGCTTAAAAGTATTAGTTTAGAAACTATTTTTAGAAACATTTAATGGAAAAATGATAAAACAACTCATTTTTTTGACAACTTTTTATATTTCTTATAAAAATGATATTAGCATCCACAGCAGTGGAGCTAAATTTTTAGCAATTTAGCTCTACCAAAAGTTATTTTATCTATTTTACCTACACATATGCTGCAGCAATGCATCTATTTTAGCTTTTAACACAATAAAATAATATAAACATCTCAATAAAATAATATAACCACTACAATAAAATAATATATCCCACTACCCAAAATAATATATTTAAATTTTTTTATTATTCATTTCTCTATTTGTTCTTCTCTTTCTCTCTGGACTCTTCTTCTCTTTCGTCTGAAGCAAACCCACAACACAGCCCACCTCCACAATCCCAAACCCATAACCACACCTCCATAATCCCAGCCCCACCTCCACAAACCCACACTATGACCACCATGAATCCACAACGGTCGTCGCCCCACCACAAACCACAACATCGTCGCCCCACCAGCCCACAAATCCGATCTCACAACCACAAAAACCCATCGGAGCACAACCACAAATACTCACCGGAGCACAACCACAAAACAATCAAACCCTGTCAATTCGATCTCACAATCAAACCCAGTCAACAGAGGAGTGAGAGACGAGAGAGAGAGAGTGTGTGACGGTGAGAGAGGAGCGACGGTGAGTGATTTGGGGCCTTGGGATGGCTGGGTCGAGAGGATGAGAGCTTGATGATGGGTGATTTGGGAGAGGAGTGATTTGGGAGAGAAAGAGAGGCATGGACTGAGAGTGATTTTGGAGAGTGAATGAGAGCTGAGTGATTTGGGAGAGAGACAGAGGCACGGAGTGAGAGAGAGAAAGAAATAATTTTTTAATCGGTGGGATGAATAAATTTTTTTTTTTTTTTTTTTGCTTTCATGAACAGTACACATCTAAAAATAGATGTGCACTGTAGTAGTAGAGCTAAAATTTTTAGATTTAACTCCACTTCTGCAATAAGGTTTTTATGTTTATAGAGCTAAATTTTAGCATTATACCTATATAGCACCACTGCTATGAGTGCTCTTAAAAACTTTCTTAATATAGTTTATTAATGACCACTTAGAGTAGCCCGCTAATATGACCATTTCAATTGCGCAGCCCATGACCTATCAGATGGAAACTGGAAAGCACCAAAATTTTTTGGGTTTCGAGAGTATTTTGGTCATTTTTTGAGTTTTTTGGGTATTTTGGTAATTTTTTGGCTTTCGAGGGTATTTTGGTCATTTTTTGGGTTTTGGGGATATTTTGGTCATTTTTAGGTTTCAGGGTATTTTGGTCATCTTTGAAGATTTTAGAATACTTTGGTCATTTTCACTTTAGTGGCATTTTTGTAATTAGGTTGGGTTGGATTTGAGTTAGAAGCAATTAATTAAATAGATTTTAATGGGTAAATATGTTTTATATACCCAACCCAATTATGCTCACCTCAAACCCACCCATTTGCCACCCCACATATAAGCTCTTGAAAGTACACAAATTTTCATGTCATATAAAATGCTTGATCCACAAAGGCCATTATAAGAAACAAAGTGAAGGAAAAAGTTTAATTCCAGCCCATGATGTGACAATTAAAAATATCATCTCTTGTGTGTATTTGTTTCTTTAAATAAATAAATAAATAATTTAAAAATTCTAAGTGGGTTGAAAAGATAGCTCTAAACTAATATGAAGCCAAACTTTGACCCAAAATAAGTTTCAATTTCACACAATTAGACCGAGCAAAGAAGTTTCTCAAAACATGTTCAAGACTATCTTTTCAAACTTAACATGTGATGATTGATAAAACTTTTCTAGTTTATATTTATTATTTATAATCAGAAACGTTAACAAATGCTTAAAAATATTAGTTTAAAAACTATTTTTAGAAACATTTAATGAAAAAATAATAAAATAACTCATTTTTATAACAACTTTTTATATTTCTTATAAAACTAATGATAAAAACTTTCTTAATATAGTTTATTAACGAAAACTTAGAGCAGCCCGCTAATATGACCATTTCAATTGCGCAGCCCATGACCTGTCAGATGGAAACTGGAAAGCACCAAAATTTCCTCCTCCCTCGCAGTCCAACAGACAGTCATAAGTTATAACTACTCATAAAGTCATGTCACTCATAACAAACCAATTTCTCTCTCTCTCTCTCTCTCTCAAACAAAACAATTGCAAACCCAAAATGAGAGTCTTGATTATCGTCCTCCTTCTCACTCTCATCACCGTGAACCAGCACGGCTCAGCCGTCAACGGCGGAGACTTCGCCGGCGACTACTCGAAACTCTCCGGTATCATAATCCCAGGCTTCGCTTCCACACAGCTCCGCGCTTGGTCCATCCTCGACTGCCCTTACTCTCCTCTCGACTTCAACCCACTCGACTTGGTCTGGCTAGACACCACTAAAGTACACTCCATTTCCCTCTTCTACATTTATATTACATTCACTTTTTATGTTCATAAAGCTTTTTAGTTAAAAAGGAAAATCGTCCACTTTTATTTTTGATGATGCTTATTTCCACGTCACTATTTACAATTTGACATTATGATTATAATTTGGATAAGGGAGTAACGGTTAAATGATTAAATTTCCAATTTTCTAATAGTTTAAGCTTTCGGGATAATTAGAATTAGTAATATTTCATGGTATCAATGCAGGTGTCTTTGTTCAAACCCGGACTAAATTATTAAATTCATCATTTACTGAGAGCTTAAGCTTCTGGGGTAATTAGTAATTTATCATGGTATTAATATAGGTGGTCTTAGTACAAACCCGCTTTAGAGGAATGGCTAAATGATTAAATTCACAATTTTTTAACTATTTAAACTTTTGGGACAATCAGCAATCTATCACGGTATCAATGCATGAGGTCTTAGGTTGAACTCGCTTTAGAATAATAGTTAAATGATTGTGTTTTACCATTTTCTAACCCCTTTTTTTTAATGTTTGGTTGAGGTGAAAAATGAGAGGATGAAAAATGGGGGAAGGAAAAAGAAAAAGAAAAGGAAATGGGGTGGATGTAGTTTTCCTCCTGGGCCCACTATTTTTAGCTCTTTCGAAATTGGGAAGAAAATGGTGAGGGAAATGGCCTTGAGAAGGAAATTACAAAATATCCACTTCAATTTTCCATCATTCCACTTATAATAGTAATGGTATAGTAATAATTTACTATCAATTCTTTTACTTTTCCATCCTCTTTTCCAAACACACATGATGGAAATTACAATTATTTTTTATCCATCCAAAATTTTCCATCCTCCAAATCAATCAGAGCTTAAGCTTTTTAGACATTTGGTTTTTCAAACGCTTATACCAAATACTATGGCCATTGCTAGTAATATCATTATTTATCAAATAAGCAAAAATGCAAACACTTTAGATTAACAAAATTGTGTTGAATATAAATATGTGACTGTAAAGGGTCTGATAATGACTTCAAATAGACTAATAATATTTATAATCTGAGAGCATCGCGTTCATTTTTCCTGCAGCTTCTTTCTGCTGTGAATTGTTGGCTTAAGTGCATGATATTGGATCCTTACAATCAAACAGATCATCCAGAATGCAGGTCTCGGCCAGATAGTGGTCTTTCTGCAATCACTGAACTTGATCCAGGTTATATAACAGGTATCTGTTTACTTCTTTTACATGGTCTTCTATATGGGATATTTTAATCATAGTTTGCTTCACTTCTGGTGGTATGACGTGCATAACTGAAGTTTGTTGCTTTGTGGTCTGCAGGTCCTCTCTCTTCAGTGTGGAAAGAGTGGATTAAGTGGTGTATCGAGTTTGGTATAGAGGCCAATGCAATCATTGCTGTTCCATATGATTGGAGATTGTCACCATCAAAGCTTGAGGAGCGAGATCTTTACTTTCACAAGCTAAAGTTTGTATATAACCTAAATTATCTCTAGTGCCTACTATTATTACTAGCTATGATGCACGTCTTTGGATGGATCCCCTGTACAAATAACTCCCAACCCCCCCCCCCCCACCCCCCCAAAAAAAAAGATGATAAAAAGATCTGTTCAATTTGTAGTTGCTTTCATCTAATTACCCTTATTTGTTGTAACATCTCGCGCATATCATTTGAATAGCAAAGGGCCTAGTCATTATTTTTGTCCCATGATTTGACCAATTTCCATAGTTTCCTTAGGCTAACCAGACTTTACATAATTGACTGATGTTTAGGTGGTTTCTGTAATTCATTGTTCATGTCTCAATTAACTTCGTAAGCAAAATGCCATATGCGTTCTGCTTTGAAGTTTAAGCTCTTGTCTTTGCATGATATAGAAAGTTGGAGTAGTAATGTTTTATGTGTCTTCTCAAGCAAAATCTAATAGGTCTTGCCAAAAATTTTAAGTTTTGCTATGCAGTTGTTTAACTGCATTGTCAATATTAAATTGACAGTTATAGTTGCTTGTCCATTACTTGGAATCTCAATTTTGTAAGTGTTCTTTTTGATCTGAATCTCATAGCAGTTTCTAAGATTGTGATGTCTCGATGTTTTGATGGTGGGGAAAATACAATGTTGACTTTTTAACAAATGAGCGAGGTTGTTAAAAGGTAGTAATATTTTTTTACATGCATAGACAAACATTGCAATATGTACATGGAGAAATCAAAGTGCTTAGTTAAATGTTTTGGGATATATTGTTGAGAATAAAAAAAAAAGATTTCTAATAATTCTGAAGTGTCAAGTTGTGCTGAAATTTCTCTTCTGAACAGTTTATGTTAGGATGAAGTTCATTTACTGGTTGATTTTGGGGTTATAAGAAAATTTTTTTTGTTCTCTTCGCAGATTGACATTTGAAACTGCCCTGAAACTTCGTGGAGGTCCCTCACTTGTCTTTGCCCATTCTTTGGGTAATAACGTCTTCCGTTATTTTTTGGAGTGGTTAAAGCTAGAGATTGCACCAAAACATTATTCCCAGTGGCTGGATGAACACATTCATGCGTATTTTGCTGTTGGTATTATTTTGAACCAACATTTATTTACTTTAAAACTCTAGTTGCTTGGAATGGACATGATACTTATTTTGGGCTTATTTTGTATCATTGATTACAGGGGCTCCTCTTCTTGGTTCAATTGAGACTGTAAAAGCATCACTTTCTGGAGCTACATTTGGTCTTCCTATTTCTGAGGTTATCTCTTTTTTGAGACATTCTCAAAATATTCTTTTCTTACCAGTGCTTTTTATGTCAGTTCTCTAACTTGTGCAGTATGTCATTATCTTTTCTTCCTTGTAAACTAATATTATTAGGTTAATTTTATTTTATCATTTTAGTAACTATCGACTACATTATACTTTGGAAATATAAATTCCTCTAATGCCTTATAAATGTTAAATTAACAAGGAATGTAGTCTATGTAACTCAATTTTCCCAACTTCTCTTCTTGGTGACATTGAGACCGAGAAAGTGACATCTTCCAACAATTTTTATTGACATGGTTACCATATTAGACGATGACGCCTGTTCTAATGCACAATTATCATATGTTTTTGGAAGGTATCAGGGGACAGCTAGATTGATGTTCAATTCATTTGCTTCTTCATTATGGATGTTGCCATTTTCAAAGAATTGTAGGGCAGATAATGCATATTGGAAGCACTTCTCTGGTGGGAGCAAGCATGGTCATCACATGTATCACTGTGAAGAGCAGGAATTCCGGTCAAACTTCTCTGGGTTCCCAACAAATATAATCAATATTGAAATCCCATCCATTCGTCGTAAGACTTTTGAAACTAATGCAGGTCTCACTGAAACAGTATTTTTATCATTCTCAACATGTTTCCTATGTCTTGTACGAGCAGGATTCGATGCCTATCCATCAGTTGCAGAAGTGGCTGAGGCCAACTTATCTAGCATGGAATGTGGACTGCCAACTCAGTTATCCTTCTCTGCTCGTGAAATATCAGACGGGACCTTTTTTAAAGCAATTGAGGATTATGATCCAGATAGCAAGAGGCTCTTGTACCAATTAGAGAAGTGGGTATTGTCTTGCTAATCACCAACAAAGACTGCACTCTATATGTGGGCTTTTTGCATATAATGCCAAATTATTACAACTTCTCCAGTCGTTCTGCCCTGCTAGGAGTGAAACTTAATCCATTACCCTTGAAGCATCTTCATGTCAACCTATATAGATTTCATCTTCTTTAGGCTTCAGAAATTATTATTACACTTTGAGATTGTTTTATCAGATGTCTGTATCTATGCTGATATTTTTTATCTTGTGTGGTGTTCTTGAAACTAAGGGATGGATTTACAGAATTAAGTTACCTTGGATTGAAGAGTTTAGTACTTAATTTTTCCTTTTAAAACAATATGCATGAGAGGCAGCTGCAGCATAATACATGTCTTTGATTCTAGATGTAGTTTCTACTGTGTAAACTTGTTTTATGATAATAGTAACTCATTACCAAGTGTTTGATCATATTTGCTCTTTGAATTGTATGGAGCTGCAAATCGGTCGATTTGGTGAAAAGCTTTCACCAAAAAAAAATAAGCTAGTTATAAATCATGAGGTGTTATTCATTTGAGATAAAGAGTTTAACATTAAGATGGAGTATGCATGCTTGTAGAATGTTTACATAACAAAAAAGAGTAGGTAGTCTACCAGGTGGTTCTATACGTAGCAAAAACAAACATTTTGCTAATGTCCTTTCACTATCTGAAATTGTACTTAGTTCTCAGTGTTTGCTGTTTCATCTGTCGTAAATTCTTTATTAATTTAAAATTTCTACAGCTAGTTTTTTTTCTTGCTCTTTTGTTTTGTTTATTTCTGTATTTAACTATGTTATAATGCTGTGTATTTCAGGTATCATAGTGATCCTATTTTAAATCCACTTACACCTTGGGACAGACCACCTATAAAAAATGTATTTTGTATCTATGGATTAGATTCGAAGACTGAGGTAAAATCTTGTTCTTCTTTTTTTTTTTGATAAGTAATAGGACTTTTATTCAACAAGAAAAACGCAAACAGCCATTACAGGTGTTCATGATGGTGAACACAAAAAACAGCAAACAAAAACAACTGAAAACAGAATAAGAAAAGCATCTTAAGTGGCACAACTAAGGGTAGAAAAGAATTCCAAAGCAGAAGAACAGTTTGAATAACCCCAGCACTTAGCCCATTCAAAAAGAGTATTTGGGCTAAGCGCTTGTAACTGATCAAGTGTTTTCTCCAGAGCCTCAAAAGAGCGCCGATTTCTTTCCAACCAAACAACCCACATCAAACAACCAGGAACCATATTCCATATGTCCAAAGCATAATATCCCAACCAATTACTCCAACAAGACACCAAACTCACCACAGAACCTGGCATGACCCATTGAATCCCAAAAGCTTATAACATTTGCACCCATAAAGCATAAGCTACCGGACAGTGAATGAGAAGATGGTCCACAGATTCTGCAGAACAGCAGCACATACAGCACCTATTCACCAAATGGAGGCCCCAGAGATTATCCAAGGTAAGGATCCGGCCATGTGCTGCGGTCTACAAGAAGAAAGCCACCCTCTTAGGCACCTTCACTTTCCAAATCCCCTTCCATGGAAAGTGAGAAGGAGCTGTACCCCTGATCTTAAGATAGAAGGACTGAGTATCAAACTTACCGTTCCTACTTAGACACCAATGGGGTCTATCCCACCCAATACCTCGTGGGATTCGAGACTGAATGAGTTCTAGGAAAGAGAAGGTAGCCTCAAATTCCCTCTCATGAAAATTCCTATAAAATCTCACATTCCAACATCTACTACTCCCATCCTCCTGATGATCCAACAAGTCAGAAATACAGGCTTCCTTGTCACTAGAACACGCAAATAACTGAGGATAGAGCATTTTAAGAGAGAAATCCTCAACCCACTTATCATGCCAAAAACGAAACCATCACCCACCACAAAAGCTAAGTGTTTGGAGAACCTCTCCCAACCGACATTAATACCATGCCAAAGGCCACACCCGTGTGCCCTTCTACAAACTTTAGTATTCCACCCCCCTTGATCCTCGCCATATTTGATGGCAATAACCCTCCGCCAAAGACTAGTTCCTTCTTGGCCAAACCTCCATAACCATTTCCCTAATAGAGCTCAGTTGAAGTGACTTAACTTCCTAACCCCCAAACCACCCATCTCCAAAGGTGAACACACCTTCTCCCAAGCCACCAAAGAATTTTTAAAACACTCCTCCGAAAACCCCCACAAGAAATTCCTCTGAATACGCTCTAATCTGTCAGCCACAGCTACAGGGATGGTAAATAAAGATAGATAGTATGTGGGAAGACTAGAGAGGGTACTCTTCAGGAGAGTAAGTCTACCACCCTTAGACAAGTAAAGACGCTTCCAACCTGTCAGCCACAGCTACAGGGATGGTAAATAAAGATAGATAGTATGTGGGAAGACTAGAGAGGGTACTCTTCAGGAGAGTAAGTCTACCACCCTTAGACAAGTAAAGACGCTTCCAACCAGCCAACTTCTTCTCCATCTTCTCCAAAATGGGGTTCCAACATACTTCCATTTTTCCTATCAGAAAAGCACATATTCATTAATCTGTTATAGAAGAAAAAAAAAAATGCCTGCAATTTTAGAGAGTGCTACTTCAAACACTATGTAGATTTGCTTCTTGTCCATTTCTGTTCTAAGGTCAATAATGAATGTTTAATTGGGCTTAAGAATAATAATTTTTTTTCTAGTTTCCTGATAAATCTGATCTAAGTTGGAGCACTTGTAAACATGCGTGTATGTTACTGAAATCACATGGATGAACAATTGTTTGCCTTTGAGACATTAATGGATTTTGGATAGCATCAAAATTTCTCTATTAATTTAACTGAATTCATTAATTAATTTATCTCCACATTTTTAAACTAGTTTTATTGACTTTCTGAATATCTAATAGGTTATATGCATCCTAAGAAATTTCTTTCTTATGACTAGGGATTTGTTGCTGCATGTTCTACATTTAGCTGGTAACCATGTTGTGGTGAATGATAGTTTTAGTATCTTGGCAATGACAAAACAGGTTGGTTATTATTTTGCTCCGAGTGGCAAGCCTTACCCTGATAATTGGATCATTACAGATGTCATCTTTGAGGTTGAAGGATCTCTATTCTCAAGGTAAGTGTCATTCGTACTAGATCCATAATCATAGTGACTAATACAATTTGTGGCAAGTGGTTAAATTTCCTGGATAATATTTACTGAAATTCTTTTATCATATTTAATTAGACTTCAAAGGGAATAAGCTTATTTGAATATTTGGAACTCTGTGTGTGCGCACACATGCTGGAGTGTGTTTCTTAGTTGATTAAGTAATCATGTTTAGTTACTAGATTTTTACAGGCCAATGAGACAAAATATTGATAGTAATTACACTGCACTTGTTTAATGGTGATAATCTGTGATAATTGCCGATTGACCACCTTAGCCCAGAACCCAGAAAAAAAAAGGGCCTATTTACTCTTAGAAAGCTCAGTTAAGCATTGACTGCACAATTATTGATCTGTACTCAATATAAGGTTGCAAAAATGAAAATTTTGCAAAATTTGTTGTAAGGCGAATGTTAGGTTCCTTGAGTTCAGAAGATATTCTGTGTCTCTGATGCTCTGATCCTAGTGGACATGGGGTGCTGGTCCTGTAACAGGTCTATTACTTGTAGTGCATCTGACAACTTCAGAAAAAATTATACTTATTCAGTTTGTAAAAGAGAAAAGGAATCAAATTATCAAGCATGAACAATTTGTAGGGTTGGTTCTTCTATCTCTGGGAATTTTTTAAAAAATTTGGAAGCAAGCGGCCAGTATATAATCTCTCTCTCTAATGTTTTTTTTTTTTTTTTTTTTTGGGGGGGGGGGGGGTGGTCAGGGGTCAGGGGGAGTGAACTTAATATAATGCAAACCACCCACAGTGGATAATTTATTCAGTTGGGCAAAGAGATTCAATTCTCATACCTTACAGTTCGATTAAGTAGCTGAAAGATCCAACTTGAATAATGCTGCACAATTTTCTTTTTTTGGGTTAAAAGCAAAGATCTTTAATTGATTTGCTTTCATAGGATTTGATGCTCTCCTCGTGGCCTTATGTGGTCATTTCTTAGCCACTGAAAGGCCCCTAGTTCTTGAATCATTGTCCCATCAAGTATGGCAAGCTTGATTGGTGGCTCCTAGGTTGCTCAAGTGTATAAAATTGGTGATAGTAAACATGCGCTTATGTTACCAAGCCGACCTCCATGCACAAAGCTTGCAGGGGGCTTGATCTCAAAACCTCCTTTTGTTACTCTTTTAAAGTAAGGCTCTTGTACTGTACTTATACATTAGTTCCCTTCCTCTAAAAATAAAAAAAAAAACATACTCTCATTCTTGTCAGGATACAAATTTCCAATCTTGCAACTCGTGAAAAAATATGGAGAAAGCTTGCTTTTATTATAAAAGATTGGATAATTTAACCTTCTCATGCAGAGTAGACATTTCTAATTATCAGAAAAATATGTTTCATTATAGAGTAGAGATACAATTAGCAATCTCCTCTCTACCATTATCCTTGATACCTTGATACCTTGGTCCCCTCTAAGATTAACCACCACTTGCCAATATGTTGCCTTTTCTTGTGAGTAACATGAAGAAAATGATTTTCCTCAGATAGTTCAATGTAATTGATTCTTGGTTAATGTCATGCTCTTCATCATGTATTTTTCTTTTTGTCATGCTATTCGTGTGCCACAGGATAGAAGCCTTAATGAGCTCTAATGCCAATTTTGATGTAGGATCTTTAGGAATTTACGCTAAATTAGGGTTCTTGAATAGGGTTTGATGTTTAAGGGTTTAGGTAGGATTAGGAAATAAAAAGTAGGACAGAGTTTGGCTACAAGCTTAATAGTTTGGCATGTGTCCCTCTTATGTGCAATGCATACGACTCACTTAAAATGATTGTATACAATCACTTAAGTATGGTTTAGTAAGTGGATACATGTCATTTTCCTATTATTGGTTGTAGCCAAGTTTGTAACCAAACTCTGTTCTAAAATGTATGGATCATGGCTATTTGTCAAAACACTAAATAGAATGAATAACAATGAAAGATAATCCCATGCAATCACACCTTGATTTCCTAACCAATTACACTTAGGAAGGAGAAGGCAATCATATCCCAAGTTGTTGGAATTTTATTAAATTCAATATCTCTATTTCTATCATTTGAATACATAAAGATTCTTTTATAGGCAACTGCCATTGCTACTCCTAGAAGGAAGGACTCCTAAATAACCTTTTCCTAGAAAGGGTAAGACTCCTAATAATAATGAAAAAGTAATTAAGAACTTTAAACCATTTAAAAAGGACTAGATGCACAAGATACCTTCTCTTCTAGAACAGCCCACTACCTCATATTCAAAAAAGAAAAAAGAAAAAAGAAAAAAGAAAAAAGAAACCAAACTATCTATATTTTAATTAAACTTCATTAAAACTGAACGAACAACATTCTAACCTAAAGAAACTTAATACTAAGACTTAAAAATAACTAAAATAGCCTATGAGAGCTGCTAAGAAGGCCCCACATCAAAACTAAACCATAATTCTTGAAACTTTTTGTATTTAATCTTATTTTTTTGAACTCTTTCTTGTTTACATCATTGTGGCCTCAACTATGCATTTCATGACTCCTGAAATTTTTTTCTGGGCTGGTTGGTTTTAACTGTATTGATTATGATGAATTTGATTTTTTTTTATCTCACTCGTTGGCTTGTGGTTGTACCATTTTTCTTTGTGTGTTGGTGACTTGACATTAGGATGATTCTTCTCAAGTTCTGGATGTTTGAGGGGCATTTACAAGCCAATATTAGACTAACAAATCTCATTTTCTCTTTGTAAAGTCTTAAGTGTCTACAGACCTTCAAAATATCTTGTGCTCACTTCCTAAAGAGATGTATGTAACCAAATTGGTCTTTCTGGTTCATTTGTTAGCAACCTGTATAAGTTCATATCCTTATACATAATTTATAGGTCTTTGTCCAGATGTTGTAGATCAATATTCTTATGTTATAACTGGAAGGTTGTTTATTGTGTTATAAATATGACTTTGTCAGACCTTATCTTGTGTTCACATGGTCTTTTTTGGGTCCTTTATTGTTCATTGCTCCATTTTTCATGCAGAGCTCTTGTGGACTACTTGTTGTCCCTTGTGGTGTTTAACTCATGCATTAATTTATATTAACTTTTCCCTGCTTCATCTCTGTGCTTGCTATGTTGCTGACTAAACTATCAATTTTATCCATTGGCTTCATTTTCGCTAGCCTTATGCTCATTATTTCCCCTTTTTAGCACCTTCAATAAAGCACACTCCATATAAGTAATAAAACACACTGTATATATAGTATTGAAACAGCTTTTGCCATTTTTTTCCTAATGGATTAAGTGAAGTGATAGGAATATGTAATAGATAAGTGTTTCCGCCTCTTTGTAAACTGTAATATATGCATTTGTAACATTCATGTAGGTCAGGGGATCTGGTTGAAGGGAATCCAGGTGCTGCAAGTGGGGATGATACAGTAAGCTCGTGAAATCCTATTTGTAAAAGTGATTTTTGATAAACTACCAATTGTCTCTAAAGCTTTAGCTGATAGGAAACAATGAATTTAATCAATCACTCAACCATTATTTTGACACTCCCCCTTATGTGTGGACCAAGATTCAATTAGTGTAGCCCAACACTTGGAATTTTTAATTTGAAATGGTTAAAGTGGAGATAGGTTTCAAATTCAAGACCACTTGCTTATATATTATGATAAACTACGAGTTTTCCTAAAACTTTAAGTTGATAGGAAATTGTGAATTGAATCACTTGACCATTATTCAGAAATTTTAAAGATAGAAATTATTGCCAATGTCCTTTGGGCTAATTGGCAGATCTACCCCTTTTGGAGTACATCCGGGGTCGGATCCCTTCAAAAATTTTACCTAGCGCCCTCCCTCCCCACCCCCCCCCCACCCCCCCACAAAAAAAAAGAAAGTATTTAGATCCACCAGCTTCAGTATGACCATATGTAATTTAATTTTTGAAGTTGGATACAATAATACTATAGCTTCCATTGAAATTGACATATCTGTTTACAGGTACCATACAATTCCCTCTCTTTTTGCAAGAATTGGCTTGGATCAAAAGTGAACATAACAAGGACTCCTCAGGTATTCCTAGTCAGTGTGTGTGTACAAGCATGATTAAGTTTATGAAATTGCATTGTATGCATGCATTCTATATGCATGCATTATAAGAATGCAATTGCAAATCTCTATTATGGATTAGATCATTTAGTGAGACTTACCCATGACAAAATAGATAGTATGATGCATGTTATTAGATGTCAAATTCTGTGCCTCCGATAATTCCTTTAAACTTCTATCAAATTCCTGTCTTTGTGGTATCAAGAGTGATTAAGTATTTTATACTTTTCCCAATATCAGGTTCGGACATAATCTTGGTTTGTGAACCAAGGTATGTTTTCCATGATGTTAGCTCATGATAATTGGTTTAGCTTCTGATCAGTTCTTAATCAGCTACCATATATAAGAATAATGATTTTTCCCAGTAATAGCCTGCATTTTAAGATGCTATTTGTTACGTTTTACATTCTGTAGATCTTTTAATATTCTTCGGACTGCTTGCATAGTCTTGCAATGCAATCAGCATGGAGGGAGTGCATATCATTTTTATATTGCTAAAACTGGGAGATGAAGTCATCTTGACACTATGTGTTAGCATATTACCACAGCTGCAGCTAAAGGTTTGTGCATCATGCATAAACCAAACGAACATTTTTTGACTCAAAACAGACTTAGAATCAAACCCATTTTGTCTACCATTTTGCTTCTAATGGAGAAGAGAAGAAAGAAGGGGGGGGGGGGGGGGGGGGGGTTGGTTCTTAATGCTTTGCTTCTTTAGGTCTTACAACTTTTACCCCCCCCCCCCCCCCCCCCATTTAATCATATATCTCAATTGCCGCTGGAATTTAGTGATTACATTAATATTTATTGCATGGACATTGTTTGTATCTGTTGCTTCTGTTTCATGAATTGGTAATGTGATTTTATTCTCTTCAAATGAACTTATCTTTGAAAAATTGGGAGCCCCTGAAGTTTATGCCTAATTCATTCTGAGTTTCAGTAGGTTTAACAAGTTCTCCTCTGGCTTTGATATTCCTTGTTGCCATGAGCTGGCCTTGTTTACTTCTCTTATCTTTGTGTGATATTTTTTTTTTTGGATAGGTAATACGAGAACTATTATTAATGAGAAAAAAAAAAAAAGACAAGTACAAGTTGTTCATGATGATGAACAACAAGAAACAAATAAAACAAACAACAAAACAAAAGAGAGGGAGATCAGAAAGATAATCTAAGGGAAAACATAAACTCTGAAAGAAACAAAGAATCAGTAAAGTCCCAACAACAAGACCACTCAAAAAGACTACGCTGGCATAAAACCTTTAACTCATCCAACGTCTTCTCCTTGTTCTCAAAGGAGCGACGATTTCATTCTAACCAGATTATCCACATTAAGCACCTTGGAATCAAATTCCAAATATTCGAGCTATGCTTCCCAAGCCACTGATACCAACAAGATAACAATCCCGCCACCGATCCTGGCATAACCCAATGAATACCAAAAGCTTGAATCATGAAGGTCCATAAGGTGTGTGAAATAGGACAATGAAGAAGAAGATGGGCTACTGACTCCCCATCACAACAACACATACAACACCTATTAACCAAAGGGCGACCCTTAAGCATGAGATTATCCAGCGTGAGAATCCGATCCTGAGCAGCTGTCCACAAGAAAGCCACTTGCTTAGGAATCTTTGGTTTCCAAACGCCCTTCCAAGGGAATAAAAAATTTGGAGAACCCTGAAATGCTAGGTAAAAAGATCAAGTGTCAAACTTCCCATCACCTTTGAGCCGCCAACAAAGGGTATCCCTCCTATCACCCCGAGGAATACGAGGTTGGATAAACTGAAGTAGAGAATAAGATGTGGCTAGTTCCCAATCTTCAAAAGCTCTATAAAACCTTAAGTTCCATACTCTAGAAGTACTGCCTTCCGAAATCCACAAAACCTCAGAGATGTAAGCCTCTTTGGCAGCTGAACACACATAGAGCTCAAGATAGAGATCTTTTAGGGTGTTGTCCCCAATCTACTTATCATGCTAGAAGCGGATACGGGTGCCTTCACTTGCTACAAAAGACAGATGCTTAGAGAAAATCTCCCACCCTTCATGAATGCTTCTCCAAAGGCCACATCCATGAGTCTTCCTACACACTTTCGTACACCACCCCCCTTGACCCTCACCATATTTTGTGGAGATAACTCTCCGCCAAAGATGGGTAACTTCATGCCCGTAACGCCACAACCATTTCCCTAATAAAGCTTGATTAAACGACGCCACACTTCTTATCCCCAAACCTCCAAATTCCACAGGAACACACACATTTTCCCAAGCCACCAAAGGATATTTGAAACTCCCCTCAGAAGACCCCCAAAGAAAATTCCTCTGAATACTTTCCATTCTAGCAGCCATCTTTGTGTGATATTTATATTGCTTGTATAGCAATAATTTGTCTTACATATGATAAGCTTATATTTCTAGTGAAAAAAAATCTTAAATCAACCTAAGCTTATATTTCTAGTGAAAAAAAAATCTTAAATCAACCCCAACATTCTAACTGAATCATTTTTTCTTATGCCTAGAGTTAACAATTTAACAGATTGCACAACCATAGTAATGATCACCACAATCCAAAATAATAAAAATCACTCTTGATTTTTGGTGATGAAGTGAAAAACTTTTGAATAACTCTTCAAAATAAAAAACCACTCCGAGAGTAACCAACCCCTTGGGAAATTTCACTATAGAAGAAATAGTTATGATCGGTCTATACTCACAAAACCATTGTAGACTAGACTCAAGTTGTAACCTTAGCAAGTGAATCCATTTACCTCCCACCGCAGGGGCCCAAAAACTCTGGAATCCTTGTATAGAACTTCCTCCACAAACGAACTTGTTTACATCAAACGATTCAAACCCAGAACTCTAGCGCTCCAAAAACAAATCTCTGGAGGATTTCTATCAAATAGGTAAAGAATCTCAATTTTTTGAATAAAGATAATATGGTGTGAAAACTCACAGGGAGAAACTCAAGGATAAGCTCACAAGGAAAGGTTTTTGACAGTTTAAGCTCAAGAGAATTAAGGCTCTTTCAATGATCTTAGGACGGTTGCCTCTCCCGCCTTGAAAGTCATGCATGAGGGCTATTTATGGGTAGGTTCAAGTTTTGGTTAAATTATGTTTGAGAAAGGATGGTATTATGAATCCCATTAACTCACTTGACCGAGGGTTGATCAAAATCTTTGCTTGACTTAGATGATAGCTCGAGCGATTCTTCATGAACTTGCAATCTTGAAATAGTAATTTGACCCATTACCTAACTACTTAATTTGCAATGAATACAACCTCAGTTATAGCACGTTTTGGTGGGAATTAGTCAACTTGGATCTAAATTCTAACATCTTGTGTATATTAAACATGTCCTCTTTCCACAATAATTTTGATAATTCCTTCTAAAAATGCAGCCTGAGCATGATGGGTCCGATGTACAAGTGGAATTGAATGTAGAACATCATCATGGAGAAGACATTGTTCCCAACATGACAAGGTCTCCTAGGGTTAAATACATAACCTTTTATGAAGATTCTGAAAGTATTCCTGGAAAGAGGACGGCAGTTTGGGAGCTCGACAAAGGTGCATTACGTGTCTTTGCATTCCTCATGAATGGAGTCTTGAAATTTTCTTTATAGCCCTTTGTCTTAAATAATGTCCTTCTAAACTGCATTTGTCACTATTTGGAGAGAACATGGTGTAGTTATGCAACATGCAACGTACAACTGGTTGATTGTATATCAAATATAATGGCTGGTCTCATTCATTTGGGAAGAAGTATACTCATTTGGTGAAATATTTAGGGTGATTTTTAAAATTGAAAATGGATAAAATTTAGATGCAATACCTTAGGTGCAGTATATTAGGTTTTCCAATTGAATTCAAACACTTGGTTGCATTGACCAATAAGACAAAGTAGTGTTATCTAGTGTTTGAATTCAATTGGATAATCTAATGTATGGCACATAAGATACTGTATTTAAGTTTTTTCCATTGAAAATTATTGTAATCGGGATAAGTATTTGGAAATAGAAATTTCTGTAAACATAGGAATTTCCTTTTGGTTTAGAAGTTTGTGTTACCATTCTTTTCATAAGAATTAGTTTCTTAACTTTGCATATTTGTGCCACATGATTTGGGGGTTGGTTTTATGTCATGAAATTGAATATTTGATCAAGACTTTGGAGTCATTTTGTAGTTTTTCTGTAATGTCTTTTATCGGAAATTTAAGTTGACCTTAAGAGGTTTCTTTCTACACATCAATTCAAGCCAAACACAGTATTAAATAGAGGATTGATTACATGTAGTAGTGATACACATTTAACTGAGACTATCTTCATGTAGCGAGTCACAGGAACATAGTTAGACACCCAGTTCTAATGCGGGAGTTGTGGCTTCAGATGTGGCATGATATCCATCCTGATGCAAAATCTAGATTTGTAACAAAAGGTGAATTTTTATCTAATAAATTCTTTTGGGGGGTGGGGTTACCTTGAGCAATCTTCACTGATAAGATATGTAACAGCTAAGCGTGGACCTCTGAGGGATGAGGACTGTTTTTGGGACTATGGGAAAGCTCGGTGTGCATGGCCTGAGTACTGTGAATATAGGTTATTTCTTTTTCTATAATAAAACTCATTTTCTGTTGGAACTTACATTTTTTTCTTTCTCTTTCGCTGTTTTATTTTTAATATTTTATATTCATTTGATTGATGGTGATGCAGGTACAGTTTTTGGGGATGTTCACCTAGGGCAGAGCTGTAGATTAAGGAACTCTTCAGCTGATCTGACATTGCATTATCTATAGATTAGAAGGTGCCAGTTTTCCTCTTTCTTCTGTATCCTTGTATAAATTAAACTACCAATTGAGCTAAATTTAGAATATTTGAGCAATGATACACTTGGGAAATAAAATGAATTGTTCTTACTAGATTCCCATTGAAGATAT
Organism: Quercus agrifolia; assembly: GCA_029955455.1. Lineage (NCBI taxonomy): Eukaryota > Viridiplantae > Streptophyta > Magnoliopsida > Fagales > Fagaceae > Quercus > Quercus agrifolia. Next base: position 38,131,074 of record JARQAD010000007.1, on the reverse strand, counting down.
GAACAATTACTTCCTTCGAGATGCCACTTTGGCTTTCCTCAAGATAAAAGCGCACCTGATGATTGTCTTTTTTTTTTAGTAAAATTATATTTAATAAAATAGGGGCACAGCCCAGGTTCATGGGGAGAACACAAGGTACACCCTTAAAGAGAAATTAGCATTTGATGATTGTCCTCAAACTCAGAACAATCGTACATGCTATTTAGTATTTTATAAGCATTTTGTTCCAGCATTTTACTAATTTTTCTAGCTTTATCATTATATCTCATCACATGATTATTGTTGCTGTGCTATCAGGAATCCATACCTTATTTTCTGGGAAGCTTGTCATACATAGTGATATGACTGGGGGGAAAAATGAACAACATAACCTTAGTACCAAAACTATGGGTTTGTGGGGAAAAAAAATGAAATCCAGAAATAAAAAGTGGTAAAAATGCATCTATTCCCTCCATCATTTATCCTAATTCTGCTGACATTCTAGATTTCAAATTTTTCTAATCACACCCGTTCTTGTATCAAATTGTTCTAATCTACTTCTATCCACTCTTAAAATCATTAATAGAAATTAGTCATGTGAGATGCAAGTGGCTCAATCCACCTCGCTCACAATATCTTTCTCTTTAATTTGATCTCCTATTATGTGTAATTATTCTCATGTGATTGAGTTTTGTTAATTCTTTTGTAACAGGCAGTGAATAGTAGTAATTGATTAGAACAATTTTATACTACAGAGGGTGTGAATAGAAAAATTAGAAACCTAGGGTATGCTAACAAACTTGCATCAGTAGATATTTGAGGGGAAGGAGATGTCTATACCAAATCTCAAGTTTCTTTTCTTGAAAACTCTCTTTGAATGGGCAACACACTCTTCTACTATCTCAACCTTTTCTCTAATGGAGTTTTTAGACTCTTTGCACTTGTATCGCTAATCTTATGGCTTCCTTTTCTTTCTTTTTTTTCTTTTTTTCTTTTTTTTTTCAAATCTCTGCATACTTCCTGTAAATGCTTTTCCAATTTTAATAAATTACAATTACTTTATTGAAAAAAATAAAATAAAAGGGTAATGAAAGATTTGACTAGTGTCATTATCGAGATAAGCTTAAGAAAAGAACTCATGCAGTTATATGGAAAGAAATTGAAATGCCATTATGAAAATTGATGTTTTAATGCGGTATCTAAATGCCTCCTAAATGGTCGCTTTTTCCAGAGGATTTGGTACTGCCCAATTTTCTCTCTCTCATAGAATTATGGTGATTAGAATTCATAAGTGCTGAAGTTCTTTATTTTTTGGTAATCTTTACCAAAAGTTATAGTTAGATATTAATTTATTTCTATAATTCTTGCTTTTTTTCAATGATATTTAAGTTTTGTCATCACAGGTGCTGGCAATGGCGCATACATATGAGAGGTCTAGTCTCTTGTAAATTACAATTCATCCAGTTCAGCATCTAGAATCTTCACAATGTTTGATGGCCTTTATCTCTGTTGCAATTCTCACTTGCTGTTTTGGCCTCATCCTTCAGTCCATCTTGCAACTAAGGATAACTCTGTCAGATCTGCTTTGAATTGCAGCCTAACCCTCCTTTATTCTTGCTGCCAGTATCTTATTTTCTCCAAGGAGCATATTGTAAGCAGTCTTTCTGAGCCATCACAGCAGCGAAGCAGAATTTTGTTCTTCAAAGACATTCATTAACACAGTTTAGAATTTAGATGTCATAAGCTTTTGAAGAGTGTATTTTTTTTTTTTTTTTTTACTAAGTACGAGTCTGACGTGGAGAAGTATACAATCTCAACCTTGAGTAATGTTGGCAGGCATTCTAAAAAGGTACCTAGGCCAGGCTAAGCAAGATATCTATGAGGGTTGATCGATTAGAATAGGAGGATAAACATGTATACTCTGATGCAACAATCATAATAAAGACTGTTTTGATTCCTTTTTTATTCCTATCATACAGAATAGAATGTGTGCCATCTCTCTCTTCTTTTTTTCTTTATTCATTGAGGTTTTCATGGTTAGTGTAGGGTCACAAATCATAGCCCAAGCTCACAAGAGTTGGGTTATGAGCCCAACGAGCCCAATACAATAAATTTGTAGAGAATTGGTGAAAAAACTGGGTTTTTAGTGGATTGAACAATGGTTAGCTAGAATTTCAAGTGTAACTAAGCATGAAGTTGCACATAACTATGAATGAAATGTAGGTCCGAGGAGATGGATTAATAATCAAGTCACTATTTCTGAAAGATAGTTCAACGCAAAGTGCTATAATACTTTTTCTATTCTCCTCCACTGTATTTTTTTCGATCCCCACTTATGGAGGATCTTTCACATTATTTAAACTTTTTTAGGTCATCTCCATCGTACATTTGTTCATCATCTAACCCTGCACTCGAATATGTGTCTTATCAAGCATCTTCCCTGACTCTCTGTGAACGGTAGTGGTTGAGACTACATTGTTCAAAAGTCTTTTCTACATAAATGCGGCCAAGAAGATTGTTGCAGTGCATTTAATGTGGTGGTAGCAGCTTTTTCCTTAGATATTTCTGTATTCTTATCTTCTTCGTACGTGCCTGAAGTCTATCCTCATCATTGGAACCTCCTGGAAGGTTACTTAAGTCACCCGGGTGCTTGCTCGACTGATATTTGTCCGGTCCGAGGAGGGTAACCTCCTCAGAGTTCAACCCCCACCCTTTCCTTACGCGATTATTTATTCTAGGGCTTCTTCAGTCATTTATTCCTCCTCTGACGTATTCGTATTAGCAAATAGGGCTTAGAGCCCAATGTACAGATTTGAGCTTTTGCCCCCACAATTAGTATATTGAAATCAAATACTGGATAAAGAAGCATGATTCATCTGAATTTTTGCAATTTGGATGTATTTCTAATTCTGAGTGAACTTGGGTGCTAGATGGCAAAGTAAGTCTTCTAGCCTTTCGGGCTAAAATTTTCACTGGGGCAATAAAGATGAATTAAAGCCTACATAATTAACTCTCTAAATTTAGAAGAAGTGCCAAAAGATTTAAAACAAAAGGAAAAATTTCTATATAAATATTATGTGGTATTTGTTTTAATGTTTGGCCATGGAATAATATCCCACTGGATGGAGCAGGCTGCGCAAAATTCCTACTTTACTTTTTAGGGTAAAATTCCTCTGAAAAATGAAATGTTAATCTCCAGCAGTCTCTGCATTTTCTCACCCAAAATGCAAAGAAAAAGCTACTTTTCTGTTATACCTCATGTAAAAAAATATTTGCATTTGGAGACACTATTGGAGCTAAGTTTTGTATGCTTACTCTCCAAAATGGAAAGGAACATGGCTTTAAAGAGTCTAATGGAGATGCTCATAACCAAAAAGAGTGGTGCTCTTGGTAAAAATTTCTTTCAAATTAAGAAGGCTAATCATTTTTTTGTCATTTTTTTTTCAAAAGAGTGCACTTAGCCCATGTTTGGTATCTTTATTCCAACTGCATTATGAAAAACTAAAAGTGAAAAAATAGAAGTAGAAGGTCTTTTCTTTCAGCGACGGACGATGAACTGAGATGCATCTCTCTCTGTCTTACCGTTGCGAACAGGTTGAACTTGAACGGATTTTTTTTTGCCTTTACAAACACTCTCTCTCTCTCTCTCTCTCTCTCTCTCTCTCTCTCTCTCTCTCTCTCTCTCTCTCTCTCTCTCTCTCTCTCTCTCTCTCTCTCTTTTGTGTGTGTGTTTTGAACGGTTTATGTGACCGTTGAATGGTACAATTTTTCAATTTTTTTTTTAGGGAAATATTAATAAGCACCGAGCAGTGCTGGTTAAGGTTTCTCTAATGTGGGTTCCACTTAATAAAAAAAATTAGATAAATAAAAGAAAAAACATAAAAGTAACCCTCCAGTTTATTTTAATAATTTTTTCTCTCTATGAAGCTGGCCCATAGTTTATAAAGTTGAAAAACAAAATGACATAAAGCCACAAAAAAACCCAAAAAAAAAAAATGCCCAAAAAAAGCCAAACAAAGTTGTTAACGGGCACCTTACAGTTGTGTCATTAACACAATCATTTTTTTTTTTTTTTAAAGTGGGTCTTTGTCCTAAACAAAGACATTTTAAATTTTAACTTTCTCTCTACTTCTGCTATTATAAATAGTATTAGATTCATTTCTCATTTCTCATTTTCCGAAACCAAAATGAGATCCCAAAACTAAGGATTCACATATTGCATTCTCATTCTTATTCTAGGCAAAGTTACTAGGTCTTACTAGGCTTTACATCCAACAATTTTTTTTCCTTTATTTTTTCCTTTCTTTCTTTCTTTCTTTCTTCTTCTTCTATGATCAAGTAGCTGTAATGGCTCCAACAAATCATCAAGTTCCCGTTTCAAAGCTTCGGCAACTCAATTGGCCAGTAATGACACTTCTTTGTTGCGGAGAGACCATTGTCACATGGTGGAGAGAAGCATTGCCCTATGTCTTTGTTGGTTGTGATTGGTGGAGTTGGCTTGGGAGTTTAGGGATTTGAGGGCTATGTACGGTGGCCTTTTGCGGTAATAGTTTTGGCATTTTTTTTTTATATATATATTTTATATTTTTGGTGTTTGATTGTGATTAGTGGCTTTATGATTGTACCAATACTAGAGACATGAAAAGAAAATCATAACATTTTTCATACTATTTGAATTAACAAACTTTTATAGATTTTCATCTTAGTGTGTCAATCATAACATTTTTCATACTATTTGAATTGACAAACTTTTATAGGTTCTCATCTCAGTGTGTCACTAACATTACTTTTTTACCTATCACTAATAATTTATCACATCCATTGAGCCACAACAACCACGATCATCCATGCCCCCTTAAATAGAAAATTGGGATTTTGTTAAAGCCTTAATCTTTAAGATTTTTTTTTAAAGCCTTTATTCAGTCATTCAATGGAGGCCAGTATAAATAATTTACATTTTATTAGATGTGAGTGTAATAATAGAAAACTTCAATGGAGGTCAACGCAATTTTCCCATTTGGAATAGGGCTAATGTTAATTTGTCATTGAAAATTGTAGTGATTGTGCAATTAGAAATTTAACTGTATATATTGCTTTTTATACTTTACATTTTATATGTATCTGAAATGGGGCTAAATGCATGTAAAATTATATATTTACATAAAAAATGAAGTTTGGAAATCCATAACATTGTTATTGGCAAAAATTACATTATGTAATAATTTTTCTTTTCTTTTTTTCTGAGCAAAAAGACTGACAAATTTCATTAAACAGAAAATTAGCCATAATCGATTAGGAGTAGATTAGGAGTACATTATTGATGTGTGTAAAACATCCTTCATCCACACATTTACATTCAACATAATTACTTTTAGGGACAAGTTTCAACACAATACCAAACACTTTTTATTTTATTTTTTATAATGCATTTTTTCATATTATACTTAATAAAAATTAAAAATAAAAAGCATTTCAGATATCAAAAGTTTTTTTTTTTTTGGGATAATTCAACAGCTCAGAAAGATGAGAATTTGAACCTTAGATATTTTAGATATTTTTGTTAAAGTGCCAAAGAAAATACCAGTTAAACTACAATTAGAAGACTTAAGATATAAGAAATAAAGAATTGTAACTAAGCTCTATCATTTTTCTTCTTATATTGACACACATGATACATCAATTTTTGATCGAACAGTTTAGGTGAATTACAAATAAGAAGTCTCATATCAGAGTTCAAAGATTGAGTTAAAGGAAACCAGTTACTACCACTAGGCACTTTATTTTAATCTCTTTTTTTCCCTTGTGAGTTAAGGAAAGCAACCTTCCTTGCTCTGTGCGTAAGTGTAAACGCTTGTGCTGTGTCTTTTCTGATTTTTTTAGTTCTCTCTTTTATTTCAGTCAAACAAAAAGGTCCATATTTCATTAACTCCAGACTTTTTATTTGAGAAATGCTAAGATATTTTAGTCACTCCTTTGTGAATGCCAGAGTATGAAAGCAACTCAATCTAACGAAATAGTGATTGAAACAACTCTAATATGTAACACACCTGCAAAGCAATGTCTGATTGATTATCACAAACATGTATGCAGTCTGTAATTGGGGAAATAAGAAAGAATATGGAAAAAGATACAAAACAAAGGACAAGAAGATCTGTTCTGGCAAAACTCATCTAGCCGCTTTTTTGATTTCGAAGGAGTACTTGAGTTCCAAATAACATCTGTTGTCATCATCTTCAAACTGTATAAATTGCAAAACCATGAGAAGGAAGAAAAGGAAAGTCAACATAAGTTGTGTAAAAGTATAGAAGTGCACAGTAAACCATTCAAATGATAACAGATATGTTAGTGAACACATATACCTATACAAAATTAGACATCTTTATTATTGCCACATATTTCAATATTCATAAGACACTACTAGGAAATTACCATGGAACTATTTTCATTTATCATTTATAGGAGTTGCCGCCCAAATTTAGTTTCTTATTGCTCAATAGTCTAATGATGCTACTAAATCCAAAAATGGTGAACTTGATTGTGCATGTGATTCGATCATGAAGTATGTCATTGCGTACATAATGGAGAACTTGCTGGTTGGTTACTAACATTATGTATGGGCCCATTAGTTAGTTCTACATAAGTGTTATAATTGGTGTTTATAATCAGAACTGTCCTTCAGCAGAACTCCATGAGTAAACAAATTATGAAAAATATTTGAGACTAACCTCCACCTGCCCTGAAAAAACAATTGTAAAGAAAACACAATCTTGTGAATGCCAAGTAATGATCACATATTACTATGCAATCACAGCTATCAGAAACTTATGAGTTAAGAGATCCTGAGTCTTTCCACTCAAAAGCATGGGCTATTCAGAATAGGCATATTATGCTCTCTTCTTAACAAAAATGTGAGTAGATGATTGAGAATCTGAGATTATTATTTAAAGAAAGGAAACAGAAAAAGGGACATTAGATTTTATAGCAGAACATTCTATACAGAGTAAAGCATGCATGTGCTATTTAATATCAAATTAAGCATACAAAAGTACTTTACATCCACATACCTTGAGCCTTGCCACGTAGGTACCCCTTGCAAGCGCACCAGATGGAGTGGTCTCCTCGTCCAGGGTGTGCACATATGATTCCCTTTGAGGAGCAAAAGTGCCCAACATTCCTTTGCTTTGATCAACTGATGCCCAAAAGTAGAGAGGGGGAAAAAGATGACTAAAGTAACTAAAAATAATAATTACATTAAATAATATACAATAAGAGGATTTATTTCTACAAATAATAAACAGTCAGAGGAACAGGTAAGAGGTTGAGTTATTCGATTATTTCAAGTTGGAGAGGACAACAATTCACAAATGTTAATTTCTTTGTGACAATGCACCCATTAGGATGACAAAGGAAAATAAAATACCGCAGATAATGGCAATCAACAAAGATAGATGGTTAGTACCTCTACTCAATGTAACTTTGCATTTCATACATCTGCCTTCCTAGATTTTGCATTGTTATTACAAACAGATGATATTTCAGCTTGAATGATTTCTTCAACATACATGCTTTTACCCAGAGGCAAACAAGCAATCAAGCATTAGGTGTTTGTGTTCAACCTTTCAAGGGTTGAGAAGTGGCACAATATCCAAGAAATCAATATAAGTTCGGATAATGCAGCATTTGCTATTCAATATTCACAGACAACCTCCTTTTTAATGCTTCCTTGCCCGCAACGTGCAAGAAACTTTTTCATTGATAACCAAAAAGTGTATTCTCACTTGATACATATCCTGAGGTGACACAAGTTAATGGGTCTCAAACTGAAACCTGAATCTTCACCACTATGGTTCAGTTTCGACAATTCACTCCAAAATCAGAGCTTTCTGCAATTGTTATCGACTTAACTTTGCGATTCTGTTTAAAATGGGTATCATATGCATCACAGTTATGCAAAGCAATAACGGGAAGAGGGGAAAAAAAGAATAATACAAATTGAGTATGAGGGCCAATTTCAAATTGTAGAACTAAAACAAACACCAGAGTTTCTACCAGTCTACCAAACTACCTCAGCTAATTGACTTCATGACTCATAAATTCAGAAGTTCAACTATGTCTTATTATATAGAGGTTTTTTTTTTTTTTTTTTTGGCTTGCAGCATGCAGGAAGGAGTTCTTCATAGAGAGAATTGAGAAATGCCACTGAGCCACACAAGGGTCTAGGTGATTTAATATTGATTCTCATTAATATGAACTGCAGGTTATCCATTAAAACAGACAGATGTAAGAAAATTATGCACCTTGAAGTCCCCCTTTCCACACTGTATTGGAGTATCTCAGGCCTGAAACTATGTTATGCTGAACACTGAAAGTCAGCTTAAGCCGATAGTGTGATCCCTCCCTGAGGGTGAACAGGGCATGGCCTCTTTGATTTTCATCAACAGGCAAGGGAGTAGTAATCTCCCCAAATTCATCCGAGATAATCCCAATGGAGTGAAATTTGACTTCAGGTTCCATTTGGCCTAACAATATAGGAAATGAAATCAAGAAAAGAACCAATTATCGTGTGGAATAAATGATGCACTGGATCATTAGATAATGACTAACATACCATTTAAATCGCTTTCCAAGCAACCAAGCAGCTTCTCTTTCCACCTCCTTAAGCTGTCATCATCCTGAAAAGAACATTTGACATTTAAATTGAAAATTGGTAGGCCCCAAATACATTGATTAACAAATGCCAGATGAACTGATTGATTTGTAGAGTTGTGTTTGGATGCCAAGCAGCATATGAAATAGTTTCACATTGTATGTCGTAGGTCTTAATGTAGAAAACGTCTTCCAGAATAGACAAACTGCAAAGACTAAATCCATCAACACCGAATGTAAATTATGAGGCATTTTTTTAAAAATGGTGAAAATGATTAGATGCAACTATATAATTCAAAGAAACTCCAACAAAAATAGAACTGCACACATTTTTTTAATTATTTCAGTTTCCCGGACACAAAATATCTTTTTTCGATAATTCAATTATTACAAAAAGTGGGGAAGGAGGAATTTGAGCCCTGATTCTCCGTAGAAATCAGACCAGGCAATGCCACTGAACTACAATGTTCTTGGCCACAGACACATAATATCTTGCAATTTTAATAGACAAAATTAAAATTCAATAGTTCAAACACTAAGCAATGGCCATAAAATTGGCAAAAGCAATAGTTAACTTGTGAAAATTATTGATGCTAAGACATAACAGCCCAAGAATCAAAACCCCAATTCAGAGCAGGGAAAAAAAGGAAATCTATCCACTGAGCAAAGGAACAACCTTACTCAATAGTACCAAAAATGTTCACTTTAATATCTGAGAAATGAGATAAAATAAGGACAAGGACAATTCTATATACTATGTTACGTCACTCCAAAAGCAAAGGAACAACCTTACTCAAGAGTACCAAAAATTCAAGCTTCAAAATTTTAGTCCCTTTACTTTTCCCCCACATCTTTTAAAGCAATCACCAGATCCAAAATGGGTTCGATAAAAATAAAAATACACTACAACAAAGACCCCATTAAGCAATTCAAAGATATTATATTTTCACATATATAAAAAAGAAAGGAAAAACAAAGGACACAAACCCAAAATATTATTACAGTTGAACAGAGAAAGAAGAAGAGAAAAGACCAACCTTGTCTTTCTCAATCTGTTCCTTTAGAGAAACCAAAGGTCCTGGAACAAAACCAGCATCAACCTCGTCTTCCTTAGCATCATCATCATCATCATCACGATCTTCTTCTTCTACTTCATCTCCTTCCACCACCCCACAAACTTCACTTAGTTTCTCATTCATTTCCTTTTGCTTTTCTTGTCTTTGATCACCACCACCAACACCACCACAAGCTGAAGATGATGATGATGAAGACCCTCCTGTAGATGATGGTCCTGCTTCTTCTCCTCTCTTCCCACCCTCCATATCTCTCTCTCTCTCTCTCTATCTCTCTCTACAGTGACCAGCCCACAAAAAGGTACAAAACCCTTTAAAACTTTAAAGTTGTTTCTTTCAAAGTTTCAACGAAAACCCAAGAAAAAAAGAAAAGGAATTAGGATTCAAATTAGCGAAAGAAAAAAGTACATACTCCTAATAAATATACTTACTCTCAGTCACTCCCACACAAAAACAAAATGTCAAAAACATACTCTTTTACTATCTTTCTTAGAAGTTCATTTGTTTGTTTGTGTTTGGCTTTTGTCTCTGTGTCTGTGGCACTGTTGCCGGTTTGGTGGACTTTTTTAGGATTTTGGTTTGGGGACCGGACACTGGATAGTGGATAGCGTGGTCGAGTGAATTACTCCACTTTTTATCAAATAAAATTAAATTAAATATATAATTTTGGCACTTGAATTATGCTGGTCGAGAGTTAATTATTGGTATTTGATTATTTTCTAATCCAAGTTTTAAAAACTCACCCTCAAAAAAACAAAGTTTTAAAAACTTGTTAATGTGCATTTTCAGTTCACTTTTTCATCATTATATAATCGACAATTATTAATGTGGCAAGCGTGCTTATTACACATGTTTTTGTAATGTCATTAACATAATATATCACATACTGATTTCATAAAATTAAGAATTAAAAACTACAAATTTTGAATTTATTAAAAACTAAATTCACTTTGTTTTTTTTAATGTTTCTAGTTATCTAAAACCCACGAATAGTTTGATGTGTATCCAGCAGGACCATCACTACAAATACAAGAATTTTCATAATAAATTTCATTATTATTTTTTAAAAGAAACAAACAATTTCATAATCGTAATTGTTAAGTTGATAGATTATTATTGATTTTTCATATTTACCATTCAAAACTTGCCACCTTAATTATTAAAAAAATTATGAATTAATTTGTGTCTCTAAGCTTATTGGTTTTTAAAATGTAATGTCAACAATTTTCATTTACTATTAAATGAATATATAATATTGGACAAATATAACATTAATAAGGAGGAGGGACTTTCACCTATAAGACTTCCATCTAAATATACTATTCTTAGTTTTATTCATCTCATTTCTCTCATTCTTCTCCAACCAAAAAAAAAAAAAAAAAAAAAAACTAAAAAGAAAAAAAATATAACGTTAGAAGGTTTTTAAATTCTAAGATCATAATTGATATATATATATATATATATATATATATATATATTGTTAGGTTCTAAAAGTTTAGAACAATTGGCAAATCGTGAACACAAACTTATCTAAATATAGATCCTAGAGCTTATGGATATTATTAGACAATGCTTATGGTGATTCAAGTCAAGATTCAAGAACAAGTAAGTTGCAGAAAAAATATTTCAGAATTTGCCTAATTCGACCGATCAAAAGATAGGCTCAACTGATAGAAACACATATCTTCAGAATATTAAGTTCGGTCCAACAGCAGTTCAAGCTTAAAAAGGATTAGGGTTTCAGATCTACTTCTCCTAGTATAAAAAAGAAACCTTAAGCATGTTTTTATAAGGCTTTTTCAGAAAGAGAAAATTGTGCCTCTTTTGTATCTAGGGTTTTGTACCCAAAAAGCTCTCTCATGTCTTCTATCGATGATATTCCTTGAAAAATCTCAAAATCCAATGTTGTATAAGTTGCTGCCTTCTCTAGTCATCAAAGGTGTTGATGATCTAAACCTTCAAGGGTGGTGTTGGAATCACAAATAGGAGAGTTTGTGTTTTTTATCACAAGTGTGGGTTTCTTGTGTTGCAAATTCCTAATAGAGAAGGAATCCGTGGATTCGGAGCTTGCACGCGGTCATGTTAGTAAGTTCTACATGTGGTAGCAATAGGATGTTAGCGGTCTAAGTCTTATTGTAAACTTCGATTCTCTATAGTGGATTTGATTTTTACCTTGAAGATAGTTAGGTCAAATCCTCCTCATGTTTTTTACCGGTTTGGTTTTCCTGAGTAATCATATCATTGTGTTCTTTATTTTCCACTACTTTACATAATATGACTTTATTGTTTTAACCTAGATCTGAATAATAAACCTAAGTATTCACTTGATTAATTAATTAGGTTAAACAATTTAGTTTACAGGGGTCTAAAACCTAACATATATATATATATATATATATTCTCTAACACATAATATTAAGATATATAAGGCAGTAAATGAGCCAAGTTTTATCGAGTAATGAGTGTTTAAGTTTGGCTCGACAATGAATATAAAATGTTCAAGTTTGGCTTAAGCTTGAACCAAGTCTATAAATGATGTTTGAGCTCAAGCTCATCAAAAAATCTAAAAGCTTAAGTTTGGCTTGACTCTACTTGATTCATTAGTCAAGCCAAGCTAAAACTTAATATCAAGCTCAAACACAAGCTCTCAATATTAAGCTTTTAAACTTGAGGTCCAACACAAGTACATTATCAAACTTATTTGGTTTGAACAAGTAATCCCAACTCCTAATCACTTAAAGTTTCAATAACATATGAGTTTAATTGTCAAGCTCATAAGCAAGTTTAGGTCTAGCTCATTTTGTATAGAGCCCTAATGTTCACAAAGCCTATTCATAAATTTTTTTTTTTTTTTTTTATTTTTTTTTTATGCTTGGCTCGTTTATTATACAAGTCAAACTTGAGCTTTAGTTTTAGAATTGTTTATAAACAAAAAATGTGAAGGAGTTTTTTTTTATCAAGCCAAACTCTAACTATTTGTGAACGACTTGGTTCATTTACAGCCCTTAGATAGTTATTGTTTGAATGATTTTGTCCTTTTATTTTTTTTATTTTTTAAATTAATATTATTACATTGGAACCCTATGGATTCCTATGCTTTGTTTTTAAATGATTTCATTATTCTTAAGCTTATATGTGTTCCTATTTTTCCTAGATAAAAGAAAAAAAAATTTTGCACCAAACTTTTATATTTGAATACCTGCTTCTGGTACTGATTCCATAGAAAGGAATACTCTGTTTTTCTTTCCTTTCATCTTTTGATAAGTACTCTAAACATTTTAGAGTGTTAAGGGAAAAAAAAAACTAAATGACATTAGAATTTAGAATAATATTTAGTAATAGTCTAACACCGCTTCCTTCATGGTAGTGATTTATTTTGGAAGGTGAAGTGTTTATTTTAAGTTGTGCTTGGATTGAAGATTACGTTGATAACATTTTCATCAACTTTTCTTCTTCCTCATACCTTCAAATGAATTAAGGATAAAAAAATAAAAAAATAAAAAAGGTGCTTTATTTATTTTTAACATAGCTTGATTAGCTTTAATAGACACAAGACTCAAGACAAATCGATTGGCAAAGATTTGTTCATATACTCATAAAATGAAGTAATTCTTAAATACTCTCTGAAGACGGAGAATGATACTTCATCCTCTTATATATATGATGGGGTCTATTTATTAAATTTACGATGGAGTCCATCCTGAATGTGAGAAGATAAAATACAATTTATTCATACTTCAAAAGTACCTAAATTTTTTTTCATAAAATGGGTTAAAGCGTATGTTATCTTTTTGTCTCTCTTTGTTGAGAAAAAAGTTGCTTAGTTTTGAATTTGCAAATTTGTTCAGTAAGAATCATGGTGCATAATCAATTATTTTGGTTGAAATTAATAGAAGAAGATTCTCATTTTAAAAGTAGGAGTTGAACCTAAAAAGCTTTACATCCAGCTAATGCATTTAAAACCATTATATGATGTGGCAATATTGATTCGATGAGATGTTATATTTGTCCCCAAAAAATGAAAATAAAAAATAAATAAATTAAAGAAGAAGAAGAAGACTGATGAGGTGTTTTTTTTTTCCATAAAAAGATGATGTGTTAGTATTAGAAAACTATATATATGTGGTACTATATGCATCAAAAAGATGATGTGTTGATTTGACAGAGGAGAGAAAAAAAAAAGAATAAAAAAATCGTATGATTAGTAATTCTGTATATATATCTCTGCTCAATATATATATATATATATATGTGTGCACGGATACTATTCATGCATGTATATTTACATATTTTTACACTCATTGATGTGGGTGTTTTTTTTTCAAAATGTGTAAAATTGATATATTTTTTTATTTTAAAATATTATAGATGGGTTGCTCTAAGGCACTATCATTAATTTGAATTAAAAAAAGAAAAAAAAAAAGAGGCCTAGCTGGAGCCTGGCGGCTATGGAGAAAATAGATATCAAAAGATGCAAGTCCAAATCCAATTCAAGTGTTAAACTGTGAGGGCGGCGTGGCTACTATCCGGTAAATTTTCATTAAGTAAAACTTTATCTTAGGTGCGGTACATTAAGTTCCTTAATTAAATTCAAACACCTAGTAATATTACCCTATAAAATACAAATAATGTTCTTTTCTAAAATTAATTAAAATTCAATTTACCCAAATGTTGGGTTTCAAAAACCTAATGTATTGTACTCAAATTTTACCTTTGTTTATTTAATTTTATTTCAAACACGAGCTTAGTTTGAACTCATCACCAAACAATATTATATCTTTAATTTTAGTTCTTTTTGTTGTTGAATAATCTCAAATTTATTCATGGGCTACTTAATTAATTTATTCCTTTCATGTATATAGTAAACACTATAACTAAATTTTTTTTACCGATTCACAACTATATGCTAATAATTAATAACTACATTATAATTGAAATTATATCATCTGGGTTAATTAGATAGAATGATTTTTGTTATGAACTTATAGAAATTAGATTCACCAATATCATGTTAAAAATTATACATAATATTTACTACTAATTGGACTATTAAGATTTTCAATAGATGTGATACATTTTATGCATTTATTTACAAATTTAAACATTTCAAGTCTATATAAATATATTTGTATACATGTATAAATATAAACATATAATATTAGATATACTTATATCGAACCTCATACTCATTAGTTAATTTGCTCAAAAACGCATTATTATGTCTTGACCTCATCTTGTTTAATAGTTAAACCTAAACTTAAGTTTGAGTTTGACTCATTTGCTAAATAAATGAATATAAATAAGCTTGTGCTTGAGCCCAGTTGGTTCATTTAAAACCCTAATTTATTTTATTTGTAAATATTTATAATTATAATATCTACTTGAACATATGATTTTGGATAAGAAAAACTTTTTTTAGAGAGAGAGTGAGGAATAGGAAAAAAAAATTAGAGTGAATATATAAAAAATGATCTCTTAGTAAATTTGTTACTAGTAATAAACAAAATATAACAAAAACTTTATTATAATTTTGTTTCTAAAAAAAAAAAAAAAGAAGAAGAAGAATGAATGAATTTTTAAAAAAATTATATTATAAAAGTTGAATAAATATTATTTAATTGCGATTTAAATACAAAGAAAGACGTCGTTTAAGTCATTGTTAAGGGTATTTTTTTTGCAGCCAGTACATATGTCATGATTTAATAAATTGGTAGTTAGACTGAGGTTGTTCTACTTCTAGGAGTCAACTCCAGAATGGGTCACTATTTGGCATGCTACAGTTGCGTTTCCCCCTTAACAAATGAAATAACATTATAAGTATTTGAATAATGTATAAGGGTTTTTTCCATTATAAAATAAGTAAGTAATGACTTAAAATATTCATAATATAAAGTGAGTGAAAATAATAGTGCTTAATTAAGACTTATCTTGTATTTTTTTGGGGCTGCCTTTGTAATAAAAAAGCAATATAAATAAAATTCAACAATCAAGGAAAGTTTAGTCTGCCACATCATTTTGTGGTAGCATTATGCTATATAATGTGCTGTTGTGATATTCTGCTACAATAAAGAAAGGCATTTAGTGGTGTCAATTCAAAAATATATTAAGATATTTGTTGCATCATATGAGTTGTCTGGCGGCGTTTTGTGGGACATTATGTATGTATGGGTTTGTGAGCACTTATTCTCACCAGTCCACATAAATGAATGCTGCAGTAAAACATCCAAGTTAGCCGAACCATGAACTTGGTACATGGAAGCTTTTGCTAAAGCTCCAAAAAAAGTTAACATATTGCATATAATAATATGATAAAACAAGAGAATAGTTTATTTGAATCGAAGATAGTGAGATCAAGTGCGAGCATGCTTCATAGGAGGTTTTTTTTTAGATGATAAGTGATTGAGATTTAGAAAGGTAAAAAATGTGAATGATGCGAGATAGCTTGATGTTCTTTGAGTGCCCCCTCATGATTCCTCCTCCTTCCCCTCCTCCTCTTTGATTCTCCTTTTTTATGGTTTTTGCATGATAGAGATGCATCTCTTTTGCTGAATAAATCATGCATTTCTACCATAAATTTGAAGGGGTTCAAGAGGCTTTACATTAGATAGAAGATTGTGGCAACTTTAGCTTAGTTGGAAAATTATAAAGTAAAAGCCGTCTTTTTTGAAAAGTTAAAGATTAGGTTGGGGCATTCAATGTAATGAATGACAGCTTGTATTAACAGTTACAATTGAGATAAAACTAAAAGAAAATGTCACGCATACAACAAAATGGAGTCAAACTCTTAGCTCATGCATTCCAAGCTAACACATTATCCAAGGGGATAGCACCATATTATGGCTTTTACCAAAATCACTTCCTGACCTCTCAAACTAATTCTCACCTTGCTACATTCTTCAAATTTTCCATGGGCTTGGGCAATGGGTTAGAAAGATTGGATGTTAGCTTTATGGGCATGATGCCCTTATTTGCAAAAGGATGTGTAATATGGGCTTTGCTTTTTGTGGCTGGCTAGCTGACTATGGGTATTGGGCCTTCAAACCTTAATTTATAATATGCTGAAAAAAAAAAAATTTGTCGCATCAGTAATTATCTTAGAACTTAAATTATCTAAATAAAATGTTTTAGGTTTCATCCTATGTCTAGTGATGATCATCCATAGCCCAAAAACACATTGATCTTAAGGAGTTTCTATAGGTGCAGTGCGGGAAACATGATAGTGGGGGACATGGAGCCTCGGAAGAAAGAGAACCTGTCCCTTCGGAGTGCCCAATGCGACCATAAGCATAACATAGAGATGTCAGATTCTCAGAGGTGATGGATTGCCAAAAGGAGATCATTACAAGATTA
This sequence comes from Quercus agrifolia, assembly GCA_029955455.1. Taxonomy (NCBI): domain Eukaryota; kingdom Viridiplantae; phylum Streptophyta; class Magnoliopsida; order Fagales; family Fagaceae; genus Quercus; species Quercus agrifolia. Next base: position 38,114,026 of record JARQAD010000007.1, on the reverse strand, counting down.
ATCTTTTCCCCATTTCATATAGAATTTGAAGATGAAAATATTCTATAGGAAGATCATATAAACTAATCAAAACCCCCAAGGTTGAAAGTTGAAACACTATGGTCATGTCGTCAACAAACCAGGATACATTTTGATTCCAAATCAAAACATTTATCCATTTTAAGGATCACATATGTTGTCAAATTAATTACACACCCTTGTCGGTTGTTGAGGCTTCAAAAGCTCCAATTACCCAAAAAAGGGGTTCATATATTGCTGTATGCAAGTGGTTGAGTTATATAGCCTTGTAGGTCACTTGTTAATCCTACCCAGCTTGTGGGGTCTGAGAATTGTAACTCAACCAGATCAGAAGCTGGACTAACTCCTACAATATCTGAAAATTCATATCAAGATACACTGAAGGGAAACTGGAGAGGATATAATTTTGTATGCTTTACAGAGATGAAATTTTTACGTGGAACTTATCATCTGAAGGGTTCAACTGGTGCAGACTCTTCAAGAAATGTAGCAGCCGCAAAACATTCGGCAGCTTCTAGTGATGCCGATGTAGTACTCATGGCTTTATATAGTAAGCCAAGATTATACCATGCAGAATGATTCATTCTGTCAAGCCGTAATGCATTCATCAGGAAGCTTCGCACAACTGGATATGATTGACTACCGAGCTCTCTGAGAATCACGGCTGTGGAGATCAAGCTTGGGACATGGGTGGGATCTATTTCCAAAGCAGCTCCAAAAGCTCTTAGAGCTTCTTTATAGAGGCACTTTGCTTCATATAGTACACCTGTAAAATCAACAAATTTCTAATCCCTTCTATCAGAGGTTCGAGTCGAATACCAATAAACATTCTAGTTTTCGACCACACAAAAGAATGTTCAAATAAGCTTTTTCTTTCCCAGTTTCAGATTCTGGGGAGCCTACAGCTATTTTCCAATTGAAACTAAATACTTTAAAACACGAGGCAGAATGAAAAGGTATAAATTGGCAAGCCCTACAAGTCAGTGAAGTTGTTGTACAACTGAACCAAATTCCAGCAACCAAGCAGCAAATCAGTGACTTTTAATTGGAAAAATATTGAAGTTAGGGAGGATGGTGATTTGATAATGGATGCCTTCAAAAGTTGCAATAATTTTTATTAAAAAAAAAAAAAAAAAAACACTATCCATTGCAATGAAGAGCAAATGAAGTTAACTTTTTCCTTCCCCCCTAAAGAAACAAAAACATAAACATCGATTCAGGAAATAAATTCCTAGTCTTTCAAATATGCTAAGCAGACATTAGCAACTAATACACAATGGAAAACCAATTTGATAAAAAAGGTTTGTACTACACGAATATTTTTTTTCAATATTTTCCTTCAAAAATGGCCATTTATTAGAACTTGGGAAAACTATAAAAGTAAGCAAACTCTCTCTCTCTCACACACACACACAAAAAAGCATATATAGTATCTGACTATCTTGGGAGGATATGGAACAACTAATTGAAAAAAGAAAAAGGAAAAAAATTAACTTCTCGCTTTATATTCAAAATTAAAACCAACACCAATTCTAGCAGAAAGTGAAATACATGTAGGCCAATAATTCACACTTCCAGAAACAATGGCATCAGTCAGTTAGAGACTAGAGGTTCAAGTTTAGTACAATAAATTTAAGAGCTATAACTAAAACAAGATATACCAGTAACAATTGGGTCCAACTTAACCCTTTTTTCATAACCTTCTTCTTTCTTGATTTCCACTAGAAACAACCAACTATATCATTTTTTCAAAACTTTCTGCAAAGCTGAAGTTGCTATGTGTTAACAATTATGAGAAAAAAGGTCAATTGGACCACTATAAAGATTTTACCCAAAAAAATGCCACCTAGAATATCAAGGATTTCTTCTGACCAAAACAAAATATATCAAGACACTAAATAAAAGAGAAAAAAAAAAAAGAAAAGAAAAGAGAAATGACATAAATACCTGTGGTATAACATCTAGAAGCAGAGTAAGAACAGATGGCCTTAGATTTGGAAAGACAAATTTCAGCATCATGCCACTGTGACAGGCTTATGTAGACAGAAGCAAGTTCATGCCATACTTCCAGTTCCAAACTCTTGGTAGTTCTGCTGCTCTGTCATAAATATTGCAAAACAGGTAACTAGCTGGAAAACATTTTATCTGTGACAAAAGATTTCCAGGAAAGGTAAAGATGAAGAGACCAAAAAAAAAAGGAAACAATTTTTGGTAATGGAAAGCATATCAGAAAATGGAACTGTGGTTGTCCCCATAATCTCAGTGACTCAGGTTCAAACCAAGAAGATTATCCATTATTCTGACTTTAAAATGCTATTATGTTACATACAGGGTTAAATTTATAAAAGTGCATTTATCTCATTGTGACACTAGTTCTTCAATGATATAACTTGACAACATTAAAGTCAGTGTTAAACAGCATGAACCCACTTCTAATATTCTTTCCCAACAGAATAGCACTTTGTTAAAATTGTCTCGCAGAAAGATAATCACTTGCAGACACTCAATCAGTAATCATTCCATCTCTCTATCGAGGAGCACTCACTTTCAGAATACCAGCAAGTGTAAACCTCCCACTTGTTGCATAATCAACGACTAGTTCATGACTAATATAAATTTCAAAAACCATCTCTAGATCTGGTTTTAGTAATTATCAAATTCTTCCAATTCTAGAACTAATTATGATTCTTCCATAAGCAAGAATCCAATTTAACACATACAGATTCAAAGAAAAAGATCATAAGAGAACTATGTGAAAATATTTTGGAGGTTATAAACGGAAAAACCATTTACAAACCTTGAGAAGCTTCTTCCCAGAACCAAAGCTTTTACGCTGAATGTGAAGAACAGCAAGAACCTGAGTATATGTTTCAATGGCACCTTTTAACCGACCCTGAGCAATTTGAAGTTTAGCTTTGGTCTGCAACAGTTCTCCCTGATCCCATTTTCCAGTTTGATCCAGTGCAGCATTAATAACAGTTTCAGCCTCCATAAACCGTTTTTGAGCTGATAATATCCGGGCCAACAATAACCACCCTTTGATATTAGACCCAGCTTCCAGTTTTAGCAAGCGTTTTGCATAACGAACTGCAGTATCCAACTTCCTCTGCTCAGCATTTTCTAAGCTAAGATGGTAAAGAATATTGGGGTTACTCATTCTAGTAATTCTCCCAGCAGTTTCCAGGGACTGAGCTGCCTCAGATTGTCTTGTGGCCCTCTCTGAATCCGAAACAGCTAATTTAGAATGTGCTGAAAGTGAGACACCCAATAAACATCTGGCAGTACTTTCCAATTGATTGCATCCAACATCCAAACTTTCAAGGGCTCTGCAAGCAAAACTTGTCCCTTCTTCTGCAAGATCAGGGTTTTCCCCACAAATCTTTGAGGCCATTAATAAAGCTGGAACACATTTTGGATCCTCATTTCTACTCAACAGTTTTCTAAGTAAATTCAAAGCAACCAAGTCCTCCCCTGCTCCATAATAACAGAAAGCCAAAGTACGGTACCTTTCTTTCCCGTCAATTAATCCAGGAAGCAATTCTTCCAGCTGATTAGCTAAAGCCCTCAAATCCCCTGCCACAGATAGAGCAAACGAAAGATGGTCCAGGATTGATGGATCCCACTCAATTCTCTTGAGAGTAACTTTCCTTAGTAGTATCATTAGCAGAAGTATAGCCTCTTCTATATTGTTTCTGGGTACAAATGAACTGCCCATTTGGGAGCGGAGATTTGGGGGGCTTGCTTCACCTCCACAGTACAGAAGAAAGATGGAAAACTCTTTTTGGATTTTAGCTATAGTTACTGCATCAAGATTCCAATTAAGGAGGAGTGCCTGCCGGAATGACAAGATTGCTTCATGTGGAGAATCAGCAAGTTTCCATAATTCTGGAAGCAACTCAACAGCCTTGTTTAGAGTCTCCTGCAATTTACAGTCAACACCAAAGTTTTCAGGCAAGCCTTCTGGTAATGAAGATTCAACTATGTCCAAGATAACTTTGCAAGATTGAGCAGCTTCTGCAAGAATGGTTGGAAATAAAAATTAGCTATGCAATTATTTTCTTATTGCTATAGCAGTTCAGGAATTATTTTTATTTATTTAAAAAAAAAATTACAATGAAAAATCATGGGGGCTATCCCTATTGCATAGCCAGATTTTCTTAAATAGCAAGACTCCAAAATGAGTTGTAATATATAAGGACAGTACCAGGAATCTTTTGGTGAAGGCAGGCTGGAATGATATTTAATTTAAGTTTTCTAAGAGAACCAGGAAAAACTAAAAACAAAAGCAATCCGTGGATTAAGAATATGTGAAAATAATAACTTACAATTTCGATGAATTTAGAAAGCAAACAGCAACAATGCATCAGCAGAAAGTAAATACCTTTAAACCACTTATCAAAAATAAATACCTTTAAACCTCCCAAGACACTGCAACGATTTTGCTTTGAGAAAGATTGCTTCCAAGAGTAAGCTGACAGCGTGTATAGACATTGGTGGGGGAGCAAAATTTTGAGAACGTCTCTTATGATGTTCTCTTTTAGCAAGGGTAATTTTTATCTTGGGAGTCACTGCAGCAATATCTATTCCTTCAAATACATGTAGAGCAGCTTCTATGTTTCCTTTCTGATATTCATATCTTCCTAATAATGCTCTTGCTTCCTGCATATGCAAACAACTTGTTCTTAAAAACCCAATACAAATGATCATAAAAAGGTGCAGAGGTATGTACATGTGAAAACATGATGATCGACAATCTAAAAGCAGCAATGGCCTTTAATTAGAGCAACCAAGTATGATCCATAAAGCATTGTTGAGGATTTTGCTAATGTAATTGTTACCAAAAAATATAGGCTTGTTGAGGTGATATCATAATTTCATCTTAAAACAAAAACGAATGCTTGTAGACATAGGTCTGGATCATTCTGACTCTTAACTAAATACATCCAAGTTAAATATCATTGAAAACCAACGTACCTCAGAGTGAGTTTGCTAAGATTAATTTATATTCAATACGAATTCCCAAGGATTTTAGTTATAGATTTTGAAAATCAAACACTGCTTCTAAGGCTCATTATATATAAGATTATATATCCAGCCAGAACTAAATTAGAAACAGAAAAATTATTACTCGAGAGACAAACAGACTTTAATGCTACCAACCTCATAGTTCAAACAACCACTCTCACGCAGAGATGATTCTGCTTCTTCTATATTCCCAGTATCCAGCTTCTTTCCGACCTCACTAGCTTTCGAAGAACAACCACTATCCGAACGATCCTTGGTTGCAAGGGATTCTGATGAAGGAACCATTTCATCTACTGCTCCGAACTGCTCGCCGGAGCAGAGACACTTCATTATCTTCCCAAATTTCCGCCTAATTTCAACCTTCCGCCGCCTTCCAATCCTATGCTTACTTCTCATATTGCCTCAACAAATTCCAATATCTGCAATCACCAACAACAGTAACTCAATAACCTTTATATGTAATTACAAAATACAACCAATTCACAAAGCTGACTAATCTGTCGCAATATCATGATCAATCAGACCAATTCTCATACACTAAAAGTTCAAACTTTGCACAGGAAAACTAATATGACAATCAAAATTTCCAACAACCCAATTCAAAACATGGTGTAAATGAACTGGAAACTAAATTCCAACACAAGAAAACAGAGAGGCATCAAAATTCACATTCAATCAAAATAAAAGCAACAAAAAGCAACAAGTATAGCAAAATTTGAGCCTAACACGTAAATTTACCGTTCAAAACCTTAAATTACCTGCTAAAAACAAAAAATCCACCAATATTTCTCAAACCCCACTTGAAAAAACTAAATAGAATTATCCAAATTAAGCCCAACCCAAATATAACCTCCAAAAAGTAATTAAAAAAAACGCCGCAAACTACTAATAATAACAATTTCCACACGACTCACCAAATTTAATACCACGAAACTGATAACACAATTAATCCCATCAAAGCAAATAAATAAATTGAACCCAACAGATTAAAAAAAAATTCCAAAAGCACTCACCTTTTGTTTTTCCAAAAAGAAAAAAAGCAGAGGCTTAAAGCCCACAAGCCATGAAAATTAACACCCATTTACTTTGAATCAATCAGAGCATCCCAATGCTTTAAGTACCTTTCTTTATTTTTTAGCTTTTGAATACTTTGGAAACAGAGGAATGGAGTTTGAATTGCGAATCGTAAAGAACAAGATTTTTTTTGTTCTTTTTTTGGTTTGGGGGGTTAAGAAAGTGAAACAGAGGAATTAGTAATTACAGTAAAGAAGTGTGGGGTTTTTTGGGAAAGAAAAATATTCTTTTGGTGGGACCCAGTTGTGTAATTTTAACACACGTACAGCGGCTGAGGTTGTTTTACTGCCACGTGGAATGTGTTGTCATGCTCTCTATGCCGTCGTTAAACGGTTATTAACTACACTGTCGGATTCATCAATCCAATTTAACTTTTTTTCCTTTTTTATTTAGAATTTATTATTATTATTATTCTTTTTTTTTTTTATAAGTATTATTATTATTATTCTTATTCTTATTTTATAGGAAAAGGAGATTGTGAAATGCTCAAAAGAGAACAAATTAAATAAAGGAGAAAAGAATATTGCATGTGCATATGTCACACTTTGAAAAAAGCAAAATGACTGAGTGAGGAAAACGTTTTTTTTTTTCTAAATAATAATAATTCTCTAAGCTTAGGGAAAAATAAAAGATTAGAGTGTCATCTTTCTTTTTCTTTTTTCATTTTTAATATTATGTCCATTATATTTTAACAATAAATACTATGTGATAGGTTGTTATTGATGAGCAAAAAAGTGATTTTACTTATAAATTCAAATCAAAACTAATAACAACCTACTACCTAAAATTTGTTATGAAAATATTGTATATGTAGCCGTTCTCTTTTCTTTTCTTTTCTTTTTTTCTCTTTCTTTTTCTCATTCTAAGATTTAGAAAATCATATATATATATATATATATATATATATATATATATAAGTACAAATATATATCTACTTGAATATTTTTTTTTAAAATAGGAGTATTTACCAATTTCATAATGCATTTTATTTTGAAATTCTATGGGAGTTTTTTTTATAAATTTTTTTATTGAGAGAGAGAGAGGAAAGCATGTGATGTTATTAATGAACACAATAATATTTTTTTTAAAAAGGATTAATTTAGGTATGATTTCTTTAAGTGTTGTAGGGTAGATTTCTTTAAAAAAATTAAATACATAATTGTCTTGAATTTAACTATTTTTTAAAAAAATAGCATGATTTGTGCTTTATTGGTCATTATAGTCATGATTTTGAATTTAGTTAAGAAAGCTAAGATACAATTCCTAAGGAACTATATCTAAATTTTGCCCTATTATAAAATAAAATAAAGTAATCCTAATAAAGAATATAAACATCCTCTCACATGTTAAATATAAGTACTTGTGGGGTGTGAGAGGAAAAATCGGGATTCAAGTTTCCAAGAAGGAGCTTCGCGCCGTGCGCGCACACACACACACGCGCATATATTCTACCAATCATAATTTGTCACACATTTTCTTCTTCTTTTTTTAATTAAATAGCTAAATTTTAAAATAAAAATAAAGATATGATATATTGATTTTATATTTTATAATAAAGATTGTGGCTTGAGAGTTGTTAGATTTTTTTTTTTTAAATAAAAAAAGTAATTGATGGGGACCAAATCATATACTATATAATAAAAGTTGGGCTCAAATGTCGTGGTTGCGCCACCAAATTGCAGATTTTTTTTTTTTATTATAGATTTTTAGAGTAAAAATATATATATAATTTTTCTTCTCCTATAATCTCTAAGTTGATAAAAATCTTAATTTAATTACAATCCAAATTCTTCATATAATCTATCTAATCCTTATTTAATCTTAATTTGATTACAATCCAAATTCTTCATCTAATCCTTTTTTTTTTTTAGGTGTAGTGTATTATAAAAAAAGCAGCAACTTTTTTTTTAATTACTACACTACACGTTCTAATGTATCAAATTGCATAATTTTTTTTAGATTTTAAAAAAAATTGATATAATTTTTTTGGTCTTAGCTTCTTCTCCTATAATTTTCAAGTTGATAAAAAAAAATTTTATTTGATTACAATCCAAATACTTCATCTAATCAATTTTTTTTTACATAAATTATATTACTATATATCCAAAAACAGCAATGTTATTGGTATTTTTAAAATTTTTTTTTTAAAAAAAAACATAAATTATATTGTAATCTTAAAAAAAAAAAAATTATATCATATATATACGTTAAAATCAACTTAACATTTTATTTATATATATATATATATATATATATATATATATATATATATATATATATATGTTAAAATCAACTTAAAATTTTAGCATTATTAGTTCATATTTTTTAGATTTTCAAAAAAAAAAAAAAAGATATAATATATTGAGACTTTTTGTTCATATCAACTTCTTCAATGTAAAGTGTATATATGTCAAATAAGTCATAATAAATACCTATTATATGATTTTTTTTTTCTTCTATTTTTCTCTTCTTCTACATACAACCTTACAAGTATGTATTTGTTTACACTAATTTTTTATATATTTGTTTACTCTAAATTTTTTCATCAAATTGAATATATTTTGTGTATTTTTTGTCTTTTGTTTAACCTAAATTCATTAAGTTTTATCTGATTCATATGGTTATGGTTTGAGAATCAATTATTAATAAATTTGATGATAAATTGTTCTATCTATTTTATTATTTAATTTTACTTAAATTCGAAAATGTTTTCCTATTTTATTTTGTTTATACATGATTCTTGATTAAGCCGTGCATTGCACGGGCATAATAGTATAACCTAAAAGTTGTCACTTTCAACCATGAGCTATTGCCTAACCTATTACAGGACCATGTGATCCTAGATGTGTCTTTAGCCTTTTGTGGTCCTAACATGTTAGGATATGAAAATTAAATATTGATTTTTTTTTGGGTAAAAAAAAGGGGGGAGACGGTCAATATGGCTTTGATACCTAGGCGTGATCATAGTAGTACTCTACCCACTCCTGGGCAAGACCTTATACTCCCAGTTTTTGTAAGAAACTCACTTATTTTTTAGATTGATTGTTTGGGATGAAGATGGGATATGAGGAGCACCAATACACGACTACTTATTGAGGCTCGAATTCAAATCCTGAGACTTGTTGGTCCAATATCTTACCAACTAGGCCACTCGAATGTTGGTATTAAATATTGATTTGGTTGTTTATGAAAATATAAAAATAAAAAAGTATATATATAGAAATTAACAGTTGTCCTAAGAGCATTTGTTTATGATATATTTTTAGAAACTTTTTATGAGAAAAAAAAAGGAATTAATTGTTTTAAGATTTAACAGATTTTTATATTTCCATTAAGATCAATGTCAAAAATTTTTAAAAATAGTTTATTAACAGTTTCCTTAAGAGCACCTGTTTAAGACACACACACATACACAGAGTTGGGTTCAAGTTACACCTGGTATAACTCTAAGTAATGTTACACTATTATATAATTCATATTTTGAAAATCCTACCATTGAATTACATGTTTTATATGTTCTTAAAATTCATGCCGATTTTCATGTCAAGTGAATGTTATTTATTACTCAATCCATAAACTCATCTTTTATGCATTATTTTAAATTACAAAAACTTGAATTTAAATAATTGATTGATGACATGGTTATTAATATTTAATCACCTTGAAATTTTGCAAGCATAGAGAATATACGAAAATAATGTAATCTAACGGTAGATTTGTCAAAATTTATATCCAATTAAAAAATATTGAGTCGTGTAACATTGCTTAAAGTTACACTATATGTAACTTTAACCTAAAAAAAAAGGAGAGAGATTGTACTTCAGTTTCTTTCTAGTAGCTGACAAAAAGTAGAATTAAGTTTTATTGATCTTTTGTTATTTTTCACATAATGTTAATACATTTTATGGAAAAATGAGGTAGATTCAGGATTTCTTTGTTGATACTTATATGTAAAAAGTGTTTAGGTCATAGAAATTAAGGAACTTCGAATATGGTATTTCATATTTGCCAAAGTTGGAATTTTTAGTCCCAACATTTAGGCTAGGAAAAAATCTAGTGCCATAAATAATTACACAATTTCTTTGTCACAATTGTGATGTAGCAGAGTTTAAGTGATGAAAAAAGAATAGTGAGTCTATGTATAAGTAATAGGTAACTACTTCTAATTTGTCATATTAAAGTTGTGACAAAAAATTATGGAATAAATTGTAGTCCTAAAACTAGATGTATGTGTCGTGACATGTATCTTGTCTATTTGCAAGTGATGTTCTGTACGCACTCTTTATATATACTAGTGTGTAAACTCATGTATATACACGAATACAATTAAAAATAATCACAATTATTCGATTCAAATTATATACTTTTTTTTAGAAGATATTCAAATTATATATGATATTAGTTTACACATTTTTTTTAACCATACATTTTTAAAATTTGTAATAGTTTCTCATTATTATTGTGGGGCCAAAGGATCTGGGCGCCCCGGCCCATTTCGAATAATAAGCCTAAGGGCCCAGCCGAGGAGGAGAATGTCCGAGGATAACTAAGGAAGGCCCACAGCTACTAGGAGAAATCGCCGAGGAGCGACATGTCCTCGGCAACTGGTGTCCTGAGAAGAAAGGACAATACGCTATCCACCGCAACCTTTCCCGTCATCCCCAAACGAAGGGACTAGCGTAGAGGGGCAGCTATGGGAGCATGGTGAAAGGGCTATTGTACAAGAGCCTGTCACTTCCACATTAAATGCCTGCAGCTGGCAGTCTGGCCGCATTAATGAAGGAATGACTCCTGAACAGCACCATGCTGCCCACTGCAACTCACAGCAAGTGGAGGGAAGCGCTGGATGGGACAGACACTCAAGTGGTGACCTGCGCAATCGACAGATGGACGGCCAAGATGAAGGGAGCAAAAGAATATATATAACCAGAGAGATCTCACAAAGAGGGGGACGGCAATTCGGAAGACACCAGGAAGTTCTATTGGTGGAGTATCAGAAGAGAAGAAGAAGAATTCATCCTCGGACGAGGCCCAAGGACGGACTTTGACCCTCTCCTCAACTATGCCGTTGACGATCCTGTTCCCCAAGGATCCTGCCCGACCGTTGATGAAGTCCTCACAAAGGCCCAGTTCTTAAGCTTGCTTCTCTACCAAATTCATTGTATTGGGCCTGTTGGGTTTGGGTTCGCTCACATCTATAGTGAAAGGCACCCCCCCAAATTGGGACCCTACAATTGGCGCCGTCTGTGGGAAGAACTTGTGTGCCAGTGAGAACGATAATCGAACAAGGCAGGGCCAAACCCCCAAGAGGGAACGATGATGGCCAACCTACTGGACCGCAAATGGAGAACTGTCGAGAGGTTCCCAGCTTAGCGGGCGTTTGGCGCCACGTGCATAGCCCTCGCCTCCATCAGGGCCCAGACGACCCGCGAACCTCATAGGCGGCCCCTGTTGGACTCCGGTGGAGGAATACGGCGACTGCACGAAACGCTTTCAAGGGGCTCCGTGGCGGGAACAGTTTCTGGAGATTGGTGTTGGTGCCTTCTAACTCACTCGAGTAGTCGAATGGGACTGTAGCGAGGGCGAATCCTCAGGAGACGTAACCGGGGTATTGCATGGTCCTCGGACTCAAACCTATGGGAAAACTAATAACTCATGACAAGTATCTAAGTGTTAGACAGAACCAAGGTATTGCATGGTCCTCGGACTCAAACCTATGGGAAAACTAATAACTCGTGACAAGTATCTAAGTGTTAGACAGAACCAAGGTATTGCATGGTCCTCAGATTCAAACCTATGGGAAAACTAATAACTTGTGACAACTATCTGGGTGTTAGACAGAACCGGGGTATTGCATGGTCCTCGGACTCAAACCTATGGGAAAACTAATAACTTGTGACAACTATCTGAGTGTTAAACAGAACCAAGGTATTGCATAGTCCTCGGACTCATACCTGTGGGAAAATTGGTGACTTGTAGCAACCATCTGGGTGCTATGCAGAACCAAAACTTATTTTTGCCAAGCGTTAAGTATAGCCATAGCTTCGCCTGGGTCGTCGGATCGGACAACGAAGGGAGATAGACGCCCTGGCCCCCTACGGGTCTCGGACAGAGTCATGACGTGCCACGACCTTCTCGGATTACAGATTTCAAAACTAGCATTTCTTGTTAAAAAAGGGTCACGCAGTTCGTAATAGGGAGCACATCGTCGCGTGCTCGGCTGTTTTTGGAAAGGCGGAGGCAGTGCAAGAATACACGCGTAAGGAAAATAAGTGAACAAAAACATCTACGGGAAGTAATAACAATAAAGAGAAAAATATTTCGCCAAGTAAAAACCATGAATCATTTTCCATTAAATAAGATGTTTCACATCGATTACAAAGTAGTCAAGGAAGGCTTGATTTACAACCAATTACAGAACAGCCGAGGACGGCGTGTTTTACATCGATTACAATAGCCCTATTTACAACTAACTGCACAATGGCCGAGGTGTACTTGCGGCGAAGCTAGCTAATAAAAAGAAGAAGGCTGGTGGTGATGGTGGGTTCACAGTTTCGCTTCAACAGCCCCTAAGCCAGTGCTCTTGGCGCAGGTGGTGATGAGGAGAAGGAGGCAGGAGCATCAGAATTGGTTTCCACCTGCTGAGGCTGCCCTAAAGCGAACCTAGCCCACCATACGATGTCGGTACTTCTAGGAAGTCGCCCTCCACGTATCCTGCCATTTGCCTACAACGGCGGGGATGGCTCCCCCTAATGTCATGATCGCCGCCCTCAGCTTCGCTTCACTTTCTTCCCCTTCCTCTTTAGCCAACTCCTGCGCATTCTCGATTGGCATTCGGAGGAATATCAGGAACCTAGTACGGTTCGCGCTGGCTACGGTCCTTGGTCGAAGGGGGAGAGTGCTCTTTCTTATCCGGTTGAAGAATATGAGGGACTTCAGCCCCAATTCTCTTTGCCTCAGCTACAGCGCCCATGGTTCAGGCGGCATCCTTTTTATCCAAGAAGAGAGGAAACTTGGAACTTCAGAAGAGTTCCACGGCTAATGTGTGTGGAAAATATTCCTCTCGGGGCGCCTTATATAGAAGGCGAAATCTGGGGAAGCTCATTATCCACAAAGCTCAAGGAAAGAATGTCAAACCAAATGAATTCCACCCGGTCCCCAAAGGAGTCTTCAGTCTCCAAATCTGTGCTGCCTCATAAAGGCACCATTGAATACGCTTCCCGTATTCCAAAGTAACCCGCTTTATCCCCGAAGAGGAAACATTAATGGCGATGCGCCTCGTACGCCGAAATTGCAGGAACGCGCCATGGATAACCGAAGAAGCTCCCTGTCCGAGGTTCCTGACAGCAGGATTTTGAGGGGCTATTGTGGGGCCAAAGGATCTGGGCGCTCCGGCCCATTTCGAATAATAAGCCCAAAGGCTCAGCCGAGGAGGAGAACGTCTGAGGATAACTAAGGAAGGCCCAAAGCTACTAAGAGAAATCGCCGAGGAGTGACATGTCCTCGGCAACTGGTGTCCTGAGAAGAAAGGACAATACGCTATCCACCGCAGCCTTCCCTGTCATCCCCAAACGAAGGGACTAGCGTAGAGGGGCAGCTATGGGAGCATGGTGAAAGGGCTATTGTACAAGAGCCTATCACCTCCGCATTAAATGCCCGCAGCTGGCAATTTGGCCGCATTAATGAAGGAATGACCCCTGAACAGCACCATGCTGCCCACTGCAACTCACAGCAAATGGAGGGAAGCGCTGGATGGGACAGACACTCAAGTGGTGACCTGCGCAATCGACAGATGGACGGCCAAGATGAAGGGAGCAAAAGAATATATATAACCAGAGAGATCTCACGAAGAGGGGGATGGCAATTCGGAAGACACCAGGAAGTTCTATTGGTGGAGTATCAGAAGAGAAGAAGAAGAATTCATCCTCGAATGAGGCCTGAGGACGGACTTTGACCCTTTCCTTAACTACGCCGTTGACGATCCTGTTCCCCAAGGATCCTGCCTGACCGTTGACGAAGTCCTTACAAAGGCCCAGTTCTTAAGCCCGCTTCTCTACCAAATTCATTGTATTAGGCCTGTTGGGTTTGGGTTCGCTCACATCTACAGTGAAAGGCACCCCTCCAAATTGGGACCCTACAATTATTATTATTATTATTATTATTATTATTATATATGATTTACAATTTAATTGGATTTAGACTCTTCAATTTGTACCCAATTTTTCACTTGCCACAAAAAAAAAAAAAAAAAAAAAAAAAAGATGGACACATGGCACAAATTTGACTCCAATTTAGAATTTAATTGAATTTGGTCTTCAATTTTTACACTTAACTAGCTTGTAACTCCATAAATATGCATGGATATACTTAAAAGATATATATTAAGATGCATAGTATAATTCTTACATATATAATTTAAATATTATTGATAGTCATTCTTATATATATATATATATATATATATATATATATATATATATATATATATATATATATATATATATATATATATATTTTAACTTTTTAAAAAGTCTTATAAGAATATTATTAGGTAGAAAATGGAAATTATCCATTTTTTTCAAAAAAAATTTATGTTCATTAATTCTAGACTCTTTAATTTTTGTATGTAATAACTCACTTTGATGGATATTTATGATATAGTCCTACATTTGACTCTAAAATTAAGAAATAAAATTATCTCTAAAAATAAATTATTTAGAACACATGGCACAAAATTATATTTTAATTATAAAATTTAATTTATTTCTCTAAACTCTGCCTATTAATATATATATATATATATATATATATATATATATATATATATGAGTTTATTACCAATTTTAAGTTAAAAATGTTTGACGTCTTTTAATTTATGGCTTGGATAAAATCAGGCCTTGAACTATAAAATGTAATTAAGGATTTGGTAATGCATGATGTAGGTTTTAGGAACCTCACGAGTGGTTACTTTTCTTTAACTATCTCTCACGTGAATTATTTTAACGTATAGTAAATCATGTAGTTGGCTTTTAGGTTTGGGGCCAAATGTCCCATTAATAATATTGTTGGACACGCATCAAAAATGATGTATGTGGGACTCTATATATAAATAAATACAAAAAAATTGATGTGTGTGAAATGACGCCACTAAATGGGCTTTTCTTTTTTTTTTTTTTTTTTTTGAGAGGACCACTAAATGGGCTCTAACTCTTAGATTCCTTATGGTGCTAATTCTTTAACGAACATAACTCCAACTATGGGTCCGTTTGAATTGAACTTATTGTTACTGAAACTGAAAGCTAAAAACTGAAAACACTGTAGTAAAATAATTTTTAAATGTATGAATAGTGTCATGGGACTCGTGAACAGTGCATGAACAGTACATGAACAGTGCATGAACAGTATATGAACAGTGCGTGAACAGTGCGTGAACAATGTTTTTGTTCCTTGCACAGTAAAATCATGTGATTTTACTGTTCATGCGCAAGGAAAAAAAAAGCTTGAAAATGCAACTTCACTTTCAGCCCAATCCAAACGCTCTCTATAGGTTTTAGGCTCTTAATTAACTCCTTCTAGCTAGACATCCACATAGGCGATTATATGTATAAAGCTAGGGTTAATTTCATGGTACGATAGTGGTGAGGCATTAATAATTAGAGGTTGTGAGTTTTTTTTTTTTTTTTTTGGGAGAAAATGGTAAGTCAATATTATTAAGTTAAATCAGATTGGAATACAACCTCTAACTCATTAGGTAGATCTTCTACCCATACATCATAATCTGCGGATGAAACCGCTCTCCTAGCTAGAGCATGTGCCAACTTATTACCATCCTGGCGAACATGCTGGAATTAACAAAACTATAAGGATAAACTTTGATTGCGCGCGTCTTCAATTACATTCCCATACAGAGTGTTACACCTCTCCTTTGCTTTCAAGGCCTGCACCACCCTCAAACAATCCCCTTCCACAACCACCTTAAAAATACATAATTCTTTCGCAAACACAACAGCTCGGCAAGCAGCTAACGCTTCAGCAGCTTCAACTGAGTTAGGCTTCCAGATTTTCTGACTTAGAGCAACTATAATGTGGTCATGACAATCTCTAATCACCATTCCCAAACCTGCAAAACCCAAATCTTCAAATATAGCCGCATCAAAGTTTGCTTTATAGAACGTATCCTAAGGAGGAATCCAGCAAGCTGATGTACTTCCAATTCTCGGCCTGACATCCTGTTTTGTTGCATCCAAAAATTCAGTCACCAAATCTTTTGCTCGTGCTCTAATCTCATGAAGTGGCCAAACGGTTGATTCTCTCTCAAGCGATTTCACCTCTGCCACAAGCTCCACACAATTGCAGAAAACCAAGCCACATGAAATCCTGACCCTTTACGCAACACCTCCTCCAATAAAACAAAAAACATTCTAAAACCTTTTCTATAATATTGGACGAAACAGAGCTCAGACTTCCACATTGATTGGGCATGCTCACACAACCAAATGCTATGCATGAGTGACTCTTGAGAATCTCCACACAGCTCACACGTCTCTTCAACAGGTAAATGCCGAGCTTTCAGATTTTGTTTAATGGGCATCGAATCTCTTGCAACACACCATATAAAATGTCGTATTTTATTCGGAGTTCTGATTTTCCAAATGCTCTTCCAAACCTGATGTGAATTTTCCGAGGAGGACGAACCTGGTTCTTGCCTGCTTTCTCCCTCAGACAACATATGATAGGCACTACGAACACTATAGTGTCCATTTGGAGTTAACGACCAGATTAGCAAGTCTTTTGACCACCCCTCACTAACTGGGATATTTTTAATCAATTCAGCTTCCCAAGGCACAAAGGTCCTCTCCAATAGCCCATCCCAAATCCTTGTACTTGGATAAAATAAATCCTTAACCCAAGTCATAATGGAAGCAAGTTTTGGTGAAATAAGTCTACCATTAGGTTGGTTAGGCAGCCATCTTTGACCCCAAATAGCAATGGAACTCCTATCTCCAACTCTCCACATAGCACCTCTATGTATTACATCACACGCCTGCAAGATACTCCGCCATGCATAAGAGCATTTAGGATGAAACGAAGCCTCAAGGATATTCCCCATTGGAAAATACTTCGCACTAAAAACCTTATATAACAACGTTTCCTTTTGGTGAAGCAAATGCCATACCTATTTAGCAAGCAAAGCATTATTAAATTTCTGAATATCTCTAAAACCCATACCTCCCACGGTCTTTGAGGAACAAAGTGTACTCCACTTAACCCAATGGATCTTCTTTGAATCCCCTTGACCTCACCAAAACCTCCGAATCATGGTTTCAATGTCTTTACACAACCCAACCAGTATTTCAAAAACACTCATGGAATACGTGGGAATAGATTGAACCACCGCCTTGATCATGACTCCTTTTCCAGCTTGGGACAATAATTTCTTCTTCCACCCCTGCATTTTAGCCCAAATTCTTTCATTCAGATGAGTAAAGCACTGTTTTTTCACTCTCCCTACAAAAGAAGGGAACCCCAAATACTTTTTGTAGTGTTGAATGGCTGGGACATTTAGAGATGATTTGATTGCCTCCTTCATCTGTTCATCAGTATTTCTGCTAAAGAGCAAAGTAGTCTTATTCTTATTAAGCATTTGGCCCGAGGTAGCTTCATACAAGGATAAAAGCTCTTGAATTTTCTCGCACTCCTCCAAAGTAGATCTCGGTCCAATATGTTTGGTAGAACAAGGGAGGCATTCCATCGGGTCCCGGGGCTTTTAAAGGAGCCATCTCTTTAATTGCACGCTCAACCTCTTCCTCCGTATAAGGCCTAGCCAAGTCAGCTTGCATCTCTTCATTCACTACACGCTGTACACCATCCAACATTCTCTCCAAATCACGTGGGTTTGATGATTTAAACAATTCTGCATAATAGGTAGTAAACCAACCCGAAAAAAATATCCTCATCTTCACACCATATACCATCTGCATCCCTAAGGCCTTTTATGAAATTTCTTCGTTTTCTCTGGGTAGCCATACCATAAAAAAACTTCATGTTTTAATCCTCGCTTTGCAACCATTGAAGCCTAGACCTTTGCTGCCACATTCTTTCCTCTCTATCATATAAGACATTCAACTCCTTTTTCAACTGATTCACCTTTTCCAAGCACCCAGTTCTGACCGAGACCTCCTCTGCCACCTATAACAGCTCCTTAGGTTTTTTTTTAATTTTCTGCAAAACACTCCCAAAATGGTCTCTATTCCAGGCCTTTAGCATCTTTTTTCATTTCTTAATTTTCTTAGTTGCCACTACCATCGGTGTACCTTCAGGATTACATGCCCACGCAGTTGAAACAACCCCCTTGCACTCTGAGTCGGACAACCACATTGCCTCAAAACGGAATGGCTTTCTCTTCCACAATTGATTTTCACCATTGGAATCTAAAGAAAGGAGAATTGGACAATGATTAGAAGTAAAACAATGCAAATGTTTAATTCTACCTGTAGGAAACCTTGCCAACCACTCATAGTTGGCCACACCCCGATCTAATCGTTCCCAAATCAACTCCCCTTTACGACGACCATGCCATGTAAACTTTGGACCTGAATACCCTAAATCCACAAATCCACAAAGATCAAGAACATCCCTGAAGCTCTGCATAAGACTATGAGCCCTTGGCGGTCCACCCCGCTTTTCCTACAGCTAAAGTAGTTCATTAAAATCACCAAAACAACACCATGACAACCTTGGTTTGGAACTTAACATCCTCAACATATTCCACCCTTCATTCTGAATACTTGTATTAGGCTCACCATAAAACCTTGTAAGCCTTCATGCATTCTTAGATCCTCCATTAACAATAACATCAATATGATAACTCGAAAAACTATCAACCCATACATTTGTACTCCCCTTCCATAACATAGCCAAACCCCCTCCCCTATTCTCATTAGAAACAATAAACAACCCATCAAACTTAAGCTTATCTCGAACTCCCTCCATCTGTTTTTATGTCAACCAAGTTTCCAATAAAAAAAACTATCCCGGGATCTTTTGCTTGGATTAAATCCCCAAGCTTATCAACTGCACGGCGGTTCCCAAGCCCCCGGCAATTCCAAGCTAAGAGATTCATTGGCTTCAACGAGGTTGGGAACCAGCCT
Source organism: Quercus agrifolia (assembly GCA_029955455.1). Classification (NCBI taxonomy): domain Eukaryota; kingdom Viridiplantae; phylum Streptophyta; class Magnoliopsida; order Fagales; family Fagaceae; genus Quercus; species Quercus agrifolia. The sequence continues at coordinate 38,094,758 of JARQAD010000007.1, read as the reverse complement.
CCACCGTTAAATCTGTAAAATTTGCATTCCTACTTCTCTTACACCCATCTTCTGCTACTGCCTCTGTATTTAAATCCTGATGGATTCTTTTCCTCAAAATTGTCCCATTTATGTCCGTGGGCTTGGCCACTTCCTTCCTAGTTACAGGTTTTGATTTCCTACCAACTCTACCCTTGCCTGACCCTTTCTTTGTCTTATCTGATTACTGGGATACACCTATATTAAATGACATATTCAAATAGTCCACCAAAGCCCAAGACTGATCAGCCCTACAAGATTCTGACTCAAGTCCACTTCCCTCTACCATTCCCTTCCCAGGCTCAAATCTTGACAACTCGGCATCAATGGCATCCAATTGCTCCTGAAAATCCTGATCAGTATTCCTCCTCTGCATACCCACCTCAATGACAGGGAGTTCATTATCCACCATAACCCGAGTTGCTAACTGTGGGTTTAACGGACCAGAAATAGCCATGCACGAGCTATGAACTTCACCGTCCTTCACACCTTCATCCACTAATACTCCCTGCCCACCCTCAACATGAATATCCTGGTTGTGAGCTTCGGAAACTAGCTGAATCAGTGTCATTCTCCTTTTCGGTTTGCACATTCCTTCCCCCCCCCCCCCCCCGGAGTTTTGACTGTGCTTTGATCACCAACCACACTCCCTTCCTCCTCAAAACCTGCTACCCATACCACTGTTTTCCTTGCAAGGTTTGGAGTGGTGGCTCTCAACCACGAGCCAAATTGTTGCTCTGCTTCTAACAAAGCACCCTTCCTCTTCGTCCAAATAGAGCATTCCCTATCCATATGGGTCAACTTCCCACACCAATAACAGAGGTTTAGTAACCTCTCAAACTTAAAACTCACCTAGCTCTCCTTAGCATTACCCAAAACAATTTTCCTTCCTCTACACAACAATTTGGACACATCAACAGCCACTCTAAAACGCAGAAAATTGCTGCCCTCGAACTTTTCCTCCTCCTGTATACTCTCATCCACCTTTCCAGCCATAGAAATAATATCTTTTGCTGCCTTCCAAGGGAGACCGAGAGGCACATCATGAATTTGAATCCACATATTTGTATGATCAAAGACGAGGTTTCTGATATCAGCATGCTTCTCCACCTCTTTTAGTGCCACAAGGTGTTTGTCAAAGGCCCAAGGCTCACCCTGAATAACGTGATCCACATCTACCCTGTCCAAGAAAACAAAAAGAACTCTATGGTTCCCCATATCTCGTACTTCAAATCCCTTCCTAGTCCTCCACAGCATCTTAAAGGTACGTGCTATAGCCTCTATATTAAGAACTCGTCCAATATAAAATCTTGCTACTACAAAGAACTCACCCTCTTCCATGCTATCCTGCACCACGAATCTACTCCCTTCAGCATCCGAGAGTAAGAACCTCTCCCACATAACTGAGAGCCTGTCCATTCTTCCTGTGAAAAAATGAGCTTTCCTACTAACTAACACAATGGAGAAGAAGCAAAGCCTAACAAAAGAGTAGGCACCACAATTCTACTGACGGCTAGGGTTTTGGAACCGCCCTAGGTCAGAGAAATAATTGCTTTTAGTTTGTTTCAGGTCGTGAGTTAATTACATTGTATATGGTTGTGCATTAAGAATTAGACATTAGCAATTTAGCATTACTATGAGGTAATTGCATGGTATATGGCAGTGCATTACAATTGGACATTATCGTATATCCAAGGTGTTGTGTGTCAATCTCTCACATCTATGCAGTGTCTACATTATCTCTACACGTGGCTGTGAATAACAAAAGCATTATACTATATGTTTATACTTGGTATAACTCTATGTAATGTTACACCATTCAATAACTTATTATAGAATTCATATTTTAAAAATCACATAGTTGAATTACATGTTTTATATGTTTTTAACATTCATGCCAATTTTCATTTCAATTGGATGTTATTTACCATTCGATTCATAAATTTATCTTTTATGTATTATTTTAAACTATAAAAACTTGAATTTATACAATTGATTGATGACATAACTATTAATCTTTGATCACCTTGAAATTTTGCAAGCATAGAGAATATATAAAGATAATATAATCTAACAGTAGGTTTGTCAAAATTCGCATTCAATTAAAAAATATTGAGTGGTGTAACATTACTTAAAATAACACAAGATATAACTTTGAAATATATATATAAATATATATGTGTGTGTGTGTGTGTGGAAACAAATAGGTTCAAATAGAATCAAGAGATGAGAGAATTATTCTTAACTTTTCTCTTTAAAAAAAAAAAGAATGTTTTCAAACAACAATTTCTAGTTTTTAAACAACATTACATGTATTTTCACACACTTTTTCATCCACAGTATTTCCACACATGTTTTCAAACAACAATTTTCAGTTTTTAAGTGTATGTATCAAACACCCCCTAAGTTCTTGGAATTCTCAAATTACAAAACAATCTTACAAAGTTTTTCTTTGTATGTTTTTCTACACAAACGGTGGCTCCGCCTTTTTTTTACACTCTGGCGGTTAGAGGTTGAAGGATTTGGTTCTCAGTTGTGTGTGGAAGCTGGGCTTTTGGATTTTAGGAAAAGTGATTGTGTGTGACAGATTTATATCATTGCCTAATGAAATGCTAATGTGGCTTGTTATTATTAGTGGGTGTAAGGTGTGGGATTTACGCCAAGACAAAAAAAAAAAAAAAAAAAAAAAAAAATTTAATATATGTATATAAAAATAGACTATTAGTTTTATTAAAAAAAATTTATAATATTTGAGTTGTTAGTAGTTTTTTTAAGACTTTCTACCATTAAAAAAAAAATTTGTTAGTGGTTTTTCAATATTATTTAGTATATTTTAACTGGTATAATAAAGGCGAAAAGCCACTTTTAGTCCCTATATTTTCAGGCGATTTCCATTTTAGTCCCTATCTTTTATTTTTACCGCTTTTAGTCCCTATCCTGAAAAACGCCTTTCATTTTGGTCCCTGCCGTTACATTAGAAACGGAAATTGCACAGCTGGCAAACGGCATAAGTTAAGATCATTAAAATAATAATAAAATTTTTTATTTTAACATTAAAAAATGACACATCAGCATTTAAATAAAAAAATTAATTTATTAATTTTAACTAAATAAAAAAATTAAAAACAGAAATAAAAACAAAAAATTACATTAATTGAGATCAAAGGATAGCTTGGACAAGAACAATAAGAATATAAACCCAGATCTAAAACAAAATTAAAATCCAAAAATCACAAACCCAGAAACACAAACACAAAAACAAAAACAACAAATCTTCCTTCTTTGTCAACCAAACACAAGACACAAACACAACTAAGGCCGCTCGTTGATCTGCTTGGCCAGCTCAAACACAAATCATGGAAGCAGCAGCAGCAACAAACATCAACTAAGCGCAAATCCCATTCATACTCACAAATTCACCAGTAATGTCTCTGAAATCACCCGCGGGTTATGGCGCCACCACCACCACCACCACACAACCACCTCCCACTTCGTCGACCTCCTTAACCTTCATCTCACGCGCGACGCGCGCCACCCGAACCCTGGTAGCCACAAGCCGCCCATGGGCGGAGCTTTTCACACCATTCTCCTCCTTCTCTCTTCCTTAATCGTACTCAGATGCCCTTTCACGCATCAAGCAAAACTTCTACCACTTCCATGTGAACTACGCCATGGTCGCTCTCTTCATCCTCTTCCTCAGCCTCTTGTGGCACCTAGTTTCCATGATCGTTTTTCTCCTCGTCTTCGTCACCTGGTTCTTCCTCTACTTCGATAGACCCAACCCAGCTCACTGATGTGAGGGATTACCTAGTGCCTCAGAGCTTGGCCCCTATCCTAGAAAGCTTGTTTGACGAATATGGGGATGTGGGTGCTGAGACCAATTTATCTTCTAGGCTAAAGATGAATCGGCGGGATTGCTGGGTTTGTGTTTGTATTCTTAGTGATTTTTGGGTTTGTGTTTGTTGTTTTTGTGTTTGGTTGACGAGAAAAATCAGTTGCTGGGTTTGTGTTTTGTGTTTGTTGCTTTTGTGTTTGGTTGAAGGAAGATCTGTTGTTTTTGTTTTTGTATTTGTGTTTCTGGGTTTGTGATTTTTGGATTTTAATTTTGTTTTAGATCTGGGTTTATGTTCTTATTGTTCTTGTCCAAGCTATCCTCTGATCTCAATTAATGTAATTTTTTGTTTTTATTTTTTTTTTTAATTTTTTTATTTAGTTAAAATTAATAAATTAATTTTTTTATTTAAATGCTGATGTGTCATTTTTTAATGTTAAAATAAAAAATTTTATTATTATTTTAATGATCTTAACTTATGCCGTTTGCCAGCTGTGCAATTTCCGTTTCTAATGTAACGACAGGGACCAAAATGAAAGGCGTTTTTCAGGATAGGGATTAAAAGCGGTAAAAATAAAAGATAGAGACTAAAATGAAAATCGTCTGAAAATGTAGGGACTAAAAGTGGCTTTTCGCCTATAATAAATTATAGTAGTTTCTTAATGGCTAAATTTCATAGATCCCCAAGTACTCAAAACAAAATGAAAATTTCATATATCAATGTAACTCCCAAGCACAAAACTCACACTTAACCCTCTTGTTACATGCCAATTTACTTAGAATTAACAAAAGAAAAAAAGAAGAAGTTGACCGAGGCATTCAATTGGTAACAGTTGGCATCTCAAAACGGCATATCGGGCAGTGGTGACTCATGCTCAACCATTGAACAATGCAGTAATTGTGAAAGACATGGAAGCAAGGCATGCAAGCAACGTGTGTCTGTGCAGAAATCTCCTCTAAACAAATGGCACAACAACAAGAACTCTCACAGTAACCATGATCTCCTCCTTCAACAAAATCGATTACTCTCCCTTCCTCCAAATCTACTATTGATTGCACCAAAGCATGTTCTTTTTCCAACTCATAAATAGTGCACATATGTATCTCCACACTAGTCATCCACAACCTACTACCAACTGACCCATTATATGCATTATATAATGAATAATGCAATAAATCCAAACGAGCTTCTATAATTATTTTCTTGACAAGACATTGTCGAGCCCAGGAGTCGATTCTTAGTGAAGAAGGTAGCATGTTGGAGATTGTTGTAGAATATGTCTCTAAGTTAGATCCAAATTGGTCCTCATCAACTTCTACTACTTTAGATCCTTCGGCAATTTGAGTTTCATTCTGTGAAACAATGTGTGAACCTTTGATCATCCACCTTTCAAGGTGTGTGGAGTTTGGGTGAATGGTAAAGCGAATAATGGATGAAGACCCATCACTAAGCTCGACCACTTCATGTCTTAACTTTAGGTCTCGAGTGTACCACACAGCCATGTTTGATTAATATGCACAAGGAATTATTTGTTTGAACAAAATAAATAAATAAATATATATATATAGGGTAGGCTTTAAAGGAATTCATTGTTTGAACCCTAATGGTCTTCTCCAAACCTATTAGGGTTGCTAATTAAAGAAGGCGGCGGATTGGGAAGAAAGAAGGGTTTGGAGAAGACTAATTGTATCTGTATTGTATCCCTTCAAAAAGAAAAAGAAAAATTAAATAAAATAAAAAATTACTATAACAATGAGAAAGTTCGTTTGAGAGAGAGATAATAATTTGGTGAAATTGAAAACTTTTTGCGAAATGTACTTTATATAAAGATAAAAGTAAATTAAAATAGTATAGTAAAACTCATAAATAATATAAAAAAAATACAATGGAACTCATAAATAATAGCAAAAATAAGCTAAATAGTAAAACAAACTGGCTTTTTTAATTTGGAACCAAACGCACACGTATCATACTCATAATAAGGCTAGATATATTCACCTATAATAATTTGCCACGTAATAAAATAAAAACTATATAATATTTGTATGCCTTTTAATTCTATTTGGTTTAGGACCTTCCAAAAATCCCGTACAAGAAATTAACCCAAATTGATGAATATGATTATCAGAAATTATGAACTGATCGATCACAGCCTTTAGATTCTAAATGTCAATGACAACCACTTTAGTTTTGATCAGATTGGTTGGGTTGATTGATTTCATTTGACTTTGAAGTTTGAACGCTTACAAGGTGAAACTTTCAAAATATATAGTACACTGTTTTATGACAACCATTTTGGTTTTGATCAGATTGGTTAGGTTGATCGGTTTCATTAGACTTTGAAGTTTGAACGCTTACAAGGTGAAACTTTCAAAATATGTAATACATTGTTTCGTTTTTCTTTTTATAAGAATCGTTTTCTTTTTATTTATTTATTTTTTTGAGAAGAAGTTTTCTGATTTTAATTGACCTTGAAAAGGATAGATGGAGGAAAAAAAATTAAAAAGAAAACTAGGATACAAACAAAAGCATAGAGGAACGAGAATTAGAGTGAGACTCCAAGTATGAGAGCTTTGATGGTAAACCAGTCCTATATATATATATATATATATATATATATATATGGTTCTTCTCAAATAAAATGCTATATAAAAAAAAATAAATTCATTTCTATATATATTAAGAGAATTCAGAAAATTAGTTATTACTTCAAAAAATATCAAAAATATCTCTAATTTAATTAAATAATTTTTATTTTAAAAAAAAATAAAGTTAAAATTGTAATTCAACAAAACTAAAAAAAAAAAAAAAAACCTACCAGATAAATTTTTTTCCTAGAAATTAGCACTTTTTATTTAAATATATCTCGCACACGTTTAATGTATTTTTTTTCTTACCATACTAAACCCAGCTGTTTACTTCATTTCAAATTTTAAATTTTATTTATATATTTTTTTAAATTCCTATGTAACTTTACTAATAATAAATAAATTTAAATTAAAAAATTATACTAAACTCAAAAAAAAAAAAAATCTCACTACACATACGGAGAGTATGTGATGACGTTAACATATTATTTATATATATACACACACACCCGCGAGTACGGATCTTGTTTTGAAAGCTTCAAAAAGTTGTTGAGGATTTTAAAAAGAAAAAAATTTATATGACAGAACCCCAACAGCTGTTCCTTATAAATCATGGGTCATGTTAATGAGTGCCGTATAGCATTGGTTAAGAATCCATTTTAGGAAAATTTTGACATCACTTTTATAGGAAATGAAAAAAGCTGTCAAAACATTAATTGCTTTTTTTTCTTTTTCCATAAAAACTTTCTTTAATTAGATTCTTAACCAATGCCGTACGGCACTCATTAACATTTCCCATAAATCATTACTACTACTTACTCACGTCAAACGGTACAGATTATATTAAATACAAAATTACAATTAACATTAAGAAAATGATACTAGCAGTTTTGTGATGCTAACTCGCGGAGGCTTAGGATGTTTGGTTTGTGTTTTTAAATAATCATTTTCAGTTTTTAAACAATATTTCAAGCATTTCAATGTATTTTTTTACTCACACATATTTTCACAAATATTTTCAAATAACAATTTTCAGTTTTTAAACACATGTACCAAACGAGTCATTAGATTTTGTTAGGATCAACATCTTCTATAGGTATTTTTTTTATTTTTTTATTTTTTTTTAAATCTATAGTTGGAAGGACTTCAAATCTAATGGTCTTTATTAGAAACACTAAAAAAATTTCAGTTAAACTACAAGATTCTTAACAACATTATCTAGAGTTTTTAAGAGTTATTTAAATCCTCACTTTTCTTTCATAATAAATGGAAAAGAGTATGCTCCATTATTGATCCACTAACATAACTTTGAAATAATTATTAAAGAAAAGAAAATACTAAAATTATTATCAATTTTATCACAAAATAAATTACAAATTTTTGATGAACTGGAAAATATTTTATTCCCAAAAAATAGAGTAATTACCACAAAAAAAAAAAATACAAATTGATGTAACAATAAATGTAATCGGGACATCAACAACATAATAAATAAACTTTTTAGTCAACATTTAATTGTGTATTTAAAAATTAACACATCAATTTATACGTTCAATATAATACACCCTCAAAAAAAAAAGTTCAATATAATAAATTTGTAGTACTCTTAGAATCATTTTAAAAATAACACCTTTCTTATCCATATGAAGTTAGAAGTTAAACTGAATGACATTTCCAATAGTCAAACAACCAAAGGATTGTTCAGGTTTAGTCAATTGCCTTCCTCCCCACTCCCATGGCCAATTGCCTACATCATCATATATAAATGATCATTTACATTTGAAATGGATTAATTTAATGGTTCATATTGGGGTTCAAGTGATGGATTAGTGGTAATGGGATTTTTTATGGTGTCTCATGTCTTTAGTTCCAACCCAATTGCCATTCCCTTCATTATCTATCTATCAAAAAAAAAAAAAAAAATTGTTCATATTTGTTAGACATATTATGGGTAAAGTGAACCAATTGAAAGCCTATATACTTGTAGAAGAAGCAAGTTAACCTTAGATTAGTTATGTTTAGCTTAGATTAGTCTGGTATTCTCTTGTACATAAACTTTATATTGGATTCATTGTAAGCTAAATGGATTAATAGACAACACGTAGCTGTTATGGGCTTTCAATTGCATATATAAGCCATTTGATCAAAACACATGAATTCTTTGTTTGCTTCTACTTTTCCCTTTTATCTCTGTCAATCTTTCATATAACAACTTTAACAACATTAAATATTACAAATCTAACCGTGTATCTATTATCTAGTGTCATGTAATTTAAAATTTAAAATTATATAACACTCTATATATTGTTAGGTCTAAGAATTAAAATCTAAACTATGAAATAAACTCTCTTACATTTCACTTGAAATGTAAAGGATCATCGTCCAATCATATTCTCACTTCAAGTTGAAGGTGGTAACCAAGGAAAGTAAGATGATTTTTTCTTTTTGAAGGGGAAGATTCCTTTTCTTTTCTTTATTCTAATCTCTTAGAGGTTCAGTATTTGGGCTTCTTTATTGAAACTAGTCTCATACAATTTGATTGACCATCTTTTCCTCTATTCTTAGAAAAACCATTGGTCATTTGGAATTTTGTGGAGGATAGCATCCATACCAATGAGATGTGAGAGATGCCTCTCTTTTTTCTGCTCTCCTTAATTACATGGTTAATTTATTTTCCAGTCAAGATCCTTAAGATGCTTGACAACCACTTGATTCTCGCATATCTCACTCCGGTTTAATTGTTTGGATTGAACCTAGGGAAGAATTATCTGCAAAATTTGTTGTATTTTGGTTTGATTATTCAAAATTGAATTATAGTCAATCCCATATAACACCCTGGATCGGATTTTTTTGCAAAATAACATCATTTTGCTAACAATTTTGTTAGTTAGCAATGTTTCCAAACTATTTAGGAAACTAGCATCTTGAGTCTCTTAGACTCGAGTTCTTGTAACAACTTGAGTTTAAGAGACTTGATTTTTGTGTGCTGGCAAAACTGAGGTGGACAAAAAAATCCACGTCGAAATCGAGTCTTTAAGACTCGAGTTCCTCTACACCATCTTCTTCCTTCGTTCTTTTTTTTTTTCCCCCATCTACCGTCCCACTCCCTTCTTCCAAGTCCCAAAAACCCAAGACAGTTCAACCTTCTTCATCTAAATCCATTTCTCAAAATCTCAAACCCATTTCTCAAATCCCAAACCCAAAAATCATGATCTCAATCGGACCAAAAATCCAAACCCAAAAATCACGATTTCGGCACCAGAGCGCTATGGATTTGATGATCTCGGCATTGGAGGAATTTTTTTTTTCTTCTGTTGTGGGTTTGTGTTTTCATTTCTAGGTTTGTGTTTTCTAGGATGGTTTGTTAGTGCTTTCTAGGTTGAGGGAACTCGAGTCTCTAAGACTCGAGTTCCATGTGGATTTTTTTAATCCACCTCAACTACGCACCTCATGGAAATCGAGTTTTTGAGACTTGATTTGCTCTAGTGAAATCAAGTATAAAAAACTCGAGATGTTAGTACTACTAAATCCCTATTTACATTGATTGCATCAAAAGAGTCTTGAAACTCATTTTGTCTTGAGTGAATCATCTTTTAGTGAGTTTCCTCGCATGTTTCCACTCCTACTCTCAACATATGAGTTGTTTTATATCTAATTATAAAAGGATTGCTTGTGTCAGGAATTCAGGATGAGTTTATTTAACCATTGTTTTAGGATTAGGTAAATGAATTGATAATGTCGCATAAGTTTGGTAATTTATTATAAAAAAAGGTAAAATCTTAAAGAACTCCATTTGATAGAATCTGAAAAGCTCTAAGAGAATTTTGATCTAAATTTGCAAGCCTCAAAGTACGTGGTTTACGGTTCCCCAACACTTTTTTTAAGTCACTTATTCGTGTGTTGACCAAATAAAATTATAGAAAGATCAAATTATTCAAGGGAATTAGGCCAGTTACGTGGTAGAATAATGATTAAATTGACGAGATTGATAAAGACATTGTTGCCATATCTCCTTTTGTTTATCGTGAGTGAAGGAAAGATATTTCACATTAGATTAAGTCCTAGGTTTGCCACAATTTAAAGTGATAATTTTCAAACAAATACCAAGCAAGAATGTGGCAAAGAAATGCTAAGGTCATAAGAGTATGAAATGAGAACTTACGCGGTTTGGCATTGGGGTAGGAACTTTAATTATCAGTAGAGCTTTGCTGATATTAGAGTTTTAATTGAAAAGTTCTTTATGTGTTTTGAATATTTAACAGATTACAATAAATAGTGCCACGTTGAATAGGATAATTTTCCTTCAAACCTACTTTCTAATTTGAGGAGAAAACCATTTCACCCCAAAGGATGGGTCTTGGGGAAAACTCTTAGACCCACTATTTTCACTCCTCCCTAACCAAACACCATTTTCTTCCATATTTTCTCTTTTCCCTTCTCCTCTTTTCACTTTTCTCCCAACCAAACAGACTCTTAAAATACTCTAAATAGAGTAATACATGAATATGAGATGACGTTGGTGGCAAATATAAGCTTATATCGTCATGAGTAAAGCAGATAGCTTCAAAGAGTGATGCAGGGAGCAGAACCAAAATATTTCATAATTTTTTATTTCAAAGTTTTTTTTCTTATCTAAATTCTTAAATATCATTCTTGAATTTTGAAGTTTGAATTTCAAATCTTTCTAGATTTTAATTTTTTAAATAACGATGCTGATGATTTTATGGAATGTAATTATGGAATTATCTACTCTTTAAAGCTTATTATAAAGGGGAAATATTATGCTCACAACATTTCACAATACTTTCACAACAAATCATAAGTGGGAGGTTGTTACATATTATTACTGGTGGGCAAAAAAGCAATTTCAATAATAAGTTTAAATTAGAACTAATAACAATTTAACACTTAGGATCCATTTGGTAAGAGATTTCTAGTAGCGTTGTTTAAGTGTTATGGAAATATGTGGGTGAAAAAGTGTTGTGAAAATATGTATTGTAGTGTTTAAATAATAAAAACTATTCCTTAAACGACATTATCAAACAAACACTTATAATTTATTGTGAAAATACTACAAAAATATAGGTGTTTGGTACACCCACTCAAAAACACATTTTCAATTTTTAAATAACATTACACGTATTTTTATACACTTTTTTCACCCACACGTATTTTCACACATATTTTCAAACAACAAAACACATGTACTAAACACGCCCTAATAAAAAATTGATTTATTAGAAACTTGTTCCATTCTTTTCTTTTCCCTTGTTTCCCCCACCAACCTGTCTTGCATGAGAGAGAGAGAGAGAGAGAGAGAGAGGAAATTTTTCTTCGTCTAGTATAGGTTACAAGTAGAAAATTTGTCTTCGTCTAGTCTAGGTAACACGTTTTGGGGTGAAAGTAGCTAAAAATGTGAGATGTCAAACCGATGTGTACGCTGTTAGTTTAGACAAGACAGCTCAGCTAGGCAACTCCATTTCAATCAAATCCATCTATCGGCGGCTTTGTATTGGATGGCTTCATCGAGAATCCATATAAGAAAATCTTCCTTGGAGAATGAAGAACAGAGAAAAGAGCTTAGCTAGTCTGTAAACCAAGGTTAATAAAGCTTCAATCTCATGTATAAAGTATCTATGTCTGAGTTTGTGGTTTTCCCTAGTACTTCTTTAGCATATATAAGTATAACCCTATAAACTATCCAAAATTTACATGCAAACAAACATCTGAAATTGAAAAATTATTTTCCAAAAAATGTTTTATTCCAAAAATCACATTTTGGGTAGTTTGTTTCTATAGATTCTCCTCAAAAATGTGATTTTTTTGAGGTCTTTCAAAACAAAAGCTCCGAAAAATAAGAAGTATCAAACAAAAAGGGGAATATGTTCAATCTGTAGCATTGATTTATTTAGAAGGTAGGGTGAAAAAAGTAATGGTTTGCATAGTGCAAAATGCTGAAAGAACAAAAGCATTGGGGTATCTTGATTCAAGACTATGGTTCCAAACCAAGTTAGGTCAAGGCATGAAAGTTTGGTGACAATGTGGTGGTCTTTAAAATCAGCTAACGACTTCATACATAGAAAATTCAATACTTCTGGTGGTTTTAATATGCCTATATTTTCTAAGCTAAAAATTTGCATATATTGCATGCAAACCACATGTCAAAATATTATGAATAAATGCTCGGCAGAGCAAATGACTGGTGCCTATTCATCGGGACCAAAAAATCCTGCTGCTGTCTTTTTCTGTTGCTTTGTTTTGTAAAGCCCAACCTATAAAGGGCATTAAAAATATATGAGCCAAGAATTGTAGGGTTAAAGCTAAGGTAGATCTCATTCAGCCAAAAAAAAAAAAAGCTAAGGTAGATCTCAATAAAGATTGAACTACTATATTGCTATTATATAAATAAATAAATAAAAAGTATATATCTTATTCTTTACCAGCCCTTCTCTTTTATTGGGTTTGGTGTCCAACTATATGCAAATTGTTGAGCCATGCAAGTTTAGTTGCTCTCAAAAAAAAAAAAAAAAAAAAAAATATATATATATATATATATATATATATATCTTGCCCCCATCGAGGTTCTTTTTCCAGCTTCAGGCAACCAAAATTTTCGGTAACAACTACTAATTATTAGTTGAATCAGTTTATGACTTTTTTCTTTATACTATCTTTCCTTTTATTAGTTGAATTAGTTTATGACTTTTTTTCTTTATACTATCTTTCCTTTCAATCTTTTAGCTGAAATGGCACGAATATGAAATTACTATGTTCAATTGAACGACTTGATTTACTTAAGCAGATATTAATTGTTTTTTGATGTAAGGTAGATTTGAATCCTAAATTTTTTATTCGACTTGAATCCTAAAAATACTAACAATCCTTATTTCTTCACATTTTAAAGCTTAAAATTCAGTGCACATAAAACGCAAAGCAAATTTCTATTTCATCTTGAAGAAAAAAAGGATAGGGTCAGCTTTTTTGAGAAACTCTAGGATAAGTAAGAAACTTCAAGAGATGTTTTATAAATATATATATAGAGAGAGAGAGAGAGAGATTTAGGTACAGTACACAGGTGCTGTTCTTTAGGTTCTCATTTTGAGATTTTACCATGTGGATTTTTTCTCATGAGAAGAAAGTGTATTTTTTAGTTAAGTAGTCACAAATGTTGAATTTTAAGATAAGAACTTAAAGAACAACACCTAAAGTATTGTACCTAAGTTTTGTCCTTGAGAAAATGATGTTTTATATTTAAATACCACTTAAATAATATTTAATTAACTTTCTTATTTAAAATACATTCTTCTTCGTTCCAAGATACAAAATTATTCATTGAGTTTTTGTATTTAGATTTCACTAGCATTTTCTTCTCAATCGATAATACGACTAATTCACTTATTTTTCTTATGAGACAATCGATTTTAAGAAGGATTTTGATAATTTTAATTTTAAAAAATTATGTAAACAAATGTAACAAGTATTGTCAATGAAATTCTATAAGCAACACATGTATTTAAGTGTGTGTGTATATATATATAGAGTCTTTTTAAACATAATTAAGAATTGTTATATTAGATGTTTATCATGATTTAACATCATTATAATTACTTTTAGTGTTATCTTTTTGTCATATTATTCTACTATCTTCTAACTCTATTTGAAATATTTTTATTAAAATTTTATGTTAGACTCTTTTTATATTAATAGTGAAATTTTTATCAAGAAATCTTATTTGATATCTTCTCTCTCTCTCTCTCCATATTAATATTTTATACTACGCATTTATAATAAAAACAATATTAAAAAAAGAGTCTATATATCAACAATGTAAAATTATATTATAACAAGAATAAATAAATTTTAAAGTGTAAAATAATAGAATTAATTTCTCAAAGCACTTTTGAAACGTCACTTAATATTAAAATTACCTAATAGCCTTAATCTACCAAGCAAAGACAAATTCAATGTTTAAATTTATTTTTTTATTTTTTTATTTTTTATATATAAGTAGATTCAACACATAACTCAATGAATTAATATTAATCAAATTGAAATTAAATTTGTATAGAGAATCAAATATTATGGTCTAAGCATAAAATTTAACAAATAGAGATGAAAATCTTTTTTTTTTTTTTTTTTAAGTTCTAATTTACCTTTGGAAAGGTGACGCACAGTGCAAAAAGCTGAAATCTCATGCGATCGTGCGGGAGAGACTAGCTTAAAAAAAATTGAAGCCTCAAACTGTTAAAAATTAAGTCAATGATTATTCAACACTCTCATAGTTGTGTGTGTGAGAGATAAAACCTAGGATTTTAACCGATTCACAATATTTGGGACCTTCTCGGGGAATGGGGGAAGAGTGTAACGTACAAATTTAACTATAGGTTGAATTATTAAAGTTGAAAAAAAAAAATCAAGAAAATAATTCAATTTCTGAAAGAAATATGGGTGCAAATGTAGTATTAGATAACAATAAGGGGCCAATTCATGGACAAAATTAAACTTCAAACACATAGCTAAGGACCAAAATCATAGTGTCCTTTACTTTTTACAATATGCACCTTGCAATCCATTTGGGTATCCCATAGATTCTTGTAACTTATTTGCATAGTGTATATGTGTATATATATATATATATATATATATATATATAGTTTTTGGTAACTTTTATGCTAAATGTGTGACTAAAAGCTAAAAACTAGTTTATTTTGAACCAAAAAAAAAAAAGAAAAAAAAAGTTTTGTTATAAATAATTATATATATATAAATATAAAATGAAAAAACAAAAACAAAAATCAAAGAGCAAAGAGCTTAAAGCTCAAAGCTTTTAGCCAAACATACTCATAAATATATGAAAAAAATGCCCTTCTTACCATAATTTTTTTTAATTGATTCTAATTGTACACATTTGAATATATCTCTATCACTAATACATAAGTCTTATTTTACCTAACCTGACTTTGGTTTATCCTTTAAAGGGTGATGGGCAAAACCATAGATCTAGTTTATTTCTCATTTAAATAATGAACTGGTTTTTTTTTTTATTTATTTAATTTGTCTTGATGCAAGCTAGAAAAATTAACAGTATACAATTCTATATCTAATTTTGAATTAATAAGTGTCAAATTTAAAACTGTTAATTTACCAAACTAATAAAAAAAATCAATTATATTATTCACAATTGGTCTAATTTTATAAAATGTCAAACATGCAAATGCATCCTTTTTGTGAGCTTGTCGATTCAGTCAGGTTACATATAAACTCATCATTTGAATATAACAAATCAAATGAAGGACGATAATACATACCAACCAGTGAGGCCATTGAACGAAAACAAACACAAAGATATGAATGGATTTAAAAAACAAATCTAGAACATATTTGTGATAATTCATTGATTTTCATAGTTGTAGACAGGGAGAGACGTTAGTGAGAAAGGATAAGGGTGATGAAACTATGGCGAGGCTATTATGAGAGAAGCCACACACCTGGAGAGAGAGATCTTTTATGACACATGCCTCATGTTCCTTTTGCAGTGCCTCATTTTGGGACACTATGGGCTTCCCTATAGCTTGTTTTTGTGCTTTGCCATGATCTTAGTGAATTTAGTTTATCTAGTTGTTTGTGTGTATTGTCTCAAAGCTTTCTCTTTTATGGTATGTGTCCTAACGTTGTGTAAAAAGATTGGTCTGTTCATCAAAAAAATGGTTAAAGGTTAGTCAAATTGGATTCCTTCATGTTAAATTCTTGAAATATCCAAACCAAATTCAATCAAATTACATTTTTTAAATCGATTTATTAAATGACACATCGAAACCAACCAAATCCTCTTATCAGATGGTTTCAACATTTGTGTTTTCTTAACATCCCTCTTACTCTTAAGGGCATTAGTATTGAATTAGCAAAACAACTAGTCCTGTTAAGATTTTCATTAACCCCCTCTCCACCCCCCAAAAAAAAAAAAAAAAAAAACTGATTAGAATGCCAATGAGGAGTAATGGTAGTTTATTCGCGTTTACTCAAGAAACAATGTCTCAAAGTAAAAAATAAAAAATTCCTTGTTTAGTTACATATTAAAACAAAAAACAAAAACAAAATCCATAGCATTAACTATAATCTAGTAGCGATATTTTTTTTTAATAATTCGATAATCTAGTAACAATTTGTGTGTATTGAATAATGAAGACTGAAGATAATATTGTCTCATCAAAAATTTTCTTAAATAATCTATATATTAAAATTCTAAAGAAAGAAAAATTTTGTAGCACTCCGTTTGTTTCGATAATAATATTTTCTAAAAAATAAATCATTTTCCAAAAAGTATTTTTTTTATAAAAATACCACATTTTCTATATTTGGTAGCAACATTAAATAGGCTAAAAATCGATCTCCTAACTTACTTTATTTAACTTACCTTGCAATAGAGTTGTTTTTCAAAAAAAAAAAAAAAAAAAAAATCTTGAAAAAATAATTCATATCGATCAAAGATAATTTTTCTTTGACTCATTTTTTTTTTTTTTTTTTTTTTTTTTTGCTTCCTATTACTACCATATAGAAAAAGTGAAAAATTATCTTTACACAAAATTTTCAAACAGAGCAAAACCATCCTTTGACCAAAGTTTAAGTATGCGATAGTATAATTGCACAAACTTATTAGGTAACATTATTATTTATCCCTACAAATACTCATCCACATCTAAAAATAAGAAAATTAGAAAATCCCAACCCCCCCCCCCCCCCCCCACCCCCCCCCAAAAAAAAAAAAAAACTGATTAGGTTCCAGATTACCCTCCTTACAGGTATGAGGTAACAACTACATTTAAGAACATTCGAATCCGTCCAATACACAAAATAAAAAAGGCATATGTATGATGTGCATGTATGTAGGCAAGCACAGCAATTTTCATGCATAATAGAATCGGCAAAATGAATTGTTTCTGGAATCCATCCATTTCCTTTCATGCCCGAAAATCTCATATTCAAATTCACATACTTAATGGGTTCAGATGCACATAAATACACGCGTCCCCATCTCACAATAAATCCTGATCCCAAATCTTTTTATGAATCCTCAACAGATTAGACATGTTAGCTAGACTCAGCCACATAAATGCAAACGTGCCAATAACAACAATAAAGTCTATATCTCAAAATTTTTCTTAGCTCGACTATAGATCCTAAAATAATTAATTAAGTTCGGCACATTGAATGAATGCATATAAAAAGTAATGAAAGTAGTAAATTTTTTGAATTTTAGAGAGAGATAGAGAGAGAGAGAGAGAGAGAGAGAGACCCATTTGAGAAAAAGGGGTACAATTTTAAATAAAAGTTAGGGGGGGTGGTTTTTGCCTTTGTTTTTGAAATGGGTACGCAAATTCAATGATTTCAATTTGGCCACCACGCATTACAAAATTTACAAATTACAACAAGTTTTTTTTTTTTGGAATTTTTATAAATTATATAAACCAATAGGAAATCACATCTTCTTGTGTAAGAAGTGGGTGAGCTGGGTGGGGTTTACGATGCCAGCCAAGTGGGCCCCTCCAGTTTTGAGCAAATTTGCTAATTCCACGTACCTTTCTTTTTCTCGTTGTCGTTGATGTTGTTGTTGATCACCGCCACCTTCTTCTTCTTCCACCTGTCCTTCAGCTTCACCACTTGGCTTCTTCTCTTCCTCAGCTTTCTTCGAAACGGCCTCGTTTTGATTAGTTGAAGTTGGATCCCACTGTTGACCAAAGAGGGTGCCTCTAGTGAGAAACTCGTGGGCTAAGTAACCCGCTAATATTTGATTGGACGAGAATACCAGCTCGGCTAAGCCTATCCCACCAGCTCGAGCCGTAGCTGTAGC
Organism: Quercus agrifolia; assembly: GCA_029955455.1. Taxonomy (NCBI): domain Eukaryota; kingdom Viridiplantae; phylum Streptophyta; class Magnoliopsida; order Fagales; family Fagaceae; genus Quercus; species Quercus agrifolia. Next base: position 38,076,471 of record JARQAD010000007.1, on the reverse strand, counting down.
TGTAGCTGTCTTGGGTATTTTGGTAATTGTGGCAGCATTGAAACCCTCTTTTTCTTTTTCTCTCTCTTTGCGCTTGTTGTTGATTGTTGTGGCTGAGGATGTGGTTGTAGTTGTAGCATTGGGCGTCAATACTCGCCGAGGTGGAAGGCGCATCGTTTTGGTGTTCATATCTCTGTTTTGGGTGCATGCCACGTCAGCCACACCACCCACTCCCACAACCCAAAAAAAAAAATTTTAAAAAAAAATTGGAAAACGAAAGGAGGAATTGGTAATTTCACTTTATTGGGTAAAATAAAATTACCCAATTTGTTTTTTTTTTTTTTTACCAAAAAAAAAGGTAAAAAAAGTTGGTAACAAATGAATTGTGGCCGGAAACTGGCTTTTTTAGAGAGAGAAAGGGAGGGAGGTAGAGAGAGAGAGAGAGAGAGAGACTTGACGAGAGAAAAGAAGAGAGGGGGAGAGAGAATGAAATGAAGTGGTAGACTCGGGAGAGGTAGGGTGTGTTTGTATTTATAGTAGTAGAGTTAAATGTTTAACCCCAGAATGTGTTCATTATTACAGGAATACCAAAGAGACTGAAATGACAAAATTACCCTTACTGTACCGCATCTGTTACATGCCGGTTCATACCGGAGGAAATATCGTATTTCGACCGAAAAACTCATACCGGTCCGGAACATAAAAATCACGAGTTAATCCCATTTCGCCGACTTGTTCTTCTTCATTATTCGAGATTCAGCCGATCTGAAGTATCGAGCGTTGTCTCGAAAGTGAAAGTATGAAACCCAGCCAGTGCAATCACCAACTTCATGGAATCTCCACTGTGCAGAGACCTCAAAACAAATGACTCAGATATGGTCTTTTCGTTCTTTTTAGAGAGAGATGGACCTTGATTACTTTCAAACTTAGGTGGTTTTTTTTTTATTATTAAAAATTAAAAAATAGAAATGTTACTTTAATAATTTTTTTAACATATTTTATATAACAAGTTGGTAGTAGGATAAAAAAACTAATTTTAAAAATACGTTCAAATTAAAAATAATAACAGTTTACCGTTTAAGATTTACTATATAAATAATGTAAAAATGATGCGAATTTAACAATTTTGTGATATGAAAAATGCTAAAACCACAACAAAGTTCATATATATATATATATATATATATATATATTTTTTTTTTTTGCCATAAATGATCAGGTGCCGAGTAATGAGTAGTGAAAAAAAAGTTGTGGATTCATGTGAATTCACACTTTAAATATTTACGAGTTGTGATAAAAGTTGTGTAGAGCACGCACAGTAGATGTGGGATATGTGCCAAATACTAAATATTTAGCACATATCCCACACCAAACAGGAAAATTAGCTTCCCATCAGATATTGCAAATGTTGTAAAATTATACCATTTGTGTCTGTACCATTGCAAATTTGCAATGGTATGGACAGATGTGGTAAATTAAAAATTATTATTTTATTGGACTTTGATGTTGTAGCTGTTGTTGATGATAATGGGAATGTGATAATATATTATTTTAATGTGTAGTAAATATTATTTTAATGTATAGAATTGAATGATAAAACATCTGATAAATGGAATGTTGTAAAATGATGTGGTAAAAACCGTAAAATAATAAAACAGGTCTTTAATGTGATAAAATGGTATAATTTTTGTAACATCTGTTACGGATGCTCTAAATAGTGATGGTATATATACATAGATTTTGTTTAATTTTTAGTTATTTTGTTAGGTGGGTAATTGTGACTTTCTGTTTTTGAGAAAAAGTCACAATTAACTAGGATTTTTGTATCACCAGATTTTATGTACACCGGTATGTATTGGTAACAAAATACTCCGTCATAATGAACAAACTAAAACGATATTAAGAACTTTGCCCAGACCGAATGCCTCTTTCTTCTGTTTCTATTTTGTTTGCCTTTTCAGTTTCTTTTTATTTTATTTTATGTGCTAACCCATGTTTAATAAAACGATTTTTTTTTATTTACTTTTATTGTTTTGTGTGTCTGACCCACGTGAACATTAATTCAAACTTAATAATAAATCTCTTTTTTTCTCTTTCTTCTTTTTTTTTTTTTTTCCCTTCCTTCCTTTTTTTTTTTTCCTTAAGTCCAACAATTAATGAACTTTTTCTCAAAAAAAAAAAAAAAAAACTATTAATGAACTGTACACACCAGCTACTGTCGTGCCATTTTGAAAATGAAAAAAGAGATTATATAATTATCTTCAAATTATATCATTTTAAATAAATTGTATGTACTTTGACTTATAAATATATAAATAGATAATTATTTATATAAATACATCTAATTAGCGGTAATCTCAAAATGGTATACATGTATTAATTAGTACCCAAATACAGTATATTGTTCCATTGACCAAACTAAAATAGCTTACAATATTGTATTGACTTTTAACTCCCTTAATTGAGTAATGTTTGAGACACATAATTTTCTATAACTTTGTGTCATAACTCACCACGTGGTGAGTTGTGATTGGCAAAAGTGTGTCCGCACATGGTTCACCATCATACATTTATCAACCACAACTCATCACTTGGCTAGTTGTGGCACAAATTTGTAAAAAATTATGTGGTCCTATCATTACTTCCCTTAATTTGTTGTATCATTTTTTTTCCATTTTAAGATTTTGGAATGCTAAACAAGTTATCGGTTTTTGAAAAGTCTTTAAATTCCACTATGATTGGATTGCTTGCACACTAATAATGGATGATGTGGTTTAGGTGCAATTTCAATTTCTAACACCCAAGTTTTTTCTAAGTCTATGATTTGGACGATACCACAAAAAAGGCTAAAATCATCACATCAACTTATTGATCAAGATCTTCTCCAAGGAAAAAAAAAAAAAAAATTGTTGATCAAGAGCCTCATTCGTATTTGCTTAATTGGTCATGACACTTGAACTTCTTCTTCTTTTTTTCTTTTTTTTTTCATAACTTTGATTTTACAAACTTTTCACATACCTATATTTATTTTTGAATAAATCTAGTAACACATCCAATTTTACAATATGTTATAGTGGTCAATTGTGAGTAGTGAATACTTTTTATCCACCACTTTTCTTTTCATCACCCACTCACTCACTTCAACAAGTTGTGATATTTGATATGAAATTGGACGTGTCAATAATTTTTTATTTATTTATTTTTCAGTTAGACGAATATGAAGGTTTATGATAAATTTGTTTGAGTTTGAGATAACATTCTTGATTTCCTTGTCCATCAATTGTCCAATTAAGGTAACGTGTAGATATGGATTATCCTTATTTGGCAAGTAAAACAAGATAAATTTATAATTTGGAATAATTTCCCTTTCTCAATAATGTTGAATTATTAGGTTGCGTTCAATTTGACTCTTCTAATAATGAATCGTGTCAATTTTGTTGTTCACCTTTCAAGATCAAGTCATATTTTAGTTTTTTGTTTACTCTCCATTAAAATCTTAAAAGGATTATCTGACTTAAAATTAACTTGATTTTAGAAATTGTGAGGCAAATTTGTCACAATAAAAAGTTTTTTATTTTTTATTTTTTATTTTTATTTTAAGTAGAGTGGGAAAATGGGAGATGGGGTTCAAACTATATATATGGGACACCACAAGAGATGCCATTTGTGGTGGGCCTTTCTGCACTTCTTGGCTGGACTGCTTCTTACCGCGTTGTGGCCCAATAATTCTGGGGTAGGAGAGTCGAGGCTGGCCTAATTGAAACTCACCACAAGCCAGCTTGTGCACAAGCTAGGACCGCTTTGCTGAGATCTTGGTCATGTGCCCATGGCAGAAGACGTTGTCACAAAAACGTTATAGCAAGAGGGTATAATATAACAAGACAAGAAGAATATATTTGCTTACGATGATTAAACTACTTTCCTAGTAAAGAAAACACAGTAATATGAGTATGGCAGAAATAGGTTAGTGACAATAATAAAAGGAAAAGAAATAATTTTAATGCTTGATCAACTTAAAGAAAGGAGTGGTTAGCCTGCCGTGCTTGGTTCCTTAGGAGATTTAAGTTCAAGAAGAGAACCACTCTTCAATGTGGGTAATCTCACAGGGAAATCCCGCCATGGAAATTACCCACTTTGAGAGAATGGACCTAAATGACTTATCCTCAGATCTTTTTAATCTTACTAGAGAGTAGGCTGTTGAGAGAGAAAGAAGGGAGTAGCCTATTGGTGCATGCCCCTATCACACTCTTGTTTCCTCACTTCTCTGTTTTTCTCCATTTTCTCTCTTATTCCTACGTTCCCTCTTTTCTTTCCTTATTTTCTGTTACTTTTCCTTCTTGCTATTTTTCTCACTTGTTTTTCCTTACTCTTTCTGATTGCCTTCTCCTCTTCCTCCTTTATTTTTATTTTTATTTTTATTTTTTATTATTATTATTTTTTTGGTATTGTTTTCCCCTCACTGTGCACTGCTAAGGCCTTTTTATACTGCCTGCTGTGATGAGTTTTATTGTTTTATCCCTCAACTACTTTTGGCCTGGTGTGGGTGTCCTTCCTAAACTACTCACTGGTTTGTCGACTGTCTAGCCATCACCACTATCCTATGCTGGCCGTGCCACGTTCCATTCCCAGACAAAATAGTTTTGTTTTGTTTTCTTACTCTCGTGGCTTTCCCATCCGGGTAAGGGTTGGGTATTCTCTCTTACTAACTCCTATGGCATGCACTTAATGATTCTAGCTCATATTTCACTCTTTTGGGTGGTATGTCATCCTAGCAGGACATTTCCCCCAAAAGAGCTTGAGCGAGAACCCCAGAATAAGCTTCCCCCTTTTCCCCACTGCCAGACCATACCCTCTCTTACCTCTGACCCATGGTCTACCGCCCCTGTATTGGCTGGGTACAAGTGGGGTGGTGCCTAAGCCTTATGCGTGCTCCACTTTCATATGAGTCCATGGCCTATCTGTTGTTCATGCGCTTGCCATAGCCTAGGGGTTTGTCTAGTCTTTGCTACACGTTCTGCTGCTCATTCTTAACCTCTTATGTCGTGAATGAATCACTGGGTCTTTATTCTTTGCACCTCATTTCATTCTTTGGGCTGGGTTTTGTTTGGGTATGGGCCCTTCTTTTTTCAGTTCGGCCCCTATCTTTCTTTACTTCTGGTTTGTGGGTTAACTAGTGTTCCTGCCACGTCGTTCCGTTGCTTCTGCCATGTTACCACTTGACTTATGCTTGCTAGGCCTCTTTTAGGCCTGCCATGCACTTTTCTTTTATTCAATTCACATTGTCCAGCGTTTTTGCTAGGTTAATCCTCATACCATCTTGAGCTTTCTTGGTCAATTTTATTCCTTTGGGCATCCTCGACCCTCTTTATTCCTTTGGACATCCTTGGCCCATTCCATTCTTACATTCTCATGGGCTTTTGCTATGTCTTTTGGGCTTCCCTGATCCAATTATCATATCCTTTACTTTCGAGTCTTGTTGACCTTTGTACCAACACCATTTACTAATTCCTTTCTTTGGGCTCCTCTAACTCATTTTTGCTTGCTTTTCATTTCTTATAATTCTCATGGGCTTATTATTTCCTTCTTTGGGCTCCATTGGGCCCGTTTGCTTCCTTTGGGGCATTTCTACTATTTTACAGGTCCGTGGACCATTATTTCTGCCATTCGGGTTTAATGGTTTTCTTCTCACTTTGCTAATTCTTCTTTCTTACTCCCTTCTATATTGTTGGGCTACTTCTTGTTATTGGGCCTTCTTGCCAAAGTAGACATCAACACCATTATTATTGGACTACCACTTCAACCCTAATCAATAGCTTAGGAATGGAATTGACACAATTAATAAATGATGGCCACAACTGACATAAGTAATAATTTAAATGACTTAATTAAACTATGCCCCCAACAGTTCAAAGAACAAAATTAATAAGTTTTGTGAATTAATATATGTGTGAAGTGAAATAGTTTTTTTAGCACCAAAATATAACACAAGTGTGTGGGATCTGGGCATGGCCATATTGACCCCACTCAGGGGCAAACGACTTTATGTTCACCTCAGGTTGTTCACCCCAAGTCACCGATTTGCACAAATAAAATGAATCAATGTTACCACCACTTCAAATCATAACCAAAACCACAACTATACCCAACCATCATCTTTAGGTCACACCAGCGACCAAATTGCAATTACAAAGTGATGATATTCAAAAGTTCAAGAGAGAGAAGAGTGGAGTCTTTTAGAGAGAGAATTGGTCAAGTGTGAAAGAGAGGAGAAAACTAAATTTTAACCTAAAATGAATTTTTTTTTTTTTTAAATAGTATCTTGTGCATTGCATGCAACAACATTTTCCATCCACTTAACTCATGAAAATATAATTGGAGGATTAATATGGTCATTTATAATTTTACACTCCATTTAGGAGTAGAGAGATGAATAGAATGAAAGTAGGGATGGCAATTTTGCCTCGCTCCGCTTGACCCGCCCCTCCCCGCTTCGTCCCGTACAGGTTTTCCCGCCCCGCAAAGGTGATGGGACAGGGATGGGGCAAGATTTTAGACCCGCACCATGGGACGGGGCGAGGATGGGTTTACACTTTTTAGACCCGCCCCGCCTGTCCCGCATTAATAAGGGTTAAATTGTAATTTTTTCATACCCTAAAACCCTACTATTTAAACAAAAATATCATCAACTTATTTTATTCTACCTAACATGGCTCTACCTCTTTTTTCTCTCTAGCAAAGTTGGAAATAAGGTACAAATTTTAACGCTTTCTTTTGTCTTTATTAGAAACAAATTTATATACTATTGAAGTACTGATTTCATTCATGATTCATACGTCTTTCTCAACTTATTTTTCATCATGAACATAATATAAATTTTTTTTTAATGAGGTACGGGTTTGAGGCTCTAAATATTTGTTTGTGTCATTGTTTTTGTAATTTTGTGTGGGCATTTGGCTATTAATATAAGGTACGTCGTCACAGACTGTTACCCAGTTACACACACCTCCATTTTCTCTTAACACTTGGAATTCCTATTGGGATTTCACTTTGCTTAACAACACTGCTTCTTTATGCTTGTCAAAATCCATATCTATTTTATGAGTTGGGTTTTTGTTTTTGAATTTTCATGTTAGAAATATGAGGTGGTGAATGGAGAACAAGATGATGAGGAATATGTTTCCCTATTGGTTTGATTGCCGATATGATGGCATCAATCATGTATTAGCTCTAGCTGATCATTCTCCTCCATACAAAAATTATATACAATTTAATTTTGTTTTCTATATTTTTATTAAAAAATATAAGTTACAGGTTTGAGACTTTGTCCCATTTGCCAAAAATTACTTTGATTTGATAGGATAAATTTATTTATAATTTAAAGTATATTTTTATTATTGAAATATGTCATTTTATTTGAAAAAATGGTAATAGTTGTAGGGAAAATTGATAAGAAATAAAGTTTTACGAGGTAGAGCGGGGCTTTGCGGGTCTTCGTGGGGCCTTAAGGGGCGGGGATGGGGTAAGAAAAATCCATGCGGGGTGGGGGCGAAGATCTCATCCTTCAGCCCCGCCCTGCCCTATTGCCATTCCTAAATGAAAGGACTTATTTTGGAATATTCCTTCAATTTCCTTATTTAGGAGTTTTAATAGAGAGAATTAAATGGATATGATGGAATATTTGTTATTCTCTATTCTCTTAGAACCTCAAATTTTCGTTATATATTCAACCATTTATTTTAAAATAGAAATCTAATAGTAATATTGTTATAAAAAGATCTCATTCATTTCTCTTTATATTACTCTCATACAAAGTAACTTACCTTTAATTCTTTTTCATTCCTTTATTTATTAAAAACCAAACAAGATTACTTAATTATATTTCATTCATTTATTTTCCATTACTTAAATACATTTCATTCCGCTCCTTTCTGATTTACTCTTTTTATTTCATTTCATTCCTTTATGAACTCCCAAATGATGGGTTAAATTAGAAGAACAAATAGCCTAAACAAATTTGACTAAAGTTTAGAAATGTTGTCGGAGGTTTTTTTTTAAAAATTTATTTTGTAATTATGCATTTTCCCCTAGCTTCTATTATCATGAAATACAACCAAGATTGAATGGGTGAAAGTGGAACTCACTAGATCAATATAATTGCTCTAAATTTCATCTACGAGATGAAGTCTAAGCATTAAATCATATGTTGGTGCATCTAATTTTAGATCAAGGATAGTCATATTGTTCATTTGAAATTTGGCTCTTTTGGAGTCTTAAATAAAGATCAATTTTGAAGACTGATGACGAGGATTAGTTCCAAAAAAAAGAGAGGAAAGTTTGTAGGGTATAGGAACCACTTTTCTTCCTTAACTAGAGTAATAATCTGAACATCTTAAACGGAAAAGAACTGGGAAGCTTTTCAGTTAGGTCTGGGGATCTCAACTATTGAACATGGATTTTTATAGCTTCCAACGATGAACTTGAGCCTAGGTCGTGCTACAACGATTTTATTTATTTTTTAATAATTCAATTATTATAAGTTATAACAATTAACAAGTGAGTGGAGAGATTTGAATCTTGATTCTCTTTATAATTTTTTTTTAAAAGAACTATTAAATTATAAGACTTTTGACCACGCAATATGAGACTTTAGTAAATTTCTTGTGGTCTAAAATTTCTTGTGCAATGATAATGGCCTCTCAAATGGTCATATTTTGTATTCAATATTTTTTGTTTTTTTGTAGCTCCGACGACGTATCCCACCGTCAAGAAAAGAGGTCCACGTTTAGCATAATTTTTATTTGAAGACTTGCAAGAACTCACGCACTTAATTAATGCAGTCAAGTCATGCCCAATTGCCCATCATCTCCGTTATAACTTATAAACCTTGCCTGAATAAACAATAGCCAAAAAAAAGAAGCAAAAATAACAAGAAAACTGCAATAAAAAAAGTCAACTCCATTGTTTATATTTGTGTACGAGCGTTAATTTGTCATTCAATTTAGAAGGTCATCTATCTATAGGTCTGTTTGGATTAAACTTATTGTTGCTGAAACTAAAAAACTGAAATTGAAAATATTGTAGCAAAATAATTTTTAAATGTGTGAATAGTATCATGAGACCAATTTTTAATGAAAAAATTGTTGAAAAGTGATATTTGTGGGTCCCATAAACAGTGTATGGGACCCACTGACGTGATAAAGGGACGAAAAAATAAGAAAAGTCGGCTACTATTCATGTATAGTAGCCGTTGTCCTCTGCTGCAGCTGGCAAAAAAAAAAAAAAAAAAAAAATGAAACGAGAAAACGCAACTCACAAAACACAACGCAGGTTTCAGTGCTATCCAAACGGGTACTATATAGCTGTAATAGGATTTTTTAATATCCAATTTTTTTATACGTGGCTATTAACTTGTAGGTTCTATTTAGTGTAATTGGTAAATTTCTGATAGTTAAATAAAAGATCTTAAATTCAATCATCGCCTACACCAAAAACCTATTGATGTCTTAGTCTGATGATAAAGAACTATCATCAAAAGTGAATGCTATAGATTAAAACTTTCTTTCAAAAAAAAAAAAAAAAAACTCTAACAATAAGGCAAATTAAAGACATAAAGATAAATTAAGAAAGTTAAAATTATCCATCAAATTCTTCCACTAACAATTCCACAAACACTCACATAAAGTTCTATTCTTAACGATCCCCCAAACCAATCTAATTGGAAATGGCTTTGGAAAATTCCCATCATCCCAAAAATCACCACCTTCCTCTAGCTTGCTTGGCATAAATGCCTCCCCACAAAAGAGCTCCTATAAAAAAAAAAAAATTTCTTGAATGAAGGCACATGCCCCCTTTGTAAAACCTCCACAGAAACACTTCTCCACATTCTTCGGGATTGACCTATGTTTCATACCATTTGGACAAACATTGCCCCCCCCTCCCCCCCCCCCCCCCCCCCCCCCCCCCTTGCTACTTCAAGCTTAACATTGATGGCTCTGTTCAGGGCAACCCAAGAAAGGCTAGTGCTGGAGGCCTCATTAGGAATTGTATGGGAACTTGGACCAAAGATTTCTCTAGGAGTATTGGAATCACCCACTCCATGGCAGCTAAGCTTTGGGGCCTTCATGATGGCCTTGTCTTAGCAAGAAATCTCAGTATCCGGAAGCTTATTATTGAGATTGATGCAAAAGCTGTGGTTACTATTTTGAAATCCCATGATGATGAAGCCATTTATGTCTCGTCCATGTAGTGCTTTGATTTTTGATTGCAGGTCTCTCCTCCAATCTTTTGAGGAAGCTCACATTCATCATACCTACTGTGAAGGGAATCAATGCACGAATCTTTTAGCAAAGGAAGGACATTTTGGTAGTGATAATTTTAATTTGTATTTGCAGCTTCCTTCCTGTATTTTGTACCAGTTATTAGCTGATACTTGGGGTGTAGCTTACCCTCAACTTTGTATTCCTTAGTTGTTTCTAATTTAAGATTTTGTTCACCAAAAAAAAAAAAAGAAGATGGTTAAGAAAGTAAATGTTAAAGTATATATTTGGTCCTTAACTTTTGTTTCTTTTTTAAAATTGTTCCTATAATTTGAAATATTTAATTTTAATCTCTATACTTTCAAGATTTAAAAAAAAAAAATCCTTATTATAACTAATGGATGAAAATGTTAATGTGACTAACAAAATTCATCTAACCCCAAAAAAAAGAAGTAAGTTTGCTGATATGGGGCTTATGTCTCCATTAATTTGAATAAATAAATAAATAAGCCAATTTTTTTCTATATATGGCCACATTAGATTATTATAAAAAATACTACATAAGTAAAAAAATTAAAATGGTTCTAAAAAAAAACTGGAAAAAAAAGTAAAATGATAAAAAATATATGAAAAAAATTGGTTTAAGTTGCCTGACTTGCTAAGAAAAGGTGACACCACAATAAAATCTTAAATTACTTTTAAAATTTATAGTTTTGGGCATGTTTTATTTAAATATTAAATTTAAAAAGTTTCATTGAAAAATTTAAGTTTAAATAAAAAGTAAAAACATTCTAGTTAACATTCCGTCACAATCCTGTTTAAACCCCGTTAAACATCATGTGCCATGCTAGTTTAAAATAAATTTATTTCCAAACTTTGAGGTTTAAATATAATGAAAGTTGTTTCTCAAAAAAAAGAAAAAAGAAAAGAAAAGAAAGTTTAAGGTTTAAATGAAACATACTCAAAATTCTAAGATTTAAATGAAGCATTTTGAAAGTTTAAGATTTAAACAAAACAGACCCAAAATTCTAAAATTTAATTCAAACTATTATAAACTATGAGTTTTAAATAAAATAATTTAAAACTATAAGGTTTAAATGAAACTTAGCCAAACACGTGAGGTTTAAATGAAAATTGCCTAAATATACCTAATAAAAAATGACAAAACTTAGGTATAGTACCTATGTGTTGTTTCTTAGATTCCCCTCTTAAGATCCTGCCATGTGGCCCCTTAACTAAGAAATATACTTCTATCCTATGAGAAAAAATTTACATAGCAGAATCTCATGAAAGAACCTAAGAAACAGCACCTAAATACTATACCTAAGTCTTGCTCATAAAAAATAGCTAGATTGTTATGATGTGATTTTACAACCTTACGTTTTTCGCTTTCACAAATTCTTTTATGTGAACTATTTTTCTTTTACATTATTTGGGAAAAACATAAAAAATAAAAAAATAAAACATGAAAAGACTAGGGAGGAAAAAATATAAGGAAAATCCCATTTAATCTAATTAAAGGACAAGATAGTGGCATTAAAGCATAAAATATTCTATTTGTAATAAACCATAAAGTATATTCCATGAACATATCCAACACACCATTTAACAAAATATTCTATTTGCATAGTCATTTGGTATGGAATAATGTTTTGGGATTTCTATTAATGTCGAAAATTTTCTAACATTCGCATATTTGGTTGCAAATTACATAAAGGAATCGAATGCTTCTAGTTGTCTAAATTCCCTCTCAATCCTATCTTTATAGGTATGTAAATTTCATTTTTTTTTTTAAATGCAGGTTTTCACGTTCTCACTCTTGGAAAAAGTTAACTTTTGTTTTTTTTTGTAAACTTACTATTTTACCCATTCTTCTGTACCCACTAACCAATAGAAATAAAAACTAACAAAATTGTCTTTTACCTTTTCACTGTACACAGCAAGCTAAGAATTAGTCTTTATGTATTTGTGTGTGTATATATATATATATATCAAATTTGGAATTGAATGAGATGTTAAAAAAAAAAGAAATTTATTTTTATTAACAAGACATGATGTTGTAATTTCCATGAAGAACAAGAATTTAATCATTATTTTTATATTATACATGTCATTCAAAAATGTTAAACTATAGTTATAGTGAATTTGCCATGATTTATAGATTATTTTTTTATCTCATTATTTATTTGGAGGAAGATTAATTAAAAAAAAAACAAAATAATTTGTTTAAAAATCTAAAGATATTTTAGAAAAAATAAATAATTTCTATAAAATTCTTAAGAATAAACCAACCATAAGAATTTTACATTCCTGAAAATCTTATTAGATCCTTAATCAAACTTAACATACATGTAGTTACATTCCTAAGCAAAATTGTCATGCATCACATTATGAATATTGGGGGTGACATGGATTCCCCAAAACGAAATGCCCTATGTTACAAGGAGATATGTTATGGTTTGTTACAACAAGATTATTTTGTCCTTCAATTAGGTTAGATGGGATTTTCCTCTCATTTTCTCCCCAAGTTTTTTTTTTTTTTTTTTTTTTCACTAAAAAAAAAAAAGGTTCATCCGAAAGAAATTATGAAGAAAAAAAAAATGCTTAGAAATGATAGGTGGCAAAACTTTAATAGAATTGTGATAGAAGGTTTAAATGAATGTGTAGGGTCACAGTTTTTTGGCTGGGCCTAGCGACGGACGGGGATCTAGGCCCAGGGAACCTAGTACAATGAATTTGTAAAGAGCAGGTCCCAAAGCTGGGCTCTGATGGGGTAACAGCTTGTGTGGAAATTGGGGATGATCAAGTAGGAGCTAAGAACAGAACCAAACGGCCCAACGCCCCGGGGGAAAGGACTCCTCATTCGAGAATATGAATTCTGCCTAGTCTCACCCCCTCCCCCCTTGTGGGAGATCTCTGATATTATATATCCCTTCCTTTGGTCCATCCTCTTCTTACACTTGTTAGTCATCTATGCCCATACTTGAGTGCATGTCCCATCGGTCACTTCTTTTGACGTTCTGTGAGCTGTTGTGGCTCCGATAGCACTGTCCAGAGGTCACGTCCACATAAATGGGGTTAGAGCATTAGCTGTGGGTATTTAATACGGAGGTGACAACTTTTCCTGGAATTGCTTTTCTACCATGCTCTTATGGTTGGCCCACTAGGCTCGGAACTTCCTTTGGGATGCTCGAGGGGACTGCCTCTGGCGGCGTGACACTTTCCCCTTTCGTGATTTTGGTCTACCGAGGATAGGGTCGTCCTCGACAGAATATCCTGGCAGTCTGGATTCCCTTTGTTCGTCCTTGGACATTTCTTCCTCTTCAGTGTGGGCCTTGGGCTTGATATGAAATGGGCCGGGGTCTCCAGATCCTTTGGCCCCACAGAATGTTTTAAACTTTAAAGCTTAAACAAAATCTTTTATATTTATATCTATATAAAAAAGGAGAACTGAGCTGATTTTTTGTTTGACAAAATGACATTCAAAATGGTAAAACGGCAGAAGTGGGTGCTGACTTGGGTAGAGGAGTTTGAGTAATGTTGTTTGAGTATTTTTGATATACGTGTGGATGAAAATGTATGTAAAAATGTGTGTAATGTTGTTTAAAATATGAAAATATGTGTTAGAGTTGAGCTACCAAAAAAGCCGTAAATATTTTGCGCACTAAGTGTGTGTTTGGGACTAGTTTATAAGCTATGTACAAATTTTTTTAGGAAAAAAAAAAAAAAAACCTTACTTTTTCTAATTTAAAGTACAAATATATTTTAGTACATTTTCAACAAAAAGTTAAATAAGTTTTTAAACAAAGTCGTATTCTTAAAAAAATTTAATTTGATGAACCAAAGAGCGTGAGACGGTTTGATCTTTTGATTCCTCTTTTTATCTTTTTGTTTGCTTTAGTTGTCTTTTTGTTTTTGTTTTTTTGTTTTGATAGGAAATTGTAAACTTCATTAATTTTTTTTTTTTAAATCATATCATGGATAAGAGTTTGCACAAAAAAACAATAATTCTTTTCCATCTAAACAGAAAAATATATTAATACCAAAAACATATTTTGCTAAAAGATAGGCAGGCATGCTACCTTGTTTATGGACATTGGAAAACTAAGCAATTGCCTTGTCAGAAACCCTGAATACATATTTTCTTTCAAATGCTTCAGGCATTGTTACTTTTTTTTTTTGTCTCTGCCCGACATGCTTGGTTTTTGTACTTTTATTGTTGTTTAATAGTTTTTTTTTTTTTTTTTTGGCTGCCTCTTAGCACACTACCTATTGTCTTGTTTTTACATTTTTGTCCATATATCTATTTTCAATGACGTTTATTACTTATCAAAAAATGATTTTGCTTTTAGCAGTTGCTTAATAAAATAGTTCTATTGAAATAATGTCTAATATTTATTTTCATTTTCTCAATGTCTCCAAATAACTCTGGTATCTTCTATTAATTAAAGTCAGCTATGATAGAATTGAAATATTTTTTTATAATTTTATTCACGTTTAAGGCCTCTAAATTAGTATTTAAAATTTTTAAGGTTTATACGAAGCGTGTAATTAAAAAAAAAATCAAAAAGTCAAAAAAGTAAATACTCTCTTCTAAAAAAATAAATAAATAAGTAAATTACTCTAAATATTACTAATAGTTTCTTTAGATGGATAATTTGGTCATTATGACCCGACCCAAACCCCGTCCACCCGTTCCTTTGCTATCCAATCACTGCCACAAAATCTTACTCACTGTTAACTGTTAAACATTGCCCCCAATTTCCCTTCGCCATTTCCAACTGTCTCAACTGTTAAACCCTTTTCCCTGTAATCACAGGTATTTATAATTTGGGTTCCTTTACTTTCTTCTTCTTTCTCAGCTACCAAGCAGAATTTCGTTTTATTTTGTATATTTCAAGTTTTCTTTCTTTGTGTGTGTGTTAAAGAGGATTTGGAAAGCACTGCAGAAACCAGAAAGGTAGATAAATGATAAATCAAACCTCTTATGCATTTAGCGTGTGTGTGTGTGTGTGTTTTTTTTTTTTTTTAAATTTTTATGATTATTGTTTTCTGCTTTTTATTGTCACTTTGTTTAAGTGTGTTTTAGCAGTTCTAGTTGAAATTAATAGGGTTGCAATGTCTGATACTTTGATTATGTTTTTTGTGTTATTCAATTTGACACAAGTTGTCTAGACATTATGGGATGGCTTTCCTATTCTAGATGATAACTTTGTACTTGCAATAGGTAACTACACTATTAGTCCCTTAAGTTCGCTTTTAATCTCTTATATTATTATGTGGCCAAATTAAAAACCGACATGTCATTACCTCATAGGGACTAAAAGTGATAACGTTATGTTTGTTAGGGACTAAAAATAATGACTTTAAACTCCAGGGACTAAAATTGCTCACGAGCTAAATTATAGGGATCAATAATGTATTTTGGCTTTAATGTTTCTTGGTATGTATCAACTACCATTTTTGGTGTTCATTGGGTTAACTTGGTACCACCTCAAAACCCTACACTTGGTCTTCCCCAGAATTGCTGTGATGTAGCAAACATCATATGAGAAAGAAAGCTAACAATAATAATAACATGTAGAAAAGCAAACTCAATTTAAGTAATGAACTAAAAGTAATGGTGAATATAGTGCTGCCCTTTTGAAATCATGAAGTGATGTTCATTTTTGTAGTGTGAATTTGGAAAATCAATGGTGAGAAGAGGAAATTGAGGTTTCAGATAAATCCAATGATTGGTTCTTTATCACTCTTTTACATATGGAATATAAGTTATTGTTACAATGGCTCGGACCAACCTGTGTTAGTGTTGGTTCTTATATCCTTTTATTGCCATTTTCGTTTAATAATTGCAGATTTAATTGGTTCTTGTTTGTTTTTTGTGTATGTGCATTCTCATGTGATGTTATAGGAAGTGTAACTTATTTGGATATTAGGACTGCTATTTGCAACCCAGCATATTCCAGGCCTTACTACTTTCCCTTCCGGTGAAGTTTAATGCTGGTAGTGCCATAAATTCGATAATGTTTGGGTTTGTTCTTAAATTTATATCATCTAGTGACCTTTTATACATGCCAAATTCTCCTTAATTTAGAAATGGCTGATGAAATAATTGTCACATTGAGTTTATAAATCTATTGGAAGGTGCTGGAAATGAGTTGCTATTTTGTTGATGAATTTGGAGATTAAAATATATGAACATGCTCGGGAAAAAATATATAAAAGAAACAGCTTGAAGATTATTCTAGTTAGTATTTGTCTGATTATTTAAATTTTTAATAGGCAACGGCTGAAGTGGGTAAGTGTCAAGCTGAGGTGGAGAATTGAATGGGTTTTATTTCTTTAGACTGATTTTATTGGGTATCCTTGGTTTCCAGCAGTGAAATAGTAAACCCTAAAAGACAAATGTCAAAGTGGATAAGTTCTACAGGTTTTTCTTACTTCTAAACATAGACCCTTCCATCTTTTTCCATTCATTGCTACAAAGGTATTAGTCTATCGCCGAACCTAACTTTGCTTTCGATTGCCAATACTGAATTCTGACCTATATTCTAGTGGGAGTAAAGAAAATGATGTTCCTTCAAATTTCTAGCATGGCAAAATCTTTCTTGCCTTTCTCTATGGAAAATGTTGATCCTAATTTACACCCTTTTATGTCATTTTCTTTTCAAAATCCTACATCTAAGCCTACCTGTAGTGTTAGTTCCCATTCATGCTTGATCTTGTCCTCCCCTGTACAGAGCAGCCGTGATTTAAAATCTCTTCATTGCTCAGCTGTTTCAAGGAAGTCTAATTCAACATCTGACCCCGAACCTAGCTCCAACTCTAAAGCTAAACCTAAGAAAAGAAATTGCCGCCCGAAAACTGAAGTTCCCCAAAAGGATGATGAAAATCAGGTCTTTCCAGAAACCATTCCAAGGAAGCCAAGGCGTGGCCGTAGGAGTGAAGCAGTTGCAGTCGAAGATTTTATTCGCGGCTCACTTGAAAAGACATTTGCATCAATTCGACAGCAGAATTCAGAAATTTTGAAGAATAAAGAAAATATAATGAAGGATAGAGCTGATGAAGAGATTGATACTGACAGCTATGAAGATGAGAATGAGGATGATGGTGGTGGAAGAGGAAAGAAGATGGTGGTTGAGGAAGAAAGTCCAGATTGGCCACTTGATGCTGATGTGGGATGGGGAATTAGAGCATCAGAGTATTTTGAGAAGCACCCAATCAAGAATGTTGTGGGGGAAGATGGTGTTGAAATCGACTGGGAAGGAGAGATTGATGATAACTGGGTAAAGGAGATCAATTGTCTCGAGTGGGAGAGCTTTGCTTTTCATCCAAGCCCACTGATTGTTTTTGTTTTTGAAAGATACAACAGGTAAGTCTATTGAAAATGTTTCTTTTGCTTGAACTAGTAGTGCTATCTATCTTAATCTAGGAAGGAAAAGGATTGTCCTGTATAGAACTTTCATACTGCATTCCTGTATTGTGATATGTGGTTGTTTGCATGTGTTTTATTGCATCATTCATTATAGTGAAATGAGAGAGGGATTTGGATAAGGTTTTTTGGTTTAGTGCAATATGCATATGCCAGTACATCCATCTATGTGGCAAATTTCTGTGGGTTTTTATTTTTATTTTTTTATAAATTTTTTTATTTTTTATTTTTTTAAATTTTTATTTCTTCTTGATAAGTAATTTTCTGTGCTTTTATCAGAAGAAAGCGGGTAAAAATGTGGTTTTTATTTGATATTTCAAGCAAAATGTTGATCGAGAAAGTTACACATATATAGTGCCAATTTGCTACAGCTTATTTTTTTAGCTTTTTTGAACATGGGTTGTTTGAAAAAACTGTACATAACAAAAGGTGAGATTTTGAAAGAGGTGAACTTTGAAAAAGTGCAGTTTTAAACTGCCCAACTGGACAGGCACTTAGATAATGTAGATAAAAAGTGAGGAGGTCTAGATGTTTATTTAGTTGGTAGAAAAGTACTATCTGCATATACACATATTGAGCACCTTAGATTTAGGTAAAATAAATACGATTCCCCCCCCCCCCCCCCCCCCTCTTCTGTTTCTTCCTGTTTCAGTGTCTGGCATTTCAATTTAATCATTATCGTTGTTCACATTTTATCATTCTGTTCAAAGGGCAACTGATAACTGGAAGGCTTTGAAAGAGCTAGAAAAGGCGCTGAAGGTTTATTGGAGCGCTAAAGATAAATTGCCTCCTCGGGTATTAAACTTTTTGTTTGTCCTTTTGAATTTTTTCGAAGTTACACTCTGTTTCATTTTATGCGATCTGTGGATAAGCATTGTGATATACACTTATTGACCCTCCTTTGGTTGCTGAGAAATGAACTTAGAATACAAATAAAGAGCATTGGATTTTCTACCGTTGCCCTTAAAAACTAATATCAAGTGAATCAATCCACAGTGTTTCTATGGGCCCTGAGTACTGAAATTTTAAAATTCAAAAATTTTAGTTTGTATTCTTTCCTACATTTTCCGGCAACCAGTTTGAGTTTCCTTAAAATGTTTTTCCATGTGTATTCAATGATGGTAATGCTCTTGATTTCCTGATAACAGTCAGTTAAGATAGACATCAATATCGAGAAAGATTTGGCATATGCACTTAAAATTAGAGAATGCCCAGCAATTTTATTCTTAAGGGGAAACAGGATCTTGTACAGGGAAAAAGGTGAGATTTAGTTCTGCTCTTTATAATTTTGAGAAGCATGGTTTTGTTCAGATGATACCAAAAACAATGGTGCAGTTGAAGTTGTGTTCTGGCCATAATACAATATTATATGTGTCTTTGCAGAGATTCGGACAGCAGATGAGTTGGTCCACATGATTGCACATTTCTACTATAATGCAAAGAGGCCTTCATGGATTGATGTTACAGCTTTGTCTTGACCGTACTCATATTATCATAGGTACTTTATTCAAACCTAGTTCAAATATATTTGTCTCTTGCATTTTCATCATTGTTTTTAACCTCTGCCTTTACGACTTTTTGGTTCCTCTTAATATTACATTTTTTTTATTGGTCAGTCATCAATGCTGGCATAAATCCTTGAAATGCAGGTGATATGGAACATAATCAAGAGCAAGTTTAATTGGCAGGTTAAATCTGTTTGTCTGGGAAATAGCTCCTATGAATTACGCCAATCCCTGATTTTGAATCGTTATTGAGTGAAAGTTCCAGGGCAATCTGAATAAGCCAAGACAAATTAAATTAACCTGTCTCCTTTGTTCATGTGCCCCGTCTGTTTGATTAGAATGATATGAAACACAGAGGGTCGATAGCAATGGAAACAATCATAGACAATTAAATTAGTCCCATGATATCAAAAGTTAATGTATTTTCAGTTTTATGCTGTCTTCTAACTCATCAAACTTTGTTCTTGCAATAGATATTTTAGCACTGTACTGACGATTTCTTTCTGGTGATCTGGCTTTAAATCTGGAGCATTGGTCCAACCAACAAAGGATTATAAAAAAATGCTACTACTAGGGTATTATATTAGATGAGAAAGGGTTCATGGAAAAGAAGAATTGTGTTGCACATTTATTGCATGCAACTGATTTGTCACAATAGGCAGACCATGTACTTGATTGCATGTAGATCTCATTTGCTATGAGATATTAGTTACATTCAATGGATGTGTAAAAATAATTTCTGCAAGAGACTTGCAGAAATCATTTTGTTGAAGGTTGGAGGTAGTGGGGTTTGTAATATGTACCACATTGTACTGTTTTGTTGATGGTAAAGCAGGCTAATAACGTTGAGTAGGCTAGAGCCCGAAATGTTTATCAAGAAGGTTCCTATTATTGTGTTTAGGGAGCCAAGATTATTTTTGTTAAACCCAAATTTTCAGGGTGTTTAATATTTTGTTTTAGGGTAAACAAAACAGATTAGTTCAAAAATAATTGTGTGTGTGTGAGAGTTGCCCTTGACTAGGGTTAAGGTGGCCATACCCAAAACCCACTCTTGTTTTTTATTTTGGTGCTAAACAAATTGTTTCACTTCACGTAATAATTCAAAAAACCTATTAATTTGGTCTTTGAACATTTGGGGCAAATTTTTATTAAGTCATTTAAGTATTAATTGTGTTAATTGTGTCCATTTTCTAATTATATCAGTTCCATTCCTAAACTATTGATTAGGCTAAAGTGAGCGGTATCACATGTATATAGTTTGAACCCCGTCTCTCATTCTCCCACTCTAACTATTTATTGTGTCAAATTTGCCTCACAATTTCTAAAATCAAGTTAATTTTAATTAAGATAGTCATTTTTAAAGTTTTAATGGAGAGTAGACTAAAAACTGAAATATGACTTGATCTTGAAATTTGAATGACAAAATTGACCAATAAATAGTTAGAATTAGAGGAACCAAATTGAACTTTGCTCAATAACTCGACCAAATTAATAATTTAATATTGAGAAATGGGAATTATTCTATCATGCTTTACTTGCCAAATTATGGATAATCCATATATACACTGATGCACATTACCTTAATTGAACAATTAATGGACTCAAGAATATTATCTCAAATGATAAGCAAATCTATCATAAACCTTCATATTTGCTTGATTGAAAAATAAATCAAAAATATTATTGACACATCCAATTTATACCAAATATCACTACTTGTTGAAGTGATCAATTGTAAGTTATTAAAAAAAATGTGGTGAATAAAAAGTATTCATTACTTACAGTCAACTACTAAAATATATTGTAAAATTGGATGTTTTACTAGATTTATTCAAAATAAATATAGTTACGTTAAAAGTTTCTAAATCAAAGTTATGAAAAAAGAAAAAAAGTTTAGTTTCGTGGCCAATTAAGCAATCCGGGTGAGGCTTTTGATCAACAAGTTGATGTGAAGATTTTAGTCTTTTTTGTGGTATTGTCCAAATCATAGACATAGAAAGGTGTTGCAAATCGCAATTCCACCTAAACCACATCATCTATTATTAGTGTCGAAGAAGCAATCCAATCGTGGTGGAATCTAAAACCAATAACTTGTATGACATTCCAAAATCTTAAAGTGGAAAAAAAAAAAAAAGTGATGGCCAACTTGCTTGTTAAGAAAGCAAGGTAATTTTGTCATTTCGTTCCTCCTTAGTATTCATGTAATAATTTACACATTCTAGAGTAAACATTTAATACCACTCCTATAAATATAGACACGCCAACCTTTCTCGAGTCTATCTAGTACTCCAATTCATTCTCTCTCTCTCTCTCTCTCTCTCTCTCTCTCTCTCTCTCTCTCTCTCTCTCTCTCTCTCCTAGAACAATTAGTTTTCGGCTATTCAATTATTTTACCAACTATTTTTTTAATATTTTATTTTGGGCAAAAAATAAAATCAAATTGGATCAATTTTTTTATCCAATAAAGTAAAATTACCATTTCCTCAAAATTTTTTTTTTCCTAACAAAGATTACTCTTATTCCATTTTCTAAATTTTTTTTTAAGGAGTGGGTGATAGTGCTGAAATAGAGTCATGAATACCAAATCGATGCGCCTTCCACCTCGTCGACTACTGACACACAATGCTACAACCAAGGCTAAAGCCAAAGCCGCACCCACAGCCATAGCTGCAGCCACAACAAACAACAACAAGCGCAAAGAGAGGGAAAAAGAGGGTATCAATGCTACAATTACCAAAATACCGAAGCCAGCTAAGGCTACAACAACAGCTCGAGTGGGTGGGATAGGCTTTGCCGAGCTGGTATTTTCGTCCAATAAAATATTAGCGGGTTACTTAGCCCACGAGTTTCTCACTAGAGGAACCCTTTTTGGTCAAGAGTGGGATCCAACTTCTTCTACAGCTCATCAAAACGAGGCCGTTTCGGTGTCATCAAAGAAAGCTGAAAAAGAGAAGAAGAAGCCAAGTGGTGAAGCTAAAGGACAGGTGGAAGAAGATCAGCAGCAAAGGTACGTGGAATTAGCAAATTTGCTCAAAACTGGTGGAGCCCACTTTCCTGGCATTGTAAACCCAACCCAGCTCACCCACTTATTACACAAGAAGATGGGATTTCCTATTGGGTTTTCTTCCTTTTGTTATAATTTATAAAAATATTTTAAAACTTGTTGTAAATTTTGTAATGCGTGGTGGGCAATTGAAACCATTGAATTTGCCTACCCATTTCAAACGCAAAGGCACAAAACCCCCCTCCCTAACTTTTATTTAAAATTGTACCCTTTTTTCTCTGCCCAAATGGGTCTCTCTTAAAATTAAAAAAAGTTACTAGTTGCATGTCTTTTTATGCATTCATTCATGTGGTAAACCCTTAATTTTTTGAGGATATATAGTCAACTCAAAAAAACTTTAGATCAAGACTTTGTTGTTATGACTTATAAGCATGCTTGCATTTATGTAGTGGATCCTAATTAATTTGTCTAATTTGTTGAGGATCTATAATTGGCCCTAAAAAATATTTGGGACCAGACTTATTGTGATGGGATGCATGTATTTGATCTGTATTTGAATCCAGTATGTGAATTTGAATATGAGATTCCAAGCATGAAAGGAAATGGATGGATTCTAGGAACAATTTATTTTAGATCTAGATGAGAATTTGTAGGAGTTAATAATAATGTTACCTAATAAGTTTGTGCAATTATAATATCGCCTACTTAAACTTCGGTCAAACGACGTCTCTTGTTCTATTAACACGGATTATTTTAGAAATTTTTTTATGAAACTATACCGTCTTCAGTATTCAATACACACAAGTTGTTACCAGATTCTTTTTTTAAAAAATTGTTACCAGATTATCGAATTATTAAGAAAAAATATTTTTACCAGATTACATTTATTACAGTGGATTTTGTTTTTATTTTTGGTTATAATATGTAACTAAACAAGGAAATTTATTTACTTTTTCCAGCTCTTTATTTATTTCCTCATTTTATTAAACAGCAATGCTACAGACTCGGCCCTATTTCACATCCTATTGAGTTGTCAATTTTTGTAGGAGCAACATTACTTTCACATGAGGCTATTTGTGACACTCAACTTATTATGCAACAATTACAATTTTTGACATATTAGTTGTGTATGAAATTAGGTGTGTCTATAAACTTACTGATCATCAATATATATATATATTTAAAGTTTTAATCTTTATAGGCTTCTCTCTCTCTCCCTTCACCCCACATTTCCTCTACTTTCACCGCACTTCACTACAACCCACTCCATCCATTGCTACTAAAAACACAAGATTCTTAACCCAAAGATGCAAAACACATTTCCAAATTAACTACTCCTAACAAAACCCACTCCATCACCTACGCTAATCTCAACTACTATGTGTGATGACTGACAATCACCCATCTAAAAAACTTATAACTAAATCCTTGACTAAAATTTGTGATGGTTGATGATCACCCGTAGTAATAGGAGGGACAAACACTAAGTAGAGAAGAAGGAAGAAGTAGAGAGGGGGATCAAATGAAAAATGAATAAAGGGGAGGCGATGAAGATGATCTTCGATGACCGCGTCGACAATGACCCTAGCAATTACAGAAGGACACAGACTATGAGTGGCATGATCATGTTGGAAAGAGAGAAAGAGAGCATTTCGGGAACCAATGGTAGAACGAATAAAATAATAAGTTGTCTAAGCTATAGTGCTAATTAATTTTTACTAAGTATTATAATTAACATGTATTTTGGTTAGTGTCTTGCTTCTTCAATGTGTTTTTTTTTAGGGGTGGGGGTGGGTTAATGAAAATTTTAACAAGACTAGTCATTTGGCTAAGCCAATATTAATTCCCTTAGGAGTGAGAGGAGTGTTCAAAAAACACTAATGTTGAAACCATCTGATCCAATTCAAGATGATTTGGTTGGTTTCAATATGTCATTTAATCGAAATCGATTTCAAAAATGAAATTTGATTGAATTTGGTTAGAATATTTTAAGAATTTAACATGAAGGAAACCAATTTGACCAACCCTTAACCTTATTTGTACACATGGAAAGACTTTATCGGCTACATAGATTTCCCTCTCTCTATTTTTTTTTTTTTTTTTCTTGGCATGAATAAGGAGATATATTAACAGGAAAGATTACACAATGTTAGGATACATACCATGAAAGCTTAGAGACAATACACACAAACAATAATACAACAAAAAAAACTAGATAAGCTAAAGTCACTAGGATCAAGGCAAAGCAAAATAAAGAGCCTTGGGGAAGCCCATAGAATCTCAGTGTTAATGTCAGAGAATCTCAGTCCGCCAAACATTGTGTTGTGTTAATTTCAGAGAGAGAGAGAGTGAGAAAGTAGATTGGCACATCTTTTGAGGAAAATACTATAGTTGTAAAAATTTTCAGCCAATTCTTTGCCTCCACCAAACACACTGAGAGAGAGGGAGAGGACAAACAAGTTTGGTATGGCGTAGGAAATTTCCAACCCTTCTTTTAACGTTTGAGGAGTAGATTGTAGATTACGCACATATAGAAAATTTCTCAGAAACCTTAATTACTTTGGCATTGTGTTTTAGTGCTTGGAAATTTGAAACATAAAAGAGGACAAACAACTTCTTATCATATTCCAAGCATATCAACTACAATCACACGATTTGCTTTATTTAGCGTAAGGCCTAGACCACCAACTTGAGATGTCAAGAGAAATATGGAGGCTCCAACACTGGAAATTAAGAATAGTTTACGGAAAATTTTGTTTGAAGTTTAAAATTTTCACTACGATTTTGGAGGAGGGGGGGTGTTCATAGTTTTCTAGTTGCTTTTTTGGACCATGTCTCTGTGTAAGCTCACCATTTCAAGCTTTCCTTTCTTTTAATTAAATCATCGTACTTATCCAAAAATTAAAAAAAGACCTCCAGAATCATGTCTACCATAACCAAGTTTCAAAAAGCACAAACCAAAATCTAACCATACTAAAATATCATTACCTTTTCAACTTCTGAACCAATACGCTTTTTTGTATCAGAAGCCTGCTTTTCATTTCCGCGAAGAATGGCACGCTTAAATTTTTCCTTAAACCCTCCAATTTTTAGTGCACAAGAAGCACATACATAACTCAAGACAACCACAGAAAGAAGAATATTATTACCATTTATTGTCACAAAGCAGGTCAGGACAATAGAAATTGACAAAGGCCCACAACTACTAATTCAAGGAAAAAAAATTCAAAAACAAGCACAGAAAAAACTAAACGAGGATCACATACTAAAATTCAAATCCGATCTACGAATAATAATGAAGTAGTTATAAAATACAACAAAAATTATGTTAAGTCACGTAAATTAAATTATTATGCGCAATGGTAATGTAAGAACAGTTTCACATGATTTCCAGTTTTGAATATAATGAAGAATTATAGGATTGGCAATGGAACTGGGCCAAGACAGGTCCGTTCCCCAACCCTGCACAGTGAGAAAAATACTCCTGAACCAATATGCAACTTGAAAAGGAGCAATGTTAGGGCAGGGAGGAACTTTTTTCTAAGTGGTATATTATTGTCCATCAATCTGCCATTTATCTTATATCCCAACTAGAAATGCTAAAGAATTAAGTCACTCCTAATATTAACTGTTCTTGCAATTGATAACATATTAATAGTACAGGGAATCTCAATTATATAGGCACTGATGTACGATCAAATACCCTTGTTTTGGCAAAATAATGACTCCCCACTTGGCTTAACTCAAGGAATGTAACATTGAGCGTAAAGAGTTTCTTATATTTACAATTGTTTACTTCCATTGAGACTTTACTCCTCTTCAGGCATCCAATTATTTACTTATTTCTACCTAGCTTCCACAATTCCCTATTCCCGTTTATTGCATTCTATGACATGAGGTATTCACAAAAGAATTTCACTTTCTGTCAAAAAGATAAAATACTGTATATTTCCATTAAGGGTCCGGTTAATGTGTGTCCTTAGGGCACACATTAAGCTTTCTATTTTTAGAAACATTTTCTCGAGAATTGAAAAAGCTGTCATTACTTTTTCAATTCTCGAAATTTTTTTTTTCCAAAAATGGAAATTAATGTGTGCTCTAAGAGCACACATTAGTAAAATCCTTCCATTAAAATAGACAAACATAAAAGCACATACATACATATGTACTACATTTGAGTATAGAGACAGTGTGCTGGGAGTGAGGGGACGAAACACGGTATGTATTACAGTAAAGCGATCATGCATTCTAAAAATGTTGCAATCCATTCAAAAATCAAACCACGGAGAATGTATCTAAAAAAATACTTCATCAAGTATCATATACACTCCAATGCTGACCTCCCTACTTTTTCTTGAAATTTTTTAAACCCAAAAGAATCACTCAAAATTAGTTGTTGACAGCTTGCAAGAAGCATCTCATATACCAACAAGAAATGATAAAGGGTTAAGTCACTCTTTTAATATTAACTTTTCTTGCAATTGATAACAAATTAATAGTACAAGGAACCTCAATTATATAGGCACTGACGTATGATCAAATACCCTTGTTTTGGCAAAATAATGACTCCTCGATTTGCTTAACTCAAGGCATGGAAAACAGAACATAAAGAGTTTCTTATATTTACAATTGTTTACTTCCATTGAGACTTTAGTCCTCTTCAGGCATCCAATTTATTATTTATTTCAACCTAGCTTCCACAAATCTCTCCCTATACCCATTTATTGCATTCTATGACATGAGGTATCGACTAAAGAATTTCACTCTCTGTCAAAAAGATAAAATACTCAAATATGTATATTTCCATCAAAGTAGACAAACCTAAAAGCACATACATACATACATATGTACTACATGCGAATATAGAGACATTACGCTGGGGGTGGGGGGACAAAACATAGTATGCATTACAGTAAAGCGATCATGGAATCTTAAATTTTTGCAATCCATTCAAAAATAAAACCACGGGCAAAGGATCTAACAAAATAGCTCATCAAGTATCATATAATCCCATGTGACACTATCTTCACTTCCCTCTTCATTGAAATCATAGCCTTCCTATAAAGATTTTAAGTTGTTCAGTACAATATCATAAGTTGTGAGAAGAACACCTTTGTGCTGCAAGTAACAATCACAGAATCTTATCATCCAACAAAATATTATCAAACCAGGAGAAGAACACCAGAACCCCATGGTACCATAAGAAAATAAGAGAATTAGTTAAACTATATCTCAAAAAAAGGCACATCCAATATACTCGACACGGAGGTTGGCTCTAATACTAAATGATACAAATCCATTGGTAAAACTCACCATTAAAAATCGTGGTTTACAAGGGTAGAGTTCCCAAAAGCTAATAAACACATGTACAAACTTACGCTCAATACATGTAGGATACTAGGATCATAACAGATTATAATTTTACATAGTATATTATGGTCTAGTGTTTTCAAATTTATGACAAACCCAAAGCTATAACTTAAAGCCAATCTAGTGAGACAATGCGTTATCAATGATTTATCATGCTCTTTTAGCTCTAATCAAGGCGAGGATGTTCTGCATGCACTATGGTCTTGCCCAAGCCTATCACAAATCTGGGATGCATATTCTCAATGGCAATTCAGACAAGTTTCAACACAATCGGATTTTGCTCAACTGCTGTCCACGGTGCTTGAATCAGGATGCAACTCTGAAACTGTTTACGATGATAACGTGGACAGTCTAGTTCGGGCGTAACAAGGCCAGCTTCTTACTGCCAGGCTTCCCACATGACCAGGTGCTTCAGCGAGCCATAGATGCTCTTCAGGAGTTTTGAACAGCCCAACCACTAGTCCAGCCACAAGCAACTAGGTCGAGAGTCAGGTGGACAGCTCCACAGTGGACAGTATTTACAAAATAAATTTTGACGGGGCTTTGTTTACCACGTTGGACAGAGCTGGGATAGGAGTAATCATTCGAGACTGCAAAGGTTTGGTCATGGCCTCATTGTCTCAATCCATTCCTCTTCCTTTAACTATGTTGGAAATTGAAACTATGGCAGCGAAAATAGCCTTGGAATTTGCTTTAGAACTGGGGCTAGATTCTGCTATTCTTGAGGGAGTTTTGAAATTCTTATGAACTCATTGATGGAGGATTCTCTATTCTTAGCTGAGTTTGGTCTTCTGATCCACGATGTAAAAGCTATTGCTGAATCTTTTCAATGTATTAGTTTTTCTCATGTTTGTAGGGAAGGTAATATTGTAACTCACAACCTAACTAGGCAAGCAATCATGTCACTGGTTTTTTAGTGTGGATGGAAGATGTCCCATTGCATACCTTAGTTGCTTTTCAGGCCGATTTGCCTATTGATTAATAAAATTTGATGTCTTCTTTCTCAAAAAAAAAGAAAAAAAAAAAAAAAGAAAAAAAAAAGAAAAAGGTGTTAAGTGACCTACAAAACTCTTTTTTGATAGAGCCCATAGAATTTAAACAAAAAACTTACCAGATGAGTTGCAAGACTCTTAATTGTTCGTAATATATAAATCATTACGATTTGAACATTTTGTGAGTCTTTATTAACCAAAATAACAAAATGTTACATAAATTGCAATTTATATTTATTTATCTACTCATTGATGGAGAATTTGCTATCCTTAGCTTCATTTGGTCTTCTAATCCAAAATGTAAAAGCTATTGATGAATCTTTTCAATGTATTAGTTTTTCTCATGTTCGTAAGGAATGTAATAATATTGTAACTTACAACCTAGCTAGGCAAGCACGTCATGTCACTGGTTATTATTTAGTGTGGATGAAATATGTCTCATCGTACACTTTAGTTGCTTATTAGGCTGATTTGCCTATTGATTAATAAAATTTGAAGTCTTATTTCTCAAAAAAAAAAAAAAAAAAAGAGGTGTTAAGTGACCTACAAAACTCCTTTTTGATAGAGCTGGTAGAATTTAAACAAAAAACTTACAAGATGAGTTACAAGACTCTTAATTGTTCGTAATAATTTTTTAAATCATTACGATTTGAACATTTTATGAGTCTTTATTAACCAAAATAACAAAAATTTACATAAATTGCAATTGATTTTTTTTTTTTTTTTTATCTACTCTAAACCATTCCATTATAGCTTGAGTTTTGACCTTGAAGTTTTTGAAAAATGAATTATTCATGTGATAAGAACCCTAATGGATAAACACAATGTAATAAATATGCAATATTTTGGTGAGCTTTCTTACATTAAAATATCACAAAATATTCAAATTAATATATTTTAAAATTTTCAAAATGGTTTTAAATATATCATAATTGTGTGTCATATATTAATTTTACCCCCCAACCTCAAGTCAAATCCTAACTCTTCCACTAGTCCAATACCTAATTGACTAAAACTGGACATATTTGGTAGTTGTAGAATATACAACTTAGAATTTTCATATGCTAAAATATAGTTGTCTTTAAGGTTTATCCTTGCGTGTGACCGATGGATGCCACATGTTCAACCGTCCTAAACCTAATTCGAATTCTCTACTCCTACCGTCCTAAACCTAGCAAATAAGATGTTACTATAGTTACACCTAAATAGAAGACGCCAACTTAGGTCACCCCTACCCTTTTTTTGTTGTTCATTAAAAAATAATAATAATAATAATGGCCATAAACAAAAGGACATAAAGTAGTAGGGCACAAAAGTTTTGTTACGAAAACCAATCGATTTCTTGTAAAGTTCAAAGACAAAATCAATATATTAGCCATACTTCCAAATGCCTTAATAATTCAATTTGATAATGGGGATCAAGAAACGTTAAACATGGAGCAACAAAATGTAATAACTCAAAAGTCATGCTCAGTGACAAATTTGCTCTCAAACTTTCTGATCGAAGGTTGCCATAGACATTATACTGCTATATATTAAAGGCAAAATTACTCTCTACTTTCTCCTCTCTCACGCACCGTATGGTTGTATGTCCTATGAATTAGAAAAGCTACAGATTTAATGCACACAAACAACACTGTAAACAAATATGTACATGAAGGAGAAAACAAAAATGCCATGTAAGTTAGTTATAACACTTATCCTCAAACACATGTTGGAAGTCATGGTTCTAAATCTGTGCAAATTCCAATGCAAATTCCAATGCTATACCCTCGAACAACTATCCCTTTTATCTTCACTTACAAGGGCTCTTTCTTTGATTGAAATCGAGAAGGTCCATCCCCATTAATAGCCCCTTCAGTGAAGCCCAAGTTAATCCGTGAAGATTGAACATTTCGGGACACAATCTCTGGTGCTTCATCAACTATCCAATCATCCATTGGGTCAATCTCTTCAGCCACAATGTCATACTTTTTGCCTGACTGAAACTGCTGCAGTTGCAAATTATAATGTACAAATGTCAGTTCACTCAATCCTTGTTGCTCAATAGGATTCCTTCCAGTTGTAAGCAGCTTCTCGGCCAAACTTCTCTTTAGTCCGCATCTTGAAGCACCGTCACAGTTCTGGCTCAGAATTCGAAAGGCAAATCTCTGCAGCTCAGGATATTCTGTTCCATAATGAGACCACCATAGAGCTGTAGTTCAATTTACAACAAAATACAAGTTTAAAATCATGGTTTTTGACAGACTCAAACCAAACCAAACAATAAGCAAGCAAGAAGCCAAACTATAGAGGTCTCTTACCAGGAGGGTCGCTGGTTCTTTGGTTAATGGCACTCCCCTCTTCAAAACTACCTCTAGCATGTCTATAGTCTTCAAGTTGTCGGGATATCAAATCTTGACTTCTCTGATCTTGTACCAAGCGGACAGTAGAGCACAAAAGGCCAAAGGCAACCTCAGCATCACCTAGGAAATCACTTGAATAAAAGAGACTTGGGTTTAAATAATACCCTGCACCATGAATAGGGCTATGGAGAAAGTTGTCCCAAATCTCATCAATCGCTTTCCAAAAAGGCATGTACTGGGATTTCTTACCTTTAAATTCCTCTTTAATTGTCTCTTTTAGTTGATCCATTGTTTCGTATATGTACCCCACTTGTGGTTTATCAGCCTGACTGATTAAACATAAAACACGCACAACCGGTAGAGTTACCTTCAAGGCAATCCCAGCTCCAGTCCAGAAAGAGCTATCTTCCATCAAATCAGCTACCCTCTTTCCCTCTGTTCTAGAAGCCCAGACTGATGTGTTCCATTCAGGTGAGGCAAACATGTTCTTTAATTGCAGCTTTTCTGAGACAATATTCTCCAAAGTCATAATGGGCATTGCTGACCTTATTTTGGAGGGCCGAATTAGGTCATGGCCAAGAGTATGTTTCTTCAAAAGATTCAAAACAGTTTCATGGCCATAAATAAACTTTGTAAGGGACTTGGCTTTAGCCAATATGCATCTGATGGACTCAATCATTTCAATCTTCTCTAGCATGAGCTCAATGCAATGGGATGCACTCACAGTCCAGAACACTCTCTTGCACCTATCCATGAATTGCTTGCCCACAGCTCCCATCCAACCTGTTATAGAACATGCCACCACTTGAATTACATTTTCAATTCCAATCTCCTCAATAACTCCATCCAACAACAACTGTAACATATCAACATCGTCAATGAAAGATGTAACATCAGACGAGCGAAGATAAACAATACCCTGTGGGCAATCCACCAAAAAATTAACCAGGTGTCGACCCTTTTCATCAATCCATCCATCCAACAAGATGCTACACCCTGTGCTTGCCCATGAATGCCTAATCTTCTTCACATACTCTTGGATATCCTCCACCTCATCTTTAAGGATCCACCCTTTTAGCTCCTGACAACTTGGGATGTTATACACCATCTGACCATTACCCAGGGTAGCATTTATCATTGCTTTGAAACTAGGGGAATTGACAGTACTGAAATCAACACCTGTTTCATAGAAAAATCTAGCAATGCATTTTTGGGCTTTCCTTGATAATGAAACTCTTCCTTCTTTGCAATTGATGGCTGTTTGAGAACCTGTATTTCCATAGGGAAGAGAAGCACTGTCTGTAAGACTGTCTTCCAGTGCAGAGTCCATATCAACATGCCTCCCATCACAAGAACCAGCGGTTTGAGTTGTTTCATGCTTATTATGCTTAACACTATTCAAGTTAGGACGACAATTCCTTTTACAGGGAAGATTTGGGTCATTTAGTTCATCAACTTCCTTGCTTAAACTTTCTGTCTTCCTTTCAAGTAATTTGTTTCGAAACAGTTCCTTCACATTTTGAGGAGCATTTTCACAAGGAGTAACATCTCCACGTATACCTCCTAAGTGGCACTTTAGACGGAAGAAACCACTCACCACTTTACCACAATATTTGCATTGAACTCTAACTTTTTTCTTATCAACTACTGTACCATGATCATGAACATTAATGAAGCCTTCACTAGCAAACATCTTGTTCTCTTGTTTTCAATTTCAAAAGAAACAAGAAACCCTGAAAATTTTCTTATCTGTACATCAAGTGCTTTCAGCAAGCTTGGCCTGAACAACAACAAGAAAAGGTAGCAAAGACAATAATTAAGGGGGAGACTCCTTAAAGTTAGAGCCAAAAATTGATATATGATCTGGTTTCCACTTAAAATAAAATGCAGAAACTTATTAGATTCTATGAGGCACTTTCACTTTATATGAATGTCATCATTCTTGCAATTATCATATGTTCTACAACTGAAAATCCCCAAAAGAACATTCAATTAAATAAAAAATTGCAAAGCCAAAGCGGAAGGATAGAGACCAAAAGTATGAGAATTGGAGAACTACTGCATAATAAGTTAAGGTCATAAGCTAAACACAAAACATCATAAAAGGTTGGGGAACATAGAACCTATGCTTTCAAGAATTCTTTCAAGATTTGTATAAATTTAATTATAAACTAATATTTTAATGTCCCAAAAAAAATCTTGTCATGTCCATTTTTACCAAAAAAAGGTTTTGTGAAGGAATCATTTATCACCCTGAGAAGAGTACAACTACAAAAACTAGTGAGGTTGTCATAGATGCTTGACGTCAAGAGGACAAAATTACTTAAAAATGAGAAAGGAAAGAAAGACAAAAAAAAAGGCAATTAGGAAATGAGATGGTTTGGCACTGAAAGACCCTTGAGTGGGCCCAAGTTTGTGTGAGATATAGCATAGACAAATTCCTGGAGATAATTTTGGTTATGATGCTTGTAAAACATTATTCAAGAATGAGGCTAAGATGATGACTGCTCCAATTTTGAATTTAGATGAGATACTGATCCTAAACTAGTGCAGTGGACTAAGTATGGTTATAGAGATAAAAATGAGTGAGATCATTTCTATCAACCAAAAAGAAAAAAATCCATAATGTTTATAAAAAAAAAATAATAATAATAAAGAACGTGAGATCATTTCTATCATTTATCCACTTATTTTATGAAACTGGAAATTATTAAAGATGGGTCCCAAAAAAATGAACTGATCAGACTGTGAATTTCTTTCAAGATATCAAGTTTCTGGTTTAGTCTATATACTGTAACCAAATAAAAAAGATATAGCTTCAAATAAGAACTTTTCTAGTCACGTTTCAATAAATATATGCTCAACAACTTTTCAATGTAGCAATGAAGCACATAGGGAAATCACCGTTGAAGAAGACCAAAAATGCAGAAGTGGTTGAAAAATCTGGCTTGAAAACCAGAATTGTGCGACTTATATTCATGATAATTCACACACGTACACACCACCAGTGGGACTCAATCTCACAACCTCACTCTTTTTCCTATTATTAGGGAGGAGGAAGTGTCAGCTAATTGGCTATTTAGCGTTTAGAAATCTAAGATATCATGAATAAATTTCAGCATCTCAAAATACTTGTGAATGCCCTGTAACGAAAACAAGACCATGAATGTGATAGCTAATCAAAATCTAAAGGATTTAAGTTCAAGCAATTAAGTAATGGTCAAAGAAAATTGAAAAAGTATTGTTTCGACTTAGGAGCATCTAATGAACAACTGAATTTTGAAGAATCTAAGGATGGCAACATTCAAAGTGTTACACTTTGATTTTGGCCTTGGCAACTGAGTGATGAAGGCATCAATGAAAATCTGGTTGAATCTGATTGAGACCAGTCAGTCCCCTCGTTGCATCCAAGATGAAACTATGAAAGAGACCAAATGGGCCCCATTAAAAATTCCAAATCTGCGCCAGCACATTAAAAAAAAAAAAAAAAAAAAAAACCCAACTGTTCAAATTAAAAATGGTTTTGATTTGACTCATAATTACTTGACCTTCAAAACCTTATGAGTTTTGGCTCTCAATGAGATCAGTCAGATTGATATGAGCTGAACCTCACACATGCAAACTAAAAGATAACTTTAATGACACCAACTCGATCCTTGTTCCATGTCTCCATCACTTTTATTATAAACACAACATTTTAATCAATATTGAAAATTGTGTCCATGGAATCGCTTAATTCAATCGTTGACTAAAAGTATTGAACAAACAACAATTAAACTTGACAGAAACTAGAGAATCTCTTCTCCCTTCCAATTTTTTTTAGAGTAAAAATGAGCAAGCTTTATGATCTGTTTTGAATTTTGAGATGAGAGAGAAAGAAACAGAAGTGTAATTTTAGACGAAACAAAGAACAACCTTTTTATTTGTCTTAAACAAAGGCAACATCAATAGTGAATATAGAAGAAGAAGAAGAAGAAGAAGAAGAAGATGTATTGTTCAACAAAAAACTGTACCTTAAAAGGTTAAAGCTCAAATCTTAAAACAGACAGAGAGGGAAGGACTCCTTTTCCTTTACACAACGTCGAGTGAGGCTCAGATCATCATCATGTCTTCACTTGCTTTCCCTTCTTATCTTTGTGCGTATGTGTTTGGCTATTTATCATAAAAATAAATCATAATCTATATATATCTACCTATCATCCAAGTAAGCGGCCACATAGCCCACATCATCCCCTTAAAATTACCAATTTTCTACTTCTTACCTTTTTTTTTTCTTTTTTACTTTTATTCTCCTTATTCTATAAAATATAAAGTAAAATAAAAACTTTTAGTGTGAGTTTGGATGTTGCTGAAATTCTTTTGATGGAACGTCTGTATTTTTTTTGGATCTCATACACTGTTCACGGGATCCGTAAGTCATTAATTTATGCAATTTAAAAAAAAAAAAAATCTGGATCCTATTGTACTATTCACATATTTAAAAATTATTTTGTTACGGTATTTTCAATTTTCAGTTTTCAATAATAAACGGTATTCAAACAGACCTTTATTCTTCCTGTTAGTTCACATTTATTCTTATACTTCTTTCAACTTTTTCACTTTTCCTTTACCTCTTTATCTCCACACTATTCTCAATTTTACAATTACACTTCCTTCATTCTTTTCTCTTTTTTATATTTTGACTATTCTTCTCCCCTTTTTATTTTGTATAAATTTCATATCATTTTTCCCATTTAATC
This sequence comes from Quercus agrifolia, assembly GCA_029955455.1. Lineage (NCBI taxonomy): Eukaryota > Viridiplantae > Streptophyta > Magnoliopsida > Fagales > Fagaceae > Quercus > Quercus agrifolia. The sequence goes on along the minus strand of JARQAD010000007.1, from coordinate 38,040,849 downwards.
CATATTTTTCTCACAAAAAAATTGTGAGTACTCTCTCTCTCTCTCTCTAGGTGGATTTTTGTTCTTCCTTATAACTCTGATTAAGGTTGATGGTTATTTTTTTAATATGTATTAAGGTACTGTGTTTTTTAAATTTTCCATCACAAAGTCTTCTCTCTCTTTTTTATAGTTTTGGTTGAATTTTGGTTTAGATTAATACCTAGTTTTTTTGAAAATAAGTATTTGAGTTTTTATCAAAACACAATCTACATGACTATGAATTTCAATATGTCTATCAATTTTTTGGGTAATAAATTATTATAAAGTTCATCTTTTATTTCTTTGGTTTTATTTTAATTTTGGTTAAAATAACATCGTAATTTTGTGATGAGTTTTTATTATTATTGAAAGCATGATAGTGCAAAACACTATTGCTTGTTTAGACTCCTAATTTTAAACTTACGACTAAATTGCTTTTACTCAACTTATCTAAGTGCAGAATAAGAGTAAATGAAATGCAATAAACCAAAACAACACTCTAGTGCATAAACAAATACAATAAGGAATAAATGTAAAGCACAAGAGTAAGGGAAAAGAGATGCAAACACAAGATAACATCGAGACGTGTGTAAAGTTGTGATTTACAAAGATGTTGTTTGTTGGCTTTTATTCCGTGCCAAATTTGATTGTAATTATATTCAATCTTTTGTACCCTGTATTTATTGTGGGATTTAATTGTAAGGGTTGTGTGATAGAGAGAAAGAGAGAGAGAGAGTGTAAAGACTGAAGCTATTGAAGACTGAAGAGGTTTTCGCTGGTATCTTGCGACTTAGCATCCCGCGAAGTAATGCATGTGCCTTGCACATGACTGGAATGTGAAGAGTCAGATATGAGTTTGACCTAAGAAAATCTTTAACAGGTTCCTAAGTGTCAACAGTAGTCTTACAAAATATTCAGACAATTAGAATATTCATATAAACTGAAAAAATAACACAAGTTTGCAGCAAGGTTCTACTAGACAAGCTAGAAGTCACAGATTATGAGAGGATTTACAATTCCCTACATTGTAAGAACAATATTTCTTAAAAAATATTTTTGTATGAAGATCCTTTAAACCTCTTGATCTTGACAATATTTAAGCAACGACGCCAGAAAGAAATTGGAAGCTCTCCAAGATTTCTGTGTTCTTGTTAAAATATTTCTCTAGCCCTGTTTCCTCTGCCATGACTATCTTAGAGGCATAGTTCTTCCATGCAGATAGTCTACTTTTGAACCACCTTTAAGTTGGGTTTTGGCTTAGTATCACCACCTCTTCTGAACCACCTTATTTGTTAGGCTTAGAATGCACTGCTACTCCAAATCATATCATTGAAACACCATATATCTAGAGTGAAAGAAGGTTATGATGATGAGACTTCTATCATTTTCCTTACTATCTTGGAAGTTTGTATATGTCTTGTATATCTCCTATTATACCTAATTTGCTAGTTTCTTGGAGTAGATGCTAAAAGTTATAATCATGGTATTCTAAACGAGTGTATTTATAAAAATAAATATTTCCCAATAACCGTCATTGCTTCATAATTTGATAAATATGATTCATTTTGTCACAAAAGTAGACTAATTTAACTACATCCAATCTCTTAAACCTTTTTTTTAGCATTTTGATAGTGTTACCAACTCTTTACTTGATTTCAGTTCTCCTATGAAAAGCCTATTCTTAGAGGGGAAAAGCCTAGCCGTTGCAAACTCCTTCCAGTTCCCTATTGGAGGCATTGCCTAATGTCTGTGATAACTGAAAACTCTAGGATTGTTGCGGATAAAGAAACTCTAAAGGCAGAGGAAATAGGGCTAGAGAAATATTTTAACAAGAACACAGAAATCTTGGAGAGCTTCCAATTCTTTTCGGCATCGTTGCTTAAATATTGTCAAGATCAAGAGGTTTAAAGGATCTTCATACAAAAAGATTTTTTAAGAAATATTGTTCTTACAATGTAGGGAATTGTAAATCCTCTCATAATCTGTGACTTCTGGCTTGTCTAGTAGAACCTTGCTGCAAACTCGTGTTATTTTTTCAGTTTATATGAATATTCTAATTGTCTGAATAGTTTGTAAGACTCCTGTTGACACTTAGGAACTTGTTAAAGATGTTCTTAGGTTAGAAATTCTAGCACTATGCCTCTTAAGCATGGTGTCTTTGTGGCAGCAATGCTAGTGATGCTATTTCTATTCGAGTTATATCACCTGATGTTCTTATTACTTATGGCATATGAGAACACTAGCATGCGATTTACTGAAATGGTAGGGTGCTTAGCTTGGCTTTTAGTCTTTACTCTTTAACTTATAAATGATTCTTATAAGCTTGATTAAAAGTAACTAGCCTCATCACATGCGCTTCGCATGTGTGATGATGCTTTTCATTTTTTATTTTTTGGGTTTACACGTTTTACTCATGGGAGCTTTATTTTATTTTTTATTTTAAGAAGAAGTTGTATTAGTACTTGACTACTAATGCGAGAGAGAAATGTGGAGGTGGGATAAAAACAATTCAGTGATAAAATTAAAAAAAAAATGGTACGTTTGTGGAAAAAGGAAAAAAATTGTTTTTTTATTTTATTTTATATTTTTTCTAAAAATGACCAAAATACCTCATAAATCTAAAAAATGACCAAAATACCTCTAAAACATTAAAATGACCAAAATACTTCATAAACCCATCAAATGACCAAAATACACTCAATACCTTAAAAAACCCAAAGTACCCCCCTAAACATAAAAAATGAACGAAATACCTCTAAAACCCAAAAATGACCAAAATACTCCCGGAACCTAAAAAACGATCAAAATTCCATCGAAACCTAAAATTTTGCTCATTTTGTTTTTGTTTACTTAACTGATTGTGTAGTAAATTGGATTGGCAGTAGATCCTTAACAATATTGGTGGACAATATTACTTAAGAATAAAAAGCATTTAGGAAGAGTTGAATAAATTTTTTGATTTTTATTAAGAATGATCTCAATTGCAATAATAGAACAATTACTATCTACAACAACACTACATATCATAGCATTTCAACGAAGGGTTGAACTTAAACAACTCAAAAAATAACTAAAAAAATTCCCCAATTTCATTTAAATAAAGAAAAAGGGAACATGTTAGATGAGATTTTATTCAGAATAGAACCCTGATAACCTATCTACAAATTGTATTTGTTCATTCTACATTAGTTTTAACAGCTTGGGAGGCATTTCATTAATTTTTATTGGTACAAGCAGGAGGGTTTAGCTTGCCTGAAACTGCAGGCTGGACATTAGTACAAGTGGAAGTAGTAGATCCTCCACCTCCCTTGTACGCGAGATCAATGTCTGAAAGCACCACTTGTTGGCATGGTACACTCTTACTACAAATAAGATTCACAGCTTCCTTTGTCGAAGAAGTGCCTCTAATTTTCTTGAAGCTAACATTGCTGATCTTAACTTTAGAGGGAGACTGAAAACAAAACAAAAAAGCGCACCCAAGAATTCAATATTAGTAGTTTTACTATTTTTTTAACATCAAAATTTGTGTATATATTTGTGATGTTTATAATAACCTGGTTTGAGCATTGACTGTTTGGGCAGTAGTTTTGATCAATGATGATAGGATTGGCAACATTGCTCATGACAACATCCTCGAAATGTATATCAGAAGCAACTCCAGAAGAGGAAGCAGGCCATGTTTTGATTCTAACACCATTATCTGTATTGCTAAGTGTGGCACCAGTAACTCTGATTCCTGAAACAGGTTCTTCGTTTTGATACCTTCCAAGACTTCCAATGCTGATACCATGGCCAGGTCCACAAGTTACTTGGTTAACAGTAATATCTTGGGTTCCATCGCCAAAGGAGATGCAATCATCACCTGTTCCAATATCGGCATTGGTAATGGTGATCTGAGATGAACGTCCCACGTGGATTCCATCGGTGTTAGGGCTATCTGCGGGTGCAGTTATGGTAACATGTTGAAATTGCAACTTCTTGCATTCCAAAAGGTTGATGTGGAAATATTTGCTGTCCTTTGATGTAATGTCTTGGACTTTTGAATTTGTGACGTAGTCGAACCTTATATTCTGTTCATGTTTACAAGTTAGATAAATTAAAACGCTAAATATGAGTGCTCGAGTTTCATTTAAAAACATTTTAATTAGTAAAATGGTAACGATTCTTTGAATTATACAAAATTAAATAAAAAAAATTGTTTGGAAACAAACGTGATCATTAAATCAATTAAAAAAAAAAGGGTAAAGCTGTAGCAAATATTATTACATAAAAACTTACAAACTAATGTTTCTATGAATGTGGTTGGTACTACTTCAATAATATTATATTATATAAACAATTCTTCAGAGACCGTAAGCTTTGTCAAAAGATTACATGTGCGATTGTGATTGGTGAATTATCGCTTTTATATTTAACCATTGTTTTTGCTATATCGCTTATAGTACACATGTTAGTGTTGTGGCACAAAAAGTACTCCATAAACTTTCTCATATATAAATTTTAAAATTAATTCTTTTTTGAGTTGTGACACATCACTATACAAAACTTGTCAAATTATTAGTAAAACATCATTTAACATATAAATGTTTGAATTTTTTTTTAATGGGTAAATTTTGTAAAGTTGTAGTGTCTATGTATATCTAATAGAAAATGATGGAATATAGATGCTAATTAATTAAGATTGAAATCTTACAATAGGAAGTGCGTTGCAGTTTTTGTCTTTGTTACAGTCATTTTTTTGCAATGCTTGTTGTCCTTTGCCATCAAAAACTCCACCACCTGACACAGTGAGACTGTCGATACGTTCAAAAGCAACCCAACCATCTTTACCTTTGAAGGAGGCAACATCTGATGGGGCCTGTAGGGTTCCCTGAAGGTTAAACTCAATAGCACCTTTGCATGGACCCAACAAAGTCACTAAACCTAGTTTGTATACCCCCGCTGAAATCACAACTTTACTTCCTGCTACTGCACACGCAGCTTTCCAAGCTTTTGTCAAAGCCTAAACACATTGTAAAAAAAATCAAGATCAGTATATAATAATCATTTTGCATGTTAATGTTTTATCATTGTTCATGACATCGATTCGTTTCTAGTGTAAATGGAGTTTGAACCTAAGTTCTCTTGTTAAAGTTAAAAGGCTTTACTAGTGATGTTAACTGGAACACACTCTTCTTGTCAATTACGTATTTATACCTGGGTTATATCAGCATTAGGTTGTGCTCCATATGATTTAACATCAAAGACCTGCTGGGCTTTGGTGGATGCCAACACCAATAGTAAGGAAATTGTTGTAATGCTTAAATTCTTTCCCATCTTATTGTTCTTTATTTTCTTTCTATTGCCAGTTTGTTGTACGAAATGATGGTAACCCCATTTGGTTTGAAGCTATTTATACTTCAATACCTGAGTTCCACACCATTGAAACTACTCAACCAATATTAACTAATTTAATGCAAGGTTGCTAAGAACTCTCCTGTATATACTTCAACTTCTGTACTATTATTAGTTTTTGTGCTTTCTCCTCCACTAATTAATTATCGTTTGTTATTGTATAAGATAAGATTATTTTACTTTTGTATATCATCTTAACTTCTTTGCTTTAAATGGCACGCTTTTAGCAACCTGAAATATGTTCATTTTATCATGTAACCAAAGTGAATACTTCCATTAGTAAGGGGGGAAAAGTTTAGTAAAATCTACCAAAATTGTCCAAAATTAGCATAGGCAGCATGCTTGTCTACGCTTCACAATAGCAAATAATGAAACCCACCAATATTTTGCTCATTTTTTAGTTTTCGGGGTATTTTGGTAAATTTATTTTGTTTGGAGGGGGGGTATTTCTATCATTTTTTAGGTTTTGAGATGTATTTATGTCATTTTTTTGGTTTAGGAGGATGTTTTGTTCAATTTTTAGGTTTTAGGGTTATTTTAGTCATTTTCTAAGTTTTGAGGGTATTTTGGTAATTTTAAGTGGTGTTTTTTAGCATATTTGCTCTTTCTTTAGGTTTGGAAGGTATTTTGGAAATTTTATAGGATTTTAGGAGTACTTTAGTCATTTTCAAGTTTAAGGGGCATTTTGGTAATTATGATTATTCGGTAATTGGGTGGGTTAAGGTTTACCCATAATGATTGGGTTAGGTTGGGATTGGATTAGAAGTAATTAGTTATATGGGTACTAAATGAGTAAATGAGTTTTAACCAAACCAACAGCCCTCCCCAAACCCACCCATTTGATACCTCTAGTATTGGGGATGAACCACCGCTTAACTTGATCTGATCGAGTGAGTAGGTTAGGGATTTGCTGCCAATTGAATGGTTAGTCAAATCCAGGTCTCTTAGATTGTTGGTTAGGTGGGGTGGAATGTCAGGTGACATGGTCTGGGCTACAATTGATAATGATAGCATCAAAGCAAAACAAAATCCAACCATTCTTTAAACACTTGTAGCCCATATCAGGTGAGGCAATAACACAATAATGAGTATTTTTGGGTTTATTTGATTTGAAACTATACAATTGACTCAATGAGAAAATGAGAAAATGGGAGATGAGAAACAAAGAAAATATACATTGATCAAAAATGATATTTTTGCCAACATATCTGTTATGTGACAAAACATGAAGCATATTATATTAGTTATGTGACAATATTTGAAACTTGAGTTTCACTGGCAACTTAAATAAATAAATAAATAATCAACAAAACTTTTTCTTGCTATGAATCTTATCTAACACAGATATACATGAATGACTTCATATTACTAGTTCGTATGCTTTAAACACACATTTGAGTTGGCTTTGTCGACGTCCTTAAAAGAGCTAGGGAATGTTTGTTTGAACTGTAAAGAATGGGTATTGTAAATCCTCTCATAATCTGTGACTTCTGGCTTGTCTAGTAGAACCTTGCTGCAAACTCGTGTTATTTTTTTCAGTTTGTATGAATATTCTAATTGTCTAAATATTTTGTAAGACTACTGTTGACACTTAGGAACCTATTAAAGATGTTCTTAGGTTAGAAATTCTAGCACTGTGCCTCTTAAGCATGGTGTCTTTGTGGTAGTAGTACTAGTGATGCTATTTCTATTCGAGTTATATCACCTGATGTTCTTATTACTTATGGCATATGAGAATACTGGCATGTGATTTACTGAAATGGTAGGGTGCTTGGCCTGGCTTTTAGTCTTTACTCTTTAAGTTAGAAATGATTCTCATAAGCTTGATTAAAAGTAATTAGTCTCATCACATGCGCTTCGCACTGGACTTAGAACTAAAACCCCTTTTGCAATGGGTCAATGGTGGCTCCTAAAATATTTTTTAGGGGGGTCATTCAAATTTATGAAGTTGACAATGACCTCTTTGTAAATAATATTTTCTTATTTCATCTTGATTATTAGGATGATAAGATAAGATTTTTTGCAATCTATGATTCGAATGAATATTTTTCAAGTCAACATGAGTTCTTTTAAATAATAAATCTTAGGTGGATGACGAATCTTGCGGTATATATGATTTCTTTATAAAAAATTTATCCATAATACAATAAGAGAATAAATGATAGACTATAAGTTTATTGAGCATATTGAAGGTTTTTTTTTTTTTTTTTTTTGAGAATCAAAAGTATTTTTAACATATACACACGGGAAAAGAGGAAAAGGTTTTTTTAAAATATTTTAAGTATATTAAAGATTAGTGTTGCTAAAATCAAAATTTGAAAATCATCAATTGTCTCTTACTATTATAACAAAGTCATTAATTATTAATATTGTTAAGTGAACTTTAATTATTATTGCTTAGAATATTTTAATTTATTATTTATTAGTTTTTGTCTTTAACTCTTTTCAATTATTTTATTCAACAATTCGACTCAACTTTGGCAACTTATTAGTCTTTATAATCTATTAAGATTTTTTTTTTTTGCATTAATCTATCAAGATTTTAATGCAATAATACAACCATTAAAAAAAGAAAAATTGGCTTCACTTCCCACTTCCTAGTTCCCACTTTTAATTACTGCCCACTTATTTTATTTTATTTTATTTTCCTGAGATTTAAGATAATAAAAAAAAAAACTAATTTTTGTTGTTAGACTTGCTATTTTTTTATCAGATTTTAGATCAAATTGGTTTGTTGTTATTGATTTTAAATAGAAAAGCCAAGATACATGTTGGAATTGAATTGATTTGTTATTGGATTTATTTAAGGGGTTCAAAATTTCAATTTAGGGGGGGGTCAAAACAAGAACTTTAAAAATAATATTATATTTAAAAAAAAAAAATCCAAAAGTCAGTGAACCCCCTGAACACTATGCGGTGCTGCCATTGCAATGGGTTGTTGATTTTGAGTTAAAAATATAATGGATATATTTTGAAACAATATATCCAGATGTCAATATTTTTTTCCATACTAAGGGTTCATTTAAGATCTGTTTATTTTACTGAAACTGAAAACTTTTTACTGAAAGTACTACAGATAAAGGTCAAAGTTGGATGAAATAGTACAATAAGCCTCATAAATAGTATCAAAAAATGAAATGAGACCTATAAATAGTAGCAAAAATAAACTGAATAGTAAAATAAGTTGGCAAAAATAATCTTTGCCAAGTGTTCATTTGAGAACAGATTATTTAGCTGAAATTGAAAACTTTTTGCTGAAAGTACTGTAGATGAAGGTAAAAGTTAGCTAAATAGTACAACGAGACCCATGAATAGTACTAAAAAGTGCATTGGAACCCATAAATAGTACCAAAAATAAATTAAAATTGCAAATAAACTGAAACTTTCAACTTGTCTCAAATGCACATTAAGGTTGTTGTGATAGTATTGACGGTATTTTAAATTGTGATCTTTTTCAAGTTTCCACACAACAATATTTCATAAAATTATTGGGAGGAAAAACGTTCACTAAATTAAGCATAAACGTTATCATGCTTTGGACAGTCTCCCTTTTTGTAACTGGGCTCTGATATATCATAAAAGAGGTGTATGCGGAAGGTAAAATAAAATAGCCAACTGTGGCTTACAATGATAGACTGTGTTTAGGAGACTGTTCCTAAAACTTGGCTGGACCTCTAAGGTATTTCTGCTATGAAAACCTTTGCTGTAGAGGGAGGGTATTTCTGCTGTGGTTGAATAACCTGAAAAAGAGCCTGCTGAAGACTGAGGAGTGAACTCCTTTAAATAGGCTGGAGGGAGCCTTGGATGCTGCTGGAGACTGCGGGAATCACGGAGAGTGAATTGCTTTTACTGAGGTGAAAGCTGTTTCCACCGAAAGCAATAGTAACTCTGAGTGATGACTGTGAACAGTAAAAACTTTTACTATTCATGCTACAGTGCTTTGTCTGCTGGACACTGTCGATAATGCGGATACTGTTCAGAACAGTGACTGGTGCTGATCTTGAAAAGTAACCAGATATATAACTTATCCTGAGTGCTGGGTCAGGATGCTTTAGTCAGTATCATATCCAGAAGGATATCCTTCATATGGATCAAAGGCCGGTGGATCATCATCATGACCGTGATCATGGTATCTGCCAAACAGATTACAAAAGCCGCAATATAGGAGGGGCTCGTATTCTGCTATCACATCTGAGTACTGAGGAAAGCCTGCTTGGTCAATCCTTTGGGTATTGAAGGCCTGTGAGTATGGCTTGGTGGTAAATACTGTAATTCTGCCAGTATTTCCAACGAAGTGATAATCATCCCATAAATCACCTGCCATAGCTCGGAGTTCATTGTTGAAGTAGGTTGTCCAACATTGTGCAAGTGCCATGGGGTCTTTAAAAGAAAGGCCTGAATCACCATCATACCAGGGGCCGAGGTGTGAATACCCATCAATTAAAACAAGGTGGTGGGAAGGTCGGACTATCATCCAATTGTCACTATCCCATTGTGGGAGAGTACTCCAGCATCTGATAGATACAAAAGGACTTTTGATCTTTGCAACCACCTGTTGGATTATTTTAGGGAACTGACTGATTTGAACATGGTCCGTTAGCTTGATGAGTCTAAGGAAACCATATTCAAACATTTTTGAGAGCCAGCTTGGGTTCCTGTCCTCATCGTCTGCTCCGTCTTCATAGTTGACTATTAGACCGGGATAAGGATGTTTCTTTTCGTAAACCCTGTGACTGCTCCCGAAGTACTGGTACCAAGTTTCGATGATAAAGGCAGCATTGATTGGATCTGCACTTCCACCAAGAACTGGGAAATGGGTGGTGACCATAATTCCAAAATGCCTGAACCATTGGTCATATGATTCAGTCATTGCCTTGCTTTCTAATATACGACTTTGTATATCGGAAGGCAAGTTGGCGACAGCACTTCTAAGCTGGTTTTGAGCCTTAAGACTCAACCTAGCATAGTCTGTGCTCATGATAGTCATTCTATCCATGGAATGGATATCCTCTTTGCCAAAGAGTTGACTAGTGAGAATCCTGTTTCCAGCCTCAAGTTCTACTAGATGTAATTCTAGTGCTTTAAGGGTTCTTTGGAAAAGGCTCTGGTGGTTTTGGATAAAGGCTCTTTGAAGATTATCAAGGATGAATTTAGTGGAAGGAGGTAATTCTTTGTATGCTCCTTTGCTAAATCTGAGGGCCTTGTTTTTAACCTCTTGGAGGGTAATAGCCATATTACCACTGGAATATGTAACCGTTTCCGGGTACATAGTTTGAAGGGATGTTGTTCCTCTATGGCTGGTAGAGGAAGCGCCTTCATGCTTTTCAAAAGACTGTCCCATTGCTGGTAGTCTTTTGCTCTGTGGATAGTCCCTTGCGGGTACTTTCCCTTTGCCTTTCTTCTCTGTTGGAGAAGACATTATTGCTATTTCCTGCCAAGAAAGTTTTGAATGAAATAAGATTTTCAAGGGCTGGTTAAAAATCCTTTTTCTTTTAAAACTGATGGATGCAGGGATGCAAATATATCTATAATAAATGCATGATGATAATTGATTATGGCTGAAGGTATAATCAATTGCTTTGGCTGAATCAAGGTTTTGGGCTTGATTATGGGCTGTGAGAGTACTGAGAGTTTTGGTTATGGAGGCTTTCTGGAGGGATTTGATTTCCCAAGGGGCTGGGCTTCTTACAAACTCAAATTTGATTGGCTGATTGAAAGGACGGGCTGTGAGTCCTTCATTGTCTGTGGTGAAAGGATATAACAGACACAAGAATGGGTTTCCTAGGATGACTCTATCTGTCATGTTCTTGACTAAGACAAATTTTGTCATAAAGGATATGCCACTGTGGCAAACCATGGCTTGTGGGATGTCATACTTAATTTGCATTCTTCCGCCGCTTGCGGATGCTAGTCTTTCCTTAGACTTCCTGAAATATCTTGGGGGAATGATCCCCTCTTGGATACAATTAAGATCGGCACCTGAATCTATTAAGGCGATGACCTCAAACTCAAACTCTTGGCTAATGACAATCCTGACTTGGGAATGCCATTTATGGAAGTTAACTCTGCTGATGGTCTCTAAGAACAAGTCTTGACTGGGTTCTTGGATAGGACCTGCTGTAGGGTTGTCCCTTTGACTTTCTTCATCATCTTAGGGACTTTCCTCGTTGCTTTGATGAGAAGTATCTTCCAAAAATTGGATTCTTCTATTAAGGAGATCATAGTCTACCCTGAGAATGGCTAATTCTTGCTTTAGGGATCTGACTTCTGATTTGGTTTCCTTAATTTCCTTCTGAAGGTCGTTGACTGTAACTTCCTTCTTAGACTGGGTAAACCTATTGTAGATTTGCTCTAAATCTACTTTGGGTTGCTGGATCTTAATGGGAGGCTTGCTAGTTTCCTTAACCAGGGCTTGGTGGAAAAGGGTAAGCTTTTGGGCCTTAATGTTGGGGTCTTCTATAGCCTCTATGAGGTCTAAAAGAAGTTCTTCTTGCTTGCTTAGCACATTGATGGTTCTGTTTCTACGACAACCATCTCTGCATGGTGTGGGTTCATCCTGGCTACTAGAAGTACTGGTTCTAGAGGACTCAGAGGATGACCTATATAACTGCCGAAGTTCACTGTCACTAGCGCTGCTAAATGACTCGCTATCTGAGCGGTCAAGTTCTAGTAACTTGAAGATCTCATGTTTACTGGGTTGGTCACTAATGAGGGTGTTGATCAGGGACTTGGCTCTACACTCATTTTTAAAATGACCTTGCTTTCCACAGTTGTAGCATTTGCCGGATGCTTGTGGAATGGATTGCTTGGGCTTTCCTTTCTTATAGAAATCATCGGCCTTGTGCCTATGCTTACTACAGTACTTGGATGGCTTTCTTCTAAAAGGTTTTTCAAAGGATTCCTTTCCTTTGTGTTTGTGCTTCCTTTTGGAAGGCTTGACTGAGGGTAAGCCATACTGTGTACAGAAATGTCCTATTTCGTACTTGGCTTTGCTCTTGCTGATATGGCTCTGGATTTTGAGATCTCTGCACATCTTCATCCCTTCGCTTCGGATGGTGCTAGAGATGTCTCCATATGTTAGGTTATCATAATCTATGATACCTAAGGGACTGCACAGGGTTTCCTTTACCTTCTGGCTGAAGAGGGTAGGTAAACCATTGATAAATTTCTCCTTCCAAAATGGAGAATTACAATCTTTCCTATGCATGACTCTAGTGGTAAAGACATCTTCATACCACTTATATTCTCCTAGGGTTTTACACCTAAGGTTGCTCAGCTGTTCATATATCCTGGCTGTGATATTGCTGGGTTTTCCTATGAAGTGTTTCATGATCGTATAGATCAGAGTATTGACTCCATCAGGGATTCCCTGCTCAATTTCATTGATGATGGGATTGCCTTCCTCATCCTTCTGGATGGCATACTGAATGTCTTCTTTAGACGCTTCAGTAAGACAATTGTTCCACCATTGCTGGAGTTTGCCTGTAAATCCTAACGCCATCATTTCTATGACTTCTCTATGGGGACGGCCTTCGTCCAGGTAGTTATTGGCTACCATAGTCATATGCTGGATTTTGTTTAGGATTTCCTGTTCTGATAAGCCATCTATGTTCCATTCATAGAGTCTACTAGAGGCTACTGAGAACTGGTTACCAACGTTCCTTTCCTCATACCTGAGGTCAGGAGGTGAAGGCTTACTGAACCAATTCCTGGCTGAGCTGCTAGGATCAGGGTGGTAAAGCTTTTTTACCTCTAAATCCTGAAACTGGGTTTCTAATTGCTCAAACTCCTGGTCTGAGGCTTGACTGGAATTGCTAGAGGATTCCTGGATATTTAGAACTGTTGCTGAAGGAGTGGCTGGTTCCTTCTTCACAAGTTCTTCTAGCTTTTGGGCTACTACCTCTAAGGCTGTCTTATCCATAGAATGGCTGAGACTGGTATGCCTAGTTGTAGGTAGGTTGATCAAAGGCTTTTCTAAGACTTGGATCGGTTTACTAGAGTTTCCTGGCTGGAGGATAACTTTGTTTTCGATCTTGTCTTCTATCCTGTCAAGTTGCTTGCCTATGACATGGATGGCTTGGTTGGTGTAATTGTTCTGCTCAATTACCTTGTCAACCGGTTGGTGCCTATCAATCGTGACTTTGAAGGGAGAGGCTATAATCTCCTTTCTACGATGATCAAAGGTTATGGCTTCTAGGGGTGGATGGCTTGACCTAACAACCTCTTTGGTTGCATTGGGTCCTTCAATGGTCCAAGCTTTGGTGAGGACGCAAAACTGCTTGCGTTTGCCATAATACCGTTCGAAGTAAATGAAGAAGGGAACATTACGGGATAAATCCCTCATGAATAGTACCCAAGCATCATAGACTTTCTGCTTTTGCTCTCTGGTATAATTGGCTTTGTAGGCCGCTCTTTTGGCCTTGTTTTCCTCGGAAGTAAAATCCTTTCCTAACTCTTCTAGGTCGGGATCAAACTCTTTGGTTAGGACCATGATGTTTAATGGTTCCTGATCTGGAGGCTGTTCCATATCAGTACCTGATGGGGATGGTGGGGATTGCTCACGATCGTCTTGCTCATCGACAATCGAATCCTGTTTGGCTGTGTAGCAAGGTGTGCTGAGTTGGGAATTGGCTTTAACTCCCTTAAGCTGGACACCTAAGTCTCTCCTAGACATTGGATATGGTGATCCTTTAGGTCTAGTTAAACTATGCTGGGATGGCTGGTTAATGGGCTGGATCGGAGATCTAAACTGGTATGTATCCAGAGGCTGTCTGCACGGGGTGCTAGGCCTAGATCTATCGAGGTTCAACCTATTAATCGGAGATCTAAACTGGGATATATCCAGAGGTTGGCGATACTCATAGTCTAGAGGAGTACTCAACCTAGATCTGTCGAAACTTAACCGGACTGTGCCATCGGCTAACTGCTGGACAAAACCCAAATCTGGATTCTGTGCTGGGTTTTGGATCTGTAGAACATGGTTCTCATTTTCTAAAGTCCAATCTGCTGGGAATGTGATCTCATTCCATCTAAGACTTCTGGGAATACTAACCCTGGCTGTAGGATCAGTAGTCTGGATTAGGGTTGTCTCACCCTTCTCCCTCCTATCAAGTGCTCCAACATTCATGTTAGTTCTCATGCACTTGTAGTATACCCTGTATATCAAGGCTATCTGACTGGTTCCCTGCACCATGAGGGTTCCATGAGTCTTGATGTTCAAAGTGAGGGCTTTGATGACTGTACTGTCATGAAGACAGATGCTGAAATCTGGAAAACAATTAAAATGTATAGGACCATTAGAAAGGATAGTTTCTATGGAACCTAACAGGCTATCGCTAAATCTGATATGTCTAGCGTCTCTAAGGGCCATGAGGATTGAGCTGTTCAAACCTCTTCTGGTGAGTGGTTTCACTCCAACTTGGACTAATCCTATGTGTAGGAAGTTATGTCCTTTGGTTTTATGCTTTTGGATAGCTGAAGGAGATAACAAGTAGCACGTTTCGTACTCCTTGTTTATACCATAAACTTGTTCTATGGTTTTAACATGGTAGTCTGTCTTGAAGGCTGTAAAAGGTGACCAAGAAGACGACTTATAAAATTGGCTAGTGGCAACTTTCGGGATATTCCAATCTCCTATGTCTAGATCTAGATCGGATAGCTCGTAAGTTTCCGAATTAATTGCTCCTACGTCTGCGGGGATATCTGGGATGGTTGTGGGTTGATTACATCTACTACTGGTGGATGAGTTACTTCTAAATATCCTATTCATGATTCTGGGGTTACAAGTTTAAACTAACGATTACAACCTAGTCACCTTTGTATCTTCAAATTTAAACCAACAATTACAACCTAGTCACCTTCGTATCCTCAAACTTTTGGGTTTCTCAACCTTTAGATCTGAAACAGATAAACACAACTATGGGATAGATACCTTACTGTTCAACTCCTTACCGTCGGACTCTCTTCCAATTTCCGGGACCACCCTAACACGCCTTCTCTCGGCTTTCAACGGGCTGACCAACGCAACCTAGGAAGATTTTTGACTATCCTGGAGGCACAAACAGAACTTAAGGTAGCAAATCTCACAGAACCAATGTATCTGCAACAAACTTTCAGGGATAGACACAAAAATAAGAAGAATAGGGATAACTGTGAAGTAAAGGTTAACAAAAATAGGAAGAGTAGGGATAACTGTGAAGTAAAGGTTAATTTGAACAAATAGTCACAGAATAACAAATAGAATGGTTAGAAGGAGGCTCAGCCTACCATTTACAGATGTAAAAGAAGATAATGAAGTAATAGCAGACGAAGAAATAAATAATTGGAAATGGAAGAGTTATCATGAAATAGATGTAAAACAAAATATGGGGAATGGGAGATATATCCATAAAATAATTGAAAGTAATTATATGCCAAAATAATGCCAATATCTCTGGATAACTATGGCGGCAATGCCGACCAACTTGATTGTAAAAATAGTAACTTACAACTGACCGGGCCAAACTTGGCTCTGATACCAAAAGGGGGCGTAAGTTACAAAACTGGATAATCAGGCGACTGGGCTCTGATATATCATAAAAGAGGTGTATGCGGAAGGTAAAATAAAATAGCCAACTGTGGCTTACAATGATAGACTGTGTTTAGGAGACTGTTCCTAAAACTTGGCTGGACCTCTAAGGTATTTCTGCTATGAAAACCTTTGCTGTAGAGGGAGGGTATTTCTGCTTGGCTGGACCTCTAAGGTATTTCTGCTATGAAAACCTTATATATATATATATATATATATATATATATATATAAGCAGAGACCTCATGTGAGAAAGCATAAGGTTTTGCCATGTGGTGCACTTTATGAAGATAATTGAAATATTCTTAAGCTACATTAGAGATAAGAACAAATTTAGAAATAAGGATTTTTTATTTCTTTTGGTTCAATGTTTCAAAACTACTTTTTGTTACATTTTTTATTCAATATTTTAAGACTACTATTTCTTTTATTTGGTTCAATGTTTCAAGATTTTTCTTTTCTCTCATACATAAAAAACTCTTTGCATTTCTATTCACCCTTTTCACTTCTACTCCTTTATATACACATGTTTACAATCCTTCATGCCATCTCCTCTCAAATACACTTGTACTAAAACGATGTCATTTACCTTTATTCTTTCAAAGACACGTACATAACTTCAATATTGTGGTACCATTTGATTCAAATCCGTGCGTGTAGACTATGACCAAGGAAGGGGGATTGCATTTTTTTTATTCAAATGATGGAAGCTTACGGTTTTGATGTTGAA
This sequence comes from Quercus agrifolia, assembly GCA_029955455.1. NCBI lineage: Eukaryota > Viridiplantae > Streptophyta > Magnoliopsida > Fagales > Fagaceae > Quercus > Quercus agrifolia. Next base: position 38,024,141 of record JARQAD010000007.1, on the reverse strand, counting down.
GTCGAACGTTGTAGATTTTATGAAGGTTGTGATTCGCTTTGAGTTTTTGGGTGTTTGAGATTTTGGTTTAGGAAAGTCATAAATGTATTTTGTTTTAGAAATAAAGAAAAAGAAAAATAAACATTCTAATTGATTATATATGAAGTTAACTATTTTTATTTTTATTTTGTGTTATAACTCATAATTTGTAAGTCTCTTTGAACCTCTTTTTTTTTTTTTTTTTTTTTTTTTTTTTTTTTTTTTTTTTTTTTGCGGTATGAGCCATAGTAATAAAAATAAAAATTGATGATGATTTCAAAGTATTTTTTCCTTTTTTTTAAAGGATACAAAAGCCCAATTAAAAACAATTAAATTTTGATAAATTAATTAGTTTTTAGCCAATTTCTCTTTATTTAATTACATTCTTTTTATATTGATACTAAAAAATGATTTTTATTTTTATTTTTTATTTTTATTGAGATAGTGAATTGGGTGTTTGCGATTGAGGTCTCCATATTTGGTTGTGAGAATAGAATGGTTGAGGAAGTGTTTAGTAGGTTGCTTAATTTATGTAATTTTAGAATATAAAAATATTTTATGCTTTAAATTCTTATTTATAGATTTCAAAATCATTTAATTAGTTTAAAAAATAAAATCTACTTAATTTTAACGGAAAATATTATAATATGTTTTAGTGTTATACAAATTTTTTAATAAAATATGAATTAAGAAAATCAAGTTTCAAAGTATTCAATAATATTGTGGACAAACATAAATATTATATAACAAAATAAGTACTATATGTAGGTCTTAATATATATCATAATGATTTCAAAAGAAATTGCAAAATAGTCTGTGCATCGCACAGGACATCATCTAATATATATAGACACACGCGGGGGAAGGAGGGGGGGGGGGGGGGTGTCACTGTCACACACACATACATATATAAATATATATATAGACACTCATTTCATGCTATAAGCAAATCATCTAATGAATGGTTATTAACTGTACAACTGATTATAGCTGCTTCATCATTTCAAAGGGGATCCTAAGACCAACCACATGCCCAACAACAGAGAGCCATGCAACCAAGTATAATTCAATCGCCACTCCAGTTTTAGCCAGAGCATCATCTGCATGAAATAGTAGCTTCATCCATTCACTGGTCCCACATGGATGTAATTTGTACCATGGCCTGTTCAAGTATGGATGCTCCTAAACATGACAAGTCAACTTAAGCCTGAAGGTCTAATTCATCAAACACAGCTTTTGCAAGTAAATTGACAAGTGATACTTCATTGAGATATCTTGCTTTTCCCATGGCTAAATAGAATTCAGTTTCAAGTTTTAAACAAACAACCAACATTGTTTCAGTTACAAATTTACCACATATCTGATGGAAACCAACTAGCACACACTTCCGTTTGTAATGAATGAACAACGAGTATTTATTTGTAATGCATGAATTATGTACGTTAAGTCAACCGCCATAGCCTTTCCTGTTTTTTCTAGCTGCAAACTCTAACCACCATGTAATATCCAATTAGGTCCACTAAAATTAATGTTACAAGCTACTATCTAGAGTTTGAATCACTTTCATATGTCAATTCAATATAGCAGCATGAGAACCTTTGTTTATGCCAAAGAAGAACCACCAGATGTATAGAGCTGAGTTAGATAAATGTCTATAACATATTTTATGTAACAGTAACCTGGAGTTCAATGTCACCTTGAAATCACTAGAAAGTTTGTGATAACTTTCCGGTAATAAAATAGGTTAAATTATTCTCTATTCTTGGGAAAAGAAAACCCATGTACAGTCCAGGTGCACCCAAAATCATGGGTAGAGATTGTATAACATTATAGTTTTATGATTTTAAGGGCACATTTGGCACACTAAATGACATTACATTCGAAATGGTAATCTATACTACTATGAATAAAAGATGTTGTAATGAAATAACTATTTCTATACATATTTTTAGTTGTAAAATTGGAATAAAATCCCAAATTTGTATTTATAAAAAATTGTAGTTATACAATTATTTTACACTTATTGTGGCACTCTATTATCTTGAAAAATGTATATTTTAAAGTTATCATCATTGATTTTTAATGAATAGCTATTCCTAATGTATTACTATTCCTTGTAATGAAAATGCACTCAATTGACCAAATATTTATTCCACATGAATAATTAGTCTATTACAAGATTCATTACTACGTAGCAAACATCCCCTAAATTTAGATTGAAAAAACATAAAAAAGCAGCATAGCAATTCAATTTTTTTTATTTTATAATTACAATAGGGGAGAGGGGATTTGAGCATTTGATGTCTCCATTTGAAACATCAAGAGGTCTCAATTGAGCTATAAGGCTCTTGGCATAGCAGTCCAATGCTTTTATGCAAATTACTTTTGGATTTAAGTCACAATATCACCTGGCTGATCTCAAACCATGATCTCACCCTCCACTCTGTTTTTATAAAGGCAGAAGGTGCCATCTAAGCGAAACATCATTGATGCATTTATCCAAATCATATACTACAATCACTTATGAATGTAATAACAAAAAAAAAGGGAAAAAAGAAAAAAGAGGCCGGGGGGGGGGGGGGGGGTTGGGAAACAAAACCAAACAAAAAGAGAGGAAATTAAAATATAAAATTGTACCTCCTGGGTTATGAACGTCCATTTTGAATCTGACAATGCTTTTTTAGAGTAGGCAGGAAGGTCCTTTTCAATTTCATCAAACTCCAGAGGTTCTCCATCTATATGCTTATACGATATCAGTACCTTTTTCTTTTTTGAAAAAATATTTTAAACAGATAAATAGTAGTATTAATATGCACATTAAAATGCTTGCATTTTGTGTGACCATTATGCAACAACTTGACTTCTACATCAGTTAATGGTATTATACACAGTCCGTGGGTCTTAAACCCACAACCTCACCTTCCACCTTAGTCTTATTAGAAGAGGTGGCATTCTAGCTAGAGCTTACTAGTGATCTCAATTACCAATCTAGCCAATCTAACATGTAGACATTCATTTTATAAAAGTATATGAAGTTAAATGAATTTGTAACATATGTTTCTTAAAAAGGGGAAAATAGGGGTAATGTGAGATGTTTATTTGCCAAATAAAATAAGACAACAAAACCACATGTTATACCGTACTGCAAAACAAGTTTTTATGTGCTTAATACTGCAAAAATAAATTCCGTTTCTGCAAAATATTTATGAAAAAACAGGCGTGCCTATTTCATATTGTACTATCATTTATATAAAATCCACATTCATCTTATAATGTAAGTTAAAAAGAGATGAACATACCGCTGTCGTAGGCACGAAAATATAGCACTGGAACTCTATATGAATTGCAATATATTATATGGAGATCATAGTAATGTACTTTACAAGGATTGGTGTGGACCTAGCATAAGAGCAAGAAGTTGATCAATGTTGTAAATGAGACAAGAATCATTAATAGGTATACACCAAAAAATAAAAAAAAAGTGTAAAATTTGATGAGTAATATGTATATCTATTTAGGTATAACACATACTAAGGTGGCATCATCAACATCAATGGGATCCTCTTGGTGAGAGTGTTTCCCAGCCTCAGGGAAACTTAGTTCACCATGTTCTTCCTACACAAGTTTGGCATCAATTAAAGCAATTTAAAAGTGGTAGACCAACATGAAGGCAATGAAGGGAAAGGGCAGACCTGAGTTGAGCTGAGAAGCACGTTCTCCAAAGATAAGTATCCTTCCACCTGTGTACATTAAAAAGAGAGGAAAGATTAAAAGAGGAATTGTGAAGAGAGAGAGACAGAGACAGAGAACACTAACTTGATGATGAGAAAGGACCCATGTCCATGGAGGAAAAGAAGAGCAAACTGTATTCCAATTGAGGATGAAAGCAGAAGCAGCAACACCAAAATCAGTTGATGAAAGGGTTCCTTGAGCTTCTTCTTTTGTACCCATTTACAGAATCAATCCACAAAATCAAAGATTGGATCTAAGAGAGAGAGAGAGAGAGAGAGAGAGAGAGAGAGAACCCAACAACCAGAATGAAACTTTGGCGTTGGACTTGGCGACGATCTCCGGTCCGGAGGTCACCCACAAAGCTGTGGATTTCGGATTTGGTGCGTTGGACTTGGGGTTTGGGGCTCATAGAGTCATAGATAAATATGCGATAACAGTTGGGCTAGTTTCATATCTGAACAATCTCTGGGCTCTAAATAATCTCTCGCTCTCTATTCCCTTCCTAATTGGGCTTTGCCCACCCTCTATAGCCCATAAATTAATAAACCACATTGTCTTTCTTGTATTTCACCTTCACCCAACAAATGTTTTGTCTCACAATTAACATCCCACGTTTCCTTCTTTTCAACTATAAAAACTATTAAAGAGATTAATTAAGATGCTCCTCTTCCTATTCTTAGATATTGGAAAGTTTTGTGATCGACCCAAGAGAGTAAGAACCATAGGAGAAAAGGAGTGTCGATTTTCTAAAATTTTAACATCATGCCTCTCGATGATTGTCTTTTATAATTTAGCTAAGATACTAATTAATTTTTTTATATATATAAACGAGACTTGAAAAATAATAATTTTCTTTTAATTCGATAACAAAAAACTTTACCAGTTATACTAATTGAAACTCACTTGGTAAACTCAATTTTGGTCTGTTAAGCCTTAGTTTTATTTGGTCCTTAAAGGGTGCTTGGACATTCCATTGTTTACATAAAAAGTATAATTTGAAATAATATCCTTATGTTTGAGGGACTAAAAATGTAATTTGCCCTTTAATATTAGCATGAGTAATAAGTAGGTAACAGTAATAATAGTATCAATACTGATATTTTCACCACAAATTTTGTTGCTTTTTTTTATGAGCATATCATTTGACGGTATTGGCCCCAAACTTACTTGAAATCCTAACCACCTAACACATGTCAAAATCAAATCAACATTCAGAGTCCTAATCTTCAAATAAGGATATATAGTCTCTCGTCTCACTCTCACATACATTGAGTAATTATAGGAAAGATATGATAACCCAAGATGTTTAGTATGAGACTTGAGGGGGCTAATTTTGTGTAGCATCAACTTTTTTGTCTTAAGAAAATATATATTATGAAAGATAATAATTAAAGGATAAAATTTAATTACAAAATTGGTTATAATATAAAACTACAACCTTACTCAATATCTTTTTAATTACAAAAGTGGTTGAGGCCGATGAACGAGACTACTTCATGTATATCTCAAAATTGAATCCCCAGGCTGATGAACGAGAGATGAAAAACTTATTAATTATCTAAGCCAGCAAAAGTGGTTGAGGCATTTCCTTGTCAAACACTATTTTATTTGTTATCCATCAAATTAGATCACCAAATGCAATTTTTATTTCGTATTCCGTAATCAATCCTGGATATTGTCATTGCCCCCTTGACTTGCATCATCATTATCATTGTTTTTGCTATTAATTAAGTTGAACCTAAAGTCCTCTCTAGGCCTCCCTCAACTGCACGAGGCAGAGCAACCAAACCAAACTAAAATCCCAAACCCGCTAGGGACCTAATAATTAAGCTAAAGCTACGTACAATGGAAGTGATAAGCTTGTTCCTCTTCCTATGAGGACAAGGATCCTGCAGACTGCAGAGAGACTGGTTCATGAGTACTCTATGCTTTGAGACAAAATAGGAATGTAAATAAGGTACAACTGCCATTTTCAAGTTTAAAATAATGGCCCAAGCCCAAGTCCAAAAAATAAAAAAAGTGGTTGGCACAAAGGCCATAGCTGATAGCTGAACAACCTAATTAAATTTAACTGATGATTCCACATCAGTGAGTAGTAAAGCACTCAACAATAATTGCCTTCACTTTCTTCCTATTATAAAACAAAGATTCTCTATATGGACAACTAATATGTGCTTCCTGATTCTTGTATTCTGGTAGTTCTTTTAACTTCTAAGGTCTAGTGATAAAATCTAAAAAATACAGATGGAAATCCAAATCAAAGCCATTTAATTTATTACCTTTGTTTGCTTGTTTTTTCTTATTGGGTTAAATATTTTATCATTTTTCCTTTACCCACTGAAGTTTTCTGCTGCATTTTGTTTTAATTTTTAATTTTTTTTAAAGTCCAGATCGAAGTTATATTTAATTAGGGCTATTATACGTTGGTTATTCCTTTGTCCAAGTAGACAAAGACAAATTGTATTTCTAATGGAACACCTGGATGCCGCCCATGTCAGTGCATCTATACTACTATTTAAGGGGTTGTACCTGTTTAGATCGGATTTTTTTTGTTCCAAAATACCCCTATAGCCTACGTTTAAGTAGGAACAAAACATGGTAAAAATGCTTCTTTAACTCCCACTAAAACATTGCTTACAAAAAAAGACTGCTCTCCTAATGGTTTTCAAATTGCTGTATCTATTTATAAAAAAATTAAAACTAAAATTAAAACAAACACAAGTTTCATGTATTGATAAAAAAAAAAAAAAATTGTATATCCACATTTTAGTCACACACAACTCTGTATAAAAAAAATGTCACACACAACTCCAAACTTCTACCCAGCAATTTTAAATATTCCCATTGTCATTAAGCAATTATTAAGCACCGTTTTTTTTTTTTTTTTTTTTTTTTTTATTTTTATAAATTTTTTAACCCCACATTTTAGGGTATTGGATATAAACAAAAATTATCCTTATTTTCCTATCTTTATCACTACTTTGATTTTTCTTTTTTCAATTTTCAAAAAAAAACATTTGAATAAAAAAAACACAATTTTTTTTTGTAAAAACACATATGCCTTACTGATAAAAAAGAAAAAAAGAAGAAGCCGTACACAAATTTGAGACACACTCCATATTTCTACCCAGCAGTTTTAAATTCCCCCCTTATCAATTACCGGTTTTTTTTTTTTTTTAAGGGAAGTATTATCATTAAGCAGTTAAGATCACGTTGCTTTTGTTTTTTGGCTAAACATATATTTCTTTTTTTTAGAACCCAGTTAAACATATATTTCAAGTTTCTAAGTTATCATCCAAATTAAAAACTCCTCAATGTTAGCTACAAATTTTACTATTCCACTAATTTCTCCCCACAATCAGCCATTACTTGATCGGTTATTCAATCAGCCCACTACAAAAGCAGTTAACCAAAATCACAATACTTACCCCTACCTCTAGATCACATATATATATATATATATATATATATATATATATTTTCGATTGTGGAAGGTACCTTCAATGTTGAAGAGGGGTACTGCACCTCCAGATTACAAATAAAATTGATTTTTACGGTTGTAGAAAGTGCCTTGCAAGTGTGAAGAGGGGTACTGCGTAGGAGGTATGTGTTTTTCAATGAATATAACTAATATTTGAATTTTACATAAATATTTACCCGTGATATGTATTCTTTCATTCTTTGCGATAATTTCTATTTTTCTTGGTCAGGGTCACTACAAGTTTTACAGTCGCTATAGAAATAGATATAGGAAAGAGAAACTCTACCTACAAAAACAAAAGATTTTTTCTAATTGTTCCTGCTCAAACAAAAAAAAGCTTTTCTATCTCAACGGTATCTTAATGTACATGACTCATTTCTTTTTTCTTTTTTCTTTTTTTAATAAAGAAATAAACAGTTTTCTAACACTTTTTTTTTTAATCACCATCACTGACCATTTGTAAAATTTGACGAGGATTACGCGCTTTGTAGATGGTTTTTGTTGAATTTGGATAGGTTACTTTTGTTAATCCTTATTCTAATTATAATGACTTTGAAGTGTTTTTCTTTATTTTCATATTTCCTTATCATTATCTTTTCTTTTCTTCTTTTTTTCTGTAAGATATGCGTTTGTTCGTTAAAGCTAGCTCATTACCTTAAAGAAATGGAATATTTATTGCTTTTCTTTGAATACAATATTGCAGTATGTAGAAATTTGCTTTAAAAAAAAAAAACTTTTATTACAATATTACCGTAAGTAAAACATTTTTTTTTTAAATTTCTAATAAATAACTGTGCAATTTGGATAAGTATTAAATTGTGTTACTCTACTATTAACCAAAAAAAGATGAACATATGGAATATTTATTACTTTTCTTTGAATACAATATTGCAGTATGTAGAACTTTGATTACAATATTACCGCACATAAAACTTTGTTTTTTATTATTATTAATAACTGTGCAATTTGGATAAGTATTAAACTGTGTTACTCTACTATTAACCAAAAAGGATGAACATATTAATTATATTGCAATCTTAATTAATGAAAAAAATAGTATTAAATTTGACAAACTATTCAATTTGGATAAGATTGCAATATAATTAATATGTTTATAGATTACTTAGAGAAAGTAGCTATATTTAATCCTTACTCTAATTTTTTTTTTTTTTTTGGGTCTTTTTTTTTGGGTGACATATCAACAATTTTGTTGAATTGCATAGTGGGCACATTGGATGAGTTTGGGTGAGACACAAACTTATAAGTAGCTATTATCAATTCCTTTTACCCTCAAAATGAATCAATCTAACCCTAACTCATGCAACCTAGGGTAAAAAAAAAAATATATATATATATATATATATATTTACCTCAAATCAAAATGATAATTTTTTTTTTTTTTTTTTTTTTTTTGTGATTGGAAAATGTAGTAATCCCAAATTATAATAAATGCTCTAAATTAATCCTTACCCAAAAAATAGAAAAGCCTCTGAGCATGAGCGTGCTCAGAGACTAGTATATTTTTATCATTTTTATTTGAGGTAATTTTTTTTTTTACCCTAGGTTGCATGAGTTAGGGTTAGATTGATTCGTTTTGAGGGTAAAAGGAATTGATAATAGCTACTTATAAGTTTGTGTCTCACCCAAACTCATCCAATGTTCCCACTATGCAATTCAACAAAATTGTTGATATGTCACCCTAAAAAAAAGACCCCAAAAAAAAAAAAATTAGAATAAGGATTAAATATAAATACTTTCTCTAAGTAATCTATAAACATATTAATTATATTGCAATCTTATCCAAATTGAATAGTTTGTCAAATTTAATACTATTTTTTTCATTACTTAAGATTGCAATATAATTAATATGTTCATCTTTTTTGGTTAATAGTAGAGTAACACAGTTTAATACTTATCCAAATTGCACAGTTATTAATAATAATAAAAAACAAAGTTTTATGTGCGGTAATATTGTAATCAATGTTCTACATACTGCAATATTGTATTCAAAGAAAAGCAATAAATATTCCATATGTTCATCTTTTTTGGTTAATAGTAGAGTAACACAGTTTAATATTTATCCAAATTGCACAGTTATTTATAATAAATAAATAAATAAAAAGTTTTACTTACGTAATATTGTAATAAAAGTTTTTTTTTTAAAGCAAATTTCTACATACTGCAATATTGTATTCAAAGAAAAGCAATAAATAGAAAAGCAATAAATATTCCATTTCTTTAAGGTAATGAGTTAGCTTTAACGAACAAACGCATATCTTACAGAAAAAAAAAAAAAAGAAAAAAAAAGAAAGAAAAGATAATGATAAGGAAATATGAAAATAAAGAAAAACACTTCAAAGTCATTATAATTAGAATAAGGATTAACAAAAGTAACCTTGAATGAGGATTAACAAAAGTAACCTACCCAAATTCAACAAAAACCATCTACAAAGTGCGTAATCCTCATCAAATTTTACAAATGGTCAGTGATGGTGATTAAAAAAAAAAGTGTTAGAAGATTGTTTATTTCTTTATTAAAAAAAGAAAAAAGAAAAAAGAAAAGAGCCATGTACATTACGATACCGTTGAGATAGAAAAGCTTTTTTTTTGTTTGAGCAGGAATAATTAGAAAAAATATTTTGTTTTTGTAGGTAGAGTTTCTCTTTCTTGTATCTATTTCTATAGATACTGTAAAACTTTTAATGACCCTGACCAAGAAAAATAGAAATTATCACAAAGAATGAAAGAATACATATCACGGGTAAATATTTATGTAAAATTCAAATATTAGTTATATTCATTGAAAAACACATACCTCCTACGCAGTACCCCTCTTCACACTTGCAAGGCGCTTTCTACAATCGTAAAAATCAATTTTATTTGTAATCTAGAGGTGTAGTACCCCTCTTCAACATTGAAGGTACCTTCCACAATCGAAAAAAAGAAAAAGAAAAAAAAGAAAGAATTTTATATGTGATCTAGAGGTAGGGGTAAGTATTGTGATTTTGGTTAACTGCTTTTGTAGTGGGCTGATTGAATAACCAATCAAGTAATGGCTGATAGTGGGGAGAAATTAGTTGAATGGTAAAATTTGTAGCTAAAATTGAGGAGTTTTTAATTTGGATGATAACTTAGAAACTTGAAATATATGTTTAACTGGCTTCTAAAAAAATAGAAATATATGTTTAGCCAAAAAACAAAAGCAACGTGATCTTAACTGCTTAATGATAATACTCCCCTAAAAAAAAAAGAAAAAGAAAAAAAAAAACAGTTATTGATAAGGGGGGAATTTAAAACTGCTAGGTAGAAATATGGAGTGTGTCTCAAATTTGTGTACGGCTTTTTTATTTTTATTTTTATTATATATATATATATATATATATATATTATTAGTAAGGCATATGTGTTTTTACAAAGAAAATTATGTTTTTTTTATTCCAACGTTTTGTTTTGAAAATTGAAAAATGAAAAAGCAAAGTAGTGATAAAGATAGGAAAATAAGGTTAATTTTTGTTTATATCCAATACCCTAAAACGTGGGGTTTAAAAAATTTAAACTGCTTAATGACAATGGGGATATTTAAAATTGCTGGGTAGAAGTTTGGAGTTGTGTGTGACTTTTTTTTTATACAGAGTTGTGTGTGACTAAAATGTGGGTATACAGTTTTTTTATTTTATTTTTTTTTATCAGTACATGAAACTTGTGTTTGTTTTAATTTTAATTTTAATTTTTTTATTATTTTTATTATTATTATTTTTTTTTTTATAAATGGATGTAGCTATTTGAAAACCATTAGGAGAGCGGTCCTCTTTTGTAGACAATATTTTAATGGGAGTTAAGCATTTTTACCAAATTTTGCCTGTACTTAAACGTAGGCTGTAGGGGTAGTATGGAACAAAAAAAAATCCGGTCCAAACAGGTACAATCCCCTAAATAGTAGTATAGATATATCATTGTATTAGAATGCATGAATATGAATATTTTTCAAAATTTTCAAGAGTGAAGATATTAAGTGTCTATTTAGAAACAGTTTATTTAGTTGAAATTAAAAATTTTTTGATGAAAGTATTTTAAATAAAGTTACAAGATAGTTGAAATAGTACATTAAAACTCATAAATAGTATTAAAAAGTACAATAAAATATACAAATAATAGTAAAAATAAATTAAAAAAAAAAGTTAATTTTTTGAACCAATGTCAAATTTGCAGTAATTATAAACTAACAAGTTACTGATGCGTGCATGGATGCAAACAAAGGTCAATGAAAGACATTTTTTTTGTTGTCCATAATGCAACGTACAGCTATGAATATGATTGATGTAGCTAGCTAGCTTTTACTCATTTTTGTTGCTGTCCATAATGCAACGTACAGCTATGAATATGATTGATGTAGCTAGCTTTTACTCATTTTTGTTGTTGTCCATAATATTTTTGTTGTTGTCCATAATAGCTAGCTAGTACTCATTTTTGTTGTTGTCCATAATGCAGCGTACAGCTATGAATATGTGTCTGTCCATAATGCAACGTACAGCTATGAATATGATTGATGTAGCTAGCTAGCTTTCACCCGACATCCAGATATTCCAGACCAGACGGATCGATAATCGCCTATACATGATATCTCGCTCTCTCGATCTGATATATTCTGATCACATGGCTCATGCAGCCTTTCTATTAATTTTCACAGCAACAGTGGTAGTTAGAGCTAGACTTGTTTGGATCTAGTGGAGCTTCTGTCCAGTGACTAGTGTCACTGAACACATTACCGTATCTTAATAGATCTAGTGATCACACAAAAGTAAATCCTTTGAATCTTTAGCCATTGGAACCTGATGTCCTGAATCACGTGCAATTAATGTCATATATTTTCGTGGTTGGTATTAATTACCTCCCAAATTGTGCATGCATATTCCGGTTCTAAAGAGACAGAAGGAAAAAGACGTGAAAAGTACCATAAAATACAAAGAAGCTAGGATACAAAAACCTAATGGTCAAATTATTGGCCAAAATTGAGAATTAAGACCGTTTTTTAAATAATATAATTAGTAAACACTGTTTTCAAACTATATAAATTACTAATATCTCGAGTTTTAAAAACTTGATTTAGGTCTAAAATCGAGTTTCAAAGATTCGGTTTCCATGGTTTGATCATATCCGATGTGACGTTTTTTTCACGTGGCGTCCACCTGAAAATTGAGTCTCTAAGACTCAATCTATAAGGCCAAACCCAAATACAAAAGGATTATAATCACAGTCCAAGCCCATTCTAGATCTAGTTGGATAACACACGGAAACTCACCACTCATACTAGTCGCAAAGAAACTCCGATCGAAACTGCAGGTTTCAGCGAAAGAAATGCCGATCTCTCTAGAAACCCAAAAAAAGAACCAAAGATAAAAAAGAACAACAACAACAACAAAGAAATCAGAGCCAAAAAAAAAAAAAAAAAGAAAGCCAAAAAGGCATGGGCATCGATTACTACAAGATTCTCCAAGTAGACCGAAACGCCAAAGACGATGACCTCAAAAAATCGTATCGAAAGCTCGCTATGAAGTGGAGCGCAGCTCCGTGCCACCGATTCTACCTTGAGGTTCTCAAAGACGGTTCTATCATCGACCAATTTCAAGTCAATGACAAAGGGGCTTACATGTTTGGATGCGTCGATTTCTGCGATTTTGTGCTCGACCACCCCCACCCCACCCTCTCACAGACATGACCACCATAGCTAAAGCCCGGCGAGGTGAGGTGAGCTCTCTCTCCTATCTGATTTGGGTCTCCTCGGATTCTTTCTCTCTCTGATCTGATTTGGGTTTTAAAGTTCAGTTTTTAGTCAAAACAGAAAAACCCAGAAAAATTGTTTCATTGTTGAATAAATAAAGAATGTGTTTCATTGTGCTGGGATTGTTGTGTTTCTGGGATTTCTTAAAATTTTTTTTGGGTATTTCTGCGAATGGCTTGTACATTAGATAGAATTAGACTTAAAATTTTTTTGGGTTATAAATTGAGTCTTAGAGACTCGATTTTCAGGTGCGCCACGTAGAAAAAACGTCATATCAGACGTGATCAGACCATGGAAATCGAGTATTTAAGACTCAATTTATAGGCCATAAATTGAGTCTTTTAGACTCGAAATGCTAGTAAAAAATAGGCGAAAAGCCACTTTTAGTCCCTACATTTTCAGGCGATTTCCATTTTAGTCCCTAAGTTTTATTTTTACCGCTTTTAGTCCCTATTCTGGAAAACGCCTCCATTTTAGTCCTTACCGTTACATCAGAAACGGAGGAAGTTGACATGGCAAACGACATGAATAAATAATATTAAATTAATGTCCACGTGGCCTAAATTAATAATAAAAAATGTTTTTTGACATTAAAAAATGCCACATCAGCTCTAAATAAAAAATAATAATTCATTAATTTTAACTAAAAAAAAAAAAAATTAAAAACAGAAATAAAAACCAAAATTTACATTAACTAAGATCTAAAAGTATCTTAAACAAGAATGCTAAGAACACCAACCCAGTCTTAAGATCTCAAAATTTCAAAATTGAAAACCAAAATCCACAAACCCAGAAGCACAAACACAAACCCAGCAACAGATCAACCAAACCGAATCCTGCAACAAAGATCTATTGCTGTCATCATCCTTCACATCCTCCACTTCCACCTCCACCTTAGGTGCCTCCATCAGCAACTCCTCGCGCTGCGACCTTATGAGATGCTGCAAATGCGAGGCGTAATAACAATTAACCAGATTTGGCGATTGCACAAGCTCCTTCTCGACCATAAACCAAATCAAACTAGCCCAATCCACCTTCTCAAAATTCCCTTCCTTAATCACCTTGGTCCAATTCAACACCTCATTCGGCATCATCCACGTATCCTCGTGCAAAAGAATCCAATTCGACACCAAATCCTCCACAAACCCAATCTCCTCCGCCAACCCCAGCGAGTCCACCTCCACCACCGAAGCGGCTGCGCTCTTCTTCACCGGCAAAGGCAACCTCAACGCCCGAGCCAGATCGGCACGGTTGAGATTAACACGAACTGACTCAACATATCTACAACGACCCTGGGAACTGTAATTAGCAATGAGCTGAGCGAGGAGGTCGGTGCGAAGAGACCTATCGAACTCAATATGAACGAAATCCCACAAACCGAGGCGCCTTAGAAGCTTCTCGTGGCTCAGAAAGTCTAGGGTTTTAGAGGGCAAAAAGGGAATTGGGTTGAGGATTTCGATTAGGGCTTTGAATTTCTTCTGGGACTTTTCGAGAGAGATTCGGCGCTTGTGGGCGTTCTTCTTGTTTCGCTTTGGGGCTCGGCGAGAGAAGACGTGGTAGTGGGAGTCGGCGGTGGCGGTGGTTTTGGGAGAGAAGAGTGGGGTTGGTTCTTCTTGGATTGCTGGGGTTTGATCCTGAGATGGGTTTTGTGGGTCTTCAATTTCAATATATTGCAGGATTTGGTTTGGTTGATCTGTTGCTGGGTTTGTGTTTGTGCTTTTGGGTTTGTGGATTTTGGTTTTCAATTTTGAAATTTTGAGATCTTAAGTCTGGGTTGGTGTTCTTGGTATTCTTGTTTAAGATACTTTTAGATCTTAGTTAATGTAAATTTTGATTTTTATTTCTTTTTTGATTTTTTTTTATTTAGTTAAAATTAATGAATTATTTTTTTTATTTAGAGCTGACGTGGCATTTTTTAATGTCAAAAAACATTTTTTATTATTAATTTAGGCCACGTGGACATTAATTTAATATTATTTATTCCTGTCGTTTGCCACGTCAGCTTCCTCCGTTTCTGATGTAACGGCAGGGACTAAAATGGAGGTGTTTTCCAGAATAGGGACTAAAAGCGGTAAAAATAAAACTTAGGGACTAAAATGGAAATCGCCTGAAAATGTAGGGACTAAAAGTGGCTTTTCGCCTAAAAAATATAGTTTGAAAACAGTGACTACTAATTATATTGTTTGAAACCAGTGTTAATTCCCAATTTTGGCCAAAATTATTCATTATGATTCCTTGGAACCCATACCAAACCACAAAAAATGAGCAACATTTTTTTATTTTTTTTTTAAGGCCGTCCATTTTGCACCTTTAAAAGGTTATCACTTTCCTTCATTAATTTTTTTTTTTTTTTTTTGTTTTTCGAAATTGTTCAGTCATGTTAAATATGCTAAAACTAGAGATCTAATGGGAGGAGACGGGGATAGGGTTATGATAAAATAAAAGGCAAAAAATAAAAGAGAGAGTGAAAGTTATGTGAGTACGTGAGAGAATAATTTCTTACCAAAAAAAGGAGAATAATCTGTATATTTTAATATATGTCAATCGATGTACAAGTGATTGTCTTTCTATGTATAGGTATGTTTTTGTGTATTAGAGCATTACCATTAGGTGTGCAAATGCAAAATATTTGGCATTTGGCACACCAAATACCAAAAATCCTCTCTCATGAGGTACGGCCAAAAATGCTATATGTATATATTAAATTTTTAATGATTTTCTCTCTCCTCTCTGTCATTTTATCTCCTTTTTTTTCTCTCTCTCGTCCGTATGCTTTACTTTTCTCTCAACCTCTCTCTCTCTCTCTCTCTCTCTCTCTCTCTCTCTCTCACATAATCTGCCACAGTGATCTCTCCACCCGCCGCCTTGCCTCCGCCGCTCACTAGCAACTCGCCTCCACCGCTCGCCTCTCCTCCGACACCAACGTCGCTTGCCTCTGCCAATGCTACTCGCCAAGCAGCTTGCTTCACCTCCGTCGATGCCACTCCAAGCAACTTGCCTCTGTCAAAATCTGCCTAATCTCACTAAGATCCGATTCCCCTTATTTGTTTGGATTGTTTATGGTTGATTTTGGGGATTGGATCTAGTTTGAGAAATTGGATTGGAGGATAACAATGATTTGGGATTGGATTGTTTGATTTGGGATGGGTTTTGAGGTTTGTGAATGTGGTGGGTTGTTGTGGATTTTTTTTTTTTTTTTAAAGGTGGCATTGGTGGATGTTGTCAGTATTGTTGCAGCAGTGGTTATGGTGGCCGTTGTTGTGGTAGTGAATGTGTTGTAAATATTATTTTAATGTATAGAATTGAAGGATAAAACATATGATGAATGAGATATTGTAAAATGATGTGGTAAAATGATAAAGTAGGCTTTTGATGTGTCAAAATGACATTTTTTTATAATAGAGTTGATGAGAATACTCTTATAAGGAATATATATATATATGAGCCTAGCTAGGACAAATAAATTAAATAATGTAAAACTGTTGGATAGACTAAGAATATACACTAATTAACAAGCTAGGATTGAGTACTATTGTTTTTTATTTTATTTTTGAAAGACGTGTCCATTTTTACCTTTACAAGGCCATCACTTTCCACTATTTTTCACTACCATACTTTTTTTTTTCAAAAATTAATCTTATATTTGGGTAGGAGATATGAGAGAGAAAATAGGAATAACAACAGGTGGAGTCAGGAAGGGACACCCCTGCCATGGCCTTGATTACCAGCCTAAAAAAATCTCCTGCACTGCCTACCTAACACTAGTTTTTCTATAATTTCAACAACAACGAAATTAAACAAATAACATTCACAAAAAATTTAAAAACTTTTTTCTCCACTACAACAACCATTTAATGTATAACAATTACAATTTGTCAATAAAAAAATTTATGAACTTTACTATGTGAGTAGGCTTATATATACACACAAGAGACCACATATACTTAATTACTTATATAAAGGTATAAAAAATAAAATATACTAATAAACTGTTAATGGCATTTGTAAGGTCACGATTTGTAACCCAAGCCCAAAAGAGTTGGGATATGAGTCCAATGAGCTCAATACAATAAATTTGTAGAGAGTGGGTGAAAGAGCTGAGCTCTTAGCGAATGGGACAATGGTTAGCAAGAATTTAAAATATGAACAAACATAGAAACACACGTAAAACTTGATGAAATGGTTGTCCGAGGAGATAAACTGTTATTTAAACCACTATTCCTGAAAGCTAATACAACCCTTAGTGCTACAGTAATTCTTTTTCTCTTTTCTTTCATTATGTTTTTTCGATCCCCATCTTATGAGGGTCTTTTACATTATATAGTTTCCTTTTAGACTATCTCGATCGTACACTTGTTAATCATCTAAACTTTCACTCGAGTATGTCCCATCAAGCATCTTCTCTGGCTCTTTGTGAATGGTGGTGGTTGAGCTTGCACTGTTCAGGGGTCTTCTCCGCATAAATGCGGCCAAAAAGGTTGCTGCAATGCATTTAATGCGGTGGTAGCAACTTTTCTCTTAGATATTTCTGTATTCTTATCCTCTTCGTACGTGCCTGAAATTCATCCTTATCGTTGGAAATTCCTGGAAGGTCACCTAAGTCGCCCAGGTATTTGCTTGACCGATATCGTCCTATCCGAGAAGGATAACCTCCTCGGACTTTATCCCTCCACTCTTTCTTTACGTGATCCTCCATTCTGGGGCCTCTCCAATCACTTACTTCTCCTCGGACGTATCCACATCATCAATAGGGCCCAAGGCCCAGTATACAAATTTGGGCCCTTGTCCCCACAATAGCCCTTCAAAATTTTAATTTTTCCCTCGCATCTGATGAGAAAAAAGAGAATTTTGATCTGCCAAATTAACGATGGTTAAAAATGTAAAAATATCCAAATTTGCACATGCAAGAACGTAATTTTAGGCATTTCATCATTGCTTCTGACGCTTCAGAATCCGCGAAGTGTCATTAATTACTTCAGGCGACACTGCGTCTTTGACATCCAACGGTAAGGTCTTGATTCAATGGACAACATTTTCCTTCAAGGTTTGAATGGGATAAATCCCACTCATTTCCTGCTCCCTATATAAAGCCTTATAAGAGAGTTGTCTTTTCTTTACTTCATAATTGTTCAGGATCTCCAACGCACTCAAGCATTCAAACTCATACAGATGATCAAATCACCCGTCTTATTTCTTCAAAAAATTTCAAGAATCCTTTTAAGGATTTCAAAGATCACCTTCTGATTTAGTTCGCATAAGTTCTAACTTCTTCGAATTCTTCTTTATTTTCTCGGATAGCCTCCTTGGCCTCTCATTCCTCATCACCCAGTTGTCATCTTTAGTGTTTTCTCTTTTCTGCTTATTCAAAATGGGTAGATTTAAGTATTTAGTGGATAGCCCTGCTTTGATAGAGGTATTCAAAGAAAAGTATCACATACCCCAGGAGGTATCCCTGCGATATTGTTCTCCGGAAGGAATAGCATTTGATCGAGAGGTGGGAGAAGTTGTAATCCCCATGATAGCCTTCATAGAAGGAGGAATGACTCTTCCCATGGGTAGGGTTATGAGAGACTACTTGCGTAACCATAGGCTTTATCCACATCAGTGTGCACCTAATCTCTTTAGGATCCTAGGAGCAGTTGACGTTTTGAACCAACACTTAGGGTTAGGGCTCACCTGGCTCGACGTAGTTCACCTGTACGAGGGTCATAAACAAAAAGGGGCCGGATTTTACCTTAAATCTCGATCCGACGTTGTCAGACTCATTTCGTGTCTTCCCAAGTCTAACAAGGGGATGAAGGATGACTACCTAATTGCATCAGGACCATGGCATGACAGTCTTTCTTGCCCAACCCAGCTAGGAGAGCCAGGTGGGATACCTTAGATTTAGGTTTTCTAACATTAGATTTAAGTTATTTGTCCTCGACTTTGTTTTACTATATATTTTTTATGTACATATATTTTTTACAATGGACTCCAAGTTTCTAACTATGTTTAGTTTTCCTTTGTTTAACAGACAAAGATCACGTATCTCCTCGGCTTAGTTTAACTAACGTAGCCGCGCTCAATTAACTATTGAGATCCCAGATTTTTGTGAACAGCGACGGACAACTTCGAGTTGCCCATCTAATTTTGGATTACGAACCCCTTTCAAAAACCTTTCAAGAGGTCGGCAACGCTATCAAGGCAAACAACTATCGATTAGCTCGTATAGACGTATCTCGACCTCATTTCTTGGTGCCATACGACCTTCTACCAGTTGATCATCCAATCCCACAGGGTGTTCCTTTGGCCGCCTAACCAATTCAACAAGTATCCCTTGGAATAGCAGTAGCCGAGGAAAGAATTGCATCTTCTTCTTCACTTGAGGAAGAAATTGATAAGTTCCAATTTGAAGAAGAAGATCCACAGGGAGTAGAAGCTATTTTTATATCGGAGGCTGAGGAAGAAATAGACGAATACTTGTGTGTTCAAGCCCCTGCTCCTGTGATTACTTACATGGAGGACTCTTCGGACAACGAGGTAGAAGAGATGGCTCCAAAAGCTAACTAGAGTTTGAGGGAACTTATGAAAGGGAGGAACAAGGTGTCTACCCCACAAGAAGCCAACAAATCCAAGCCCCTTATGAACCCTCCTCCTCCCCCTGCTCAGCTTCCTGCTGATCTTGGGCTAAAGCCAAATCCTGAGTTGAGGAGAAAGAGACAACACGAGGTCCTTGAGGAAGGCGAGATAGGCCCTTCAAAGGAAAATAAACAACAGAGAGTAGCTCAGGACCAAAGAAGCAAAAGGTCCTCATCTGTTGAGAGCTGAGAGGATCCTCTCGCGGCTTATGTGCGCCGTACACCCCGCATATGGTCTCCTAAGCTGGAGTTAGACGGTGTCGCCATCGCTTAGGATACCAAGATCAGGAACTACCAAGGGGGGCAGGTAGGTCATATTGCTGAGGTTTTGGAGCAGCCCCTTCTCCTTCCAAGAAACATGGAAGCTTATAGGCGCTTCAGTCAGCAAGAGCTTTTTCTATCCCTTAAGAGGGATCTGGCTATGGTAAGTAATTTGATCCATTTCTCTACCTAAACATTTGGTTATTTTTACAAGTTTTTGCTTCTGTTTTACACTAAAAATAAAATTTTATTTTGTCACGTAGATTACCCAACAGGTTTATGTGACCGAGGATTGGGTTAAGGATGCTCGCAGTAAGGCCAAGGCAGAGTTCAATGCTCGATCCGAGGAAGATAAAAAGGTGGGTACCCTAAAAGAAGACCAAGCAAAACTGTCCAAGCAACTAAAGGAGGCAATTAGGGCAAGGGATAGTTCTGAAGCAGGCCTCAAAAATGCTGAGAAGCAAGCTAAAGAACAACGCAAACAGTTGCACTATACTGAAATTAATCTGGCAACAGAGAAGCAATTAGTGAAGGAGCTTCGCGAAGAGCTTCAGAAGGCCAGGGAAGCTGCCCAACTGGCTAAGGAGGTAGCCGAGGCCGAGAAGCAGGCTGCTTATACACTTGGGGTAGAGGAGACTCAAGCCAGACTCATAGAGGAATTCTCCTCAGTATGCAGGGAATACTATGGTATATCTTGGGGTAAAGCCCTTGATGCTGCTGGGGTCCCTATGGACTCTGATTTGAGGCAACCTAAGAGTGTTTATTATGATCCTGAAATTCATGAACTCCTAGGTCCTGACTCCTCTCACCCCGGACAAACTACACAAGCACCAGAGCAATCGTTGATGGACTAAGCCCCTCTTGCTCCCTTGGAAGTTCCTAAGGAATCTAGCCAAACTGGTGGCCAGGGTAAGAAAGCCGAAGATCTAAAGGGCGTAGGTAAAGATCAAGACAAGAAGAAAACTTCTTCTGATCCCAAGGACAAAGCCCAAGATGCTGCTGCTTCTCAACTCGGCCAAACTGTTGACCCGTTTACCTCTAAAACGAAAGCTTAGGATATGAGGACATTTTTGCTATTTCTATCTGTTTTCTTTCGCTGTTGTTTTTGTTGTTTTTTTTTAAGGGAATGTACCATACTTTCTTTATGATCAATGAAAGCATTTTTCCTTTATTTTCTATATCTTCATCGTATACACTATGGGATTTAGTGTTATAGCACATGATGTTGATCTGTTGCCACTTTAACTTGAGCAGAATAAGTTACCATATCTCGCTTATGTGGCAAGTAACTTAATTGAACATTGATAAAAACTGCTATTTAAGCAAACGACTGAGAGCTTTAATCTTGTTAAGAGTACCACTAAGTGTTAATTCAAATCTAATAAATGATCCAAGGCATTTACTCATATGATTTCAGATCTATTTAAATATCTATAAGAATGGTAATGGGGTGTTAACCAATTCATATCCTTTGATCCGAGGACTTTAGGCGTGATCGAATTTAAATTTAAACACTTGGAGACATCTGTAATGGAGTGTTAACTAGCCCAAATCATGTGGTCCAAGGATTTCAGACATGATTGGGTTTAAGTTTAAACACTTATAAGAACTGCGAATGAGTGTTAACTAACCCAAATCATCTGGTCCGAGGACTTCAAGCATGATTGAATTTAAGTTTAAACACTTATGAGAACTGCGAATGAGTGTTAGCTAACCCAAATCATCTGGTCTGAGGACTTCAGGCATGATTGAATTTAAGTTTAAACACTTATGAGATATACAAATGAGTGTTAACTAACCCAAATCATCTGGTTCAAGGACTTCAGGCATGATTGAATTTAAGTTTAAACACTTACGAGATCTATGAGTGAGTGTTAACTAACCAAAATCATCTGGTCTAACGACTTCAGGCATGATTGAATTTAAGTTTAAACACTTACGAGATCTACGAGTGAGTGTTAACTAACCTAAATCATCTGGTCCGAGGACTTTAGGCATGATTGAATTTAAGTTTAAACATTTATGAGATCTACGAGTGAGTGTTAACTAACCCAAATCATCTGGTCCGAGAACTTCAGGCATGATTGAATTTAAGTTTAAACACTTATGAGAACGAAATAGCAAAAAGTACAGAGTTCTTATATAACAAACGAGCATATTGATCATGGAAATATTTATTAATAATAATACCTCTTTAGATTGTTTACATTCCAAGGACGCCTTACATGCTTGTCTAAATCTTCCAGAAAGTATGCTCCGATGCCAGCTCCTGAAGTGATACGGTAGGGCCTTTCCCAATTAGGTCCTAGCTTTCCCCAAGCTGGATTCTTTGCAGTGCCCACAACTCTCCGTAACACTAGATCAGCAGGAGTTAAAAGTCTTAATTTTACATTGGAATCATAACCTTGCTTCAGCTTTTGTTGGTAGTAGGCTAATTGGACCATCGCATTTTCCCTCTTCTCTTCAATCAGGTCCAAATTCTTCTTTAGATGTTCATTATTGTCACTTGGACTGAATGAACTGGTTCTCAATGTTGGGAAACCAGTCCCCAAAGGAATAATAGCCTCAACCCCATAAGTCATCGAAAAGGGGGTCTCTCCAGTAGACCTACAAGGCGTAGTTCTATATGTCCAGAGAACATGTGGTAGTTCTTCCGCCCATTTTCCTTTTGCATCATCTAGCATTTTCTTTAGCCCATTTACTATAACCTTATTAACAGCCTTCGCTTGTCCGTTCCGTTGGGGATAGGCAGGGGTAGAATACCTATTCGTGATTCCCAATTCACCACAATACCCTCTAAATGTTTTGCTATCAAACTGAAGGCCATTGTCCGAGATGAGCACATGAGGAACCCCAAACCGAGTGACGATGTTTTTCTAAACAAATCTTTTCGCATCCACGTCCCTGATGTTAGCTAGAGGTTCAGCTTCAACCCATTTGGTAAAATAGTCTTTGTCGACTAGAAGATATCTTTTGTTTCCCACTATTTTGGGGAATGGACTCATAATATCTAAGCCTCATTGAGCGAATGGCCATGGGCTGGATAATGGATTAAGAATTCCACCTGGCTGGTGTATGTTCGGTGCAAAGCGTTGGCATTGGTCGCACTTCTTGACATACTCTTGAGCCTCCCTTTGCATATTTGGCCACTAGTAGCCTTGGGTGATGGCCCTATATGCTAGAGATCTGCTATCAGTATGGCTTCCACAAATTCCTTCATGCAACTCTTCCAAGAGTGATTCTGTCGTTTCAGGAGGAACACACAACAAATAGGGTCCTGAAAAGGAACGTTTGTATAATTTCTGGTTCTCGGATAGCCAGAACCTTGTGGTCTTTCGTCGTACTTTGTCAGCTTCTAACCTTTCTTCAGGCAGAGTATCCTCCTTCAAGAATTGAATTATAGAGTCCATCCAACTTGGCCCTGCTCTAATTTGATGAATTCAGATTGTTTCTCTTCCTGTCTCTGTGGGCTTTTATAAATCCTCAACAAGGATAACCTGAGGTAAATTCTGTGCCGAGGAGGTTGCAAGCATAGCTAGGGAATCAGCGTGTGCATTACCGCTTCTATGAATGTGCAGCAAGTTGAAAGATTCGAATTCTGACTGTAGACACTTAACTTGACTCAGGTACCCCTGCATTCTCTCATCTTTCGCCTCGAATTCCCCTTTTACTTAGCCAATGACTAGCCTCGAGTCCGAGAAAACTTTTACTGATTTTCCACCTATTCTTTGAACCATGGCCATTCCCATCATTAGAGCTTCATACTCGGCCTCATTGTTCATAGCCGAGAAATCCAGCCTTAAAGATTTTTCAATAATGATTTTCTCAGGGGATATCAGTACTAGCCCCACCCTAGAACCTTTCTGATTCGATGCCCCATCAACATATACTTCCCAGGGTGAAGGACCATGTTGAGAGATCGTGCCAACCAATTTTCCATCCATGTTCTCTGCTGGTTTCAATTCTTCCACTGGGGGTTCGATGAATTTAGCCACCAGATCCGCGAGGACTTGTCCTTTTATAAAGGTACGGGGCATGTACTTGATGTCAAAAGCCCCTAGAATTGTACCCCATTTGGCTACCCTTCTTGTGTAGTCGGCACTTCAGACTATGACTTTAAGCGGGAACTGAGTAAGAACGATGACTGTATGTGCTTGGAAGTAATGAGGCAACTTATGTGTGCCTAGCACTACTGCCAGGATAGCTTTCTCTAGTGGTAGATAATGCACCTCAGCTTCATGCAATGGTTTACTCACATAATAAACCGTCCGTTGCACACCGCAATCAACTCGTATCAATACTAAACTCACAGCATAAGGGGCCACTGCAATGTAGGCAAACAAGACTTCATCTGGCTCAGGGCTAGACATGATTGGTGGCCGAGCTAGATAGTCTTTAAGTCACTGGAAGGCTACGACACACTCTTCAGTCCACTCAAACCCTTTCCACTTGTTGATTAACAAGAAGAAGGGTCTACATCTGTTTACTGATCGAGAGATGAATCTATTCAAAGCAGTGGCCATTCCGGTCAATTTCTGCATTTCTTTGGGATTTCGAGGTGATTGCAAGTTGTTAATAGCCTTTATCTGATCGGGGTTGACTTCAATCCCTTTGTGAGTGACCATATAGCCTAAGAATTTGCCTAATCCTACACCAAATGAGCACTTGGAAGCATTTAAATGCAATTTATACTTTCTGAGAACTTCAAAAATATTTCCAAGGTCTCTCAAATGCTCTGAAACCACCTTGCTTTTCACCACCATGTCATCTATGTAGATTTCGATATTCTTCCCCAATTGTGACTCAAACATCCTCATCATCATTCTTTGATAGGTGAATCCTGCATTCTTCAAACCAAATGGCATTACCTTGTAGTGGTAGTTCCCGACGGGAGTGATAAAAGCAGTCTTCTCCTGATCGTCCAGGGCTAGAGGTATTTAATGATAACCTTGAAAGGCATCCAAGAAACTCATCCGAGGATGGCCAATAGTGGCATCTACTAGCTAGTCTATTTTGGGCATAGGGAATGGATCCTTGGGGCAAGTTTTATTCAAGTCTGTGAAATCCATGCACACTTGCCACTTCCCATTCTTCTTCTTTACCACTACTGTATTTGCTAACCATTCAGAATAAAAAACTTCTTTAATAACTCTAGCTTGTTTAAGCTTAGTTACTTCCTCTCGCACTGCCTCAGCGTGCTCTTCGGATGGGCACCGAGGGGGCTACTTCCTAGGGGTGATTAGTGGATTAACTTTCAGGTGGTGACAAATGAATTCTGGATCTACTCTTGGGGCTTCATAAGCATTCCAGGCAAAGACATCAATGTTCCTTCTAAGGAATTCTATAAGCTCTTCTTTCTCTTGATGAGGCAGCTAGGATCCAATCTGAAAGAACTTTTCCGGATCGTCCCCTACAGTAACCTTTACCAAATCTTCACACTTTGCATCCTCGGCTGGCTTATCGATGGATGACGTCGAGGGTTTTAACTGCTATGAGTCATTTCCTTCATGAGCTGAGGACTCGACCTCGGGTTTATGTTGGATGGCAGCCACCAAGCATTGCCTTACCATAGATTGATCCCCCAATATTTCTTTAATCTGACCATCCGACGGATATTTAACCTTCTGGTGCAGAGTAGAAGAAATTGCTCCCAATGTATGAAGCCAAGGTTTGGCGACAATTGCTGTGTAGGGAGAATAGACATCCACGATGATGAAATCTACCTCTACCACTTCTGAACCAGTCTGCACAGGTAATCTGATTTGGCCTTTTGGAATGATAAACTTCCCTTCAAAACTCACCAAGGGGGAACTATAGGGTGTTAGGTCCTCAGACTTTAGGTTCAGCCTCTTATAAAGGTTGGGATACATTATCTCAGCAGTGCTGCCTTGATCCATCATCACCCTTTTCACATTATATCCTCCAATTTGGAGGGTGATCACCAAAGCGTCGTTGTGGGGTTGGATGGTTCTAATCTTATCTTCATCCGAGAAACCCATGACTAGCGGAATTTCCACTCTAGCCCTCTTTGAATCTTGATTAATGTCTTCTGAGGATAGACGAGCTATGAACATTACCCTAGATGGGCAGGATCCAGTTCTACCCAGTGCAGCAAAGATGACATTGATAGTTCCCAAGAGGGGTCTTGAAGAAACATCTCTCCGAGACTCAGAATTTGTCTGGCTCCCCTGACCACTGGAATGATGCAGTAGCTGTTTTAATTTACCCTATCGGACTAGTTGGTCCAAGTGATCCCACAGACTCCTGCAATCCTCTGTGGTATGCCTATGATCCTGATGATACTAGCAATAGAGGTTATGGTTACGCTTTTTAGGATTTCCCATCATCTTATTTGGTTATTTGAAGAACGATTCATTTTTAATCTTCTCTAATACCTGATGCATTGGCTCTCGGAACACTGCACCAACGACCTGAGCATTGGTAGGCCCTGATTGACCTGCATAATCCCTTCTCAGCTAGTTATTATTATATCGGTCCAACCTGAAATCCTTCCTTTCCTGAGGGATAACCTTAGCCTTCCCTTTTCCTTGTTGTTAATTGTCTTCGATCCTCTTGTACTTATCAACTTGATCCATTAGTTGGCGTAGACTGGTGACAGGCTTACCTGTAAGATATTTCCTCAAATCGTGCTCAGATGGAAGACCAACCTTGAAAGTTTTAATGGCAACCTCATCAAAATCGCCATCAATCTCGTTAAACATCTCCCAGTACCTTTCATAATATGCTTTTACGGATTCTCCCTCCCTCATTGACATGGACAATAAGGAGTCCAGAGGTTGAGGAACTCTACTGCATGTGATGAATCGGGAGTAAAATAATTGAGTGAGTTTCTTAAAGGAACTGATTGAATTTGTCCTTAGCTCGTCGAACCATCTCATCGGCATCGGTCCTAAACTGGATGGAAATACCCTACACATCAAGGCCTCGTCCTGAGAATGGACAACCATTTTTTGTTTGAATTGACTTACGTGCTTTACAGGGTCCGTTCGGCCATTATACATGGCAAACGTTGGCTGGTGGAACTGTATAGGAAGTTTTGCTTTTTCTATCCCCCGTGTAAAAGGTGACTTAGAAATTTGGCTCAACACCTTTTTCAAAACGTTAGTTCCTACTCCTTTGCGAGAAGGGCTCCTGGGTTTTCTCCAGTGTAAATGCTCTTCCTCACAGGAGAAGGGCTCGCTTGGTGGAGTTCTAGACCTCTGTCTGTATATAGTATCTTCTTCATCATTGGAAGAGACATCAGAGCTGGAAGGGGATCGCTTCTATTGTGCTTGATGGAGTTGCTTCTTTAAGTCATCAATCTCTCGTGGCATGGCTTTATTATCATCTTGTTCATGGGGTACATGACCTTTCCTTCAAAAACCACTTCCACCCGTGTGGGTGGTATGCATACTACCTTCTTGATAGTTTTCACGATCTTTTTCACGTTCAAGATTGAGGAACTCATCTTGTTGACGAACATTAGCAGACTCCGCCTGATGCGGGCTTGTTTGATGTGGACCTGATCCTGCCATACTTAACCGTTATACGATACTAAAGCACAAGCTCTCCCCACAGACGGCGCTAATTGTAGGGTCACGATTTGGGCTCAAGCCCAAAAGAGTTGGGATATGAGCCTAATGAGCCCAATACAATAA
Source organism: Quercus agrifolia (assembly GCA_029955455.1). Lineage (NCBI taxonomy): Eukaryota > Viridiplantae > Streptophyta > Magnoliopsida > Fagales > Fagaceae > Quercus > Quercus agrifolia. The sequence continues at coordinate 37,996,592 of JARQAD010000007.1, read as the reverse complement.
ATTTGTAGAGAGTAGGTGAAAGAGCTGGGTTTTTAGCGAATGGGAAAACGGCTAGCATGGATTTAAAATATGAACAAACATAGAAATACACGTAAAACTTGATGAAATGGTTGTCTGAGGAGATGAACTGTTATTTAAACCACTATTCCTGAAAGCTAATACAACCCTTAGTGCTACAGTAATTCTTTTTCTCTTTTCTTTCACTATGTTTTTTCGATCCCCATCTTATGGGGGGTCTTTTACATTATATAGTTTCCTTTTAGACCATCTCGATCATACACTTGTTAATCATCTAAACTTTCACTCGAGTATGTCCCATCAAGCATTTTCTCTGGCTCTTTGTGAATGGTGATGGTTGAGACTGCACTGTTCAGGGGTCTTCTCCACATAAATATGGCCAGAAAGGTTGTTGCAGTGCATTTAATGCGGTGGTAGCAGCTTTTCTCTTAGATATTTCTATATTCTTATCCTCTTCATACGTGCCTGAAGTTCATCCTTATTGTTGGAAATTCCTAAAAGGTCACCTAAGTCGCCCAGGTACTTGCTTTACTAATATTCGTCCTATCCGAGAAGGATAACCTCCTCGGACTTTATCCCTCCACTCTTTCCTTACGTGATCCTCCATTCTAGGGCCTCTCCAATCATTTACTTCTCCTCGGACGTATCCACATCATCAAATAGGGTCCAAGGCCCAGTATACAAATTTGGGCCCTTGTCCCCACAACATTTATGTAAATATCATTGGGACTAGGCAACGCAAGTGGAGACCTATTGATTTAATTGGAATAAATTGTCAGCCTTATACAGTACTATTTTGTAAATGATTGCAAAATTATCGAGTAAATTAGGTAAAAATTCATTGTCATTCAAAATTAAAAAGTAAATTAGGTAAAAATTCATTTAATTCTTTTTTTTTTGAAATCCAAATGTTAGAAAAATTTTATTGATAAAGAAAAGCTAATACAGCAAGGAAAACAACTAAGCAAACCAAAAGACAGCTACTAGGGCCCATCAACAACAACATGTGATGTCCCGAGCTAAAGCTCCAAAGGCTACAACACAAAACAACCTAAGAGAGAATAGCACCCCAGCTAGCCTCACAGATGCGTAGACATCAAATGCTGATATTCCTCTATCAGACCTACCGCACCCTCAAAAATCATCTTCAGGTGTACCTGAACATGCTTAAAATAGAATTGATTACGTGTGTTCCAAATCGCCCAAGCTACAGTTGACCATTTTTCCAACTCAGTAGTGCTGAGCTTCTACTTCATCGTCTTGAAAAGAAGGAAGAAATCTTCAGCTTGGTTACTACACTTCTGTGTTGTCCCCTTAAAGATTGACCAAACATTACGCGCGAAAGGGCATTCCCACAAAACATGGGTGACCGTCTCAGGGGCTTGGCAGCAAATTTCATAAACAGCTTCCACTGGAACTTTTTTCCTATGAAGATTTTCACGGGTAGGCAAGCAAAGAGAGCACGCATGCCATATGAAATTTTTAACTTTTGGAGGAACATTGAGCTTCCAAATCTGCCCCCAACAATTGCTATGAGCCTGCACAAATGAATGCTTTGCATGGTTTGGATGTTGAAGGCACAAAGACACTTGGTAGGCAGACTTAACCGAGAAAGTCCTGGATCTATTCTCCTTCCAAAACAAGCAGTCTTGAGTATGAAGTTGAGTTAGGGGTATAGACAAGATATCCTCAACAGTCTAGCGCACAAAAATATCAAAGAGCTTTCCTCGATCCCACTAGCGAGTCTGTCCATCAATTAAATCACACACACACACAGATTCAGTGGAGGTGCATTTCGGAATCGAGGGGCTTGGTTTAGCCATACATGTGTGGATACTCCAATTGTGCGCCCATCTCCAACTTGCCATTGTGACCTAGCCTTAATAACATCCCTTGCAGCCAACAAGGACCTCCAAACGAAAGAAGGATTACTGCCTAACTCAACTTCCAAGAAAGAGCACCGTGGAAAGTACCTCACTTTATACACCCTATAAAAAAGAGACTCGGCATGGTGAATTAACCTCCAAGCCTATTTTGCGAGCATAGCAAGATTGAAAGCATGAAGGTCTTGAAACCCCATTCCACCTTTTTTCTTATGAGTGCACAACCTCTTCCAATTAATCCAATGAATCTTCTTCTCATCTTTGTTTTGGCTCCACCAATATTTAGCAAGACTAGAATTTATATTATCATATAAAGTCTTAGGGAGTTTGAACAAACTCATTGAATAGGTAGGTATTGCTTGTGACACTGTCTTGATAAGGACCTCTCTACCCGCCTTTGATATAAATTTTTCCTTCCAACCCAGCACTCACTTTGTAATCTTTTCTTGCAGCTCCTTAAAAGTCCCCACCTTAGATTTACCACTAGCCATAGGGAGGCCAAGGTATTTATCACATTCAGTCATTACTCTAGCCCCTAAAATTTGCTGAATCTCTCTCTTCACTTCAGTACTTGGGTCCTTACTAAAAAATAAAGATGTCTTATGCTTGTTAATTGCTTGACCCGAGGCAACTTCATACCGCTCCAACAAAGTTAATAATCTTCGGCATTCCTCAACTGTTGTGCGGCAAAATAATAGGCTATCATCTGCAAACAATAAGTGAGAGATACATACTCCATTTTGGCTAGACAAAATACCATGAAGAACCCGATCCTTCTCAGCTTTCCTCAATAAAGTTGACAATCCTTCAATGCACAAAAGAAACAGATAAGGTGAAAGTGGGTCACCCTGTTTAATACCCCTTGAAGGATGAACAAAACCTCATGGTTCCCCATTAATCAGAATAGAGTACGAAGTTGTGGTGACTGTCCCCATAGCCAAATCAACCCATCGACAGTCCAATCCAATCTTAAGCATAATGTTTCTCAAAAAACTTCACTCCATCCGGTCATAGGCTTTACTAATGTCTAACTTTACTGCCAAATGCCCCACCTTCCCTCATCTTCTATTTCTCATCCTGTGAAGCAATTCATATGCAATTGATGTATTATCAGTAATAAGTCGATTTGGGACAAACAACCTTTGGGCCTCAGAAATAACAGAAGGCAAAACAAGCTTCAACCTATTAGCAATGACCTTAGAGAGAATCCTGGAGATAACATTGCCCAAACTAATAGGCCTATAATTAGACATGTGAGTTGGTGATAACGCCTTAAAATGTATACTTGTTATATATTTATGTGGGCGTTATCTCTTTATTGCTATGCTTAATTTGTATAATTAAGCCATGATTTGCATTTGTCCTTATTATTTATCTTTACATAATTTCTTGAATAAGATTCTATTCATTGATTGTAATTTTCTACTTTCAAGAAATCATGTGAGAAAGATGAGTTTACATGAATTTGTGAAAGAATGGAGGCCAAACTAGAATTAAAGTGGAGCTAAAGGACCATGCTTAAATGTCTAAGGAGGTGCAGTTGGAGTGCTTGGATCATCTACCATAATTGGTAGCTTCAAATAAGGGAAGAAATCAAAGAGGCAGAATCTGAAAAGGAAAAATCTGATTTGAGCACTGATCAGTATTTTGAAAGTATCTTTCTCCTCAAAAATCTAATTGACACAAGGCTAGATGGGTTGGAACCATGACTTAAATATCTATAACTTTCCAGTTTTGTGTTTTTCAAAATTCTCAATTTTGAAGGCCAAAATTAACTCACAAGTTACTGCTGTAAACCTGGACGGAAATTAAAATAGTAAAAGTTTTATTTTCTTTGGACACTTTTGACGTTAGGGTTTGGAAGGGAGGTTGGTAGAACAAATTTTGGAGAGAAAAACTTGTATTTTCCTTTCTCTAATGGCAGCCTAAACTCTTTGCTAGGGCTAGGGGTTATGTTTCTTCTATATGGTATGAATATTCAATATGATTCATTCTAGGATTTTATTAACAACATATTTGATTGTTCAATAAGATTTCTTTTGATGTATTAGTTCTTCCATACTTTCAATAAGTTCAATCATGTTTTTTTTATTGTTTAGATGAATTTCTAATAGTTTCAAATAGAAATTAGGTTTTAAAGTGAATGAGTTTTTCTGAAAACTTTTCTAACCGCATTATTAATCTAGGTTATCATGCATTCTTGAACAATCTCAGTTCAACCGAATCATAAGAATTTAATTGTATAAGAACAATCAATTATGAAATATATGATTTCTTAGATCACAAAGAATTTCATATCGATATAGGGAAACACCCCGATACCCTTGTATTTACATTATTGAATTAAATCCATTTTTATTATTATTCTTGTTAACAATCACCTAGCAAAAGTACTTTTCTTCTTCACCCAAATTGTTGTTTAGTTACATTGTCTTTGAATCTACGCCACTCCTTATGGTTCAACCTCAGTACTCTGAGAATTATATTGCTACGATCTCCTGCACTTAGGAGTGAGCAAGCAGTTGGATTATTTGACTTAGGAATTAACACAATATGAGTATAGTTCATCTTACGCAAAAAATGTCCAGAATGTAAAACAGATAAAATGGCTTTAGTCACATCGAGCCCCACAATGCTTCAATATTTTTGAAAAAAGAAATGAGACATACCATCAGGTCTTGGAGATTTGGAAGGGTGCATTTGGAACAAAGCATTCCTAACCTCATCTGGAGTATACCTCTGTAATAGGGAGTTGTTCATATCCGGGGTGATGATACTATTCACAGAATTAAGCAACTCTCAATACCTATGGGGTGTGCCGTGCTAAAGAATTCCTGAAAATACTGCTCTGCTAAATAGGATTACATTGATATGGTATAGGAGTAAATTGAAATATTTTGGGGTGACTTTGTCAGTGAAATTACAGTGATATATGATACAAAGTATTTTTCCAAACTATTTCTTGTTAATGTATATTGTGTTTTGTTATGGGCTTTAGGCCCAACTGCTTTACTTGTGTAGCACACTTATACTTGTACTACACTTTACTTGTACCGCACACTTATGCCTCCTATATAAGGCACTGATGTATATTCTTTCATTAAGAAATACAATACAATCTTCCAGTATTTCTAACATGGTATCAGAGCCATTGCTCTAATTTTCTTGTGTCTTGCAGTCTTGTCTTTGTTGGTTTTTTTCCGCTGCCTCGACTTCATCGGTCAGTAAACCTTTTCTGTGCCCTCTCCTGACTGATCCACCACTGTCAGAGGTGCCAAGGTTGAATTTTCATCGTCAGAAGCTCGATCACCGCCACCAAGATCACTGCCTTCGTCGGATCTTCCACATCGGACCTCCGATTACGACATAAGACATATCACCGTGTAGATTTTCAAGCGATCTACACAAAGCCGCCGGAATCCAATTCATCTGACCAGCCACGCGCTTCCACGCGCCGGTCAAAGATTCAGCGAAATTTCCACGTGCCACACGCGCCTTCAGTACTGCTTCGATCAACTCACCGCCGCCGTCATCGGAATCCACTTGCTCCGATCTACGTCGCCAGAAAAAAATCGGCCTGATCAGACCAAGCACGCGCCGCCACGCGCCGAAAGAAGTTTCGGCCAGATCTGAACCATGCACTCACGCGCTGCACGCGCCGCTGGGTAACTGCTGACGTTATCGCTGACGTCATCGCTGCCACGTCAGCATACACGTCAGCCCTAACTAAAGTCATCAGGTGACGTCATCAGCTTACGTCATATTGCTGACGTCATCTCGGAGTTGACCGTTGACTTTTCTGTTGACCGTTGACTTTTTTCCAGTGTTGACTTTTGCAGTCCAGGTTCTCCTTACCCAATTTTTCGCGTAGATTCCATTTTTGCAGTTCATTTTTGCATATTTTGCTTCTAAATGAAGAATAAGGACAGGTCTTCTTCTGGTTGCCGTAATCGTCACCAACAATCCAACAAACGTTTTTGCAATTTTTGCAAACGTTTTGGCCACAGTATTGAGACTTGCTATCGTCGCAATAAATCAGCTGTTTCAATTTCTGCTGCTACTGTTGCTAACACTGAGAGTGTCCAACCAATGGCTCCTATCTCTGCACAGTCTAAGTCTTCAGAACGCACTTTCACCATGTCCACAGATGACCTTAAAAATATCATCGCCAATGTCATTCGTATGGTTGGTAATTCATCTTACTCCTCTTCTCTCTCAGGTTTATCTGGTATGTCTCCCTCCTCTTGGCTTATGGATTCCGCTTGTTGCAATCACATGACACCTCACTCGTCCTTATTTTCTGAACTCAAACCTGCACCACACCCTCTTAATATTCGCACAGCAAATGGTTCCACAATGTCTGGTCATAATATCGGTTCTGTTTCGACTTCCAATCTTTCGGTTCCTAGGGTCTTTAATGTTCCTGACCTTTCTTACAATTTATTTTCTGTGGGACAATTAGCTGAGTTGGGTTATCGCATTATATTTGATTATTCTGGGTGTATTGTGCAGGATCCGAGGACGAGACAGGAACTTGGGACCGGTCCCAGAGTTGGGCGTATGTTTCCCGTGGACAACCTTCGTCTTCCACTTGTTGCACCTGTTTCTGTTGCTACAGCTGCTGCAGTTTCTTCAATTCCTTCCCTTGCACTTTGGCATGCTCGTCTTGGTCATGCATCTTCCTTTCGGGTACAACAATTGGCTTCTAGAGGTTTGTTAGGTTCAGTGTCTACAGAAAATTTTGATTGTGTCTCATGTCAGTTAGGAAAACAACCAGCTTTGCCTTTCATTTCTAGTGAATCAATATCCACTGATATCTTTGACCTTATTCATTTTGATGTTTGGGGGACTTCCCCGGTCTCTAGTATTGGTGGATTTCGATATTTTGTTGTCTTTGTTGATGATTATCCCCGCTATAGCTGGATTTTTCATATGAAACATCGCTCTGAATTATTGCAAGTATATTCTAATTTTGCAAAAATGGTTGAAACTCAATTTTCCAAACGTATCAAAATTTTTCGATCTGATAATGCTCTTGAGTACACTAAATATGCTTTCCAAGCTGTTTTGCATTCCTATGGCACTGTTCATCATCTAACTTGTCCAGGTACCTCTCAGCAAAATGGTAGAGCCGAACGAAAACTTCGTCATATTCTTGACACTGTTCGTGCTCTCCTTCTCTCTGCCAAAGTTCCTGCTCCTTTTTGGGGTGAAGCTGCTCTTCATGTTGTTCATGCTATTAATCGCATTCCAAGTCCTGTTATCCACAATCAAACTCCATATGAGCGCCTTTTTGGGTCACCTCCAGATTATCGCCACCTTCGCTCTTTTGGTTCTGCTTGTTTCGTTCTTCTTCAGCCACATGAGCATAACAAACTTGAGCCTCGGTCAAGGCTTTGTTGTTTTCTTGGCTATGGTGAAACTCAAAAGGGGTATCGGTGTTATGATCCTGTCTCTCATCGTCTTCGTGTCTCCCGCAATGTTGTATTTTGGGAACATCGCTCCTTTGTCGAGCTCTCTCACTTCCGTGCCTCCCTATCTTCCTCCTCTGTCTTAGATCTTTTTCCAGATGAGATACATATTCCTCCTGTAGTTGCTCCTGATCCTACTATAGTTGCTCCTGATTCCCTTGTAGACTTCTCTGTCCAACCACCAGATATCCTTGATCCCTTTCCTAGTTCACCATTTAATGAACATGTGGAAGATGAACAGGTTGAAGACGAGCTACCCAACCCTAAGCTTGGGTCCTCTGCTCCTGCTCCGCCTGACGATCATGCACAAGACATTCCACCTCGTCACTCAACTCGGGTAAGATCCGTTCCTACACATTTACTTGACTATCATTGTTACACTACCCTTGCTACACTGCACGAGCCTCACACCTATCGCGAGGCTTCTACTGACCCTTTATGGCAGATTGCAATGAAAGAGGAGCTTGATGCATTATCTAAAAACCATACTTGGGACTTGGTGACTCTCCCCCCTGGGAAATCTGTGGTTGGTTGTACGTGGATCTATAAGATTAAGACTCGCTCTGATGGGTCCATTGAGTGCTACAAAACTCGTCTTGTTGCAAAAGGTTTCACACAGGAGTATGGGATTGATTATGAAGAGACTTTTGCTTCGGTTTCTCGTATTTCATCTGTTCGTGCCCTCTTAGCTGTTGCTGCTGCCAGAAAATGGGACCTTTTTCAGATGGATGTCAAAAATGCATTCCTTAATGGAAATTTAAGTGAAGAAGTTTACATGCAACCTCCTCCTGGTCTCTCTGTTGAATCAAACAAGGTTTGTCACCTTCGACGTGCACTTTATGGCCTTAAACAAACTCCACGAGCTTGGTTTGCCAAATTCAGTTCTACCATCTCTCGCTTAGGTTACATGGCCAGTCATTATGATTCTGCCTTATTTCTTCGTCGCACTGACAAAGGCACTATTTTACTTCTCCTGTATGTGGATGATATGATCATAACTGGTGATGACCTTAATGGCATTCAAGAACTCAAGGTTTTTCTCAATCAGCAGTTTGAGATGAAAGATCTTGGACATTTCAGCTACTTCTTGGGTCTTGAAATCACTCATTCTACAGATGGACTTTATATTACTCAAGCCAAGTATGCTTCTGACTCCCACAGGAGGGAAACCATTGTCTAATCCTTCTCTTTACAGACGATTGGTTGGCAGCCTAGTTTATCTCACAGTCACTCGTCCAGACATCTCCTATGCTGTTCATCAGGTGAGCCAGTATCTGTCTGCTCCACGATCTACTCACTATGCTGCTGTTCTGCGCATTCTTCGATACCTGAAGGGCACTCTCTTCCATGGCCTTTTCTACTCAGCTCAGTCTCCTCTTGTACTCCGTGCATTCTCTGATGCTGATTGGGCAGGGGATCCCACTGACCGCAGGTCCACTACAGGTTATTGCTTTCTCCTTGGTTCTTCTTTAATTTCTTGGCGAAGTAAGAAACAAACCTTTGTGGCCCGCTCCAGTACTGAAGCAGAATATCGTGCCCTTGCTGATACCACATCTGAGCTCCTTTGGCTATGATGGCTTCTTACGGATTTAGGTGTGTCTACATCCTCTGCCACTCCCCTTTATTGTGATAACCAGAGTGCCATTCATATTGCTCGCAATGATGTCTTCCATGAACGGACTAAACACATCGAGATTGATTGTCATTTTATCTGGTATCATCTTGTCCATGGTGCTCTCAAGCTTTTCTCCGTCTCCTCCAAAGATCAACTTGCAGATATCTTCACCAAGTCACTTCCTAAGGGTCGCACTCGTGATTTGGTTGACAACCTCAAGCTGGTCTCACATCCACCTTGAGTTTGAGGGGGGCTGTTAATGTATATTGTGTTTTGTTATGGGCTTTAGGCCCAACTGCTTTACTTGTGTAGCACACTTATACTTATACTACACTTTACTTGTACCGCACACTTATGCCTCCTATATAAGGCACTGATGTATATTCTTTCATTAAGAAATACAATACAATCTTCCAGTATTTCTAACACTAATCAACAAAAAAGCAAAGAAAAAGAGAGTACGACATGTCATTTTCATAAAAATAAGTGGATATTAAATATGAGTGAAGAAACACGACCAAACATGGACAAATCAAGTGGATAATAATCATTATCCACCATGAATCTTTTAATTTTTCCGAAAAAAAAAAAAAGGGTTGTTGTTGAAGTTTAAGGTAAATAATTTGATGAGAGAGATTAGCTAGATACATGTAAATGATAGACTCCCAAAGTCCAAAAGTCTTTTCGTGTGATGGGATGCAGTAGTACTGTATGCACAATGCATTATTTTTACTTTATATTTATTACCTAATGCTTAATTTGTTGAAATTGAAAACTTTTTACTGAAAGTACTGTAAATAAATGTAAAAGTTAGCTGAAATAGTACAATAGGACTCATGAATAGTAGTAAAAAGTATAGTGGGGCTCATGAATAGTAGCAAAAATAAGTTAAATAATAAAATAAGCTTGACAGCCTAGCGTGACTCTTCAGCTTCTATTTATGTGCTTCACATGTGGCCTTTTGTGGGTTACTCTTTTTGTGAGCTTATCGCGAGCAAGTCGCGAATTGCACTGATTCACTTTTGAAGCTTGATTCTTCACCTTACAAATAAACCCACATAAATACAGGGAAATTATTAAAGAAATTACAATTAAATTTGGCATGGAATTGAAGCCAACAAAGGCTAGTTAGAGACCAAAACTTTACAGAAAAGGCTCGCAAAGTCAGTTGCTGACAGAAGCTTAGAGGGTTCTGTATGTAAACTGTATTGCAAGTATCTCTTTAAGTGGATCATTTTCAATGTTGAGGCCATTGGAAGATTTTTACGCCTGATACATAGGTTTTCCTTTTTGATAACACATCCACATGTTATTAAATATGATTGTAATTTTTTGTGGTTGTGTTGTTATTTATATTATTTCATGCATACTTATATATATATATATGTTAATTGGTTAATCATGTATATAATTGGACCTAATTATTAGATTAGCATAAAATTAACTAAGTCATAATTAATTTGGGGTCTAAATATCAAGAGTTTGTAATCAATACTCATTTCATTAATTATATATAATAAAAAATGTAAAATATGTGGTTGATGTTTTGTTTCAAAAGCGCGTGCCTTCTTTTGATTCCCCTACATACGCACTATGGATTTGATCGCAACATATCACTACTATTTTTCTTTTTCTTATTTATTTATAATTTGGTAATTAAGGAAAGACAAATTTAAATCCCAAACGTTTTTATTAAAAATATTTAAAAATTAAAAATTAAACCTCAAGGCTCACTTTTCAATTTTTTTTCTTTGGCCCTATGTAGTGGCCAATGACTCTGAAGCTACCCTACGCACCATTCCAGGTTTAGCAAATAGCATGCATATATAAAGACATGATATAAGCAGAACCACTGAGCCGCAGGAGTTTTGCAAAAGAACTACAACCACAGGAAGCTATATGGTTCTGGAGCAATCTTGTTCAAAATATGAATGATTATTGGATCCTCCATTCCGACTTTTATTCCTTATTCAAAGTACGTAAACAGGAAGGGAAACCCCTGCCATGGCCTTGATTACCAGCCTAAAAAAATCTCCTGCACTGCCTACCTAACACTAGTTTTTCTATAATTTCAAAAAAATAAAAAAAAAACATTCACAAAAAATTTAAAATCTTTTTTCTTCACTACAACAACCATTTAATGTATAACAATTACAATTTGTCAATAAAAAAAATTATGAACTTTACTATGTGAGTAGGCTTATTAATTGTTGAAAAATCTTATAAACTTGACTCGAGGATTGTTCTTATATATAAAAGTACAGAATTATGTATTTATACACACACAAGAGTCCACATATACTTAATTACTTATATAAAGGTATAAAAAATATAATATAATAAACTGTTAATGGCATTTATGTAAATATTATTGGGACTGGGCAAAGCAAGCGGAGACCTATTGATTCAATGGGAATAGAGTGTCAGCCTTAATTATACATCACTATTTTGTAAACGATTGCATTCTTTGATTCTTTCATCTGATCGAGAGATCTCATTGTCATTCAAAATTATCATGTAAATTAGGTAAAAATTCATTTAATAGGATTACATTGATATGGTATAGGAGTAAATTGAAAAATTTCGGGGTGACTTTGTCAGTGAAATTACAGTGATATATGATACAAAGTATTTTTCCAAGATATTTCTACTCAACAAAAAAGCAAGGAAACAAGAGTACGACCTGTCTTTTTCATAAAAATAAGTGGATATTAAATATGAGTGAATAAACACTACCAAACGTGGACGAATCATTGGATATGATATGGGGTAGCTTATCAAATAGATTGTGATTCATGAGGCACATAATAATCATCATATTTCCCACCATGAATCTTTAATTTTCCAAAAAAAAAAAATGGTTGTTGAAATTTAAGGTAAATAATTTGATGAGAGAGATTAGCTAGATACATGGAAATGATAGACTCCTAGAGTCCAAAAGTCTTTTGGTGTGATGGGATGTAGTAGCATTGTATGCGCAATGCATTATTTTCACTTCACAACTCATCACAGGTGTTCTGGGTCATCATCTTCCCAATTATGATATCTTAGTGCGCACAGAAGCAATGTAAAAAACTAACAATTATATGATATCTCACGCCATAGCCAATTTGCCCGACATATTTGTAAATTACTATATATTCAACTTTATATTTATTACCTAATACATTTCCCCACATATATATATATATATATATATATATATATATACCCTTAAACATACATTAGTGAACTATTTTAAAATTTTTTTTTATGGAAATATAAAAAAGTAACTAACCTTTTAAATATATATTTTTTAATTTAATTTTTCATAAAAAATTTCCTAAAATTGATGACTAATGTGTGCCTTAAGGGCATGTATTAACCGAACTCATATATTATATCTATTGGCGACTCCAAGACAAAAGGTTGTGACACTTGCAAATTGCACAATTTACCTAATTGTTGACATTATTAGCAATTGTTTTATTTTCAAACAATAAAGGGTACAATAATAGAACTATAAAGACACAAGAGAACGTAATTTAACAAAAGGAGACTTCAAACCCCAGAGGCTAGCTAGAGGTGGAAAACATCATCTTCCTCTTGAGCGCAACCCTGTTAATTTGCTAAAAGCACGCATCAGTACAAAGTATATATATGGTCTTTTTAAAAGTTGCATATCGAGCTGCCATAGATTTGTCTATAACACGAGATTTAATTTGGATCTTAATTAAACGCATGTTAGTATATCTATTTAAATCTAGAAATTTGGAAGAGAGGATCATGGCCTTTTCCATTATATATATATATATATATATATATATATATGTCTATAATAGGATATAATTCAACCTTGAAAACCTTTGTTATATTTTATTATATATTCATGGGAATGTAAGAAGCATTGAAATTTCATGTTTAACCTCTTTGAAGATTTGTATCTTTCTTAAGGGTTAGTATAATATACATTAGCAAAAAATACACAATGATAGTATGAAAGGAAATTAAGGAGTGGATGAAGATACATAAAAATGCACTACGTTATGATATGATCATCTCACACACTTACGACCTACACCCATTGGTGGTTTTGGCTAGTAACTAGAACTAGTCAATTTGGTCAGGCATTATGTATATCATACATGTGGTGTAGATGATCGATGGCAAAGGCAAGAGGCAAACTATGATACGAACTTCAAATTTGGAACTATGATACGAACTTCAAATTTGGAAACCAATTGGACACTGAATTTGCCTCTTTTTGGTATGAACTTAACTAAATCTGAGACAATTTAGTTACATTTTTTTTTTTCTCTCTATAGTTTCAGCCCTTTAGCCTTCCTATTTAAGCCCCATTTCCCATGAATTTGTAACCATGAATTCCCATTGGAAGATTTAGTGAGAACGATAAATCCTAGAGCAAAATCCTCATCTATCTCTCTATCTTCTCCCTCACTCAAATGCCAATTCAAGAGAGGAGGTCATACACATCACTACCTCTGAGTTGTTTGTGTTAATTGGAGCCACCACAGAATAGCTAATGAGATTTGGAGATTACTATTAGAGCTCAATTGTGGATTTGAAGCTATAGTGGAAAAAGGACTCGCAGAGCCAGTTGCTAGCAAAAATTTAGAGGGTTCTGCATGTAAACTATATTGCAACTATCTCTTTAAGTAGATCATTTTCGATGTTAAGGCTGTTGAAAGATTTTTAGGTTTTCCTTTTTGATAATACATGCACATGTTATTAAATATGATTGTAACTTTTTGTGGTTGCATAGTTATTTATATTATTTCATGCATACTTATACATATACATACATGTATATGTATATATATATATATATATATATATATATCTGTTAATTGGTTAATCATGTATATAATTGGACCTAATTATTAGATTAGCATAAAATTTACTAAGTCATAATTAATTTGGGGTCTAAATATTAAGAGTTTGTAATCAATACTCTTTTTATTAATTATTTATATTTATACTACTATTTAAGGGGCTGCAACTGTTTGGACTAGATTTTTTTTTCCAAAATACCCCTATTTCCCTAGGTTTAAGTAGAGACAAAACTAAATGATAATTTGGTAAAACTACATCTTTTAACTCCTACTAAAACATTGCCAACAAAATAGGACCACTTTTTTTTTTTTTTTTGGTGATAAATAGGACCACTCTCTTGGTTAAATGTTTTCAACTTTTTTTTAATAGAATTTGTTTTCCTCACTCCATGATCTCAAGCTTTTTTTTTTCTTTTTTTTTCAAATATCGATATTTGAAAATAGTTCTATAGCCATGTTTTTAAAATGCGGCCATAGGTTAGAAAAATGTGGCTATAGCACAATTTGGCCTATAGCTGCATTTTTTTAGGCCGCGTTTTTTAATGCAGCCTAAAACCTGTAACTATAGGATTGATCGGTCTATGGCCGCACTTTTTCAAACGCGGCCCAAGATTAGGTCCTATAGCCCTGTTTAAAATGTGGCCTAAGGTGAAAGTTGTAGCTGTGTTTAAAACGCTGCCTAAGACCATAACCTTAGGCCGCGTTTTAAACATGGATATATCTTTCACCTTAAGCCACGTTTTTTTCCTCTAAATTCAAAATAAATAAGAAGATATCTTCTTATTTATTTTGAAAAAAAAAAAAAAAAAACTCCTATTAAAAAACTATTACTATAACTTCCCATTCATCTCTTTAAATTTAGCAAATTATTAACATATACCTCTCCTTCTCTTTATCTTCGGTTACCACTTTTTTTTTTGGTGGTAAATATTACCACTCTCTTGGTTAAACATTTTCAATTTTTTTTAATAGAATTTGTTTTCCTTATTCCATGATTTTATGTTTGTTTTTGTTTTTGTTTTTTGTTTTTTTGTTTTTTTTTTTTTTTGTTGTTTTCAAATATCATCTTACTTATTTTTAATTTAAAGAAAAAAAAAAAACACTCTTATTAAAAAACTATATTACTATAACTTCCCATCCATCTCCTTAAATTTAGTAAATTATTAACATATACCTCTCCTTCTCTTTATCTTCGGTTACTTTTTTTTATTTTAAGGGAATTATGTATGGTTAGTTGGTTACTTTAAAGAAAAGATGCAAATTCTCCTAACAAAATCAAGTAGGTTTTATTATATATATAAAAAAAAAAAATCAAGCACGTTTATTCATAAAAAAAAAAAAAAAAAAAAAATCAAACAAACATGAGATCATGGAGTAAAAGGAGAGGATGGCTACCGCATTACCGAAAAAAGTGTGGGGAAAGAAAAGTGAAGTAAAAGGAGTTTTAATCAGATTTGATGGTTGGCAGAAAAATAAAGCACGTTTTGTTATTAAAAAAAAAAAAAAATCAAGCATCTGTTATTGCTTTTTTAATCTCAAACAAAAAGAATCAAATTTAAAACAAAGTGATAAACTTCAAACTAAACAATTTTTAACCGTTTCCATCATGCACGCCTTTTACTAACTCACGTTCAATTAATATATATATATATATATATATATATTTATATATAAAAAACCAAAACCTCTGAAACTTTTATAATTTTCCACGTCAGCATAATATTTAAAAAATAAATCATTATCATTTTTTTAAATAAAATAATTTTTTTTAGTCCAAACTTAACAAGGAATGAAACTTTATCTCTTTAGCAAATTTAACTTAGACTCAAACTCATCATTATCATTTATTTTAAACACACACAACCTTTCCTCTTCACTCAAACTCTATTGTTTTGCAAGCACGTTTTCTATCTTGAAAAAAGAAAAAAAGATATAAGCACATTTAAAGTTCTTGATAAAATACCATTTAGTTTGTTTTCTTGGTTAGAGAAGTTTGACCCAAAACAAATGCTACACTCCGGTTAGAGAGGTTTGGATCCAATAAATCTCTATACTCTATATTGCATCTAAATTCAAACCTATAAATATGTTACATCAATGCTTCGGATAAAAAAGCATCATTTGAAGTAGAAAATAGAAGAGAGAATTTGAGAAGAGTATTGAGCTTTGACTGTGGGAGTATGTGATGGCAAGTCATCAATTATTATGTATATGGTAATTTTATTTATATATCTTTTGTTTTTTTATTTGGATGGATTCACAAATTTGTATGTTTCAATTGCTTCTTTGTTATTTATTCTTGAGGTTTGGATATCAATTATCACGTACTAAACAATTAAAATTCAATAATAAAACTAATAGATATACTCTTATTCAATAATATTCTATATACTCAACAGTAGATTTTAAATCACTTTTGAAAGAATTGGGATTTGTCTCAACTCTTTCTTCTTCTTTTTTATATGAATTTTTGGTCTCAATTTTAGCCATTTCTTTGTTTTGGATTACAGGTTTGGCCATATAGTGGATCTCACTGGCATTACATCAGTTCTTTATTTTAAAGATAAGGCTTTTATTGCTACAGCAGGAACTATTTAGGTATGTATCCCTTGCAAGCATACATGAACTTAAATTGTCTTTTAATACATGCATGCTTTATTGTTTTCCAATAGTTTTCCCGTGTATTGCACGGGTTAGCGACTAGTTTACATAACTAACAAGTTCCAACACTTCTCCTTGCTATAAAAACAACACAAACTTCTCCTCCCTCAAACCATTTCCAACAACACAAAGCAAATGCTGATGGTGAATCCTTATCAACATCTCCCTTTGTTTACGTTTATTTACTTTTATCTCTATTTTTTTACTTAATTTTTTTTTGCTTTTTCAACAGGAATCAACGAATCGTATTAGGATTTTCATACTGGTAGATCGAGCCTTGGTGTCTTCATCCACTCCATCAATGACTTAGTAGCCGATGACGTTAGAGAGAAGAAGCAATGACATGTTCATGCAAACCTTTCTTTCACACTACAAAGTGGAGAAGAATCCTTCCCATAAAAAAGTAATAGTTTTTCTTCATAAATTTCAAGCCTAAAATAGGCATTCTTAATAAATACTAGCTAGCCTTTGAGCACGCGTGTTTTTTAATTTTTTGGATAAGGGTTAATTTAGAGCATTTATTACTACATTTTCCAATTACAAAAAAAAAAAAAAAAAAAAAAAAAACTAGGGTTGTGATGAGTATTATGTGTGGTAAAATAATTTTTCATCACACCCTTAGTTTTTTTTTTTTTTTTTTTTTTTTTTTGTGATTAGAAAATATAGTAATCCTAAAGTATAATAAATCCTCTAAATTAACCTTTACTCAAAAAATAGAAAAGTCTCTGAACACGCGCTCAAAGGCTAGTATATAATAAAAAAACGTAAAATATGTGGTTGATGTTTTGTCTCAAAAGCACGTGCCTTCTTTTGATTCCCCTACATACGCACTATGGATTTGATCGCAACATATCACTACTATTTTCTTTTTCTTTTATTTATTTATTTATAATTTGATAATTAAGGAAAGAAAAATTTAAACTCCAAACGTTTTTATTAAAAACATTTAAAAATTAAAAATAACCTCAAAGCTCACTTTTCATTTTTTTTCTTTGGCCCTATGCAGTGGCCAGTGACTCTGAATCTACCCTACGCACCATTCCAGGTTTAGCAAATAGCATGCATAAAGACATGATATAAGCAGAGAATTTTTCAAAAGAACTACAACCACAGGAAACTATATGGTTGTGGAGCAATCTTGTTCAAAATATGAATGATTATTGGATCCTCCATTGCGATTTTTATTCCTTATTCAGCCTTCGTTTGGATAGCGTCTGCATCAGCCCATGGCCGGTGTTTGACGTTTTTGTAAGGATCTCATGCACTATTCATGAGACCTGAAAATACTTTTTCAGTAAAAATAATTTTAAAACTGGGTCTCACGGTACTATTTAAAAATTTAAAAATTATTTTGTTATAATATTTTTTATTTTTAGTTTTCAGTTTTTAATAATAAGCAGTATTCAAACGGATCCTCAAATTACGTTAAATAGTATATATTAAGTATGTATGAGTCTTTTTAGTGGGTCTGGAATTAACTTATACATTTAAAATTTTTTTTTATTCAAAACTTTTGTTAAAAGTGTGTTAATATATATATATATATATATATATATATATAAAATAAAATTTTAAGAAGCTACACATAATAGAGCTGAACAAAAACACTAATGCCAAATACACTCGCCTTTGGGTGTCATTATCATTGTTGTCGTTATTATCCTTGATGCTAGCTAGCTACTATTTATGTTCTTATAGGTTGACCCCGGCCCCTAGAGGCTAAAGTCCTCGCTGTTGGCCCCCCTCAACTAAGTGAGTGACCAAATTGACCATATCCAGAACCCCACTACAGACCTAAATATAAGTTTATATATATATATATATATATATATATATGGATTTTACTAATGTGTGCCCTTATGGCACACATTAATTTCTATTTTTGGAAAAAATTTTATCGAAAATTGAAAAAGTAATGATAGTTTTGTCAATTCCCAAGAAAATGTTTCTAAAAATAGAAAGTTTAATGTGTGCCCTAAGGGCACACATTAACCGGACCCTATATATATATATATATATATATATGGAAGTGTCACTCATTGTCATTGGCTTGCGATCGATATAGTGGGTTTGGTAGGTAGAGTATTGAAATTAGAAGAGATGCTGTGACGTTAATACCAAAATGAGTAACAGCTACCATAATCAAATTACCAAAAAAAAGAAAAAAAAAAAAAAGAGAAAAAAAAAATCGTTTAAACTGAACTAACTGATTCCACTTATTGGGTAGCACTCATCACGATCGTATGGTGACTTCATTTTCTTCCTTAAATAAAGTAACTGAGATTTTCTGTATGGTGAACTAATGTACCCGATTCTGGTGGTGCCTTTTAGTAGCAGCTCTAGGAATTTTGTTGGGGTTATTAAGAAATTTAAACTAAACAAAATTTAATAATAAAAAAAAGAATTTGAATATATTGAGTTATCGAAAAAAAAAACTCAAATATATGAAGTTTTATAATTTTCTTCTGAGTTTTCATATTTTAAAATCATTACAAGATAGTTTATTATCAATTGTCATTATTTATTGTTAATGTTAGTAAGTGTGACCATTTTATTTTATTAAGTTTGTATAACATTTTTAATTTTTATGAAGTTGTCATTATTTATTTGTCATTTTTTTATATAAAATATTTTAAATTAAATGACAAAACTCAACCCATTATCAATGTATTAAATTGGCCCACACAACCACATTTATCCATACATAAATAATACACTAAATATCTACATAACTAATAAAATGCTTAAACAATTACTAATTTTACTAATTTTGGTTCTTGAATCACTAACTTTATAACGAAAAGTTATTATAACTTGATAATAATATACACACATGTAATAAACCTTCCTTATTTTCTAACTATTAAATTATATAAAGTTATATTATATTTGTAGTACACAACACACATTCACATACATCATAATTCACACAAATAACATAATAAAAAATAAAAAATAATACATACAATCAGTATTAGACACATACTCACATATATATAATATAAATTTATAATAAAGAGAGACACCTACGACTTACAAACATTCTCTTTTTACTTTTAGAGAGACTTGTGATCTATGTTGTTCTTTGATTTTGGGCTGGGCTAATATGTGGTTAGGGTGTGCAAAATTTAAGCCAGAGTGTACAAACATATTTTCAGGGGTAAATTATACTCATAAAAAAATTATATATATAAAATTAAAAAAAAAAATTCAAGTCAGGGGGGTTCAATTGAACCCCCTGAGCATAAAGTAACGCCGCCCATGGTGCCTTTTAGGTCTATTAAATCTAATCAATTCATACAGATAACCCACTATTATTACTTACTTTCCAGAATTTTTATAGGAGTATATTTTATTCGATCATTTTCCTTTTAATTACCAGGTTTTGTTTTCTGTTGTATTTCCTTAATTTAATTAAAGTCGTTTAGTTGTATTTGGGACTACTTGTTATTTTGGTTAGTCCTTTAGACCAAGATAAATGGTAGTTCTGGGGGAATTCCCGTGAACTTAATAATAGTTTTCTTGTTTTGTAACATAAAGTAGTTTACATTACATGCCAAGAGAGAGAGAGTTTAGGAGCTACATGATTGCAAATGTACAAGTCCGGGTTTGAGAATGATAACTTTTTTATACTAAGACTTCATTGTTTTTGGTATTGTTATTGTGGGTAGTACTGGTATCTGAGACATATAGGATCTGTTTGGTACATGTGTTTAAAAACTGAAAATTGTTGTTTAAAAATTTTTGTGGAAATACATGTGGGTGAAAAAGTGTATGAAAATACGTGAAATATTGTTTAAAAACTGAAAATTATTGTTTGGAAACACTCTTTGTTAGTTTTGATTTTTAAAAGGAAAAAAAAAAATTTATTACTTTTGTTAAAAATAAAATAAAAAAGAAAGATAACAATGTTGAGTTAATTTATAGTATGAAATCATGACAATTATTACCTCACCAAACAATCTCCTAAATGGATTTAGATTCTCTAAATTTTTTAGGGTATCCTATCAATAAATTTCCTTAAATCCTAATCACATTTTAATGTTTAATGGTCTAAATTCTGCCATATAAGCATTTCACTAACAATATTCTTAAAATAATAAAATAGTATTGCAAACAAAACAATTAAGATTATTGTTAGTGAAATGTTGACATAGCAAAATTTAGACCATTAAATTTTAAATAAAAGTTAAGATTTAAGGAAATCTATTTGTTAGAGTACCCTAAAAAATCTAGAAGATCCGAATCCCTCTTGAATTCATGTTCTCCATGCAAGAAAGATTGAATAGTGTGATAGCAACGACAAATATTACCTGAGGCTGAGGAAAGACATGCTGATGGAATTGGTTGGTAGTGGTGGTCATTTTGGTTTTTTTAAAAATCTATGAGTTATAATAATAATAATACCATGAGGACTAACCCCACAAAAGTTGAAAATATTAGATTTGGTTTGTGTAATGTAAGATTTTTGTAACATTAAATTGTTATAGGAATATAAAATTACATTTTTTGGTTTATTAATTATATCCCATCATAATCATTATAATTTTACAATGAATTTCCACAAATAACGTTTTAAATAACTTAACAAAATTTTATATTTAAACAAAAAAAAAAAAAACCATAAAATTACTGAAAAAGTTTTTAATCACTTTTCCCCACTTTCTCACCAACCACATAACTCAATCCTCCTAAAACAAATAAAAAATAAAAACTCTTCACTTTCTTGCACAATCTCACTAACTAAACAACTCAAATTCATAAAATAAAAAGAAAATAAAAAAATTAAATAAGACAAATTTCTTTCATTTTCTTACTATCCAAATGGAAGAACATAAAAAAAATTCTCCCTTCACCCCTCTCTCTTTCTTCATGCCCAAACCTTTGCAGCCCTCTCTTCTCCCAAACAAAATTCCAAGCCGCTACCATCACAGTGACTCCAAATCAGAACAACAAACTCATCTATGGAACCCCAACAATAACAAATTAAAGTGTAGGAATTTCTTAGGCAAAGCCTTCATTTTTATTGATAAACCAAATGTGGAAGAAGAATGCTGTGACAAGAGAAGGTCAAGTGGACGCAAACTCTTAGGCCTCCTTCTACAATGCACCCATGGACAATCTCTACGAAAATCGTTGGGCTCTCATCGATTACTGTAATCATTGAGCTCTCCTAACCTTACAATTCTTCACCATAGAGAGACGTTAATGGAGTTTGACCTTGAGAGAGAGAGAGAGAGAGAGAGAGAGAGAGAGAGAGAGAGAGAGAGAGAGAGAGAGAGAGAGAGAGAGAAGCTAGGTTTGGATTTGATGAGAGGGAAGGGGCTAGAGGTTAAAAATAAATAAGGACAATTTTATAACTAAAATGTATTGGAAATGCCAGTCTCTTCAATTAAATAAATTATAACATTTCCATAAATAGGTAATGTAGATTTTGGTAATGTGAGATTTTTTATAGTCTTATATTATCTTAATCCTATATATGCACACAAAAAATGAACAAAATACCATAATTTTCACATCACGGTAATGTGACCGTAATGTAATAAATGAACATAAGGCAAATCAAACAGCCCCTTAAGACGAAGAAGAAATGCACGTACAAATTTACTAACCTACATGTCGTTTCACTAAACTATGTGTCATTCATAATTGTGTCCACTCTAGGTTACAAAACTACATCTCGTGAAGTTTTAGCAAAGACAAACGACATTATTTGGAGCAAATTAGCCTACTCCATTTTTGGTTCAATGGAATGACTCAACTTGAGTTTTGGATTGGTCTAGAAATAACTCTAGTACCACACATTTTATTATAACTATTTTAAGTGGTAGACTAAGTGGTAGAGAAACAATGGTAAATTCATGTGATAGTGAGAGACAGTCAATCATGGCTTGCCAAATAGGATAGTTGTGATGAAGTGTGTGTGAAAATGTGTGATACTACCTAGAATTATTCTTGGCCACAACCTAGCCACAACCTAGATTCAGTTTGGCCCAACTTTATATATTTTCTTCATAAGTTAAATCAATATTCTATTATAACTTATTATCTAGGTATTTATTTACATATTATTTATATTCATATACTATTCCTTAAGGATGTTTTCATTAAAAAAGAATTGTAAAAAAATTGTTAAAGGATGTGATCTATTAATTTGTTTACCATTTTAATTTTTTGTGTGTAAAATATTCCCAATTTTTAATCTAAATTTTAATTGAATCAATGACCAAAGCCTAAATGTTCATTTGGCAAAACATTCTCAAACCATCGTTTTGACGACCTCAAGAATGTGATTAGAAGTGACGATTCGTATCTTCTTGGTTCTTGAAATTTTGACTCTCGTCTTAAATGCTAAACGACTAGCCTCCAAGAAACGAACACCTGTAGGTCTTTTGTTCGTGGCGTGTGTGTAATTTCTTTGATTTTTACGCGCCTTAATTCCATTTTTCCTTTTTAGAAAAACTGTTCCTCTTCCTCCGCCCTATTTGTTTTGGACTTCAAAGTGCTAAGAAATCTTCATACTTCGAATTTTCTTGGTAAGGCCTCTTTTCCATATGCTTTGATGGTTGGTTTTGAATTTGTTAGCCAAGAGTGCCCCTTGGTTTCTTTCTTCTTTGCTAGGTTAGGGATTTTCTTAGAATTCTCTTCTGGTCACTGTCCCCAGACGAGTTTATTTGTGTCTCATTTTTCTACTTTAGTCCTGTTTTGCTTTTTCTTTATCCCTTGATTTGGCAATCTCTGATAAGACACCATTCTGAGATGGCTAGCATTGAGTATAGGGCAGATGATGTTAGGTCTAGTGAATTGGAGATGGGATTGTCTTCCAATGCAAAGTCTTTGAGTAAGGTAGTTGACACTACGGCTTCAAAGTTGCCTTCATCTTCATCTTCACGCCTCTTACATGCTCTTTCTAAGTCTTGTTCCTTAAAAGAGAGTCACCTAAAGGGTTTTAGGAAAAGGTTTCAATTTCCTAAGGGTACCTCCATTAGATTACCTTGCTTGGGTGAGAAAGCTTGCAACTTTGCCCATGGGGAGGTGTGCTTTTACGAGGCTGACTTTCTGTGTGGCCTTCGTTTCCCTGTCCATTTGTTTATTATGAAACTTTTGAATGAATTTCAAATTGCCTTTAGTCAACTCATCCCTAACGCTTGGAGGATGATCATTAGTTGTATGTCCATCTGGATGTTTGCTTGCAATGGGGAAATGATAACTTTGAATGAATTCTTATTTTTGTACCGCTTGAAAGCTTCTACCCACTATGGTTATTTTGAACTTTTACCTTGGGATAGGAAATCTACGGTGGTTAGAGGTTTTTCCTTCATCCTTTTGTGATTGGAAATCACGATACTTTTTTATTTTTGGGAAGGGTTGGGAAACTCTGTTTGATGATTTTTGAGGGGAAGTCCTAAGATTATTGCGAAAATGGGAAGTCCCAGCCTTTGGTGTGTATTTCCATTATACTTTTTTGTCTCTATTCAATCATCTTAATTACTCATCTAAGAAAGTTCTTCTTCTGATTCTTCATAGTGCTTGATCGTCTTGACTTGGAAGATAAACACTGCCATCGGGTTCGTGCTGCCCTTGCCTACACTTGTGAAGTAAAGGATTTTGGCGATCTTGTTGATACTCGTCATTTGTTTGACTGTTGTTTAGGTCCCGAACCTTTAAAGTACATCTTGGAGAAAATCCGCTGAGAAGAGAAAAGTAAGATCGTCCATCCTTCACCTTTTTTTAAAAAAAAAAAAAAAAAAAATTGGGAATTGCTTTTCCTTCTCTCTCTCTCTCTCTCTCTCTCTCTCTCTCCTTTTTCTTTAGTAGAAATGGCCACCAGATACAGCAAAGACAAGTATGGCCATATTAAAAACTTGAAAAACGAACTTTTAGCCAACTTGACTTTTGACTTGAAGAAAAGAAAGCTAAACGATGAGAAGGTTGATACCATAGCTCTTCCACCTATTCATACTACCTCCTTCTCCAACCTTGTCTCTGGAAGTGACTGCTGTTATCCCTCCACTTACTCATGCAAAAGGTAAAAGCAAAATGGGAATGAGCGTATGGGACGACTCTGCTACAGCTTTGGGCCGCGCACACAACGTAATTACCAACGATGAACTGAAGGTTTTATCGTCCATTCCCTTCCATGAGCTCGTTAGTCGACACATCCATAAGTTGGTGCAAGTATGTAATTCTGTTCTTCCTGTGTCTCTTTTTAGATTTGTCTGTACGTGTGGGTGGGCATAATTTCCTCCCTTGTCTACTTATTTCAATCAGGTCCTTAGGGAGTCATTGCGCATCACGTCTGATTATTTGAAAGTGGAGGAGAAGGTTGTAATGGCTACGTCAAAAGCATAATCCGTTGAGGTTGAGTGCTCCTAGTTGAAGAAAGATCTAATTGTTGCCATGAATGAGAGGACTGACACGAACCAAAAAGTAAAGGAGTTTACAAAAACCCTGCGTATGGAAAAGGCTCTTGTTGTTCAGAAGGACGAGGAAATTTAGGTTGCCCTTCTAAAGACCAATGATGAGAGAGATAAGATCATCCAAAAATTTAAGCAATTAGAGGAATTCTCAGATCTCTAGTTCATGCAGTACTTCAAGGGTTTTGAGCTTCTACGCTGATGGACAATGAAGCACCACAGTTTGGCCGTAAACTTTTCTAGTCTGGATTTCAAGAAGATTGACATGGAGTTCTTAAAGATGAAGCAAAGGAGCAAGAAGAGACTGGATATGGTGCTATGGAGAAAGACTCCATTATGAACAAAGTTACTGAGAAAGATACTGACGAGTCTGTCGTTCCTACTTCATAATTTCTTTTTTACTTTGTTTTTGAGAATGATGGGTTCTGCCTTTGTTTTTGGGGCCTTCTAACAAATAATGGCTGCCTCCTTGTTTTGAGGCTTTTCAACAAAAAGTGGTTGCGTCCTTGTTTTGAGGCTTTTATCTTGAACAATTTATTGCTCTACTCATGCTAGAACTTTGTTGTTTTATCCTCCTGAATTTAACTTTTTTTTCTTTTTAGCTTATAAGCTAGACTTGGCTGAATATTTTGTCCTTATGATTCTGTTTCTTGGACCTTGTTTCTCATCCTTATGATTTAAACTTAACGTTTTTATCACTTATCTTGGATTTTCAACTCGTCATTTATATTGACGAGGTTTTTATCCTTGTGATTTAAACTTAACGTTTTTATCACTTAACTTGGATTTTGACCTTGGCATTTTTATTGACGAGGTTTTTACCATTGTGATTTAAACTTAATGTTTTTATCACTTAACTTGGATTTTAACCTCGTCATTTATATTGACTAGGTTTTTATCCTTGTGATTTAAATTTAACATTTTTATCACTTAACTTGGATTTTGACCATGTCATTTATATTGAAGAAGTTTTTATCCTTGGAATGTTTGTCATCAAAAGGAATAACTTTAGTAGATGTTTTTCTTGTTTTATTCATCCTTGCTTATAAAGAGGGGTTACAAGGGTATAAATTCATAGAAACACAAAAAGTGCTGAAAATAAAGTACCGAAAGAAAAAAGAAGATAAATGCATAAGACAATGAAATTGATGTCCCGCTTATCTGTGGATGAATAAATGAGATGTTCCAAACCCTAAGAATCTGCTCCCTCATTGATAATACTTTTTAAGGTGCTCCACATTCCACAGAAGAGGCAAATGTTTCCCATTTGTGTCATCTAAATAGTAGCTTACTCTTCTTGAATAACGGACGACCTTGTATGGGCCTTCCCAGTTGGGGCCCAGTTTCCTTTCATTTGGATCTTTCGTAGCCTGTGAGACTTTTCACAGAACCATATCTCCAGGATTAAAGTGATTCAGCTTGACCCTCTGGTTGTAATATCTCGTCATCCTTTCCTGATACAAGGCCATTCTCTAGGCTGCATCGTCCCTGACCTTGGGTGAACAATCCAAAGCTAGCATAAGGCCCTCGTCATTGCTCTGCTCATCATACCATGCCCTTCTGAGGCTTGACACCCAACTTCCACAGGAATTACTGCCTCGGTCCCAAATGCCATCTTGAAGGGCATCTCGCCTGTTGGAGTCCTAACCATCATTCTGTAAGCCCACAACACTCCTGGGAGCTCGTCAGGCCATGCCCCTTTTACCCCCTTAAGTTGGGTTTTGATCAATTTGAGCAAAGTTCGATTTGTGTCTTCTGTTTGGCCATTGGCTTGCAGATGACGAGGTAAAGAATAGTGGTTCCTTATTCCCAGCTCTTTACAGAAATCCCTAAACTTGTGGCCGTCGAATTGTCGTCCATTGTCGGAATTGATGACTCGAGGAATTCTAAATCGACAAACAAGGTTCTTGCAAACAAATTGTTGTATCTTGGCCTCCGTTATAACTACCAAAGGTTCTGCTTTCACCCACTTTGTGAAATAATCAATAACAACGACTAGGAATTTTACCTACTTCTTACTAGGGGGGTGGGGGCCCATTATGTCGATTCCCTATGTGGAGAATGGCCATGGTGAGGTGATGCTTGTCAAGTGCTCCATTGGGACATGCTGCACGTTTCTAAATCATTGGTACTTATCGCACTTCTAAACAACCTGAGTTGCATTTTTCTGCATGGTTGGCCAGAAATATCCTACACGAACAACTTGGCCAACGAGTGATCGTTGTCCAGAGTTATTTCCACATACCCATTCGTGGATCTCCCTTAATACATACTCAGCATCCTCTGTATTGAGGCACTTCAAGTAGGGTTGTGAGAATCCCCTCTAGTAAAGCTCGTCATTCAAGACTGTAAATCTAGAGGACCTAGCTTTGACTTTTCTGGCTTCTGCAGGATCTGTAGGTAGGTTGCCATTCTTGATGTAAGTGATTATTGGATTCGTCTAGCTTGCTCCTGATTGAATGTAGTTCATGTTAAACCCTTCAATGCTTGGAAGGTGTTGCACCTCCATGTACAATCCAGGTCGTTGTTCATTTGTGTTCGACAATGCCAGCTTAGCAACCTTGTCCGCTTCAGAATTTTCCACTCAGGTTACCTGAGTAATCTTAACATCATTAAAGTTAGAAATTAACTGATTGGTCAAGACTAAGTACCTTTTCATTCTGTCCTCCTTGGCCTTGTATTCATTGTTCATTTGCCCTGTCACGAGCTTTGAATCAGAGTTCAATTTCAAGTTTCTCACACCCAAGGCTTTTGCAACCCTTAAGCCCGTCAGGACTGCTTCATACTTTGCTTCATTATTCATTGTTGGGAACTGAAGCTGGACTCCATATCTGATTATGTCCTTCTCTGGGGATAAGAGAATCACTCCTACTCCACCCATGCTTGATGCTGATAAACCGTTTGTATCAGTGGCGGAGCCAGGATTTTAGTTTTGGGGGGGGGGGGGGGGAAAATCAAAAGACAATAATAAAAAAATAACCTAAAATTATTAATTGATATTAATAAAAAAATTATAAACAAACAATAATTGTCATACAAAGCCTTTTAAAATTAAACCATTGTAAAATAAATAAACAATTGTAAAACATCTAATTCATAGTTATTAATTGACAATCAATCATCAAAGTAAGAGATTGATCTATATACATAAAGTTTAGAAATCTAATTTGATTCCTCAAAATAAATTGAGAAAATAAATTTCAATTTTTCTCTATTCTTTTAATTATTTAAAATTTTGGATTTTGGTAGAGACTCAAATTTTGAAACTATGAAAATGGAAGAGATGAAGGATAAAAAAGTAATGGACATTTTAATGCTTTAGTACCGTACAAGACATTATTATTAGATAAGTGAAAAAGAAAAAGATAAAAAGAGTTATAATTGGTCAAAAGTGTAAACAACTTTAACAAGTTTTGTTTGGTGACATTTATTTTGTGTCAAATTGTTTAAAGTGGGAGGAATTGTTTTAATCACAATACAAAATTTCATAATATTTTTACAATAAATTAAGGTGTTAGTATATCATTGGTCAAAATAAAATAAAATATTCTGAAATTCATTTCAACTAAAAATAAGAGTATTTTGAAAATATTGTGAAATTTTGTTGTGTCTCTAGACTTTTTCAATTAGAAGATTTGTTATTTTATTATTTATTTCATATCATGTATAGTTGGTTTAGGGAAATTGTTTCTTTGTTTTTCTATTTTGTCAGGAGTTAAATCAACTTTAAATAAGCATGTATAATTGACATTTTAGGTGGAGTCAGGGGGGAAGGTGCCCCCTTTTGCCCCCCTTTGGCTTCGCCCCTGGTCTGTATACACCGTCTAGTAATCTGATTCTAGATCTTGATTAGCTACAGTAAATTCAGCGATGAAGTCTGCCAATGTCTGGGCTTTGATTGCTGTTCTAGGCCTGTAATTGACGTTATATTGTCTTAATTCTATGGCCCATTGGATCATTCTCCTTATTGCATCTGGCCTACCCATCGCCTTTTGCAGAGGCTGGTCTGTCATGACTAATATCGTGTGTGCTTGGAAGTAGGGATGGAGCTTTCTTAATGCGACGATCAAAGCAAATGCCAATTTTTCTATGCTTGGGTATTTTGCTTTAGTGCCTTGGAAGACCTGGCTTGTGTAGTAAACTGGTTTTTGAATTTTGAGCTCTTCACGGATCAATGCCAAGCTTACAACTGTTTGAGAGACACCTAAATATAGGAACAAATCTTCTCCTTCGACTGACGAACTTAGTAGAAGGGGTTTGGACAGGTAATCCTTGAGTGCTTGGAAGGCTTCTTCACACTTGTTTGTCCATTGGAAAGCCTGCTTTAATGTTTTGAAGAATGAGAGGCATTTATCCGTAGCTCTAGAGGCAAACCTGTTATACGCTCTGTCAGTCTCTAAACTTCTTTCACACTCCTTGGGAATGTCATATCTAATATGGCCTTAACTTTCTCAGAGTTAGCCTTTATGCCTCATTATGAGACCATGAAGCCTAAAAACTTGCCCGACGAGACCCCAAATACACATTTCGTCGGGTTCAACCTCATTTGATACCTCCTCAACGCATCAAAAGTTTCCCTGAGGTCGTCCAAGTGTAATTCTTCTTTCCTACTCTTCATAAGCATGTCATCCACATAGACCTCCATATTCCGTCCGATCTGCCTACTAAACATCTGATTTACTAATCTCTGGTAAGTAGCTCCTACATTCTTCAGGTCAAATGGCATAACCTTGTAACAGTATAACCCTTGGCTAGTAACAAAAACTGTTTTCTCCTGGTCTTCTTCGTTCATACAGATTTGGTTGTAACTTGAGAATGCATCCATGAAGGTCAACAGCTTATAACCGACTGTTGAATCTACTAGCTAATCGATCCTGGGAAATGGAAATCTATCTTTTGGGCAGGCACGGTTGAGATCTGTGAAGTCTACACACATGCGCCATTTCCCATTGGACTTCTTCACCATGATGACGTTGGCCAACCACTCGGGGAAATAGACTTCTCTAATGAATCCAGCAATTAAAAGCTTCTCTACTTCTTCCACAACAAATTTGTTTCTCTCAGGAGCAAAAACTCGTTGTTTCTACTGGACGAGCATTTTGGTAGGATCGACATTCAACCTGTGCTCTATCACTTTGTTGTCTATGTCTGTCATGTCTTCGTGAGTCCAGGCGAAGATATCCAGATTCTGCTTCAGGAACTCCATGTTCCTGCCCCTTAGGTCTGAGTCAAGTCTTGCTCTCACCTTTGTTACTTTGGTAGTGTCTCTTTCTACTAGGCATATATCCTCCAGCTCTTGAGTAGGTTGCTTTGATTCTTCTTCCACCATCCATTCATGGTTCTCTCTTGAAGCTAACACCACTTGGTAACATTCTTTAGCCAAAAGTTAATCCCTGCATATTTTCCCTATGCCATTTGGGGTAGGAAACTTCACTTCTAGGCAATAAGTTGAGGTTAAAGCCTTGAGCTGATTTAGTGTAGGTCATCCCAAGATGACATTATAGGACGATGGGCAATCGATGATTAAAAAATCAACTTGTTTCGTTACTCGAGCTAGATGTGTACCAGCTGTGACTGACAATATGATGATGCCTTTTGGATAAATTCAATCTCCACTAAAGCTAATTAATGGGGACTTGAAAGGTCTAAGCCTTTTCTGATCCAACCTCAACTGCTGGTAGGCTGTCATGTTCATTATATCCGCAGAGCACCCGTTATCAACTAACACTCTCCTGGTGTTGAAACCTTCAATTTCCATAACAATACCAAGTGGATCATCATGAGGTTGCCTAATCCCATTTGTATCATGTTCAGAGAACGTAATATCGTCATTCTCTGATCATCGATACTTTGGGAACAGATGCTTCATGTGAGACGAGTCCCGTTGTTATCGTCCGTATCTCACCCACAGCTTGCTTTGGATGATCTCATCCATCATCCTTGACATCGTCAAGGGTTTTGTCCTCAACCCTGGCTCGGGGGTGGTAGTCCCTCTTGACAAGCTTCTGGAGCTTTCCCCATTGGATCAGTTCTTCTATCTGTTCTTTCAGATCACGACACTCATCAATGTAATGACCATGATCCTTATGAAAACAACAGTATTTCTTTGAGTCACATTTCCTAGAGGACGTGCTTAACGGCTTAGGCCATTTTAGCCATGGTTCATCCTTAATCTGCATCAGGATTTTGTCTGCAGGAATCACTAATGGGATGAAATTCATCTCCTTTTTTCAGAGTGTCAGAACTGCTTTTGCTAGTCTTAGTCTCTGAATATGAATCCTTACAATCTTTCTTCTTACCATGAGAATCACCAAGTTCTTCCTTCTTTTGTTTTCCTGTTAGCCCCTTCGCAGTAAGAGCGTCCTCTCCGTTCATATACTCCTGGGCTTTGAACAAGAGATCTGTCATGGAGGTTGGCGACATCTTTCCCAACAAAAAGATGAAATCGGGGTTATTAAGCCCAGCCTGGAAGGTCGT
This sequence comes from Quercus agrifolia, assembly GCA_029955455.1. Taxonomy (NCBI): domain Eukaryota; kingdom Viridiplantae; phylum Streptophyta; class Magnoliopsida; order Fagales; family Fagaceae; genus Quercus; species Quercus agrifolia. Next base: position 37,965,215 of record JARQAD010000007.1, on the reverse strand, counting down.
CATTATCACCTGGTCATCAACTTCATCAATCTCCAATACAGCTTTGTTGAAACGCTTTACATAATCTCTTAGGCTTTCCCTTTCCTGCTGCCTCACTATCAGCAAGTAAGAAGTTGGCCTTTTGTGACGCTGTCCTCCAATGAAATGACGAATGAATGAGTCGCTGAGCTATTCGAAATTCGTTATGGAAGATGCTGGCAACTTACTAAACGAAACCCTAGCAGCCCTTCTGAGGGTGGCAGGGAAAGATCTGCAGATAACTTCGCTCGGGGTTTGTTGAAGGTTCAGGAGAGTCTTGAAAGCCCCTATATGGTCAAGAAGGTCCTTTGTGCCACAATAAAATTCCAACTACGGCAAACGGAACTTCGGAGGCAAAGGGCACTCCAAAACACTGGCTGTGAAAGGTGAATCTGTTCGTTTGAGCATGCCATCAATGTTCATCGCCATCTTCCCTTTCATTGCATTCTTTACTTCATCAAGTTCCCTTCTTAAGCTTTTCATCATGTGATCGTTGTCATGAATAGACTGCCCTGTGTATTCGGTTGCATCTTTTCCCTTACTGTTTTCTAGGCTGCTAGCCTCCTCATCATGTCTGCTACGGCTGTGTCGATGATGCGAGGTGTTGCTACCCTCTGGGCGGGCTTGGCGCTTCAACTCTTCATTCTACTTTATTAGCTCTTGTACATTCATTGTTAGAGCTTGGATCTGTTAAGCCATCACCACAGGATCTAGAGGTGGTGCTGATGTAGAATCCATTAAGTGATAGGAGCTTTATCATTAGGAGCATGATGGTTTGAGAAAGGATTAACTCATCGTTTCCCATAGATGGTGCCAAACTGATAAAGTCGAAATTTGACCTTGTTAGTATGCTCCTCGTCAATATTGACGGAAAATCTCCGGTACCTACTGTTAAGAAAAGAAAGGCAAAGGAGGTTTTCGCTAAAGGGATGCTAGCTAAGAATACTTTGATGCTAAAGTCAACTTATCAACTCTTAAAAGAAGTTTCTCACAATTATCACTCTAATTTTTCCTGTTTTTTGTACCAGGGTTGCATTCCCTTTTTATAGCTTATTCCGTGTTGGTGTAATTATATTTGTTAATGCTCCTCTAGGCGTTTTTCTCTTGAAGGTAACGTGGCATTAATTGACATTGAAGATTGTATTTAAGACCTATCGGATGACTGTTATGTCATCATTGCTTTTGTAACTGTTCTGGCGCACTTATTTCTTGTTAGTTGTTTTGATAGCATTTATTTACGCTTTCAATGTATGCAGAGCTGTCTTCATGTATACTGACAGGGTCTTGCCCCTATGCCCGTCTTTGACTTGGACGTAACTAAGATCGTCTATTTCCTAGACGACTTAAGTTTGATACTCGTTAGATATGTTCACTAATTAATTACCACACTTCTAATTTCTTAAGCACTGTATTTAATTTTTATTGTTTGTTTGTTTCTTAATTATACCCATACTTTCTTAATCAATGAACGATAAAATTATCAAGAAGATTTTATCCTTCAAACTCTAAATTTATATTTTATAATATCTAAATTTATTGAAATATTAAATAAGTACACCTTTTTTATTTAAATTTTATGCCTGAACATAGTATTTGATTTTTAATATATAACTATTCTTGGTTTTGTTAATATTTTATTTTAATCATTATAATTTGATATTTAAGACAAGATTTCATTTATTTGTACATTTTTTTTCATAAATATAAAAGTTTACTAGAAAAATGCACATGAATATAAAATTTCACTTATAAGAGAGAGAGATATATAGAATAATAGATTAATAATTATTAGTAGTATTCTGAATCTCAACCTTCAAGAAGAATGAATTTTAATGAAAAAATACATTATGATATTAAAAAATTTATATAGCAAATAAAGGAAAAGTTAAAGGATATCCTAAGGATATTGTTTTAGGAAATATCTTTAGAAACTTTTTTTGCATAAAGAAAAAAGCAATTATTTTTCTTTTCTTCAATTTTTTATATTTTCTATGAAAGTGATATCAAAATTTTACTAAAATTATTCATTAACAAATATCTTAAATGTATCGTTAACAGAACTCAACAGAAAAATATTAATATATACATTAGGTCCCAAAATGAATGAATCTGTGCCTAATACTGGTCTCATAAAATAAGTCCCCTATCTCCTCATGAGTCTTGCTAAGGCACAAACGCAAGTATTTTTCTCCCTATAATTATACTTCAGGTTGTAATGGTCGAACGAATTATAGATCTTGAAAACCACGCATGGCGTCATTTGTTCATAAATCATACTAGATGTTTCTTTTTGCCTAGCGTAGACTATAAAACATCTAGACTACATATTTATAGACAATGGAAAAGGAATCGAAAAGTACATAAATTTTTTATTAAAGAGAAATGCTAATGAGTGTCCTAAGAGTATTCTTTAAGAATTCAATTAAAAAAAGTTTTTATAGGAAAAAAAACAATTAATGTTTTGACAATTTTTTTCATTTCCTATAAAAGTGATGTCAAAACTTTTCTAAATTGAATTTTTAATGAGTGTCCTAAGAGCATTAGCATAATCTAATTAATAAATAGAGAAAAAGAAGAATTGAAAGAGTTGAGAGAGTAGTCAATTAATATTATTAATGATAAAGAGATAGTGGGTTGGTACATTGAATAAAAATAAAAAATAGGTAATTACAAACAGTAGATAAAGATCACCATCATAATCATAATATAATACAACAAAGTAAAAGATAAAGGTTGCGATCGAAGCGAACGATTGTCCAACTCCCACTAGGTCCCACTAGGCATTGAGCACACTTAGTTACATACCTAAGTACGCATATGACTTCAAAGCTTCCGACTCCACCATTTGAAGCCGTCCAAATTGAACAAAGCACGACAAATAATTAATTAAATACCCAACCTAATCCTATATATATATATATATATATATATATAGAGCTGAATTTTGTAGCACAAGAAAATATAATTTAATGTTAATGTATATAGTGTTGCGGGTTATAGTCCCAACTAGATTATTTGTATAACACACATTCTTATACTACACTCTTGATTGTATTGCACACATATGCCTCCTATATAAAGATACTCATGTATATTCTATTATTTGAGAAACACAATACAATTATTCAATATTTCTAATATGGTATCAAAGCCACTGCTCTAATCCTTTGGTGTGCCGCTCTTAACCAATCTTGTCTTCTTGGGTGTCATTCACTACAGCCATTGTTGTGAGTGGCACCATTGCCTCCACCGCGACTCCAGTGCATCAAAGACCACTGCCTTGCTGCCACCACCACTTCTGCTTCTCCGATCAGACCACATATTGCACCATCAGAAAGTAATCTCTTCGATTTGCTCTTCTGTGAAAAATCGTCTTCATCGGACCTTTCACGCGCCGCTACAAGTCTCGGCGTTAAAATCATGCGCCACCATGCGCCGCCAATCCTCTTCACACGCCAGAACTCGGTTCGTTGATGTCATTGGTTACGCCACATCAACCTTAGTGACATCATCAAGCCATGTCATCACTACTTGCGTCAGCTTGCTTACATTAGCACTCAGTCAGCAATTACGTCATCACTGTTCGGTTGACCGATGATCGTCGCCTTTGACAGTTGACTTTTTGCCAGGGTTGACTTCTTGCAGTCCAGGTGCTCTTTACCCAGTTTTTCGCGTAGATTTCATTTTTGCAGTCCTTTTTATTGTTATTATTATTTTTTTTTGCATATTTTGCTTTTAAATGAAGAATAAGGACATGTCTTCTTCTTATTCGCCGACAATCCAGCAAACGTTTTTGCAATTTTTGCAAACGTTTTGGCCACTATATTGAGATTTTCTATAATCACAACAAATCAGTTGTTTCAATTTCTACTGCTACTGTTGCTAAAACTGAGAGTGTCTAGCCAATGTCTCCGGTCTTTGCATTGTCTAAATTTTCAAGATGCAATTTCACCATGTCCATAGATGACCTTAAAAACATCATCGATAATGTCATTCGTACGGTTGGTAATGCATCTTATTCCTCTTCTCTCTCGACTTTATTTGGTATGTCTCCTTCCTCTTGGCTTATAGATTCTACTTGTTGCAATCACATGACACATCCTTATTTTCTGAACTTAAACCTGTACCACACCCTCTTAATATTCCCAAAGCAAATGGTTCCACAATATTTGGTCATAATATAGGTTTTGTTTTGACCTCCAACCTCTCGATTCCTAGGGTCTTTAATGTTCTTAACCTTTCTTACAATTTATTTTCTGTGGGATAATTAGCTGAGTTGGGTTATCGCATTATCTTTGATTATTCTGGGTGTATTGTGCAGGATCTGAGGACGAGACAAGAGCTTGGGACCGGTCCCAGAGTTTGGCGTATGTTTCCCATGGATAACCTTCGTCTTCCATTTGTTGCTCATGTTTCTGTTACTGCAGCTGCTACAGTTTCTTCAATTCCTTCCCTTGCACTTTGGCATGCTTGACTTGGTCACACATCTTCCTCTCGGGTACAACAATTGGCTTCTAGAGGTTTGTTAGGTTCAGTATCTACAGAAAATATTGATTGTATTTCATGTCAGTTAGGAAAACAACCAGCTTTTCCTTTTAATACTAGTGAATCAATATCCATTGATATCTTTAACCTTATTCATTCTGATGTTTAGGGGCCTTCCTCTATCTCTCGTATTGGTGGGTCTCGATATTTTGTTGTCTTTGTTGATGATTACTCTCGCTATAGCTGGATTTTTAATATGAAATATCGTTCTGAATTATTGCAAGTATATTCTAATTTGCAAAAATGGTTGAAACTCAGTTTTCCAAACGCATCAAAAATTTTCAATCTGATAATGCTCTTGAATACACTCAATATACTTTCCAAGCTATTTTGCATTTCTATGGCACTGTTAATCAACTAACTTGTCCAGGTACCTCTCAGTAAAATGGTAGAGTCGAACAAAAACTTCGTCATATTCTTGACACTGTTCGTGCTCTCCTTCTTTCTGCCAAAGTTCCTTCTCCTTTTTAGGGGGAAGCTACTCTTCATATTGTTCATGCTATTAATTGCATTTCATGTCCTGTTATCCAAAATCAAACTCCATATGAGCGCCTTTTTAGGTCACCTCCAGACTATCACCACCTTTGCTCCTTTGGTTTTGCTTGTTTCGTTCTTCTTTAGCCACATAAGCACAACAAACTTGAGCCTCGATTAAGACTTTGTTGTTTTCTTGGCTATGACGAAACTCAAAAGGGGTATTGGTGTTATGATCCTATCTCTCATCATCATCGTATCTCCCGCAATATTGTCTTTTGGGAACATCGCTCATTTGTTGAGCTTTCTCACTTTTCTGCCTCCCTATCTTCCACCTCCGTCTTAGATCTTTTTCCAGATGAGGCATATATTCCTTCTGTAGCTGCTTTTAATCCTCCTGTAGCTGCTCCTGATTCTCCTGTAGACTTCTTTGTACAACCACCAGATATCCTTGATCCCTTTCCTAGTTCACCCTTTAACGAACAGGTGGAAGATGAACAGCTTGAAGACAAGCTACCTAACCTTAAGATTGGGTCCCCTACTCTTGTTTCGCATAAAGATCTTGTACAAGACATTCCACCTCATCACTCAACTCGGGTAAGATCCATTCCTGCATATTTACTTAACTATCATTGTTACACTGCCCTTACTACACTAGACAAGCCTCACACCTATCGTAAGGCTTCCACTGACCTTTTATGGCAGATTGTAATGAAAAAGGAACTTGATGCATTATCTAAAAACCATACTTGGGATTTGGTGATTCTCCCCCCTGGGAAATCTGTGGTTGGTTGTAAGTGGATCTACAAGATTAAGACTCGCTCTGATGGATCCATTAAGCGCTACAAATCTTGTTTTATTGCAAAAGGTTTTACACAAGAGTATGTGATTGATTATGAAGAGACTTTTGCTTTGGTTGCTTGTATCCCATATATTCGTGCCCTCTTAGCTGTTACAGCTGCCAGTAAATGGGATCTTTTTCAGATGGATGTCAAATATGCATTCCTTAATGAGGATTTAAGTGAAGAAGTTTATATGCAACCTCCTCCTGGTTTTTTAGTTGAATCAAACAAGGTTTGTCATCTTCGATGTGCACTTTATGACTTTAAACAAGCTTCACGAGCTTGGTTTGTCTAATTCAGCTCTACCATCTCTCGCTTGGGTTACATGGCTAGTCATTATGATTCTGCATTATTTCCTCGTTGCAATAACAAATGAACTATTTTACTTCTTCTGTATGTGGATGATATGATCATAACTGGTGATGACCTCAGTGACATTTAAGAACTCAAGGATTTTCTTAGTCAGCAGTTTGAGATGAAAGATCTTGGACATTTCAGCTACTTCTTGGGTCTTGAAATCACTCATTCTATAGATGGACTTTATATTACTCAAGCTAAGTATGCCTCTGAACTCTACTCTTATCTTGAGCCGAACTTACTGATAGCAAGACTGTTGATACTCCAATTGAGTTTAATGCACATTTGACTCCCTCAAGAGGGAAACCATTATCTAATCCCTCTCTTTACAGATGCTTGGTTGGCAATTTAATTTATCTCACTGTCACTCATCCAGACATTTTCTATGCTGTTCACTAGGTGAGCCAATATCTGTCTGCTCCACGATCGACTCACTATGCTGCTATTCTGCGCATTCTTCGAAACCTAAAGGGCACTCCCTTCCATGGTATTTTCTACTTTGCTCAGTCTTCTCTTACTCTCTGCGCATTTTCTGATGCTGATTAGTCAAGAGATCCCACTGATCGCAAGTCCACCACTGGTTATTGCTTTCTTCTTGGTTCTTCTCTGATTTCTTGGCAAAACAAGAAACAAACTCATGTGGTCCGCTCCAGTACTGAAGCAAAATATCGTGCCCTTGCTGATACCACATTTGAGCTCCTTTGGCTACAATGACTTCTCAAAGACTTAGGTGTGTTCATATCTTCTACTACTCCTCTTTATTATGACAGCCAGAGTGCCATTCATATTGCTCACAATGATGTTTTCCATAAACGAACTAAACATATCTAGATCGATTGTCATTTTATCCGTTATCATCTTGTCCATGGTGCTCTTAAGTTGATCTTAGTTTTCTCTAAAGATCAACTTGCAGATATTTTCACCAAGTCACATTCTAAGGGACGTCTTTGTGATTTGGTTGACAACCTCAAGCTGGTCTCACATCCACCTTGAGTTTGAGAGGGGCTGTTAACGTATATAGTGTTGTGAGCTTTAGGCCTAACTAGATTACTTGTATAACACACATTCTTGTACTACACTCTTACTTATATTGCATACATATGCCTTCTATATAAAGGCACTCATGTATATTCTATTATTTGAGAAATATAATACAATTATTCAATATTTTTAACACTCATGTATATTCTATTGCTTGTATTACACTCTTGCTTGTACTGCACACATATGACTTTGGTGTGTTCACATCTTCTGCTACTCCTTTTTATTGTGACAATGAGAGTGTCATTCATATTGCTCACAATAAAGTCTTCCATGAACGGACTAAACATATTGAGATCGATTGTCATTTTATTCATTATCATTTTGTCCATGATGCCTTTCAAGCTGATCTCAGTCTCTTCTAAAGATCAACTTGTAGATATCTTTACCAAGCCACATTCTAAGGGAGGCCTTCGTGATTTAGTTGGCAAACTCAAGCTGGTCTCACATCCACCTTGAGTTTGAGGGGGGCTGTTAATGTATATAGTGTTGTAAGTTTTAGGCTTTACTAGATTACTTGTATAATACACATTCTTATACTACACTCTTACTTGTACTGCACACATATGTCTCATATATAAAGGCACTTATATATACTCTACTATTTGAGAAATACAATACAATTATTCAATATTTTTAACAATCATATAAGGCAAATTATTCTTTGATGGAATGTTGGAGATAATCAAAAGTCAAGGGTCTAAAGAGATGAGCAGCTTCAGTCTCTATCAACTCCACCTGGCCTTTCAAGAGGTGCATGTACACAACCCAGTCACCGTTACAACTTGGACTTGGCATTGGCATCACATACCCTGAGTCACCTCCCCATGGAAAATGGTATGACCCAAATAACGGCTTGCCCCATCCGAAATCCACCTTTGACTCTGGGAACCTTTGTCCTGATGATACGACAAAAGCTGGTCCTTCACTCCCACTACAATAAATCTTAGCCAACCCTGGCACTGGACGATGAGACTCCACCCAATCTATGAGCCCCAAGAAATGTTCCTTGGTCACTGCACCATCCAAGAATTCATGAACTTCATTGGCCACATAACTCAATGGATTTTCATCAATCTCATTTACTTCCTTGCCTCCATAAGGTATGGATAGCACATTTCCAAAGTAAGACCCCATGAGCGAAGCTTTGTCTATATCTCCATCACTTAACCTTGTCCTACCATCCACAACAATGCCCATTTTGGTTACCTTTTTGTCCACATTGTTAAGAATAGCATGTTTAGCAACCATCTTCCACAAGAAGGCACTAAAGGACTCTAGTTTACTCCTCCTGCAACCATTGGTTGTGGTAGCTAGTGATTGGAGCTGGTTGAGTTGGTCAGCCTTAATGTAGTATATGCGGCTAATAAGATAATCATCACCAGGTTGTGGGTCTTTAGGTGGAGGCAATGAGGTCACTGGAACATACAAGTCGTTCAAAGATGGATGAATTGAACCAGGGCGTCTAGGATTGAGTAAAGAACGACGAAAACATGGTACTGTAGAGATGGGTTTAGATTGAGCCATCTCAGCCCATGACACAAGAAATAGGTTGGCCGAGTAGGCGTCTGCAATTCTATGGTCAAACGTGCACGCCACAACCAACCCACCACACTTGAGCTCGGTTGCCTGCATATTCCAAATACAAAACCAAAATGTCTCTATTAGTATTTATTTTTTTACTACGTGCCTTATCAAACATTTTAATATTTGACTAATTCGTCCTCACCAAATTCATGTACTTGTTGCGTTTATTTGGATTGGTTGCTGTTTTAATTTTAACAAAGTTATTCCTTCCAAAAAAAAAACAAAAAAACAAAGTTATTGGTTTAGTAGGCTATGACTTTCGGTGTATAATAATTAATATCAAAAGGAACCTTTATTTTTTAATTAATTTTATTCTTTTTTTTCTCTCTGAAATTTGATTAATTTATGAAGTTTGTTAGTCCTACATGTATAATAAATTCCATCTTTTTATTACACCCCCCCCCCCCCCCCCAAAAAAAATCCATTTTTTTACAGCTTGTTTTCTAAATAGTTAATAATAATTAACTCTAGCAATATCACCTGTGTGAAAATAATGCCTTACTTTTGACAAATTCAATTAAAGTGAGTAAAAACAAAAAATATTAACAATAACATGAAATTTAATTTCTTTTACCAAAATATATATATATATATATATATTAAATTTCATCTTTAACATAGTTCAATAACAATAACTATCTCATTTATTAAATATGTGCATATTTTCTTTTATAGTGTGTAGACTTTATAGACACATGGTCCTACACATTACTAGGGAGGATACATATACCCCCACATATAAGATATTTTTTTGTCAATAACAGTTTACCTCTTGTTTTCTTCTATTGCTTGGCTCAATTACTTAGGGATTTTTCTTTCTTTCCTTTTGGTGGATCAAATTTAAATATAATTTTGAATTATGGAAAGAGAAAAGCAAGGGGACAAAATACGATGGTATTGTATGTTAAGTTTTCCATACAAGCCAGGACCATTAGAAAATAAAACAATTTATGATTTATTGTTCAATATCACGAACCGTATAATTTAATTTTCACCTTCAAAAAAAATATATAATTTAATGTTTATTAAAAAACTGAAAAAAAATAGAACACATAAGAAATAGTAGCTAGAATTTGTTGAAAGTAATTATTGATCATAATATAATTCAAGCGGCAAATTAAGGTGCGGCAGCCGGCATGGTTTAGAAACAGAGGCCCAACCAAAAACAAAAAGAAAAAAAGAAAAAAAAAAAAAAAAAAGAAACAGAGGCAGACTGAAACTACGAATATCCGTACGATCCAAATTAAAGATATCATTCCAAGTTTCAAACCAGCAGTTGGCATTTGGGAAGAAGCCAAAAAGTAAAACGCATCTTTTTTCATATTAGCCTACGTTTAGATAGAGTTGAAGCTGAATTTCAACGTGTTCCGTATACTGTTTACGAAAGTCCTAAGTATTTCATTAAGGAAAAATTTTTTAAATTGGTTCTCATTGTGTTATTTATATATTTAAAAATTATTTTGTTATAATATTTTCAGTTTTCAGTAATAAATGGTATCCAAACAGACCATAGTGTAAGTTTAAGAAGCGTATTTTGTGCATTTCTTAATTCACACATTTTTTTAGTGGATCCTGTGCACTATTTACGGGACTCACAAGTACTTTTTTTGGGCAAAAACAACATTAAAAATGGATCTCACGATATTATTCACTCATTTAAAAATTATTTTACTATAGTGTTTTTATTTTTTAGTTTTCAGTAATAAGAGATATCCAAACAGTGAGATAAATTCTTGTGTGGGGATGGTATGTCAAACTTTGCTCAGCCGCCTCATTTCGCACTATATGTAAAGATAGATTCTACTGAAAAATATTCTACTATTAAATACATGCAATCATGCGAGAGTGAGAGTAATAATACACACCCCCACGAGATGGAGGTGGTATATGATGTTTCCGGTGTATGCATCTTCTCTTTTATATAAGAGTGAACTCCGCACATGTAAGGTTCACCCTCATGTGAGAAAGAAAATGCATATATCAGAAACATAATATATTTTCTCCATGAGATGCCTAAAAACAAAGACAAGGAATATTCTGATTTAAAAACAAAGTAATACTACTTCATTAAAAGTGGTTTTAATTAAGACAAAATCTATTCTTGGTTTTGATCTATTTATTTATAAATAGATATCATAAATAAAATTAAAAAAAAAAAGGCATAATGTTTCTTTCAAAGTAGTTTCAAAAACTATTCTCATTTCTTATTATTTCAGATTTTTAGTTCATCGCAAAATACTCTACTGGCTATTAAAATTGAATTGTTTGCATGTAAAATTATGTGGCTAGCATCTTCCAAAAACACATTTTAGGGAGAGAAAAAATATATATCCAAAAAAAGTTTCCAGGATTTTCTCCCTTTAAGGGAAAAAAAAGGGTTCGTTTGTGATGTATTAGGGGTTGGAGAAAGATTGACGTTATAATGTGATACGGACGTTCCATACGCTAAGATAATTTTCGTTCTAACAGGAGCCAAAAATACTGCCGCTATGTGCGTGTGCGTGTGGGGTGTACGTGAATATACTGGGAATAAGAAACACGTGACGAACCTGGACAGCGAGCACACCATGCTTCTTCTTGGGCACAAGTCTGCCTTCAACGGTGTCATCAGGGTTATAGAAGTCGAGGTCTTTAAGCTCTGCCTCAGCAAAAGCTTCGACAAAGTCCACACCACGGTTATTGCAAAGAATCTCAGGTTCACCAGCAGGGTTTGACACCACCTCACCAGCAAAAGCATAGTATGTCGCGAGAGCTTGGGCCAAGGCCTTCTTAAGAACCCCAACCATGGAGGGAAAATTATTAGAGAGGTCCTTTCCCAATAAGCTGGTGTTCTTCTTGTAACAGAAAAACACACCCACATCAACTGGGGGTAGAAGCAAGTCTAGGTTGGATAGTGGTAGCCAATGCTCTTGCAATGGCAACACTGCAGCCACAACCTCCCTCTTGTTCACTTTCACAATCAACTCTCCTCCTCCTCCTGCTTCTGAACCCATGTTAATTTACAGAGAGAAATTAAGAGAGACTATAAGAGAATTGTTTTAAAATATGGTTGATGGGGTTTGATAGGGGAGTGGATATATAGAGGCCCCTGTGTGGGACTGTGTGTGAGATTTTCCTTAATTAATCATTTAGTCAAGGTAGGCCTTAGTAGAATAGAAATGTATTACACCTAGGAAAGAGCTATGCAGCGACTAAGCCAACTACCCAAAATCAATTTGCACAAGCATCTTTTTTCTTCTTTTTTTTGGTTAAACTTTTTTACATCTTTTCTTTTTATAAACATTTTTTCTTTTGGTAAGAGCGGGAATCTTTTAGCTAGTAAAGCTAGAAAATAGAAATATGAAATACAAGACCGTTCGTATAAATAAAAGAAAAAGGTACACACGACAGTAGCTGATTGTTCAAAACAAAAACAAAGCAAAGGGCTTTGGCTTCTCCAACATGGGATGGCACTTATTTACAGCCCTTGCGATACGAACAAAGTAACTGCCCTATTTAAAAAATCAATAATATAAACAAAGAAAGCAAAGGGTGTATAATTTAATTTGGACCCTTTGTGCGTATTTGTATAATTTTGTATACCTAGCTTAACAAGGACTCACTCTCATCAACCAAAAAAATAAAATAAAATAAAATAAAAGACTCACTCCACTTACAACCACCTAATTGCTGGATTTAATCCAAAATTTGGAGGATGTCACTATCAACTACATGGGTTTAGTTTATTTTCCGTACTTTTTTAATTGGATGTCTCATTTTATTTTAAACACACAATAACAAGTGATAGTGGACTCTAATCTCCACTTTTTATTTAGTTAGTAGGCGATGTGACAACAATTTCTTATTAAAACAAAATGAAATTCTAGTTAAAAAAGTACTGGAGGTAAGTCAAACCCTAACTACACTTAGACTTATAATAAACTTTTGAGTCACAATTTTTAACTTTTGTCATAACTTTGATGTGATAAATTTAAGTAATTGTTTATTGCTTTCATATTGTTTGCCATTTTTTTTTTCACAACAAGGAAATTGCATGACAATACTTGTACTGTCTATTTTATTATTGTTATTTTGTTGCCCAAAGAAACAATAAAAACTCTAGGAAAATGGCTAGGGACCAAAAAAAAAGAAAAAAGAAAATACTTGTTAACATGCCAAGTTTTGATTAAATTAAATCACTTTTATATGAGTCAACCACTCACAATTTTTTTTATAACACAATAAGTCTAGATATGCAATAAATTTAAAATATATAAATATATATATATATATATATATATATATATATATATATATATATATATTCCCTAATGTCTTCATGATAGGTGGTGATTGTTATTCAATTAAGTAATGTTGGTGAATACTTAAAAAAAAGCCACATCGAGCCACATCATCAATTATGTAAATCAACTTCAAAAAATTGATACTACGGGATATTACATCAAAGAAGTGACTTTGTAGGAATATTACAAATTTCATTACGTAAATTTTACAAACCAATATGTCAACTTTTAAACATTATACAAAAATCACCAATCACATTTATTTTCATGTTAATTTGTAAATCATTTATAATAAAATTTATAGTAATTTAAATTTTTTTCTAATATTGCAAAATCGGAAGTTAATTTGCGTTATAGGTACTGTTCAAAGTTATTTGGGATTTTGAGGATAGAGATTGAATTTCGGTATTACCGTTGCCGAAATTAAACCAAAAGTATGAGAGAGAAGAAGAAAAAGGTGGAGAGAGAAAATGTTGAATTTCGGCAACGGTGATACCGAATTTCCTCTGTCCAGTTCTGCTGCCCGTGCGTAGAGTGCCCGAAGTGAAAAGGAAAAAAAAAATTTTGACAAACGAATTGTGGCAATGCCATTACCGAAATAGGGGTATAAATTTTTTTTTTTAGCAATTGTGGCAATGGCATTGCCGAAAATGGGGGGAAAAAAGTTATGAAATCTAAGAAAGAGTAAAAAAAAAAAAGTTGTCATGTCCACAATATTTTTACAACATTTTTACAATAAATCACACATGATTAGTTATTATTAGTTCAAAAAAATTTGTGACAAACTAATTGTGGCAATGGCATTGCCGAAATTGGGAGAAAAAAAAATTGTGAGAACCTAATTGTGGCAATGCCATTGCCGAAATAGGGGAATAAAAAAAAGTTTAGCAATTGTGGCAATGGCATTGCTGAAAATGGGAGGAAAAAAAATAAAATAAAATAATGGTTGCTGAAATTTGGGGAGGAATTAAAAAAAAATGATACGTCCACAATATTTTTATAACATTTTCACAACAAATCATAGGTGATTAGTTATTATTAGTTCAAATTTGAATTTAACACTGAGATTACTTTTTTAATCCAACAATAACAACCTGTCACTTAAAATTTGTTGTAAAAATATTGTAAAAATTGTGTGCACATATCATTTCTTAAAAAAAAAAAAAAAGTGGAATGTGGCAATGGCATTGCCAAAATAGGAGGGGAAATTTTTTTAAGAAATGATATGTTCACACAATTTTTACAATATTTTTACAATAAATTTTAAGTGGAAAGTTGTTATTATTGGATTAAAAAAGTAATCTTAGTATTAAATTTAAATTTGAACTAATAATAACTAATCACCTATGATTTATTGTGAAAATGTTGTAAAAATATTGTGGACGTAGCATTTTTTTTTTTAATTTCTCCTCAGATTTCAGCAACCATTATTTTATTTTATTTTTTTTCCTCCCATTTTCGGCAATGCCATTGCCACAATTGCTATTTTTTTTTTTATTTCCCTATTTCGGCAATGGCATTGCCACAATTAGGTTCTCACAAATTTTTTTTTCCTTCCAATTTCGGCAATGCCATTGTCACAATTAGTTTGTCCAAATTTTTTTGAACTAATAATAACTAATCATGTGTGATATATTGTGAAAATGTTGTAAAAATATTGTGGACATGACAATTTTTTTTTTTTTTTACTCTTTCATAGATTTGGTAACTTTTTTTCCCCCCATTTTCGGCAATGCCATTGCTACAATTGCTAAAAAAAAAAATTTATACCCCTATTTCGGCAATGGCATTGCCACAATTCGTTTGTCAATTTTTTTATTTTTATTTTTTCCTTTTCACTTTGGGCACTCTACGCACGGGCAGCAGAACTGGGTAGAGGAAATTCGATATCACCGTTGCCGAAATTCAACATTTTCTCTCTCCACCTTTTTCTTCTTCTCTCTCATACTTTTGGTTGAATTTTGGCAACGGTAATACCGAAATTCAATCTCTCTCCTCAAAATCTCAAATAACTTTGAACAGTACCTATAACGCAAATTAACTTCCGATTTTGCAATATTAACCTAAAAGACTCGCTAGATATGCCTGCTGTATGCCAAGGTACATACAAACTGATTTGGTCCTTTGTGGCATTCGAGGGAGTAAGTAAAATGGGCTCATTATTATAATATATATATTATACTGTAATTTTTTATTTTCTTCTCTTTTTTTTGACTCAGAACTGGTCGTTCTTGTCACATCCTCAATTTGCACTGCAAACGTCCTATGGTGGCTTTTTACTTAGAACTAGTTTTAAAATTATACATTATAAACAAACAAACAAACAAAAAGACTGCACAAGAAAATTGTGTGTGAAACCGTGAATTTTGGTTCACCCAATTTGACTATATTAAAAAAGAAGTTTAAGAATACAACAAAATATTATAACATTTTCACAACACCTTCAATTATTTTTAGGATCTAAAAAGAAATTTTTTTTTTTTAATTTTATTTGGGAGAAATGCTACATCCATAATATTTTTAGAACAAATTCTAAATGACAAGTTGTTATTGGTTTTAAACTGAGCATACTACTGATATCACTTTTTTATCCATCAAAAATACATTGCCACATAAAATTTGTTATGAAATTATTGTGAAAATGTTGTGGACATATGCATTACTCTTTAAATTTTAAAATCAAGCAATCTTTCCCTTCATATTTTGAAAAATAGCAAATATGTCATATTGTTATTCTCTTAGTTGAACCTTAATAAAAGCTTATGATTCTTAAAATATTTATTGTGTAATGTCTACAATACTCCCACTAAATTTTAACATCCCAAAATTTTATTCATTTATTTTGAGTTTTAGATGGTAGTAATTCTCTGTCTCTTATTTTATTATTTTGACCTTTAAAAAATTAATACCTTAATAATTGTGAAAATATTGTAAGAATATGTTGTGTTAGTATAATTATGTATGCACATATAAATATTTAAAAGAAGAGACGAAAAGAGCACAAGCAAAACTGGCATACGTAGTTAAAAAAAAAAAAAAAAAAAGGCCCATGAATGGTGCAAATTGTCAAATAATTGTGAAAATATTGTAAATTTATTAAGTCAGTGTAATTGAATATGTACATATAAATAATAAATATTTAAAAGAAAATAAGAAAAACAAAAAGCACAAATAAAACTGGCTGAAAAAAAAAAAGAAAAAGAAAAAAAAAGGCTAAAGCGGTGAAGCACCGTGCGGATTGAATAAACCAAAATCATTGTAAATGACATAGGCTCTTTTTATATAGTTAATAGATAGAGACACTAAAACGGTCAAATTCCGCTGCCTAGACTTTTATTAACCATGCTTCCCAAAAAAATTCAGAAATAGATCATAGAAATGGTACATTTTGAATATAGCCAAAGAGACATTTATTTTGATGAACATAGCCAAATGCATAATCATCACTTCAATAATTTTATACAAATGCATCATCTCACTTCAATATATCTCTTTGGCTTTTTTTTATAGTCAAAGAGACATATGTTCAAGTGATGATGATGCATTTGTATAAAATTAAAATGACTCATTGGTGCGACTAAAGTCTATCATATGATATAGCTCATATAATACAAGTAATTATTTAGCAACGTGAAAAAATTAAAAAATTAAAAAAAGAAGAAGCGAATCACAATATACGTTACGTACTTCCTATTTGGTTTTTATGTTGATGAACTAGTTCTAGTGATCACTTAGTACTATTTTTCTTTTCTTAAGAAAGAAGTAAAGCAAATATATATCCAAATGCTGTAAGTTGTTTATCTTGAATGAGTAATCTACAATATTATATTGAATGAGGAATCTATATTCTATAGACAATATTTTCTTCATATAAACTTCGTAATGGTTTATTTTATCGTTGGTTTTTATATAGATCCATCATTACTTTATTATCCACCATTAATATTTTGTCACATAGATAATTGTAAAATATTTTTTAATTTTATGCTATTTCAATCCAATATATTAGAAAAGTAATGGTAGAAAAAAAATTTCTAGTCTTCTATCATATGTATTTAGTTAGAAGAATAAAAAAGTGGGGGATAAAAATATCTTTTTCGTTGTTGAAAAATGAGAATATGAAAAATATAATTTGTATAAATTTACTCACATATTTCTATTAAATAAAATAAATAAATAAACAAATAAAAACCTCTAGATATGTATGGAGCGAAGAGAGAAATAGAAGGATAATTTACCATCAAAGACCCTCTCCTTCCCTATTTTATCCTCACTTTTATTTCTCTCATTTTCATTTCTCACTTTTCACCTACCAAACTAAAGTCACTATTAGAGAGTTTTTCTACGAGTACAACAACGTCTTCGAGTAAAAAGTTTATAATAATGAATTATTGCGCAATGAACGTACGCCAGTGGGAAGGAATGGTGTGAGAAGTAAAGCTACAGATGTATATATATATATCCGAAAAGTCATAAGACATTAATTATGAAGTCGCAGCCACAGGACTAGTGTCATCTTGGAAGATTATTTGGATGTCCCCTCATGCTGTTTTTTTTTTTTTTTTAATAACCCCCCTCATGCTGTTTTTACTTTTATAATAAGCTTATATATGTATAGCCAACAAGTAGTGCAACAAAATTACTAAAACGGTGCAGACGAAATTGACAAATGCTACTAGTCATATCCATGACATAAATAATTAGAAAAGAAAAAGGAAAAAAAAAGTTGGTATTCTACTATTCTTCGCTAGCCTTTCGAATTCATACAAATCACAAACGCAATAAAGCATGTTCGTTTCTTCTTTGCATTTTACATAAAAGAAAGAAACAAACGTGAACAATCTAATAGCACCATGAGTGTTTTTTTTTTTTTTTCTGAATAATAATAGCACCATGAGTTGGTCAAATTAGGACAGCGCTCCCATAATTTCCTTGCCCGCACCACTTTTTGTGTCTGACTCTGACCCAATCTCTTTCTTTTCATCCATTTTTGAAACTTTAGTTCATGATTCGATTTGATTCGACTCAGTCAAAAAAAAAAAAAAAAAAAAAAAAGTTCATGATTCGATCATTAAAAATGTTCTACTATTCATTTAATATATATATTGCAGCTATATAGTATTAAAAGTGCGTTTGGGATGCGCGTTTTGCGCTTCCCACGCTTCCCACATCTGCATTTTCATGTTTTTCCATTTTTTTAACTGTCTTTTTTAACTTTTCTTCAGTATACAGTACACACTAGTGAGTCTTATATACTGTTCACGTGACATACAAATTTCACTTTTCAGTAATTTTTTCATTAAAAATAAGTCATACAGTACTATTCACATATTTAAAAATTATTTTATTACAGTATTTTCAGTTTAACAAGCAACTTTTATTTTCTTAGATAGATATATGTATGTCTTGACAAACATACACTTCTTTTTTATCTTTATTAAATATTTGCGTTTTTCTTTTATCTTTTTTTTTAGAAGAAAATATTTGCGTAATTGGTATGGCCTTTTTTTTTTTTTTAAAGAAATATTTTATATGACCATAAGTAGCAGTTAATATTATAATATAAGCTTATCCTAATCTATAAAATTGGCTATTGGGGGTATCTAAGACCCATTTGGTAAAACATCTTAAACACATGTTTTCAGTTTTTAAACAACATTATATGCATTTTCACACACTTTTTCATCCATCCGTATTTTAAAAAAATACAAATAACATTACTTAAACTCCTCTACCAAGCGAGCCCTAAGTGGTTATGTTTGTATATTACGGGCTCCTTTGTTAGTGCAAGTGCTGTGCATGTATCGCCTATGCTTGACTTATTATAAGTTCTAACTCCTCATTCATAAATTAATTAAAAACAATAAAATTAAATTAAGTACTATTCATCTAACAACCGAATAATAAACTCCCAACTAGTACTGAAATACAAAAGCCAATATGATTTTTTTTTTTTTTTTTTTTTTTAATTTTAATGGCCTAGCTATTCTCTTCCAAATTTAGCTATCTGTCCCCACCAGAAGAAAATTATAGTGTCTAACCGATTACAAATTTTATATAAGGCAAAGTTCTTTTATAATTTCTATCTTCTTCTTCTTTTTAATTTATTGATAACATTAAATTTCAAATCGTGACATCAGCTTCCAGTTCCACCCTACTCTTCCAAAGGAGAAAATATAATATGCATTAGATGCATGTTTCCTCTCTCTCATATGGAGATGGAGGAAAGAAACCTGCATTTGATACATGGTAATACCACCTCATTCCAATGGAAGGTTTCATTTGAACTATAAATATTCCACATCAATATGTTATGGGAAAAAAAATATATTTGTCTTTTAACGAATTTTATATTTCCTATAAAAATTATATCAAAAAATTTATTAATAATTGTTCTAAAAACACCAATTAACAGGACCCATGTTTTATTCAAAGGTATATGAGAAAAACTTTCAATCATTAATTAGAAAAGAATTGTGGAACAATAAACAATTTGGGAGAAGGCATTCAACAATAAATAAATAAATTATCAAAGAAAAAAACAGTAATAGAGGCCAATGTGAAATGCAGTACTACATCAGTAGTGCCCCTCATTACAACATTAACATGATTCAAGGCCTAGATAAGGTTCAACCAATAAACGGTAAATATATATTGACTATTCACAACTACTTTGACCTTCAAGGATTTCCGTTTGGATTAGAAACATGGGCCACTTCAGGAACTCCTTCAATTCATTGTTCACTTCCTTATTTTGTATAGCCATTGGAGATCCTTATTCTTACTAATCGTTTCTTTGGCAGCTCTAGTTGCAGGCTGCACCAAGCTGCGTCTCTAACATGTTGGGTTTTGTGGAGTTTAGATATGTTTGATCTAGGATTCTAGATTATGATCCTATCCAAAATAAAATTGCTACAGTTTTTAATGAGAGTTTTTCTGAGGCTTAGTTTATAGAGCGGAGACTTGGGCCAATAGACCCAAGCTAGAGCACTCATAGAGAAGCCTCCTTGGGCGTCAGAGGACAAAACCCGAAATTTTTTTTGGCCCATCTATAGCCCATTATGAATCATGTGCATAGGAAAGAAAAATATTGGTTTTGGAGATTAGAGTTTTGTGTTGTTTTTTGAGAGAGAGAACTGTATTGTCGTATCTTGTATATTTTCTTGTGAAAAGTGAAATCCCTATAACTTTATGGATATAAGCAAATTGCCGAACCACATAAATATTGTCTTGTATGATTATTTTACTTTGGTGCATGTTTTTTCTCTATTTTTACATCTCACAAATCTGGTAATTTCATGTTTACTCCCTTCGTAACAAGGAGATTGTATTGTCTTATGTCCTATGAACATAGACATACACATAAGGAACTCATTGAAGAAAGGAATAACAAAAATCTGGAAAAGAATCAACCTCATCTACAAATTCAAGAAGTTTAGTTAGATTCACAATGAAGAAACTAGGCCAGCATATAAAGGAAAAGTTGAGATTCTAATGTCTTACCAACTTGAAGTAGAGAAATAAGACCCTTATGACCGCAAAGATGACAAATTATTAAAACTGAAACAAACAGTCTATTAACACTGAAACAAACATAAAGGAAGTCCTGTGATGCAAGAGTCAAACCACATGATAACTCGTTATCATGCTTTATGTCCTAGGGGCTAAATGATGCTTATTTCCGCTTAATGAAGAATTTTCTGCAACCGTATCTTAATAATGCTATCTCACCTACCGATAGTAGACTGACTTAATGCCCATTTTTTCAAATTGAATAAATGTGTCATTGGGTTATACAGCCTTTTTTTCTAATAAGTAATTGGGTTATACACCATTTATCTTTCGTGCAACCTACGTTTGGTTAATTAGGATAACACGATGACCATTTCAGCAGTTTAAATTTTAAACTTCAGCCCTGGAATAGTTCCTATATTCTTTATGTCCGCCATCAGTCCATCCTAATCAGCTTTTGACAAATTCTCAACTGCATTGCAATCGAACACAATCAAATATCAGAAATTACACTAACGTACGTTTTGATTAAGAAGGTTAACTAATCTTAATGACCAATTACACAATGAAAGACCTTCCTTTTAACTTGCAAGGAAAAAACTATGGGACAAACTCCGAATCAATTCACTATTATCAAATCAATTATAATAATTTTTGTGTATGTCTTACAACTAAAGAAAAATCTATCTCTTTTTTCTTTATTCTCACACACACTAAATATCTCTCTTAAATACGGCAACACTTTGCTCTCTCCTCTCTATTTTCTTCTTCACACATAGCTCTCTTTTGACTATCTTCTTTCTGTCTAAGCAACTCCCTCTTGTGGCCGCTCTCTCTTTTCTCTTGTGCAGCTTCCTCTTTCTCTATTTTCAATTCCATATGCGGCACACCTCAAAACCATAAAAATCTAGCCGCAAACCGTAATCCTAATATAAGTCAAATAAGGAGTCTTTCAAACCATTAACCATGGTCTCCTATTTCAAATAGGATTAGTTCTTTTGCTTTCCTAGGAATTTACTGACTCTTAAGAGCATTAACATCCGGTATCTACAAATGGACACGGCTTGTGTCCAGTGGAAACTTCCACTGGACACAAGCCAAACCCTCTACAAATTATCCTATTTTACCATCTTAAAAGTTACTTTATCTAGTATTCCATACTATTTTACAACAAATCTAACATTTCAAACTCTATTTTTTTTTGCCATTATTTAAATATTCTTTTTATTTTTTTATTTTTTTTACTCTCTATCTCTCTCTCTCCCCTATTGCAACCAACGACCATAACCGATTAGCAATACCAGAAAAAAGCCAACCACACCCACACTCATCAAACCCACCACCACCATCAATCACCACCCACGGCCAAAACATCACCAAAACCCATTAGCAAACAAACCCAACACCACCCATACCCACGACCAAAACCTAGCATTGATCTCGCAACTAGAACCACGCTAATCCAGCAACCACTAGACCCATGCCGATCTTATAACCACTAGACACCACTACGGTAACAACCCACCCCACCACCACAACAACACCCATCGAAACCCGCCCAAAATCAAACCTATCGAACCCAACCATAACCACAGCCCTATGCCACCACTGCACCTCCATAACCAAAACCCCCATGCCACCACAACCTATAACCCCACAACCCACCATGACCTAGACCCACCACGACATTGCCACCCACTAATCCAAAACCTAGTTCCACACAAATCAAAACCCTACACCCATACCACCGAACCACATCACAGACCACATCGCAACCCAAATCAACCCATACCTCTGTCACTACCACCACCACACGGATTTCGGGTTTAAGAAAAGGGGGTTTCGAGTTTAAGTAGAGGAGAGAGCAGAACAAGAACAAGAGTGAGGGAGAAGAGAAGGAAGACGGAGAGAAATGAAAGAAAGAGAGAGAAAAGTAATATATACATATATATATATATATATATATATATATATATATATATATATAAAGAGAGAGAGAGAGAGAGAGAGAATAAAATATAATAAAAAATTATATAAACTTGCTATAGTACCATCATATATTTAGGATGGTATTGTAGCACAATTGTAAAATTTTTTACAATTGGAAGACCTGGCAATGAGCTTTTTTGTGTTTTGATGCTAAAATATATCATATTATACCATATAACATGTTGGATACTGATGCTCTAATTCTATTTAAAGTAGAATTCTTGATGCAAGCCCATTGTATAGGCTATCACGTTGGCTGGATCCACAACATATGGTTCATGCATAGACATCTCTCACAAAACTTTTGGGAGGTACCAGACTGATGTTGAATTTGTTAGGTATGTTGTGTGGGCATGTGTGGAGTTTTACATGAAACATATATTGAGCTGATCTAGGCTTTATAAACAACTTCAAAAAACCTAAATTGTTACTAGAGTAGTCCTTTTGGAGTGTAGCATTCCTTGAGTTGTTACTTGTTATAACTTTTCTGTTCAATTTGATGTTCTCCTTCATCATCTCATGCATAAGATTGATTCATAGAAATGAAAAGTAATCACACAAAACATAACATATATTGTGGAATGGAATAAAACCCTCTACTATATAACTTGGGCTCTATATGGATAGCTTGGGTTCAATGTTTTTTATCTTCTTGGCTTCTCTTCATCGTCTTGGTTTCTAGGGGAGGTGTCAATACTCAATACTGCTATCTGATTGCTCCTGTGGAGTTGGAGGAAAAGTTATTCAGTTGACGGGTGTAATTAACAAGGCTTTTATTGCAGCCCATTGGGTAATGGAAAGAATATCTTTGTATGGCGTGAAGATGATGGGCCTTCACTACAAAATTAAGTATGGCAATAGAATAATGTATGATGCTGCTAATTGCTCCACTAACAGATTGTCTAAATACATAAATGTTGAAGGCCATTGGCTGTGGCCTCCAGCAAGGTCTGATAAACTAGATTAAAAGTTGAGGGCAAGTTGTGTGAAATGAGACTTGGTGGTGAGGACAGAGTGAGGGTGGTTCGGAATCATCGGAGCTTGAGCAATTAGAGCTACAGTCTCAAAGTTTGTTGGTGGCCGCGCTTGGTATGGTTTTCTAAAAGTATTCCCAAGTGGCCAAGCATGGCTAATTAACTATCAACAATAAAGCTTAGTTTTACAACCATGCATGAGAATTGGTAACAATATAAAGTGAGAGAGACAGGTTGAATAGTCTGTATATTGATGTTTGAATAATAATGTACAATAGAGAGCCTTATATAGGCTAGATATGCGTGCAGTATAAGTAATATGAGTAAAATACAAGTACAGTATACTAGACTAAGCCCAATGAGCTAATTTAGTCTAAGCTATACACTAACAAGAACGTATAAAGAAAATTTTCTTCTCAATGTTTGACAGAGCAATGCTAAATAAACCCTTTGCTTCGAACTAGAGCTCAAATGGAATTCATATTGGCAATTTAAAGTCCAGTTTAATTATGTGGCTCAAATTTTCAATTGGTAAAATCTAACACATAGTAAAAAGACATGGTTTTCGCTGGTCGATGCTAATCAATAAATGTGGTAGTAAGGCTATGACATCTCCGGTTTTAGTAAGCTTGAATCCGAGGAAGTTCCCATAATGTTATGGATCAAGAATTGCAAATCAGAATGTATATATCTACACATATCGATCATTATCACTAGTTTGGCTTAAAAATATGTGTGTGGTTAAAAGAACTTGGTAGAGCTGAGCTGACCACAACTTTCTTCCTCGCAACATGGCAATAGAGCAAACAGTAAACACAATATATCTTTTTCTACACATTAAGCTTTTGTTTTGCAACCCACGGTTTGGCCCACTGGGCTGATTCTCGTATTGTGGAAGAGCCCATCAATCTCTTCTGTCTACAATTTTGTTGGGAGTTTATTAAGGGAAATGGATTGGGCCCTTCTCTCTCTCTCCCTCTCTCCCTCTCTCTCTCTCTTCTTTTCTTTTTCCAAATAATATATATTTAATCAGGAAATAAATTCTTTTATTTATCCTTTAGCTATTCGAAGTTTGGAACCATAACAAACAGCAATAAGGGAATTTTAAGTCAATCAAAATGGTTGTTTTTAAAATAATATTTTTAATAAATATAAAGTTTCTTTTATTCTCAACAAATCTTCACATCAATTGTAAAATAAAAGAAATGGCAATACAAGTTAGAGGAATTACAAGACAACATAATATATGAAACTAGTTCTTCAAGAACACAATATCATCCATAAGTTTTTATATGTGCATCTCATATTTATAAAGACCATCTCTTATAGGCATGAAACCATATCAAGTAAAGCAATTTTAAAAATCAGTCACTCACCGGATGATTTGATAAGTAATTGAAAACTCTAGGGGTGGAAAGGAAAATTTTACCTCCTAACTTTTGGAGGGAATTTCCTTCAACCCACTACGTGACAATTAATACAACAATGTAAATGTATTTCTACATACATAACCTACTTAATAAGTTACATAACTTGTTTTAAATAATATGTATGGATGTTTTTATGAGTTGTCAAATAATGGATGGAGGAGAAAGCAACTATAGTTAGAGAAAAAATTTTAATAGGCTTTTTAATATTTAAATATTATTTATACATCTTTTTATATTTTTTTGACTTTTTTTAGATGTAAAATTGCTAAGTGGGTTTTGTATCTTTTTCTTGACACTAAATTCTTCCTTCAAGTTAATATGTTGTCTCATACATAAATCTTTGTCACAAATTTTCAAGCTCATCCTTGATATTATATCTACTCAAACATATTTGGAAGATATATTTTCTTCCTTTGAGCTTCTTTATATCTTGTGGCAGATCTATGTCATCAGATTCCTACGTCATAATTTCCTCTCATAATTATCGGATAAATTTATGACAAATATACATATTGTTCGGGCAAAATATCCCGAGTCATGTAGTAGCCTCAATTCAACAAAATTAGCTTTAGGACACCATATTGAGTTCGTTTTTAAAACCACTTTTATTAGCACTAATCACAACATAATCCCTTGGCATTACTTTTTTTTAGTAAAAACACAGCTAATAAGGAAAATACAGAAAAGCTCCAAAGGTGCAAGCAAGAATGAATCGTACCTTTGCCCTCTCAATGTGAATTTCTCTGATTAGAGAGCTAACACGTCTCTCACCACTTTCAGCAATAGTTGTACATTTAAATACATATTTTCCGCTCTCCAAAAAAAAAAAAATCATCATTTTTCCCACCATGAATCTTTAATTTTCCAAAAAAAAAAAAAAAATGGTTGTTGTTGAAATTTAAGGTAAATGATTTGATGAGAGAGATTAGATAGATACATGGAAATGATACGACTCCTAGAGTCCAAAAGTCTTTTGGTGCGATGGGATGCAGTAGTATTGTACGCGCAATGCATTATTTTCACTTCACAACTCATCACAAGTGTTCTGAATCATCTTCTTCCCAATTATGATATTTCAACGCGCAAAGAAGCAATGTCAAAAACTAACAATTATATGATATCTCATGTTATAGCCAATTTGCCCGACATATTCATAAATTACTATATATTCAACTTTATATTTATTACCTAATACTTTTCCCCATATATATATATATTTTAAATAAAATTTTAAGAAGCTACACATAATAGAGCTGAACAAAAACACTAATGCTAAATACACTCGCCTTCGGGTGTCATCATCATTGTTATCGTTATTATCCTTGATGCTAGCTAGCTACTATTTTTGTTCTTATAGGTTGACCCCGGCCCCTAAAGTCCTGCTGTTGGCCTCCCTCAACTAAATGAGTGACCAATTTGACCATATCCAGAACACCACGACAGACCTAAAAATAATTTTATATATATATATATATATATATATATATATATATATATATATGGAAGCGTCACTCATTGTCATTGGCTTGCGATCGATATAGTGGGTTTGGTAGGTAGAGTATTGAAATTAGAAGAGATGCTGTGACGTTAATACCAAATAAATAGCTACCATAATCAAATTACCAAAAAAAAGAGAAAAAAAAAAAATCGTTTAAACTGAACTAACTGATTCCACTTATTGGGTAGCACTCATCACGATCGTATGGTGACTTCATTTTCTTCCTTAAATAAAATAACTGAGATTCTCTGTATGGTGAACTAATGTATCCAATTCCGGTGGTGCCTTTCAGTGATAGCTCTAAGAATTTTGTTTAAGGGGGTCATTAAGAAACTTAAACTAAACAAAATGTAATAATAATAAAAAAAGAATTTGAATATATTGAGTTATCGAAAAAAAAAAAAAAAAACCAAAATATATGAAGTTTTATAATTTTCTTCTGAGTTTTCATATTTTAAAATCATTAGAAGATAGTTTATTATCAATTGTCAATGTTAGTAAATGTGACCATTTTATTCTATTAAGTTTGTATAACATTTTTAATTTTTATGAAGTTGTCATTATTTATTTGTCATTTTTTTTATAAAAAATATTTTAAATTAAATGACAAAAATCAACCCATTGTCACAATATTAAATTGGCCCACACAGCTACATTTATCCATACATAAATAATACACTAAGTATCTACGTAACTAATAAAATGCTTAAACAATTACTAATTTTATTATTTTTAATTGGTTCTTGAATCACTAACTTAATTTATAACGAAAAGTTATTATAACTTGATAATAATATACACACATGTAACTAACCCTCCTTATTTTCTAACTATTAAATTATATAAAGTTATATTATATTTGTAGTCTAGTTTTTCGTCACTAAGGACCTTTAGTGACGAAATTGGACTTTTAGTGACGAAACTCATTTCGTCACTGTAGCCCCGTCACTAAAAGTCCTGGTGACGAAAAATTTCGTCACTAAAAGTCCGATTTGATTTTTTTTTAAAAAACTTTTAGTGACGAAAACATTTCGTCACGAAATGTTTTCCTCACTAAAAACACTATTCAGTGACGAAAATATTTCGTCATTGAAAACACTTTAGTTTACTAAATCATATTTAGTGACGAATAATTTCGTCACTAAAACTATGTTCAGGTACATATAGTGACGAAAAAATTCGTCACTAAAACTATTTTTAAGAAAATCTAGGCACATATAGTGACGAAAATTTTCGTCACTAAAACCATTTCTTACAAAATTTTGCTATATTTAGTGACGAAATTTTCGTCACTAAAACAATTTTTTGTTGCTATATTTGTGACTAAAAAATTCGTCACTAAAACTTATTTTCCGTTTTTATTTTTTTCATGGCTTTGATATTAACCCGTAACCTGTCATTACATTATTAAAACCTCACATTTGAATAACACATTTATTTCAACAACACATTTATAAAAAAAGATCCATACATTCCATAAGTAAAAAATAAAACAAGTATCCAATTCAAACTCCTTCCATACAAGTTTACAATAATTGTTTGCAACACATACAATAGTTCAAGATGTTTTATAACAATACAAAATGTATAGCATAGTATAATTTGAACTAACGGAAGATGTCCTCATGCCTTTTGCTTAGCTCGTGCCTCTTGCTTAGCTTGTGCCTCTTGGTCCCTAGCTCACTCCTCTTGGTACAATTGAAGCGTTCTAAAACTTCATGTACTATTGAAATCACTGCTTGATCATAAAGATCTCTTTGTTGAGTTGAGGGACCAAAAACCTACATATTACCACAAACAAAATCTTAGCATCTAGCATCAAATATGAAACTAGATTCTCAAAACTAACATTGTTTAACATTTCTGACATACAAGTTCAAGTTTTTTTTTTTTTTTTTGGCTAACATTAAGTGGGGGAGGGAGATTCAAACTCAAGTTCTCCTGCCTCTATAGAGAACTGGACAATGTGCCAATGCCGCTAAGTACAAGGCTCTTGGTGACATATACATTCAAATTAGAGGACTCCCTTATACTTTCCATTTCAGTGTTCGGATGTAAAGGTGTACATGGTGGCACATCATTTAATATTCTATTCCTACTATACCAAGGAATGAATACTTATTTTAGAGGACAAGACACCATGCATACCATTAAATGGACATTTTCCATTTCAAAGACAAATGAAGAGGACCCTTTTCCTGGAAAAAAAAAATTACTTAACAAAAACACACCTCTTTACCTACTCATTTTACCCTTTTCTATCCAAGTTTTATGTATATAGCCCTTACATTAGATCACCTTGAAATAATGTGAATCCCCATAAACAACTAATTAATCTTTGAACCTTAATTCTTGAAAGCACAACCAAACAATTATAAGTAAATATTGAACCACACTTTGAAACAAACACCCAAATGCCAAAACATCAAAATCTAAGTAAAACCCAATACCCCATTTGTGAAAATCTACTCATCACACTTTAACCCTCCTCAAAAAGTTCATACAATTTTCATAAATCTCAAAAATCCACCTCCCATATCATATATATACAAACTAATTGAAATGAATGGAAGTAGTACCTAATCTACTCATCACACTTTAACCCTTCTCAAAAGGTTCATACAATTTTCACCAATCTCAAAAATCCAACACAACCCACCTTATAACACCATGCAAGCCACCCGCTTGCTCCAACACAATAACCCACCACAAAACCAATCACAAACATCACAAATATAGAGTGTTTACAAGTATTAAAATCAATTAAGGTAATATTCATCACATCTAATCAACAAAGTCCATTCACATTTGCAAAAAATTAAAAACACTCCCAATATAAATTTAAACCACCTTATAACATCATGCAAGCCACCCGCTTGCTCCAACACAACATACCACCACAAATCCAATTTCCAACATCACAAGTATAGAGTTTTATAAGTTTTTAACTAGAATTTACTTACTTACTGCAAACAATGTGTATTTAGTCTGCAAAAGAAAAGTTAAACAAGCAGATAAGACAATAATTAGAACTGCCAATGAAGAAAGATTTTCAATTAAATCAATCAAGCAACACAATACAACAAACAAGTAATCTTTCCCTTATTTTGGAAAATCACAATACAAAAAGAGAATTTCTTGTGATGTGAAAGAAAATTACTAACCCAACTAAAATCCCATGAAGATTGCCTTCTGTACCACAATTTGTGATGTATCCCCAGTACTCATCCTTCTCAATTTCCCATAGACGAGCAAACCAATCTAAAACGCCAACTTCAAATTGCCTTGAATGGACACCATAGTTGCTCTCAATAAAAGGGTCACCTAGATTGTTAATGGAGAAATGCTGCAACTGCACTAGAGCACCATAGTTGAAGTCCAAATTATATGGATAACTTGTCACAAGAGAATATTATTATAGCATTTCAGGTAAGAACCAGACATAAATCGGGTGTTCGGACTAAGCAATACACGTCAATTTTTTTCAGCTGTTCGCTCTCTCTCAATCTAATAAGTAATACATAGTACACACAATGCCTTAGATTTAGTAATACCATAACTAACTTGTAGGAAAATGAATAAGGAATTCAAATTTTGTTGATTAAAAGCAACAATTTCTATAATAGAAAACAAGAAATTCCATGTTTTTATTAGCAAATTACCTAAATGGTGCTTGGTCCTTTCGAGGAGGGTCTTTCGATAGCGAGCAAGGATGCTAACCATGAAGGCATCTTTATCGCCGGTGAAATCGTCATTAGCATCTGGCTCTGTCACCTCCAAGCATGTGGTGTGCACGTTCCGCCCCAACACGATCTCTCTGTCGCTTAATCTTTCCCAACGGCGACGCTTAATCGTCGCCATTGGTGCCAATGACGATCGGCGTCGATCGCCAACTGCGACGCTCAAGCGTCGCGATTGGCATCGATCACCAACGGCAACGCTCAAGCGTTGAAGATCGACGCCGATTGCGACGCTTGAGCGTCGCCGTTGGCGATCGACGCTGAGCGTTGGTGATTGGCGTCGATCGCAACGCTTCAACGCTGGCGATCGGCGCCAATCGCGACGCTTAAGCGCTGGCGATCGGCGCTGATCGCGACGCTTGAGCGTCGCGATCGGTGTGGGGTGGAGTCGTCGCCGTCGCCGTTGAGTTTCATCGGCGATAGCTGAGCTCAACAGCGACGGTGGTTTGTGGTTTGTGTTTTTTTTTTTTTTTGACCAAAATGGCTCTGGGTTGAAATGTTTTGTGGCTCTGGGTTTCTTTTCGGTGTGCTAGGTATTGTAATCAGTCTTATAAGTCTTTGGGTATTGTAATCAGTCTTATAAGTCTTTAGTGACGAATTCCAGTTTCGTCACTAAAGACTGGGCTTTGTTAAGATTTTTAGAGACGAAAATCATATTTTGTCACTAAATCATACTTTTAGTGACGAATTATAATTTCGTCACTAAAAACATATAAGTACAAAACTATTATTATTTTTAGTGACGAATATTTTTCGTCGCTAATTCTTCTTTATAGTGACAAAAGGATTTTCGTCACTAATACTATACATAATAATACCTACAGTGACGAAATATTTCGTCACTAAAAATTTCAACTTTTAGCGACGAAATATTTCGTCACTATAGATTAATTAAACTCGTGCCAAAGTTTCCCTCCACTGGCGCCCATTTTTCAAATCACAATAGTGACGAAATTTATTTTTCGTCACTAAATGTTATAATTTTTTCATTATTAGTGACGAAATTCATATTTCATCACTAAAGCTATATTTTTAGTGACGAAAAATATTTCCTCACTAATTTTCGTCACTAAAAATACATTTTGTTGTAGTGTTTATAACGAAAAGTTATTATAACTTGATAATAATATACACACATGTAACTAACCCTCCTTATTTTCTAACTATTAAATTATATAAAGTTATATTATATTTGTAGTACACAACACACATTTACATACATCACAATTCACACAAATAACATAATAAAAAATAAAAAATAACACACACAAACAGTATTAGACATACACTCACATATATATAATATAAATTTATAATAAAGAGAGACACCTACGACTTACAAACATTCTCTTTTTACTTTTAAAGAGACTTGTGATCTATGTTGTTGTTTGATTTTGGGCTGGGCTAATATGTGGTTAGGGTGTACAAAATTTAAGCCAGAGTATATAAATATATTTTCAGGGGTAAATTATGCTCGTAAAAAAATTATATATATAAAATTAAAAAAAGAATTCAAGTCAGGGGGTTCAATTGAACCCCTGAACATAAAGTAATGCCGCCCATGGTGCCTTTTAGGTCTATTAAATCTAATCAATTCATACAGATAACCCACTATTATTACTTACTTTCCAGAATTTTTATCGGAGTATATTTTATTCTATCATTTTCCTTTTAATTACCAGGTTTTGTTTTCTGTTGTATTTCCTTAATTTAATTAAAGTCGTTTAGTTGTATTTGGGACTACTTGTTACTTTGGTTAGTCCTTTAGACCAAGATAAATTGCAGTTCTGGGGGAATTCCCCTGTGAACTTAATAATAGTTTTCTTGTTTTGTAACATAAGTAGTTTACATTACATGCCAAGAGAGAGAGTTTAGGAGCTATATGATTGCAAATGTACAAGTCCGGGGTTTGAGAATGATACTTTTTTATACTAAGACTTCATTGTTTTTGGTATTGTTATTGTGGGTAGTACTGGTATCTGAGACATATATACTCCCAACTCCCAAGACTCTACTTACGTATTGAGTAAAATTATTCTTTTCTGTTTATCTGGTTTAGCTACGGGAAAAATTAGTGTGTAAGGAATATTAGGTGGCTATAAAAGTGAGACCATATCGAGAAAGTTAATCAATTGATTATTCTTTGACTCTTTGTTACTTTTGATTTTTAAAAGGAAAAAAAAAATTTATTACTTTCGTTAAAAATAAAATAAAAAAGAAAGATAACAATGTGAGCCATGTTGAGTTAATTTATAGTACGAAATAATGACAATCATTACCTCATCAAACAATCTCCTGGATTTAGATCCTCTAGATTTTTTAGGATATTCTATTAATAAATTTTCTTAAATCCTAATTATACTTTAATGATTTAATGGTCTAAATTATGTCATATCAGCATTTCACTAATAATATTCTTACAATAATAAAATAGTATTGCAAACAAAATAATTAAGATTACTATTAGTGAAATGCTGACATGACAAAATCTAGACCATTAAATTTTAAATAATAGTTAAGATTTAAGGAAATTTATTTGTTAGAGTACCTTAAAAAATCTAGAAGATCTGAATCCCTCGTGAACTCATGTTCTCCCTGCAAAAAAGATTGAATAGTGTGATAGCAACGACAAATATTACCTGAGGCTGAGGAAAGACATGCTGATGGAATTGGTTGGTAGTGGTAGTCATTTGGGTTTTAAAAAAAATCAATGAGTTATAATAATAATACCATGAGGACTAACCCCACAAAAGTTGAAAATATTAGATTTGGTTTGTGTAATGTAAGATTTTTGTAACATTACATTGTTATAGGAATATAAAATTACATTTTTTGGTTTATTAATTATATCCCATCATAATCATTATACTTTTACAATGAATTTCCACAAATAACCTTTTAAATAACTTAACAAAATTTTATATTTAAACAAAAAAAAAAACCATAAAATTAATGAAAAAGTTTTTAATCACTTTCCCCCACTTTCTCACCAACCACATAACTCAATCCTCCTAAAACAAATAAAAAATAAAAACTCTTCACTTTTTCGCACAATCTCACTAACTAAACAACTCAAATTCATAAAATAAAAAAAATTAAATAGGACAAATTTCTTTCATTTTCTTACTATCCAAATGGAAGAATATAAAAAAAATTCTCCCTTCACCCCTCTCTCTTTCTTCATGCCCAAACCCTAGTAGCCCTTTCTTCTCCCAAACAAAATTCCAAGCCACTACCATCACAGTGACTCCAAATCAGAACAACAAACTCATCTATGAAACCCCAACAATAACAAAGTGTAGGAATTTCTTAGGCAACGCCTTCATTTTTAGTGATAAACCAAATGTGGAAGAAGAACGCTGTGACAAGAGCAAGTCAAATGGATGCAAACTCTTAGGCCTCCTTCTACAATGCACCCATGGACAATCTCTACGAAAATTGTTGAGCTCTCATTGATTACTGTAATCACTGAGCTCTCCTAACCTTGCTATTCTTCACCATAGAGAGACGTTAATGGAGTTTGATCTTGAGAGAGAGAGAGAGAGAGAGAGAGAGAGAGAGAGAGAGAGAGAGAGAGAGAGAGAGAGGCTAGGTTAGGATTTGATGAGAGAGAAGGGGCTAGGGGTTAAAAATAAATAAGGACAATTTTATAACTAAAATGTATTGGAAATGCCAATCTCTTCAATTAAATAAATTATAACATTCCCATAAATAGGTAATGTAGATTTTGGTAATGTGAGAGGTAACCTCCAACCTCTCGGTTCCTAAGGTCTTTAATGTTCTTGACCTTTCTTACAATTTATTTTGTGTAGGACAATTAGCTGAGTTGTGTTATCGCATTATCTTTGATTATTCTGGGTGTATTGTGCAGGATTTGAGGACGGGATAGGAGCTTGGGACCAGTCCCAGAGTTTGGCGTATGTTTCCCATGGACAACCTTCGTTTTCCACTTGTTGCTCATGTTTCTATTGCTGCAGCTGCTACAGTTTCTTCAATTCCTTCCCTTACACTTTGGCATGCTCGACTTGGTCACACATCTTCCTCTCGGGTACAACAATTGGCTTCTAGAGGTTTGTTAGGTTCAGTGTCTACAGAAAATTTTGATTGTATTTCATGTCAGTTAGGAAAACAACCAACTTTTCCTTTCAATACTAGTAAATCAATATCCACTGATATCTTTGACCTTATTCATTCTGATGTTTGGAGGCCTTCCTCTGTCTCTAGTATTGGTGGGTTTCAATATTTTGTTGTCTTTATTGATGATTACTCTCGCTATAGCTAGATTTTTAATATGAAACATCGTTCTGAATTATTGCAAGTATATTCTAATTTGAAAAAATGGTTGAAACTTAGTTTTCCAAACGCATCAAAATTTTTCAATCTAATAATGCTCTTAAATACACTCAATATGCTTTCCAAGCTGTTTTACATTCCTATGACACTGTTCATCAACTAACTTATCCAGATATCTCTCAGCAAAATGGTAGAGCCGAAAATAAATTTCGTCATATTCTTTACACTGTTTGTGCTCTCCTTCTCTCTGCCAAAGTTCCTGCTCCTTTTTAGGGCGAAGCTACTTTTCATGCTGTTCATGCTATTAATCGTATTCCAAGTCTTGTTATCCAAAATCAAACTCCATATGAGCGCCTTTTTGGGTCACCTCCAAACTATCACCACCTTCGCTCTTTCGGTTCTGCTTATTTTGTTCTTCTTTAGCCATATAAGCATAACAAACTTGAGCCTTGATCAAGGCTTTGTTATTTTCTTGGCTATGGCAAAACTCAAAAGGGGTATCGGTGTTATGATCCTGTCTCTCATTGTCTTCGTATCTCCCGCAATATTGTCTTTTGGAAACATCG
Source organism: Quercus agrifolia (assembly GCA_029955455.1). Lineage (NCBI taxonomy): Eukaryota > Viridiplantae > Streptophyta > Magnoliopsida > Fagales > Fagaceae > Quercus > Quercus agrifolia. The sequence continues at coordinate 37,930,066 of JARQAD010000007.1, read as the reverse complement.
CTCCTTTGTTAAGCTCTCTCACTTTCCTGCCTCTCTATCTTCCTTCTCTATCTTAGATCTTTTTCCAGATGAGGCATATATTCCTTGTAGCTACTCTTGATCCTCTTGTAGCTACTCCTGATTCTCCTGTAGACTTCTCTGTACAACCACTAGATATCCTTGATCATTTTCCTAGTTCACCCTTTAATGAACAGGTGGAAGATGAACAGGTCAAAGACGAGCTATCCAACCCTGAGCTTGGGTCTCCTACTCCTGCTCCGCTTAAAGATCTTGCACAAGACATTCCACCTCATCACTCAACTCGGGTAAGATCTATTCCTACATATTTACTTGATTATCATTGTTACATTGCCCTTGCTATATTGCACGAGCCTCATACCTATCGTGAGGCTTCTACTGACCCTTTATGGCAGATTGTAATGAAAGAGGAACTTGATGCATTATCTAAAAACCATACTTGGGATTTGGTGACTCTCTCCCTTGGGAAATCTATGGTTGGTTGTAAGTGGATCTACAAGATTAAGACTCGCTCTGATGAGTCCATTGAGCGCTACAAAGCTTGTCTTGTTGCAAAAGGTTTTACATAGGAGTATGTGATTGATTATGAAGAGACCTTTGCTCCGGTTGCTCGTATCTCATTTGTTCGTGCCCTCTTAACTGTTGTTGCTGCTAGTAAATGAGACATTTTTCAGATGGATGTCAAAAATGCATTCCTTAATGAGGATTTAAGTGAAGAAGTTTATATGAAATCTCTTCCTGGTCTCTTTGTTGAATCAAATAAGGTTTGTCGCATTCGATGTGCACTTTATGGCCTTAAACAAGCTTCACGAGCTTGGTTTGCCAAATCCAGCTCTACCATCTCTCGCTTGGGTTACATGGCCAATCATTATGATTCTGCATTATTTCTTCGTCACAATGACAAAGGCACTATTTTACTTCTCCCGTATGTGGATGATATGATCATAACTGGTGATAACCTCAATGGCATTCAAGAACTCAAGGATTTTCTTAGTTAGCAGTTTGAGATGAAAGATCTTGGACATTTCAGCTACTTCTTGGGTCTTGAAATCACTTATTCTACATATGGACTTTATATTACTCAAGCGAAGTATGCCTCTGAACTCTTGTCTCGAGCTGGACTTACTGATAACAAGACTGTTGACATTCCAATTGAGCTTAATGCGCATTTGACTCTCTCAGGATGGAAACCATTGTTTAATCTTTCTCTTTATAGATGCTTGGTTGGCAGCTTAGTTTATCTCACTGTCACTCATCCAGACATTTTCTATGTTGTTCACTAGGTGAGCTAATATCTGTTTGCTCCATGATCGACTCATTATGCTGTTGTTCTGTGCATTCTTCGAAACCTAAAGGACACTCTCTTCCACGGTCTTTTCTACTTTGCTCAGTCTCCTCTTGCTCTCAGTGCATTTTCTAATGCTAATTAGGCAGGAGATCCCACTGATCGCAAGTCCACAACTAGTTATTGCTTTCTTCTTGGTTCTTCTCTGATTTTTTGGCGAAACAAGAAACAAACTCATGTGACCCGCTCTAGTACTGAAGTAGAATATCACGCCCTTGCTGATACCACATCTGAGTTCATTTGGCTACGATGACTTCTCAAAGACTTAGGTGTGTTCATGTCTTCTGCTACTCCTCTTTATTGTGACAATCAGAATGTCATTCATATTTCTCATAATGATGTCTTCCATGAACGGACTAAACATATCGAGATTGATTGTCATTTTATCCGTTATCATCTTGTCCATGGTGCTCTTAAGTTGATCTTAATCTCCTCTAAAGATCAACTTGCAGATATTTTCACCAAGTCATATTCTAAGGGATGCCTTCGTGATTTGGTTGACAACCTCAAGCTGGTCTCACATCCAACTTGAGTTTGAGGGAGGTTGTTCACGTATATAGTGTTGTGAACTTTAGGCCTTACTAGATTACTTGTATAGCACACATTCTTGTACTACACTCTTGTACTGCACGTATATGTCTCATATATAAAGGCACTCATGTATATTCTATTACTTGTATTACACTCTTGCTTGTACTGCACACATATAACTTAGGTGTGTTCACATCTTCTACTACTCCTCTTTATTGTGACAACGAGAGTGTCATTCATATTGCTTATAATGATGTCTTCCATGAACAGACTAAACATATCGAGATCGATTGTCATTTTATCCATTATCATCTTGTCCATGGTGCTCTCAAGTTGATCTCAGTCTCCTCTAAAGATCAACTTTCAGATATCTTCACCAAGTCACATTCTAAGGGAGGCCTTCGTGATTTGGTTGACAACCTCAAGCTGGTCTCACATCCACCTTGAGTTTGAGGGAGGCTATTAATGTATATAGTGTTGTGAGCTTTAGACCTTACTAGATTACTTGTATAACACACATTATTGTACTGCACACATATGCCTCATATATAAAGACACTCATATATATTCTATTATTTGAGAAATACAATACAATACAATTATTCAATATTTTTAACAATCATATAAGGCAAATTATTCTTTGTTGGAATGTTGGAGATAATCAAAAGTCAAGGGTCTAAAGAGATGAGCAGCTTCAGTCTCTATCAACTCCACCTGGCCTTTCAAGAGGTGCATGTACACAACCCAGTCACCGTTACAACTTGGACTTGGCATTGGCATCACATACCCTGAGTCACCTCCCCATGGAAAATGGTATGACCCAAATAACGGCTTGCCCCATCCGAAATCCACCTTTGACTCTGGGAACCTTTGCCCTGATGATACCACAAAAGCTGGTCCATCTTCACTCCCACTACAATAAATCTTAGCCAACCCTAGCACTGGACGATGAGACTCCACCCAATCTATGAGCCCCAAGAAATGTTCCTTGGTCACTGCACCATCCAAGAATTCATGAACTTCATTGGCCACATAACTCAATGGATTTTCATCAATCTCATTTACTTCCTTGCCTCCATAAGGTATGGATAGCACATTTCCAAAGTAAGACCCCATGAGCGAAGCTTTGTCTATATCTCCATCACTTAACCTTGTCCTACCATCCACAACAATGCCCATTTTGGTTACCTTTTTGTCCACATTGTTAAGAATAGCATGTTTAGCAACCATCTTCCACAAGAAGGCACTAAAGGACTCTAGTTTACTCCTCCTGCAACCATTGGTTGTGGTAGCTAGTGATTGGAGCTGGTTGAGTTGGTCAGCCTTAATGTAGTATATGCAGCTAATAAGATAATCATCACCAGGTTGTGGGTCTTTGGGTGGAGGCAAGAAGGTCACTGGAACATACATGTCGTTCAAAGATGGATGAATTGAACCAGGGCGTCTAGGATTGAGTAAAGAACGACGAAAACACGGTACTGTGGAGATGGGTTTAGACTGAGCCATCTCGGCCCATGACACAAGAAATAGGTTGGCCGAGTAGGCGTCTGCAATTCTATGGTCAAACGTGCATGCCACAACCAACCCACCACACTTGAGCTCGGTTGCCTGCATATTCCAAATACAAAACCAAAATGTCTCTATTAGTATTTATTTTTTTACTACGTGCCTTGTCAAACATTTTAATATTTGACTAATTCGTCCTCACCAAATTCATGTACTTGTTGCGTTTATTTGGATTGGTTGCTGTTTTAATTTTAATAAAGTTATTCCTTCCAAAAAATAAAAAATAAATAAACAAAGTTATTGGGTTAGTAGGCTATGACTTTTGGTGTATAATAATTAATATCGAAAGGAACCTTTATTTTTTAATTAATTTTATTCTTTTTTTCTCTCTGAAATTTGATTAATTTATGAAGTTTGTTAGTCCTACATGTATAATAGATTCCATTTTTTTATTATAAAAAAAAAAAAAACCATTTTTTTACAGCTTGTTTTTCTAAATAGTTAATAATAATTAACTCTAGCAATATCACTTGTGTGAAAATAATGCCTTTCTTTTGACAAATTCAATTAAAGTAAGTAAAAACAAAAAACATTAACAATAACATGAAATTTAATTTCTTTTACAAAAAAAAAAAATGAATAATATTAAATTTCATCTTTAACATAGTTCGATAACAATAACTATCTCATATATTAAATATGTGCATATTTTCTTTTATAGACAAGTAGAACCTACACATTACTAGGGAGGATACATATACCCCCACATATAAGATATTTTCTTATCAATAACAGTTTACCTCTTGTTTTCTTCTATTTCTTGGCTCTATTATTTAGGGAATTTTCTTTCTTTCCTTTTGGTGAATCAAATTTAAATATAATTTTGAATTATGGAAAGAGAAAAGCAAGTGGACAAAATACGATGGTATTGTATGTTAAGTTTTCCGTACAAGCCAGGACCATTAGAAAATAAAACAATTTGTGATTTATTGTTCAATATCACGAACCGTATAATTTAATTTTCACCCTCAAAAAAAATATATAATTTAATGTTTATTAAAAAACTGAAAAAAAATAGAACACATAAGAAATAGTAGCTAGGATTTGTTGAAAGCAATTATTGATCGTAATATAATTGAAGCGGCAAAGTAAGGTGTGGCAGCCAGCATGGTTTAGAAACAGAGGCAGACTGAAACTACAAATATCCGTATGATCCAAATTAAAGATATCATTCAAAGTTTCAAACCAGCAGTTTGGCATTTGGGAAGAAGCCAAAAAGTAAAACGCATCTTTTTCATATTAGCCTACGTTTAGATAGAGCTGAAACTGAATTTCAGTTGGTCCCCTATATTGTTTACGGCCTGCAAGTACTTTATTAAAAAAAAAAAAAAAAAATTTAAAATTGAATCCTACAATATTTTTTACACATTTAAGAATTATTTTGTTACAGTATTTTTAGTTTTCAGCAATAAGCGGTATCCAAATAGACCTTGGTGTGAGTTTGGAAAGCACGTTTTGCATGTTTTCCAATTTACACATTTTTTTAGTGGGTTCCGTGCACTATCCACAGAACTCACAAGTACTTTTTTCAGCAAAAACAACTTTAAAATTGAGTCTCATAACACTATTCACATATTTAAAAATTATTTTACTACAATATTTTCAATAATAAACAATATCCAAATAGTGAGATAGATTCTTGTGTGGGGACGGTATGACAAACTTTGATCAACCGCCTAATTCCGCATTATATGTAAAGATAGATTCTTTTGAAAAATATTCTACTATTAAATACATGCAATCATGCGAAAGTGAGAGTAATAATACACACCCCCACGAGATGGAGGTGGTATATGGTGTTTCCAGTGTATGCATCTTCTCTCTCACATGAGAGTGTATGCATCGGGAAACAAAATGTATTTTCTCCACAAGATGCCTAAACAAAGACAAGGAATATTCTGATTTAAAAACAAAGTAATACTACTTCATTAAAAATCCGTTTGGATTGGGCTTATTTCCTGCGCGTCTACGTTTTCAGCGTTTTCCTATTCTTCTTTTTTCTTTTTTCTTTAATGAATGCATTTTAGCTTTTAGGAGACAAAGTTACTGTTCACACATTGTTCATGCATTGTTTACACACTGTTTACGCACTATTCACACACTGTTTACGGGACCCACAACCACTTTATTTAGAAAAAAAAAATTAAAAATAGATCTCACGGCATTATTCACACATTTAAAATTATTTTGCTACAGTATTTTTAGTTTTCAGTTTTCAGTAAAATAAGCTGTATCCAAACAAACCCTAAAAGTGGTTTTAATTAAGATAAAATTTATTCTTGGTTTTGATCTATTTTTTTTATAAATAGATAATCATAAATAAAATAAAAAATAAAAAAGGCATAATGTTTCTTTCAAAGTAGTTTCAAAAACTATTCTCATTTCTTATTATTTCAGATTTTTAGTTCATCGCAAAATACTCTACTGGCTATTATAATTGAATTGTTTGCATGTAAAATTATGTGGCTAGCATCTTCCAAAAACACATTTTAGGGAGAGAGAAAATATATATCCAAAAAAAGTTTCCAGGATTTTCTCCCTTTAAAGGAAAAAAAAAGGGTTCGTTTGAGATGGAAAATTATTGTGTACTCCCGGAGTACCATAAATGTGTGCTCCCTCCTCTCACATGAATGGTAGGTCCCACTAATTAAATTCATGGTGGGACCTACCATTCATGTGAGAGGAGGGAGCACGCATTTATGGTACTCCGGGAGTACCTAATAATTTTCCGTTTGAGATATATTAGGGGTTGGAGAAAGATTGACGTTATAAATTATAATGTGATAGGGACGTTTCATACGCTAAGATAATTTTCGTGTTCTAACGGTAGCCAAAAATACTACCGCTATGTGCGTGTGCGTGTGGGGTGTACGTGAATATACTGGGAATAAGAAACACGTGACGAACCTGGACAGCGAGCACACCCTGCTTCTTCTTGGGCACAAGTTTGCCTTCAACGGTGTCATCAGGGTTATAGAAGTCGAGGTCTTTAAGCTCTGCCTCAGCAAAAGCTTCGACAAAGTCCACACCACGGTTATTGCAAAGAATCTCAGGTTCACCAGAAGGGTTTGACACCACCTCACCAGCAAAAGCATAGTATGTCACGAGAGCTTGGGCCAAGGCCTTCTTAAGAACCCCAACCATGGAGGGAAAATTATTAGAGAGGTCCTTTCCCAATAAGCTGGTGTTCTTCTTGTAACAGAAAAACACACCCACATCAACTGGGGGTAGAAGCAAGTCTAGGTTGGATAGTGGTAGCCAATGCTCTTGCAATGGCAACACTGCAGCCACAACCTCCCTCTTGTTCACTTTCACGATCAACTCTCCTCCTCCTCCTCCTCCTCCTTTTTCTGAACCCATGTTAATTTACAGAGAGAAATTAAGAGAGAGAGAGAGAGCAGTAAGAGACTATAAGAGAACAGTTTTAAAATATGGTTGATGGGGTTTGACAGGGGAGTGGATATATAGAGGCCCCTGTGTGGGACTGTGTGTCAGACTTTCCGTAATTAATCATTTAGTCAAGGTAGGTTGCTGTAGAATAGAAATGCATTACATCTAGGAAAGAGCTATTCGGCAACTAAGCCAACTACCCAAAATCAATTTGCACATTGCATCTTTTTTCTTCTCTGTTTTGGGTAAACTTTTTTACATCTTTTCTTCTTATAAACATTTTTTCTTTTGGTAAAAGCGGGAATCTTTTAGTTAGTAAAGCTAGAAAATAGAAATATGAAATACAAGACAGTTTGTATAAATAAAAGAAAAAGGTACACACGACAGTAGTTGATTGTTCAAAACAAAAACAAAGCGAAGGCTTTGGCTTCTCCAACATGAGATGGCACTTATTTACAGCCCTGGCGATACCAACTGTTAGAGATATATTAGCCCATTAGTATAGACCCAAGTCTAATTCTACTTTGTGTGCAAGTCAGTTAGAGATATATTAGCCCATTAGTATAGTCTCAAGCCTAATTCTACTTTGTGTGCAAGTCAAGTCTCTTACTTGTACTAGAAGTCTATTAGTCTAGGGTTTAGTCTACTATATATACACATGTTATGATTTATTGTAACACAGGATTTGTACTACACTCTAATATATTATTGATGTAGCCCTCTAGGGTTTCCTCCGTGGATGTAGGCCATTAGGCTGAATCACGTAACCTTCGTGTGTTATTGTGTTTTATACTTTATGCTTTCCCTTCCGCATCTATACTAGCATATTCAACATGGTGTATCAATGCTAATATTTAACATGGTATCAGAGCCACCTTCCTGTGGCCATGGTTTTCTATCTTTACGGTATATTTAAGAGCAATCTTTGTCTTCCTCAGTGTTTTTTCGCTGCGTTCATCTTCTTTGGCTTCTTACTGCTGCCATCAAAACTCTTCGGTATAGTCAAGCCACCGTTAGAAGTCGCATCAACACTGCAAGACCATTGCCTTCCTCAAACTACCGTCACAGAGCCAAACTTCATTCAAGGGATCTTCTCAATCTTATCAAATCTCAATTTCATCAATCTTCCATCTTGAGTTTGAGAGAGGGTGTTAGAGATATATTAGCCCATTAGTATAGGCCCAAGCCTAATTCTACTTTGTGTGCAAGTCAAGTCTCTTACTTGTACTAGAAGTCTATTAGTCTAGGGTTTAGTCTACTATATATACACATGTTATGATTCATTGTAACACAGGATTTGTACTACACTTTAATATATTATTGATGTAGCCCTCTAGGGTTTTCTCCGTGGATGTAGGCCATTAGGCTGAACCACGTAACCCTCGTGTGTTATTGTGTTCTATACTTTATGCTTTCGCTTCCGCATCTATACTAGCATATTCAACATGGTGTATCAATGCTAGTATAGATGCGGAAGCGAAAGCATAAAGTATAGAACACAATAACACACGAGGGTTACGTGGTTTAGCCTAATGGCCTACATCCACGGAGGAAACCCTAGAGGGCTACATCAATAATATATTAGAGTGTAGTACAAATCCTGTGTTACAATGAATCATAACATGTGTATATATAGTAGACTAAACCCTAGACTAATAGACTTCTAGTACAAGTAAGAGACTTGACTTGCACACAAAATAGAATTAGGCTTGGGCCTATACTAATGGGCTAATATATCTCTAACACCAACAAAGTAACTGCCCTGTTTAAAAAATCAATAATATAAACAAAGAAAGCAAAGAGTGTATAATTTAATTTGGCCCCTTTCTGCGTATTTGTATCATTTTATATACCTAGCTTAACAAGGACTCACTCTCATCAATAAAAAAAAGATTCATTCCACTTACAACCACCTAATGGCTGGATTTAATCCAAAATTTGGAGGATGTCACTATCAACTACATGGGTTTAGTTTATTTTCAGTACTTTTTTAATTGGATGTCTCATTTTATTTCAAATACATAGTAACAAATGATAGTGGACTCTAATCTCCACTTTTTATTTAGTTAGTGGGCAATGTGACAATAGTTTCTTATTAAAATAAAATGAGATTTTAGTTAAAAAAGTACTGAAAGTAAGTCAAACCCTAACTACACTTAGACTTATAATAAACTTTTGAGTCACAATTTTTAACTTTTGTCATAACTTTGATGTGATAAATTATAAGTAATTGTTTATTGCTTTCATATTGTTTGCCATTTTTTTTTTCACAACAAAGAAATTGCATGACAATACTTGCACTGTCTATTTTATTATTGTTATTTTGTTGTCCAAAGAAACAATAAAAACTCTAGGAAAAATGCTAGGGACACACACACACACACAAAATAAATAAATAAATAAATAAATAAATAAAACTTGCTAACATGCCAAGTTTTGATTAAACTAAATCACTTTTATATGAGTCAACCACTCACAATTTTTTTATAACACAATAAGTCTAGTTATGCAATAAATTAAAAAAAAAAAAAATTCCCTAATGTCTTCATGATAGGCAGTGATATTTATTCAATTAAGTAATGTTGGTGAATACTAAAAAAAAAAGCCACATCATCAATTATGTAAATCAACTTCAAAAAATTGATACTACGGGGATATTACATCAAAGAAGTGACTTTGTAGGAATATTACAAATTTCATTACATAAATTTTACAAACCAATATGTCAGCTTTTAAACATTATACAAAAATCACCAATCACATTTATTTTCATTTTAATTTGTAAATCATTTATAATAAAATTTATAGTAATTTAAATTTTTTTCTAAAGAAAAAAAAAAAAAGGTTTGAAGAGTAGTCTTCATGTAACCAAATCATGTTTAGGAAAGTTATATATATGGCTCATCCTCACTGTTGGAGGTGAGGTTAGGTTTGGGGTATTTTCCAACCCGACCCAACTTTCTTAAATCGAAAAATCTCCAACCTAACTTGAAGGCATTGGTGGAGTTGTTGAATCAAGGAAGGGAAATTTTGTTAAGCCCGATAAAAGTTTGATATTTTCTTTCAACTATTTTAAATTTTGTTATTTTTCCTACATATGACATTTTTTTTTTCATTAAAAATGTGTGTTTTTTTTTTTTTGATTTTGAATTGATATATACTGAAAATTGTATAACACAATGTGATAAAAAGTTAATTATTTTTGTGTGTTATATAATAATAATAATAATAATAATAATAATAATAATAATAGAGTTTAGTTCAAGTTACACCTATTAATACAACTTTAAATAATGTTACATCATTCAATATTTTATCAAAATAAATCAATTTTAAAATATTATGTTACAATAAGGAAATTGGAACGGCCACCAAACAAAATTGATAATTTTGATATAGCTATAAAAAAAAAAATCATATATATATATATATATATATATAATTATATGTATATATAACTGCTAGATATGCCTGCTGTATGCCAAGGTACATACAAACTGATTTGGTCCTTTGTGGCATTCGAGGGAGTAAGTGAAATGGGCTCATTATTATAATATATATATATTATACTGTAATTTTTTATTTTCTTCTCTTTTTTTGACTCAGAACTGGTCGTTCTTGTCACATCCTCAATTTGCACTGCAAACGTCCTATGGTGGCTTTTTACTTAGAACTAGTTTTAAAATTATACATTAAAAACAAACAAACAAAAAGAGAGCACAAGAAAATTGTGTGTGAAACCGTGAATTTTGGCCCACTCAATTTGACTATTTTAAAAAAGAAATTTAAGAATACAATAAAATATTACAACATTTTCACAATACCTTCATTCTTAGAATCTAAAGAGATTTTTTATTTGAGAGAAATGCTATATTCATAATATTTTTAGAACAAATTCTAAATGACAAGTTGTTATTGGTTTTAAACTGAACCCACTACTGATATAACTTTTTTATCCATCAAAAATACATTGTCACATAAAATTTGTTATAAAATTATTGTAAAAATGTTGTGGACATATGCATTACTCCTTAAATTTTAAAATCAAGCAATTTTTCCCTTAATATTTTGGAAAATAACAAATATGTCATATTGTTATTCTCTTAGTTGAACCTTAATATATAAAAGCTTATGATTCTTAAAATATTTATTGTGTTATGTCTAAAATACTCCCACTAAATTTTAACATCCCCAAAATTTTCATAATGTATTTTGAGTTTTAGATGGTAGTAATTCTCAGTCTCTTATTTTATTATTTTATTTTGACCTTTAAAAAATTGACACCTCAATAATTGTGAAAATATTGTAAGAAAGTGTTGTGTCAGTATAACTATGTATGCACATATAAATATTTAAAAGAAAAGACAAAAAGAGCACAAGCAAAACCGGCATACGGTGGGAAAAAAAAAAAAAAAGGCCCATGAATGGTGCAGATTGTCAAATAATTGTGAAAATATTGTAAATTTGTTAAGTCAGTGTTATTGAATATGTACATATAAATAATAAATATTTAAAAGAATAGACAAAAACAAAAAGCACAAATAAAACCGGCCAAAAAAAAAAAAGGCCAAAGCAATGAAGCACAGTGCGGGTTGAATAAACCAAAATCACCATAGATGGCATAGGCTCTTTTTATATAGTTAATAGATAGAGACGCTAAAATGGTCAAATTCCGCTGCCTAGACTTTTATTAACCATGCTTTCGACAAAAATGCAGAAATAGATCTTAGAAATGGGACAAAATTGGCTTCTGCTCTTTTTGGGCAAACTAAGTAGCATTCTACCCCCTTTTTCAAACTAATTAAGGAAATGTCTTTCTTTTGAAACTCAACTTTTTCAAAATCGAGTTAAGCCATATAGTGACGTTTTTAAGGACCTATAGTGGCGTTTTGTAACTCGAGCTCCATGCACTCAAGTTATAGGCAAAAAACTTGCATAGAACTTGAGTTCATGGAGCTTGAGTTACAAAACGTCACTATAAGTTCTTAAAACGTCACTATAGGTCCTTAAAAACGTCACTATAGGGCTCCAGGTTTTTTTTTTTTTTTTTTAAACTCGATTTTGAGAAAGTCGAGTTTCAAAAGATGGGAATTTCCCTAATTAGTTTGAGAAAAGAGGTAGAATGCTACTTAGTTTTCCCGAAAAGGATAGAGGCCAATTTTGTCCCATAGAAATATTACATTTTGAATATAGCCAAAGAGACATTTATTTTGATGAACATAGCCAAATGCATCATCATCACTTGAATAATTTTATACAAATGCATCATCTCACTTCAATATATGTCTCTTTGGCTTTTTTTTTATAGCCAAAGACATGTTCAATATATGTCTCACAAACATCATTTTTCAGTAACTTTTTTATTAAAAATATGTCACACGATACTATTTACACATTTAAAAATTACTTTGCTACAATATTTTCAGTTTTCAGTTTTTAACTGTATCCAAACAGACCCATATAGCCAACAAGTAGTGCAACAAAATTACAAAAATGGTGCAGACGAAATTGACATATGCTACTAGTCATATCCAGGACCATGACATAAATAATTAGAAAAGAAAAAGGAAAAAGAAAGTTGGTATTCTACTATTCTTCGCTAGCTTTTCGAATTCATACAAATCACAAATGCAATAAAGCACGTTCGTTTCTTCTTGGCATTTTACATAAAAGAAAGAAATAAACGGGAACAATCTAATAGCACCATGAGTTTTTTTTTTTTTGGTTGAATAATAATAGCACCATGAGTTGGTCAAATTAGGACAGCGCTTCCATAATTTCCTTGCCCGCACCACTTTTCGTGTCTGACTCTGACCCAATCTCTTTCTTTTCATCCATTTTTGAAACTTTAGTTCATGATTCGATCATTAAAAATGTTCTACTCTTCATTTCTTATATATATATATATATATTGCAGCTATATAGCATTATGTAACAAGCAACTTTTATTTTCTGAGATAGATATATGTATGTCTCGATAAACGTACACTTCTTTTTTATCTTTATTAAATATTTGTGTTTTTCTGTTTTATTTTTTATTTTTATTTTTTTGAGAAGAAAATATTTGCGTAATTGATATGACCGTACTTAGCAGTTAATATTATAATATAAGCTTATCCTGATCTATAAAATTAGCTATTGGGGGAATCTAAGGACCTGTTTAGTAGAACATTTTAATAATATGTTTTCAGTTTTTAAATAATATTACACGCATTTTTTCACTTATACATATTTCAAAAATATATAAATAACATTAGTCAAATCACTCTACCAAACGAACCTAAGTGGTTATGTTTGTATATTACGGGCCCCTTTGCTAGTGCAAGTGCTGTGCATGTATAAGCGGTACTTGACTTATTATAAGTTCTTACTCCTCATTCATAAATTAATTAAAAACAATAAAATTAAATTAAGTACTATTCATCTAACAACCGAATAATAAACTCCCAACTAGTACTGAAATACAAAAGTCAATATGATTTTTTTTTTTTTTTAAATGGCCTAGCTATTTTCTACCAAATTTAGCTATCTGCCGCCACCAGAAGAAAATTATAGTGTCTAACCGATTACAAATTTTATATATAGCAAAGTTCTTTTATAATTTCTATCTTCTTCTTCTTTTTAATTTATTGATAACATCAAATTTCAGTTCATGACATCAGCTTCCAATTCCACCCTACTCTTCCTAAGGAGAAAATATAATATGCATTATGCATGTTTCCTCTCTCTCATATGGAGATGGAGGGAAGAAACTTGCATTTGATACATGGTAATACCACCTCATTCCAAAGAAAGGTTTCATTTGAATTATAAATATTCCACATCAATATTTTATGGGAAAAAAAACTATTTATTTTTTAAAAAATTTTTATATTTCCCATAAAAATTGTATCAAATGATTTATTAATAATTGTTCTAAAAACACCAATTAACAGGACCCATGTTTTATTCAAAGGTATATGAGAAAAACCTTCAATCATTAATTAGAAAAGAATTGTGGAACAATAAACAATATAAATAAATTATTAAAGAAAAAAACAGGAATAGATGCCAATATGAAGCGCAGTACTACATCAGTAGTGCCCCTTATTACAACATTAACATGATTCAAGGCCTAGATAAGGTTCAACCAATAAACGGTAGATATATTGACTATTCACAACTACTTTGACCTTCAAGGATTTCCATTTGGATTAGAAACAAGGGCCACTTCAGGAACTCCTTCAATTCATTGTTCACTTCCTTATTTTGTATAGCCATTGGAGATCCTTATTCTTACTAATCGTTTCTTTGGCAGCTCTAGTTGCAGGCTGCACCAAGCTGCATCTCTGACTTGTTGAGTTTTGTGGAGTTTAGATATGTTTGATCTAGGATTCTAGATTATGATCCTATCCAAAATAAAATTATTACAATTTTTAATGAGAGTTTTTCTAAGGCTTAATTCATGGAGTGGAGACTTGGGCCAATAGACCCAAGCCAGAGTGCTCATAGAGAAGCCTCTTTAGGGGCCTGAGGACAACACCCGAAAGTGTTTTTGGTCCATCTATAGCCCATTATGAATCTTGTGCGTAGGAAAGAAAAAATATTGGTTTTGGAGATTAGAGTTTTGTGTTGTTTTTTGAATTTTGAGAGAAATAACTGTATTGACGTATCTTGTATTTTTTCTTGTGAAAAGTGAAATTTCTGCAACTTTATGGATATAAGCAAATTGCCGAATTACATAAATATTGTCTTGTGTGATTGTTTTACTTTGACACATATTTTTTCTCTATTTTTGCATCTCACAAATCTGGTAATTTTGTGTTTACACCCTTCATAACAAGGAGATTGTATTGTCTTATGTCCTGTGAACATAGACATACACATAAGGAACTCATTGAAGAAAGGAATAACAAAAATCTGGAAAAGAATCAACCTCAGCTACAAATTCAAGAAGTTTAGTTAGATTCACAATGAAGGAAATAGACCAGCATATAAAGGAAATGTTGAGATTCTAATGTCTTACCAACTTGAAGTAGAGAAATAGGGACCTTATGACCGCAAAGATGACAAATTATTAAAACTGAAACAAACAGTCTATTAACACTGAAACAAACATAAAGGAAGTCCTATGATGCAAGAGTCAAACCACATGATAACTCGTTATCATGCTTTATGTCCTTGGGGCTAATGATGCTTATTTCCACTTAATGAAGAATTGTCTGCAACCGTATCTTAATAATGCTATCTCACCTATCGATAGTAGATTGACTTAATGCCCATTTTTTCAAATTGAATAAATGTGTCATTGGGTTATACAGCCTTTTTTTCTAATAAGTAATTGGGTTATACACCATTTGTCTTTCGTGCAACCTACGTTTGGTTAATTAGGATAACACGATGACCATTTCAGCAGTTTCAACTTTAAACTTCAGCCCTGGAATAGTTCCTATATTCTTTATGTCTGCCATCAGTCCATCCTAATCAGCTTTTGACAAATTCTCAACTGCATTGCAATCGATCACAATCAAATATCAGTAATACCACTAACTACGTACGTTTTGATTAAGAAGGTTAACTAATCTTAATGACCAATTACACAATGAAAGACCTTCCTTTCTTCTTGAAAGGAAAAAACCATGGGACAAATTCCGAATCAATTCACCATTATCAAATAAATTATAATAATTCTTGTGTATGTCTTACAACTAAAGAAAAATCCATCTTATTTTTCTTCGTTCTCACACACTAAATATCTCTCTCAAATGCGGCAACACTTAATTTGCTCTCTCCTCTCTGTTTTCTTCTTCACACATAGCTCTCTTTCGACTATCTTCTTTTTTTCTAAGCAACTCCCTCTTGTGGCTGCTCTCTCTTTTTGTTGGAAAAATAGCATGAGTGAATAAGAAATTAATATTTTCTATGTTCACTTGAAGATGTTATTATAAGTGATGAAAATCCTTGAGTCCCACATTGAAAATGATAGAGAATATGAGTTTGGACTGGATATTGGGTTGGGCTTTAGGCATGTGTGGACTAGGCCTACTTATCCAATTAATAATAATATTTTTATTATTTTATTTTTGGGTAAGTAAGTCTGTATACAACAATTATCTCTGAAACAGTGTTTCAGTTTTAAGTTACGTATAATTTCATTATCCCTCATTCATGAAAAAGAACTTTTCAAAGAAAACTCTCCCAATGAGAATATTTTGTGCATTCATTTTGTGTCAAAGAGAGAGAAAAAGAGACATTGAGTAGTTCACAAAGCACGACCTTGTGTGCTTCGTTTTCATGCTATAGATCATTTTATCCTGGGAGGCAGATGTCCACGAGTCTCAAAGCATTACAGTGATTGTGTGAGGGGCAAAATCTGCTTTAAGGAAATTGTGTCAAACACAAGACTTGATTTGAATTGTTCATCATTTCATGCATTTGGTCTGTGAGTTTTTAATTATTTGCAAATTTTTCTTTATATATATTCAGTATTTGTTTATTGCTTTTTTCTATCACTCCTATTTGTGTTATTGCTTATTGTTAGATCTGTGTTTTGTTCCTTTTGCTTTATCACAAAAGTAAATTGTTTTAATATATCCAACACCTTTCTCTTGTGCAGCTTCCTCTTTCTCTATTTTCTATTCCATATGCAGCACACCTTAAAACCATAAAAACCTAGCTGCACACCATAATCCCAATATAAGTCAAATAAGGAGTCTTTCAAACCATTAACCATGGTCTCCTATTTCAAATAGGATTAGTTCTTTTGCTTTCCTAGGAATTTACTGACTCCTAAGAGCATTAGCATCTGGTATCTATAAATGATCCTATTTTACCATCTTAAAAGTTACTTTATCTAGTATACCATACCATTTTACAACACACCTAACATCCCAAACTCTATTTTTTTGCCATTATATATATATATATATTACTCTCTCTCTCTCTCTCTCTCTCTCTCTCTTCCCTACTGCAACCAACAACCACAACTGATTAGCAATACCAGAAAAAAGCTAACCACACCCACACTCATCAAAACCACCACCACCATCAATCACTACCCACGGCCAAAACATCACCAAAACCCATTAGCAAACAAACCCAACACCACCCATACCCATGGCCAAAACCTAGCACCGATCTTACAACTAGAACCACGTCGATCCAGTAACCACCAGACCCATGCCGATCTCATAACCACCAAACACCACTACGGTAACAACCCACCCCACCACGATGGCAACACCCATCGAAACCTGCCCAATATCAAACCCATTCCAAACCCATCAAAACCCAGCCATAACCACAACCCCATGCCACCACTGCACCTCCATAACCAAAACCCTATGCCACCACAACCTATAACCCCACAGCCCACCACGACCTAGACCCACCACGGCGTTGCCACCCACCAACCCAAAACCCACTCCCACAAAAATCAAAACCCTACACCCATACCACCAAAACACATCATAGACCACCCCGTAACCCAGATCAACCCATACCTCTGCCACTACCACGACCACATGGATTTCGAGTTTAAAAAAAGGGGGTTTTGAGTTTAAGTGGAGGAGAGAGCAGAACAAGAACAAGAATGAGAGAGAAGAGAAGGAAGATGGAGAGAAATGAAAGAAAGAGAGAGAAAAGTAATAAATATATATATATATATATATATATATATATATAGAGAGAGAGAGAGAGAGAGAGAGAGAGAGAGAATAAAATATAATAAAAAATTATAGAAACTTGCTACAGTACCATCATATATTTAGGATGGTATTGTAGAACAATTGTAAAAATTTTTACAATTGGAAGACCAGGTAATGAGCTTTTTTTGTGCTTTAATGCTAAAATATATCATATTATACCGTATAGCATGTTGGATACTAATGCTCTAATTCTACTTGAAGTAGAATTCTTGATGCTAGCCCATTGTATAGAATATCATGTTGGTTGGATCCACAACATATGGTTCATGCATAGAAAGCTCTCCCAAAACTTTTGGAAGGTACCAAACTGATGTTGAATTTGTTAGATATGTTGTCTGGGCATGTGTGGAGTTCTACATGAAACATATATTGAGTTGATCCAGGCTTTATAAACAACTTCGAGAAACCTAAATTGTTACTAGAGTAGTCCTTTTGGAGTGTAGCATTCCTTGAGTTGTTACTTGTTATAACTTTCTGTTCAATTTGATGTTCTCCTTCATCATCTCGTGCATAAGATTGATTCATAGAAATGAAAAGTAATCACACAAAACATAACATAAATTGTGGAATGGAATAATACCCTCTACAATATAATTTGGGCTCTATATGGAGAGAAATTGTAGAGTCCTCTGGTGGACCACGTCACTTGTCCACTATTCCACTAAAAAAATTCTACTTGTTTAAAATTACTGAGTCAATAATTAATTTCTATTTAAAAAAAAAATTCTAACTAACAATTTAAAACAGGTGAAAGTTTTTTAATGGAATAGTGGACCACATCACTTGTCCACCATGTGAATCTTATAATTTCTCCTATATGGATAGCTTGGGTTCAATGTTTTTTATCTTCTTGGCTTCTCAATACTGCTATCTGATTGCTCCTATGGAGTTGGGGGAAAATTATTCAGTTCATGGGTGAAATTAACAAGGCTTTTATTGAAGCCCATTGGGTAATGGAAATATCTTTGTATGGCGTGAAGATGATGGGCCTTCACTACAAAATTTAATATGGCAATGGAACAATGTATGATGCTGCTAATTGCTCCACTAACAGATTGTCTAAATACATAAATGTTGAAGGCCATTGACTAAGGTTTATTGTGTTGTTGCCGTGTTTTTGAGAGAGTGAAAATACTGTAGTCGCAACTTGTATTCTTCCCTGATAATAGTGAAATCTCTGCAACTTCGTAGACGTAGGCAAATTGCTGAATTACGTAAATATTGTCTTATGCGTGTGATTGTTTTTCTTTGACGTGTGTTTTCTCTATATTTTTGTTTTTCACAGGTTGTGAATTCGGGCTAATTCCTTACACCAGCAAGGTCTGATAAACTAGAGTAAAAGTTGAGAGCAAGTTGTGTGAAATGAGACTTGGTGGTGAGGACAGATTGAGGGTGGTTCAGAATCATCGGAGCTTGAGCAATTAGAGCTACAAAGCCTCAAAGTTTGTTGGTGGCCGCGCTTGGTATGGTTTTCTAAAAATATTCCCAAGTGGCCAAGCATGGTTAATTAGCTATCAACAATAAAGCTTAGTTTTACAACCATGCATGAGAACGTACAAGGAAATTTGTCTTCTCGATGTTTGACAGAGCAATGCTAAATAAACCCTTTGCATCGAATTAGAGCGCAAATGGAATTAGTATTGGCAATTTAAGTCCGGTTTAATTATGTGGCTCAAATTTTCAATTGGTAAAATCTAACACATAATAAAAAGACATATGGTTTTAGTCGGTCGATGCTGATCAATAAATGTGGTAGTATGGCTATGACATCTCCGGCCTTGTCGAAACATCGAAACATACAATACAAATACAATCTTCGGTTTTAGTAAGCTTGAATCCGAGGAAGTTCCCATAATGTTATGGATCAAGAATTGCAAATCAGAATGTATATATCTACACATATGGATCATTATCACTAGTTTGGCTTAAATATATGTGTGTGGTTAAAAGAACTTGGTAGAGCTGAGCTGACCACAACTTCCTTCCTCGCAACATGGCAATAGAGCAAACAGTAAACACAATATATCTTTTTCTACAAATTTAGCTTTTGTTTTGCAACCCACGGTTTGGCCCACTGGGCTGATTCTTGTATTGTGGAAGAGCCCATCAATCTCTTCTGTGTCTACAATTTTGTTGGGAGTTAGAGCATCCACAGCAGTGGAGCTAAAAATTTCGCTTTTTAGCTCCACCAAAAGTTACTTTATCTATTTTACCTACATACATGCTGCAGCAGTGGAGCTATTTTAGCTTTTAACACAATAAAATAATATAAACATCACAATAAAATAATATATCCACTACAATAAAATAATATATCCACTACAATAAACAACAATCACAACCACTTGCAACCGCCACCGCTACCGCCGCCGCCACCGCTACTGCCACCGCCGCCGCCACCGTCGCCGCCACCGCCGTCTTTTTTACCGCTGCCGCCGCCGCCGCCTCTTTCACCGCCACCGCCTTTTTTTTTAACCCAAATTATACTTATACATTTTTTTTTTTTACTAAAACAATTTCTCAATTATCATGATAGTCTATTATCATCTCAGTTATCCGAAAGCAATCTTGGAACAATGTGAACTATGAAATGGAGGAACTTTATAAGAAAACTTATGAAATAGAACACATATAAAATAGAACACATATTATAGCAAGAACAATTTAGTCCATAGATTTACTCACATACATAACTCAAACCAAATTACAATAAAACTCACACACACTCACACAAGTTCCTATGACTCATGCTTCTTAACATACAAAAAAGAAAGTTCCTATGACTCGCCTTGCAATTGCCATAAATGTTCAATAAGGTCCGATTGGAGTTGAAAATGAATTTCCCGGTCTCTAATGCGTCCATGCCTCTCAATGTATGACAAAAATTCATCATTTTGTTCACGTAACACTTGCAGAGGAGGATTATCCACTCCATCGTTTTGTTCATAATCCAAGTCTACCACTTTATTATTATCCTGCTCATCTTCCCGCTCATCTTCAACAATCATGTTATGGAGAATTATGCACGCTTTCATAATCTTTTGGAGTGTTTCAAGATGGAAAAATCAAGCAGGCCCACGGACAATTGCGAAACGTGCTTGAAGTACTCCAAATGCACACTCAACATCCTTCCTACACGCCTCTTGGGCTGCTGCAAATAATTTATGCTTCTGTGTTTGTGGAGGTGGGATTGTTTTCATAAATGTTGCCCACTTTGGATATATGCCATCAGCAAGGTAATATCCCATTGTGTAGTCATGACTATTGATTGAGTAATCTATTGCAGGAGCACGTCCTTCAGCAAATTCATTAAATACATGAGATCGCTCTAACACATTAATATCATTATTTGACCCAGGTAATCCAAAAAATGCATGCCATATCCAAAGATCATATGATGCTACTGCCTCCAAAATAATAGTAGGCTCACGAACATGACCACAATATTGACCTTTCCATGCAGATGGACAGTTTTTTCACTTCCAATGCATGCAATCAATTGAACCTAACATACCTGGAAAACCTCGGCGTTTGCCATGAGCTAATAGTCTAGCAATATCTTCATTGTTTGGCTTTCTCAAATATTCCTCAGAGAAAACATCAATTACCGCAGTAACAAATTTTTTCAAACTTTCTAATGCAGTAATTTCTCCAATTTGCACATATTCATCTATAAAATCACCCGATACTCCATATGCAAGCATTCTAAGTGCAGCAGTTATTTTTTGTAATGAAGATAAACCAAGTTTTCCCGCACTATTTCTTTTTTGGACAAAATAAGAGTCATGAGTTTCTACCTTAGATTGAATATGGAGAAAAAGAGAATGCTTCATCTGAAATCTCCTACGAAATAAACCGGGTGGATATATTGGTGTGGGAGAAAAATAATCAAGAAAAAGCCTCTCATGGCCTGCCAAATGATTACATCGGATAGAACGACGACGTTTAGGTTGTGATGTTTCCGTAAGAAGTTCTTCGATTATCTCATATTCATCTGAGTCATCAAGAAGGAACTTGCGAAACAAATAGTGATTCATGGATGCAACCTTCAAGACAATTGGAAAGCAATTATTATAGATGCAAGATTAAAGCCAAGTAACATAAGCCACAACAAAATGAATATTAACCAATTCACGACCAAGTCACAACACAAACACATACATCTAAAAAAAAACAAAAACTTAGAAATACTATGAATGCTCATTGTTCAATGAATAGAAATAATTGGATCAAAAACCCTTCACAAGACTGAATGAAACTTAACAAAAGATAAAAAATATTACACTTCAAAGTCTTTGTTCTATTGCACTTCAAGTCACAACACAAACCCATAATTCCACAATATCGAACTTGGAAATACTATAAATGTTCATTGTTCAATAAATAAAAATAATTGGATCAAAGACACTTCACAAAACTAAATGAAACTTAACAAAAAATAAAAAAGATTGCACTTCAAAGTCTTTGTTCGATTGCACTTCAAGTCACAACACAAATACATACATTTAGTTTAAGATTAAAGTCACGTGACATAAGCCACTACAAAATATATAAGTTACTACCAAAATACATAAAGGCCTACATAAGCCACTACAAAATACATAAAAACTTAAGCTACATCCAAAATACATAAAAGCTTAAGCTACATCCATTAATTACGTGAACTTCGTCTTGCCATGATTTCCTCTTGGAGTTGTTCATAAAAAAGTTTTTGTGCTCCGGTGAAGCCACTTGTATCTATCATCATGATTCTCTCCTCCTCTAACCTTTCTGTCATCTCAATTTTTTTCTTCTCAATTATGATTCTTTCCTTCTCAATCTTAAGTTTTTCTTCCTTGCTTTCCTTCTCAATCGCAAGTTTTTCCCTCTCAAAACACATTTTTTCCTCTTCCAACCGAGTTACATCCTCAATCAATTTCAATTTCTTCGCCAAATATTCTCCTACATCTTTTCCAGTGGCTTTGTTCTTTCGAATGGCCTTTTCGGCTTTCCTACCAATAGGTCTCTCAAAATTAGAAGTGTCACCAAGTCCAGACCCACAATCCCCTTCGCCAATAGATATTGACTCCGAAGTTGGAGGCACGGATGATCTCCATCTAGCATTGTTAGGATCGGCAAACTTTGGTTGGTCCTTTAACATAAGCCAACAATTGTCAAGAAGAAATGGTTTCTTGTACTTCTCTAAATACAAAGCCTTCGCATTGGTAATCTAGAAAAAATTAAAAAAAATATAACATGATTAATATCTTCAAACTATTGGTGAATTGACATATTAACACTATTGCAATATAATTTATACCTTATCTTCTTCGGTTATACCACTTTGATGAAGTGCATTAACTTGAACCATACACCTGGCAAACTTATTTGTCTTTTCACTAATCGCTCCCCAACGACTTATCAAGGATACAATAGTACATGTGGTACCGGATGTATTGTACTGCGTGAAGTATTCCCAAACTTTTTTACGAAAGGTATTTTGGGTTTGTTCATTACTGTTTATGGCATCAACACTAGTATTGAGCCATGCTGCCACTAGGAGTTTATCTTCCTCCATACTAAAGTTAGAGCCCCGTTTTCCTTTTGTAGAAGAGGCATTTTCAACTGAAGGTGGAGGTGGAGGTGGAGAATCAGAAACTGACACAGGAGTAGTTTGAGAGGTTCCAATAAATTGTGAGTCAATTTCTATATCCCCATTCATGATTCCCGTGATATATGTTAGGTCTCTACGTAACTCGGTGTCCCTACGTGACTCCATAAAATTAGAAAATAAAATGTAATAATCCCTGCACACAGAAAATTCCCAAACTAACATTTATATCAACACAACAAATTACAGAGACATTTATAGGCATTTATAGAGACAAATTACACAACAAACTTACATTTATATTACAATTATAGATAAATAAGCAAATTCATTTATAGACATTTATATTACAAATTCCGTAAACAAATTACGCAACAAATTTGCATTTACATAGACCACAAAAAATTTCCCAATACAGAGAACACAAAAAATTTCTCAGACATTTATCATGCAAACTTTCCCTGCACAAATGGCAGAGACCACAAAATTTTCTATTACAAGAAAACCATACAACAAATTCCTGCATACAGACAATTTCCAATTCATTCCTGCATTCAGATGTTTATACCCAGCAAAAACAGCAAAAACCTCATATAGTGCCAAATCAAAAATCACGTACACAGCCAAAAAAAAAAACAAAAAAGCCATTCAGCAATTATTCCAATACAAATGTTTTTTTTAATTTTGCCCAAAACAACATAGGTCCATCAACATTTTTCAGCACAAAATTAACACCAAACCCAGAAAAATTAACCCAAAACAACAATTAAAAAAATTAACTAGAAATGAAAAGAGAGCACTGACCTGAAATGGGCTGGCGACGGCGATGGGCGTGGGCTGGGACGGCGTGGGCTGCAAGGAGGAGGAGCGGCTGTGACGGCAAGGTTGGAAGATGGGTTAGATGGGAAGATGGGTCTGTGACAGCAAGGACGTGGGTGGGCCAGCAGCGGTGAGGCAGAGAGGTGAGAGTGGCGTGCGACGCTGGGGGCTGGGGCTGGGGCTAGCGACGGCGACGCCGGGGGCTGGGACTGGCGACGGCGACGCCGGGGGCTGGGGCTGGCGACGGCGACGGCTTTGGCTTTGGTGTTGAGTGGAGATGAGAGCTTGATGATAAATGAGGGCTGATGAGGGAGATCGGAGGGATGATGAGCTTGAGAGATGAGAGAGCTTGATGAGATGATGAAAAAAAAGAAATAGGTTCAGAGGCTTTGAGAGGAGCACGGCAGGTTGGGAGTAAAAGAATGAATAAAATATTTAGATAGGTATTATTTTAATAGAAGGATGGAATACAAAATTATTTTTTGTTTTTAGATGAGTGCTACAGTGCACATCTATCTATAGATGTGCACTGTAGCAAATCAGCAAAAAATTTTTTGCTTTACCACCACTGCTGCAAGGTGTTTTTGGTATATCAGTGGAGCTAAAATAGCATTATAGCTTTTTAGCTCCACTGTTGTGAATGCTCTTATTAAGGGAAATGGATTGGGCCCTTCTCTCTCTCTCTTTCTCTCTCTCTCTTCTTTTCTTTTTCCAAATAATAATATTTAATCAGGAAATAAATTCTTTTATTTATCCTTTAGCTATTCGAAGTTTGGAACCATAACAAACAGCAATAAGGGAATTTTAATCAATCAAAATGGTTGTTTTCAAAATAATATTTTTAATAAATATAAAGTTTCTTTTATTCTCAACAAATCTTCACATCAATGAGTTTTTGTTGTAAAATAAAGGAAATGGCAATACAAGTTAGAGGAATTACAAGACAACATAATATATGAAACTAGTTCTTCAAGAACACAATATCATCCATAAGTTTTTATATGTGCATCTCATATTTATAAAGACTATCTCTTTTATGGGCATGAAACCATAACAAGTAAAGCAATTTTAAAAATCAGTCACTCACCGGATGATTTGATAAGTAATTGAAAACTCTAGGGATGGAGAGGAAAATTTTACCTCCTAACTTTTGGAGGGAATTTCCTTCAACCACTAAGTGGCAATTAATAAAACAATGTAAATGTATTTCTACGTACATAACCTACTTAATAAGTCATATAACTTGTTTTAAATAATATGTATGGATGGAGGAGAAAGCAACACTAGTTAGAGAAAAAATTTTAGTAGGCTTTTTAATATTTAAATATTATTTATTCATCTTTTTATATTTTTTGACTTTTTTTTAGATGTAAAATTGCTAAGTGGGTTTTGTATCTTTTCTTGACACGAAATTCTTCCTTTGAGTTAATATGTTGTCTCATACATAAATCTTTGTCACAAATGTTCAAGCTCATCCTTGATATTATATCTACTCAAACATATTTGGAAGATATATTTTCTTCCTTTGAGCTTCTTTATATCTTGTGGCAGATCTATTTCATCAGATTCCTACATCATAATTTCCTCTCATAATTATTTGATAAATATATGACAAATATACATATTGTTTGGGAAAAATATCCCAAGTCATGCAGTAGCCTCAATTCGGCAAAATTAGCTTCAGGACACCATATTGAGTTCACTATTAAAACCACTTTTATTAGCACCAACCACAACATAATCCCTTAGCATTACTCTTTTTGAGTAAAAGCACAGCTAATAAGGAAACCACAGAAAAGCTCCAAAGGTGCAAGCAAGAATGAATCGTATCTTTACCCTCTCAATGTGAATTTCTTTGATCAGAGAGCTAACACATCTCTCACCACTTTCTAGACAGAGGCAAATTCGTGAACTTTCATTCAGTGACACATTCTTGAAAAGGGGTAGAAATAGAAAGTTGAGCTCTCTCAAGCAGGTTCTTTCTTTTACAAATATATTTGACTAGTTACCAGCAAGGCAAATCAATGAAACTTGAACCTAACGGTATACGTTCAACTTTACAGCAGTTTACTACCCTTTGCTTTCAACTTGGACTCTAGACCAAAAAACTTCAATCTAGACACCACCAAGTCTGCAGTCTTCTTCTTCATATGCTCAATTAGCATTTCATTATAGACAATCATATTGGCTTCTGTTAAAAGTTTGTGGTCTCTCAAATTCGAAAAAACCTTCCTTGCCTCCCCTATTGTCCCATACTTACACATGCCAGAGATGATAGCAGAGTATATAACCTCATCAGGAGGACAACCCTGTTGCATCATTTCATTCAGTACCTTAATCACCTTTTCAGCACCACCAAATTTACAGGCATGGACAACAAAAAGTGTATACTTAAACTCCATAGGGCCACTCATAACATTGGCTAAGCAATCACGAACAAGCATCATAGCAGCATCGATATCTCCGGTCTTGCAGAGCCCTTTAGCAAGAGCACAATAAGCAACAACAGAAAGAACCAAAGACATCTCCATGATTTTATTATAACACAGACATGCTTTTTCAATATCACCAATCTCAACAAAACATTCAATTGCAATACTATAAGTCAATGAGTCAGGTTCAAAATCTGATTCCTTTACTTCATTAAAGAGTGTTATCACCTTTTTGAACTCCCCCTTCTTGTGAAGTGCCCCCATAAGAATATTGTATATGGAAACACTACAATAACCTCTTTTTTTCAAGTCCTTAAACACTTCCACAGCCATCATTGTCCTCTCCTCCTTCCTAACCACAAAAGCATAGAACTTCGAAAGATCATCAATGACACAAAATCCCAATTTCTCCATTTGGGTTAACAATTTACAAAACTCATTCATCCTTCTCATCTCTGCATACAAAATCAAAATTGGATTCATAGTCACAAACTCCAGCTCAAGACCCTCTTGAACCGTGACCTGAAAAACCTTATAAGCCTTATCGACTCGCTTCACACCACGCAAACTTTCGATAATCAAATTATAAATCCCCAAATTAGCTCCATACCTAGAATCCACCAAATCCTTCAACAAACCATAAGCAAACCCCAATTTCCCATCTGCCACAAATGCCTCAACCAACGATCCATATATCGCCCTATCAATCAAACGCCTTTTCTCCTTCATCTCCCTAAACAACTTATACCCTTTCTCTACCCTCCCACCTTTACACAATGTGGTGACCAAAGTCGTATACGACATTGCGTCCGGCTCCACCTTATCCCTCCTCATTTCCTCCCAAACCCTCAAACACCCATCCAAATTCCCTACTTCAACCAACACCTTCACCATCTCTTTGTACGCAAACACGTCTGGCGTACACAAATTCTCCCTCATTTTACTCAAAACCTTCAACATTTCATCAATTCTCCCAACTTTACACAACTCTTTAATCAGAATCATAAAATTAACACTCTCTTCAACCAAACCATCATTCCTAATATCATCATAAACTGAAACTGCCAAATCCATATACCCATTCTTCATCAAAGCATCAATAATCCTATTATAAAAAAATAAAAAAATAAAAAAACCCTAGGCTTGACATTGAATTTCTTCATCTTCTGATGCACATAGAAAACCCGAAAGGGCCAATTAGTGTCGGAGTGGAATTGGATAAGGATTTCGAACTGCTTTTCGGTGGGGGGTTTGTTTTGGGAGATCATGAGTTTAGGCAGTTGATTGGCATAGCGGAAATGGTTAGAGTGGTTGGGGCTATAGGCAAAGGCATTGTAGGAAGCGGAAGTGTGGTGGAAGAACTTGGAGGCGAGATTCGGGTCGGGTTGGGATTTGAGGACTTTGGCGATGAGGTCCGGAGTGACATGGCGGAGTTTGTTGAGGTTGAAGACGATGGGAGGGCCACAGTGGTTTTGGTTCTTGCGGAATGAGTCAGTGATGTATCGGGCGATAGGGGAGAGGTGGACGAGAGAGGTGTGGGTGGTCCCAGTGTTGGTGTTGCGGGTTACGGGTTTCAATGGTGGTGGGGGAATGTTGTCGGTCCCAGTGGTGGAGATTGAAGGGTTGGGGATTGGGTTTGTGGAGGGAGATCGATTAGTGGTTGGAGAAGAGGCCGCCGCGGACGGTGGGGTGGTGTTGGAAGCGTTTACGGTGGCCGTAGAAGAAGTAGAATTTGTTTTTTTGGTTTTTGGTTTTGGGGTTTGGGAATTGGGGGATGAAGGTGAGGAGGAATTTCAATGTTTTTTTAGTAATTTAAGGTTAATTGGAAACAAAAAAAAAAAAAAAAAATCTTTCTTCTTTCATTGATTTCTTTCACCATAACTTATCAGCTTCCAGCTTCTCTTTAGTGACCCAGGTTACACTTATGTTGTTGTTGACTTACTTGTTGAACACTTGTGTGTGTTTTAAACACACGGCACAAGAGTCAGATCTTAGACTCACTTTGGTGTTTTGTTTGGGAATTTTAGTTGCTTTTTTTTTTTTTTTAAATTGTTTTTTTAGAGCAATTTCAATTGATGCTTGGTAGTAAAACTTTTTCGCAACTGGTCTTCTAAAATTATATAGGAAAAAACTTAGACTTTTGGAGTTTGCTGTGAGTGTAAAAAAAAAAAAAAAAAAACTTTTAAGGAAGCATTATTTTGTAACTACATTTTTGTAGTTCTTTGAAGCTATTAAGAAAGCATGATTATTAGAGCTCAAAGATACGCATACAAAACAATTTGGACTATTGGTAAAATAAACTAATAATATTTATCTCCCAGTCCCGGGTAATCTTTGTATTATTATTTATTTTTTTGGGGGTTAATGGGAGTTGGTCTTTGTATTTGGTAGACTGAAATTAGCTATTGCTAATATAGTCAGCATGAATTATAAAAGTTAATCTTTATTTTTATTTTATAAAAAAACTAAAATTTCATTAAACAAATGAGTTTGGTCTTCTGCAGGAATTCTTTATATTATTATTTTTTTGAGCATATTGCATACTCTTATTAATGGGAGCTAGACATTGTATAACTCATTAACTGTACCTCACATCCATATTCTTTTAGGCCAACTATGAATTTTCAACATATTAATCAATTTTTCACCGTATCATTCTTCATCATTCCATTCTATTCAAAGCCTCACTCTCTATTATTTCTGTTAGTTTTTAGGCCCCTTAAAACACAATTGGATTAACCTAGGAATTTAGCCAAGTTGTTACTTAGTCAAATTAATTAAATCTAGGTTAACACAATCAATAATCATTTTGAAGGTTTTATTCTCTTGAAAGTTTCATTAAGTTTCTCTGTCGCTTGGGTAGCTAGTCTCTCCTCCAACTTCCCTTAGGCAGTAGAATTATTGTTCCTTCTTGTAAGGATTGTTTTTCTCTCCAAAACAACATTACGCGTAGAGCTAGTTGGTTTCTTTTTTCTTTGTGGGGTGGGGAAACACTCTTTTTCTGAGACTTTGACCTCAAAATATTTTCTTTTCTCTTCTGTTTTTCTGTCCTTTTTCTTGTCTTTTTTAGTTTTGGCTATGGAAGACCTTACCAAGTAATGGAACTGCCTCTCCCTCTTGGAAAGGGAAGGAGAGGATCTTTGCATCAAAAAAGACCGACAATCTAAGGAGTATATTATAGCAGCTTTCTTCTTAACGCGACGAGCATTGAACATGGAAGCTGTTGCTAGAACTTTCAAGCCCTTGTGGCAGGCAGAGAATGGCTTTAAGATTCAGAGAGAAGGGGATCATAAGGTCCTTTTCATTTTTGACAATAAGGAGGACGTGGATAGAATTCTTTCAACTGAACCATGGAGTTTCGACAAGTCGCTGGTGGTTACTCAGAGTTTTGACAGGAACTCATCGGTAGAAGAACTTAGTTTTGACAAGGTCTCTTTTTGGGTTCAAGTCCACAACATCCCTATCAGGTACAGGAATAGATCTGTAGCAGAGGACATCTGTGACTCCATCGGTCAGGTCCATCGGTCTGCAGAAAATTCTGAGGGCAGAGGTGGGAGTTACATGCGAGTACGGGTTACCCTGGATGTTTATCAACCATTATGCCGTGGGAGGGTTATTAAACTTGAGGAGGGGGAGAAAATTTGGGTGAGCTTTAAATACAAGCGCTTGCCTAATATCTGTTACTGGTGCGGATGTTTTGATCATGGGGATAAAGATTGTGACATTTGGATTTAGAGCAAGGGCACTTTGCAGGTATCATCTCAGCAGTTTGGTGCGTGGCTTCGTGCTCCACCAGCTGCTTCCACCAACAGCAGAGTGATACGGGTGTCGGGTGACTTTGAAAAGCGGAAGGAAAACATCTCAACACAGCGGAGGAAGGCTGAGAAATAAAGGCCAATTCCAATTCCGGCGCCGGCGAGGGAAACCCAAGTAGAAAAGGAAACAGGAGATACGGAGACAGAAATCTTGGAGGCGCTGAATTTAAAAAATAAATCATAGGAACCAAATAAGGAAACAGAGAAGAATTTGAGGGATCCTGTATCAGAGGTTGATTATTTTGAGCAACAAATCCGGGATATAGACAAGGATCTCGGTTTTACTGAAAATTCCAATACTCCTATGCCAGCTGTTGGCTCATGCACAAAGAATTCCATGCAAGCCATGATGGACGCGGAAGAAGAAACTCACAAAAAACAGAACACATAGCCACATGCTCTGAGTCAGGTCCATCCTTTGCCTTTCACAAATATTTCCAATTTTTCTAACCATGCTAATGCTGCAGATAGGAATCCACACCCAACATGGAAAAGGATGGCTCGCTCACCTGTCAGCTCTCAAACTATGGTGGAGGATTCCATTGGCATCAAACGTCCAGTGGATATGGTGATTGATCATTATGAGTTACCATGCAAGAAGTTGGTGGTTTCAAGTAATGACAAGGAAAATTACCCTAGTATGGCGGAGACTGGTTTCCAGTCCTGCCAATCACAATGAGTTGCATAGTTTGGAACTGCCGAGGGCTTGGGAACCATCGTGCAGTTCAAGAGCTTGCGGATTTGGTGCAGGCAAAAGCTCTCTCTCTCGTGTTCTTAGCCGAAACATGGGCAGATGAAGCAAGGCTAAACTAAGTTCAGAGTCGTATTTAGTTTGATCAAAAAAAATTTGTTGAAAGAATTAACAGGGGTGGAGGTTTAGTGCTCTTTTGGAAGAATGAAATTGAAGTGGATGTTGAGTCGTCTTCCCTGAATCACATTGATGTCATCATCAATAAAAATTCAGAGAAGCCATGGAGGTTCACAGGTTTCTACGGCTAACCCGATACTCACAAAAGATTCGAGTCTTGGGACCTTCTTCGTTCTCTACACCATCGAAGCTCCCTGCCATGGCTTTGCCCCGGTGATTTCAATGAGATAGTTAAGCAGGCCGAGAAGTCAGGTGGCAGACTTCGTCCTCACAACCAAATGCAACAGTTCAAAGAAGTCCTTGACGAGTGTGGATTCATGGACTTAGGCTTTAGAGGATTTCCTTTTACTTGGAGTAAACATTGGCAGAATGGTTTCTCTGTTTGGGAGAGACTGGACAGAGCAATGGCTTCCCAGGATTGGTTTTCGGAATTTCCAGGTACCGTGGTTCACCACATTGATAACACTTTGTCAGATCATAAGATGTTGTGGGTTGAGAAGACAGGTTTGGAGTTTCGACAGAAGAAAAAACCTTTTAGATTTGAGGAGGTTTGGTTGGCTGACAAAGGCTGTGGTGAAGTGGTGGAGGGTGTGTGGCTAGCTAGTGTTGAAGAGAATAATGATAAAACGGTGCTAAGAAAGATAGAAACTTGTGGAAAAGAGCTAACGAGATGGAGTAAGGAATGTTTTGGAAATATCCGAAATGAATTAACAAAGAAAAGAAAGGAGTTGGCATGGGTGGAGAGACAAGCATTACAAGGGGGCTGTGCAGTCCGGTTAGTGGAAATCAAAAAAGAAATTGACTCTTTGATGGACAAGGAGGAACATATGTGGAGACAGGGAAGTAGATCTTTGTATCTGAAGGAAGGGGATAGGAACACACGTTTTTTCCACTGCCAAGCCACCTTACGAAAGCGTCGAAACACTATTTTAGGAATTAGAAACCGGGTTGAGGAATGGTGTACAGATCCTGAACAAATAGCTGAGGTCTTTATTGACTATTATAGAGACTTGTTTACTTCAACAAATCTCCAAAGCATGCCGACAATACTTAACTCCATTCCCCAGCTAGTGACTGAAGAAATGAATGCCTCCCTTACAGATAACTTCCAAGCATGGGAAGTGGAAGTTGCTCTTAAACAAATGGCGCCCCTTAAAGCACCGGGTCCGGATGGAATGCCACCATTATTCTTTCAGAATTACTGGGATTTAGTCAAAGGTGATATTACAACCATTGTTTTGAATTATTTAAACTCTGGTTCGTTTCCCTCTTCTCTAAATCATACCTTTGTTACCTTAATCCCAAAAGTTAAAAATCCGGAAAAAGTCAATGAGTTCCGACCTATTAGCCTTTGTAATGTGCTTTATAAGATTTTTTCAAAAGTCTTAGCTAATAGGTTAAAAAGAATTTTACTTCTTCTAATCTCGGAACATCAAAGTGCTTTTCTTAAAGGGAGACTGATTACAGATAACATCCTGGTTGCTTTTGAAACCCTTCTCTATATGAAAAACCATAATTCAGGCTCAACAGGTTTTATGGCCCTTAAGCTCGACATGAGCAAAGCATATGATAGGGTGGAATGGTCTTTTCTGGGAGATGTTATGAGACAGATGGGTTTTAGTGACAAATGGGTGTCTCTTGTTATGGCTTGTATCAAATCTGTTTCCTATTCTTTGCTAATAAATGGTGAACCACAAGGACATATTGTACCAACTAGGGGTATCCGTCAAGGAGATCCCCTCTCCCCATACCTTTTTCTATTATGCACAGAGGGCCTGCATAGACTCATTCAGAATGCAGCAAATAATTGAGAAATAAAAGGGGTGTCCTTATGTAGAAATGGCCCAAAACTGACGCATTTACTTTTTGCAGATGATAGCCTCCTCTTCTATAGGGCTACTAGAAGTGAATGTCAAAAGGTTCTGGAAATTTTATCCACTTATGAGAAGCTTTCAGGCCAAAAGCTGAATAAGGAGAAAACAACGCTCTTTTTTAGCAAATCCACTCCCTTGGACATACAATCTGAGATAATGGCTGAATTTGGAGTAACTGAGTTGAAGCAATATGAGGCCTACCTAGGATTACCAGCTCTGGTTGGGAGAAATAAGAGAGCTAGTTTTGATCAATTAAAACAAAAAGTGTGGAAGAGACTGCAAGGTTGGGAAGGGAAGTTGTTATGACAAGCAGGAAGGGAAGTTCTCATCAAATCAGTTATCCAGGCCATACCCACGTTTGCTATGAGTTGCTTCAAGTTGCTAATCACCTTGTGTCATGAGATTGAAGCCCTCGTTCAAAAATTCTGGTGGGGACAAAGGGGTGACCGAAGGAAAGTCCATTGGGTGAGATGGGAGGAAATGTGTAGGCATAAAGATCAGGGAGGAATGGGTTTTAAGGATCTTACTATGTTTAACGATGCAATGTTGGCAAAACTCTCGTGGAGATTGTTTCATGATGATAACTCACTTTTTTATAGAGTGTTTAAGGCTAGATTCTTTCCAAATGGTTCAATTTTGGATGCCAAAGATTCTACATCTGCCTCTTATGCTTGGAAGAGCATTTTAAAAGGGAGAGATCTGATTTTGAAAGGGGCCTTGTGGAGAGTGGGTGATGGGAAACAAATAAAGATTTGGGGAGACAATTGGCTGCCAACAAAAAATCAACCAAGAGTCACTTCCCCAATGTTTTTCGGACAACAGAATTCAGCAGTGGAAGTCTTAATAAACCAAGCTACCCATTGTTGGAGAAGAGAAGTTATTGATCACTATTTCAATGCAACAGAGGTGGAAGTCATCAAAAGCATACCGTTGAGCACCCATGCACAAAGGGACACTCTGGTGTGGCCCTTTACTCTGAATGGTCAGTACACAATGAACTCGGGTTATAGGTTCCTAGCTGAAGAGAGCAACGAATTTCAACTTCCTCATCAATCTGTCCCACACCCTCCTGTTTGTTGGAACAAATTATGGAAGATGAATGTTCCAAACAAAATAAAAAATTTTGTCTGGGGTTCATGTAGGGAAGCTCTCCCAACCAAAGCAAACCTGTGCAGATGAAAAATCACAATAGATGCAATCTGTGATTGGTGTAAGGTGCGAATGGAAGATTGCTCTCACGCTTTATTTTTTTGTTCTAGTGTGTAGGAAGTTTGGGCAGCGGACCAACAATGGCAATGGTTATCAACATTGTCGGGGAAGACAGCAGGGGAGATTTTCAATTACGCCTTGGAGGAAGACAAAAACCCTTCACTGTTGGCATACACGGCATGGACTCTGTGGAACCGTAGAAACAAATGTCGGACAAATGAGCCACAGTACCCACTGAACCAGGTTATGCAGTTTGCAAAGGAGCGGAGAAAGGAATTTCAAACAGCCCAATCCACTTTTTCGAAGCAGATGCACAGGAAACACACATGTTGGAAGCCACCGGAAGCCGGACATTTCAAAGTTAATTACGACGGAGCTATCTTCAAGGAGCAAGGCAGAGCTGGAATTGGCGTGGTCATCCGCAACTCAGATGGAGCAGTGTTGGCCTCCCTTTCATAGCAAATTCCTCTACCTACCATAGTAGCACAGGTGGAAGCATTGGCGGCGCGGAGAGCAGCAGAATTTGCCCTTGAAATTGGTATCGATCAAGTCATCATCGAGGGTGATTCCAAAGTTATTTACAAAGATCTAATCGACCCAGGACCTTCCCTTGCTCTACACGGACACCTTATCTGTGATATTCTGCAATTTGCAAATGTTTTTTCTCTCTGTACTTTTATTACTGTGGGTCGAACAGGAAATTATGTTGCCCACTATTTGGCAAGAAGGGCTGTTTCGACACATGATTTAAATGTCTGGATGGAAGAAGTGCCACCAGATATTCTTCAGTTTGTACAGGCTGATTTAACATCCTTGGTTATTTGAAATGAATGTCTTGATTCCCAAAAAAAAAAAAAAAAAAAAAGGGTTAACACAATCAAATAATCATATCAAGTATAGCAGCGGAAATATAAATAACACAAAGATATGATCACCTAGGAAACCAATCCGATAAAAACCTGGGGAGGATTTAACCTAGCTATCCTCAAGGTAAACTTGAATCCACTATCTTGAAAGAATCGAAGTTCATACAATAAGACTTACAAGCCCCCACGCTTGACTTCTTATTGCTACCCACCAGTAGAACTTACTAACACGACCACGTGCAAGCTTCGAATCCACGGACTCCTTCTTTCTTGGATTCTCCACCAAATACAAGCACACCCGCTTGTGTTTTCTTTAAGCTTCAATGACAGCAACTGGAATGATCATCAAGGTGTAGAAAAATCTTCTCCTTGAAAACCCTAAGTTTATGTGAAGGAAAGCTCCTCAAAGATCTCACAAGAGATTCACATAAACCGCAATATGAGCAACACCAAAATGTGGCTAGGGTTTCCCTTATATACCTAGGGTAAATTAGAAACCTAAACCAATTAAAACACTTTAGGGCTGAGTTGGAAAACCTAATTAGAAAACGTCAGGTACGATTTTCGATTGATCAAACCTAAGCTTCGATCAATCGAAATGTACTAAAACTGTTTTTTAATTAGCTTAGTAATTTATTCCAACTTTACAATAAAGAACCAACTTTGAGCACTTCTAAAACAACTTAAATACATTGTTTTGATCATGGTTTGCCAACAATACAAATTAGGATTCTAAATACATAAAACCTAAGCCTTTAGAACCTACCAAACTCCCCCTTTGGCAATCCGTGACAAAACACAACTTAAATAGCTCAAAGTTTACAAGTAAAAGCCCTTTACAAAATAATGCTCATAAACACAAATTCAATCCTAACTACTATCCATCAGTTGCAAGAGTAGACAGCAGCTTGATTGAATCAACCTGTATATTTCCTGAAACATTTAAACAAAATGCATAACCGCATGTGTGGAAAAAATACAAGTAAAGAAAAATAAAAATCTTGATTTCAAACACATACAATAAGGACATATAACAATGAAGAACTCATAATCATAAATCAATAAGAAATTTGAAACAAGAAACACAAAATAAACTCCCCCTAACATGAATAACCCAAACAAGGTAAAAACAACATGGCAAGAGCTCAAAAGATAAAATACAAAGTGAAGCACCTAGATACAATCTAAACAACTCCACAAGCTCCAACCAATCAAAAGTAAACTCTTTCCCTAAAATAAAAACAAGTACAAAATATGCCAAAAACATCTCATATGTACTCCCTCATTTTGTGACGGAATGCTAAAGGGCAATCAAAAACCATCATCAAAAGAGGGTGGCGACGAAGAACTCCGATACCATGCCAAATCTGCTCATAAACCTTTAATCTCATCCAGAATGTCCACCAAAACCTGTCCTTGAGCCGCCTGAATGGTCAAGACATGATCCAACGTACGTCGAATGTCAGAATCATCCGAAGTAGTCGGTGGAGGAACATCAATAGCAGCATCAGCACCAGAAGTCTCAGCAGCACCTGTAAAGGAGGGAGGAGGGGGGACACTACTAGAGGATGCACCACGAGAGACCGAAGGATCAGCTCTCAAATGAGTAGCCCTCTGACGAAGGAAAGTAGTACCTAGGGGACCAACAACATGGACAAACTCACTAGAAGGAAAGTTAGCTAGACCTAGAAACAAAAGAATCTTATGAATGAAAATAGGATATATAAGCGCATGTCCTATGGCAGAATTCCTATGAACTTCGTTCAAAGAACGAAGGAACAAGTGAGGAAAACTGATAAAGGCACCAGACATAAACGCATATAGAAACACACATCGCTCTAGAGGGATGGTGTGGAGATGAGAAATGGGCCACAAGGAATGACAAGCAACTCTAAGAAACAAATATGCGGTCTCAAAAAGTGCAGAAGACATGATTCGAGGATCAGAACCCCACTGGATAGATGATCCAGTGATGTGTGACATGACCTCATCAATAGGAGGTGACTCATCATAGGGATAGACCGGATCAGTGACAATCGGAATTCCAAGAGCCTCAGCCACTACCCTAGGGGTAATGGTGAACTCCTCACCTCGTATCCAACTCCGAACAATGGTGTTAGAATCATAGATGTGACATGAGAGGTTAGAGAAGAACTCTCTAATCAAAGCGGTCGGGGGTGGATGATCTATCTCTAAGAGTGACAACCAACCTTTAGACTCAAGATTAGCCCTAATGGCTGGATCGACCTCATTTAGAATCATAGAACGCTCAGTCCAAATCTTACGTTTACTATTAAGTTTCTCATAGGCCTCACGTGCATGCTTATTCCTAAACAGCTGAACCCTAGAAGGATACACAACAAGGGTAGAGGGAACCCTATTAGCTCTAGTCTTCCTAGGCATGGTGCTAGAATAAGGAACAGGAGCACACAGCAAAAAAAAAAAAAGGAAAAAGAAACAAAAACAAAAACCAAGGGCAGACTGCAAGTCAACACAAAAAAATATAGAACAAGAAGAACTATATGATGCATGAACAGATTAAATGACATGATGCATGAGCTAAGGCAGTAAATTAAGTTCAAAATAAGTTTAAACTCACAAAATTGGCTTGAGCATAGAGTTTCTAACTAAAACCCCAAAAAAAATTCAACCACTTGTTAATTTTTCAAAATAAATTGACCAATTGACCATTACACAAGTTAGAAAACTAATTAGAATGATCAATTACATCAAAACAACAAGCCAATTTCATCAATTTCAACTCAATTGAACAAAATCCCCAAATCGGATTCAACATAAACCCTAGAATTTTCAATTTTTCATAAAACCCCAAATTGATCAAATTAATCAACAACAACCAAGAATATAACAATATCCCAACAAAACCCAATGATCAATTTCAGAAAATTAGCCTTGAATCAACAAAAATCCCAAATCTATGGAGGTCCGAAAATGCCCTTTAAATGCAAGAAAATATGCATGAAAACATGAAAATAAAACCAAAAGGAGGGATAGAATGGTCTTACCGGCTTTGAGGGAGGAAAACCTTGCAAAAATTGAGGAAGAAAACGACAAAAAATTTGCAGTGCAGCCTTGCCAAGTCAGAGAGAGAAGAAAAGTTTGAAAAGAACTTTTGAAAAAGGTTTGAATAGTCAAAGAACCCTTTTAAAAGAAGCTGAAACACTATGTTCGATTGATCAAAAAACAGGTTCGATCAATCGAACCAGGCAGAGGCTCACAGAATTTTTAAAGCAAGATTTCAATTGATTGAAAATTGGATTGGATAAATCGAAATTCTGGAAAAAATAGCTTTTGAGAGAAAAAACCTGATTTTTTTTTTAAATCTTACCTCAAAGCATTGAATATAACAAAAAAAGGCATGAGTATGAGATGAAATGCTCTCCCAAAACACAAGTTTTAAACCCAATTTTCCAAAAATTTAGATTTTAAACAATCTCCCCCATTTTTAAAGTAACAAAAACAGTTTTGCATAAAACTCAAGGTATTTTTCAGACATGGTTGGTCAGACCATAAACACACACAATTACATATGCAAAGTTTAGCAAAGAGTAACTTGTGTTGTGTGTGCAACTAGCAAAAGCTTGAGATACATGTGAGGTGATATGTGAACAGAAGTCAACCACAAAGTCTACAAAATTCATCACATAGAATTTAAAAGAGACTATCACCTAAAGAGTTACATCATATAACTCTCACATCTCCTAGAACATAAGCTTGCAATCATGTAAGTTTCTTGAATTTTTGCCTCATAATGTACACATCAATTTTTAATTTAAGTGATTTGGCATTCAGCCTAATAATACACACCAATTTTTAATGTAAGAGATTTATCATTTAAATCGAGGCTTCACCTTATGTTCTTTTTGTGCATGTGCTATATTTTCTCGAGCACAAAATCTTATGATATGC
Source organism: Quercus agrifolia (assembly GCA_029955455.1). Taxonomy (NCBI): domain Eukaryota; kingdom Viridiplantae; phylum Streptophyta; class Magnoliopsida; order Fagales; family Fagaceae; genus Quercus; species Quercus agrifolia. The sequence goes on along the minus strand of JARQAD010000007.1, from coordinate 37,891,128 downwards.
ACTAAGGTGTTCATGATTGGCTAGTGCACAGTGGTGAGATGGTTATTTATGCCTTTCTCAAAATGATCAAGTCCGACAGTCAAATAACATGTGACTTCAAGATAAAGACAAAGTGATAAACACCATAAATATCTTTCCCACACAACATGTTCTACAAAGCTTCCACTAGTGAATTGCAATAAATAAGCTCATCAAAGCTAAACAAAGTACAACAAACATGTCATGTGAAAATAAATTGACCAACCTTGTCTTCAAAAACAAAGAGAATAGTGCAAGAATAATAATGTGCTTCCTTTTTCCTTCCTTTCTTTCCTTTTATATATATATATATATATATATATATATATATATATATATATATATATATATTAAAAAAACACCTAGAATGAAATGCATGAGTGTAATGCAATGCAAATCCTAGAGGCAAAAAAGAAAAACACAAAACACAAAAACCAAAGAACAATGGTCACAAAGGAAAAGCAATGAAGCACAAGGACCATGTCAGAGAGACTCAGTTAATTTGAGTCTTTTGCATCCAAAACTTTTTAGATGCACCACGAGCATTAGAGTTTGTATTCACATTAGAGTGATTTCCAACTCCAAGATTGGAATAAAGGTTGAGCGCCTTTACCAATTCAGCAATAAGTGCTATAGGACCTTGTGCTTGAGACACTGGCACTTTTGGCTTATTTGCTCTCTTAGCAGCTTGCAGCTTGTAACAGTTTGGACGAATGTATCCAGACTTCCTACAAAAATGACACACCCAAGCAGGCTTACCATGCATCTTGTCCTTAGAAAGGGTAGACACCTTAGGTTTAGATTCTTTTAGATCAACCCTAATTTTCCTAGATGGTGAAACTTCTATGGGTTTAACAACCTCACTAATAGGGGGTTTGACAGTTTCACTCACAACTTCACTCACAGAAGGTTCAGAAGAAGATGAAGGAACAAAGTGTGTGGAATGGGGAGCAGACACAAAGATGCTTTCAAAAAAACCTATACCAGATTTGTCAGAAAGAGACTTTTGAAAACTTAGCAGTTGATCAAGTTTAGAACTAGCAGATCTAGCAACAGATAAATCAAGTTCCAAAATTTTAACTTTATCAAGCAATAATATGTTCTTAGTTTTCACATTGTTCAAAAGTTCATCAGCATCAAACAGTTTAACAAGCAGATTCTTCTTATAAAGCTCAAGAGATTCAATTTTCTTCAGGCCAAGTTCAACATTCATAACATCCTTTACAGCAACTTTGTAAAGTTTATTGTAAGCCTCTTGAAGATCTGCATCTTCAGAGAGTTCCCCATCAGAAGGGTTCTCTTCAGCAGGTATGCTTTCACTCACTACAGCAGTAGCTGTGAAAGCAATGAAGTTTCCATCCTCGTCACATTCTGACTCATCATCAGAAACTTCACCATCACTAAGGGTTACAGCCATAGCCTTACCCTTAGACTTCAAGTAAGTAGGACATTCAGATTTCATGTGACCATACCCTTAACATCCAAAACACTGAGGACCCATAGAATTATTAGAAGATTGACCTACTTTTTCTCTAGGTTTTTCAATATTGTTAACCTTAGTGGGATCATTCTTCCTAAAATTTCTAGGTTCAATAGTGTTCACACCTCTTGCCTTTCTATTGTTATTTTTAAGAAAGTTTCTAAAGTTCTTGGCAAGGTAAGCAATCTCTGTAGCAGAAAGCTCATCATCAAATCTACCAACCTCAACATCATCAACTGACTTACGAGCCATTGATTTGGATTTGCTAGTTTTGGGTAGGTCCAACTCATAAGATTGAAGAGATCCTACAAGTTCATCAACAGGGATGGAGTCTACATCCTTACTTTCAGTTATGGCAGTCACCTTGGGTCTAAAATTCTCAGTTAAGAATCTAAGAATCTTCCTAACAATTTTAGGTTGATCATAGATTTCACCCAAGTTATAAGCAGAATTAACAATATCATTCAGTTTAGTATAGAATTCATCAAAAGATTCATCATCAGACATCCTAATGCTTTCAAATTTAGAAGTTAATTGCTGCAATTTATTGATTTTGACAGCCTTTGTGCCTTCATGCACAGTTTGGAGGATGTTCCAAGCAGTATGAGCAACCTCAACATTTGAGATTCTCTTAAATTCCTCCATAGAAACAGCGTTAAAGATAGCATTCATAGCCTTGCTATTAAATGCAGCTACTTCTTTTTGAGAAGTTTGCCACTCACTAACAGGAGTAGTGGGCTTCTCCCATCTGTATTCAACGGAGTTCCAGACTCTCTCATTAATGGATTTCAGGAATGCTTTCATCCTTACTTTCCAATAAGCATAATTATTCACATCAAAATGAGGAGGAATAACCAGAGAGTGTCTATGTTCCATGACAACAGGGGTCAAGGATCAGCTCAAAGATCAAAGGATCAAAAACAAAAGAGCTACCCGCTCTGATACCACTTGTTAGTTTTTAGACCCCTTAAAACACAATTTGATTAACCTAGGAATTTAGCCAAGTTGTTACTTAGTCAAATTAATTAAATCTAGGTTAACACAATCAAATAATCATATCAAGTATAGCAGCGGAAATATAAATAACATAAAGATATGATCACCTAGGAAACCAATCCGATAAAAACCTGGGGAGGATTTAACCTAGTTATTCTCAAGGTAAACTTGAATCCACTATCTTGAAAGAATCGAAGTTCATACAATAAGACTTACAAGCCCCCACGCTTGACTTCTTATTGCTACCCACCAGTAGAACTTACTGACACGACCACGTGCAAGCTTCGAATCCACGGACTCCTTCTTTCTTGGATTCTCCACCAAATACAAGCACACCCGCTTGTGTTTTCTTTAAGCTTCAATGACAGCAACTAGAATGATCATCAAGGTGTAGAAAAATCTTCTCCTTGAAAACCCTAAGTTTATGTGAAGGAAAGCTCCTCAAAGATCTCACAAAAGATTCACATAAACCGCAATATGAGCAACACCAAAACGTGGCTAAGGTTTCGCTTATATACATAGGGTAAATTAGAAACCTAAACCAATTAAAACACTTTAGGGCTGAGTTGGAAAACCTAATTAAAAAACGTCAGGTACGATTTTCGATTGATCGAGCCTAAGCTTCAATCGATCGAAATGTACTAAAACTGTTTTTTAATTAGCTTAGTAATTTATTCCAACTTTACAATAAAGAATTTTAAGCACTTCTAAAACAACTTAAATACATTGTTTTGATCATGGTTTGCCAACAATACAAATTAGGATTCTAAATGCATAAAACCTAAGTCTTTAGAACCTAACAATTTCCATAATTAACACATTATCACCTATCTACTTGCCATGCAATTGTCTATTACTGCTATAGAAATGTATTGTTACAAGATAAGCTAAATTTAAAATTTGTCATTTTTTTTAGAACGTTTATCTCAGAAAATATGCAAAAATGCATGACACAAAACGAATATGCAAAAATAAAAATCATTACCAAAAACCAATTTGGCAACGTATAATGTCAAACTAAAAGATATAACACATTCCCATTAAAAAGTGAACATACTTGGGCCTTTTTTTTTTCTTCCGGGGGGGGGGGGGGGGGTGTAATGGGGATGTCCATAACTCTCTTTAAAAACCTAACTATTCTCTCAATATGTATAATCCCCTTGTAGAGAGGGAAAATTTCCCGACCTATCACAAGCTGACACATCATATTACTGAGTCCACAAAATGCAACCAATTACAAAGCACCACGTATTGCTACTAGGTTTTACTATCACTACTCAGAAACCAACAGAAATTTGCCAAGTGTCATGCAAGAACCAATCACACCTCAGCACGTGTAAGCGATGACACAAGCAAGCTCGCACGTGTAAGCAATGACACAAGCAATCCTCGCACGTGTAAGCGATGACACAGGCGGACCAATCAGGTGGTGACATGTGTCACCAATCGGACTTCGCCACGTGTCGCTCACCCACCCCCAAACTCCTATAAATAGAAGCCTTCCTAAAGCATTTAAAAAGAGAGTCAGAAGTACAAAAGCTCTGCAAAAATCAAGTCTCAAAGCCTTCAAGAACTTCAATCCCAAAATTGAAGAACACTCGAAGCAGAATCATCCAAAATATCTGCCTAGATCCTAAAGTTTACGGGAATCAAGCTCAAAGGTCCGAAAAACATCAACAAACCACAAATCGGTGAAGTTCTACGGATTCAAGCCTTTAAAGCCCCGAAGAACTTCCACCATAAACCTTCGAAGACGAAGAACACACGAAGAACACGAAGAACGCGAAGAACAAAGGATTTCTAACAAGCTCATAGCCAGAGATTCATTGCAATTCCGTTTCAACAATCTTCGATCCATCCCTCAACCAAATTGAAGGATATTTCGTGTTCAAGTCAAAATCACATTACCACAAATCCAATCAATAAGTTTTGCAAGGAGATCGAATCAGAGGATCACTCTTTTGTAATCACAGAGAATTGTACCACAATCATCAATACAAATTCGCATTTGTGTAACTATTTTACTTGTTTGATTTATTTCGAACTAGAAATTTAGTCGTCTACAAATTCTGGCACGCCCGGTGGGACATCTCTGCCTCTCATCTCTTTCTCCTTCAAAAGAAAAGAAATTCGACATCGTTTCACTACCAGCTTCAATGGCTTCTAGCAAGAATGTTCGAAAATCAGTGGTTGATGCTTCCAATGATGATGACTATGTCGGCCCAATCACTCGCAGTCGGTCCAAAGCTTTTGATCGACTTCAACCCCAATCAACCAAAGAAAGCCAACTTCATACTGTCATCTCTTTGGACTCTCTTGCAAATAGGAAAACTACCACTAAGGATTCATCTACCTCAAAAGATTTGGAGATTAGTAATGAATCATCCCCAACAAAGACCTTTTCTATCAACTCTTCACCCGTGATGAGAAACTTAAGGAATGAAGTACCTTTAACTCATCCTGTTTCATCATTTTCTCCATCATACATGGAGGTTATGCCAGTAATGATGACTAATACCTCTACCATGGAAGAAAAAATGGCTGAAATGGAACAAAGGGTCACCCTTCTCACAAAAGCACTTGAAGAAAAGGACGTCAAAATTGCGACCCTAATGAACAAGCTAGAGGTACAAGATTCGGGTGAATCAAGTCTCGGCCCTGAGCACCCACCTGGCTTTACTTTGAAAGGAGAAATCGCTAGAGGTGATAAGGGAAAAGGCGGTGAAGGCACTTCTCAACACGGACATTCCACCTCAATGGCCTCGATATCTGTCCAACAACTACAAGACATGATAACGAACACCATTCGAGCACAATATGGAGGTTCTTCTACAAGTTCTCTCATGTATTCGAAGCCCTATACAAAACGCATTGATAACATGAGAATGCCAAACGGGTATCAACCCCCCAAGTTCTTGCAATTTGATGGCAAAGGAAACCCTAAGCAACACGTTGCTCACTTTGTAGAAACTTGTGAGAATGCAGGGACTCAAGGAGGACTCTTTGTAAAGCAGTTTGTCCGTTCACTAAAGGGGAATGCCTTCGATTGGTATACAGACTTAGAACCTGAGTCAATCGATAGTTAGGAACAACTTGAAAGGGAGTTTCTCAACCGATTCTACAGCACAAGACGCACGGTAAGCATGATGGAGCTTACCAATACTAAACAGTGGAAGGATGAGCCCGTCGTTGATTATATTCATCGATGGCGTTCTTTGAGTCTAGATTGCAAGGATAGACTTTCTGAAATATCTGCTGTAGAGATGTGCATCCAAGGCATGCATTGGGGACTTCTTTACATCCTTCAAGGGATAAAGCCCCGAACATTTGAAGAGTTGGCAACTCGTGCACATGACATGGAATTGAGCATCTCTAGCCATGGAAATATGAAACCTCCCGTTCCTGAGGAAAGAAAAGAAAGACGGGAAGTAAGGAAAAATGACAGGAATGTGAAAAGTAATATCAAAGACTCAATGAATATCAACCCTGCTCCAGTCAAAATTTCGACAAGAAATGTGAAGGCTAACGAGAAGAGGCCCGAGGGAGGCCAACAGCGTGAGATGCGTCGCTCATCACTTAAAGAGTGGGAACAAAAGGTGTATCCTTTCCTAGATGCTGATATGCCCGAAATGCTAGAACAACTGCTCAAGTTGCAATTAATCGTATTGCCAGAATGCAAACGACCGGAAGAAATGGGAAAAGTTGATGACCCAAATTATTGTAAGTATCATCGCATCATAAGCCATCCAATCCAAAAATGCTTTGTTCTTAAAGAACTCATCATGAAGCTAGCCAAGGAAAGGAAAATCGACTTGGATTTTAATGATGTTGCTCAATCAAACCTTGTAACATTTTCTTGCGGGTTACCTATTTGCATGTCTCCAACCACTAAGCAGGGGGCAAATACCATGCTCATTCAGTTTGGTTCTCTAACACCTGTTCCAGTTCAGCTTTCACAAGAAGCATCTGATTATAATGATGATAAAAGGTCAGCAGTGGATGAGGAAGAGGGTTGGACGATGGTTACTCGAAGGAGATGGAAAAAGAAACGAACATTCCCTCTTTATTTGATCACCCAAGAGTCCAGAAAAGCACAAAACCAGATTCAACCTTGGTCAAGAGAAGGGAGCGATAAGAGGCAAAGGAGATTGGGAACAAGAATGTATTATAATTCAAGAAAAACCCAAAAACCTCGAAAGCTCATCACATTGGAAGAATTCTTCCCTAGAAAATTCTTTCAAAATAGCTCAGCCGAGGCCGTTCATACGGTCACTCGTTGCGAAATTCAGGATGAAAAGGAGGAGGTTGACCATGGTGGTCCAAGTGAGACATTGTCGTCTTTGGAGGAACTCCAATCTCGAGTCGATGAAGTTGAACCCTTGCAATCCTCCATTCCACCAAAAGAAGTGTTCACCCAAGCTCTTGGAAAGCCAGAGATGTACACTCCTTCTACCAACACGCTTCAACAAACCCAGGAATGTTATGCGTGCTCTCCAAACTTAACTTTCACTGACGAGGACCTATTGTTAGGCTCTAAGCCCCACAATCGTCCACTTTATGTCTCTGGTTATGCTCGTGAACAAAAGATCGATCGTATTCTCATTGATGGAGGTTCAGCTGTTAATATACTACCAAAAATGACTATGAGACGACTTGGCCTTACTATGGAGGAATTATCGCATAGTCGTTTGGTCATTCAAGGGTTTAACAAGGAGGACAACGCGCAATCGGCATGATCCACCTAGAATTAATCATTGGAGAATTGACAAGCAATGTTTTGTTCCATGTCATTGATGCCAAGACAACCTACAACATGTTGTTAGGCCGTCCATGGATCCATGGAAACGGAATAGTGCCGTCAACTTTGCATCAATGTTTCAAGTACCTTCAAAGTGGGATAAAGAAAGTCAATGCCGACTTGAAGCCTTTTGCTGAGACTGAAGCTCACTTTGTTGATGCAAAATTTTATGCAAAAGATGACATTCCCAATGAAGTTCTCCCAGTTGAGATCCCGTCCAGAGAAAGCAAGCAGGGTGAAAAGGAGAATGATAGACTCGTCACTAGAAAGGATATCTCTGCCCCAAAGAAAGGTCCAGAATGTGGGAATGATCATTCTAGTGAATCTACTAGTAATTCAGTGAGAACAAAAATTTCAACGCCCTCCAACAACCCTCCATTACTTCGTTATGTACCATTGTCACACCGCAAGAAAGGACAATCACCATTCGCGGAATGCCTTCAATCCATAGCAGGCATGGGAAGGCCTACTGCAAAGCTCACAATGGAGGATGTGGCCATATTGAAAGAAAATCATGTCATGCCTTTAACTTCATCCACAAATCCTTTGCCCTCAAAGCCATTAAATGGATTCGTGAGGTCTTCACAATGTTTGACAGAGCATGGTATTCTACCAAGTGAACAGACAAAAGGATGGTTTGACCCAAAGGCATATCGGCTGTTGGCCAAAGCAGGCTACGATTTCTCAAAACAAGGGGACTTAGGGGAATTAATTCCAGAAGTCGCTGGTGAAAAGACGCATGGCCTTAGCAAAACACAAAGCAAAATGCGGCTTGAAGGGTATGAAATTCCTATCCCAAAGACCGGATTAGGTTATACTCCTGAACAACCAGCTCAAATATGGATCAAGAAAAGAAGCAATGCTTCAAGTTCCCAATACATAACAATGGAGGTCGATGAAAGTTCGAATCAAAGAAAAGATCACTCTTCATCGCGCGTCTCAGTGTTTGATCGCATTGAGGCCTCGTCGTCACGAATTACAGTGTTCGATAGGTTAAATACAACTTGTTTAACACAAAATCGCGACACTCTTGCATGTAAATCAGTCTTTGATCGATTGGGGGCAACAAAAAAGCCTGTTGATAGTCATTCTCGAAATCCAATAAATTTCGAGGTTCAACGGGAGAAGAAAGCTGATGATGAGATCTGCAGTAGCATTCCTTCACGCATGAAGCGGAACTCTACCTTAGACATCAGCACTGAAGGATCACTCAAAGTCAAAAGACGAACGATTGTACACACAAGTCAATCACTCGTCCATAAGGAGCAAATTGAAGAGGTATCATCCTCGTTTCATATTACAGTAGAAGAGGATACACTATCAGATGCTGAAGCAACCAATGAAGAGGTCGATGAAGCTCCCCCGGCATTGGAAGACGGAGTACAAGCTACAGTTGATGAACTTAAAGAGATCAATTTGGGAACTACTGAAGAACCTCGACCAACTTTCATCAGTGCGCTTCTCACTCCCGAAGAAGAAGAAGGGTATCTTAAGCTCCTAGTAGAATACAAAGATGTGTTTGCTTGGACTTACAAGGAAAGGCCTGGGCTCAATCCAAGTATTGCTCTACATCATTTGGCAGTAAAGAAAGGCGTGCGCCCAGTCAAACAAGCCCAAAGATGCTTTCGGCCGGAACTTATCCCTCAAATAGAAACCGAGGTCAATAAGCTAATTGAAGCGGGCTTCATTCGTGAAGTACAGTACCCAGAATGGATTGCTAACATTGTCCCTGTCAAAAAGAAGAATGGACAAATCCGGGTGTGTGTTGACTTCCGTGATTTGAACAGTGCATGTCCTAAAGATGATTTTCCGTTACCCATCACTGAGATTATGGTTGATTCCACTACTGGTCATGAAGCTTTATCTTTCATGGATGGTTCTTCAGGATACAACCAAATTCGAATGAATCCTAAGGATGAAGAACTTACAGCTTTTCGTACCCCTAAGGGCATTTACTGTTATAAAGTGATGCCTTTTGGACTAAAGAACGCTGGTGCTACTTATCAACGGGCTATGCAAAAGATCTTTGATAATGTACTTCATAAATACGTGGAGTGTTATGTCGATGATCTCGTGGTTAAAACAATAAGGAGGGAAGACCATTTGGTAGATCTGCGATCAGTGTTCAACCGCTTAAGAAAGTATCAGCTTAAAATGAACCCCCGCAAATGCGCTTTTGGCGTGACATCTGGGAAATTTCTTGGTTTCATTGTGAGGCACCGCGGTATTGAAATTGATCAGTCCAAAATTGAAGCTATCCAGAAAATGCCAGAGCCCAAGAATCTACGAGAACTTAGAGGCTTGCAGGGAAAACTAGCCTACATACGACGATTTATCTCGAATTTGGCTGGTCGATGTCAACCTTTCAATCGATTGATGAAGAAAGATGTGCATTTTGAATGGGATGAGGCTTGTAGCAATGCTTTTGAGCGCATCAAAAGATACTTGCTTAATCCTCCAGTTTTAGGCGCTCCTATTCCAGGAAAGCCTTTGGTGCTGTACATCGCGGCACAAGAGAAGTCTCTAGGTGCTCTTATGGCGCAAGAAAATGAAAAAGGGAAAGAAAAAGCCCTTTATTATCTAAGTTGAACTCTCAATGGGGCTGAATTAAATTATTCTCCTATTGAAAAGATGTGTCTCGCTCTTTTCTTTGCCATAGACAAACTGGAGCACTACATGCAAGCATATACGGTCCATTTGATAGCAAAGGCAGACCCAATTAAATATGTCCTCTCCAGGCCAGTGGTTTCGGGTCGTATAGCTCGATGGGCAGTCTTGCTACAACAATATGACCTTGCATATGTTCCACAAAAGGCTGTCAAAGGACAAGCACTTGCAGACTTTTTAGCTGACCACCCAATCCCGTCCGATTGGGAGTTCTCTGATGATTTCCCGGATGAAGATGTGTTTTACATTGAAGTAATGCCACCATGGATGATGTTTTTCGATGGGGCTGCACGTCGGGAAGGAGCGGGGGCAGGTGTAGTGTTTGTTTCTCCATAACGGCAAATACTTCTATACTCATTCTCATTAAGTGAACTTTGCTCTAACAACGTAGCCGAATATCAAGCATTGATTATTGGTCTACAAATGGCTATTGAGATGGGTATATCGCAACTTGAAATCTTTGGGGACTCCAAATTAGTTATCAACCAAATCTTGGAGCAATATGACGTCAGGAAAGAAGACCTCATCCCCTATTGTAAATACGGGAAGAAGTTGTTAGCAAATTTTGAGGCCATCACGTTGGAGCATATACCAAGGAAGGAGAATAGACAAGCTGATGCTTTAGCTAATTTGGCTACTGCCTTGGCATTATCCCAAGAAGAGACAACCAAAGTTGCTATTTCCCAAAGGTGGGTGATACCTCTCGTGGTTGAAGAAGAAGAAGAAGAGCAAGCCAACATCATTTCTGTATGCCTTGTTGAAAAAGAGGATTGGCGACAAGTGATCATTGAATACCTTCAACATGGAAGACTCCCAGATAATAAGCGCCACAAGACCGAAGTTCGGCGAAGGGCTGCTCGATTCATTTACTATAAGGACACTCTCTTCCGCCGTTCATTTGATGGATTGTTTCTCCGCTGCCTAGGAGAGGAGGAGGCTAAACAAGCCTTAGAGGAGGCTCATTCTGGAATATGCGGCGCACATCAGTCAGGTCCTAAGTTACACTACAAGATCAAACGAATGGGTTACTATTGGCCTACAATGGTGCAAGATTACATGGAGTGCGCTAGGAAATGCGAAGCTTGTCAGTATCATGCGAACTTCATCCACCAGCCGCCAGAACCTCTACACCCAACTGTAGCTTCTTGGCCTTTTGATGCATGGGGGCTTGATGCAATAGGGCCATTACCAAAGTCATCCGGTGGCCATTTGTACATCTTGGCCGCAACTGATTACTTCTCAAAGTGGGCGGAAGCTGTGCCCCTTAGGGAAGTGAAGAAAGAAACAGTGGTCAATTTCATTCGAACTCACTTGATCTATCGGTATGGTGTCCCTCGGTATATCATAACTGATAATGGCAAACCATTCTACAATAGGCTGATGACAGAGCTTTGCGAGAAGTTTGAATTTAAACAATACAACTCCTCCATGTACAATGCCCCGGCGAATGGACTAGCCGAAGCATTTAACAAAACACTTGGCAGTTTGTTGAAGAAAGTGGTATCCAAGACAAAGCGAGATTGGCATGAAAGAATTGGAGAAGCATTATGGGCATATCGAACAACATTTCGAACGCCTACTCAAGCAACGCCATATTCTCTTGTCTACGGAGTGGAAGCCGTCCTTCCTTTAGAACTTCAAATCCCATCATTACGGATTGCCATTCAAGAAGGATTGACTGGAGAAGAAAATGCCAAGCTCAGATTGCAAGAATTAGAGGCGCTTGATGAGAAAAGGCTCGAGGCCCAACAACGCCTTGAGTGCTATCAAGCTCGTCTTTCAAGCGCATTCAACAAAAGAGTTAAACCACGATCATTCCAAGTTGGTGACTTAGTCCTTGCTGTTCGAAGACCTATCATCACAACTCATCGTACAGGCAATAAGTTCACTTCAAAATGGGATGGACCTTATGTTGTGCAAGAAGTCTACACCAATGGAGCTTACAAGTTAATTGATAATGATGGTGTGAGGATCGGCCCCATCAATGGGAAGTTCCTTAAGCGCTTCTATGCTTGAAAATCGAGGAATGCTCCTCGGTAAGAGCTTAAACTACCCACTATAACGCTACAAGAGTACATGATGTCTTCCCATTACCCTTGAAAGCGTACCAATAAGGAGAAATTAATCCCACTCTATGTCACCAATTGCTAGTGTGGCGTAGTGGTTGGACGCCCATGTCACCCTTGAGGCCATCTCGGGTTCGATCAGTGGTGATACCCACTATTACACACTGAGCCCTCCTTTTTGCAAAAATACATAAGAAAAAAAAAAAGTTATCAAAAAAAAATATATATAAATAAACCAAAAAAAAAAAAAAAAACTTTTGAACTACGTGATGACTTGATCCCTTTTGAGGGTACGTAGGCAACTTAGTATCTTTTTGCTGAGTTCAGTCACGCACTAAAAAAATTTATCAAAGAAAAAAAAAGAAAAAAAAAACTTTTGAACTACGTGATGACTTGATCCCTCTCAAGGGTACGTAGGCAACTTAGTATCTTTTGCTAAGTTCAGTTTCGAAAAAAAAAATGAAGGAACAGAGAATAAAGTTTTCTTTATTGATTGACGAAAGGAAAATAGTACAAAGGAAAGCATGATGACATGTATGAAGGAAATTAAAACAAAAAAAATTACGACATCCATTTCAAGTCTTTCAAGCTAGAACGATTATCTTCAAGAAGGGTTCGTATCTTCTCTAAAGCCTCCATATCCTGGTCTTCAAGAACGGGGACAGATTTGACTTCTTCAAGTTGTTCTTTTAAATCTTCCACAACATTGTCTTGTTCAACTTGATGTGTCTCAATTTGAGACAATGATTGCTCTAGTTGGACGAGCTCGCTTTGCAGGTCAACCATCCTCAATCTAACAGAATCAAGTTCGGTCTTCAAAAACGCTTTCTTCTTTAATGCTTTAGAAATGAGGAATTCAACTTCAGCCTCGCGTTGAATTAAGATAGCAGGACTTGGTCGTTTGTTCATAGATTCCTTCATCTTCAAATAGTCTGCGATACCCTCACAATATTTGTCAACATTCTTGCGTAAGTGTTGAGGGTCCACTCCAAGACTTTCAACCCCACTATAAATTTCATGTATTTCAGCTTGTGGGAGGACGTTGTCTACAGAAAGATTCGAAAGCCTGTTTAGAAGAACATCTCCTAGCATAAAAGCCCCTTTCCTACGCACGGAAGAAATATGCGCCTTGGCTTGAAACACAGAGACTTCCGGAGGTTTAGTTGGTTGCAATGATGGGAAAGGTGCCCTTCCTGTATCAATCAGAAATTTGGACGACATGCCAACATCAGCAAACTTATGCCTCCTAACGTCCGAACTCTTCGCAGATGGTTTTGAGATAGAAGACTCACTATTTGTAAGAAGATGAGCATGATTAATAGAATTCTCTACATCAACACCCTTCATTGGACTCTTCAAACGTTTCCAATTGTAGCCTAGATCATTACACACTTCCTCTTCAGAAATTTTACTGGCATCCTTGACCAGTACAACGAATGGACCTTTGCTGCCTTGACTTCGAGTGACTCCGATATGTTGAGATGAGTCTTTTGAATGATTATCATCTTCAAGACGACGTTGTGCAAGCTCTGACAAAGGCTGTGGAATGTATGGGTCTTGTAGTTCCCTTTTTCCCTTCTGAGGTTTGTTAGATGTTAGTGGCTTAACATGGAGGGAGGCGATGTCAGCTAGAAGATCTGTTCCTTTGGTAAAATCATTTCCACAAACCCCTTCCCACCATTGTTTGTAGCTATGTCTGACTCGACTTCCAAAGTCTGTGGCAAAAGCTGAAATAAATACCTTAGAATCCGTGTTGCAGCAAGTGAAAGATTGGTAGAATTGGCATAGGTCTTTTAAAGAACCTGTATGAATTTCTTCCTTCAAATCACTTGGAATGTCTTGATGAAATCCAAAGCGCCGACTGAATCTATGAGGACTATAGGCTTCTACAATGTGTTGATCCTCACATCGAAGTGACAAGTACCCCGAGCGAAGGCTCACAAAGTATTCAAACTTCTGAATGGATAAGTGATCATTGTCAATAAAAGTCTGGTCATAACTTTTCTTGAAAGCAGTTCGGTGCCAAAGAAAGTTGGTGGCGGTTCGTATGTGCTTGCGTGCAGAGAACTCGTTGAACGGAGAAGCATAGCCTACACCGGAATATTTAGTCATTAAAGCATCAGATGGTTTATCATGGGTAAGGCGATTGCTTCGGAAGAAATGAGCTACCCAAGCATAAACATAATGGATGGCAAAACTAGCTCCAGACTTGCTCGGAGTAGGAGAGGAAGAAATGGTGTTAAGTCCACGATAGATGCTAGCCAATACTGGGGGAGCAAGGCCAAATGAACGACCATTAGCTATGGAACTAGCAATCTTGAAAGTGCCTGGACGGATGCTATTCTGATCCTTGATGGGAAAGACAAATATGCACAGCCAACAGGAAAGAAGCGCCGATAAGTAAGTCTCCTCCTTTAAATCACCTTCAACTTGAAGATCCACAAAGACCTTGTGTTCTTTATCAGACCATGGTCCATGCTTGTTTATCTCGCCCGAGGGATTCTGACTACACTTGGGAATGGTTGTCCGTCTCGCTGATTTCCTAGGAGCCGGGTACTTGCTACTTCCTCTATACCAAAAAGTAATCCAGTCGCGAACACTTACTTTCCCTTGTTTCTTCAGCCGGTTCTGAAGGTGATGATATGCTAGGAAGAGGTAGCGACAGCTGTACGGCAAATAGGGTCGTCCTTGATCGTTGATTCCATCTAGCTCTTGCGCATTGGGTACTACTTCGTCATAAAATGCACCTGTACAAGGAAGTCCACCAAGAATGGAAAGATCCCATGGTGTGATGGAAATTTCTCCAATTGAGGTATGAAGGGTATTGGTTGAGGGACTCCAACACTCACAAAATGCTTTCATGAGATTTTCATCATAATCATATGTGAACAAGGAGGCAAAGACAGCACTGTAGAGGTGGGTCACGTCAAGGAGGTGTTTACACCGACCAAGCACATCTTCTAGCCAATCCCAATAAAGGGAAAAGTAAGAAAACCCTCCATTCAAGCTAAAGGAAAAATCCCAATCAGCACGTTTTGCAATTATCTCTCGTCCTAAGGTGTCGTACGGCTTTGATTGAGCAACATTTTTGTGATGCGAAGCAAGAAGGATAATTGTCTCCAAGTTAGAGCCACCATCAGAAGGAACGACCTGTGACCATTTCGGCAAATTGAGAGGATAAGAGTTACGGCCCCATCTTTCTGAAAATCTTCCAATTATGGGCGGACGAACAATCAAAGTCGTAGCCTTTGCGTCCTGGCCATCCTTCTTCTTACAAATAAACAAGGCTGGTTCTTGACCGATCTTCGAATCCTCAAAAAAGAGCATCATCATGATAGCTGAAAAAAAAAAGAGTATATATTATTATTAATAATTAAATCTATATATATATATATATAAAAAAAAAAAAAAAAAAAAAAAAAAGGGGTGGGGCATGGTTTCTCCGTACAAAGTATTATGTTACTAGAGAGTATTCTGTTACTAGAGATTGCACTTGTACAAAATGGTGCATGTCCTGGGTGGCTTTATATAGGGATCTTCAGAAGCTAACAGACAAAAGGAAAAACACGTGTAAAAAGTTAGAGTGCCATATTTTCAAAGGATGACGTATCCACCTTGAAAAATCAAGGTGTCAGAAAGAAAAATGTATCATGCTGTCAAAAAAAAAAAAAAAAAAAAAAAAGTATCAGGCTGTCAGAAAGAAAATATTGCACTAGACCTCAGAAAAAAATGGCTTATAGGCCTGCAAAAGTACACGTGTCATCTTTAAATAAAAAAAAAAAAAAAAAAACTGCTGCACTAGACCTGGATGAAAGACAAAGCCGACATCACAACAAAGACACTTGCGGCTTTACCAATGTCAAACATTGTCAGAATGGCCACAGTCAAAGTGGACCAAGGTGCCAAGAAGTCCAAACAACGTCTGCAGTCTTCCATCCCAGATTTCTAAAATTTCTGACAAGATTTCACAAAAAATCAACCCACATAAATCTTCTAAGGACTTTGATGTACAAAACCCAGAAGAAATCATCAACAACGGAGCCACCATGCACCGCCACGCACGGCCACAAAATTCCAGCGACCCGCGGATTTCTCATTCAAATCTGTGCAGATTTGAGAAAAATTTTACAAAACTGATGCAACCACTCAATCCGCCGGCCCACGATCTACAAAACCTGAAAATTGCAAACCCAATAACGGCCGTACGCGCCTCCACGTGCCGCCATAGACCCGCGATGACCAACGGCTAAGCCCCTCAAAACTGCGCAAATCTGCCCATTATTTTTGAAAACGGACTATACCATGATCTTCTACGGCCTTAGATCAACAAAGCCCAGAAATTTCAAGACCAAAGAAGCTTCCACGCGCCCCCACGCGCCTCCGGCAACATCGGCGTTCATCGCCTCAGGCTTACGCGCCGCCACGCGCCACCTAACCTCCAGCTCTATGACGTCACTGATGACGTCATCCTCCACTAACCTCCAGCGTTATGACGTCACTGATGACGTCATCTCCCACTAACCGGTTTGACCGACCTGGAAACCTGACCCGGTCCGAACCGCCTGCAAAAAAAAAAAAATAAATTAATTAATTAAATTAAATAAGAAAAAGGTGAGAGAAAAAAATGCTTTGACCAAGTGGACCCTTGACCTTGACCAAAAAGTCAAAATTTTCAAAATGGACTTGTCCCACTCAATTTTTCGAGTACATTCCGATTTTGGGACCCGTTTCTTCATTTGAAGCTCAAAAATTGTGCAAATGTCCAGTTTCCAAAAGTTGACTTTTGCACAAATGTTGACCAAAAAGTCAAAATTTTCAAGAAGTACCTGTCTTGCCCAATTTTTTGCGTAGATTCCATTTTTGGGGTTTATTTCTTCATTTGAGAATCCGAAATTGCTCAAATAATGTGATTCTACAACTGTTGGTTTTAATGTGAACTTTGACCAAGAATCAAGATGTTCGAGCAAAACTTGTCCTATTCAGATTTTCATGTGGGTTCTGATTGTGAAATCCACTTATTTGTTTTGGACTTGAAAACCACCTATGTGACCCACTTCCCCGAAGTACCAACAGTAACCAAAATTGCTCCCAAGATCAAGATTTGAGATTCATTCACTTAATTTGGATTCCCTCAAGGTTATTCTCCAGACTTTATCAAGGCTTCCCTTCCAAAGTACAAATGAACTCTCACAAGTGTGTCTTGAACTTGAAATTACACTGGGTCACTAATTCAACTTACCATTCTCGTTCGGCGCCTACCAGTCTCCAACCTACCATTCTCATTCGGTGCCTACCATTCTCATCTACCATTCCCAGCCACCAGTCTCACCAAAAATTCTCAACTGCCATTCTCGACTACATATCTACCATTCTTCGTCTCTCCACTATAAATAGAAGGGCCGGATTCATCAAGAACTCATCCAAAAAACAAAAACAAAAAAAACACACTGAATCATGAAATGAAGATTTGCTTCTTTCAAATTTTCAAGTCCTCTTTCTCACAGCCGTTTCTCACTATGGCCTTATCATTTTCAACACTTAGCAACCAAAATTGCTTCATAATCAGTTTGAAATCAACCCTCTCATGGTTCAGTAGAAACTCTCTTCACAGTGTCATTGTAGTTTTGAGATCCACACAAATTTTGTTTCTCCACTTAACGACTACCTTTGTCCATAAAATTACTCATAACAAGGTCTGCATCGACCTCCCATGCTTCCTTGGATTTGGTTGGCCAGGAAATCCAAGTCCAGCAGAGACACCTGTTCCTAACCTAAGGTCTCCAGTAGTCTCTTTCCAATTGCTTGGTCTTCCAGCGGAAGCAGTGGTTCGGAACAAACACCAACTTGGCTGGTTTCTAAGACCAGAATCACAAGTTAGCTCCATCTTTCTTTTTTCTGTGCTTTTCCAACAAGTAGCAGTAGGAGAAGATGGTAAAAAGTGTTGGGGTATCCTACAAATTGTCTTTCATCCAACACTTATAATGATATCCAAGGGACCAGCTCATCAGAATTCAACCTTTGGTGTCGGTAAATGGTCGCCAAAGTTTCATTCTATGTTCCCACAAGCAGGGGACCCAAAGGTCATCGTTGCTGGTACCTCAAAACACATTTTCTGGAATTACTCCAACTTAAATTCAGCTTGAGGTATTTCAGAAAGTACTCTTCTGAAATTACTTCAACTTAACGTCCGTCAGCATGGTCCCATTACGCAAGCACATTCTACAACTTGCCATCGAACCTCATTCAGCATGCAGTCAGTCCCAGATCCAAAGGTGTACTTCCCAGGAACATTTACACCAGAGGGTCCCCAACATACAGGGCCAGCACCATGGAGGCTTATGTTTCACCCATTCGCTTTGCTTCATCCCCCTCATCTTCATCACCAACACCAGCACCCCCAGAATCCGTAAGCTTCTAAAACTACCTCAACTTAACTTGAATGATGCGACGACACAAGCACATTCAATCACATTCCCACACGGCCTCGCCGTAATCCGAAGTATACTTTTCTGAAATTACTTCACCAGGGGTTAAAAGAAAAAAAGAAAAAGAAAGAAAAAGAAAAATGAGGCTAGCCCCATGACTCTGCATGCTGTGCCCAACCAACATCTTCACTTCTTCCCCATCTTCTACACCTTGTGATCGCCACCAACGATCCAGAATACTCTTCTGAAATTACTTCAGCTTAACCTATACTGAGAAGGTCCAGTCATGTAAATACATTCAAATACAGGCAGACCCCTTTTCGGTCTCATCAAAGCCTTTCATATGGGTGGGTCTACTCTTCGGAAATTATCTCATCATACTGAAAGCTCCACCACCTTCAACTACTTCACTTAAAGAGTCAAGTGTGTAAAAAAAAAAAAAAAAAAAAAAAAAAAAACCAGTTTTCGAAACTCATTCCCACACTACACTCCAAAACTGTGTGCGGGAACGAGTCTCGAGGGGGCATTTGTAGAGAGGGAAAATTTCCCGACCTATCACAAACTGACACATCATACTACTGAGTCCACAAAATGCAACCAATTACAAAGCACCACGTATTGCTACTAGGTTTTACTATCACTACTCAGAAACCAACAGAAATTTGCCAAGTGTCATGCAAGAACCAATCACACCTCAGCACGTGTAAGCGATGACACAAGCAAGCTCGCACGTGTAAGCAATGACACAAGCAATCCTCGCACGTGTAAGCGATGACACAGGCGGACCAATCAGGTGGTGACATGTGTCACCAATCGGACTTCGCCACGTGTCGCTCACCCACCCCCAAACTCCTATAAATAGAAGCCTTCCTAAAGCATTTAAAAAGAGAGTCAGAAGTACAAAAGCTCTGCAAAAATCAAGTCTCAAAGCCTTCAAGAACTTCAATCCCAAAATTGAAGAACACTCGAAGCAGAATCATCCAAAATATCTGCCTAGATCCTAAAGTTTACGGGAATCAAGCTCAAAGGTCCGAAAAACATCAACAAACCACAAATCGGTGAAGTTCTACGGATTCAAGCCTTTAAAGCCCCGAAGAACTTCCACCATAAACCTTCGAAGACGAAGAACACACGAAGAACACGAAGAACGCGAAGAACAAAGGATTTCTAACAAGCTCATAGCCAGAGATTCATTGCAATTCCGTTTCAACAATCTTCGATCCATCCCTCAACCAAATTGAAGGATATTTCGTGTTCAAGTCAAAATCACATTACCACAAATCCAATCAATAAGTTTTGCAAGGAGATCGAATCAGAGGAGCACTCTTTTGTAATCACAGAGAATTGTACCACAATCATCAATACAAATTCGCATTTGTGAAACTATTTTACTTGTTTGATTTATTTCGAACTAGAAATTTAGTCGTCTACACCCCTGTCCCACACACTGAGTATTATAGGAAGGGATCTCATGGGAGTAGACCCATGTTGCTATCTAAGACTGTAAATATTTCAAACCTAAGGCCTTGTAGATCTCATGAGACCTTTGGAACCACTAGACCAACCCCTTAGGGTTGTATGGACTTCTAATAAATCATGAGATTGTAATAGCCTGAATTCCCGAGAATCTGAATAATGTTTAAACACTAATTAAACTTTTTAAACTTACTCCTTCAACCATTAAACATAGATAAACTATTCATTGAAATAGTTGATTAAGTAATTACAAACATTAGTCAAAGTTCACTTTCATTACATCCAACCATAAAGTTGGCAACCACAATCAAAGTTATCATCCCTAGGCAAGCACAAAACATCAATACTTCATCCAAAGTTTCTGGTCACCAAAAATAAAAAAACCCTACAGGCTAACATTTTCTCCTAATATCAACAAAACCCCCCTAAGAACTCTCATTAATAGCCTTGTCAATTTCTTCAACATGATCTCGGAGTACATTCCACTGCACAAGAAAGAATCAATGAGTGAATTGCCTTCATAAACCACTAAACTAAGTAAAAGCACAGTGACACATACCTGATCCATGGTAAGTGAGATTCCTGAAAACAAGTGCAAGAACATCAATAGGGGTCGTAGTTTCTTTAACAAGAAAACACAAAAGTACTTAAGACAACTCACAACTTATTAAAAAGAGACATAATGTAGCAAAGCCCATTTGAAAGGAAGATGTGTTTTACTCAATGCGTTAGACAAAAAGTATGAAAAAAGCCTTTTTTAACTCAAAAAATATTTTTTTTCCTTGCTTTACAAGCAATCTTAAATTTTATTAGGCTCTCCAAAAAAGAGAAATATGTATTTCCTAGATGCTAATCATGTGTAAAACAATTTGGGATAGTAAAAAAAGTGTCGTTATTTCTTGATTAATTTTAATGAATACTTGCCTCAAGAGTAAAAAACCGACCAAAACACACATTGGTCACAAATCCCAATCACTAAAAGAAAAGAAAACAAAAAGGAACAACCCTAAATTAAGATTTCTACTCACAAGGTCTGTGACTGTTTGATAGAAAGCAAGTTATAATTATAGGCTGACATTGTCATTCTACAGGGTCAGGTGACAAGGTGAAATATCTAACTTAATAAAAAATTTTCCCTTGAAAACTAATAAAATTAATTGGAAGAAATATGGAAAGACAACCCATGATGAAAATGGGAAGTACACTAGAGGGATGAAAGAAAAATGACACTCCCCCCACCCTCTACCCTATAAAAACAACATTGAAGTCCCAATAACAGAGTCCAATTAGAGGAAGTCAACAAAGAAATACTAGGGTGCTCCTTGCCAACTCGATGTATGAATTCAAAACCTGATCCTATTGGATTGGAGTCTCAAATGGAAAGTAGAAATAAAGGCAAATGCCTTAAGAATGAAAATAAATAAATAAAAAAGGCCTGTATACTTTCATGATAATTATTGATCAGAACCAGCAGTGCTCTCCTCCAAGATTATGCTAGAGTTGAGCAATACTGTGAAATGCTCAGGAGATATAGACACTGAAAGTTCAATGTACTACAATATGTGCTGGATGATGGTAAGCTTGATTGAATGTAAAAACACTAATATATCATGATACAATAGAATTTTTCATGGTCTCTGTAATTGGTTTACTATTTTTATTTATTAATTTTCCAAGATACGTAATACGAGAGAGGTTTTTAAACATATAAAAATTGGATCCAAGGAACAACATACTACCAACATCGATAAATGTTGAGATGGATGAGATCCGTGAGGATGACAAAAGGAGGATCATCTATAGGAATAAGAGGGCATTCTGCCATGTTTTTCCTTTTTAGGAATGAAAAAACTTCATTGATCAAAATACAGTACAAGCTGCATAAGCAGCAAACACAAACTTGAGTCCAGACTAACCAACAAGAAAATGCTAAACTGCCCTCAAAACCCTGAACAAACCCAAGTAGAAACTAACACCAAGCTGCAAAGGGCACCTACCACATAGAACAAGAACAAGCAAGAAACCAGCAAAATAAAGCCAGACCCAGTGACCCACAACTCAACCTACAGAAGCAAAACCATACCTAACATTAAAATAAAACAGCTACTTGAGCAGCACATCTAAAATAATTCTCCAAATCCAGCAAAGAATTCTATTCCAAGATGAAATCCTGAATTTCATCTTAGCTGTTACTCTTCCTCAAACATCTTGCACAATTGAGTTAACTATTTCTACTTCAATTCTATCTCTCCCATTATGTATTGTCACAATCCTATCTGTCCAAATATGATAAATTTAAACAACCCAAGCTAATTTACTTATTGGAGTTTGCAAACTATCATCCTTAAGGTTGTTTAACCAGTTTAGCTCATCACTTCAGCTGTAAACCTGCCTATGAGCCTATCACAACAAAATTGATCAAAATTTCCCTCCACATTCTCCTGGTAACAGAACATTAGAAAAAGATATGATCTCTTGATTACATTTTGTTCATACACACAAAAAAAAAAAAAAAAAAAAAAAAACACAGCATGTCACCCTTTTAACCCCACGTAACCATTCTATCCATTGTGACTAATTGATCTTTAATGGTCAACCACGAAACAAAAGCCTGCTTTGGAATGTGGCCAGGGAACCAAATCCCCTTACACCATTCAACAAGAGATCACTTCATTCTAATGGTTTCACAAATATCAAAACAATTGAACTTTCCATTAGCAGCATGTAACCACCAATGACCAACCACAACACCCGATCATCCTCTCCAGAAATATGAATTTCAATTTGAATTTGGACAAGCTAATCTGACCTGACCCAAAGGCTAAGCCCATTGCTCATTACACAATCTGATAAAGTCATTCTAACATTATTAGAAAAAAGATTGTAATTCAGAAGTGATGTTTTATACAGGATGTCTCCTAGGCAAAAGTAAGTGATAGATTGCACTGTAAAATAAGTCAATTGTTACAGCAAGTGAGCTCTCTTTGTAACGGAGGTCAAGTAATTCTACTGAGCTACAAGACTCTATTTTGTTCACCAAATTAACACCAGTTGCCAAAATTTGATGAAGTGGTTGACTGTAAGTGATAAACAATTGCTTCCACATGAACCGCCCCGAGGGGGGGGGGGGGCATTCTCAAAATTTCTCAAGCAATAGTGGTGTAAAATGCAATAAAAGTCCCCACTTGACAGTTGACACAAAAGACAATCTACCTTTTTTTTTTTTTTTTTTTTTAGAAACAAACACACACAAGAGAGAGGGAAAGAGGTTCTAACACAAAAGCACACCACAACTCCACTCAAAAGTCATGGTAACAATCTACTTTTTCTCGTTATTTATATTTATTAGCTTGTCAACAATTGTCAGACAATTTTACATTCACACAGCAACACTTTTTTTACATAATGGGTCCCATCTAATGCTACTTTTTTTTTTTTTGCATGCTACTTTGCCAATTACGACTGAAAAAAAAGAAAAAAAAAATACTGAATTGGACTTTTTGAAAGAAAAAATCTCTGTTTATGTGTAATGTGCCTACTTTAGCGCCTCACCAGTTGGTTTCCAGCTTACAATTTTTTCTCTAATTATCAACCTTTTCAATATCAAACTTGAGTTTTTGCTATAAACTCGAATTTTAACAACATAAAAAAGTAAAAATGTTTATATGAAATTTTAGAAGCATTCATAGCATTGAGTTGTGTATAGCCGAATAGAACTTCCTAAGCATATTGCTATATTCATAATATATTTACATTGCTTTATTTTTCCAATGTATTTTAAAGATCCAAATTACATGTTTAAAGTGTGTGTATTTAGTATCGATTAATTTATCTTAGATTAATTCTACCTTTAATCTTGTTTTTTAATCTTGTCCCCCCTAACTTGAAATTCTAGCTCTGCCATTGACATGAACCCAACATTTTTTTTTCACCACTCATAATGGGTCCCATCTAATACTACTTTTTTTTTTTTTGCACGCTACTTTGCCAACAACGACTGAAAAAAAAAAGAAAAAAAAATACTAAATTGGACTTTTTGAAAGAAAAAATCTCTGTTTATATGTAATGTGCCTACTTTAGCGCCTCACTAGTTGGTTTCCAACTTACAATTTTTTCTCTAGTTATCAACCTTTTCAATATCAAACTTGAGTTTTTGCTATAAACTCGAATTTTAACGACATAAAAAAGTAAAAATGCTTATATGAAATTTTAGAAGCATTCATAGCATTGAGTTATGTATAGCTGAATAGAACTTCCTAAGCATATTGCTATATTCATAATATATTTACATTGCTTTATTTTTCCAATGTATTTTAAAGATCCAAATTACATGTTTAAATTGTGTGTATTTAGTATCGATTAATTTATCTTAGATTAATTCTGCCTTTAATCTTGTTTTTTAATCTTGTCCCCTCTAACTTGAAATTCTAGCTCCGTCATTGACATGAACCCAACATTTTTTTTTCACCACTCACCATCAAGCACCTCAAAGTTATGGCACAGAAGCTGTGTCCCTATACTTTCTACTAAATTAAGAGAAAACCCATCACACAAAACAGTATTGAAAACCCTAAGCAGTACCCAAATTTATAGGAAAGCATATAAAGGTGTCAAATCTGGACATAAATAACAAACAAACAGAATCCAACCCAAACCCAGTTCAACAAAACCAAATATTGAAAAACTAATCCTAAAATGATAATAAAAAAGGGACCTTTTTTGCCAGGGAGTTGCTTGCCATCTTTGTTGTGATACGCACGAATGTCCACCACAACCTTCCCTTGCCAAGTCCTCATCGTCACTCTCCTATTCCTCGATATCTAAACAAACACATTATTTCAAAAACAAAAGCAATTTAGATTACAAACCCTAGAAATATATACATACACAGAAAGATAGATACAAAGGTAGAGAGAGAGACAGGGACCTCGCAAACGACGATGTTGTCAGAAGAGTCATTGTCAGAGTCCTTCTTAGAGTTGGAGTTGAAGGTTCTCTTCTTTGGGGGCGCTTGGCCTTCAAACTCATGAACTTGTTTAACTTGTTTTCACTAGTTAAAATTCCCTTTACATGAGATCAAATGTTCATTCATTTTGTTTTTCGTTTTAAAGATAAATTAATTGTGGGTTTAAAATCCATGACCTCACCCTCCACCCAAACTTGTGAGGTGAAGAAGTGTTACTTGTGCCAAGAATTATTGGCATGATGTTTTGTATTTGTAACTTGACAATTGACATGGCTAGCTTATGACAGGAGGAATCGAGACAGGATCTATTACCAAGATATATGGTGAGTTTCGCTCTGGAAAGACTCAGCTGTGTCACATACTCTGTGTCACTTGCCAAGCAGCTTCATCAAATGCCACATGACATAGATGCATACTTTCTTTTTCACTTTACAAAGTAAAATTAGAATTTCAGTGCACTTTTACTTATCCAAAATCATAATAATAATTCAGTGCACTTGTTAGGATTCTGTGAATGATTGTGCTTGGCTGCTATGCTTAATTGAGCTGTTAGCTCAGCTGCAATAAGCCTAGCTGCTGTGATATGATGTGCACCTGACCTTGCTGTTACCAGATGATACTGTTGTATTGGATAGCTTAAGTAATGCTATTCCATGTTATGTACTGTATAGTGGAGCAGAGGTTATGCACTGTTTGGTAGCATGGAGAATCTGGTTGTAACTTCCTGCTCAATATATGTGTGGATAATTGTAAGTGGTTAAATAGGCAGGTAGTTAGGTGGTTAGTTGCTAAGGAGTAGTTAGAGTAACTAACTAACTGATTCTTGCAGTTAGTGCTCGATTTTCTTAATCACATAAGCAAAGATAAGAACAAGGTTCTTATCAGCGGTTTTATGATATTTCATTACTAATCTGAAAGGTCAGTTTGTTGAATAGGTACAGCATTAATCAATCTCTATTCTTTACATGCTACTGCCCGTCTGCTACATATGATGTCAATTTATTCAATTCATACACTTTGACATTTCAGCTTCCATTAGATCAAGGAGGTGGAGAGGGAAAAGCAATGTACATCGATGCAGAGGGCACATTTAGGCCACAGAGACTTTTACAGATAGCAGAAAGGTGTCATACAGCTACCTTAAATTGAATATGCTTCTCTGTAGTGTGAGTTATTTATAGCCATACACAATGGTTTTGAATGCTGCAGGTTTGGACTGGATGGTCCTGATGTCTTGGATAATGTGGCTTATGCATGCTAGAGCTTATAAGACTGAAATTATTCAAGACTTCTGCTTGAAGCAGCTTCAATGATGGTGGAAACAAGGTGCAGTACTGTATTTTTTTTCTTTATCGTGCTAATGAATCTATTCTTCAATATTGTCACTATCAACCAAAAGTTAAGAAAAATAAAATGTAATCTTGTTTGTTCTGTCTTATATTATTAAGAAATAACAAATTTATCCATCACATAGGAGCTTGTCATGAGGTAAAACTTGATTTGGTGAAAGACATGCTCCCCTTGCTAACAGTCAATGAATTGACAATGAAATATGTTTTATCCATAATCCCAAAGGCACCGAACAGACTTGACCTAGACACAAACTGATATTTCAATTTGGAAACCCAATTTTGTAAGACAGTGTGTATATATATATATATATATATACTTTGTCATATTGCAAAACTCTCCTTTACATATCTACCTGCTTTATTTCTCACTTCTCTTGCTCTTTCTTTTTATTTTTTTCATTTTCACATTTTTCTTTCTTAATAAACTCTAGCTGTAAGATTTTGTTATTAGTCTTACTCTATGTGCAAGTCTAATTTCAAATTCTGAAATGTTCTTATTTTCAGTAATTATTTTTAATAAAAATTGAAATTTTTTCTTTTCTTTTCTTATTTGAGGGAGCAAAATATTGTCCAATTTAATTGAAATAATTTCATTTAGTTTATTGAATTTGTTCAATCGATGCTTAAATTTTAATCACTTACCTTTTAATTGGTTTTGAATGGTATGGAATATTTATTCTATGCTGCAATGCCATATTCTTGTTCAGATGCACTCTTTTTTATTTATAAATGGTTACTGTGTAAAGTGACTGGTCTGGTATTCATAATAATTGATGCTTATTACATTATAGAAACGTTTTTGAACAGGCAAAGGGCTGTCTTCTTCATCGGTGGGACTTGGAGACACAGGAGGAATGGGCAACTTACAATGAGCAGAAAGAAGCAATGCCAAAAGCTGCATTTCAGTTTGGTGTGAAGATGCAAGATGGTCGAAACACACAGAAACAAAACAGGGACCAGAAGCTCAATAATGTGCTGCACCAGATTAACAAGATACTTACCAGAAAGAGATGAATTCTGGTGAGGGTGCCAACCACTATGAAGATGACCTGCAACCTGGAAGGAAAGAAGCTTCGAATATGAAATTTGATAGTTGTTCTATTGCTTAAGAGAAGTTTTCTTTTGTAATCTGAAATTGGTGATACTCTTAATTTAATTTAATTTTTTAATACAAATACAATGGGCTTTTATAGTTCTTTCTTGTAGAATTTTCATGTGTTTTGTTTTGTTAAGATGAAAATTTGAATTGATTATTGTCATGGGAATTTAGGAAGGAGCCATCGAGGAATCGACTAAACATTTTTGCTACCTTAATCTTGATGGGGTCAGCCATTGAGAAGTGGGGGGGACATATCTTATCTATATATATCATATACTATATAATAAAAGTTGAGTTTAGAAACCATGGTTGACCAAGTGGTTTCACTAAATTGCATAATTTTTTATAGATTTTTTAAAATATATATATATATATATATATATATTTTTTTTTTTGTTCTTATCTTTTTCTCCTACATTTTTTAATTTGAAATCACTTCTTTGGATAAAGTTTAATAGACACAAAAACTTAATAATTTAATATCAACTTAACTTCTTCTCATCCATTAAAAAAAAAATTTATTCTTCTTTTTTCCCCCAATTTTTGGTTTCTACGGTTTGTCAATTTCTTCTTCTTCTTCTTCTTCTTTTTTTTTTTTTTTTTTTTTTAAATTGAAATTGTTAATGTATATTATGTTATGGGCTTTAGGCCCAGTTACTTTACTTGTATAGCACACATGTACTTGTACTACACTTTACTTGTACCGCACACTTAAGCCTCCTATATAAGGCACTGATGTATATTTTCTCATTATGAAATACAATACAAATCTTCCAGTATTTCTAACATGGTATCAGAGCCATCGCTCTGACTTTTTCTTGGCAATCCTGTCTTCATTGGTATTATTTTAGACTCACAATTGCTTCCGCCTTTACAACTGCTGTTGCAGCCATTCGCCGTTAAACCTCTGATGCGTTTCAGTCATCGTCTCTGGTTCCGGACCTGCAGCCGCCGTCATTCAGAGTCTCGAGACCACTGCCAGACCGTCGCCACTGTGATCCTTGCTCTGATTGTGTTTTTGCAGGTACCACTAAGATCTTCCTCCAACGATCTACCCTCTCGTGGAAACCTGACCATCATCGGAGTTGCCACGTGCCCTCACGCGCCGCCAAAAGATTCTGTGCAAAAGCTCACGCGCCGTCACGCTCCAGGTTTCTCCTGCTGACGTCAGCCCTAGGTGACGTCATCACTGCCACGTCATCTGCTAATGTCACTAGCCAGTCAGCTGACGTCATCGTTGACCAGTACGTTGACCAGACCGTTGACCGTTGACTTTGACCTAAGGTTGACTTTTTCAGTCCAGGTTCTTCTTACCCAGTTTTTCGCATAAATTTAATTTTTGCAGTCTGTTTTTGCATATTGTGTCTCTAAATGGATAAAAAAAGATGTTTTTCTTCCTCGCCCCATCAATACTATGTTGAAGGGGTGTAAGAATTACTTATCTTGGTCTCAAGCTATGCGCAATTTTCTTAAGGGTCGCATGCTCTGGCATTATTGTACTGGTGCAATCACTGTTCCTGTCAAGGGAGCCAATGAAGAAAATGCTGCCTTCCTTGGTCGCATGATTGAATGGGATAGTCACAACCACATGATCCTCACATGGATTCGGAACACTTCCATTCCCTCCATCTCTAACCTGTTGGGCAGCTTTGATGATGCCAAGTCAGCATAGGATATGTTGGCTAAAAGGTACTCCACTACTCATGGCTCCATGAAATATCAATTAGTGGTTGAATTGCATCAACTCAAACAAGAACCAGGGCAATCCATCAATGACTACTATGATCAGCTTCGCTTCATTTGGGACCAAATTGACCTTTCTGATCCAACTTTGGCATGCTGAAAGGATGCTCAACAATATGCTTCCATCAGAGATGAATTTCGCCTCTATGAATTCCTGATGTCCCTTCATAAGGACTTTGAGCCCATTCGAGGTTAGCTTCTAAATCGCAGTCTTGCTTCCTCTCTTGACACTGCTGTGAACGAGTTGGTTAGAGAAGAAGCTCGTCTTGCAACCCTTCAAGCTCAGAATAAGCTCAATGTTTTGGCCATTACACCTTCTGCTCCACCTATAGAGCAACTTCAGCAATCAGGTGATTCCTCTGGCTCTAGCAATCGTCGCAAGCAGACCAACAAAACATTCTGCAACTATTGCAAGCGTCCTGGCCACACCATTAAGACTTGTTATCGTCGCGGTAAATCTACTGCTGTTGTTGCTAATACTGAGCCTACTCCGCCAATAGTTTCCATTTCGGCTGAGTCGCAGTCTTCTGGATCCACTATCAACCTTTCCCCCACTAAACTACATGAGATCATAGCTCAGGCTGTTCGTATGGCTGGTAATGCATCTCTTTCCACTGCTCTCTCTATTCTACCCGGTAAGTCTTAAACTTGGCTTTTCGATTCTGCCTGTTGCAATCACATGACACCTCACTCCTCCTTATTCTCCAAACTTGACCCTGCACCACATCCCCTAAATATTCATATAGCTTATGGTTCCACCATGCATGGGAATAGTCTAGGTTTTGTTTCGACTTCCAACCTCTCTGTTCCTGGAGTCTTTCATGTACCTGACCTATCCTATAATTTGTGCTCTGTGGGACAATTAGCTGAACTAGGTTATCACCTTATTTTTTATTATTCTGGGTGTATTGTGCAGGATCCGAGGACGGGACAAGAGCTTGGGACCAGCCCTAGAGTTGGGCGTATGTTTCCCGTGGACAATCTTCATCTTCCACCTGTTGCTCCTATTTCTATTGCTGCTGCAGTTTCTTCCTTACCATCTCTTGCACTTTGGCATTCTCGTCTTGATCATGCATCATCTTCTCGGGTACAACAGTTAGCTTCTAGGGGTTTGTTGGGTTCTGTGTCTAAAGACAATTTTTATTGTACTTCATGTCAGTTAGGAAAACAGCCAGCTTTGTCTTTTAATAACAGTGAATCCATTTCTAATAGTATTTTTGAGTTAATTCATTCTGATGTTTGGGGACCTTCTCCTGTTGCTAGTATTGGTGGATCTCGATATTTTGTTGTTTTTATTGATGATTATTCTCGTTATAGTTGGATCTTTCCTATGAAATCTCGTTCTGAAATTTTACCAATATACAGCAACTTTGCAAAAATGGTTGAAACCCAATTATCCAAACGTATCAAAACCTTTCGTTCTGATAATGCTCTTGAATATACTCAATATGCGTTTCAAGCTCTGTTACATTCCTATGGCACTGTACATCATCTAACTTGTCCAGGTACCTTTCAGTAAAATGGTTGAGCCGAAAGAAAACTTCGTCATATTCTTGACACTGTTCGTACTCTTCTTCTTTCTGCCAAAGTTCCTGCCCTTTTTGGGGTGAAGCTGCTCTTAATGCTGTTCATGCGATTAATCGCATTCCAAGCGCTGTCATCCATAATCAGACTCCGTATTAGCGTCTCTTTGGGTCACCTCCTGACTATCATCACCTTTGATCTTTTGGATCTGCTTGTTTCGTTCTTCTTCAGCCTCATGAACACAACAAACTTGAATCTCGATCTAGACTTTTGGGAACATCGATTATTTGTTGAACTCTCTCACTTTCGTTCTTCCCTAACTACCTCCTCTGTTTTAGAAATTTTTCCAGATGAGTCTCTTGTTCCTTCTACAAATACTTTTGATCCTCCTTTGGACCTTTCTCCAAATATTTTTGATGCTTCTCCTAGACAGGTTGAAGATGAACAGGTTGATGATGAGCTACCCCACTTAGAGCCTGGGTCCCCTGCTCTTGCTCTGCCTGAAGATCCTCCATAAGACATTCCACCTCGCCACTCAACCCGGGTAAGATCCATTCCTACACATTTACTTGACTATCATTGTTAAACTGCCCTTGCTACACTTCATGAGCCTCAAACCTATCGTAAGGCCTCCACTGACCCTTTATGGCAGATTGCAATGAAAGAGGAACTTGATGCATTAACCAAAAACCATACTTGGGATCTGGTCACTCTCCCTCCTGGACAGTCTATGGTTGGTTGTAAGTGGATCTATAAGATTAAGACTCGCTCTGATGGGTCCATTGAGCGCTACAAGGCCCATCTTGTTGCAAAAGGTTTTACATAGGAGTATGAGATTGATTATGAAGAGACTTTTACTTCAGTTGCTCGTATCTTATATGTTCGTGCCTTCTTAGCTGTTGCTGCTGTTAGTAAATGGGACCTTTTTCAGATGGATGTTAAAAATGCTTTTATTAATGGGGAGTTGAGTGAAGAAGTCTATATGCAACCTTCTCCTGGTCTCTCTGTTGACTCAAACAAGGTTTGTCATCTTCGACGTGCACTTTATGGTCTTAAACAAGCTCCACGAGCTTGGTTTGCCAAGTTCAGCTCCATTATCTTTCGCTTGGGTTACACTGCCAGTTCGTATGATTCTGCCTTATTTCTTCGTCGTACTGATAAAGACACCATTTTGCTTCTTCTATATGTGGATGATATGATCATAACTGGTGATGACCTCAGTGGCATTTAAGAACTCAAGGATTTTCTTAGTCAGCAGTTTGAGATGAAAGATCTTGGACATCTCAGTTATTTCTTGGGTCTTGAAATTACTCATTCCACAGATGGTCTTTATATTACTGAAGCCAAGTATGCTTTTGACCTTTTATCTCGAGCTGGCCTCATTGACAGCAAGACTGTTGACACTCCAGTTGAACTTAATGCGCATTTGACACCCTCGGGGGGGAAACCATTGTCTAATCCTTCTCTTTACAGACGATTGATTGGCAGCCTAGTTTATCTCACAGTTACTCATCCAGACATCTCCTATGCTGTTCATCAGGTGAGCCAGTATCTGTCTGCTCCACGATCTACTCACTATGCTGCTGTTCTACGCATTCTTCGATACTTGAAGGGCACTCTCTTCCATGGCCTTTTCTACTCAGCTCAGTCTCCTCTTGTGCTCCATGCATTCTCTGATGTTGATTGGGTAGGGGATCCCACTGATCGCAGGTCTACTACAGGTTATTGTTTTCTCCTTGGTTCTTCTTTAATTTCTTGGTGAAATAAGAAACAAACCTTTGTGGCCCGCTCCAATACTGAAGCAGAATATCGTGCCCTTGCTAATACCACATCTGAGCTCCATTAGCTACGATGGTTTTTTAAGGATTTAGGTGTGTCCACATTCTCTTCTACTCCCCTTTATTGTGACAACCAGAGTGCCATTCATATTGCTCACAATGATGTCTTCCATGAATGGACTAAACATATCGAGATTGATTGTCATTTTATCCGTTATCATCTTGTCCATGGTGCTCTCAAGCTATTCTCCGTCTCTTCCAAAGATCAACTTGCAGATATCTTCACCAAGTCACTTCCAAAGGGATGCACTCGTGATTTGGTTGACAACCTCAAGCTGGTCTCACATCCACCTTAAGTTTGAGGGGGGCTGTTAATGTATATTATGTTATGGGCTTTAGGCCCAGTTACTTTACTTGTATAGCACACATGTACTTGTACTACACTTTACTTGTATCGCACACTTAAACCTCCTATATAAGGCACTAATGTATATTTTCTCATTATGAAATACAATACAAATCTTCCAGTATTTCTAACAGAAATTATTCTTCTTCTTTTTTCTCATTTTTTGAATTCTACTGTTTGTCAATTTGTTGTTCTTTTTTTTTTCTTTTTTCTTTTTTTTTAATATTTAGATAAACACAATTAAGAAAGAAAAAAAAAACAAATAATTGATACAACTTAATTACCTATAATTCATATTCTAAAGTTACATTATCTCTTTCTTCTAATCAAATATCACCTTCTTAATGGGATTTTATATAATAGAGTTTAACTGGAACTCTACTTCTCTTACAAGTACATGTGAATATAGCACTATCTAAAGTAGACCAATTATTGGATTTTGATATCATGATATGTAAATCAATTCCATTGCTACAAGGAAATGTAGTCTTTCTCTTTTTTCTTTTCTTTTTTTTTTTTTTTTTTTTTTTTTTTGGAGAGGGAAATGTAGTCATTTAGATCTAGCATATAAATTAAATTGCAAGAAAGAAGTATAAGTTTCAGACTTTCATTCTATATACACGGCATGTTGTAGTACATCCCTCTCTTCAGTTTTTTTTCCTTATTTATAAGGTAAATTTCTATCTACCTCAATCTAAAAAGCTACAATAATTTTTGTTTATAATTTAACAGAATGAAGTTTATGTGAAAGTCTAGGTTGTGCAAAACTCACAAATTTGAATTGTGGGTTTTTTTTTTTTTTTGATTCCTTAGGCATTGAATCTGTTAATTATTGATGTGCTCAAATATGGTTCTTGGGATTTTCTTAACTTTTACTACTGTACATATTTGATGGTTTCTTTTTGTGAGGCTTCTAAGATTTAGATTTTAACCTCACAACTCCACAAATTAGACTAACATTAGCCTTTTTGTTCATGTCAACTTCATTTATGTGGAATGGATATATATCAAATAATCCATAGTACCATGTGGTTTTTTTTTTCCCTCTCTATTCATCTCTTCTTCTACTATGTATTTGTTTACTCTAATTTATTCATCTCTATTCTTAACAACTATCTTCTTTTTATTTTTTATTCATTGCGTTTCTATTTTTTTATTGAAGAAGTTCAATTATTGCTTAAATTCTATGATTTTTTAAAGTATTTTAAAATGCAATTCATCTTAATTATTGATATAGTTTTTTAATTTGGGGTTTTTAATTGATTGTACAAATTATTTCCAAACTAATGGCAATATCAAAATGGCTAGACGCGGGTAATTCATATGTAAACTTTTACATTTACATTGCAATACAATATTTCTTTTCTCTTTATGTACCTTTATATCTCTATTTTTGAAATTATTTTGAGTGTTGTACCTAGAAGGTTTAGATACTTCTTCTTTCTTTTTTTGTAATTTATGGAATATTTAGTTTGGTTATATATACATGAAATTTTATCACCGATTCTATTTGGGATGGAACTCATCTACAATATGAAATTAGGAGATTTATGTGAGAAGAGCTATCTATTTTATTTTATTTGTTGTGTTTCTATTTTTCTATTAACGTAGTTCAATTATTACTTAAATCCAATTACTTTTTTTTATTAAAAAAGTCTAGATAATGCAATTCATCTTTTTTAATTATTGATATTATTTTTTGATTTGGTGTTCTTAAATGATTATGCTGATTATTTCCTCTTATGGCAACATTAAAATGGTTATGACTAGTAATTTATAGGTAAAATTTTACATTTACATTGCAGTTTAGATACTTTATTTTTTGTAATTTATGGAATTTGTTTTATTTTTGTAATTTATGGAATTTTTTGTTTGGTTGTATATGCAAGAAATTTATATATGATTAGCACTACTACTACTCTACGTGTTAGCAAGTATAATGGAAATATTTTTAAGTGCCCCACCCACACACACACACACACACATACTTGCCATACTTTTTACTACTAAGAGCTTCTAGAAATTTAAAACTTGCCATACTTTTTAAAATTTACTATTTAATTTGTTATCAAATTAAATTATATTATAACGAATATAATTTTTAATTAATATATAATTTTTTTATTAAGCTGTGCATTGCTTGGGCATAATACTAGTTTATATCTATATCTATATATATATAAAAGCAGAAGCCTCAACCAGGTGCTGCCACGTTAGGAAAAATACCTATCTAAAAAACTGACACGTATAAAACTTTTAAGCAAAACCAACCGCACGTTACAACGTTTGGGTACGTTAAAACACTGTTTATAACCCTCTTGGTATAAAAAGGAAATTAACTGCTTAAGACAGAAAAAAAATTTTGCTACACGGAGGAAAAAAAAAGCAGAAAGAAAGCCCGAGAGAAAAGAGAGACAGAGAAATAGAGAGGCAGAGAACGGAGAAGGAGAGAGAGATCGAGAGATCAAAAACTGCAGTTTGCAATCAGAGAGTGAAAAGATGTCTCAGGAAGGAAGATGAAGCATCAAGAACGACATGCGTCTGATGGTTCCTATTCTTTTTCTTTCAAAAGAGAAAGAAATAGAAAAAGAGGCAGAGTTAGAGACATCTCAGGCCAGTACCACCGTCGGACTTTGGCCACCAAAATTCTTGCTTCCCTCAACAGGCGACGCATTGTTATAGAGTGAGTGTTTTTTTTTTTTTTTTTTTTTTTACTTTCTTTGTTTTTCGATTTTTTATAAATTTTTAAAAGTAAAAACCTAAATCTTACGATAACTATGATTTATGTTTACTGCAATTTGGGTCGCTCGCCAGACTTAGATCGCCGAAACTGCAAGCACACAGAAAGAAACCGTTAAGCCATACATCCGCCACCGTCGAAACCGGCTCCGGTATTTTTTCTTTCCATTCTTTAGATTTGGGTATGAAATGTTTTTATTTTTATTTTTATTGAATGGGTTTAGATTCGATTCGTTTTTGTTTTGGGTTTTTGGGTTTTCTATCAGAATGTTTGTTTCCTCAATTTTAGATATTTGCTTTTGTTTTGTTTTTTGTTTATTGTTTCATTGAGATTACTGAAACTCTTCCCCTGTTCGTTCTCTGTCCGGTTCTGCAACTACATACACACAAGGTCAGTATAGCTTTGTCAATTTTACTGTTTCGGATACTAAATCTGTGTAGTTTACCAAATTTGGCCCACTTTCGTTCCATTTGTGTTTTCCGTTTCAAAACAACAGACATAGGGAATAGAAAATTAAAAATCGCAAATCAATTTTGCCTCCTCAGAAATTGAAAAGAACCCTTTTCTTTTATCAAGAAACAATAGCATCTCTTACAATCTGACCCATTTTGCAACTGTCAAATTCTCGATCAGACACACATGGATAAACCCTTTTCTCCATCAAATTCCTTACGCATATTTATTCCTTATTAATTGTTGTTGCTCTCTATAAATTGGTAAGCCCTATATCTTCTCTAAATTTCATTGACTTCTTATGCATTTCATGCATCAAAGTAAGGTATTTCCATGATCATGCATAATGATTAATTTAGCATTAGTCGAAAACTTGGGTTAGCAGATTTTCATATGAATGTTAGGATTGTGAAAGGGAATTTAGTCCTACCCATTGCAGTTGGGTGTAAAAATTTGACAGAATCAAAATATGCTGTTGTTCTTGACAGTAGCAGGTTTAATTATGCACTTGAAGTGTTTGATAAAATGTCTAGAAGACGCAAGGTTGGTTTTTATTGGGATGCTTTGGTCTCAAATTAACGTCTCTACTTTTTTGTTTTGAAAATTTTTCCAGAGTGAAATTTTGAGTAGAAACAAACAAATAAATAGCAAATAGTTTGTTAAAAAAATGTGTTACTGCATATTAAGGGATTATTTACTTAATATAGTTGTGTGATTATTTACATATTGATAGTTTGTTTGGCGTGTGTCTATCTTTCATCTTTCTCTTCTGTCATTTTAAAAAACCTTCTTACCCTTTCATTTTTTGTTGAAATTCAGATTCGCTAAGTTTTTCCTGTCAGGTACTAATAATTCATTAATATGCCAAATTTTCAAGGACCTTATTTACATTGTCGCTTATCAGTAATTTTGTATATTCAATGACATTATT
Source organism: Quercus agrifolia (assembly GCA_029955455.1). Taxonomy (NCBI): domain Eukaryota; kingdom Viridiplantae; phylum Streptophyta; class Magnoliopsida; order Fagales; family Fagaceae; genus Quercus; species Quercus agrifolia. The sequence continues at coordinate 37,854,210 of JARQAD010000007.1, read as the reverse complement.
TTCCTCATGTGCTAATGTAGATCTATCATCTCTGCTCTAGCTTATAAGAGAGTTGGTAGCTATTCAAGAAGAGCTACTTGATTAAATAGAAAGGTTAGGGTAGCCTAATTTTCCTTTGTTGCTTTTATTTAAATTTGTATCTCTTTATCATTTGTTAATATTTGATTAAAAAAAATTTAAACAAAAACAGTTTAAAAAAAGATGGGTTTAGTATTTTTCTTTGAATTCTTTGGCCTCAAAATATCATCATTACTTTTTTATTTTTTTTTAATAGCACTGGGAGTATCGCCCTATTGAAAATCGATGTGTTTAGGAAAGGCCTAGGAGAAGATAGAACTATGAGGAATTTAGAAAATACAGCTACTAATTGGATAATCAAGTTTCAAGAAAGAATAATATCATCAAAAAAATTTAGTGTAAGTGTGTGCTCAATACTTGATATATTCTTTTTCTTAACATTTAGCGTTTCCTTTCTTACATGCTTGCTTTTTGTTTCCTTTAAAAGGTTGGATGGACTGCCATGTTGTCTTATTTGTTTTTCTGTTTTTTTTTTTTTTGATGGAATGCCATGTTGTCTTTGGCAAGATGCTATAAGGGATGGATAATGTTTACAAGAGTGACACAGAAGGATATATTTAGTTATTGTTTTGGGATGTTATTCTATTTGGTCAAATATTATAAATTTTACCATTTATCTAGAGATGGTAAGTAATTTTTTTAGAACAATGCTTACTCCTAAATCTATGTATATTTATTCTTTTTCTTGATATGTAGAGTATTAAGAAATTTAATATTTTTTAAATGGATAAATTTAGAAATATGTTTGAACCAGTTCAGTCTTGGTGTCCCATGAGCAGTCAATGGTACTATGCGATCAATCTTGCACATTTTTCAATTCAAGCCAGATTATAACTTCAATTTATTCTCTATAATTTAAGAAACCTCCTTTTCCCATCCTTTTGTTGAAGCACAAATTTACGGAGTTCTCTTTCAGATAAGACACTTGGGTGTTTTTTAAGAAGAGTTACTGAATCAAACTGAAAGATTAGGACAGTCTGATTTTTACTCTGTTTATCTCATATTTTCGGTTAAATTTTTCCAATTGATGTATTTGGGTTTGAATTGGTTTTTGTTCTGGATTCAATTGACCTATAACCCTATTATGATCCCGTTAATCTTTTTCAATCTTCTTCCGATAGCCAAATAGATAGAGTTCTCTTTGAATTTTTTTGTCTGCTATGTTTTGTAATCAAGTTGGCTTATTTGTGTTTTTGAGGTTTTCCAATTCAGTCTAACTCAATGATTACATTGTCTTGCTTTTGATGGTTTTGTGTTCTATTAGTGATATTTTGTAAGTGTTGATCATGCTCTATGAAAAAAAAATTAGTGATTCCCACACATGAAGTGCTGTTTATACCTAAATTTTATATGTCTAGAAGTTTACATTATAGTTAAAATTAAAAAGGACAATACTTCATGATCTTATGATTGCCAAATGCTATAATTACGAGCTTGGATTTAATTATTGTTACTGGATTACCTTTTTTTTTTTTTTTTTTTTTTTTTTTTTTTTTTTTTTTTTTTTGAGAAGGGATTACCATATTTTGAAGTCTTGATTTTGGTACGTCTAAATATGGTAGAGACCACTTTCAATTCTTAAGACTCAATTTGGTTAGTGACTATGTTTTGATTAGAAAAAAAGTTTTAGCTTCCTATCAGTCACTTATCTTTTAAATTTTGTAATACATTTCTAGGAGTCATTATGCCAAAAAAATGATTGAATCAAGGTTAAAGGTAACTTGATTTCCCATTTTGTTTTTCCAATTTTTTGGGGTCTGTTTTGTCGATTATTGTTATTTGGTTAGAATGTTTTTCCCTGTGTGGTAGATTTTTGTAAGATTTTGTTTTTCTTTTCGTTTGCCCCTTAAATTTGAAATCATTTAATTCTAACATAAAAAATGCTTCAAAATTATGCATCAAGTTTGTTTCTTCGTACCCTTTTCTTATTTACTTAATTTTCAAGGGTTCTGTTTATGGAGTGGGCAGCAACAGCGTAAATTTATTCTACTGATAAACTTATTTTATCATTAGAATAAGTACATTGATGTCTCTATGCCAGGATTGAGATTTCCTTAATCTATTGATACATGGGTGAAGAGAGATGTTTGATTGTAAAAGGGGAGAGTTTTCGTTTTGTTTTTAATATGATTTGTAGTGTAGTTTCTTGGCCTTTTAGAATTTGAAAGTTACTGAATACTTAAAATGAGGGGTTTGTTTTTGTGATCACATTATTATTACACTTCTTTTTTTTTCTTTTGCATCCTATTGATCTTATGCTACAGGAATCGTTATTAACCTTCAAAAAACAAATAAAAAATTTATTTATGAGTTTCCTGTCATTTTCTTAAAGGTTATGGTGCTGGTGCAGTGGGTATTCTTTGCTTAGGGATCCTCAGTACAACAAACGATTTACCAATGCTTTGATATCTTCAAATGTTTTCCCCTTTCAGTTGAAAAGATTCTAATCCTCCATTACTTAAAGCTGGGTCTCGAACTAAACATATTCCAGATTGTAGGATTGTACTATGATAAATATAAGGATCAATCTAGATCGTCCTATAGTTCGCTTTTGTGGAATCAGATAGTTACTAGGATTGTAGTGACAAATTTACTGGTTTAAAAGTCATTTGCATATCAGTATCTATGTGATTGCTGCTTCTGCATTGCAGGGCTTGCACCATAACCAAAGCTTTGCCATATATTTTATGTCATTGCTACCAATTGTTTTTTTTTTTTTTTTTTTTTTTTTTTGAGGACTGTTTAAACCATTGGCCAAAGGAATTTATCTTTATTTTGTTCCAATGGTGTAGCTTTGAGAATAATCCCCGGCTAGAAGGTCCAGAGTTGCTAGGACTTGCAAGTTATGACACTAACTGCTCATGAAGATGTATGATGCCACAAAACTTAACTTTGCACAGAATAGATATGTATTCCAAAAATTGGAAGTGTGTTACCTACAGTGTAGTGGGGTTGGTGATAAATTCAATCCCTCATATATAACTATTTGTAAATTTTACTATACTGTTGTGCTCTTTTGAAGATGTTCAATACGTTAATATGTATTGATGAAATACTAGAAAAGGGTTTACCTACCATGTGAATGATTGATTTGGTTGACAGTTTCACTCATAATATGTTTAAGACATTAATATGTATTAATGTAATACTAGAAAAGGGTTTACCTGTCGAACAAATGGTTGATTTGGTCTGACTTCATCTCTCTTGCTTTCTCCTACTTATTACTAATGATTTTTATACAAACTCATATACTTTTGTTAGTTCTCTTTCCAGCTTCAAAATTTTCAGGAATACTGTTTGATGTGTGCTGTTTTTGAACTGCCAGGTATTAAACATTAGTTTCTGTACTTGCTATCATGCTAGCAAAAATAAAGGTTTCAGTTGATGTTACCTATTTATTGGATTTGAACCAATGACTTACCGCTTACTATTCAAGGGGGGGCGGAGCGCTAAGAAAGAGAAAGTGTTATCACTATTCGAAATGAAGGCAAAATAGCAACTACAGAATTCAATTTAATTTTCAGTTCCTGTTTCCCATCCTACCTATTCTGCTGTTTTTGAAGAGTAATTGAAATTGTAGAATTTTAAATCTGAAAGTGTAATGTACATTGTGTGTGCAGCAGCCAATGTGGCATGACCACAAAGCTGAAGCTGCAAAGGGGTATCAAAGATTTGATTGATTTACAGATACTTCTTTTTATTGAGAAAGTGATTTATATATAGATACTTTATTAGTTATTATGAGAATGAAATAATGCTTAAAACTTTGCTCAAAATTCTACTGCACCAATAAAATATGGACATCTAAGCATGGTTAAAGACCATTTTAAAATTTGTCTGTCAATGATCATATGGAATTTTCAACTTAGTGCTATTTTCATCATGTTTTTAACATGTGCAAGCAATCAGTTGGATGGTGTGGAATGGTAAATGTGGGTACTGGTAGGGAGAATACGATACCCGCACTTCATCTTTGTAGTTTCCCACACATATTCAAACTCTAATCTCAATGCACAAAGCCACCAAGAAAGAAATCATAAACAAACCAAACCTATTTATCAGTTTCCCCTAACTTTCAAATACATAATCTTAAAGGCCATTGTAATTCAATTTTATAGAGAAAAATATAGAAGGTTTCCAACTTGGGAGCCCTATAAGAATTAGAGTCTAAAATTTCATTTTAAGATTAAGTTTCATATTCCTCCAAGAAGAGAAAAAATGATTATGAGGAGATAGAAATAGGGATTTATAATTGTGCCTTTCAGGATAAATTGATCAAGCCCAAAGTCAGTGAATCACCCATGGTCATTATTATAATTAATTTTTTTTTTATTAAAAATAGATTTTTTTTTTTTTTTTTTTTAACAACCCAAAAATACACTTTAAAACCTATGAAGCTTCCAGGAAAGAACGTGCAAAAAAAGAAGAAAAAAAAAAAAAAACAAAAATGAACAACTAACCATCACATGTGTTACAACCTTACTTGAACAAGGTCGTTCCTCTATATCCTTGCTCACTAAGGAGACAGGAACCCAAACCATCACACGTGTTGATGTTAAGTTATGTCTGTCTTTTAGAAGAACACCTACACATTAACATCATTATCTGAATAACTAACCATCAACTCCCTTCCCTATTTTATCATCACATTAAGTATAATATATTAAGTTGATTGTTTTCTAATCCATAAAATGATTCCGCGCATTGCGCGGGTTAAACACTAGTAATAACTAATAGCCGAAACGTTTGACTTTTCGTTGACCACTCCTCATTCCGCCACATGGCTACATAAATTGCTGACACGTTCACTTTAAAACACCAAACAATTTTATCTTTTCGGTGGTTGGCTTATTTAGTTTCAGTGGGTAATTACTTATTATTGTTTATATATGCTATTTACTTTTTGTTTTCTTCTTTCCGTTTTTCCGTTTTCTGTTTTTTTCCCCTCTGCGAGAACAAACCCAGCGAAGGTTGTGGACAAAAACAGAGTACCCTTGACGCTACTGCTATTGGTAATTCTTTTCTTCACAATCATGCTATTGTTTTCTGTTTTTAATTTTTATAATAACAAACACTTATAACTAAGGCATTGAAATATTTTGTGCACCCCATGTGTTTGAGAAAATTTTGCGCAGAGTAAACCAATTGCCAATAAAGTGTTTTGCATTTGTCATATTTGCTGTGTTTGCTCTGTGTCTGAGATATTTTCCAACCATTGTGTAAAGTTGTTTTGATGCTTGACAGTAGTGGTGGGATTAATTAAATTATATTATATTAAGATATTTGTCTTCTTGAATCTTTGTTTGACTGAGCATTGGTCTATATATTTGCTGATCTGTGCATATTGTGCCTGCGCTGCATTGTTTGGTTTTGAAATATTGTTGGCTTATAATATATTATATGATATTAAGCCTTTTTGTCTCTTACGATTTATTGCTTGGCTGGGCATTATTTAGATTCTATAGTGTGTTTGTACTGTGCTGCTCTTTTTCTGCAATTCGGTGATGAAGTCAAAGCAAATGTTTTATTTGCATCTCTTGGTAAGTGGTGATTGGTCATTGTAGTACATACATGACAGTATATGGTAAGGCAATGAATAACTGCCTTAAGATTTTATGTTTCATACATTTTAGGGATAGTTGAGGATATTTAAGATTTAATTCTTCATTTTATTTTAAATTTAAGTTTGATTTCTATTTTTCATTAAGTAATTTAATGTTTCATCTTTATACAAAATAGTTTTCCCGTACATCGCATGGGTTAGCGACTAGTCTATATATTACTAAAAGCTGAAGCGTAGCGTTTAATGCTGCTGCTCTCACGTTGCGCCACATCAAATGCAAAAGCTGAAGCGTAGCGTTTAATACTGCTGCTCTTACGTTGCACCACATCAGTTGCCACGTCATTTTCTTTAAAAAAAATATAATTTTTCCTTCAATTTTAAAATGGTTTTTACCATTTTCAACCCTATAAATCCCAGTTCTATAAATGCAGCCTACTACTTATCTATTTACTCCCACTATCACCCTATAATAAATTTGTATAATTAATCTAGTCCACCTCTTATTTATTTAGTTCCACTATCAAGCCCAACCAAAAGCCTTTTCAGTTCAGCTTAAAAGAAAAAGAAATTAAAAATATCAAACGTGCAAGCCAGTTTGGAAGAAAGGAAAAAAGAAGAAGAAGGGGAAGTGCTCAGGTTTTTGCGTGAGCGAAGAGAGAGTTTGAAGGTTGTAACGTAGAGGGAGTCTTAAAAAAAAAAAAAAAAAATATGTTGAAGCCTTTAGGTATTGCGTGAGAAAATAGAGAGTTTGAAAACTACCCACCTTCTTGCTCTACCATTTCACAGTAACGGCTACCTATTTGATTTCCTTCCTCCCTTTATTCCTTTTCACACGGTTTATAAATACTGACAGAACCTCCCTGCTTTGGTTGAGGTATCTCTACATCTTAATTCTTTTTTTTTGGGTGAAAAACTTTTATGCTCTGTTTATATTAATATGAGACCCTTTTTTTTTTTTTTTCGTTTGTTTATGTCTGTGTTTATATTAGACGAGCATCCTTGGCATGCCATTGATGTGTTTGTGAGATTGCCTAAATGTCGTTTCAATAGTGCTATAATTTTACAGCAAAAAAAACTATTTATTTTACCTTGGTTTATTTGGAAATATCTCAGGTCTCATTTTTTAAGTGTGTTGTGGCTTATTGGAAGAATGTAAGACTCTGAAGTAGTGAAGTATAAAGTGTTGGTTGCACGTCTCAAATCACCTTCCAACGTATTTCAACATGTAAGATTCTGTTTCTTGAATTGAACAGATTGTACTTCTCATTAATGCGTCCATTGTATACTAGATCATTTAGATTGATATCCACTTCCAACAATTGAAACATTAAAAAGTAAAAACAATCTCACAAGATTTAGACAAATTGGATGGCTGCTAAGTTTTTTCTTTAGTTATAAAGTAATTGAGGGAACTAAATATCATATTTCTATTCTGGTGGTATCCATACAACAGAGGGGATCATATGTCAGATAACCAAGCCAAGCTTGGATCCTAAGTGACACACAATCCCCGCATTCATCTTCATACCTCAAATGATACGCTTTCTTGCACATAGTGATAAAATTTTTTGTACTACTATTACAACTATGACTTCACATATATACAGCTACAAAAAATGGAAATTCACCATGCTTATAAAAAAATTTGTTCTATGCCCTTTATGAAAAAAGGAAGCCAAAACAAGGGCATTATTTATTTTTGATCAAGATAAAACTCTTATTGGCCTTTGAAACAAAAGAGAGAATAATAACAATAGCAGGACATTCTCTTTCTTTGGATCCAACTTAATTCTCTATACATTTTTGGACATTCTCTTTCTTTGGATCCAACTTAATTCTCTATACATTTTTGGATGCTCCTTCAAATTCTACCACAATCGCCTCTGCACAGTGGCTAAAAATGTTTAACTCAACTGTTCTCCAATGGCCATAGCACATCCTGATTCCCAATGGACTTGGACCAACCTATATCACAATTCACAAGGACAGAGTAGCATGTGCTGGGTGCAAATGTGTATCTAGGCATCTAACCAATTTCATACTACTCAGAAATGAAGCCTTATCTATTTTTTTTTAATTGATTGGTCTCGAGAGAAACGAAAACACCTGATTTATTTGAGCATTCAATTCTGTTCATTCCTTAGGTTATTAAGAGGTAGTTACATGTATAACGGCTGGTCATTGAAAGCATAACACTTGCTGACAAGAGTCAATGTTGCATCTGACATAGGCACTTCAAACATTTTTGTGTCCGATAAAAATGCCTTATAAAAATGCCTTGAAAAAGGACATTGTTTTCAGTTGTCCTTTGTCAGCCTTCAGAAATTGGAATAAATGATACTTCCGCTAGAGAAAGAAAAAGAGATATCTATAGCCTCACATGATTAGAGCACATAACAAAAATCCTACAGAGCTAAATTTCAACAGAAGATGTCATGAATATCTTAACCACAAGCCAATCAGTCTTAAGCAGTTAAATGCTGACTGAAATGGCAGCATTAAGGCTTGCTGCTCCCTTACCGATCTCAGAGAAATTTTAAGACTTGTGGGTGATGCTCTCTTCAATGATTGGATTGTTTCAGAGATCCAATCATCCTTCTTATTCAAGGCCTCTCTCTCCTAATATTGCCAGCACAAGATCATGGTCAGGTAAGTGGTAAACATGTGAACACCAAAAATAAAAGAATATTACTCAAAGTACTAGCAAACGTTTTTGGTGTTTCAATTTTTGCGGTAAGCTTTCTGCATAATTCTTGGCAGCCAAAAAAACTATTTTATTTTACCATTGTATACTACATCATTTAGATTGATATCCACTTCCAACAATTGATATTAGATCGTGCTTCAATTTCATGATTGTATAACATGGATTGGGTTTTAGAATCAAAGCAAATTCTTTTTGGTGTTTCAATTTTTGCGGTAAGTTTTTTGCATAATTCTGCATAATTTTATTGCATAATCCTTGGCATGCCATTGATGTGTTTGTGAGATTGTAAGAGTGTTGTTTCAAAAATAGGAGCTGTTTATGTTGCTCAATAGTGGAATAACTTAACAACCAAAAACACTATTTTATTTTACCTTGGTTTAGTGAAGTATAAAGGGTTGGTGGCATGTCTCAAATTTAGTAGATCTTCCATCTTATTGATAGTACCGTTTTCAGACTTCTTAGCAAAAACTTGAAACTTAGCTGAGCTTTTAGATGATCATTCGTTATTCTGTTTCAACAATAGAAAACTCCACATCTTTGCTGTCATGGGACTTGAACTCACAGAGTTCGTTGTAATTCTCATTTGCCATTGTGTAGGGTTGCTCCCCACTGTGGAAAAAAAAAAAAAGAAAAAAAAAAGAAGGCTTTGGATTTAGACTAAAAAGTTTAATAGATTGCATAGGTTTTGAATGATGAACTGTGATTCAATATGGTTTTTATCAATTTTCACTAAAGCAAACTCAATAATCTTAACCAAGACCATCACAACACAGTGTCATGAATATGATGAAATCTCAAGTAAAATGAACGCCTAGACAACTGATAAGTTTGCATCTCTCTTTTCCATCATATGTTATGTTGTATCATCATTTATAATCATTGTGGAGATATGAATATCCAGCAACTTACATGAGCTTTAGAGAGGAGGGAAAAAAAAATCCAAAGTTATAGAATCAGACTCACTTGAGCTAAAGTAAAATTAAGCAATCGAATTGGTTATAAAAAAAGTCACACACACGTACAAAATGAATATGAGAAAATTTAATATTTGTGAAGGACAGTTTGGAAAAAAATTGTAATCCACAAATATGAAGTTCAACATAGTTGACTTTGTGGCCAATTATTTTATGACTCTATCCTAAGAATTGGCATCTACTGATTGAGAAAAAAAAATTAAAAAAGAAAAAGAAAAAAATTTCCTTTGCATCATCAAGTGCTCATATTTTGAAGGTCTTTTGGAATTTCACAATTCAATGCAACATTAGGCTTGGAGATAAGAAAACAATAAGCAAGAAGTGCTTCAAAAGCAATGACTAGGCTTATTACCATCCAGTCATAAACTTTTTGGAAACCCAACTCTAAAGGAAAAAACAGCATGGCTGAAAAGAATGGTTTGTAAGTGATTGGAGGGAGAGGAAGCTCAGTTAAAAATAATTCAAATTATTTTATAAATTGCAAGGAAAACAAGTAGGCTACTTAACATTGGTTTGTAAATTTTGAATTACCCTTACCCTCACAGTTTCAGTCTCATTTAATGAGCAACTTCATGATTATGAACACTAAGTTTTCAGTGTGGTGGTACTAATGGAAATTTTCCAGAAGGTGACAACGTTGGTTGGATATCCAAGTTGTTTAGAGAGCTTGGTGGTGGCATTAGAAAATTAATTGATGTGGATTCCATCGATTCCCATATTTGCTGGGTGCTTAGCATGTTTGACTGGATTGTAATTCCTGGACCATGTCTCAAAATATATTTACTTTTATGATAATGTATTTGCAAAGACATTAAAGTAATTTTGTACATGTAAAAATTTGTTGCACACCATTTTCATGCTTTGGTAGTTAGCATTTTTGGAACGAATTACGGTTTATTGTTAAGAGTTAATTGTATAGCCACTTAAAGTAACTGTATGTTGGTTTTATTAACTTGAGTTGGGTTGTAGCTGAATTTGTTGATTTGGTTCAATTTGGTTTGGTTAATGTGTGGGGAAGTTCTAGGTAGGGATAAGCCAAAAATAGTGTGACAATCATGTAGTGCAAAATTAGGCAATATTATAGCAGCTGGAGAAAATTTCCCAATACAGCATTTATACCTGTAAACTTTCATATGAACCATTGTCTCTTGCCACAAATTGTGATACAAAAGCCACATCATCACCTTCCATATTATCCCATATGCCTTTTGGGATATGATTTTGCAGATTCTCTTTTGTAACACACAATAAATAACCAAAGTACATCAGTCATGTGCCTCTTTGGTCCATAAGTGTCATAGATAGATCCAGAGCTATTACCACTATGGAGGCATAGGTTGTAGTCTATTTGGATAAAAAACAAATATGCGATGTCAATACTTTAGGGTTGCAAACAAACAAGCACTATTTTGGGTCGGAGCTCACAAATATTTTGTACAAGATCAAACTAAAGTGGGAAAACAAATCCTTCTTCAAGCAAACATAGAAAGAGACTGGCAATTGCGTTGTTATGCGAATCAAATGATGAAGGAATACAATTACTATTATCAAATTCTAAACCAACCAAATGGAAAACAATTGCTACAAAACTATCAACAAATCCTTCGAATACAGTTTTTGTAACAAATACATTTCGCATCCCAAAAAACCAAGCATGCAAAAAAAATGGAGTGGGTCATTGGGATCGTGAATGCCCTTACCCATATGGAAATGAAGAATTACATGTAAAATGCAAAATGTGCTCAATTGACTTGGAAATGTACAAATTCGCCAACCGAGTTTGGTATAAATTATGTTTCCAAAAAGCATAATACAATAAAATTTCATCATCCTATTTATAACACTAATCTCTATCTTTAAAAGAATAGATCTTATTTTATTATTAATATTTATTTAAAAACACTTGCAACAACTTAATTACAGTCCTCTAAAGTTTTCACCTAGCATGACGCTAACTTCGAATTTATAAAATCCTTTCTATCTAATTTTAAGTTAATTAAATTTTACTAACTTAAGAAGACGGATGATTAGCTTTGGACTGACTATAAGGCCAACTATAGTTGTATAAATCTAATTCTAGGACAATACCTTCTATCATGATAAATCCTACAATATATTGTTTGTACATATATAATGCAGTTTAAGTAGTAATACATTCAAAAATATTTCAAATAATAACATGATCATAAAAAATAAAAATAAAAATCACGCACAACGCGCGGGTCTGCGACTAGTAATAACTAATAGTCGAAACATTTGACTTTTTGTTGACCACTCCTCATTGCGCCACGTGGCTACGTAAATTAATGCCATGTTTTCCTTTAAAAACACAGAAGAATGTATCTTTTCATTTGGAGGAATAAGATAAATGTTTTAGTGATAGTTTCTCTTGGGTAGTAGTTACCAAATAGCAACATTCTAGAAAGTTTTATAACATATAAAAATCGTTCATATCCCTTTATTATTTTAAACATATACAAACTCTCTCTCTCTCTCTCTCTCTCTCTTAAAACTAGCATTATAACCTTTCATATTCCTTACTCAATTCCCTACTCTGCATTCTCAACGTCTCCACCACCACCTTTATTTCCATTTCCGTTTCCAATCATGGTGTTATCAACTTCCTGGTATTGGTCACATTCTCTCTGTTAGGCAGGCCGTAGAAATGGAAGTTGGAACTTTTTCACTTAGTGGGAGACAATATGATGTGTTGGATTTTGCTCCTCTTACTCTGCTTTGCTTTTTTGTTTGATCATTTTCTTTACTTTTTGGATATGGGTTTGCATTAGAGAGTTTGAATGTTAAATATGATTACAATTACTTTGTATTGATTCTGATGTTAAGTTTGTCTCATAATTTCACAATATCAGTTATGCTTATATACTGTACTGATTGCATTGGCAAAAATCAATATTAGTTAGGTTTCATCAATTCCATCTTGAATTTGACCCGAAGCAAATGTGAGTATGTGTCATGTAGGTAAAGCATTGCGTGGGTTTTTTAGGGCAATTTGTGATATTAAGATGAAATGGCGCAATCTGTCATCAATTCACAAGTAAAGCCACTTAACAAAATTTTAAACTTTTTAAGAAAAATTGTAGTCCCACGTATAAAACAACTTCTTCTATTGTTATGAAAAAAAAAAAACAAAATTATATCCACCATTTTTCCTGATTCACATATTGACCTTATTAAAAATTTATCCCTTAAAAATAATGGTTAGTGACTCTTATATCATTTTTTCCCTAATAGGAATGAAAGCTATAATTGTTTGTGCTTTAAAATAGTGTTGTTCATCTTTATGGAATCAGATCTCAAACTATTAATAATATATATGTTTCATTCACTTTGGTCTACATTGTTTTAGATTTTATATCATTCTAATTTTAGTTCTATCATAGGAGATACTCTTAACTTGACATGCAACATATAGTATATTATTAATATCATCTCCTATTTCTAAGCATTTTATGCATTTGTTATGAACCAAATGAAAGAAAAGAAAGATGAAAGAAAAGAAGTTGAGAATAAGTTATCAAATGAATATGAGCCACTATTTATACCTAAAGGATTATAACCCTTCAACAGACATATTTTTATTCAATATGCACATTTTCAATCAATAGGCACAATTTTATTTAATAGGCACCTTTTCATTCAAGAGGTACCTTTAATATATATTTAATATGAATGGTTATGACCTTTTAAGGTACCTTTTAGTATATCAAATTTGAATGATTGTGACCATTCAATAAGCACTTTTTAGTATATATATTACAACTTATTTTGTATATACCTATATATACAATACAAACTAAATTAGAGGCGCAACATTATGTGTCTTATTCTTTCCCACAAAAAACTAATAAATAAAACAACATTGTTTTTTCCCCCCTTGAAAATCATTCAGTAGCTATTCCCGTGCATCGCACAAGTTAGCAATGACTAGTCTATATATATATATATATATATATATATATATAAAACCGAAACTTTTGAAACTCCCACAATTTTCTGCATCAGCACAATATTAAAAAAAAAAACAAAACCAAATAAAAAAAAAAGTCATAAAATTTTAATTTTTAAATCTAATTTATTTCTTTTTTATTAAATATATTTACTCCTTTCACAAACCAAATACTCTCACCCGATATAATTCTGAAACGAAAACCTAGACCACTGTTGGTCCTCCTCTCCCACAACTCAATGATTCCACCTTCTCTAGCCGGCAAAGATAAAGAACAGAGTCCTGCCTTCACTAGCCTGCCCCCACCGGTCAGCCGGCAAAACCACTTCTAGTAAAACTAATTTCTTACGTTTTCCCCTTTCAGTTGTAAGGGTGCGGAGAGAGTTTAGAAGGCTGTCACCACCGGTCTACTACTACCATCAGATGGCTAGAACCGCTGCAGGTAAAGTTTTTTTCTTGTCCCTTTATTGAGCGTTAAATGTGATTAAGGTTTGGGTATTGTGAGTGCATTGATTTTGATATAGGAATTTTGTGTTTTAAGTTGAGGTTGTTTTCCTTCTCATTTGTGGTTCAGATTTTCTGCTTCACTCCCCATAGAATTTTGACTACCCAATTGAAGATTTTCATCAATTTTGTTTCATGGTTGACTTTTTGCTTTTCTTTTTCCCTCTATTAGAGGAAGGTTTTTGCTTTGAATGATGTTGGATTAATCCGGATGAACTATGGACTTTGAATTTCCTTTATAATCTGTATGATTTCTTCTTTATATGTTTTTTACTTGCTGCTACTTATTAATTCATATAAGAAGATGTAGTTTATGCCTTACGGTTACGGATATCAATATAATTCTTTTGCATGGTTTTATTATAGCTTTGGGATGGCTCTTCGCATGAGGAACTGTTACATTAATGGAACTAAATGAAGGTATTTTTGTTGGAACAAAGGGAGTTTAACCAATCTATTTTTATTTATTTATTTATTTTGGTAGGTAAAGATAAATTCTGATGATGGGTTTCATTGGTAATAAAAAGAGATATTTGGATGACCAGTTTAAAGTTTGAAGATTTCAAGAATTGCAAGATGACAACATGTACATTTTGTGGGCAAAGGTTGCTGGCCAAATCTGGTATGGCACTGGGTTACATTCATGAGGTAACCTTCTTTGAGATAAGACTATTTGGTGGAGTTATGAATTTTGGTTATCCTTCTCTGCATAATGGAAGACAGTGTCACTGCTCATTCACTAAGTAATATTCCCCTAATATGAAACTATTTTTAAAATTACAACTGGAGAGATGTAAACCAATTTTGAACTTATAAATCTATTCCTATTCAAGAATAATAGAATCATAATGTTTAAGCTTGGCTATATACCATTGTAACTTGTGTAGAGCTTTTAGAGGTCAACGTGAATGATAACTGTTAGGTTCTGAATCTATTGATGAGAGTTTTATTTGAGTGCTTTCAATTTGTCAATAGAATGTTCAAATTTCTAACCAAAGGTAGGTAAAACTTTCAAAGACATGGAAAGAGTCTAGAATTAATGAACATAAATTTTTTTTTTTTAAATTTAATGAACTTCATGTTCTTTTAACGAAGCTAAGGCCCTTTATTCACACTTTTTTAAAAGAAGAAAGTGAAATGTTTGAGATGTACATTTATACAATGAGTGATCGCCTATCGGCACTATGCATTGTAAATGTCTAAGCTACTTGATCCTCTAGGAGAGTACTTAAGTGCTAAAGTGATTTCATGTAAGCATGGCACCCACATGGCACCCAATAACATCAAAAGGGTCTTGATATCTTGGCCAAGAAAATGCTTTATTGATTCTTGATGATGCTAAAGATGTAGGTACATCTAATTTCAGCTAAATATCTCTACTTAACCAATTTATTTTCACCTTAATATGATAATATTTGTTACACATAATACTTTTGATCTTATTGTTTTACCCACTAAAAGAAGAGGAAGTTCTTTCAACATTAAGAGTCCTCTTATTTGTAGGGAAGAGAGTCAGATTATGGAAATGGGCAATTTCATCATTATTTGAAGTATGTTGTAGTTTCATTCTCAAAGGTTCTTGATACATCATATTGAACTGGACCTGTTTGTGTTTTGAAATTAACATGAACTCTTATAAAAAAGACATGATTTTGTATCTACTTTGTGTGAAACACCATAAAGAAGTAAACTTTAACTTTTCAGCTTTAAATTATAAACTTTTTTTATTCACTTTGGTTTCTCTTTAGTTAAACTGAGAAGGGTGAAGGAAAACTATAAAAAAAAAAAAAAAAACTTGCTTATGGATTTTATGAGATGCATATGTGTTGATTGTGACTTTTATATTGTAAAAATGATGAATAGAACTGAGAAGTAAATATGACATTGTTTAGGATCCACTTGAAATAGTGAAGAAGCGTAAAGGTTGCTTCTAATGTTGTTGCACTTGGATTATTCAAAAGTTATGTAGATGTGTTTATGCAGTAATATGTGATGTATCTTTTTGGCAAATTTTACATATTTGAGGTTCTTTGGTAAACATTTTTTTTTTTTTTTTTTTGTTCTATGTATATGTGAATTTTTTTTTTTTTTTGTCTTAATTTTTTACCTATCAAAAACACATCATTTATCCTAAAACTTGAATGTCTAGATGAAGGATTTGCACTTAATCTATTGAGACCAAATTCGATCATGCAATTGATTCTGCTACCAATAAAAAACTAGATTGTAACATGAAATTAATTCTTTTACCTAATTTTGTAGTCTAACTTGCAAAATTATCCTAATTTTAGAGTTGATCTCATTTTCAGTAGCTTTCCCGTGCATCGCACAGGTTAGCGACTAGTATATACATAAAATCGAAACCTCTGAAACTCCCACAATTTTCCACGTCACCATTTTTTTTTTTAAGATTCTTTTTATTTTATTTATTTAAGTTAATTTTTTTTTAAAGAGAATTAACCCGACTATTCTATATATCTCTTGGTTCCCCTCCTAATGCAAAAGAACTCCCTCTCTCTTTAAATCTCTAACCTTCCCCCAAATCCTTAACCTCACGCATGCAATCTCTTCCATTAAAAAAAAAAAAAAAAAAAAAAAATCCTAGTGCTAATGTAGAAAGAGACCTAATGCAAAAGCACTCCCTCAGGTTTCTTCACTCATGTCATGAATATGGTTCAATAGGCGTGGTTGCTACCACAAACGTTGTTGAAGCGTGTAAAGATGTCAATATTGCCGTTATGCTTGGTGGACACCCACGGAAGGAAATTACATTAAGGAAGGATCTGTTGTCTACAAAAGAACCATTAGTGAAATAACAAAAATTATGTGGGACTCTGATAATAAGGTAAGAAAAAAGAAAACCTTGAACAATAATATAGTGTCCTTAACATTGCTTTATGTACTATAAACCTGCTTTTACAAAATTTAACTATAAAATTATGAGTTGATTGATATTCATTCATTAAATGGAAAAGAATTTGTTTTCCAAATACAACTAAATGACTATAATCTCAAGTATGGATGGGAATTCTTCACCATCAAGAAAGTTTTTGAATGTTTGAAGAAACTGACAAAGCAATTCAGCTTGATAAAATGATAGAAGTACATCTTATTTAATATAGCAAAATTACAAATTTGATTTTTAACTTCTATATGTTGTAATACATTTCTCAAACTGTTCTATTGCCAGGCTTACATTAGTTATACTTCAAATGAATGTAACAACAAATTATCAAGTGAACAAGGTGGTAATTTTACAAAGTTTCAAAAAGTTTATGTTCAAAGTTATATACAACTCACACCAACATCTGTTATCAAGGAAAACAAAAGGGCATATTTAGTGACTTCTACGAAGCAACAAAGGAAGAAGATACAAAGAACACTTTAAAGTTGTCTTTCAATTTATTTGAAATATTGACTGAGTAGTTCTTTAAATTTGTGTTTCTTACATTTAATGGATAATTAAGTGATGTTAAAGATTTGATTCTTCATTTTAATTTAAACTTAAGTTTTATTTCTATTTTTCATTATGTAATTTAGTGTTTCATATCAACAATTAAAGAGGAAGAGAAAAAGAATAGTTTACATTCATATACAATAGCTTTCCCATGTATCGCATGGGTCAGCGACTAGTACTATATATAAAAGCAGAAGCATTTCCTTGCAATTAAGGAGGTGTTGTCACATTAGGAAAAATGCCCACTTAAAAAATGACCATGTTTACAATTAAAACGTGATAAATTATATTTGTTGGCAATGTTAACACATTGTGTGATAGCCTCTCACTCTCTTAGTATAAAAAGAAAAATAACCAATCAAAATAAAATTAAAAGGCTTGCAATACTCCCAAAAAAAACACAGATATAGAGAGAGAAGGTGAGAGTTTGTAAGCCATCAACTGTTCCATCGCCAGACTTAGAGCACTGGAACTGCAACCACATAGAGAAAGAAAAATCTATAAACATCAACACCGTTAGGCTATATATCTACCATCGTCAGATCGTCGGAACCGGCTCTGGTACGTTTTTCTCCAATTTTTAAGATTTGGGTATGGTATATTACTTTTTATTGAGTTTTTTTGTTGGATATGATTAGATTTGATCTTCGTTTTGATTCCTTTTTGCTTCGGGTTTTTGGGTTCTCCATGAAAATATTTGTTTTCTCAATTTTACTCAATTTTTTTTTGTTCTTTTTTTTTCCTATTTCGGTTTGATTTTAGTGTTGTACTTACCATGCATACTCTCTCTTAGTCAGAAGTCAACCTGGAAATTTGGAAGGAATAGATACACCGAAAGGCTTTAGATGGTTGGGATACCAAAAAAAAATTGAACAACTAAGTAATACCAACAAATATCATATTAGATTGCAACCCATTATAGAAAATCCACACAATCAACCACTTAAACCCGAGAAAAAGGAAGTCATGAAGTGAATTTCTTGCAGATTAAGTTCGACCAAAGGAAGAATACTCTAAATCTTTTGGGAATGAAGACCAAATATAAGTATAAAAGACCTCAACTTAGTTGAAGTGAATTCAATTAGAGGAACCTCTGAATCTTTTGGGCATGAAGAAGCATCAAATAGGAGCATTACTAACGAAAAAATGAGATACAAATCCCAACTACAAAAATAACTAGAACCCCAAACCCAAAAATAAACACACATATTTCTATCTTCAACTAAACAAATCTCAAAAACCTAATGAAATTATGAAACTGAGCCAATTTAATTGATAAAAGAAATAAAGCCTAGGAAAAAAAAAAGTACCTAAAAGCACTAATTAGATCTCAAATTGGTAAAAATAAAGCTCTAATTGACAAGTAAGAATCAAACCTAATCATAAAAAATGAAAAATAAAATAATTCCTAAATCAATGAACAAAATTCAGAAGAAATCCATGTGAAAATCAAAATGTAAACAAAGAAAAATGCAGATCAATATGAGTGGTGGATTGGGTTCCAATAACTTTCTTTTTGGGGACCTGAATTTGAAGCAAAGACATAAAAAAAAAAATGTGCAATGCAACTGTTGGAGAGAAAAGGGTAAAAAAGATATATTGTTGTCTACCAGAGATGGTGGCTAGAGATTAATAACTGTTAGAGATAGTGAAATTGAATGTTACAATACTGAAGTGGATGTTGGCCAAAGATGGTGGCCAGATACTAAGTTGTGGGGAAATGTAATTCTATAATCACAAGTTTGAGAACTCTCTAATGCTATTTATGTCACTTTGATTCCAAAAAAAAAAAAAAAACTAAAAAAGTGGTGGTGTTAGTATTAATGATTTTTACCATATTACCTTGGAAATGTCTATGTGCTTATGGCAAAGATGTTGGCTAATCTCTTTACTTAACCAAAAGAAAAGTGTTCATGGATCACTTAAATGTTGAAGATTGGCAAATCCCTTATTTGGTGTTTATTGCCAATGAATGTCTTGATAGCAAACTTGGTAGCAGTGTTTTTGGAATAATTGCCTAATTGGTAAGCTGGGCATAGAAATATGATCATTTTAACCATGGATATTTCATATATCTATTAGAAAGACATGATTTTAGTGAAAACGGAGGAAGTGGGTTTGGATTTCTGTTAGGAAAATATGGTACTCTATCAAGGTTAACAAAAGCAAGTTGAAGGAGGAAGGATCACTCTTATCAAAAATACATTATCTAGACTACCAATGTATTTCTTTAAAATAAAAAATAAAAATAAAAAATAATGTATTTCTTTCAATTTTTATTATTATAAGTGTACGGGGATTGTATAGGGCTGGGCCCTAGGCCCCACGGGACTTAGGCCCAAGCCTTACGATACATTATATGACCCTGTCCCCATTTTGGACCTTTGGACTCGATCTGGACACCTCAGGGCCCAATCTGAGCCCAAGAACTGAAATAAGGCTGAACTGTACGCAAGCCCCTACCGATCATCTTTAACCTGGTCGAGGGTATCATTGTTCGGAGATACCCTGTACTCGACTGCCCGGTGGGGCCTTAGAGAATATCGCTGCCAAGCGGGCTTTTGGATGTGGGAATAAGTTCCAATGCCACTACCACCTTTCCTGACGGAACATCCACTTAAAGACGATGGAATCGGACCCCCATTCACACTAATAGGGGGGACTAATCATAACACCTCCACTTATCTAAAGCTATAAATAAGAAGATTAAGGGAGAAGTGGGGGTTGGCAATTCTGGAGAGAAAACTGAGAGAAAAATGAGACCAAACCAAGAGAGCAAAGGGAATAGCTTTGTGAGATAAAGAGAAGGGTGTGTAGAATCAGGATAGTGTACCTGGGTTTATGAGCACAAGACCACCCATAGTAGGAAACTCTAAGCCCACTATACAAATTAGTTGTGAGCCTAAATTCAGGTCCACCCCATTAAATCTTAGTTAGGCATGCACAATTGGCGTTGTCTATGGGAATCTCCTACGAAGCTGTGGTTCTGCCAGGATGTGCACAGGAAAATGTTTGGAGGTCAATCAGGGAGTTATGCTAAAAGTGGCTCTAGGAGGTCTTCTTAAGGATCCACCTGGTGGGAAAGATGGTAAAAGGGACGCGAAGATAGGGAGTATAAGGAGGAAGGGCAGTCTGGCCTTGGAGAAGGGTCGTTTCAAACGTACCAGACAATGTCTGGTGCTTCGAGGTGCAATCGTTTCGACAAAAGGGATGAAGAGCTTGAGTGAAGGGATGAGGAACTTGAACGTCTACTTAGGTTGGTGAGGTATTTGGAGTTGGAAGTGAAAGGAAGGCGTCGAAGGAGGGACCATGAGGAGTGAGGAGAAGGGTCAGCTAGTGTGGGAGGTCACTATGGAGGAAGGTCCCATCAATCTGGATCTCATCTACACCAAGATCGCTCATGGGAATATGCAAACTGAGACTCGATTTCCCTAGAGGAGCGATGAACCCAGAATGTTGCCATGGATTCTGTGAGCCACGCATTACGCCGAGCTACCTGATCACCATTATCGAGGGACATTAAATGAACATCTATGCCGAGCAGATTTACACGGCCGCCATTCAATTCTTACGATAGAAAGACGGACCCGGTAGAACATGTAAGCCATTATATTCAAATGATGTCTTTGCACACTCATAACAATGCATTAATATGTAGGCTATTTCTTTCAAGTCTTGGTCCCACTGCTTTGAGGTGGTTCAATGGGTTACGGAAAGGTTTGATTCACAGTTTTTCCGAGTTGATTCAAGAGTTTGGTGTCTGGTTCATGACCTGCAATCGAGTTCCGCAGCTTGTGGACGCATTGCTATCAATGAAAATAGGGGTTGGGGAAACCCTCCGCAGCAACGTTAACTAGTATTGGGAGCTGTACAACGAGATTAGCGGAGGTAACGAAAAAATCGCGGCGAGTACTTTTTTGGTTAGGATTGCCCGAGGATTCCGAATTGCAAGACTCGTTGACAAGGAGGCCTTCCGAGGATATAAGGCAGTTGATGAGGTGTATTGAAGAATATAAACGGTTAGAGGATGACCGGTTGCAGAGCAAAGGTAAGGCCCCGGTCATAAATCATCCTCAGCAGAGCGATTTTCAGTCAAGGTCCCAGAATGATTTGAGGATTCAAGAGCCAGGGCCACAGATGGAGGAGGTGAATGTAACATTCAAGGAGCCAATGCACAGGATTGTGGATCGAATCAAGAATGAGCTCTACTTCCGGTGGCCAAACAAGATGGGAGGTGAACCTTCAAGGAGGAATCAAAACTTGTACTATACTTACCATAGGGATAAAGGGCATAGCACCGAACAGTGCAGAATGTTAAAAGATCATCTAGAGCAGTTAGTAAAGGCGGGATATTTGAAAGAGTTCATAGTGGATCCAAGGAATCAGGAAGTCGGGCAGGGTACTCAGCTTCCGGGGAATCCTCTTCCACCCCCATTGGGAGTGATAGAGGTCATCCACATAGTTTCAAGGGGTACACGGGTGTCCAATAGGTGAAGGGTGCTAATTGTGGTGCCGAAAAAAAATTGCATAGGCAAGCAACCCTTCGAGAAGAAGTTGAAGTTTACTAGGGAGGCCATTGCCTTCAACAACGATGATCTATAGGGAACGATTCAACCACATGACAATGCTTTGGTGGTTATAGCTCGGATAAATGGGTTTATAGTAAAGAGGGTATTAATAGATCAAGGAAGTGGTGCTTAGGTAATGTATCCCGACTTGTTCAAGGGGATCGGTTTAAAGAATGAAGATCTTTCTAAGTATGATACGCCCCTGGTGGTGTTTGATGGCCGAATGGTGATCCTAAAGGGGTATATTTCTATTCCCGTGAATGTGGAAGGCAAGGAAGTGACGGTAACATTTATAGTGGTCACTTCGTATTCTCTGTATACGACGATCCTTGGAAGGCCATGGATTCATGCAATAGAGGCAGTCCCATCCACCCTGCATGTAAATGTCAAATTTCGTACCGAGCAAGGTATCGCTATAGTAAGGGGAAATCAGCAAGTGGCCAGGCAGTGCTTGGTGGCTGCAATTAACTAAGAAATCAAGCAAAAAGAACCAACTGAGGAAGTTCCCTTATAGCAATTACAAGAGCCCTAAGGGAAAATGGGGGCTAGTTGTGTTGAAAACCTAGTAAAGGTAAGGATATTGCCGAATGATGACAGGAGTTTTCAGATAAGAGTGAGTATGAAGGACGAAGATAAGGTGGGGATGCTACTGTTTCTCACACAGAATGTGAATATGTTTGCTTGGAGCCCGTATGAGGTTATCGGGGTGGACCCCGAGTTCATAGTTCATCAGCTTAACTTGGACCCGTTGTCCCCCCCCCCCCCCCCCCCCCCCCCCCCCCCCCAAGAAGCAGAAGCCGAGGAGATCGGCTAAAAAGCATGTTGAAGCTATTAGAAAAGAGGTTAAGAGGTTAAAGGAAGTCGGGGCAATAAAGGAGGTTTCCTTTCGGAGTGGCTCACAAATACCGCAATGGTAAAAAAAAAGAACGGCAAATGGAGAGTTTGCGTGGACTTCATTGACCTAAAATGAGCATGCCCAAAGGACCCGTTTCCCATGCCAAAGATCGATCAACTGGTAGATGCCACAGATGGGCACTCGAGAATGAGTTTTCTGGACACTTTCCAGGGTTATCATCAGATTTCCCTTGCCACTGAAGATCAAGAAAAGACGGCATTCATTTCCCCTAGTGCTAACTACTACTATACCGTGATGCCATTTGGGCTAAGGAATGTTGGAGCCACTTATCAACGAATGATGATGAGAATGTCCTAAGATGTACATTGACAATATGGTGGTGAAGAGCAAATAGGAGGCGCACCATATTGATGATATCAAAGGGGTACTCGAGGTACTTCAACAACATAAGCTACGCCTTAATGCAAACAAGTGTGCTTTCGAAGTGGAGGCTGGCAAGTTCCTAGGGTATTTGATCACCAATTGAGGAATGAAATTTAACCCCAATTAGATTAAAGCCGTGAAGCACCTCAAGCCGCCGAGTAATCCGAAGGAAGTTCAAGTATTGACCAGCATGTTAGCTACCCTTAACCGGTTTATTTCCAGGCTTGCCGATCATTGCCGTCCATTTTACCAACTTTTGAGGAAATTAAAGGGCTTTTCGGGACTTGAAGGAGTACTTAGTGTGGGTCCCTATGCTGACAGCCCAGAGCTCGAGGTTGATTTATTCATGTATCTCTCGGTATCGAAACATGCCGTGAGTGCTGTGCTTTTATGTGATCAAGGAGTGCAGCGACTAGTGTATTATATCAGCAAGACCATGGTTGACACCGATATGAGGTACTTGCCCCTGGAGAAGTATGTGTTAGTGCTAGTACACGTTATGAGGAAGCTGCCTTACTATTTCCAAGCTCACACCGTCTATGTGCTGATTGAATATCGTTTGCAGTCGTTGTTGAAGAGATCTAACTTCATAAGCTGAATAGCTAAATGGGGGACTCGACTTGGCTCCTTTAACATTAGATACAGGCCAAGAAGCTCGGTGAAGGGCCAGGTTCTTGCCGATTTCGTTGCAGAGTTTTTCCTGAGGAAGGAGATGGAAGTGATTTGTCATATGGACCTTCACCTATGGAAGGTATTCGTGGATGGGGAGTCCAGTGCAGCGGGAGCTGGGGCTGGGATTTTTATCATCACTCCGGAAGGAATAAGATTGGAACATTCTTTCAGGTTAGGTTTTAGGGCTTTTAACAACGAAGCCGAGTATGAAACCTTGTTTACCGGATTGAGGGCTGTTTTGGATATGGGTGCATGGGAAGTGGAGATTTACTCGGATTCCTGATTAGTGGTTAGTCAAGTACAGGGCAGTTTTAAAGCTCGAGATCCCTAAATGAAGGAGTACTTGTGAATGATAAGGCAAGTTATAAGTCGGTTTCTCATGGCAAAGGTGGTCCATGTGGCCTGAGGGCAGAACTGACATGCAGACTTTCTTGCCACATTAGTGTCATCAATGACTAAGGAGGTACCTCGAATAATCAAAGTCGAGCTCGTGGCGGAGACAAGTATTAACGTAGCAGTAGGTGTTTTGGTGGTAACAATGTCCGAACCATGCTGGATGGACCCAATCATTAACTTTTTTCCTAAAGACTGGGTGCCAGATGATGAGAAGGAAGCTGGCAGGGTACGCCGAGTAGTCGCTCGGTACTGGTTATTGATGGACCGAAAGCTATACTAAAGGTCTTTTAAGGGGCCATATCTTTTATGTTTGCACCTTGAGAAAGTTAATGGGCTCTTGGCTGAACTACATGAGGGGGTGTGCGGCAGTCATGTAGGAGGACGTTCATTGGCACACTAAGCGATGACCCAGAGGTTTTAATTTGGTGGCCGCAGATGCAGAAGATGTCACC
This sequence comes from Quercus agrifolia, assembly GCA_029955455.1. Lineage (NCBI taxonomy): Eukaryota > Viridiplantae > Streptophyta > Magnoliopsida > Fagales > Fagaceae > Quercus > Quercus agrifolia. Next base: position 37,829,593 of record JARQAD010000007.1, on the reverse strand, counting down.
GAATATGTATGGAAGTGCGAGTAGTGCCAAAAGCATGCCCCGTTGATCCATCAACTAGCAGGTAGTCTAATTCTCGTTAGCAACCCCTGGCCCTTTGCCCAATGGGGGCTAGACATTGTCAGTCCGTTTCCCCAGACCACGGGCAATCGGAGATTTGTTTTGGTAGCTGTGGATTACTTCACTAAATGGGTGGAGGCTGAGGCATTGGCTAATACCCAGGACGTAGATGTTAAAAAGTTTGTATGGAGAAACATAGTTACAAGATTTGGGGTGCTAGAGTCCCTCGTATCCGACAACAGGTTGCTGTTCAATAGCAGAGCCTTTTGCAAGTTTTGCAGTAATCTCGGCATCAAAAACAAATATTCCACCCCGTCCTATCCTCAAAGCAACAGCCAAGTTGAACCCACTAACAAAGCAATTGTAAATGGATTGAAGAAGAGATTGGAGGGCACAAAGTGTAAGTGGGTTGATGAGCTACCCAATGTTTTGTGGGTGTACCAAACAACCCCCAGAAGATCCATAGGAGAAACTCCATTTTCCTTGACGTACGGGGCGGAGGCAGTCATACCAGCCGAGGTAGACCTATGTAGTGCATGGGTTATGGGATTTACCCCTACCCAGAATGACGAATTAATGATGAAACATTTGAATTTACTGAAGGAGTGCCAAGAATCAGTGACTATACGTCTAGCCGAGTATCAGCAGAAGCTTGCCCAAAGGTACAACGAGGATGTAAAGACAAGGGAACTCGGCGCTGGGGACCTAGTGTTGCGGAAAGCGGTTGGAAATATGTGAGACACCAATGCAGGGAAGTTGGCCCCAACCTGGGAAAGACCTTATAGAGTTACTGCCATTACGGGTGCAAGGGCGTACTATTTGGAAGATTTAGATGAAATACTACTTCCTCGACCATGGAATGCCCACAATTTTAAGAAATTTTACCACTGATTTTCAGTACGAAGGGGTATGGATTGAATGTAATGTTATATGTGCATAATATTAATTAATGTGAAGGTGATTTTTATCCATGCAGGTGTATTTGTACTTATAATTCCATCGTTGTTAACTCATTAGCCCTAGTCAGCAAATGCGAGGAGAACTAAGGCAAATTTTTCCAAGGACAGAAACGTGTTCCCAGTTCGATCTTCATCACCGGATAGGTGGAAACCTAATCTTAAAATTTACATAAGGACAGAAACCTGTTCCCGGCTCAATCTTCATCACCGGACAGGTGGAAACCTAATCTCAAAATTTACTTAGGGTACGTTTGGTACACTGAATGAGAATTACGATAGGAATTGTAATATTTATTACTAGGAATAAAATGTGTTGTAATGTAATAACTAAACATATTCATTAGTTTGGTTGTGAGTTATAATATTAGAATGAAACTTAACATTTATTTTTGGAAATTTCTTACTCATACAATTATATTTCCTTAAAAATTGTTATTTTTAAATTTAACAGAGATATGTGTTATTTTTTATGATTTTTTATTTTTATAATTGTGAGATGTATATGGAAAGTTTGTTTACTTGGAAATATATTAAGTTTTGAAATTATTGCACTTACTAAGCAATAGCTAATACAACATTCTAAAGAGGAATAGTTATTCCTCATTTTGAAGAATAGCTATTCATAAGGAATGATTATTCCTTGTAATAAAAACATAACCAAACTAAAAAGTAACTAAACCATAGGAATAACTATTACATTACAGCGCCTATTATAGTCTACAAAACATGCCCTTAAGGACAGAAACCTGTCCCTAGTTCGATCCTCATCACCGGACAAGTGGAAACCTTACACTGAGTAACTCCAAGAATAAAAACCCGAGTCACCGGGCACATGGAGCTTATGTCGAATTATTCAAGGGACTGAAACTGATCTCTTGGATTCAATCTGAATCACGGAGAAGGTAATTACCTTACACAAAATTTTCCTAGATAAGTTAACATATGTCAAACTCAGTTCTTATTGCCGAGGAGCCAATTCTTTCTAGATATAGGCAATCTCTTCCAGACTGGTCTCGGTCACTATACGTGCACAGATATAATCTATCCTTTTGAAGACAAATGAGAAAATAGTCTCAATCACCGTTCAGGGGCAAACCATGATTAGACTACCCGATCATTAGGTACAAAAAAACAGTAAAAAATAAAAAATAAAAAATAAACAAAAAAACAAAAACAAGTAGGCAAGGCATGACAGAAAGAATAACTTAGTAGCAGTTAGATAAACATTCATAAATATGATTAAACTAGATGTTCGTTCACCATGTCTAGATGGCTGATAAAAATAAAGAAAAGCAAATAGAGATAAAAACCAAATCATTGTTCTATCACCACAACCTGGTGACTATAGGCAAACCAAATAAATAAAAGTAAAAATTAAACCCGTGCGGAAAATAAAAGCAAGCTAAAAACATGAGTATCAGACTGAAGGATCGGTGGGCGGGAGATGGATTGCATCCTCGGCTTGCCAATCTTGGACATCCTCGGTTGGTTGATCAGGGGGTAGTTGCTAGACTTGTGCGCCTTCGGTAACATTGAGGTTGCTAGTGACCTCAAGATCAACAGTCTCTACATGGGTGTTAATCGCTTGCACCAGCTCCCTCATGCTGGGGGTATCTTCTTCGTCAACAGCATCAGCTTGACTCTGAACAGGGGGAAGAAGAGCCGGGTATGGGACTTGCTTTGGGTTCCTCAGTGGGGAATCTTCGGCCATTCCCATTGCTTGAAGGGCTTCCAACCACCCCTCCCTGAACCCATGCAATCTATTAGGACATATGTGATTCACTTGTTAAGAACATATGTCACTATTTTATGTAATTGACTAATTCTCTGACAAAATGCACTTTACTTGTATTTGGGTAGATCTAGAATGTGTTTAATACTTCAAAAAACATTGTTTCAAATTTAAGTGTTAAAACCATGCAAGTCTGTCCAAGAATCAAGTGAGAAAGTGCTAAATTTTAAAGCTCGATAGCTACTTGACACCTCTCGATACCTGGCTTATCTATCGAGCTTCCAACATTTTTCTTATCGCAATCTCGACACCTCCTTGACACCTGGTCAATCGATCGCGTAAATTTCTGTCCCTTCGACACTTGCTCGACACCTCCTTGATAGCTGTATACATTGAAGTTTAAAGCTCGACACCTGCTATCTGTCGAGGTTTAAGAAAGAAACAAAAATTCTGATCTGTTTTCTTGGAATTTGTGACTGTGTCTTTGGGACTTCTTTTCTCCTAACCCTAGACATATATAAGGCTTATTTTAGAGGCCGTCACATAAGAGAATACAAGGGAGAACATATTCAAAGAGTGACCGATGCCTTATTCTCTCTGAAAGAAGCTACTGCGCCTTTGCGCCTTAGGATTTTGTAACAAAGTGTTTCTTGATCTTCATTGTTGATGAAGTGAAGAACTTTGCAGCCAACAATTTTCTCAAGTTGGTGATTAAGTCGCGTACTGGGATCCGCGCAATTGGTTAGTCACGTACTAGGATTCGTGCATCAAAGGGTGGCGTTCATATATTGAAGAGTTCAGAGGTTCTGAAGTAGTAGAAAGTTTCTGCTGTGAGTTCATCTATGGGGATTGCAGAGTCTAGGGACAAAGGTTTTGTACAGATCTGAAACTTCTCTTTACTATAATGAATTGCTTTTTGGGAAGGTTTTCCCCTAGATTTTTTACTATGAAACTAGTTTGTTTCATTGATTTTCCCGGTTCATCATATCTTGTCTTAATTATTTTTCCGCTGCATGATTTTGACATGATATTGATGTTTGTTTGTTTTAACAAGTTTTATTCATAATAAATCTAATTAACAACTTGGATTTAAAACTTGTTAATTCTATCAACTGGGGTCTAAATTTCGCAACACAACCGGGCTTGGTGGACAATAGGCTCCACGGAGTTTTCGGCATCCGCGAAACCCTCGTTGTACCACTTCTCCTCACAGGTTTCAAGGGCCGCTTTTAGGTCAGTTATCTCGTCAGCTTGGGCCAAGTTTAGGCTTTTTGCCTCTGCCAATTTAAGCTCTACGCCCCCCTGCTTGGCTTCCATCTCAGCCAGTTTCTTCTCCTCCACCAACCAGGCTTTCTCAAAAGACTGAGCCTTCTTTTTGGCGGCCTCAGCAGCTTTTCCCTTCTCCTTTGCCGTGGCAGTCGCAACGTCCTTGAGGGCTTTCTCCCATTCAGCATCCTCGACGAGCTCCTTCAGCCTCTCATCAAGAATGTGGGTCAGCTGCGCGGCTTGATAATGTAGTAGTGATTAGCATGAAGGTGAAGGGAATACGCATGCATCAAAATAAATGGGAAAGTGAGAGATAGAAAGTTACCGCTATGGTGTGCCACTATAACTGCCTAGCCAGTGATTCCTCGATCCCATCTGAGAAAAATTAAACATCCTCGGGCAGTAGAAGGTCAAGCACTAAGCTCTGGGCCACCCACCCCTCTTGGCCTTAGGCCTAGGCCCTTATGCTAGTGGACGCTGGAAGAGGCCTATCGCCGAATTTGAAAGTGGGCTGCCAACTCACCTCGGGCCGAGACAAAGATGCTGACCTGGGTAGTTGGCTGAGAATCACCTGTAGGCTCCTGGATCATGATCCCGCCCGATACCAGGGGAGTGGTCTTCAAAGGAATGTCTCTTGGAACCCTGGGCGGTTGATCGGCTACGTGTTGCTTCTTTTTAGCACAGCCAACAGGGGGAGGAGGAGGAGTCTGGTCCTTGCCTTGAGGCTGTTGAGGCTAAGCCGTAGGATGAGTGCCAGGCAAAAATCGATCAACAGTCATTTTTCACTTGGTCACCATCTTCGTGTCTTGGTTGGCCTCAGCTGCTTCTGGCTCGGCTGTTTGGGCTTAAGCTTCAGGCTCTTCAACATGTACGTGGACTTTACGATTTTGAGACACACGTTCGGTCGATTCGTCTCTCATCGGTGCAAAATCCTCTGTTGTAGTATATCTGGGGCCGAAGTCCCAAGCTTCACCAATTGTTAAGAAGGGTGGAAGAAAATTGGCGTGTCGAACGTCGATGTATGATAGAAGTGGGCTATCCACCAGCAAAGCTTGGCTGAATGACTACCAGGTAGAGTACATGGGGTCACGGTCGAGTATTAGATGGGATGCTCGGAGCTGTTCATCTGTGTGCACAAAGATCTCTAACCTAAGTACAAAATTGAGATCACTCATTGCCCAACTCTAAGATCCGGTTTAAATCTTTTCCCTTCTACAATGAATCAGTAAAAGGACTGGTTAGTACATATGTGAGTAAAATGAGCAAAAGAATCGAATTTAAAACAGGTAAAAGTACTCAATACTGACCAACATCACGCAATGAAAGCGAACAGGGGAGCTCATTGGCAAGCTAATTTCCACTCACCCGGACGAATTCTCCCGCCGAGTTTCTATTGGAGTCGGGAAGGCATGATATAAACTGTACTCGCATATCCCTAGTTTTTAAATAGTAATCGGACCTAATGTTGCTGCACAAACTATACATAAAATTGATGTTGTGATGGTTTAGTTGTAGCCCAAATATTTGGTTCAGTCTATTGACACAACTCACCACTTGGTAAAAACTGAGGCGGGGGGGGGGGGGAGTTAGTCAGGACACAAGCCGTAAAACCGAAGGGTACCTATAATGAAAGGGTCCACGAGAAACCTAATCCCACCCTCTAGAATAGCTATCAAAGGGAAAAAGACTATGTTTGAACTAGCGTGCCTTTGGAGGGCAATATCGCCCTTATGACAGTAGGCAATATCAACATCCCCAGGGACGCCATAGGCTTCTCTAAATTTGGCCAAGGCAGCCTTAGGTGCAAAAAGATGAGAGTATCCCATCCCTAGACTCTAGAGTGAAGAAAATTGAAAGAAGGAAAGAGTAAAGAAAACTTACTTTGAGCTCTAGAAAATGATGATCTAGAGTGGAGTATTTACGCACAAAGGAAGAATGCTCAACCGAGAGGAAATGGAAGGAGAAAGGATGTAAAGAGTGAAATTAAAAATTTGGAGGAACTATTTATAGGGCTAAAGCATTAAATGAACAAGAAGGCAGGAAAGTCCTTCTGGCTTCTTTTCGTAACCCTCCACACGCATGAGCACGGATCACGAACCATCGTGTTACGAAAACGGTGGATGTGACAGCCTGGTGGAGCGCCCCTTTCGAGAAAGCATTGATGGCTATCTCGTCTATCTAATAACCGAAGGTTGGGATCCCCGAGTGGTCGCTGGCACCAACCAACCTTATCCTTGTTTCGTCCCGGTTACCGGGCATGAACCAAGTGAGGGCTATTATACGGGGATTGTACGGGGTTGGACCCCAAGCCCCATGGGCCTTAGGCCCAAGCCTCACGATACATTATATGACCCTATCCCCATTTTGGACCTTCAGCCTCGATCCAGACACCTCAGGGCCCAATCTGAGCCCAAGAACTGAAATAAGGCTTAACTATCTTAGATCCCCAAGGTAAGCCCCTCCAGATCATCTTTAACCTGGTCAAGGGTATCATTGTTCGGAGATACCTTGTACTCGGCTGCCCAGTGGCACCTTAGAGAATATCGTTGCAGAGCGGGCTTTTTGTGGTGGGAATTAGTTCCAATGCCATTACAACCTTTCTTGACGGAACATCCACTTAAAGACAATGGAATTGAACCCTCATTCACACTAGTAGGGGGGAGTAATCATAACACCTCCACTTATCTAAGGCTATAAATAAGAGGATTAAGGGAGAAGTGGGGGTTGACAATTCTGGAGAGAAAACTGAGAGAAAAATGAGACCAAACCAAGAGAGAAAAGGGAGCAGCTTTGTGAGATAAAGAGGAGGGTGTGTAGAATCAGGAGAGTGTACTTGGGTCTCTGAGCACAGGACCATTCATAGTAGGAAACTCTAAGCCCACTATACAAATTAGTTGTGAGCCCAAATTCAAGTCCACCCCATTGAAGCTTAGTTGGGCACGCACAATAAGTATATTTTATTTCAATTTTGATGATCCCAATTCATGTTGCTAATAGATCAAAAATTAATAAGAGAACTTAAGGGGGCTTGGATGAACCTAACAACTTTCGTTTAACGGACTATGGTTTGGTGTGTTCCTCATTAAACTTGGGAGGATTGTGCCGCATAAGTTTAGTACATTTAATAAACCTCTTCTAGGGAAATGATTGTAGGTTTTGAATATAGAGGGATTGAGGCATCTCATTAAGTAAAATATGGAAATCATTCAGAGGGGGCAATAGATGCAGCCAGGGAGTCACATTGGGTAGGTGTATGGCAGAGTACTAATGGATGTTGGAATATTTTTCTCAATATAGCCATTTTTTTTCAGTATTGTGTGTGCAATGGTAGCTTTTGAATCAGTTGACCATCTTATAATTCCGATTTCAGCACTTACATTCTCTTTTAACAAATTATTAAACAATCCAATACCCATACCACCCATGCACTTCCAAGCTTCAATAGGAACTCTATCAAACCACATAACTTTTCTGATTTTCATCATCTTCCTTAACGTGTCCTTCAACTATCCCAATTCTTCATTCGAACCTATGATTTGAATAGAATTAAAAAGTTCTCCCCAATTTCTTGCATGAATAAAATAAAAAATATTGTCAAAATAGCTTCCTCAAAATAGTTTTCTTTAAGGAGGTGTTCCCACATAGGAAAAAATGCCCGTCTAACTTTTAGCCATGTTGTTCAAACATAGAACAAATTGAGATAAATGAAGAGAGAGGGAGATAGAAATTTGAAGGTCAGCCCCTCTGTCAAGCCAGCTTCCTGCCAACGTCTAGCCTCCCACCACTGACTCGCCAAGACTGCTAACAGTAAGTTTTCCTCTTTATTTTTAAATTTCTGCATTAAATATGATCTTTTTTTCCTCGATAATAGTTGGATAGATCTTTGGGTTATATGTGGCTTTCATAAGGTATTTGCATTATGATGGTGGTATATTGGTTAAAACACATAGGAATGGAATTGAAGTCGGTGTTGTGACTAGCAAAAGAAACAAGATACGCTCCACACCCCTTAGCGGCAGTGCATCCCAAGTGGCAACTACATCAGGTCTCTTTGACTCATAGAATCCACCCCTCATCAAAGCCTTGCTGGCTGCAATGCTGAATGGAGAATGTTTTTGGCTGAACTCCTATATGTCTTCTTTCCTTGGTTTGGATGAAATCAAATTTTTTTTTTTTTTAATTTAATAGGAATTATAGACTCCTTTAGACAAAGATACATATATTTATTGAAGTTAGTACAATCTCCGGTTATGGTTATAACTCCTATTTTGGTTGTTAACTAGGGACTATTTTCAATTGACAAGTAGAAAATTAACAAATATCTTATTTGTTCTTTATGAGATGTATATGTGTTGATTGTGATTTTTATGTTGCAGAAGCCACTGAGAGTAGGAAATAATCCTTAAAATTGCTTCTAATATTGCTGCATTTGGATTATTTAAAAGTCATATAGGCATGGCTTTATGCATAAATTTGTGATATTTCTTTTGCTGCTTTTACGTGTTTGAGCTTTTGACATCTTAATTTTAGATTAAATGATCTACGAGATTTTTCTCCTTCGTGTATGTGCGTGTTTTAATGTGCTATATGTGTTCTACATATTTTTAGCCTTAACAATTTCATTCGAAGTACTGGCAGTTGCAATTTCAGATTGCCTCAATATCTCCATGTCATTATTTATGAGGCCATAATTCTTTCTAAGGATGCTTATCGCATGGTACAATTCAAGGGTTGTGGGCCTTTGACAAGGTAAGGGCTTAATGTAGGCACCAGCAATTCTAAGCAACTGAAAGACTTCATTATCAAAACCTAACTCAAGAAGAGATTTATCAATGAAATTGCACGTTAAAGAAGAGCAAGTCAAAAGACAAGTAATCCAATCAATGTAACTCCCATCCAAATGGTTTGAAAAATTATTTTTATTTGAATGGGTGCCTTTCTTGTAATTAGCTCAAGAAGCAGAATGCAAATATCATAGACATCCTTTTTGAAAAAAATCCAACTTCGTAACTCCACTGCCATCAAGAACTCTAATGCTCAAGTCATTGTCACTTGAGTTCACAAACATTAGTCCTCCTGGTTCACATAATAGTTAAATCCATTCCTCAAAACTCATCTACAGGCTTTAGTAATAGTGGTCAACATTTGTGTGATCCTCTCATTGGGTTGAGACTTGAGATCCTTTCTTGGGGTGGCTCTTTCTTTAGAACCTACAATTGTCCCTCTTCTTTGGGACCGTCCTTTATTAATTGGCACTTAGCTATAGCACTGAGCTATCTAATCACAAATGCCAAAGGGGGTTTGAAAGGCATCAAAGTGTTAACTATTAAACTATATTATTAATTTTTTGATGGAAAAAAAAACTATATATATATTTATATAAAATTTCTATATTTCAGTCATTCTATTATTATTTTTTAGGGATAATTACGCATAACCCTCCTGTGGTTAGGGCGAAAATCACCTTGTCTACCCGTGGTTTGAAAAGTGTCACTTAACCCACCTAAGGTATGTTCCGTTTGTTTTCCGTAACCCACCTCTGTTAAAATCAGGGTTAAATAAGTATTCTTGCTCAAATTTTATGTCTCTCTCCTCCCAAAACAAAAAATAACACAAAAATGTAAGAGAAACCAAATCAAAAAGTGGTATTTGTCTCTCTCTCCATTCATACAAATTTTGCACATGTAGAACATACCCAACTACGATCCACTACCAAACCCATTAACAAGAAAAAAATCAAAAACAAAATCTAGCAACCCAAACCACGACCATGATCCACCCATCAAAAACAAAATAAAAAACAAAACCCATTAAACCACGACCACGATCCACCCAAAAAGGGGAGGCATGGCGACGAAATCCAGCAACCCAGCTACCATGAAACCCAGACAAAATCCAGCCACACCACCATTGACCCACAATCCAGCACAAAACAAACCAAAATCCACTGCCACAAACCCACTACCATGGCCAAAATCCACCACCATCAAACCCATAAAGCATTAAACCTGAAACCCATATTGAACACAGCGAAATCCACGACTTGGGTTGGTGAGAGTGAGTGTCGGCGGCGAGTGGAGGAATATGTTTGGGTAAAGGAGTTGGGCCGGTGAGGAGTGGAGGAAGATCGGTGAGCTGGGTCGGCGGAAGGGGCTGCAGAGATTGGCGAGCTGGGTCGGCGGAAGGGCTGGATCGGAGCTGGGTCAGCGGAAGGACTGGATCGGAGCTAGGTCGACGAAAGGGCTGGATTGGAGATGGGTCGACAGAAGGGCTAGATCGGAGCTGGGTCGGCAGAAGGGCTAAATCGAAGCTGGGGAGGCGAGCTGGGTTTACGGTGGATGGGCTTACGCAGATCGGCAATGGAGGAAAAGAGAGAAACTCAGAGGGAAGATGGAGAAGAAAATGTGAGGAGAGAGGCGGCTGGGATGAAATGAAAGAAAAGGAAGAAAAAAGTAAGGAAAAAAAATCATTAAAATAATAAGAGTAGTGTGAACATGCGAATAAAATTTTTTTGGTACGTTCTTCGTGTTCAAAATTTGTATGAATATAGAGAGACAAATACCACTTTTTAATCTTGTTTCTCTTCTATTTTTATGCTATTTTTTGTTTTGGGAGGAGAGAGACATAAAATTTGAACAAGAATACTTATTTACCCCTGATTTTAACAGAGGTGGGTTACGGAAAACAAACGGAACATACCTCAGGTGGGTTAAGTGACACTTTTCAAACCACGAGTAGACAAGGTGATTTTCGCCATAACCACAGGAGGGTTATGTGTAATTATCCCTATTTTTTATATAAAAAATACTCTTGTATTAAATGTCAAACTCAACTATTCTCAAAATAAAGAACGAGTATATCCATCATAATTTTGTAATAAACAAACTTGAAAATGGAACTTTCCATGAAGCAATGGATGTTTAAAATTATGATAAAGACTAAAGAGAGGGATTAACCCTGATATATTTAATTACATACAGCACACTTTTGTTTGGATTTGACAAAGATGGGAAGGATAAGTTTGCTTTGAAGGTTTTTGAGGAGATGAGAATTGCTGATTACAAAACAAATATTTGCACCTTAATGCCCTAAGACGCATGGTAACTGTGGAAACCAAAAATTAGTCAAATAATTTCTTATGCCGCACCATATATCACAGTAAAAGCTAAGCAAAACTTCATAAGAAAGTGCAAAAATAAAGCAATATCTCATATACAAGCATATTAGAAATGAATTTTATTGATTATTCCATTGCATCTTGACAACATCTCAGAACGTTTTGTTTCAGATTACATTGCGTTGACAACTATTTTCATGTTGTTTGCGCAATGGCCCAGAAAACTGCAAATGAAATAGTTTCCTCCTTGCACAAGCTTGATCTGATCACTTCCAGATTGAAATGTTTGTCCTGATGATGCCGTGCATGTATCATAACCGTTTTTACCTACACCAACCACATTGTGGAATGCTGGGTTGTAGTTGAACACTGTAACATGAAAACAAGAAAAATAATAAACCTTAACGGAAAATCGTCAAACATTATGATAGAGAGTAGATACTATTGGATGTGAAAACAATCTATACCCATAATTATAATATTAAAAAAAAATGACAAAAAAAACTGGTCAGAGATTTACAAAAAAAAAATGGTGATTAAAAAAGTATGAAGTTATTTATATATATATATATATATATATATATATATAGAAAATAATGATTCATATTTACCAAGTACATCGCCAGCCCTAAAGGTCTTTCCATTAGGCCAACCAACGACATTGAAGGTCCATCCACCAGCATCTCCAACAGTATAGGTTGCTGCCAGAACGTTACCACAGTGAAGGAGCATACCCAATAGCAGAATTGAGACAACAATTGCACTACCTCTTCCCTGGGGTGCCATCTTAATAAAAAAAAATTCCCGACAAAGAGAAATACCCAAAGACTTATAGAGTCAAGAATGGAGGACACCTTGACCCTATAGAAATGTGCGTTTTATAGAGTTTTTGCCATCAATTTTTTTGTTGTTTTAGGAATCAGTCACCTAATATGATAATGAATGTGACAATCAGAGTAACATAGAGATAAGGATGGATCTATAGAAATGTGCATTTCATTAAGTTTTTGAAATTTTTTAAGGGACCAATCACCAAATGTGGTAACGAATTGAAGGTTTACCTTATTTTTGGTTTTTTATTGTATCATGTCACAAATGGATAGTTGAGATATGAGGAATTTGAGCTGTGGATGATTACGTTGAAAAGGATGAGAAGTACCAACCAGTTAAGCTATAAGACTTTTGGTTGATATCATATAATATGTAATCTAATAATAATAATAATAAAAATGATATAATAAAAGTTGAGTTACACATTGTATGATATGTTTCTATACATGGACGGTTTCCAAAAATCCTCCCTCCTTCTTGCTATATATAATAGCAGAAGCCTTTTTCCTACAATTAATGTTGTGCTGCCATGTTAGGAAAAAAGCTCTTCTAAAAATATGTCACGTCCACAATTAAAAAGTGATAAATTATATTGTTTCACACCGTATGATAGCCTCTCAGTATAAAAGTGAAATAACCGGTTAAAATACAAAGAAGCCTGGGACATGGAGAGAAATAGAGAAAGAGGAGAGGAGGCCTGGGACATGGAGATGAAATAGAGAATAGAGGTAAAGTTTAGCAAGATAGAGAGACATCTCAGGCCAGCACCACTGTCGGACTCTGACCACCAAAAATCTTGCTTCCCTCAACTAGCGGTACTCTGTTACAGGTGAGATTCTTCTTCTTTTTTTGCTTTCTTCGATTTTTGGTTTTTTTTTTTCTAATTATAAATTTTAAAAAGAAAAAACCAAAATCTTGCGATAATTATGATTTATGTTTACTGCAATTTGGGTCCCTTGCTAGAGTTAGACCGCCAAAAGTACCGACACCGGTACATTGTTTTTTTTTTCTTTCTATTTTTTAGATTTAGGTATGAAATGTTACTTTTGATTGAGATTTTTTGTTGGATGGGTTTAGATTTGATTCGTTTTTGTTTTGGGTTTTTGGATTCTCTATCAAAAAAATTTGTTTTTCTCAATTTTAAATATGATTTAAGCTTTTGAAAGACTTGATTTTGATTTAGGGTTACATTTTTGGTCCAGCACCACCCATCTATGGCTCCATTCAATCACAACCTCAATGATGATTTTGGTTTAGGGTTATGTTACTCTACTCTGTTCGTTGTCTGCCCCCATCACTTCTCTTCAACAGTGTATTCGGAAGGTACGCATGATTTTCTTGGAACTTCTCTCCTGCGCTTATATATATATATATATATATATATATATATATATATATATATATGTTTCCTTAAATTTTAAGTTAATTACTTTATTTAGTCCAACTCAAGTACGGAATAACTTTTTATTTATTTATTTATTGTTATTGTTACAAGGATAGATTTTGTAGCTATTTGAATTCTGGGCTATGTACATGAACCACTAACAAATGCAGAATCAAGGTTTGATTCGTTGTGGTCTAAACCTTCATTTTTCATATTTAAATTTTCACTGAATTGCTGCATTACTTTTTACAATTCAACCCATATTTTCAATGTTTTATTAGGCTTCATTTGTAGTATTTCTTTCATCTTTCTCTGCTGCAATTTAAAATTGCTATGCTTTTTTCTTTTTTTCTTTTTTTGAGCCATCAGAAATAATGGCTGCAATTATATGGATTGTCCTCTTTGTAGTTTCACTAAGAATAGTTAGGTATACAAAAGTGCTCACCATAGCTAAGAAAGAAAACCAAAAATCCATAAACTGATACCAAAGCAGTAGTAAAAGTGTTAAACTTGAAACTAAAATCTTATGAAAAGTGGTGCTAAGGAAGATGTTTTGCACAGATCGTGCACCTGTAGAGCAATAAAAGATAGAGCACACCAGTTACACATCACACGCATGATACAATGCACATGAAATTCCACTAGACATGAATTGGATCTTACCTTCTGTTGTAGGACTTTAATAGCAGGAAGTAAGGCTACAACATTTGATGCAACAAGAAAAATAGTTTGCAATCTCTGCTCTAATGGTTAAGAGATGTCATTTTTTGGTTTCACATGCTATGCAAACCAAAAACTAGCTCAGCTAGATGATTTCATTATTTGGTTTCAATTGAAATCTTTGAACAATGGAAGGACATTCTTAAGTAAGTAAAAAAAAATTACTCCAATAAATCATTGAGGCTGACTTTGAGATGAGAATGATAGGCCAAAAACGAATTGACTCCTTGTGATAAATTAATTGATTAATTAGCCAAGTTTATTAATTAATCAAATTAACATGCAAATGCATGGTAGCACAAACAAATCACCAAATAACTAAATGTAGCAGAAATTAAATTTGACATGGTGATTGGTTTACGAATAGAGTGAAAGTTCAAAATGTGTATAACACACCCTTGAACGTTTAGACCCCTAATTTACAAATTACCAATTCAAGCTTAATGTCAAACAATTAATGTGCGGAATATGAACACAAGCTTAACATAGAATCGATAAACAATCTAAACCAAATAAAATCATATCCACAGCAGAAATTAAATGGCAAAGATTAAGGGAAGAGAGATGCAAACACAAGGACAACACATGATGTGTTATCGAAGAGGAAACCGAAGCCCTCGGCGTAAAACCTCTCCACCGCCCTCCAAGCGGTAAGTAATCCACTAGAAAATGTAGTTGGGATACATGAACAGCAATAGACCCTCCAAGCCTAATCTACCCAATGTACCTAAGCCCTCCAAGCTTCTTTCTCCAACGAGGTTGTGCCGAACCTATTTCTTTTCTAGCTTCCCGGATTCCGCTACTTGACCATAGCATCAACCAATATGAATTTGTCCCTTCCTAACTGCTTCCCAAACACCAAAAAGCTCTCTCACAGAAATGGAAATGGTGAGATAAGGTTTTAGTAACAAGCCTCTCAAGGATTTGACAATGGAGAGGAAGAGAGTAGAGGAATTTGAAGAGTCTCTTAGGTAAAGATTATGGATGAGTCAATCTTGTTTTTCTTTAGGGTTTCTCTCTCAAAATTCTCTCTGGAAGCTCTCTTTCTTTCGTGGGTAAAAGGGGTATTTATACTAGGGTGAGAATGGAATGTGAAGAGTTAGGTTTTTAAAACAGGGCTAGCTCGCAGCTTGACTGAGTCGCGAGTTCCAGCCGTGAGGTAATTGAACAACCAGTTATCCTATTTTGTCCTGTAGAGCTCCAACTGGCATGACGCTTCAACTTCTGGCATGCTTGGCACGTGTGCTCCCTTTGGCGACTTGCAGCCGCGAGTCACCCGCAAGATTCAGTTGCGAGTCCCTGTTTTTCTTGCACACTCTTGAGCTAATCTTCACACTACCTCACTCACTCATACCTAACTCTTGAAACTATGAAGCTCTTGAATCATATGAACATGAATCTCCTAAAACACAACAATACACGATGATCATTGTATGCAGAAAAGCATGAAATGCATATGATGTAGATATGATGTGATCAAGCAAAGACGGAGTTAAGAAACAAACCACGGCTTGATCAAATAAGCAATCACTACAAGGTAGTGACCATAATGCTCATTCACACCTGGAATGAACACTTGGACATACATGCTAATAAGCTCAATGCAAATCACTTGCATGCCTAACACTCAACCAATGCATAATACACTAAGTATATACATCTAGGAATAATCCTACAAGGGCACAAGAGTGACGATACTTGAAAGAAAATGCAATGCATTTAGTTAGAAGTACTGATTAAACAATGCATAAAGGCTGCATAAAAGCATGGTACACACTATAAAGCCTACAAACTATGTATAAAACATAATCCTAAAAGCTTACAAAAGCAACATGGGTACAAACCACATTATATACTAAAAAACATTATCAATATATAAAATATACCAAAGTTTCAAAACATCCATGAGTTAAGTTTAAACCAAACATTAACCATAAGCACAGTGTATCAAACCGAATCAACAATTATCCAAAACATAAAACTATAACCATAAACATAACAACATAAAGTAAAAACTTAAACAGTTGCTGAATTATGAAAGCTTCTCCCCCTCAAACAGGCACTCCCCCTCAGGTGCACACCCCCTAAAGATTCTCCCCCTTTTTGACCGAAATGGCCAAAGGGTCAGTGCTCCTGGTTGGTGTATATGCTGTCAAACTTGGCTGAAAGTACATCAAGCTAATCCTGCATTGCTGTCATCCTTTTAGTATGCTGATTTTGAACCTCTCTGAAGCCATCAATCCTTTCCAAGATGATCTGGAATGCATCTAGAGGTACATCTGATGAGGTAGAAGCCCTGCTCCTCGTGGCTCTACTTCTGGATGTGGAAGTCTGTCCTGCAGCCTCTACTTCAATTTCCATTGGATCACCTTCTTCTTGTTCAACCTCTTCCTCATCTACATCACCCGGAAGACGTACTTGTATCCATATGATGGTTTGCTTGTTAATAGCCGATGGTGTAGGCATTAGGCTGAGGTCTTAAGGAATTGGAACACCTTTTGCTCTGAAAATCCGCATGAGAAGGCTAGGAAAAACCAGCTTTGCTCGTGAAGTTGTTCTGGTCTCATCCATTATTGTATCAAATATATGAGAGCTGATATCAATGAATGTTTTCTCCTTGAGTTCCATAAGAAAAATGACTCTGGCATTGTTAATTGTAGTTAGCTTCTTCACGGGATACAGGTTGTTCATCATGATGATAGTGAGGCACCTCATGTCAACTGGAAATGTTGTAGTATTGAGACATTTCCCTTCTCTCTGTCCACCAATGCGATTTTGTACAGTTTCTAATGACAACATCCTGTCTTTGTAGTTGATAAACTCATACTCCTCTAAACCCTCAAGTCCAAGTACCTTATCAATATCATGTGCATCTAGAGTGAACTCATGTCCTCTTACCCAACAATCTAGCTCACCCTCTCTAATCTTAACATTAGAGTAAAACTCTCTTATCAGTGGCTCACACACTCCAGGTAAACTACTTAACAGCTTTTCCCAACCTCTGCCCTCAAAACAGGTGGGAATGAAAGTGTCTTTTAAGTCCACTAGGTCTACAAATCTCTCCTGAATGATAGTTCCCTTCATGAAAGAATCTCTGTATCTCTCAAAGTGTTGAATGGACCTAAACAGGTTATAGTCCATTTTCAATCTTTTGTCAACCTTCTTTGTAGGAGTTTTCTTCTTCGGAGGTGAAGGAGTCATCTATAATCAAGCAGAAAAGGCCACAACAAACAGATAGCACAATAAATAAAATTATAAACATTAGTGATCATGTCATTGGCATTGTGAATAGCAAAAGATCAATTTAGTGAAACAGATACCATATAACACAAACACTATTAGAGTATAATAGAAACAATATTATGAACCACACGAGCCCCACAAGAAGTGTATATCACACATAAACAGTCATAAACTTATGTCAATGAAACAGGGCTAAATGCGACTAACCATGAGCAACCTAATCACAGAGCAGTCAATGACTCCAAACCAGATTCACCACAAATGAAAAACAGAGAGCACAAACAGTCTAAACTAAGTAAAGCTATCACAAAAGACCCACACGGATTAGGTTCAAACAAAAAGGGTAAGAGATAGAAATCACAAATCAGGCAACAGATTATCTTAAGGAAACCAACACATGATAATAAATGAATCTATCAACCGAAACAAGTTCGCATAAGAACAGTACCTCAACAATCCAAACAAGGACAACTTAAAAACCGAAACAAACCCATAACGAAAAACAAAACATCAACATAAATATTCACGAAAATGAAGCTCAAAACACGAGATATGAGACGAGGAAATGAGAACCCATACCTTTTTCTTGAAGATTTGGAGGTGACAAAGTGCAAAAATGGAGTTTGTAGAGAGTGACACGGAGTGTTTGGGTGAGTTTCAGTTGAGAGAGAAAGTGAATAGTCATAAAAAGTTCGAGGGAAAACTGAAAAGGTTTTTTAAAACTGACCCACTTTTTGCCAAACATACGTTTTTCACGATTGTGGTGAGTCGCCAACAAGTTGCCAGGGTAAGCCGCCAAAATACTCAAAGTCAAAATTATGAAAAACTTTTCTAAGTGTTTTTCGCGACTGGAAGGTCTACCCGCGAGGGAGTCGCAAGCTAAGCTGCAAAATTCTCTGTGTACCCTTCGCAACTGGACCTTCCACTTGCGAACAAGTCGCCAAAACCAACCCGCGAGCTCGCGGCTGTAGCATGCGACTTGGATGACCCGCGATCGAGTCGCCAAAACAGGGCAACACAGTTTTTGAAATTTTTTTTTAGTTTTTGTAAAAAAGAAATACTTTCCAAAAACACCTAAAACACTCAAAAATCTTTTTGTGTTTGAATCAACAAAGATTGAGCATGTGAAAACACATTTTATCAAGTACAATCACACAAATGAATATGGCATTCATTAAACATAAACTTGTGTGTTGTGTGTGGATATCAACAATGAGATAGTCCTTAGTCTAATGTGAAACTTCAATGATCAATTCAACCAAGGCATACATAATTAGCACTAGATCATGTGACCCATCTCAATTATAGAAGTATGCATATATGACCTCCCACATGACTTGATAACATAACTTGGAGCTTTACATTTGACTCCATATTTCAGTCATAACATTAGATTTTTTTTTTATCCTTTTGGAACAATCACATCTCATTGTGAGAATGACGTTTGATATTTCACCTTGATGGGATAGCCTTTGGCTTTTTGAAAAATCATACACTTTACTTTTTGTTGCTTTCCCTTTTTCCTAGTCGAATACTAGTATGTGCGATAGGCTTTTGCAGCTCAATATCTCTTTACATTTGGAGATTTACATTTGGAGAGCTCTTTTTAGCAACAACAAAAAAAAAAAAAGAATGGAAAGATATATAGGCACAGGTCTATGCATGTCTCAAGATCAACAAAACCATTCACTAATCATTCATGACAAGTTTGAAGATCTATTTACAACAATCACATAGATTTCAAGATTTCTTCCACAGTGATAAGAGTGCAAAGGAACAAGCTACGCTCGTAAATGCACAAAGTCATTAGCACAAAGGTACAAGGCAAAACAAGTTTTAAGACAAAACTCAACAATGTCAATCAAACTTTTTGATTTTCTACTTTTTATGTGGTTTTTGGATTTTTGACACATAAGAAGGAAAAGATTAATCAAAAGTAACAAAAAAATGAATGAAAGTAGGCAAAAACAAACAAACAAATTTCAAACCATACAATCGATAATCAAAACAACCAAACAAACTCACAAAGAATAGGAAGTATTGATGTATGGACATGTCGTAATGCTTATGCATGAGTACCCTTTTTCACCCACACGTCACTTGCGTTTGGGGTGATTTCCTTATAAGATTGGGTACGAAAGTTAGGGCTTTCAAACCTTCGTGTGAAACTTTCCAAGGAGTTAGTGAATGCACCAATCATCTTCATCACGTCCATCATTCCGGGATCACCATTTCAATCTCTTAATGGTTCACCAGCCCAATTTCTCCTGTCATTTCTAGGTCCTCGTGACCTTGGAGCAGTTGCACTATTGATTGCTCTCAGCTTTTGACAATTTGGTCGAGTATGCCCTTGAAGTCCGCAGTGGTGACACATATAGTTCGATCTAGGACCTCTTTGTGATCGTGGACGAGACTTGGCTTGAGATTCAGACCTGCCTGCAGATTGCTTACGGGAGTTGTTTAACATCCGTTGGTCATCCACATTCCTCTTCTCCTCCATCTTGGGCTTCTCAGCAGTAGGACTAACTTCAATTTGCTATTTGGCCTTTATAAACTTTACTTCTTTAGTGACACTGCCCGATGAGCTACTTCCTCTTGTATATCCCAACCCAGATTTGTCTGAAAAATGCTTTTGAGATGAAATTACATCATCTAGCTTCTTGGTGGAGATCCTCTCTATCTTGGTATTTGCTTGCACAATCTCTTGCTCAAGAAATCTCACTTTTGTGTAGGCTTCTGACAGCTCACCATTCAGTGTCTCTATCT
Organism: Quercus agrifolia; assembly: GCA_029955455.1. Lineage (NCBI taxonomy): Eukaryota > Viridiplantae > Streptophyta > Magnoliopsida > Fagales > Fagaceae > Quercus > Quercus agrifolia. Next base: position 37,809,518 of record JARQAD010000007.1, on the reverse strand, counting down.
CACATTTGGCCTCCTTGTAACGAATTAGGAGACTTTTATAGTCCTCATTTTCCTTCTTCATCTTTTTCACAGCTGCCTTGGCCACCCTTGTGTACTCACCCAACTTCTTTAGGAGTGAATTATAATTCTTTTGAAGATTGGTTGTGCTTTCATCTTCTTCTGCATCTGATTCTTCAACAACTCCCAATGATTCTTCATCACTATGTTCTCCAAGCTCTTGTACAAGCAAATTTAACTCATCTGAAGACTCAACATGGGCAATAGTCATAAAAGCAGAGTAATTCCCTTCTTTGTCACAGCTTTCCTCAGAATCAGAGTTGGATGAATCCAATTCACTCAGTGTCGTGGCATACATCTTGCCTTTCGATTTCAAATAATTCGACATTCTTTCTTAAAGTGTCCATGCCCGTTGCATTCAAAACAAGTGACACCTTTTTTAGATTGGGATTCTTTTCCATCTTTCTTTTTGAATTCTCTTTTCTCCCTGCCTAAACTTTGGAATTTCCCTTTATCACCAAATTTACCATTATTCTTGAATTTTAACAATTTCTGGAAATTTTTCACAAGGTATGCAACATCTTTATCAACCACATCCTCATCCGATGAGTCATGGACTTCCAACCTTTCATTAATGGTCTTAAGAGCAAGGGATTTGCTCTTCCGTTGTGTGGGCAGCGACAATTCATAAGTCTGAAGAGAACCAATCAGCTCTTGGACTTTGATGTCATCAAGGTCCTTGCTCTCTTCAATTGCTGTTACTTTGGCACGAAAGCTTTCCGGCAATGATCGAAGGATCTTCCTTTCTATTTTAGAATCCTCCATTTTCTCCCCCAAATTGAACTTGCCAACAACCACCTCATTTAGCTTGCTATAGAAAGAGTCAAAGGACTCATCCTCGCTCATTTTAAGCTCCTCAAACCGAGTGGTCAACATCTGCAGCTTGGTGTCTTTCACTTTCTTCGTGCCTTCGTAGGTGGTTTCCAATATCTCTCATGCTTCTTTGGCAAAGGTAATGTGAGAAATCCTGTGAAACTCATCTGGAGACACACCACAGAAAATCACATTAAGTGCTTTACTATTAGCATTAGATGCGGCAAGTACTGCCTTATCCCATGTGGATTTGGCTACCTCAGGCCTGCTCCAACCTATATCAACAGCATCCCAAACTAATTCATCAATGGAACATAAAAATGCTCTCATGCGAACCTTCCAAAATATATAATTACTACCATTAAAATATGGAGGTGCATTTAGGGATTGAGATCGGTCCATCTCAAAATAGGGTCAAGGATCACACTATGATAATGAAACCAATAAAAGTGCACCTGCCCTGATACCAATTGAAAGTTCAAAATGTGTATAACACACCCTTGAACGTTTAGACCCCCAATTTACGAATTACCAATTCAAGCTTAATGTCAAACAATTAATGTGCGGAATATGAACACAAGCTTAACACAGAATTGATAAACAATCTAAACCAAATAAAGTCACATCCACAGTAGAAATTAAATGGAAAAGCTTAAGGGAAGAGAGATGCAAACACATGGACAATACACGATGTGTTATCGAAGAGAAAACTGAAGCCTTCGGCGTAAAATCTCTCCGCCGCCCTCCAAGCGGTAATTAATCCACAAGAAAATGTAGTTGGGATACATGAACAGCAATAGACCCTCCAAGCCTAATCTACCCAATGTACCCAAGCCCTCCAAGCATCTTGCTCCAACGAGGTTGCGCCAAACCAATTTCTTTTCTAGCTTCCTGGATTTCGCTACTTGACCATAGCATCAACCAATATGAATTGGTCCCTTTCTAACTGCTTCTCAAACACCAAAAAGCTCTCTCACAAAAATGGAAATGGTGAGATAAGGTTTTGGTAACAAGCCTCTCAAGGATTTGACAATGGAGAGGAAAAGAGTAGAGGAATTTGAAGAGTCTCTTAGGTCAAGATTGTGGATGAGTCAATCTTGTTTTTCTCTAGGATTTCTCTCTCAAAATTCTCTCGGGAAGCTCTCTTTCTTTCGTGGGTAAAAGGGGTATTTATACTGGGGTGAGAATGGAATGTGAAGAGTCAGGTTTTTCAAAACAGGGCTGGCTCACGGCTTGACTGAGTCGCGAGTTCCAGCCGCGAGGTAACTGAATGGTCAGTTGTCCTATTTTGACCTATAGAGCCTCCAACTGGCATGATGCTTCAACTTCTGGCATGCTTGGCACGTGTGCTCCCTTTTGGCGGCTTGCAGCCGCGAGTCACCCGCGAGATCCAGTCGCGAGTCCCTGTTTTTCTTGCATACTCTTGAGCTAATCTTCACACTATCTCACTCACTACCCTTACAAGAATTCCACCTAAATACAAGGTTACTAATTGCTAAAATACAAGCAAATTTGGCGCGGAATAAAGCCAACAAGATAGTTGATTAAATTCAACCTTACATGGAGAAAACCAACACGGCAAAAACCCCACCAGGTGATTTTAAGATCACCACTCCCGAGAATCCACTATTATCATAACAAGTGGTTACAAGTAAAGGAATCACAGTACCTTATACCAACCTACAATTGAACCTTTACCCCAATACCCAATTGGACTTGTTTTGTACTGACAATCTCTCCTTTTGATGCACGGCTCCTAATACGTGACTAACCAATCAATGCACGGATCCTAGTACGCAGCTTACTCATTTGCACGAATGCAAGTTCGTGACTAACTCCACAGCAACCCTTTGATTGTTGTAGTTGATTTGTAGCAACTTCACATAGAAACACCAATAAGATCTTCAATGTTGGTGCCAGAGACTTTGCTTGGTTACAGAACCCAATGGCGTACAAGAAGCGCAGCAAAAACTCTTTCTTCTGTAGGAGGAGACTAGGGTTTCAAAAAGAAAATCTTATAAAGCTCTCTAGGGTTAGGGTTTTTCTTTTACCACCTCCTTTAAATAGGAGCTTAATAGGCTCTCCTATTCCAAATAGGTTTACACAAACCTTGGGTTTTCCTAGTCCAATAAGGATTATACAAACCCACAAACCTTAGGTTTTCCTAGTCCTATAAGGATTATACAAAACCCATAAACAAATAGCCTTTTAGAATAAAAACATTGCTGGCTATAATTTAAATCCCGTAAGCTCGATAGGTCAAGACATCTGTCAAGCTTTAATGAATCTAGATAGATCGAGCATCTGTCGAGGAGGTATCGAGACCTGTAGATTGCATTTTTCTTGAGCAGTTCTTGAGTAATCTTCATGTCTTCAATTTAACCACTTGTAATGATCATCTTGAACCTACTTAGATTACCCAAATACAATAAAAGTGCGTTTTATCAAAGGATATGCCAATTACATAAAAATATGTCCCTAACAGAGAAAAGTTGCATAGATCACTATTATCCATAGAAACATCATGCCAAGTTAAATTAAATTAAAGGGAGTAGATATATCATAGTCTCTAAAGAGAATAATTGCATAGATCAACTGACAAAGCAATTCAGCTTAATAAAATGACAGAAGTACGTATTATTTAATATAGCAAAATTACAAATTTGATTTTTAACTTCTATATGTTGTAATACATTTCTCAACCTGTTCTATTGCCATACTTACATTAGTTATACTTCAAATGAATGTAACAACAAAGTATCAAGTGAACAAGGTGGTGATTTTACAAAGTTTCAAAAAGTTTATGTTCAAAGTTATGTACAACTCACACCAACATCTGTAATCAAGGAAAACAAAAGGGCATATTTAGTGACTTCTACAAAGCAACAAAGGAAGAAGATACAAAGAACACTTTAAAGTTGTCTTTCAATTTATTTGAAATATTGATTGAGTAGTTCTTTAAATTTGTGTTTCTTACATTTAATGGATAACTGAGTGATGTTAAAGATTTGATTCTTCATTTTAATTTAAACTTAAGTTTTATTTCTATTTTTCATTATGTAATTTAGTGTTTCATGTCAACAATTAAAGAGGAAGAGAAAAAGAATAGTTTACATTCATATACAATAGCTTTCCCATGTATCGCACGGGTTAGCGACTAGTACTATATATAAAAGCAGAAGCATTTCCTTGCAATTAAGGAGGGGTTGTCACGTTAGGAAAAATGCCCACTTAAAAAATGACCATGTTTACAATTAAAAAGCGATAAATTATATTTGTTGGCAATGTTAACACACCGTGTGATAGCCTCTCACTCTCTCAGTATAAAAAGAAAAATAACTGATCAGAATAAAATTAAAAGGCTTGCAATACTCCCAAAAAAAATGCAGATATAGAGAGAGAAGGTGAGAGTTTGTAAGCCATCAACTGTTCCATCGCCAGACTTAGAGCATTGGAACTGCAGCCACATAGAGAAAGAAAAATATATACGCATCAACACCATTAGGCTATATATCTACCACCGTCAGATCGTCGGAACAAGCTTTGGTACATTTTTCTCCAATTTTTAAGATTTGGGCATGGTGTATTACTTTCTATTGAGTTTTTTTGTTGGATATGTTTAGATTTGATCTTCATTTTGATTCCTTTTTGCTTTGGGTTTTTGGGTTCTCCATGAAAATATTTGTTTTCTCAATTTTTCTCAAATTTTTTTTTTGTTCTTTTTTTTTCCTATTTTGGTTTGATTTTAGTGTTGTACTTACCATGCGTACTCTCTCTTAGCTGGAAGTCAACCTGGAAATTTGGAAGGAATAGATACACCGAAAGGCTTTAGATGGTTGGGATACCAAAAAAAATTGAACTAAGTAATACCAACAAATATCATATTAGATCGCAACCCATTATAGAAAATCCACACAATCAACCACTTAAACCAAAGAAAAAGGAAGTCATGAAGTGAATTTCTTGCAGATTAAGTTCGACCAAAGGAAGAATACTCTAAATCTTTTGGGAATGAATACCAAATATAAGTATAAAAGACCTCAACTCAATTGAAGTGAATTCAGTTAGAGGAACCTCTGAATCTTTTGGGCATGAAGAAGCATCAAATAGGAGCATTACTAATGAAAAAATGAGATACAAATCCCAACTGCAAAAATAACTAGAACCCCAAACCCAAAAATAAACACACATATTTCTATCTTCAACTAAACAAATCTCAAAAACCCAATGAAATTATGAAACTAAGCCAATGTAATTGATAAAAGAAATAAAGCCTAGGAAAAAAAAAGTACCTAAAAGCACTAATTAAATCTCAAATTGGTAAAAATAAAGCTCTAATTGCCAAGTAAGAATCAAACCTAATCACAAAAAATGAAAAATAAAATAATGCCTAAATCAATGAACAAAATTCAGAAGAAATCCATGTGAAAATCAAAATGTAAACAAAGAAAAATGCAGATCAATATGAGTGGTGGATTGGGTTCCAATAACTTTCTTTTTGGGGACCTGAATTTGAAGCAAAGAAATAAAAAGAAAATGTGCAATGCAACTGTTGGAGAGAAAAGGGTAAAAAAGATATATTGTTTTCTACCAGAGATGGTGGCTAGAGATTAATAACTGTTAGAGATAGTGAAATTGAATGTTACAATACTGAAGTGGATGTTGGCCAAAGATGGTGGCTAGATATTAAGTTGTGGGGAAATGTAATTCTATAATCACAAGTTTGAGAACTCTCTAATGCTATTTATGTCACTTTGATTCCAAAAATAAATAAATAAATAAATAAGTGGTGGTGTCAATATTAATGATTTTTACCATATTACCTTGGAAATGTCTATGTGCTTATGGCAAAGATGTTGGCTAATCTCTTTACTTAACCCAAAAAAAAAAAAAGTGTTTGTGGATCACTTAAATGTTGAAGATTGGCAAATCCCTTATTTGGTGTTTATTGCCAATGAATGTCTTGATAGCAAACTTGATAGCAATGTTTTTGGAATAATTGCCTAATTGGTAAGCTAGGCATAGAAATATGATCATTTTAACCATGGATATTTCACATATCTATTAGAAAGACATGATTTTAGTGAAAATGGAGGAAGTGGGTTTGGATTTCTGTTAGGAAAATATGGTACTCTATCAAGGTTAACAAAAGCAAGTTGAAGGAGGAAGGATCGCTCTTATCAAAAATACATTATCTAGACTACCAATGTATTTCTTTAAAATAAAAAATAAAAAATAATGTATTTCTTTCAATTTTTTAATTATAAGTGTATGGGGATTGTACAGGGCTAGGCCCTAGGCCCCATGGGCCTTAGGCCCAAGCCTCACGATACATTATATGACCCTATCCCCATTTTGGACCTTTGGCCTCAATCTGGACACCTCAGGGCCCAATCCGGGCCCAAGAACTGAAATAAGGCTAAACTGTCTTGGATCCCCAAGGCAAGCCCCTCCCGATCATCTTTAACCTGGTCAGGGGTATCATTGTTCGTAGATACCCTGTACTCGACTGCCCAGTGGGGCCTTAGAGAATATCGCTGCCGAGCGGGCTTTTGGATGTGGGAATCAGTTCCAATGCCACTACCACCTTTCCTGACAAAACATTCACTTAAAGACGATGGAATTGGACCCCCATTCGCACTAGTAGGGGGGACTAATCATAACAGCTCCAATTATCTAAACCTATAAATAAGAGGATTAAGGGAAAAGTGGGGGTTGGCAATTCTGGAGAGAAAACTGAGAGAACAATGAGACCAAACCAAGAGAGAAAAGGGAGTAGTTTTGTGAGATAAAGAGAAGGGTGTGTAGAATCAGGATAGTGTACCTGGGTCTTTGAGCACAGGACCACCCATAGTAGGAAACTCTAAGCCCACTATACAAATTAGTTGTGAGCCCAAATTCAGGTCCACCCCATTAAATCTTACTTGGGCATGCACAATTGGCGCCGTCTATGGGAATCTCCTACGAAGCTGTGGTTCTGCCAGGACGTGCACAGGAAAATGTCTGGAGGTCAATCGGGGAGTTATGCTAAAAGTGGCTCTAGGAGGTCTTCTTAGGGATCCACCTGGTGGGAAGGAAGGTAGAAGGGACGCGAAGATAGGGAGTATGAGGAGGAAAGGTAGTCTGGCCTTGGAGAAGGGTCGTTTCAAACGTACCAAACAATGTCTAGTGCTTCGGGGCACAATCGTTTCGACAAAAGGGATGAAGAGCTTGAGCGAAGGGATGAGAAACTTGAATGTCTACTGAGGTTGGTGAGGTATTTGGAGTTGGAAGCGAGAGGAAGGCGTCAAATGAGGGACCATGAGGAGCGAGGAGAAGGGTCGGCTAGTGTGGGAGGTCGCTATGGAGCAAGGTCCCATCAATCTAGATCTCATCTACACAAGGATCGCTCATGGGAATATGCAAACCGAGAATCAATTTCCCCGGAGGAGCGATGACCCCGGAATGTTGCCATGGATGCTATAAGCCACGCATTACGCCGAGCTGCCTGAGCACTATTGTCAAGGGACATTGAATGGACATCTATGCCGAGCAGATTTACACAATCACCGTTCAATTCTTACGATGGAAAGACGGACCCAGTAGAACATGTAAGCCATTATATTCAAATGATGTCTTTGCACATTCATAACGATGCATTGATATGTAGGCTATTTCCTTCAAGTCTTGGTCCCACTGCTTTGAGGTGGTTCAATGGGTTACGGAAAGGCTTGATTCACAATTTTTCCGAGTTGATTCAAGAGTTTGGTGTCTGGTTCATGACCTGCAATCGAGTTTCGCAACCTGTGGATGCATTGCTATCAATGAAAATAGGGGCTGGGGAAACCCTCCGCAGCTACGTTAACTGGTATTGGGAGCTATACAACGAGATTAGCGGAGGTAACGAAAAAATCGTGGCGAGTACTTTTTGGTTAAGATTGCCCGAGGATTCCGAATTGCAAGACTCGTTCACAAGGAGGCCTCCCAAGGATATAAGGCAATTGATGAGGTGTATTGAAGAATAGAAACGGTTAGAGGATTACCGGTTACAGAGCAAAGGTAAGGCCCCAGTCATAAAACATCCTCAGCAGAGCGGTTTTCAGTCAAGGCCCCGGAAGGATTTGAAGATTCAAGAGCCAAGGCCACAGATGGAAGAGGTGAATGTAACATTCAAGGAGCCAATGCACAGGATTGTGGATCGAATCAAGAATGAGCCGTACTTCCGGTGGCCAAACAAGATGGGAGGTGACCCTTCAAGGAGGAATCAAAACTTGTACTGTACTTACCATAGGGATAAAGGGCATACCACCGAATAGTGCAGAATGTTAAAAGATCATCTAGAGCAGTTAGTAAATGTGGGATATTTGAAAGAGTTCATAGTGGACCCAAGGAATCAAGAAGCCCAGCAGGGTACTCGGCTTCCGGGGAATCCTCTTCCACCCCTATTGGGAGTGATAGAGGTCATCCATGCAGTTTCAAGGGGTACACAGGTGTCCAATAGGTGAGGGGTGCTAATTGTGGTGCTAACAGAAAATTGCACAGGCAAGTAACCCTTCAAGTAGAAGTTGAAGTTTACTAGGGAGGCCATTGCCTTCAACAATGATGATCTAGTGGGAACGATTCAACCACATGACAATGCTTTAGTGGTTATAGCTCGGATAAATGGGTTTATAGTAAAGAGGGTATTAATAGATCAAGGAACTGGTGCTAAGGTAATGTATCCCGACTTGTTCAAGGGGATCAGTTTAAAGAATGAAGATCTTTCTAAGTATGATACGCCCCTGGTGGGATTTGATGGCCGAATGGTGAACCTATAGAGGTATATTTTGCTTCCCGTGAATATGGAAGGCAAGGAAGTGACGGTAACATTTATAGTGGTCACTTCGTATTCTCCGTATACAACGATCCTTGGAAAGCCATGGATTCATGCAATAGAGGCAGTCCCATCCACCCTACATGTAAATGTCAAATTTCGTACCGAGCATGGTATTGCTATAGTAAGGGGAAATCAATAAGTGGCCAGGCAGTGCTTAGTGGCCGCAATTAACTAAGAAATCAAGCAAAAAGAACCAACCGAGGAAGTTCCCTTATAGCAATTACAAGAGCCCTAAGGGAAAATGAGGGCTAGTTGTGCTGAAGACCTAGTAAAAGTAAGGATATTGCCGAATGATGATAGGAGTTTTCAGATAAGAGCGAGTATGAAGGACGAAGATAAGGTGGGGATGCTACCGTTTTTGGCACAGAATGTGAATGTGTTTGCTTGGAGCCCTTATGAGGTTTTCGGGGTGGACCCCGAGTTCATAGTTCACCGGTTTAACGTGGACCCGATTTCCCCCCCCCCCCCCCAAGAAGCAGAAGCTGAGTAGATCGGCTAAAAAGCATGTTGAAGCTGTTAGACAAGAGGTTAAGAGGTTAAAGGAAGCTGGGGCAATAAAGGAGGTTTCTTTCTGGAGTGGCTTACAAATACCGCAATGGTAAAAAAGAAGAACGGCAAATGGAGAGTTTGCGTAGACTTCACTGACCTGAAATGAGCATGCCCGAAGGACCCGTTTCCCTTGTCGAAGATCGATCAACTGGTAGATGCCACATATGGGCACCCGAGGATAAGTTTTCTGGACACTTTCCAGGGTTATCATCAGATTTCCCTTGCCACCGAGGATCAGGAAAAGACGGCATTCATTTCCCTTAATGCTAACTACCACTATACCGTGATGCCATTTGGGCTAAGGAATGCTAGAGCCACTTATCAACGAATGATGACGAGAATGTCCTAAGGTGTACATTGATGATATGGTGGTGAAGAGAAAATAGGAGGCGCAGCATATTGACGATCTCAAAGGGGTATTCGAGGTACTTCAACAACATAAGCTACGCCTCAATGCAAACAAGTGTGCTTTTGAAGTGGAGGCTGGCAAGTTCCTAGGGTATTTGATCACCAATTGAGGAATAGAAGTTAACCCCGATTAGGTTGAAGTCGTGAAGCGCCTCAAGCCGCCGAGTAATCCGAAGGAAGTTCAACTATTGACCAGCATGTTAGCTACCCTTAACCGGTTTATTTCCAAGCTTGTCGATCGTTGCCGTCCATTTTACCAACTTTTGAGAAAATGAAAGGGCTTTTCAGGACTTGAAGGAGTACTTAGTGTTGATCCCTATGCTGACAACCCAGAGCTCGGGGAGGATTTATTCATGTATCTCTCGGTATAGGAACATGCCGTGAGTGCCGTGCTTTTATGTGATCAAGGAGTGCAGCGACTAGTGTATTATATCAGCAAGACCATGGTTGACACCGATATGAGGTACTTGCCCCTGGAGAAGTTTGTGTTAGTGCTAGTACACGTTCTGAGGAAGCTGCCTCACTATTTCCACGCTCACACCGTCTATGTGCTGATTGAATATCGTTTGCAGTCGTTGTTGAAGAGATCTGACTTCATAAGCTGAATAGCTAAATGGGGGACTCGACTTGGCTCCTTTGACATTAGATACAGGCCAAGAAGCTCGATGAAGGGCCAGGTTCTTGCCAATTTCGTTGCAGAGTTTTCCCCGAGGAAGGAGATGGAAGTGATTTGTCATATGGACCTTCACCTATGGAAGGTATTTATGGACGGCGAGTCTAGTGCAGCGGGAGCTAGGGTTGGAATTTTTATAATCACTCCGGAGGGGATAAGATTGGAACATTCTTTCAGGTTGGGTTTCTAACAACGAAGCCGAGTATGAAACCTTGCTTACCAGATTGAGGGTTGTTCTGGATATGGGTGCATGGGAAGTGGAGATTTACTCGGATTCTCGATTAGTGGTTAGTTAAGTACAGGGCAATTTTAAAGCTCGGGACCCCTGAATGAAGGAGTACTTGCAAATGATAAGGCAGGTTATAAGTCGGTTTCTCATGGCAAAGGTGGTCCATGTGGCCTGGGGGCAGAACTGACATGCAGACTTTCTAGCCACATTAGTGTCATCAATGACCAAGGAGGTACCTCGAATAATCAACGTTGAGCTCATGGCGGAGCCAAGTATTAACGCAGCCGCAGGTGTTTCGATGGTAGCAATGTCCGAACCATGCTAGATGGACCCAATCATTAACATTTTTGCTAAGGACAGGGTGTCAGATGATAAGAAGAAAGCTGGCAGGGTACACTGGGTAGTCACTCGGTACTGGTTATTTGTGGACCAAAAGCTATACTGAAGGTCTTTTAGGGGGCTATATCTTTTATGTTTACGCCTTGAGAAAGTTAATGGGCTTTTCGCTGAACTACATGAGGGGGTGTGCGGCAGTCATGTAAGAGGACGTTCATTGGCACCCTAAGCAATGACCCAGAGGTTTTAATTTGGTGGCCGCAGATGCAGAAAGATGCCGCCGAATACGTATGGAAGTGCGAGCAGTGCCAAAAGCACGCCCCGTTGATCCATCAGCCAGCAGGTAGTCTAAATCTCGTCAGTAACCCCTGGCCCTTTGCCCAATAGGGGCTGGACATTGTATGTCTGTTTCCCCAGACCACGGGCAATCGGAGATTTGTTTTGGTAGCTGTGGATTACTTCACTAAATGGGTGGAGGCTGAGGCATTGGCTAATATCCAGGACATAGATGTTAAAAAGATTGTATGGAGAAACATAGTTACAAGATTTGGGGTGCTAAAGTCCCTCGTATCCGACAACGGGTTGCAGTTCAATAGCAGAGCCTTTCACAAGTTTTGCAGTAATCTCAGCATCAAAAACAAATATTCCACCCCGGCCTATCCTCAAAGCAACAGCCAGGTTGAAGCCACTAACAAAGCAATTGTAAATGGATTGAAGAAGATATTGGAGGGCATAAAGTGTAGGTGGGCTGATGAGCTACCCAATGTTTTGTGGGTGTACCAAACAACCCCCAGAAGATCCACATGAGAAACTCCATTTTCCCTGACGTACGGGGCGAAGGCAGTCATACCAGCCGAGGTAGACCTATGTAGTGCATGAGTTATGGGATTTACCCCTATCCAAAATGACGAATTAATGATGAAACATTTGAATTTACTGAAGGAGTGCCGAGAATCAATGACTATACGTCTAGCCGAGTATCAGTAGAAGCTTGCCCAAAGGTACAACCAGGATGTAAAGACAAGGGAACTCGGCGCTAGGGACCTAGTGTTGCGGAAAGTGGTTGGAAATATGTGAGACACCAATGCAAGGAAGCTGGCCCCAACCTGGGAAAGACCTTATAAAGTTACCACCATTATGGGTGCAAGGGCGTACTAATTGGAAGATTTGGATGAAAGGCCACTTCCTCGACCATGGAATGCCCACAATTTTAAGAAATTTTACCACTGATTGTTAGTACGTAGGGGTATGGATTGAATGTAATGTTATATGTGCATAATATTAATTAATGTGAATTTGATTTTTATCCATGCAGGTGTATTTGTACTTATAATTCCATCGTTGTTAACTCATTAGCCCCAATCAGCAAATGCGAGGAGAACTAAGGCAAATTTTTCCAAGGACAGAAACGTGTTCCCAGTTCAATCTTCATCACCAAATAGGTGGAAACCTAATCTCAAAATTTACTTAGGGTACGTTTGGTACACTGAATGAGAATTACGATAGGAATTGTAATATTTATTACTAGGAATAAAATGTGTTGTAATGTAATAACTAAACATATTCATTAATTTGGTTGTGAGTTATAATATTAGAATGAAACTTAACATTTATTTTTGGAAATTTCTTACTCATACAATTATATTTCCTTAAAAATTGTTATTTTTAATTTTAAGAGAGATATGTGTTATTTTTTATGATTTTTTATTTTTATAATTGTGAGATGTATATGGAAAGTTTGTTTACTTGGAAATATATTAAGTTTTGAAATTATTGCACTTACTAAGCAATAGCTAATACAACATTCTAAAGAGGAATAGTTATTCCTCATTTTAAAGAATAGCTATTCATAAGGAATGATTATTCCTTGTAATAAAAACATAACCAAACTAAAAAATAACTAAACCATAGGAATAACTATTACATTACAGCGCCTATTACAGTCTACCAAACATGCCCTTAAGGACAGAAACATGTCCCTAGTTCGATCCTCATCACTGAATAGGTGGAAACCTTACACTGAGTTACTCCAAGAATAAAAACCCGCTTCCCAGCTCTATTATAATCACCGGGCACGTGGAGCTTACGTCGAATTATTCAAGGGACTGAAACCGATCTCTCGGATTCAATCTGAATCACGGAGAAGGTAATTACCTTACACTAAATTTTCCTAGATAAGTTAACGTATGTGAAAATCAATTCTTATTGCTGAGGAGCGAATTCTTTCTAGATATAGGCTATCTCTTCCAGACTGGTCTCGGTCACTATACGTGCACGGATATAATCTATCCTTTTGAAGACAAATGAGAAAATAGTCTTAATCACCATTCAGGGGCAAACCGTGATTAGACTACCCGATCATTAGGAATAAAAAAATAATAAAAAAACAAAAACAAAAAAACAAAAACAAGTAGGCAGGGCATGAAAGAAAGAATAACTTAGTAGCAGTTAGATAAACATTCATAAATATGATTAAACCAGATGTTCGTTCACCATGTCTAGATGGCTGATAAAAACAAAGAAAAGCAAACAGAGGTAATAACCAAATCATTGTTCTATCACCACAACCCAGTGACTATAGGCAAACCAAATAAATAAAAGTAAAAATTAAACCCGAGCGGGAAATAAAAGCAAGCTAAAAAAATAAGTATCAAACTAAAAGATCGGTGGGCGGGAGATGGATTGCATCCTCGGCTTGCCGGTCTGGGACATCCTTGGTTGGTTGATCGGTGGGTAGTTGCTAGACTTGTGTGCCTTCGGCAACATTGAGGTTACTGGTGACCTCAAGATCAACGGTGTCTGCATGGGTGTATCTTCTTCGTCAACAGCATCAGCTTGACTCTGAATAGGGGGAGGAGGAGCCGGGTATGGGATTTTCTTTGGGTTTATCAGTAGGGAATCTTCGGCCATTCCCATTGCTTGAAGGGCTTCCAGCCACCCCTCCCCGAACCTATGCAACCTATTAGGACATATGTGATTCACTTGTTAAGAACATATGTCACTATTTTATGTAATTGACTAATTCTTTGACAAAATGCACTTTACTTGTATTTGGGTAGATCTAGGATGTGTTTAATACTTCAAAAAACATTGTTTCAAGTTCAAGTGTTAAAACCATGCAAGTCTGTCCAAGAATCAAGTGAGAAAGTGTTGAATTTTAAAGCTCGATAGCTACTTGACACCTCTCGATACCTGGCTTATCTGTCGAGCTTCCAACCTTTTTCTTATCGCAATCTCGACACCTCCTCGACACCTGGCCAATCGATCGAGTAAATTTCTATCCCCTCAACTCCTCCTTGATAGCTGTATACGTCAAAGTTTAAAGCTCGACACCTGCTCGACACTTGCTATCTGTCGAGGTTTAAGAAAGAAACAAAAATTATGATCTGTTTTCTTGGAATTTGTGAATATGTCTTTGGGACTTATTTTCTCCTAACCCTAGACATATATAAGGCTTATTTTAGAGGCCGTCACATAAGAAAATACAAGGGAGAACATATGCAAAAAGTGACCGATGCCTTATTCTCTCTAAAAGAAGCTACTGCGTCTTTGCGCCTTAGGATTTTGTAACAAAGTGTTTCTTGATCTTCATTGTTGATGAAGTGAAAAACTTTGCAGCCAAAAATCTTCTCAAGTTGGTGATCAAGTCACGTACTGGGATCCGCGCAATTGGTTAGTCACAAACTAGGATTCGTGCATCAAAGGATATCGTTCATATATTGAAAAGTTCAGAGGTTCTGAAACGGTAGAAAGTTTCTGCTGTGAGTTCATCTACGAGGATTGCAGAGTCTAGGGACAAAGGTTTTGTACTAGATCTGAAACTTCTCTTTACTATAATGAATTGCTTTTCGGGAAGGTTTCCCCCTAGATTTTTTACTGTGAAACTAATTTGTTTCATTGATTTTTCCGGGTCATCATATCTTGTCTTATTTATTTTTCTGCTGCATGATTTTGACATGATATTGATGTTTGTTTATTTTAACAAGTTTTATTCATAATAAATCTAATTAACAACTTGGATTTAAAACTTGTTAATTCTATCAACTGGGGTCTAAATTTCACAACACAGCCGGGCTTGGTGGACAAAGGCTCCACAGAGTTCTCGGCATCCGTGAAACCCTTGTTGTACCACTTCTCCCCGCAGGTTTCAAGGGCCACTTTCAGGTCAGCTATCTCGTCGGCTTGGGCCAAGTTTAGGCTTTCTGCCTCCGCCAATTTAAGCTCTACGCCCCCCTACTTGGCTTCCATCTCGGCCAGTTTCTTCTCCGCCGCCAACCAGGCTTTCTCGAAAGACTGAGCCTTCTTTTTGGCGGCCTCAGTAGCTTTGCCCTTCTCCTTTGCTGTGGCAGTCGCAATGTCCTTGAGGGCTTTCTCCCATTCAGCATCCTTGGCGAGCTCCTTCAACCTCTCATCAAGAATGTGGGTTAGCTGCGTGGCCTAATAATGCAATAGTGATTAGCATGAAGGCGAAGGGAATACGCATGCATCTAAATAAATGGGAAAGTGAGAGATAGAAAGTTACCACTATGGTGTGCCACTATAACTACCTAGCCAGCGATTCCTCGATCCTATCCAAGAAAAATTAAACATCCTCGGGCACTAGAAGGTCAAGCACCAAGCTTTGGGCCACCCACCCTTCTTGGCCCTGGGCCTAGGCCCTTATGCTAGCGAACGCTGGCAGAGGCCCGTCGTCGAATTTGAAGGTGGGCTGCCAACTCACCTCTGGCCGAGACGAAGATGCCACGTTGATGCCGACCTGGGTAGTTGGCTGAGAATCACCTGTAGGCTCCCTGATCGTGATCTCGCCAGATACCAAGGGAGTGGTCTTCAAAGGAATGTCTCATGGAACCCTGGGCAATTGATCGGCTACGTGTTGCTTCTCTTTAGCACGACCAACAGGGGGAGGAGGAGAAGTCTAGTCCTTGCCTTAAGGCTGTTGAGGCTAAGCCGTAGGATGAGTGCCGGGCAAAAACCGATCAACAGTCATTTTTCGTTTGGTCACCATCTACGTGGACTTTACGATTTTGAGACACACGTTCGGCCGATTCGTCTCTCACCGGTGCAAAATCCTCTGTTGTAGTATATCTGGGGCCGAGGTCCCAAGCTTCACTAATTGTTAAGAAGGGTGGAAGAAAATTGGCGTGTCGAATGTCGATGTATGACAAAAGTGGGCTATCCACCAACAAAGCTTGGCTAAATGACTGCCAAGTAGAGTACATGGGGTCACAGTCGAGTATTAGATGGGATGCTCGGAGCTGTTCATTCGTGTGCACAAAGATCTCTAACCTAAGTACAAAATTAAGATCACTCACGTGCCCAACTCTAAGATCCGGTTTAAATCTTTTCCCTTCTACAATGAATCAGTAAAAGGACGCCATATCGACCAACATCACGCAATGAAAGCGAACAAGGGAGCTCATTGGCAAGCTAATTTCCACTCACCTGGATGAATTCTCTTGCCGAGTTTCTGTTGGGGTCGGGAAGGCATGATATAAACTGTACCCGCATATCCCTAGTTTTTAAATAGTAATCGGACCTAATGTTGCTGCACAAACTATACATAAAATTGATGTTGTGATGGTTTAGTTATAGCCCAAATATTTGGTTCAGTCTATTGACACAACTCACCACTCGGTAAAAACTGAGGGGGGGGGGGGAGTTAGTCAGGACACAAGCCGTAAAACCTAAGGGTACCTATAATGAAAGGGTCCATGGGAAACCTAATCCCACCCTCTAGAATAGCCATCAAAGGGAAAAAGACTACGTTTGAACCAGCGTGCCTCTGGAGGGCAATATCACCCTTGTGACAATAGGCAATATCAACATCCCTAGGGACGCCATAGGCTTCTCTAAAGTTGGCCAAGGCAACCTTAGGTGCAAAAAGATGAGAGTATCACATCCCTAGACTCTAGAGTGAAGAAAATTGAAAGAAGGAAAGAGTAAAGAAAACTTACTTTGGGCTCTAGAAAATGATGATTTGGAGTGGAGTATTTACGCACAGAAGAAGAATGCTCAATAGGGAGGAAATTGAAGGAGAAAGGATGTAAAGAGTGAAATGAAAAATTTGGAGGAACTATTTATAGGGCTAAAGCATTAAATGAACGAGAAGGCAGGAAAGTCCTTCTGGCTTCTTTTTGTAACCCTCCACATGCACGAGCATGGATAACGAACCGTCGGGTTACGAAAACGATGGATGTGACAGCCTGGTAGAGCGCCCCTTTTGAGAAAGCATTGATGGCTATCTTGTCCATCTAATAACCGACGGTTGGGATCCCCAAGTGGTTGCTGGCACCAACCAACCTTATCCTTGGTTCGTCCCGGTTACCGGGCATGAACCAACGGGGGACTATTATACGGGGATTGTACGGGGTTGGGCCCCAAGCCCCATGGGCCTTAGGCCCAAGCCTCATGATACATTATATGACCCTATCCCCATTTTGGACCTTTAGCCTCGATCTGGACACCTCAGGGCCTAATCTGAGCCCAAAAACTGAAATGAGGCTTAACTATCTTAGATCCCCAAGGTAAGCCCCTCCAGATCATCTTTAACCTGGTCAAGGGTATCATTGTTCGGAGATACCTTGTACTCGGTTGCCCGATGGCGCCTTAGAGAATATCGTTGCCGAGCAGGCTTTTTGAGGTGGGAATCAGTTCCAATGCCACTACCACCTTTCTTGACGGAACATCCACTTAAAGACGATGGAATTGAACCCTCATTCGCACTAGTAGGGGGGAGTATTCATAACACCTCCACTTATCTAAGGCTATAAATAAGAGGATTAAGGGAGAAGTGGGGGTTGGCAATTCCGGATAGAAAACTGAGAGAAAAATGAGACCAAACCAAGAGAGAAAAGGGAGCAGCTTTGTGAGATAAAGAGGAGGGTGTGTAGAATCAGGAGAGTGTACTTGGGTCTCTGAGCACAAGACCACTCATAGTAGGAAACTCTAAGCCCACTATACAAATTAGTTGTGAGCCCAAATTCAAGTCCACCTTATTGAAGCTCAATTGGGCACGCACAATAAGTATATTTTATTTCAATTTTGATGATCCCTATTCATGTTGCTAATAGATCAAAAATTAATAAGAGAACTTAAGGGGGCTTGGATGAACCTAACAACTTTCGTTTAACGGACTATGGTTTGGTGTGTTCCTCATTAAACTTGGGAGGATTGTGCCGCATAAGTTTAGTACATTTTATAAACCTCTTCTAGGGAAATGATTGTAGGTTTTGAATATAGAGGGATTAAGGCATCTCATCTATATATTACTAAAAGCTGAAGCATAGCATTTAATGTTGCTACGCTCATGTTAAGCCACGTCAGCAGCTATGTCATTTCCATCCTTTTTTTTTTTTTTCTACAAATTGAAAAAGTTTTTACACCTTTTAAAATACTAATAATCTCCACCATAAATTTAAAATACTTTTGATACATTTTAAAATACTAATAATCTCCACTATAAAGCCCCATTTCCACCATAAAAGCCCACTTCTTATGCATTTAATTCCACCATAAAACCCAAACCTAAAGCCTTTTCAACTTAGACCCATTGTGAAAACTTTCTGAAACATGGTTACAAAATTTGTCACGCAAAACCCTTCCCCTTCCCCTTCCCACGTTTTCTTTCTCCATGTTTTGTTCCTCTAAAACACGGTTACAAATTTTTTCATGCAAAACCCTTTCCTTCCCCTTCCCCACGTTTTCTTTCTCCATGTTTTTTTCCTCCCCACGTTTCTGTTCTAAGGTTTCACATTTACTGCACGGTTTCAAATTCCTTCCCCTTCCCCACGTTTCTGTTAAACCACTTCTTTCTTCTCTCTGTACATTATTCTCCCTCTCTCCTCTGCTCTCTTCACTCTATTTCCTACGTCAATTTTGAGACAATTTTTCCATACAAGTTATTTGCAAGCAAAGCCCCAAAAGCTAGAGTGTTGTCAGGTCAGGCTATCACCCACCTTCAACGGCATCCCACCACCGTAACACCACCAGCACCACATCGATAAAGGTATTTTCTTATATACACAAATTTTGGTAGTTATTATGATTTAGGTTTGATTGTTTTGGACTACTTAGTTTTGATTTACGTAGCAGGCCTAGATTTGGTTTTGATTAAGGTTTGAAATTTAGAATTGGTTTGAGAGAGTTAGAGAGATGAGAAAGAGAAGGGCACCATTGGAGGGCTCTGAAACACCAAAGAATGAAACATACAAGGACATACAAGGTATTTTTGTCTTCTTTTTTTTTTCCATAAAAAGCATTAGGATGGATAAGCTGTGTAGATTTTTTTTTTTTTTTTTTTTTTTTTTTTTTTTTTTTTGTGGTGGGGTTTAGAATAAGTCCATGGACACTTGCTTCTGCGTCTTGCTGTACCAGGTTGTAAGCGACGAAATTAAAGTAATGTTTGTTGTCTCTCCTTTACTATGTGTTCTCTCCAAAGTGAGGCTAAATTTATAAAATACACCCTATAACTTTTTTATAAAATTCAATTTAGTCCCTTAACTTCAGTTTCGTTTATTCAGCCCTCACCCCTCTTAAGTTTCAAGTATTTTCAATTTAGGACTCCCATCCACTACTATCAGATGGGTTGCGTCTCAAAACAATGTTATTTCGGGTATCGTTTAGGGGTTTTTAACAAAAATTTTATTTCACGGAGACTAACGAGAAGCGTGAATTGAATAAACTTGAAAGTTATAGGATTGAATTGAATGAAAGTGGAATTAGATAATTGAATTGAATTTTAAGCAAAATTAGAAGTGCAATTTGTAATTTAGAAAAAAAGTTATGTATTATTTTGACAGCTACGACTCTAATGATTGCTCTATACTATATAATTAGGTGTTTTTTATTTTATTTTTATTTTTTTCACCCAAGCTATTTAATCAATTTAAAAAAATAAAAAATAAAAACAAAATCTTTATCAGTGGAACTTATCTTACCAGCAATTTGTAGCATTAATGAAAGTAGCAAAATTCTTTGTGCATCAAACTATATCTTATGCAATCAAAATAATGAACAAAAATTTCTGGTGTGGTGACCCACATTGATGCCACTTGCTCCCAATGCTAAGGATTGCAAAAGTCTAATGATTCTGATTTAAAAATAACAATAAAAAATAAATTATCAAAGTGGGAATCAGTCTATGCTGAATCCAGGCTTAGCTCATTTATGGAACAGAACTGGGTTATGTTTTGCTAAAGCCAATTAGCTACAATTTTGTTTATTGTTAGTTTTTGTTTTTAGTGCTTGTAATTCATTATGTTTTCAATTACAAGATTTAGGTGACACCTACTTTAACCCATGGTAGAACCATGACATTATTGTTCTCAATTGAAATCTAGAGGATTGCTGATATTGTCTGTCTCCTTGTGAAAAGTGAAATTGTTAAAGTGTTAACACCTGATAAACTCTCAGAAGCCAAGCATCCTATGGCACTAAGGTTTCTTCAACTCAGCTCATAAATGCTTTTTTATTGTGTGTTTGTGTGTGGGGTGCTCTTTAGATAAATATATATATATATATATATATATATATATATATATATATATATATATATATATAGAGGTCATCTATCTATTCACTGCATGTACTTGCTGTATTTATTTTTTCATGTTTGTGGTTGTACATGATGAAGATAGGGTTACATATTATTTTTGCTTTATTGATTTTTTTTTTTTTTTTTTTTTTTGGTAATAAGCTTAATTTAATTGCTCTATTTGAATTTTTTTTCTCCTTTGTTTTTATTAATTTTTATTTTATATGTTGTTTTTAATTAGCACCAAAAGAATGTACTGCTATGTATGTACTTTACCAAAAGGTATAATTTGGTTTAATGAAAGAATTTTGATATATTGTGAGCAAGTCATTGGGGGTTTAATACATAAATTTTGAAGTTAGAATGGTGTGTTGAATTTGGCAAATTTACGGTAATGGAATAGTGTGAAAATTTTAGAAAATTCTCTGTGCTGGAAGCCAACTTGAGTCCAGCGATAAGGCCATAAACATCTAGGTAGTCTCTTTGCATGTTTTTTTTTTTCAATTCTTTTCCTTCTTGTAATATAGTTTTGTTGTTTAATTTATCAGTTGAAATTGAAAAAAAAAAAAATTTCCTTATTCTAGATGAAATTGTTTATGAGTTTGTATTTTGTGACCATGTTTAGTCTTTTTATGTGGGGACAATTTTGGGTTTTTTAATTTGAATGATGTAGGGCACTAAGTTGCCAATGGTTTCTACAATTTTGATGAGCACCTTTTGGGAATCTAGGCTTTTACTTTGGTTGATTGTTTTGTTTTTTCATTTTTAATTTCAATTGTCATAATTCTTAACTAATAGCATCATTGAATTTTGTGCATACATGTTCTCCTGTTTGAAAATGTAAAACACCGAGTCTTCATCTTGCGTTTTTTTGTTCATAGCCTATCATTAATATTGGGCTAGAATTTGTTGGTTTAGGCTTGGTTACATTCACATTTGTTAATCTTTTTCTCATGAGATGATAGGATACAAAAATGGGGTTATGTGCCTCTTGCAATATTTAAGCATGTGTTGGAGGTTATGTTCTATATAATTGCATGTTTTTAGTACATGATTTTTGTTCATATTCATTGCAACATAATAGTCTCCTACTTTTTCCCCTCTCCAATCTATAGTTCCTTGAGTTATTGTTCTTTTTGGTGAATAATTATCTTTGATATAGTTAGATCCTTCACGTGTGGTCTTCTAGGGTAAATATGAAGGTGAATTTTAATGATTCAAACAAATTTATTGACTTAACTATTCAATTATATAAGTTAGATTTTATTTCGTTTTGTTGTCTTATGCTTCTTCTCCTCTTTATTTTTATTTTTATTTTTTATTTTTTTAAAGAAAGTAAATATGTGTGTAGGGTGGTATACCTTTGTTTAACAATTTTTCTTTGGAGTAGCTTTGTGAATTCCGAAGGAGGAAGGTCATGGATACTTTGCTCATGCTTGCTATACATAGGGCTGAACTAGGACATTGATGTTGAAATATATCCGAGGAACTTCATCTTTGAGACTTATCAAGTTTTTATGTCTCTCCTCTTTCGGATAATGATTCAAAGTAATTGTTTATTCAAGTAACTACAAGTAATTGTGATTTTAATGCAAAGTCCACTTGACACTTTTCTTAGTGTTCTTTGATTCAACGTTTCTGTGCTGCTCACAATTTGGATGTTATGGAATCAATGATTCCCTTATTTTGGGTTGGTACAATTTTTAGTTTAGAAAGAAAAGAAAAAGGTTTATGGGTTTTTATTTGTACAATTAGTATTTTATTTTATATTTTATTTGTAGTTTTCAATGCAACTAATATCAATTCAGTATACATACATGAAGGTGAAAATGATAGTGCTTGATGATCATTTTTTTTCTTTTTATAATTTTTCCGTGCATCGCACGGATTAGCGACTAGTTAAGTAAAATATGGAAATCATTCAGAGGGGGCAATAGATGCAGCCAGGGAGTCACATTCAGTAGGTGTATGGCAGAGTACTAATGGATGTTGGAATATTTTTCTCAATATAACCATTTTTTATCAGTATTGTATGTGCAATGGTAGCTTTTGAATTAGTTGACCATCTTATAATTCCGATTTCAGCACTTACAATCTCTTTTAACAAATTATTAAACAATCCAATACCCATACCACCCATGCACTTCCGAGCTTCAATAGGAACTCTATCAAACCACATAACTTTTCTGATTTTCATCATCTTCCTTAACGTGTCCTTCAACTATCCCAATTCTTCATTCGAACCTATGATTTCAATAGAATTAAAAAGTTCTCCCCAATTTCTTGCATGAATTAAATAAAAAATATTGTCAAAATAGCTTCTTCAAAATAGTTTTCTTTCAGGAGGTGTTCCCACATAGGAAAAAATGCCCATCTAACTTTTAGCCATGTTGTTCAAACATAGAACAAAATGAGATAAATGAAGAGAGAGGGAGATAGAAATTTGAAGGTCAGCCCCTCTGTCAAGCCAGCTTCCTGCCAACGTCTACCCTCCCACCACTGACTCGCCAGGACTGCTAACAATAAGTTTTCCTCTTTATTTTTAAATTTCTGCATTAAATATGATCTTTTTTTCCTCGATAATAGTTGGATAGATCTTTTGGTTATATGTGGCTTTCATAAGGTATTTGCATTATGATGGTGGTATATTGGTTAAAACACATAGGAATGGAATTGCAGTCGGTGTTGTGACTAGCAAAAGAAACAAGATACGCTCCACACCCCTTAGCAGCAGTGCATCCCAAGTGGCAACTACATCAGGTCTCTTTGACTCACAGAATCAACCCCTCATCAAAGCCTTGCTGGCTGCAATGCTGAATGGAGAATGTTTTTGGCTGAAGTCCTATATGTCTTCTTTCCTTGGTTTGGATGAAATCAGATTTTTTTTTTTAAAAAAATTTGATAGGAATTATAGACTCCTTTAGACAAAGGTACATATATTTATTGAAGTTAGTACAATCTCCAGTTATGGTTATAACTCCTATTTTGTTTGTTAACTTGGGACTGTTTTCAATTGACAAGTAGAACATTAACAAATATGATATTTGTTCTTTATGAGATGTATATGTGTTGATTGTGATTTTTATGTTGCAGAAGCCACTGAGAGTAGGAAATAATCCTTAAAATTGCTTCTAATATTGCTGCATTTGGATTATTTAAAAGTCATATAGGCATGGCTTTATGCATAAATTTGTGATATTTATTTTGCTGCTTTTACATGTTTGAGCTTTTGACATCTTAATTTTAGATTAAATGATCTATGAGATTTTTCTCCTTCTTGTATGTGCGTGCTTTAATGTGCTATATGTGTTCTATATATTTTTAGCCTTAACAATTTCATTCGAAGTACTGGCAGTTGCAATTTCAGATTGCCTCAATATCTCCAGGTCATTATTTATGAGGCCATAATTCTTTCTAAGGATGCTTATCGCATGGTACAATTCAAGGGTTGTGGGCCTTTGACAAGGTAAAGGCTTAATGTAGGCACCAGCAATTCTGAGCAACTGAAAGACTTCATTATCAAAACCTAACCCAAGAAGAGATTTATCAATGAAATTGCACATTAAAGAAGAGCAAGTCAAAAGACAAGTAATCCAATCAATGTAACTCCCATCCAAATGGTTTGAAAAATTAATTTTATTTGAATGGGTGCCTTTCCTGTAATTAGCTCAAGAAGCAGAATGCCAATATCATAGACATCCTTTTTGAAAAAATCCAACTTCGTAACTCCACTGCCATCAAGAACTCTATTGCTCAAGTCATTGTCACTTGAGTTCACAAACATTAGTCCTCCTGGTTCACATAATAGTTAAATCCATTCCTCAAAACTCATCTACAGGCTTTAGTAATAGTGGTCAACATTTGTGTGATCCTCTCATTGGGTTGAGACTTGAGATCCTTTCTTGGGGTGGCTCCTTCTTTAGAACCTAAAATTGTCCCTCTTCTTTGGGACCATCCTTCATTAATTGGCACTTAGCTATAGTACTGAGCTATCTAATCACAAATGCCAAAGGGGGTTTGAAAGGCATCAAAGTGTTAACTGTTAAACTATATTATTAATTTTTTGATGGAAAAAAAAACTATACATATATATATTTATATAAAATTTCTATATTTCAGTCATTCTATTATTATTTTCTATATAAAAAATACGCTTGTATTAAATGTCAAACTCAACTATTCTCAAAATAAAGAACGAGTATATCCATCATAATTTTGTAATAAACAAACTTGAAAATGGAACTTTCCATGAAGCAATGGATGTTTAAAATTATGATAAAGACTAAAGAGAGGGATTAAGCCTGATATATTTATTTACATACAACACACTTTTGTTTGGATTTGACAAAGATGGGAAGGATAAGTCTGCTTTGAAGGTTTTTGAGGAGATGAGAATTAATTGCTGGTTACAAAACAAATATTTGCACCTTTAATGCCCTAAGACGCATGGTAACTGTGGAAACCAAAAATTAGTCAAATAATTTCTTTTGCCACACCATATATCACAGTAAAAGCTAAGAAAAACTTCATAAGAAAGTGCAAAAATAAAGCAACATCTCATATTCAAGCATATTAGAAATGAATTTTATTGATTATTCCATTGCATCTTGACAACATCTCAGAACGTTTTGTTTCAGATTACAATGCGTTGACAGCTATTTTCATGTTGTTTGCGCAATGGCCCGGAAAACTGCAAATGAAATAGTTTCCTCCTTGCACAAGCTTGATCTGATCACTTCCAGATTGAAATGTTTGTCCTGATGATGCCGTGCATGTATCATAACCATTTTTACCTACACCAACCACATTGTGGAATGCTGGGTTGTAGTTGAACACTGTAACATGAAAATAAGAAAAATAATAAACCTTAATGGAAAATCGTCAAACATTATGATAGAGAGTAGATACTATTGGATGTGAAAACAATCTATACCCATAATTATAATATTAAAAAAAAAAAAGACAAAAAAAACTGGTCAGAGATTTACAAAAAAAAAATGGTGATTAAAAAAGTATGAAGTTATTTATATATATATATATAGAAAATAATGATTCATATTTACCGAGTACATCACCAGCCCTAAAGGTCTTTCCATTAGGCCAACCCACAACATTGAAGGTCCATCCACCAGCATCTCCAACAGTATAGGTTGCTGCCAAAACGTTACCACAGTGAAGGAGCATACCCAATAGCAGAATTGAGACAACAATTGTACTACCTCTTCCCTGGGGTGCCATCTTAATAAATAAAAAAATTCCCGACAAAGAGAAATACCCAAAGATAAGATAGAGTCAAGAATGGAGGATACCTTGACCCTATAGAAATGTGCGTTTTATAGAGTTTTTGCCATCAATTTTTTTGTTGTTTTAGGAATCAGTCACCAAATATGATAATGAAGGTGACAATCAGAGTAACATAGAGATAAGGATGGATCTATAGAAATGTGCATTTCATTGAGTTTTTGAACTTTTTTAAGGGACCAATCACCAAATGTGGTAACGAATTGAAGGTTAACTTTATATTTGGTTGCTTATTGTATCATGTCATAAATGGATAGTTGAGATATGGGGGATTTGAACTCTAGATGATTACTTTATAGAGTTTTTGCCACCAATTTTTTTTTTTTTTTTTAGGGATTAGTCACCAAATATGATAATGAATGTGACAATCAGAGTAACATAGAGATAAGGATGGATCTATAGAAATGTGCCTTTCATTAAGTTTTTGAACTTTTTTAAGGGACCAATCACCAAATGTGGTAACAAATTGAAGGTCTACCTTATTTTTGGTTTTTTATTGTATCATGTCACAAATGGATAGTTGAGATATGAGGAATTTGAACTCTGGATGATTACGTTGAAAAGGATGAGAAGTACCAACCAGTTGAGCTATAATACTTTTGGTTGATATCATATAATATCTAATTTAATAATAATAATAAAAATGATATAATAAAAGTTGAGTTACACATTGTATGATATGTTTCTATACATGGACAATTTCCAAAAATCCTCCCTCCTTCTTGCTATATATAATAGCAGAAGCCTTTTTCCTACAATTAATGTTGTGCTGCCACATTAGGAAAAAAGCTCATCTAAAAATCTGTCACATCCACAATTAAAAAGCGATAAATTATATTGTTTCACACCGTATGATAGCCTCTCAGTATAAAAGTGAAATAACCGGTTAAAATACAAAGAAGCCTGGGACATAGAGAGAAATAGAGAAAGAGGCGAGGAGGCCTGGGACACGGAGATGAAATAGAGAATAGAGGTAAAGTTTAGCAAGATAGAGAGACATCTCAGGCCAGCACCACTGTCGAACTCTGACCACAAAAATCTTGCTTCCCTCAACCAGCGGTACTCTGTTACAGGTGAGTTTTCTTCTTCTTTTTTTGCTTTCTTTGATTTTTGGTTTTTTTTTAATTATAAATTTTAAAAAGAAAAAACCAAAATCTTGCGATAATTATGATTTATGTTTACTGCAGTTTGGGTCCCTTGCTAGAGTTAGACCGCCAAAAGTACCGACACCGGTACATTGTTTTTTTCTATTTTTTAGATTTGGGTATGAAATGTTACTTTTGATTGAGATTTTTTGTTGGATGGGTTTAGATTTGATTCGTTTTTGTTTTGGGTTTTTGGATTCTCTATCAAAAAATAATTTTTTTCTCAATTTTAAATATGTTTTAGGCTTTTGAAAGACTTGATTTTGATTTAGGGTTACATTTTTGGTCCAGCACCACCCATCTACGGCTCCATTCAATCACAACCTCAACGATGATTTTGGTTTAGGGTTATGTTACTCTACTCTGTTCGTTGTCTGCCCCCATCACTTCTCTTCAACGGTGTATTCGGAAGGTACGCATGATTTTCTTGGAACTTCTCTCCTGTGCTTATATATATATATATATATATATATATATATATATATATATATATATATATGTTTCCTTAAATTTTAAGTTAATTAGTTTATTTAGTCCAACTCAAGTACGGAATAACTTTTTATTTATTTATTTATTGTTATTTTTACAAGGATAGATTTTGTAGCTATTTGAATTATGGGCTATGTACATGAACCACGAACAAATGCAGAATCAAGGTTTGATTCGTTGTGGTCTAAACCTTCATTTTTCATATTTAAATTTTCACTGAATTGCTGCATTACTTTTTATAATTCAACCCATATTTTCAATGTTTTATTAGGCTTCATTTGTAGTATTTCTTTCATCTTTCTCTGCTGCAATTTAAAATTGCTATGCTTTTTTCTTTTTTCTTTTTTTTTTGGAGCCATCAGAAATAATGGCTGCAATTATATGGATTGTCCTCTTTGTAGTTTCACTAAGAATAGTTAGGTATACAAAAGTGCTCACCATAGCCAAGAAAGAAAACCAAAAATCCATAAACTAATACCAACGCAGTAGTAAAAGTGTTAAACATGAAACTAAAATCTTATGAAAAGTGGTGCTAAGGAAGATGTTTTGCACAAATCGTGCACCTGTAGAGCAATAAAAGATAGAGCACACCAGTTACACATCACACGCATGATACAATGCACATGAAATTCCACTGGACATGAATTGGATCTTACCTTCTATTGTAGGACTTTAATAGCAGGAAGTAAAGCTACAACATTTGATGCAACAAGAAAAATAGTTTGCAATCTCTGCTCTAATGGTTAAGAGATGTCATTTTTTGGTTTCACATGCTATGCAAACCAAAAACTAGCTCAGCTAGGTGATTTCATTATTTGGTTTCAATTGAAATCTTTGAACAATGGAAGGACATTCTTAAGTAAGTAAAAGAAAATTACTCCAATAAATCATTGAGGCTGACTTTGAGATGAGAATGATAGGCCAAAAACGAATTGACTCCTTGTGATAAATTAATTGATTAATTAGTCAAGTTTATTAATTAATCAAATTAACATGCAAACGCATGATAGCACAAACAAATCACCAAATAACTAAATGCAGTGGAAATTAAATTTGACACAGTGATTGGTTTACGAATGGAGTGAAAATTCAAAATGTGTATAACACGCCCTTGAACGTTTAGACCCCCAATTTACAAATTACCAATTCAAGCTTAATGTCAAACAATTAATGTGCGGAATATGAACACAAGCTTAACACAGAATTGATAAACAATCTAAACCAAATAAAATCACATCCACAGTAGAAATTAAATGGCAAAGATTAAGGGAAGAGAGATGCAAACACAAGGACAACACGCAATGTGTTATCGAAGAGGAAACCGAAGCCCTCGGCGTAAAACCTCTCCGCCACCCTCCAAGCGGTAAGTAATCCACTAGAAAATGTAGTTGGAATACATGAACAACAATAGACCCTCCAAGCCTAATCTACCCAATGTACCTAAGCCCTCCAAGCTTCTTGCTCCAACGAGGTTGCGCCGAACCTATTTCTTTTCTAGCTTCCCGGATTCCGCTACTTGACCATAGCATCAACCAATATGAATTGGTCCCTTCCTAATTGCTTCCCAAACACCAAAAAGCTCTCTCACAGAAATGGAAATGGTGAGATAAGGTTTTGGTAACAAGCCTCTCAAGGATTTGACAATGGAGAGGAAGAGAGTACAGGAATTTGAAGAGTCTCTTAGGTAAAGATTGTGGATGAGTCAATCTTGTTTTTCTCTATGGTTTCTCTCTCAAAATTCTCTCTAGAAGCTCTCTTTCTTTCATGGGTAAAAGGGGTATTTATACTGGGGTGAGAATGGAATGCGAAGAGTCAGGTTTTTCAAAACAGGGCTGGCTCGCGGCTTGACTGAGTCGCGAGTTCTAGCCGCGAGGTAACTAAACGGCCAGTTGTCCTATTTTGTCCTGTAAAGCTCCAGCTGGTGTGACGCTTCAACTTCTAGCATGCTTGGCACATGTGCTCCCTTTGGCGGCTTGCAGGCACGAGTCACCCGCGAGATTCAATCGCGAGTCCCTGTTTTTCTTGCAAACTCTTAAGCTAATCTTCACACTATCTCACTCACTACCCATACAAGAATCCCACCTAAATATAGGGTTATTAATTGCTGAAATACAAGCAAATTTGACGCGGAATAAAGCCAACAAGATAGTTGATTAAATTCAACCTTACATGGAGAAAACCAACACAGCAAAAACCCCCCAGGTGATTTTAAGATCACCACTCCTGAGAATCCACTATTATCATAACAAGCGGTTACAAGTAAAGGAATCTCAGTACCTTATACCAACCTACAATTGAACATTTACCCCAATACCCAATTGGACTTGTTTTGTAATGACAATCTCTCCTTTTGATGCATGACTCCCAATACGTGACTAACCAATCAATGCACAGATCCCAGTATGCAACTTACTGATTTGCACGAATCCAAGTTCATGACTAACTCCACAACAACCCTTTGATTGTTATAGTTGATTTGTAGCAGCTTCACATAGAAACACCAATAAGATCTTCAATGTTGGTGCGAGAGACTTTGCTTGGTTACAGAACCCAATGGCGTACAAGAAGCGCAGCAAAAACTCTTTCTTCTGAAGGAGGAGACTAGGGTTTCAAAAAGAAAATCTTATAAAGCTCTCTAGGGTTAGGGTTTTTCTTTTACCACCTCCTTTAAATAGGAGCTTAATGGGCTCTCCTATTCCAAATAGGTTTACACAAACCTTGGGTTTTCCTAGTCCAATAAGGATTATACAAACCCACAAACCTTGGGTTTTCCTAGTCCTATAAGGATTATACAAAACCCATAAACAAATAGCCTTTTAGAATAAAAACATTGCTGGCTATAATTTAAATCTCGTAAGCTTGATAGATCAAGACATCTGTCGAGTTTTAATGAATCTCGATAGATCGAGCTTCTGTCGAGGAGGTATCGAGACCTGTAGATTGCATTTTTCTTGAGCAGTTCTTGAGTAATCTTCATGTCTTCAATTTAACCACTTGTAATGATCATCTTGAACTTACTTAGATTTACCCAAATACAAGAAAAGTGCATTTTATCAAAGGATATGCCAATTACATAAAAATATGTCCCTAACAGAGAAAAGTTGCATAGATCACTATTATCCATAGAAACATCATGCCAAGTTAAATTAAATTAAAGGGAGTAGATATATCATAGTCTCTAAAGAGAATAATTGCATAGATCACTATTACCCATAGAAATCCTTGGCATGTTAAATCAAATTGAAAGGACAAGAAATATAAAAAAAAAAAACCAAAAAGAACCCCTTCCAACATCCTTGGCATTACTTAATTTTACATTTCTTTGGTGAATGTGAGAAGGGCTACAATATTTCTAATTGCAACATCTTTAGTGGATGGACAATCCCCATCTCTTCTTCTACCTAAAGAAAGAAAGAATTTACATAGATATACAAAATTGTCATTATTGTTTCATCTTAGAGACACCATATCACAATTCATGTAAGTGAGAAGTGAGATCAATGATGTCTTCACTGCAAGGAATTGTGAGATCACCCATTGGATGATCATACCTGAATTCTTCCTCAGCCTTACTTAGAAATTCTAGAAATGAAAGCCGGTTCAAGAATGATATAGGAATTACAAAGCGCCTTATTTCGCTCCCTTTAACATAAACTGCAATGTAGCCTTTTTGAACATCTATAGGTGTTGAAGCTAATTTCTTTCTAAATGAGTTGGAGCGTCGAAGAATGTGCTCATTGCAACAGATTAGGCAAACTGATTAGAAAGCATAGTAAAAAAAACAAACAAAAAAGAGAGAATCCTAATAATATATTTTATTACTGTAAACTTTGGTATTAAATTGCTTTAGATAGGGTAGAAATTAACCAAAAACCAAAAGTAGAATCATTATATAGAAAATAGAGCATAAAATATTACTTTATGCTGTTAAATTTGAGTTTAGTATTATTTATCAAAAAAAATTTTGAGTTTAGTATTGAATCAAAATTTGTAATGTTTCATTTATATAAAATTGCCATGTTTTCTGAATTTTAGATAATTATAATTAATTATTTGACACACAATCACATGTTTTATAGGATCTCAGTTTCTCTCACCTCATTTATATTGACTCTTATCAAGAATTCTATATTTATAATGACATATTTTCCCTCACATGTTAATTCAGATCAGTCATCCCTGACATATAAGACTTTTGGCTACTATTTAAGAAGAACAACTGAATTAAATTGAAAGGTTAGGAAAGCCTAATTTTCCTTTGTAGCTATTATTTAGTTTATAACTCTTTGTCCTTTGTTAATGCCTGATTAAAAAAAAAAAAAGTAGAACTAAAATAGTTTTAAAGATTATCAAATATGGACTCTTTGATTCTAAAAATAAATGCTAAAACT
This sequence comes from Quercus agrifolia, assembly GCA_029955455.1. Lineage (NCBI taxonomy): Eukaryota > Viridiplantae > Streptophyta > Magnoliopsida > Fagales > Fagaceae > Quercus > Quercus agrifolia. Next base: position 37,777,740 of record JARQAD010000007.1, on the reverse strand, counting down.
TATTTCTTTCCTTTACCATGATATGATAGCAAAAAGGAAAAAGAAAAAAAAATGAAAATGCAAGAGAAGCACACCTAAAAAGACAAATGCCAATGTTTGAGAAACGATCCAAAAGAAAATGGCATGAAAGAAAAAATAGTTTACAAAATAAACTTACCCAAGCCAAATTCATGGGAATGGTCATTGCTGAAAAAAAATAAATAAAAAATAAAAAATAAAAGAAAAGAAAAGAAAAGGAGGGATAGAATGGCATTAACTCATGACTGCTCTTTGTTGCATTCACCTAGTACAAGTATGAACTTTTATGTGTCAAGAGGTTTGCTTCTCTTTCTACCACTCTGTACTTATTTGTTCTTTAAACATTCTTTTTTAAAATTTGAAAATAAAACTTTTAATTCACATTTGATTATTAGATATCGATGTTGACATGGGCCATTCCTTTGGAGAAACTAGGTTGAACGTAAGTACAGATGATACTTTGGTAGAAGATGGGTCCAATTGTTGTAATGCTCCTCAAGGAATCCATGAATCAGAAAATGAGTGGTTGTGAAGACTTTCCAAGTAAATGACTTAACTTAAATTTACAAGGAAAAAAAACTTAACTTCCATTTTTGTTCATGTTATTAATGTTGTTCCCATATTTTAATTCATATAGGAATATTTACCGAACCTTGGAATTTTGGCCCACCTTCTTATGTATGCATGTATTGTGGTTCAATTTTATGGTATGAAGAGAGAACAGTAAAATCTAAGAGGTCTAGGAACTCAAAATTCTCTCTTTGATGTATTTATTTAATTTTTAGTCTCTATCTTTCATACTATTGAATACTTTGTTTTGTAAAGTTATTTTGAAACTTCGTGTGTCCACCTTAATTTCACTAATTTTTGTATATAGGCTCAGTTTTTTTTTTTTTTTTTTTTTTTTTTGATAAGTAACATAAAAATTTTATTAAAAACACACAGCCTAGTACATAGGAAATGTTCAAAAAGGCAAAAACATCAAGAAACCAAATTACAATGATCAAGCAACACAGGAAGGGACATACAAGAAAAAGATGGTAAAACAAGACATCATTCGAGTAGAGTAAAAAAGAAGAAAGACTTAAACTCAATAATGGACCGTTCACGACCCTCAAAGCTTCTAGAATTCCATTCTCGCTAGATACACCACATCAAATAGTGCGGCACAAACCTCCAAATAACTATATTACGATGACGCCTGAAATTGCATGTCCAACAATCCAACAAGTCCACTACCCTTTTAGGCATCACCCAACAAATCCCAAACAAGCAAAAGATCATACTCCACATCTCATAAGATATAGGACAGTGAAGGAGGAGATGATCTACAGATTCCCCACACCTTTTGCACATAAAACACCACTAAAGGACAACAAAATGCCTCTTTCGAAGGTTGTCTATAGTTAGGATCTTGCCTAAAGCTGCAGTCCAAGAGAAAAAAGCTACTCGAGGAGGAACCTTCGATTGCCACACCATTTTCCAAGGGAAAAAAATGCCAGTAGAAGGGGAAATAGAATGATAATACCCACTCACCTTGAAACCTCGACTGCTAGCTGGCTTCCAACAAAGATTGTCAGAACCAACACCCCGCACCTTTGTGGAATAGATCAAAACCATAAACGAATCCAAAGATTGTACTTAAGCTGTTGGTTTGTAAGTGAATGGTTTGATTCCAGTGCTAATTTGAAGATTTTATTGATTAAGGTAGATCAAGATCTTTTTTTCATATTTAGGTGTGGGTAGACCCATTACATGAATTTGAGTGTCTATGTGCTGAATTTGCAACATGTGGAGGATTTTTTATATTATTTTTAAAATGTATTTGAACAATGGTAATTTACACCATTTATTTAGTGCACATTTTTTTATAACCTGGATTTTTTTTCTTTTCTTACATGCTTGCTTTTTGTTTCCTTTAAAAGGTTGGATGGAATGCCATGTTGTCTTTTTTTTTCTTTTTTTCTTTTTCCCTTTGATGGAATGCCATGTTGTCTTTAGCAAGATGCTATATGGGATGGATGTCGTCTACAAGAGTGACGCAAAAGGATATATTTAGTTATTGTTTTGGGATGTTATTCTATTTGGTCAAAGAGAACTTTTAAATCCTCTATTATTGTTGAGATTTGCAAATTGTACATATTTGTTTTACTGTGGTTAAAAAAAGGTTAATTGAAGCATTTTCTTAGAACATTGATTGAACCCTACTGAATTGTTATAGCAATGTGAAAGTTCAATATGTGTATAACACACCCTTGAACATTTAGACCCCAAATTACAAATTACCAATTCAAGCTTTAAGTCAAACAATTAATGTGTAGAACATGAACACAAGCTAAATACAAAATTGATAAACAATCTAAACCAAATAAAATTACATCCACAACAAAAATTAAATGGCAAAGATTAAGGGAAGAGAGATGCAAACACAAGGAAAACACACGATGTGTTATCGAAGAGGAAACCGAAGCCCTCGGCGTAAAACCTCTTTGCCGCCCTCCAAGCAGTAAGTAATCCACTAGAAAATGTAGTTGGGATACTTGAACAGCAATAGACCCTTCAAGCCTAATCTACCCAATGTACCTAAGCCCTCCAAGCTTCTAGCTCCAACGAGGTTGGGCCGAACCTATTTCTTTTCTAGCTTCCCGGATTCCGCTACTTGACCATAGTGACAGTTTTTAGACCACTTAAAATCACAATTGGATTAACGTAGGTAATTAGCCAAGTTGTTACTTAGTCAAATTATTCAAATCTAAGTTATCACAATCAAACAATCATATCATGTAAAGCAGCGAAAATATAAAAGACACAAAATATGATCACCCAGGAAACCAAATCGGTAAAAACCTGGGGAGGATTTAACCTAGCTATCCTCAAGGTAAACTTGAATCCACTATCTTGAAAGAATCGAAGTTCATACAATAAGACTTACAAGCCCCCACGCTCGACTTCTTATTGCTACCCACCAATAGAACTTACTAACACGACCACGTGCAAGCTCCAAATCAACGGACTCCTTCTTTCTTGGATTCACCACCATATACAAGCACACTCGCTTGTGTTTCTTTGGGCTTCAATGGCAGCAACTAAATTGATCATCAAGGTGTAGAAAACTTCTTCTCCTTGAAAACCCTAAGTTTATGTGAAGGAAAGCTCCTCAAAGATCTCACAAGAGATTCACATAAACTGCAATATGAGCAACACTAAAACGTGGCTAGGGTTTGCCTTTTATACCTAGGGAAAATTAGAAAACCCAAAATGTTTTAGTTAAAATAGGGCTGAGTTGGAATTCTGCAGAAAAAACGTTCGAATTTCGATTGATCGAGCCTAAGCTTCGATCGATCCTAACTAGGGTGTTGGAATCATAGACGTGGCAAGAGAAGTTTGAGAAGAACTCTCTAATCAGGGCGGTCAGGGGTGGATGGTCTATCTCTAACAATGACAGCCAACCTCTAGACTCTAGATTAGCCCTAATGGCCGGATCAACCTCATCTAAGATCACAAAACGCTCAGCCCATATCTTACACTTACTGTTCACTTTCTCAAATGCCTTTCGACAACGGTCATTCTTAAAAAGTTGACTCCTAGAGGGAGACACAGAAGGAGTAGAGGGAATCCTATTAGCTCTAGTTTTCCTAGGCATGGTGCTAGGGTAAGGACCAAAACACACAACAAAGAGAAAAAAAGAAAAACACAAAACCAAGGGCAGACTGCAAGTTAGCACAAAAAGATATAGAACAAAAACTATATGATGCATGAACAAAGTAAATGTCATGATGCATGTCCTAATGTAGTGCAATTAAGTTCAAATTAAGTCCAATTTGACAAAAATGGCTTGAACATAGAGTTTCTAACAAAAACCCCAAAAATTTGAAAAACCACTTGAAAAATTTGTAACAAATTGACCAATTGATCATCACACAAGATAGATTACACAAAATAATGATCAATTACATCAAGTCAACAAGCCAATTTCATCAAATTAAACCAAATTGAACAAAATCCCTAAATCGGGTTCAATACAAGCCCTAGAATTTTTTATTTTTCACAAATCTCCAAATTGATCAAATTTTCCAACAAAGATCATGTTAAAAACTTCATAGGATCAAAACCCAATGATCAATTTCAAAAAATATGGCCTTAATGATCAAAAACCCCAAATATGTATAGGTTCAAAATCCCCAAATTAAAATGCATGAAAATGCATGAAATGAGAAAATAAAAACAAAAAGAAGGGTAAAAGGGTCTTACCGGTATTTAGAGAGAAACCTTGCAAAAAGAATGATAAAAAACGACAAAAATCTGAGGTGGAGCCAAGTCCGAATCGAAGAGAGAGAGAAAACTTAGAAAACTTTTGAAAAAGTGTTTTTGAAAAAGTCAAGATCTGTTTTAAAAAAACCTTATTCACGATATTCGATTGATCGAAAAACAGTTTCGATCAATCGAAACAGACAGAGGCTCACCTAAATTTTTAAAAGAAATTTCAATTGATTGAAAAACAGTTTGGATCAATCGAAAATCTAGAAAAACATCTTTTTAGAAAAAATAACCTGATTTTTGAAAACACCCCTTAAAGCATTGAATATAAGAAATAAAAATGCATGAGTATGAGATGAAATGCTTTTCCAAAACACAAATTTTAAACCCAGTTTTCCCAAAATTAAGATTTTCAACCATTCTCCCTTTGAAAAACTCAACCACAAAATATGTTTTGCACAAACAATACTCAAAGTAATTTCAAACTTGGTTGGTCAGACCGAAAGACACACACAATAACATGTACAATGTTTAGCAAGGAGTAACTTGTGTAGTATGTGTAACTAGCACAAAGACTTGAGTTACATGTGAGGTGATATGTGTATATCAATCAATCACAAAGTCTACAAAATTCATCACATAGAATTTAAAAGAGACTATCACCTAAAGAGTTACATCATATAACTCCCACATCTCCTAGAACATAAGCTTACAATCATGTAAGTTTCTTGAATTTTACCTCATAATATACACACCAATTTTAATTGTGTGATTTGGCATCAAGCCTAATAGTACACACCAATTTTAAGCATTAAGCAATTAAACCGAGGCTTCACCTTATGTTCTTTTTGTGCATGTGCTACACTTTCTCGAGTACAAAATCTTATGACATGCACTAAGGTGTTCATGATTGGCTAATGAACAGTGGTGAGATGGTTATTTATGCCTTTCTCAAAAGGTTCGAGTCCAACAGTCAAATAACATGTGACTTCAAGATTAAGACAAAATGATAAACACCATAAACATCTTTCTCACACAACATGCACTACAAATCTTCAACTAGTCAAGTGTAATAAATAAGCTCATCGAAGCTAAACAAAGAACAAAAAGACATGTCATGTGAAAATAAATTGACAAACCTTGTTTTCAAAAACAAAGAGAATAGTGCAAAAACACAATTTGCTTCCTTTTCCTTCCCCCTTTTTTTTTATTTTATATATAAATAAATAAATAAGTAAATAAATAAATAACTTAGAATGAAATGCATGAATGTTATGCAATGCAAATCCTAGAAACAAAAGGGAAAAACACAAAAACTAAGGAACAAGGAACAATGGTCACAAAGGGTAAAGCAATGAAGCACAAGGACCAAGAAAGCCAAGATAGATCAGGGACACAGAATCACACCAACTACTTGACGAAGAGTCTCAAACTTACTTCTATCAAGAGGTTTGGTGAAGATGTCGACATTCTGACGCTTAGTAAGGATATACTCAAGACACACAATCCTTCTTTCAACAAGATCCCTAATGAAGTGATACCTAATCTCTATGTGCTTAGTCTTAGAATGTTGAACAGGGTTCTTAGATATATCAATAGCACTAGAGTTATCACAATAAACAACCATGGTATCTTGGGATATCCCATAATCAGTTAAAACATTTTCATCCAAAGAAGTTGTGAGCAACAACTTCCAGCAGCAATATATTCTGCCTCTGCAGTAGACAAAGACACAGAATTTTGCTTTTACTCATCCAAGCAACAAGATTGGCTCCTACATAAAAACACCCACCAGTGGTGCTTTTTCTATCATCAGCATTACCAGCCCAATCAGAATCAGAAAAACTAGCAAGAGACAGATTAGACTCTTTACTATAAAATAATCCATAATCATAAGTTCCACCAACATATTTAATAATTCTTTTGACAGCATTCAAGTGTGAGACTTTAGGATTAGATTGAAATCTAGAACAAACACCAACACTAAAGGCAATATCAGGCCTACTAGTAGTCAAATACAACAGGCATCCAATCATACTTCTGTATAATGTAGCATCAACAGACTCACCTGATGGATCATTTTTTAATTTTGCATTGGCAGCCATTGGTGTTCTGGCATGTGCAGCATTGTCCAATCCAAATCTCTTGACTAGATTCCTTGCATATTTTGCTTGGTTGATGTAAATTCCTGAGTCCGTTTGCTTTACCTGTAATCCCAAGAAATAAGTTAGTTCACCAACCATACTCATTTCGAACATAGCCTTCATTTCATTTGCAAAAGAATGAGCAAAAGAGTCATTAATAGCACCAAAAACAATATCATCAACATAAATTTGAGCTACAACAAAACTATTCTTATCCTTTCTTATGAAGAGAGTAGTGTCTACAAATCCCCTTTTGAATCCATGGTCAGTGAGATATGTAGTCAATCTATCATACCAAGCCCGTGGAGCTTGTTTCAAACCATATAGGGCTTTCTTCAATTTATACACATCATCCGGCATGTAAGGATCAATAAAACCCTTCGGTTGTTCAACATATACTTCTTCCTGCAACATTCATTTAAGAAAGCACTTTTGACATCCATTTGGTATAACTTGAAATTTAAATGACTAGCTATAGCCAAAAGTATCCTAATGGATTCCAATCTTGCTACCGGTGCAAAAGACTCATCGAAGTCAACCCCTTCCACTTGTGTGTAACCTTGAGCAACAAGTCTAGATTTATTTCTGATAACAGTGCCAGGTTCATCTAACTTGTTCTTAAAGATCCACTTAGTTTCAATCACATTTACACCCTTTGGTCTAGGAACTAATTCCCACATATCATTTCAAACAAACTGATGAAGTTCTTCATGCATAGAGTTTACCTAGTCAGCATCTTGAAGGGCTTCATCTACCTTCTTCGGTTCAAATTGGGATACATAGCATGAGTGTGTAATTACACTTAAAGCTTTTAATCTTAATCTCATGTTATCATTCAAACATCCCGATATGTTTGAGGAGGGATGATTAAGCCTTACTCTAGAGGAAGGACCTTTGACTAGAGATGTTGAGGTACCTTTGTGTTCCGATGAAGGACTAAACTCATGTTGTGCTTGTTGAGTCTCATGTACCGGTGTGGATGGTTCTGGACTTGATGGAACAAACACTGCATCATTCAGCACCATCAACTCTTCATCACTGTGCTTCCCAACATAGTCAACAGGGAGTGAGTCATCAACCTCCATAGGCTTATCTTGAACCGAAGCAAGATTTTCTGAATGTGCTTTAGAGCATACTTCATCATTAATCACAACATTTGATGATTCCATCACTGTTTTGGTTCTCAGATTATACACTCTATATGCTCTACTTTAGAGGAGTACCCTAGAAAATATTCCTTGTCACTCTTTGCATCAAATTTTTCTAGGTTCTCTCTATCACATAGAATGTAACAATCACTACCAAATATCCTGAAATGCTTAACAACCGGCTTCTTTCCTCTCTAGAGTTCATAGGGAGTCTTCTTGGAATCAGGTCTGAAATACACCCGGTTGAGTGTATGAGAAGCAGTGTTGACTGCTTCTCCCCAAAAGGATTTGGGCAATTTTTTATTATGTAGCATGACACGTGCCATCTCTTGAACAACCCTATTTTTCCGTTCCACTATTCCATTCTGTTGAGGAGTCTTGGGTGAAGAGAACTCTTGATATGTGCCTTGATCATTGCAGAAAGTAGCCAGCTTGGTATTCTCAAATTCTCGTCCATGATCACTTCTGATTCTGGCTATCACAATATCTTTCTCAACCTGCAACTTTTTGCACAGATGTATCATCTTCTCAGGAGCCTCAGCTTTATCTTTCAAAAGCACAACCCAAGTGTATCAAGTAAAGTCATCCATAACCACCAGAATATATTTCTTTCCACCTAAACTCTGAACTCTAGCAGGACCTATGAGATCAATGTGAAGTAACTCCAAAGGTCTTGAAGTTTGAACACTTGCCACAGACGGATGTTTAGATTTTATCTGTTTACCTATCTGACATGGTCCACATATGCACTTATCTATCTTCTCAAACTTAGGTAAACCAACAACTGCATCACATTTGGAAATTTTTTCTAACTGCTTATGACTTGCATGCCCCAAACGTTGATGCCACAAATCAACTTGATCAATCTTTGCACTAAAGCACTTGTTGCTTATGCTTGGTGTCAATCCATAATAGTTGTCCACTATCCTTACACCGACACACATACAGTCACCTCCTCCGTCAAGTATCTCACATCCATACTTTGTGAAGAGAACATTTAGTCTGTTGTCACAAATCTGACTGATGCTGAGTAAATTTACCTTCAGTCCATCAACATACCAAACATCTTCAAAGACCGGTAACCCTGGAATGTCCACAGTTCCAGTGCCTTTGATCACAGATTTGCTTCCATCTTGAAAAGTGACTATCCTAATCTTTCCTTCAAAGAAAGTCTTGAATAATCCTTTGTTTCCTGTCATATGCCTGGAACAACCACTATCCAAATACCAAAGACAAGAATCACGTGCCTTTAAGGCGGTTAAGGCAGTATAACACAAATAATTATTATCACATGTGATAAGACCAAGAAGTCCAAGAAAAGATTAACAGAAGCAACAAGAGACAAATACACAAAGTAAGCAAGTTGATAGATAAGCTTCAAGATTTTCCTAAAATCCATAACAACAGGGGTCAAGGATCAGCTCAGTGATCAAAAGATCAACAACAAGAGAGCTACCCGTTCTGATACCACTTGTTAGTTTTTAGACCCCTTAAAACCACAATTGGATTAACCTAGGTAATTAGCCAAGTTGTTACTTAGTCAAATTATTCAAATCTAGGTTATCACAATTAAAAAAATTATATCATGTAAAACAGCGGAAATATAAAAGACACAAGATATGATCACCCAAGAAACCAAACCGGTAAAAATCTGGGGAGGATTTAACCTAGCTATCCTCAAGATAAACTTGAATCCACTATCTTGAAAGAATCGAAGTTCATACAATAAGACTTACAAGCCCCTACGCTCAACTTCTTATTGCTACCCACTAGTAGAACTTACTGACACGACCACGTGCAAGCTCTGAATCCACGGACTCCTTCTTTCTTGGATTCACCACTAGATACAAGCACACTCGCTTGTGTTTCTTTAGGCTTCAATGGCAGCAACTGAATTGATCATCAAGGTGTAGAAAACTTCTTCTCCTTGAAAACCCTAAGTTTATGTGAAGGAAAGCTCCTCAAAGATCTCACAAGAGATTCACATAAACCGCAATATGAGCAACACTAAAACGTGGCTAAGGTTTGCCTTTTATACCTAGGGAAAATTAGAAAACCCAAAACGTTTTAGTTAAAATAGGGCTGAGTTGGAATTCTGTAGAAAAAATGTTTAGACCTGAATTTCGATTGATCGAGCCTAAGCTTCAATCGATCGAAATAGGCTGAATTGGTTTTTTAATTCCTGCAATAACTTTACATTAATAAATCAATTTTGAGTAAGTCTAAAACAAACTAAACACATTGTTTTGATCATGGTTTGCCAACAATACAAATTAGAGTTCTAAATACATAAAAACCTAAGTCTTTAGAACCTAACACATAGCATCAACCAATGTGAAATTGGTTTCTTCCTAACTGCTTCCCAAAGCACCAAAAAGTCCTCTCAGAGAAATGGATATGGTGAGAAAAGGTTTTGGTAATAAGCCTCTCAAGGATTTTACAATGGAGAGGAAGAGAGTTGAGGAATTTGAGGAGTCTCTTAATAAAGATTGGGGATGAATCAATCTTATTTTTCCCTAGGGTTTCTCTCTCAAAATTCTCTCTGGAAGCTCTCTTTCTTTCGTGGGTAAAAGGGGTATTTATACTGAGGTGAGAATGGAATGTGAAAAGTTAGGTTTTTCAAAACAGGGCTGGCTCGCGGCTTGACTGAGTCGCGAGTTCCAACCGCGAGGTAACTAAACGGCTAGTTGTCCTATTTTGTCCTGTAGTGCTCCAGCTAGCATGACGCTTCAACTTCTAGCATGCCTGGCACGTGTGCAACTTCTAGCAGCTTGAAGCCGCGAGTCACCCACGAGATCCAGTCGCGAGTCCCTATTTTTCTTGGACACTCTTAAGCATTTCTTCACACTATCTCACTCACTACCCTTACAAGAATCCCACCTAAATACAGGGTTACTAATTGCTGAAATACAAGCAAATTTGGCACGGAATAAAGCCAACAAGATGGTTGATTAAATTCAACCTTACAATCTCCCCCTTTGGCTATTCCGTGACAAAACCCTAAAACAGACTCTAGACTTAACATGTGAGTTGGGAACAGTTGAACATAACTCACTCACACTTAACTCTAGAAACTGTGAAGCTCTTGAATCACATGAACATGAATCTCCTGAAACACAACAATACACCATGATCATTATATGCAGAAAAGCATGAAATGCATATGAAGCAGGCATGATGTGATCAAGCAAAGATGGAGTTAAGAAACAAACCATGGCTTGATCAAACAAGAAATCACTACAAGGTAGTGACCACAATGTTCATTCACACTTGGAATGAACACTTGGACATACAAGCTAATAAGATCATTGCAAATCACTTGCATGCCCAACACTCAACCAATGCATAATACATTAAGTATATGCATCTAAGAACAATCTTACAAGGGCACAAGAGTGACAGTACTTAAAAGGAAAATGCATGACATTTAGTTAGAAGTATTGATTTAACAAAGCATAAAGGCTGCATAAAGCATGGTACAAACCATAAAGCCTACAAAATATGAAAACAAACCCTAAAAGCTTACAAAAGCAACATGGGTACAAACCACACAGTAAACATAAATCATAAACAATATAAACTAAAAGTTCTTAAAGTTTCTCCCCTTCAAAATGGTGAGAAGCTGTGATGCACTTGGAACATATATACTTCTAACCTAAAACACTTGCACAAAACACATTAGACCCTCAAGGTGAAGCAAGTAATAAAAGGACAAGTATAATGTAACAAGTAAATTGCAATCAAGTAAACATGATGTGAAACATGTGAGCAACTTGATCATGCACCAAAACAGTTATATAGAAATGACTACAATGATCACATAGCAAAGCAAATGATCATCCGAACATGCATTCAATGAAGCACAATAGCATAGGGATATATGCATGTCCAAAACAAACAAGATGCAATACAAGAAAACAAACATAAAGAGAAACAAACAAAACAAAGTTTTCTTAATAGCTCAATGTCTTCTCCCCCTTGGTATATGCATCTCCCCTATGGAATACCTCTCCCCCTACACTCCGGTATACTCTCTAAAGTATACTTTGCCCCTTTTTGTCAAGAATAGACAAAGGGTCAAGGAGAAAAAGAGGGAAAGAGATGAAGGAATGAACAATGATAATGATGCATGAAGGGAGCGAGATGAATGAGAAAATGAAGCTCAAACCTAAGACAAAGTAAAATGCTACAAAGCATAAGGTAGACATGACATGCTAGGATGAAGAAGCAAGGTATAGACCAATGCATGACAAGGGTCGCAAAGGTGTGTGCAAGAGATGGCTATGTGCAATGCATGACCAATGCATGAAAAAGGCACATGTGGGGCAAGGTGTGTTAAATACACAACCAATGAACCAAACATGTTCCTAATGAGGAAACATGAGAAACCCCAAATTATAGTACTAATAGGAGTCCAAACAAATGAGAAAGTGCCTAAAAGGCATTTTATCAAACACCTAGCATGCACACTATGAACAATAATGTGAAACAATGCATGAACATTATGAAATCCACTCTTAATACATGTTCTTTCTGCCACAAAGGGCCAACATCCAATGCAAATCAACAAAAGAAACCATTCCCATGAAGAAATTTGATAAAAATTAAGTTTTCCCAATCCCTATGATAAAAATCCCAACCAAAAGCACAAAACTCTCCAAAACATAATCTAAGGATCAAAATCAATGAAACGAGTTTAAAATTACCTTAGAGATGTTAATGGAATGAAAAACAATTCAAATTGGTTGGGTTTTGATGTTAAAATATTGAAAGAGGAGTTTTAGAGAGGATGGGATGGGAGAGGTTTAAAACAAGTTTCCCACAAAAAAGCTCTTTAAAAAGCTGATTCTAGGCGTTTCGCGAGTCGCGAGTGAGTCGCGAAAACCTTCTATGTGAACTCGTGGCTTGGACTCGTGGATTGCAAGTCGCCAAAACGAGTAGCCAAAACTGGTAGCTCACGCAAGTAGCCAAATGAGTAGCCAAAAATTCTGACACTTGTTTTTCAAAACAGAACATGTTTAAACAATGAAAAAACAAAGTAAGCACTAAACATGAACACAAAGAGTGATAAAAATCACTTCCAAAAACATATAAAATGATCAAAAATCTTTTTGGATTAATCCATATATGATTGAGCACACACACATCACATTTAGATAAGTATAATCTAACAAATGAATAAGACATTCATTGAACATTAGGCATGTGTGTTGTGTGTGTGTATCAAATGTGGAATAGTCCTTAGTCTAGAGTGAAACTTCAATGATCAATTCAATTAAGTCATACACAACTAGTACTAAGTCAAGTGGTCTAACTCAATTATAGAAATGAACATATATGATCTCCCACAAGAAAATGATTACATATCTTTGAAGCTTTTCATTTGGCTTCATTACAATTCATAACATTTGATCATTTTGAATCAATACATCTCATTTTGAGATTGATGCCTAAAATTTTTGATATTTCAATTTGATGAATAAGCCTGTGGCTTTTGGGCATCATACATTTTCATATAAGTCGCTTTTCCTTTTTCCTAGTTGAATACTAGTATGTAGGACGGCTTTTGCAGCTCATTATCTCTTTTCATTTTGAGATTTACATTTATTGAGCTTTTTAAGCAAAAACAATAAAAGAGAGTGGGAAGATATATAGGCATAAGTCTACGCATGTATCAAAACCAACATGACTATTGACTAATCATTCATAACAAGCTTGAAGATCGATTTACAACAATCACACAAAGATGTCAAGATTTTTCCCACAAAAATATAAATGAATAAAGAACAAGCTAAGCTCGTAAATGCATAAAGTCATTTGTAAGAAGGTACAAGGCAAAACTCACATGCGATATGTGCTTAAACATATACGATCAAACTTTTTGAATTTTTCACTTTTTATGTGTTTTTGGATTTTTACACACACAAAAACAAAAGTATAAAAGTAAGATCAAATGCAAAAACAATTCAAACAATGCATATAAAGAGATGCATGATGTACAAATGCATGACAAAGAAGCATCTAATGCATGAAGGGTCCTACAAAGATCGAAAGAATTAGATCAAGGACCAAAAGAGCAAAAGCTCAACCATAGGAACCCTTCCTCATCCAAACAGAACGATTGTTTGGAATGAGTGTCTTATAAGAAGTGAGATGAGGGTTGAAAGAATGAGAACCGGAGATGCACATAGTCAAGGAGTTAAGAGCATTAAACACTTTCTTTAACAACATGCTATTTTCACTCAAATCTGGTTTAGTCTTTTTAACACAACTTCCAAGAAGCTCAAGTTTCTCTTTTCTTTTGATTCTTTTAAGAGCATGAAACTTAGAGCAATGAGGTATAAGATGACCAAAGGCACCACAATGGTGACACACAATGTGTTTAGGTCCACTAAGCTTTTTGGGAAGGGATCTAACAACATGTTTTTGTTCTTTCTTCAACTTATGACATTGAGGTCTTATATGACCAATCACACCACAATGGTGGCAAGTTGGAACAAACTTAGATCCATCCAAAGCCTTAGATTGATACCTAAACAGAGGCTTTGACTTAACAGCCTTACTTTCCACCTTTTGATTTCTTTTATGTGGAGGAATGTACACCGATTTGTCCTTTGAGGTAGAACATACAATAGGCACAAAATTAGGTATCACAACATGATTGCAACAAATATTTTCATCATTTTTAACAATAGGTTCAGCAATCAAACACTTGGCATGCATCTTAAGAGATTCATTTTCACATTTTAGCTCATCAATAAGTTTATTAGACAAAACAAGTTTAGAATCTAACTCCATATTCAAACATTCAAACTCTTTCAGCTTTTCAAGAGAATTTTCAGCAAGTTTCTTATATTTTTCAACCAATTTATTTGCTTCATTGAGCTTAGCAATCAAATCATCATTTTCACAAAATAACTTGCTCAAATCCTTATTAAAATTCTTAGCCTTTTTCTTCAAGAGTTTGATGTTAGGAATATCACCAACATCCAAATATTTATGTAACATAGCATCACAATCATGAGAATTATCACTCATAGAGGCATTTTCACAAACACATGGCATGTTACATTCATCCCCAACCAAATCATACAAAGAGGCATACAAAGCACTATCCATGGCAAATAAACACAAGGGGTCAAGGATCACACTTAGGTATTTAAACCACAACAAGTGCACCCACTTTGATACCAAATGAAAGTTCATTATGTGTATAACACACCCTTGAACGTTTAGACCCCAAATTACAAATTACCAATTCAAGCTTTATGTCAAACAATTAATGTGCGGAATATGAACACAAGCTAAACACAGAATTGATAAACAATCTAAACCAAATAAAATCACATCCACAACTAAAATTAAATGGCAAAGATTAAGAGAAGAGAGATGCAAACACAAGGACAACACGCGATGTGTTATCGAAGAGGAAACTGAAGCCCTCGGCGTAAAACCTCTCCGCCGCCCTCCAAGCGGTAAGTAATCCACTAGAAAATATAGTTGGGATACATGAACAGCAATAGACCCTCCAAGCCTAATCTACCCAATGTACCTAAGCCCTTCAAGCTTCTTGCTCCAACGAGGTTGCGCCGAACCTATTTCTTTTCTAGCTTCCCGGATTCCGCTACTTGACCATAGCATCAACCAATGTGAAATTGGTTCCTTCCTAACTGCTTCCCAAAGCACCAAACAGCCCTCTCACAGAAATGGATATGGTGAGAAAAGGTTTTAGTAATAAGCCTCTCAAGGATTTTACAATGGAAAGGAAGAGAGTTGAGGAATTTGAGGAGTCTCTTAATGAAGATTGAGGATGAATCAATCTTGTTTTTCTCTAGGGTTTCTCTCTCAAAATTCTCTCTGGAAGCTCTCTTTCTTTCATGGGTAAAAGGGGTATTTATACTGGGATGAGAATGGAATGTGAAGAGTCAGGTTTTTCAAAACAGGGCTGGCTCACAGCTTGGCCTCGCGGCTTGACTGAGTCGCGAGTTCCAGCCGCGAGGTAACTAAATGGCCAGTTGTCCCATTTTGTCCTGTAGTGCTCCAGCTGGCATGATGCTTCAACTTCTTGCATGCCTGGCATGTGTACAGCTTCTGGCAGCTTGCAGCCACGAGTCACCCGCGAGATCCAGTCACGAGTCCCTGTTTTTCTTGCACACTCTTGAGCATTTCTTCACACTATCTCACTCACTACCCTTACAAGAATCCCACCTAAATACAAGGTTACTAATTGCTGAAATACAAGCAAATTTGGCACGGAATAAAGCCAACAAGATGGTTGATTAAATTCAACCTTACACAATGTTAACTATTGTCTGTCCAATTTTATACGTAGTCTCTAATTTCAATGTTTTCTCTATTGTACATTTTTCCTTATATGTGGATCAGATATGCTAATTGAAGAGTGGTTAATAGTATTGCTAACATATAATTTATAAGATTTCCAATTGAAAATCAACATTTTAAAGAAAGTTTGACTATGATGAGAACTATTTTGGTACTTATTTTTTCTAACTATGATCACACATGTTTGGATTATGGGTCATCTTTGTTTACGATAGATTTCATTCCTCCGCAACGCATGTCAGTACCATGTAAAATATTTTTTACATCATTTTACAGTTGTGAGCAAATTTAAGACTCCAATGATATTGAAATTCTTAAGATATCCTATAATGCCAAAGTAGGTATCTTAATTCTTTAATTTTTAGGTGGTAGTTCTAAATAAGTTGGCTTCCTGTCAAAATGATTGGATATGGAATTTTATGGTTGTGTTTTTTCTTTAATTCCTTCATCAAGATAATGTTCAATTTTATTTTCATTATCCAAGCATATAATTTTGTGACTTCATTATTCCACTCTAATATGAATGGGAATATTAAATTAAATAGTTAAAATTGAGTTTGGTGTTAAACAAAGTTCAAAAGTGTTTTTACAGTTCATTTGTTTAAAAACAACAAGCTTTGCTGGATTTTAGATAATTATAATTGTTAAGCTGGTATACATAAAATAAATGAAATTCAATTTCTAGAGCCTCATCCATTCTAAATACCTTTTTCTTTCCACATGTTTTTGTAAAAGCATAAAGGTAGATAAGACAGATTATGATTTCTACAAAACATATAAAGGGTCATTCATTGTAATAGTCACTTAAGCTAGTGTGAAAATTTATAAAGGTAACATTTCCCTGAAATAGAAGACTTGGAATGGAAAAATACAAAGGTATCAAATGTATTTATACAACTTGAAAAATTTATAATAACCTTTACGTTTCTTTAAAAAATTTCTATTATATTGCAACACATATTGATGACATGCAAAGTCAAGATTTTTAATGACAACAACATAAATATAGGGTATTATATTGTATGTCTTAAATGAAAGACAAAGGCCAAACCTATCAAAGGATTTTTATGGTGAGGGTTGTAAAGCTAACCTTAAATCATAAAATGATCCCGCGCATTACGTGGGTTAAACACTAGTTGCAAATAATGTAATAAGAAAAGAATGCATTTTTTCTGTTTTTGGTAGAAAAGGGGAGTTTTATTTATTTATACAGGGAGTACAAAAACGAAAGGCATAGTTTTACTTTTATTTATTTATTACCAGGATTGGCTAGGACACTACCATCAGTGTTAAGAGTAATATAAGGGATTGATGATGCGAGGAGGTTTGAGTTCAGTTTTGCTGACTAGTTTGAACATGGTAAACTAAAACTGGAGTTGGAGAAAAGGTCATGGAGCAAGGAAAATATGACTCGGGTAACCACTGCTTTTACTTGATCATTCAGATCTAACATGTTATTTTTTTGTTTGTTTTGTGATTTTACGTGTCCTCCCTGCATTGTCTTGTATGTTTCCAATCAGGGCTCATATAGCAGTTCATGCAAGAGATTTAACAGGGGCGATCCTTGTCTTGATGGTTCAATCTCATGAGCCATCATCTGTTAAAGGTTGTCAATCATCAATCATTCATGTACCATTATAAGGGTGCATGAACAAGACAAGATGACATTGAGTTGCCTTTGGAGACCCCCTTATTTTTACACAATCCAAATATGTGAAAAATGAATAAAGAAATAGACATCATAGGGACACAATAAAATCTAGTAACATTTTCACAACAATCTTGTTTTGAGTTATAATGAGTTTTGATATAATCTTATTTTATTTCGACATATGATGAGCTAATAACTCAAGTTTCTTGTAAAATTTTAATGTATCAGCAGAAGTACTCACAAAGAAGAGAGAAAAAGCATTAAAAAAAAATGAAAATAAGAATGGCAAGTGTTTGCGATGTGTTAGCATAAGACCCAAAATTTTCCTAATGAACCCCAAAAGACACCTACATCAGCTTATGTATCTATAGGGAAAATCGGATTTTAACAACCGTGCTTGTGTAAATTTACAAGTTATTGTATTTATGAAAAAATAATTTTTTATTATTTCTTTGCTTATCCTTAGAAAAGGAAAAAGAGTGAATGATGATTGTTGTGGGTGAAGAGAAAGAAATAATTAAAAAAATAAAGAAAATTAGTATTTTAATGAAATAAAGTATCCAAATAGATAATTTGATGTGAGTTTTTGACAAGTGGTCAGGTAAATTTAAAAAAAAAAAAAAAAAAAAAAAAACAGGATTTTTATACTAAGAGTCCGTTTGGGAACAGTTTATTAGCTGAAACTGAAAAATTTTTTGCTAAAAGTATTTTAAATAGAGTTAAAAGGTAGCTGAAATAGTACATTAAGATCCATGAATAATACCAAAAAGTACAATGGGATTTATGAATTGTAACAAAAAAAATTGAATAGTAGCAAAATAAGCTAAATAGTGAAAAAATCTAAATTTTGAAGTCAATACCAAATGCAGCCTAAAATAGAGTAATATTCATTACTGAGATGTGAATGCTCTAAAAAATGTAAAAGTAACATAACTGAGAAAGAGAAACGAATGACCTCTCCCTAGACTTATTTACCACATATGTACAAAAATATAAATATTTTAATCATCAACTAAGCCATACTACCATTTAACACGTTAATTCCATCTAAAGAATTGTATGGCTATGATGAGGAATGTGGAATTGTGGATAGCAGCATATATGAGAGAATTAAGAGTAAAGGGTCTAAGTGCAACATCAAAGACTACCCCCTCACCATATTTCATGTTTAAATAGAGATAACAACCATGTCTAGATAATTGAAGGTACAATAATTGAATCAGCAGTCTCCCAAACGTGAAACGAAACTCTACACATTAGTAAAAACAAGGTGAACAAGTATATCATCCAAATACTGCACCCTGCAAACATATTTAGTTTTACTAACCTCTAAATAAAAATAGCTTTCCACTTGTAACCTTACATCATTTGATAATTTACAAAGCTTTTAAATATAGGCAAAATACAATAGAAAAGTCAAAATAAACCCAAAAGTTTAGATAATGATGATCTATACAACCTCTACAGAAATAACTCTTCTCATCCTTGTTGTCAAAAAAAAAAAAAAAACATTATTAGAGAAACAAAAAAAATTGAGCTTTCAGTTTTGCCATTTAATTTCTCTAATCTTACAACATAATGAACAAATATTTGTTTGGAATTCATCAAAACAAAAGATAAATCAACTCAGTTAAGGAATCCACTCACAATAATGAAGATAAATAATATGTCACAAATTGTTATAGTATAAAAGCTCAAAATAAAGACCCACTTTCAATTAAAAATGAAATAAACCCAATTACGGGAAACAAATCTGTGTGTGTCTCAACTTTTTGCAAGCAACAAATCCCAACAAAGAAAAACCCATTAAAATTAATATAACTCACATTTAATTTATTATTTCTTTAGCTTTTCATTTAAATATTATTTCTTTATTAATTTTTTATTATTTCTTACACAACTCACTTTATCTATCTCTCCCTCTATCATATGAAGATTTTGAAGAACAACTAGCAAACCCACAACCCACAGCCACCTCCACTGCCCACCGGCCCCCATTACCAAAACCCAAATCCACCAAATTTGTAACAAAATCATCTCAAGAACCAACCAAAATCACACATAAAACAACCAAAACTTAACAAACCCACAAATGGATTTAGGAAAGAAAGATTGGTTACTTCGAGGGTAACCACCTCCTTAGCAAAGGAAAGACTTAAAGAAAGGAAAAGAGAAACTTAGAGCGAAATAGGAAGAGCAAGTGGTTAATTTTCTGGATAATCCCCATTCAACATCTAAAATCTCCTCTTATACAATTCAATCCCATTTTCTCGCCTAAACTACCCAACCAATGCAACTAACAAATTGAACACAGCAACTACTAACTGACTAACAGAATTCAACTAACTAACTGAATACAACTCAGCACAACCACCACTCAATTAACAATGCTAATCATACAATGCTTATCAAATGGCTATTAGCAATGCTGATCAAATGGATAGCTCCCTAACACCTCATAAGGCATGGTTTTTGGTGTTTGGTGTGCCAAATGCCAAATATTTTGGCACACATGATGCCAATGCTCTAATGACATCTAAATAACATTCTAATTAATCTAATGTGTCAATGGTAATAATTAGTTTGTAATTACAGTATGAACAGAACTATTAGAAGTTTCAATCTAAGTGAATAATATGGATAATGTTGTTATATTTTAAACAGTAAAAGGTCTATTTCACTTTGTTGTGGATTAATGTCAAAATACCCAAGAGCATGTGCTTTATAAGTTGTATCAGAATATGTTATGGAAGTATGCCTTAATATGAGCCAAATCGAAAGCAACTTCAACCATCACTCTACAATTGAACTCTGCATGGCAATTGGATCAAAGTGATAACTATAAACTTTGTATGTGACTTCAAGGATATGGCTTCCAATAGACAAGTTTGGACCTGAAAGTGCTTTAGCAGCTGATTAAGCAAGCAATAACAACTTGATTAATTTATACACCAATATAGCCTTCAGTATTTTTCACACTAGTGGAGAAATAAATAGGGAGAATGCATGTGAAATTTATGATAACTCGATAAAGCCTCTTGATGTCATATTAGATACATATCAAATTGTTATCACGATCAAGTTACACGAATTTAGCAAAGTTCTAAGTTACATGAAAATGAAATCTAAAATGTGATAGAACTGTCGTTGCTTGTCTTTGTCTTGCAGTGAAGGACGAATTGCAATTCATAGTAGAATTAAATAAGAAACATGTATGTCTCAATGACTGGTAGAAATTGGTATGGTCTAAAGCAGCTTTTCCCAACAAGTCCTTCATCTCTTGGCTGGCAGTGAAGGACAGGTTTCCCTCCCAAGAAAGGCTTGTAAAATGGGGTACAATGGTGCTTATTTATGTTTTCTGTAGAAGTCAAAAGGGATTTTTGATCATGTCATCTTCAAGATCAAGTGTTCTTTCTTTTGAATTTGACATTTAGGTATAGTAGACATAAGAATGTGCAAATGGAATTAGCTAATGCATTTATTCGTAGTCTGAAAGGCAAGAAGTTTAAGAATAGCATTTGAAAATTTTCCTTGGCAGCTTCAGTATACCATCTTTGGATCCAAAGAAATGATTATGAGTATAATAACAAAATATATCCAGTTTGTTTTCATTTTTTATTTTATCAACTTCTACGCTTGAAAAATATATCAAGTTCCATTCCATTTTATTCAATTTTATTTCATAATTTACGTATTCTACCTATTCTTTTATAAACTCTAAAACATAGTGTTGGAGTAATCTTGGGAGCATTTGTTGACTAGCCTTAGAAGTATAAAAATAGGTTTAAAAAAATTGCTCTAAACTTCCTTACCTTTCTTCTTCTACATTACAAAACAATACACAACTGAGACTATAAGAAGAAACATTATAGCAACAGAAACTCCCAGAATTGCCAGCATCCTCTTTTTCTGAGTAAGACCATTTTTCTTAGGCTTAGCATATTGAGTTGAGTAAAAAAATAAAATAAAAATTATTCAAATGACATCATAAATTTCAGAAGTTGATTGAACATAAATATTTATTGATGAAGTTTTATAGGAAAATGAGAGTAGGGATGAAACAATGGGCTTAAGGAAAATATGTGATTTTTTTTTTTTAAAGGAGAAAATGTGTTTCTCATTTTGAGGTCCAACGTATCAAAAGAACAAAACAAAAAGACAAACATTTTCTCACAACAATGTCCTGTCCATATGTGATTCTCTTTTTTTAGGCTGAAAACATGTTAAAAGAAGAAACGAAAAATAAAAATTGCAAACCTATTTTTGTAACAACAATGTCAAATGCCAAGAGAGTATTTATTATTAATTTAAGTAGAATCACAGTTCAAATTCTCTCTCTCCTATTATTGTAACTATATAAAAATAAAATAAAACAAGTATTACATAGTAGGACCTACTACGATTGATGAATATAATTGTAGAAATCTTGTGTTGTTAGGGGTATACAACTCTTAAATAATTTCGACTTCTCCAAACATCATTTGAGTTTTGAATTATATAAAATAGATAAGGCAACATTGTGAAAATTTTGATATTTTTAGATAATTTAACAAAACCATATATAATTTCTTTCCCATATGGAATGTAATACTCATTTAGATTTGTAATATGAAATAGATCTATTTTAAATAGAGAAAATCATATTTCAATAGTATGACCTAAATCAACTTTAAGGTTAGTACCATAGGGCAAATTAGATGTTGAACTAGTATTCTGCATAAATTTCAGACTAATATAATACAATAGACATGAACTTTGACTAACACTCTATTTGTTTTGAAGTAAAATAAATAAAATTTTCAAGTATTTAGTATGACAAATAAATATTTTCAAGCAAACAAACAAAATCAGTAGCTGAGTCATCAGAATTGCTAGTGTAGAAGGTCTAGTGACCAGACTGTCGTAATTGTAGCTTGAACGATGTCTTCTACAACCGGACAAGGGGCAACTGCTGCTAGAGCGATGTCTTTGGCCACCAGAATGGTGGCTTCGGCTATCAAACCTCTAGCAAATAGCTTCAGTGATCAGATTGCCAACATCGGTTGCCAAAGTGATGGCTCTAGCTACCAGAATGTTGGCAGTGATCATCGGAGTGGTGGCTCTAACCACCGAACTACCGACGTCATCTGCCTAGCTCACTGAATCGGTGACCCAGCCACCAAATGTGGTGAGAAAATTCACTGTGTATTTTCATAAAATGCTTTAACAAATTTTTAAAGAAAAAAGATTTTTAAGAGTACCTAATACAACCGCATCCACATGTATATATAAATCTTGTCCTCCATCAAGAAATGTTCTTGTGTCCACCAAGTCCCCTTGCCATGTCAAGCAACCAATCCCTCCCTCACTCTCATTTGCACTTGCGTAAGCCATACAAGAACAATTCCTCAAACACTTTTGCTCACACTCTTTCATACTTAAACTCATGTCTGCATGTGCTGTTGAAGTATCCGGCACCTTCATATTTGCCAACTTCACGAAACCTTCTCCGTTGTTGCACATGGACACTCCTTGCTTTTCCCTCATGCAATCACGAGATGACTTGGGTTCAAATCCAGGAAAGCACTTGCACTCAAAAATGACCATATTGTGTGGGTCACAATAACTATTTGGACCGCATTCAAATACTTATCGCACAACTCTTGCGGGGCGGACGAATATTCGACCCATGTAGTCTCCTGCCAAAAGGACCATTGCACAATTCCTGATTCCTCCAACACCATTTTAACAATAACTTTGGGTTCAGCTAAATTGAAAATGTACTGTACATAAAGGTGGTTTCATCTTGATTATTCACAAAGCTAGTATTGAAGTAATTTGGTGTTACACCACTCCATCTTAGGCCAATCCAAAATCCAGTACGCCATAATAAAGTCTGACCCATGTATAAGCTCACCTGAGGGTACCCAATTGGAACCATTCGATATGAATAGTTGCCAATTCCTGAGTCATCTTTGGACTTCCAAGATGTTAGGAACTAGTAAGCCAGTCCGCCGGTCCAGCCTAAGTTTCATAAATGGAAGCATAGTATTGGTAGGATAATCAAAACTTTGCCATGTAAAACATTGGCTGTCTTGTTGAACCAACACAAGATTTCCTATATCTAAGAGCTTAGCCATAGAATTATTTGTGGATGAGACAAAAAAAGAAACATTGGTGGACCAAATAGGAGTGGTTTGGTTTTAGGTGTGGAGTACAAGGTTTCCCTTACCGTTGATGGAGAGGACTCCAGAGGTATCATTGAGATGAGTGTCTCTATTTGCAACCCACACAATGGGTGGTTCAGTGATTTGGTTATACCAAATTCCAACGTAGCGGTGACTGGAACTGCCGGGGTTGAAAAACCCAAGTGCAAAGTTTTTCTGGTTTGAGAGTAGAAGTTGACCATCACCATCCTTAAGGGGTTGGTCTGGTGTTTTGGTGTCAAGGGAAGTGCAAATTGGGCAAACAAGAAGAAGGGAGAAAAGAAGCAATGATGTATTCCCTTTAGCAGGATTCATCATTTTTTCTAACAAAGAGTACAGTAATAGGACTTGTGGCTGACTAGCTAGCATAGACAATAGAGAGCTTTATAGCCATATAAAATAAATAAATAAATCAGTTGTTCTTCTTTTATAAATAAAGTTAAATGAGTTATTCGACGTATGCAAGTTGTCATCCACTGTCAAGGACCCACACCCTTAATCACGTTTACCTTGAAACCCCGTTCCCATTAGTGAAAGATGAGTCATGCTATGGTGACAAAAAACGCACAATTTTGTGCTACAACTCGCCACGTGGTTAATTGTGAATGGTGGAAGTGTATCCCCACATGACCCACAATCATGCATTCACCAATTACAACTCATCATGTAGAGAGTTATGGCACAAAACTTTGCATTTTTATATGTCGATAGTATTAATTAGTGAAAGATACTTGACAACAACTTTGGTCTCCTTTGGCAACTTTAATTTAAATCTAGGTAAACAATTTTTTGACCCTAGAACTCGGATGTACATGATTAATGAAGAAAAATTATTGGGTTTATATATTTATTTATTTATATATAGGATAAAAATTCTACTCTAACCTAATCTAAGTGTATATGTGTTAAGCTCCCTCTTGAAAACTTGAACTTTGGCTCTTGCCCTCCACGCCCTACAAACATTTATAATTGTGGAGTGACCATTGCACCAAGGGTGCACAATGGTAATTATTGGGTTCTTTAAATAGTGGTTGTTTATTGTTAACGATCGGGGGAGGCACCAAATGTTACCATCTTGATTTGGAATTTTTTTTTTTTTTTAAAATACCTTAAAAAATTGAATTTTAAATTTATTTGGGTTGTTAACCCCTCTAGAAAAAAAAAAAAAAAAGAACTTGACCACCCTAAAAAAACTTTAACGCCTTAAATAGCAAGTTGAGCCTATTAAAAATTAAATTCAACTTCTCCAAAATTTTGGTTCGTTGTATGTTGAACCAAAAAATTGTGAGAAATATTATGTTTATAACATTTTCGCAATAAATCTTAAATAGCAAATTGTTAATCATGGACAAAAAAATAATTTTAATGACATGTTCAAATTAGAATTAGCTAGGAAAAACTTTACCACATAGGCTTTGGTGTATAAGTGTTGTAAAAATGTTGTGGGCATAACACTTTCAAAAATTGCCCAAACAAACAAATTAGCTTAAAAGCCCAAATCAAACATTTCATTGTGATTTTTTAAATTGTGTTATCAAATGGTATATTTTAAAATTGTTATTTTTTTATTAAAAAAATGCACACTTTTCAAATAACTAGTCTATTAGTGCTTGTTTTAGTCTTTAGTCAAATTTGTTGGATTTATGTGATATATTTTTTCAAAAAGGTAATGTATTTTTTTTTTATTGTTACTTATTTAGGCAATATGTTGGTAATTGAAAATGAGATCAGTAGTTTAATGATCATTTAATTGTGTATATTGAAAAAGATGTAGTTGATAACATTGATAGTAAAACTATTATATCATACAACGATTTCAAAATATGAAATCTTGTGAAGGAAATTTTAAAACTTTATGTAATTGCGAGTGTCTTTTTTTTTTTTTTTTTTTTGTGATGTTAATATATTCAAGTTTCATTTTTATTAAATTTTTTTAATGACCACCCTAAAAAAATTCCTAGAGCCGCTAACAATCAACCAAGTTCAAGAGATAACTCAATGATAATAAATAAATAATTATATATCATTTGTTGTGTTTTATATCACCTCCTCCATTATCTATCTATTTCAATAATAATAATAATAATAAATTGTAGTCTTCTTCATCGGTTATTCCAAACGTTGTGGTGGTATAATAATTGTTATTAGGTTCATCTAAAAAGTGATTGTTTAACCAAACGGGAAATTTTTGTGTACTCCCAGAGTACCATAAATGCATGCTCTCTCCTCTCACTTAAATGGTGGGTCCCACTAATTAAATTTATGGTGGGACCTACCATTCATGTGAGATGAGGGAGTACGCATTTATAGTACTCCGGGAGTACCTAATAATTTTCCTAACTAAACAGTCAACCACTAAGGTTCAAGTGATAAACCACTGATGATAAATAAATAATAATATATCCTTTGTTGTGTTTTATTAAAGTACCTTTAAAAAATATATATATCCAATATATCACGTCAAACAAAAATACATTGAAAAATACACATTTTCTATCATTA
This sequence comes from Quercus agrifolia, assembly GCA_029955455.1. Taxonomy (NCBI): domain Eukaryota; kingdom Viridiplantae; phylum Streptophyta; class Magnoliopsida; order Fagales; family Fagaceae; genus Quercus; species Quercus agrifolia. The sequence continues at coordinate 37,751,492 of JARQAD010000007.1, read as the reverse complement.
AACATATATAATGTATATCAAACATTTTTCATATTATACTTGTACACAAATATTTCAAACTTCATTACTTTTATTGATAGTATTTGTTAAGGTGTGTTGTTACGTATGTAACACTATTTACCAACAGATAAGGAAAAGGATATAAATTACTTTACTTCTCTAATTTAAGTAAAAATTTAAAAATTTCTTCAATTCTACAATTTTTTGGGCGGTTTAAATCTATACATGATTTGATTTTTATACATAAAGGAGTTTTTTTTTCTCCTTGTGTGTATCAAGGACCCTATCAAGGAGTTTTTTTTTTTTTTTTTTTGTCTCTCTCTCTCTCTCCTTGTGTGTATGCTAGAGAGAGAGAGCATGCTGAGAGTTTGATATGCCTACAACATATTAAGGGTTTAAGAACTTGTATCAATTAAAGTAACATAAGATGAAAAAGATCAACAAAAAATATCTTTTTACATTTTTTCTTACAAAGGCCTATAGTTTGTACTGTTCTTCGATATAAAATTGGTAGCAAGTAATTGATTGGAAAGTATAAATATATCTCTGTTTTCTAGCACAGTTACTATGTTCCAGTGAGGCAATTTTGTATTTGCTTCAATTTGGTCACCTTCAATTATTCTAGCCATACGAAAAAAATCTGAAAGTATAGGAAACTCTATTTAAAGTATGAGAAAGAAAGCAAAATAAAGGTTCAAATAGGATGATTTTCCAATTAGGTTTTTTAAGTCTTTTTAATAATTTCTTATTATAACGTGATATAATAGCTATCTGTCTCACATTTTCTAACACTTTTCGAATATTTTGCACATCTAGAACATCCAGATTTAATGCATGATGCAAAATAATTATATATAGTTTCATTATACCATCCAAAAAAATATAAAAATGTTCTCAATGGCTATCTTCTCTTTTTCTTAAAAATTTTCCAAACCTATCCCCATTTCACCCAAAAAAAAAAAAAAAAAAAATGCAAACCTATAGGCCGTAGGTTGACAAGTTGAAATTGTTTAAAATTTGTAGATGTCTAACATAATAAGATTTTCTACAATTATATTCATCACTTGTGTCTTGCTATATAACATTAATTTGTTCCATATGATGTTGATGTTGTGAAAACTAGTTTGGTCATTTTATTTTTTCAAGTGACTTCAAGAAGAGAATGACACACTCTCAATAAGGCACCTTCACAAATATAAGTGACCACAAAAGTAGAACTGGGCCAAATTTAAGCAAAAAGGAGGAAATGGTTACAACTTTTTGTCACCCATTTCTTCACACTTGTCGTTGCTATACAAGAGGATCTACCATCAAAGTTATAAACTGTTGTTCTAACTTATTTGGTAATATTGTCTTGGTTTGAAGTGTTCTCTTAATTAAGTTACATATTAGTCATGCCCAAGCATATCAATAGTAAAACACCCTGAAATCCAAATTAAATTCCAGTATTGTGCATTTAGCGTTCCTCTTTTAAATATTTATGGTTAAACTTAGTAAATTTCACACCAAAAGAAAAGATCTTTGTAACTTTGGACATCTTGTTCTGAAAACCAATGAAGTTATCTCCAAATAACATATATACGTAGTTAACTTTTTGTATATTGATTTCATAAACCACTTGAAAGAAAAAGCTAAAGGAGATGGTAGTGATTTCATCACAAGTTCTGAACAATAACAGTTTGTGTAATATTATATATTATCTTCTTTTTTGTAATAATTTTATGGTGCATACATTATGTTCAACTAGTAAGTTGCCTATGCGATGCACGGATAATTCTGTGATATTTTATGTAAAACAGTTTTGAATAATGTTGTACATAAATTATAAAGAAAAAGTAAACTAAATTAGAGTAAAGAAACATATATATTTTGAGATATTAAAAATTGGTTTAGTAGCTTCACTATATATTTGTAGCCTTCTTAAAGTAAGATTATTATTTTTTTAAATCATGAAACCAAAAATAAATGCAAAAGAGTAACGGGACCAAGAAAATCAACTAATTTGTATCGTGTTCACATATTTCATACTATGAAATAAAAGTATACTCAACTCTCTGACTGTCTTCCACTCATCGATAGTGCGACATTAAGACATGGTGTGGGCAAGTGTATATGCATGTGTCTTATAGATGATTTAAAATTAAACCATGGTAGAATATGACTTTACATTATGTACCAAATATTCTCTCTACTTATATACCCAAAAAATAATAATAAAAAAAATAAAATAAAAAACTAACTAACCAAATTACCTAAACCTAAATCATATTTAAGCCCTTAATTTAAAAAGAAAAAACGATTACCCGTAGGGGTTTCGATGTCTTGATGGTAGTGGGAGGCCAATATAATGGAGGTGTTGACCCCTCAAATCCCTCCTTCTTTCTCTTTCAAATGTTTTGTAAGTCTCGGGTCTTTTATTTTGGTAATATATAGTGAAATAGTGCCTTTTATTTAACAATCCACAACATTTTTGTGTCTCTCTATCTCTCTCTAGAGTCTTATCTTGTTAGTTATTACTATTAGTCATTACTTTTTTTTTAAAAAAAAAATACTAAAACAGTGGGTATGCTAAAAGACATGAAGAATAATGAAAGGTGTGGTGTAAGTTTAGGCAATTAATGAGATAACGGTAAAATAAGATAATGTGAACTTTTGGGTAACAATAAAAAAAAAAGTTTAATGAAAGAGGTAAAAAAAGACTAAATGCAAAATTAGAGTGTCACTTGGCAAGACTTCATGCACTCTCATATGAGGTCTCTGAGAGAGAGACATTTTGTAACAACTTTTATTCTACAATATTCCTCCAAATTTTTTTTTTTTTTTACTCATTCCTTGAATTGAATAATTATAATGGTTATGTGTGTGCAATTTATAATTTTTGTTTCACTGCATATTTAATGCCTTCTCAAGGTAAGTTTTTTTTTTTTTTTTAATCATGAAACCAAAAATAAATGCAAAAGAGTAACGGGACCATGAAAATCAAATAATTTGTGTTATGTTCACATATTAAATACTATCAAATAAAAGTATGTCCAACTCTCTCACTGTCATCCACCCACTGATAGTGCGACATTAAAACATAGTGTGGGCAAGTGTGTATGCACGTGTCTTATAGATGATATAAAACCATGGTAGAATATGGTTTTGCATTGCATACCAAATATTCTCTCTACTTATATACCTAAAAAAAAAAAAATTGTTAGGTTCTAAAATTTTAGAAACTAAATGTATTAGAACTTCAATTTGTAATGTGCTAGCAAACCATGATCAAAACTGAGTCTAGATTTAGGCTGCTCAAAGTGTGTTTATTTGTAAAGTTGGAATCGAGTGATTGCAGGATTTATTGGTCTAAATCTGCAAGGCTCGATCAATCGAAAATTAGGCTCGATCGATCAAACCTGGTGCAGATTAATTTTCTACAAAATTTTCCAACTCAACCTAAGCCCGGTTTGACGTGTAGGGTTTTATGTTTTACTCCAAGTATAAAAGGAAAAACTCTAGCTACGTTTTAGAAGTCTTTGATGTGCTGTGTGTTGAATCTCTTGTGAGATCTAGAGGTGATTACCTTCATACACACTTAGGGTTATCAAGATCAAGATTCATGTTAAGAACTTAGTGATCACTTCAGTTGCTGCATAAAGAATTTAAAAAAGATTTGAAACCTTTGAGTGAAGTCTCAAAGTCACAAGTGGGAGTACTTGTGGTTGCAGTGGATCTAGGAAATAAGTACTCTGTGGACTCAGAGCTGTCACGTGGTCGTGATAATAAGTTTTCTACTCGATGTAGCAATAAGATGTTAGTGGTCTAAGTCTTATTGTACAAACTTCAAGTCTTTCATAGTGGATCTGTTTTATCTTGAGGATAGCTAGGTTAAATCCTCCCCATGTTTTTTTCCTGTTTGGTTTTCCTGGGTTATCATATCATGTGTTCTTTATATTTCCGCATTACTTTACATGATATGATTTGATTGTATTAACCTCAATCTAAATAATTTATCTAAGTAATCACTTGGCTAAATAACTAGGTTAAACAACTTGTGTTTTAAGGGGTCTAAAAATGTACAAAAATTATCCAACCAAATTACCCAAACCGAAATCATATTTAATCTCCTAATTTAAAAGAAAAAAAAATACCCGTAGGGGTTTCAGTGTCTTGATGGTGGTGGGAGGCCAATATGACGAAGGTAGCGGCCCCTCTGATTTCTCTTTCTCTCTCTTTCAAATGTTTTATCAATCTCGGGTCTTTTATAATGAAACAATGCATTTTGATTTTGTAGTGAAACAATGCGTTTTATTTAACAATCCATAACATTTTTATGTCTCTCTATCTCCCTCCAAGGCCTTATCTGGTTAGTTATTACTATTAGTCCTTAATTATTATTTTTTTTTGTTTTTTTTAAATATTAAAATGGTGGGTATACTAAAAGACATGAAAAAAAGAGAAATGTGTGCTGTAAGCTTAGGCAATTAATGAGAGACTAATGAGATAACAGTAAAATAAGTTAATGTAAACTTTTGGGTAATAGTAAAAAAATCTTAATGAAAGAGGTAAAAAAATGCTAAATGCAAAATTAGAGATCTCTGCTTATATATATATATATATATATATATATATATATATATATATATATATATATGTATGTATGTATGTATATATATTGATGATTATTCCTTTATAACTCCTAGTCAGTAATCAACATGAGTCTTAAAAAACTTTGTGATAAGACTTTATCATACATACAAAATAAGCATAGATTTTTTTATCTTTATTTTAAAAAATTAAAAAAAAAAAAAGGATATTGCTATTGTGTTCATCCTTATAAGAACTTAATCATAGATTAAATTTTCATTATTTTTGACAATTTTTCTTGATTCCTTTAAAATTTATATATTGTGTTGGTTTAAATGAATTTTTTCTCGAGCTTTTAGAGGATAGACTTAGATAAGATGTTCAACTTTTATACGCCAAGCATCGATTGTAAGTCTTGTACATGGAACAAATAGAGATAAGAAATTAAGAATATGGTCCATTTTGGTCGACCTTAGCTTGATTTGTCTAGACATCAATTTTCTCTCTTGCCAAAAGTCCAACTTATTTTAGGCGGAAGTTTCCTTGATTATTACTTGTATACAAAATTCCAGGATCATTAAATTGGAATAGGTTCCTTACTAACCTTACCAATTGGAATAGGATGAAATTTCTTCCCATCCACACTAAACATTGTGTACACTCCAAATTTTTTCTACATCTCATAATTATACGTTGTTGATAGGTGTCCTCCTAGTCCAACATGATTGAGAGTTGTAATTAAGACTATGGACCAGAAGCTTTACTATTCAATACTTTGCGAGAAAAATCAAACACTCATTTGATGTAACAGGAGATTATGGAATTTGACAATGTATACACTGGGGTTTGTTCTTGATGTTGTGAAATTGTTATAGGTACTAAAAACTCTAGTTTGATTAGTTGGCAAGTCATGTTCTTTTATCATGAAAAGTATACAATGAAAAACTTTTATATTCCTACAATAAATGTTTTGGAGCGAAAATTGTTAGCTCCCTCATCCCATTGGGATTTGGGACCCAACCTATTTATACAAAGGAAAAAAGGGTCAAATATTCCTAAGTGTGACTTAGTTACATGGAATTTTTGTGCAATTGTGCCTAGATTTCTTTTGAAAATTTAATTATAATTTTAAACTCTAATTTGGTATTTTTAATCTAATTTTTGTGGTTTGATTTTGATTCAGTAAAGACATATTAGCCAAAAGAAACGAAGATAGAGCTATTAAAGAAATTTGTACTTTCAGATTAGCAATTGCAGATGGCTAATGTTGCATTGTCATTTGTGGTTGTGGAATGAATAAACAGTATGTTGTTTGGGCGACTGATTGAGGCAAAGCAATTAACTATATTAAAAGGGATTAGCAACTTTTTCCTTCTCCTTTACCATTTGTGGTATGTATATGCCTTTTTCACATATGCTCAAGTGAAGTACCCATTAGGATTTCCCTTAATTACGATAAACATATTAATATTTTTTAAAGGAAGTTCTATATTTATTAAATGATATTTATATATATATATATATATATATATATATGTCGAGGGTCATGTAGTTGAATTGGCACCTCCCCATACACAAAGTGTTTGGGGTTTAAGGGAGAAAAGGTTCAAATTGCAGGAGTCAAGGAAAAAAGGTTCAAGTTGCAAGATTAGCAGCATATTATAATTATTTCTATAAAAAAAAAAAGGGAAAGATATAGAGATATATATTGTTTTCCTTGAGCTAAAGCAGTTCGAAGGAAGTGTGGAGTGGATTTTTTTTTTTTTTTTTTTTTTAATCCTTGAGTATTTTGGATTGTTTCAAATGAGTAATGGCTCCTCTTAATTAGGCTCTTAAAATTTTTGGTTTATTGATTTTGCTATCTATAACTTTGATTCTTCTTTACCTAATAAAGTTTGGAATTTTCTGTAAGTACATTTTTTCTTCAAGAAAATGAATAGAAATCTCCCTTCATGTTCATGCTCATGTTACTGTTCATATTTGTATCTTTTGCAATACTCAATAAGCTGTTTACTCATTTTGTGAATTATCAATTGTAGTTAAGAAAAAAAGTATAAACACAATACTATTTAATTAAACTAAGGTGAAAAATTAAATCTATTAGATTAAAAAAATGGACATGAAAATGAAAATTGCACAAAAAATTTCTTAAATAGAATTTAAATAATTTTTACTCAATATTATTTATCAAGCAATCATGTACTAACTAACAACATTCCAAACATTACGTGAATAACGGGGTGATGAAATGGTTGTTTAGTTTATTTAAGAAATGTGATCTAGCTAATAGAAATTAAAAATAATAATAATAATAATACAATAACTTTCATGCATAGTCATGAATTATACCTTTACATATATCTTATGCATTTTATGAGTTTTATTTTATATAAATGTGATTCATAAAATTAACAAAATTTATCATAAAACCCTTCATTGTATTTTTTAAAATCACTACATAAAAATGAAAGAAGATTTTTTCCCAAAAAAATGTTCTCCAATCATAATATTTACCAAAAAAGATCATACCAAAAAAAAATCGTGCAACACATAGGCCAATAACCAGTCTATATATAAAATTAAAGACAAAATTGAGAGAAAATCCAATTAGATTCTAAATTGGATTTCAATTGTTGTTTAATTTTGCACCACGTGTCCAATTTAAGGTTTTTTTTTTTTTTTTTTTTTTAACATTGATTTCCCAATACCAATGGACTCACCATTCCAAATACATTGCAATATACTTTTTTTTTTTTTTTATGAGATAGTGGCTCCTAAAAAAGGGCCATATATGGGACTGTGATTTCATGAACAACATGTGATTTTAAATAGAGTGATGGTAGGTAGCTATACATACATACATACATACATACATATATATATAGCCAAAACTGAAAGAAAATTTAATTAAATTCTAAATTGGAGTTTAATTTTGCACCACATGTCTCATCTAATTTTTAAATTTCTATGTCAAGTGAATTATTAGGTGCAAAAATCAAAGAGTCTAAAATCAATTAGATTCAAAATTGAATTCTAATTGGAGTTCAATTTTGCGCCATGTATCCCATCTAATATTTTAATTTTTGTAGCAAGTAAATTATTTGGTACAAAAACAGAAGAGTCTAGATCCAATTAGATTCTAAATTATACACACACACACACACACATACACACATAATTGTGATTGTTTTTAAATGTACACGTGCATATGCTCGGTGTTAAACACTACTTTTATTAAATGAATGCATCAATTTTTAAACATAAAATAGAAAAATAATTAGGAAATTGATTTATTACCTTGTTGACACGACACTAATTATATTCATTACCATGTTAGTTTACAAGATTTTTATAATATAATTGGTAATAACTTTAACTTCTTAAAAAAATGATAATGTAAAAAATTGACATTTGACTTTTTTTTTTTTAAATTCATTTTAAAATTATGTAAATAGTATGTTTTTTAGATGATGTTCAAGAGCACTTTAACTAAAAAGTCAAGACTTAAACCCCATTTGGTTGCCAAGAAAGCAGAGGAAAAGAAAAGAGAAGAAATTTTCAATTTTTGCTAATAAAATGACATCTCATTTACTTATGGAGATGCAAGTAATATATTTTCAAATATTTTATTTTATTTTCTAATTAATGACACGTGATAATTCAAAGGTTAGCTTAGATGGCATAAAAATATTATTTTGATATTAATGTTAGATACATCAATTCTTTACATGTATCGCTTAATAATAAGGATTATTTTGACGCAATACCAAAAGTTTAGAAACAAAATTGACACGTTCAAGATGTTAAAAACCATTTTGATACATAGTACAACTATACAAGTGTTAAAGACAAAAACGGTAATTAAACTTGTTTTTTACATATTTTTATTAAAGATTAAATTCTATAAGGATGTGGTTTAAAACCTAAGTTTCACACCCTCCAAGCCCAACATGTCACATCATCTTATCATGTATTAAAGAATAAGAACAATCACAGTCAATCAATTATAATACTAATCTGAAAATTCAACCAAATTGGAAGTTTATTAAGATGTTATTAATTATGGTATGACGTACTTTGTTTTAAATAAAAAGCTGATGCGACATATCTTATTGGATGGTGTAAAATATGAATTTTACACTCCATTCTTACCAAATTCAAAATCTTTTTATTTATATCCTCAAAACACTTTTTTTTTATTAGCTGAATTTGGAAACTAATATCCTGTTTGGTTGTGAGGGAGATGAAAAGGAAAGAAGGGAGGAAAAAGTAAGGGAAGGGAAAGGGAAGAAGAGAGAGTTGTACATAGAAGTATTGTATTAAACAATTTCTTCAAAAGAAAGGTCTTCTTTGAAAAAATAATGAGACCGTCTGAAGGATTGTGCTAAGAAAATTTCTAGAACACAAACTTTTCTCAAAATTATGGGTTGTTTTTGAGAAAAGTATGAAACTTCATCAAAAAAGAAAAAAAAGTATGAAATATTGGCAAATAGGTCAAATTGTGTATTCTCACTTTTTAATAGAAAACTGAAAAGTGAAAATGCTTGGGACCATCACTGCACATGTTAATATAGAAAAACTTAATGAAAAAGGTAAAAAAATGCTAAATGCAAAGTTAGAGCGCCACTTGGCAAGACCTCATACACTCCCGTATGAGGTCTCTGCTTTTATATATGAGGTCTCTGCTTTTATATATATATATATATATATATATTGATTGTTCATACAAAAAAAAATTGTAATGTAGAGTAGACTTAGAGTAACTCAACCCTATGTTCTAATGGAATATAAATCTTAGAAGCACAATGTTGAAATTTCATTTTACATAAATAATGGTTTTATATATGTGTGTGTGAAATGTGTGTGAAAATGTGACTTTTGGTTGACTTCATAATATTTTTTCATATAAGCTTTTAAGGCCTCATAATTTTATATATTATTATTCTATTATATATCTACTAGCCTCCGAGCACGCGTGTGATGAGTATTATACATTTGCAGGTAAAATAATTTTTCATCACAACCTTAGATTTTTTTGTAATTAAAAAATATAGTAATTTCAAATTATAATGGATGCAAATTATTAATTATAGAACAATTATCACTGATAACAAAACAATTATCATGTTAAGAGAATACATATAACAAAGTCAACAGTAGTATAGATACTCAGCATCTCCAGCAAATTCATCAAATTTTTGTACTGTTTGGAGAATGAACAGTGATTTTTACCTTTTATCTACCAACTTTTTCAAATACACTTTCTAACAGATTCTCTATCATATTCTCTATCTCATTTAAATATTATTTATACATTCATTATTTATTCTTTTTTAACAACTACACATCTTTCAACATTTTTTTATTCAATACCTTATTATTATAATAGAAAGAAAAAAAAATGAATAGTAACCATCAGACTTGATGAGTTATTGTTCATGAGCCAAAAAAAAAATTTTGGATATAGAGAATTCATTGGAGTTGTTTTTTTTTTTTTTTTTTTGTCTCATTCTCTATTAATAGAATATTTTGGGGGGAATGAGCGGACTAAACATATTTAGGATTTCTATGTAGTTAGTTAGACAACATTTTGAAGTATAAAGGAAAATAGCATCTCGAGTTTTAGAAAATCGAGATCCATTTAAAAACTCGAGCTTCAAAGACTCGCTTTCCATGACTTTCCACAGTAAGATGTGGACAAAATTGCCACCTGGATCTCGAGTCTTAAAGACTCGAGATCCATAAAATACAATTTTTTTTTTTTTTTTTTTTTTGAGATCCACAAATGAATACTGTTAAGTATACAAATCCAGGATCTCGAGTCTTAAAGACTTGAGATCAATAAAATAAACTTACATTTTTTTAATCAATTATATAATTAAATAATTATATAATTCTAGGATCTCGAGTCTTAAAGACTCGAGATCCTTGAATTAACTTTTACTTTATGGATCTCAAAAAAAACCTATTTTTATTTAATGGATCTCGAGTCTTTAAGTCTCGAGATTCACAACATAAAAATATTGTATTATGATGTGCACAACAGAAGTTTGGTTAAAATTAGAAGGAACTCGAGTTTTATAGACTCGAGTTCCACTGGCAAAATTTACAAAAACATAACACTCTTAACACTCAACCCGTATAACACAAGTGTAACACTCTAACAACATTCTCACCCAAAAACAGAGCATGCTCACTGAGTCTCTTAGCCTCACTAACTCTTACCCTCACTAACTCTCACTCACTCATAACTCTCACACCACATTGCCTCTCACTCTCACTCATCACACTGCCTCTCTCACTGCTCTTCCCTCTCAAGAAATTGATATCTCAGGTAAGGGTTTTGCATAATTTGATTGTCATTGTAGTTGGGTATTAGTTGTCTATGAGTGTGGGTTAAACAGTTTAACTATTTATTTTGTACATAGTTGACATAACTTAGTTAATTTACCAATATTGTGAGTTATAGAAGTTTGTTGTGTTAGTGTTAATTTTTTGAGTATTTATTTGCTTATTTTGTTATGAAAATTTTATTCATCATTTCTAGGTTTTTATTTTTATCATGATCTTACAAGTTTTTTTGACTTTATTCATCATTATTTTGGGTATGAAATGAGTAGTGATTGAATGTAATGAATGGGTATCATAATCATACTCCTGAAAGTAATTCTTAAAATGCAGTGGCTTACAATACATGACTGTATAAGGAACCTTATTCAAGTGACCTACAATACATGACTCATAATCTTACAAGTTCTATGTATTCTATAAATATATATATTTTCCTTACCTTTTATTTTTCAGGGTTGCTCCACTAGATATGTTTCAAATTTACTTCTGAAGCCAAACTTATAACAATGGGTACCACAAGTTACATAATGGCTATAAAACTAGTAATTACCTATGAAAATTATGGCTTGAATATGTTCAGCCTTAAGATTGCATTACTTTTTTTCCCCCCACTTTACAGCTATGTGATTTAACTAACTAACATAGTAACTTGACTTGAACAGGTTCACAATGCCTGAAATTGATATAATCCTATACCACGGTGGTCCGCTTAAGAATGTCAATGCGAACAAGGCATTGCCATTTGAAGGGCCAGGTATAAAGACCTATTATACCCAAATTGATCGTAGGTTGAAGACCCTTGAAGAGTTGAAGAAGATTGTCATGGAAGAGTTGTGTGAGAATCCTGCTATACACAACATACGAATTACTTATCGTATGCCGAATGAAATCTTGAAGCACCGGATTAATTACAAGTATATGGTGATAGAAACAGACAAACATGTAAAGATCATGTTTGACAAGTTGGAGAGAATAGCTGAAGTAACTAACATTGAGTTGTACATACAGTTGAAGCCGCGTGTAGTCAGGCAAGAGGATATCCAACAAACAACCACAGGCTTACAGGTTACGGTTTCGGATGCTCAATATGAGTATTCTACACATGTAGAGGATGGTGATGTTCATGCCGATGATGTTGATGATGATGATGATGATGACGATGATGATGACGACTATGTTGATGAGAATATTGCTATTAACGGTGAAGATTTTGCCGATAGAGATGAGTATGAAGACATGACTGGCGGAGGGAACTTTAGGGACTTTGAGAGGGACATTGATGATGATGACACATTGGACGGTAGTGAACCTTATGCGTGTAATGTTGTTAGTTTCCAAAACATTACGAACACAATCCCTGCCTACGCACCTCCTGCATTGTCATTCTCTGCAAATACTTGGGAAAACATGGTTGATCCTTCACATACTTTTCTGCCATTTGTGTCTACTTGGAGAGAGGGGATGAATTTGTGCAAAGGGTTGACTTTTGCCAATAAAGAGGAGGTGAAGCGCGTATTAACAATTTGCGCCCTCAAGGAAAGCAAACATTTTACAATCACTAGGTCAACGACGACAAAACTTTGTGCGAAATGCGTGCATGAGTCATGCAATGTCTGCGCAGTTATGAAGCCCAATCTCCACAACTTATGGATGGTCACCGTGTATGTGGGTCCTCACACATGTATACCGTGTGGGGTGCGAAATGATGGTAGAATGATGAGTTGTCATTTTATTGCATTAGATATCCATCAGAAGTTATGTGAGGATCACACTACCCCAGTTAAGCATCTCAGATCTATGATAGAGACAAAATATAATGGTCATAAGCCTTCTTACTACAAGGTATGGGATGCGAAACAAAAGGCAATTGCGAAGATGTTTGGAAATTAGGAAGAGTCTTACCAAAGATTGCAAAAGTTGCTAATGGCATATATTGATCAAGACCCGACTACCCAGGTGTTGTATCGTATCACACCCACCAATGAAGATGACACCGTATTGTTGCATTATGTGTTTTGGTCTTTCAGTCCATGCATATCAGGATTCAAATATTGCAAGCCGGTTATCAGTATTGATGGGACCCATCTGTATGGGAAATATCAGGGAAAGTTGTTGGTCGCAATGGCAACCGACGCTAACAACAAGGTATTCCCTCTCACCTTTGCTGTTGTGGATTGTGAGTCAGGGTCTAGTTGGAGGTGGTTTTTACAGTGTCTCAAAGAAACGATTGACCATGTAATACCTAGTACAGGCATTTGCATAATTTCTGACCGACATCTCGGTATAAAAAATGGCATTGCAAACTGGCCTAGAAGGGATGATGGGCAGATACAGGTATTTCATAGATATTGCCTTCGATATGTTGCTAGCAACTTCAACACCCATTTTCAGAACTCAACTCTAAAGTCAGCGGTGTTGAAAACGGGATATGCTAGTCAGATAGGTAAATTCGATACCATTATGGAGTCCATTAAACAGGTGGAAATTGAGGCCATTAGGAATAAGAAGAAGGTAACGGGGAAGGATGGGAAGGAAAAGAATCAAGATTATCTTCCATACACATACCTAATGAGGGAGTCTGTGGATATGTGGACCCAGTCACATGATGGTGGGAGACGTTTTGGGGCAATGACAACCAATGTATCAGAGTGCTTCAATGGTGTATTGAAAGGTGCACGGGGCCTTCCTATTGCCGCTTTGGTTGAGTTCACTTGGAACAAACTTGTTCAATATTTCCACAACCGGCGCAAAGAATACCATTATGAGTTGTCAGAGGGTAAGAAATGGAGTGAATATGCGTTATCCACGTGGAGCAGAAATAAGTGTAAATCTGAGAAACACTATCTCAAGCCATTTACCAATGAAGAGCTGATATTTCAAGTAGTTACCCAACTCAACACGTGTAGCGCTGGAGGGGGAAACCACAATTATGAAGTTCGGTTACAGGAAAGAACATGCAGTTGTGGGAAATGGCAAAACATAGGGATCCCATGTTCACATGCAATTAGAGTATGTGACTATTTACATATTGATTCGACCACATATATTCACCCATGTTATGGTTTGAACAATGCCATTAACACTTATGAGCATGCATTTGTGGTTCCTAAGTCACAATCATTGTGGAGGGATCCCATTGGGCCAAAGTGGTTGTCTAATCCAGCATTGTTGCTAGCCAAAGGTCAACCAGTGAAGTCAAGAATAAGGAATGAGATGGATGGAGTGAGGAATAAGGATCGAGAATCGGCATGGCGGAGGGAGGACGCAGATTTGATAGAGAGTCAACCTAAGCAGACATGTGGATTGTGTCATGCTTCAGGGCATAACCGCAGAAAATGTCCGCAGTCCCGTCGCGCTTCCACAAGCAGTCCTGTTCCACACTAGGTAGGTAGATGGTAAAAAGTTATGCATTGCATGCTTAATTTATCAAATTCATTTGATGTTTACCTAATGTATAGTATCTTGTCTGCTAACGTGATTACTCTACATTTTTCAGGCATGCTTCCATAGACAACGTTTTTGTTGTGCGGACCGCCAATCGTAGGAAAAGTGACTACGTTGTATTGGCTCTATGTGAACATTTTGGGTTTTGTTGAATGTACTTGTACTTCTCTATCCAATGTACCTCTATGAAGATTGTGATTTGAGTAGTATGGTTAGAACTGCAAATTAAGTGTGGTTGGGCATGTTTAGAATGTTGATATTAAGAATGTCTTTTGTTGCGATGTAAGTGCATTTGCATTGTAAAACCATGCATATGCAAAGAGTGTAAAAGTTTCTATAGTTTGGTGCCTATTAAGAATGCGTGTTGACGTAATTTAAGTGCATTTACATTCTCAGCTTCTTTGCCTGTCAATGAGTGTTTATGGATTACATTCTATGCATGCACACATTTCAGTTTCTGGGCTCCCTGGATGTCCAGGAAAAAAATGAAAAGAAAAAAATTCCCAGTGAATGCTTTGAGGACTGAGCAAAGCAAAACAAAAAAAAAAAAAAAATTCCAGTGGAACTCGAGTCTATAAAACTCGAGTTCCACTGGAAAAAACAGAGCGAAACAAAGCAACCTTTCGGACTGAACAGAGCATTTAACATATTTGATCTCGATAATTAAATTATCGAGTCCCTCACAAAACTCGAGTTTATAAAACTCGAGTTCAACTGTTTTTTTTGTGACTTTTTTTAAAAATAAAAAACAGATTTTATAACTTTTTTTATTTTCAGATTTTTTTAATGGAACTCGAGTCTATAAAACTCGAGTTCCTATGTTTTATTTTCGGAATTTTTTTTTTTTTTTTAACTCACATATTATAACTTGTTTTCAATTTCAGATTTTTTTAAAGGAACTCGAGTCTATAAAACTCGAGTTCCACTGTTTTTTTTTTTTTTTTTAATATCACATTTTAAATGTCAATTGAAATGTGACATTTTTTTATAATATGTGAACTAAATTTTTGAAGGGTTCGTACTTCATAGAAAGGGACCCTTCTTCTAAGTTCTAACAACAGGTATCTACAAAATGGGCATTTAAAACCTTCTTGAATGCCATGCACACATGACCTTAAAAGTATTTGCTTAACTTCCTGGAATCAATCGAAATGTGCGTGGAATCAAAATTGAAATAATGAAAAACAAAAACAGATTGGATGCGACCCCACCATTAGAAGACTAGACAAAGCATATATGCAGGTATAGAAACAAAATCTGTAAATTCTTACATATTCAGAATCACAAAATTCATTACTAAAAAAGTATTTTCCCTCACAAGTTCTTTGTCCCAAAGATGTGCAGGTACAGAACTAAATAAAAAGAACAGAGGAAATTAGGCATCAATCCTTCCACAGGGAACCTATTTGTAAAGGGACAAAGAAGAAAATAATAAATGACAAGAGTCCGATATTTTGCTAAATTTCCATACTATAGAAACAATTTCTGATTCCTAAATTAAGGCCTTTCACTTACAGCCGGGGAAAACACAAAAAATCTCAGGGCATCCCCTAGTCTAGAGAAAGAAGAAGAATACATCCCCATCCTCAAACCCTGTGATTTGAATCTATAGAAAATGCTGTCCCTCGTACATGACCACAAGCTTCCTCTCAAAATTTATTGTGTCCTAACCAAAGTGCTCAGGGAAGTGGCATGCAGTCTCTTTCTTCTCAGAAGAATCCTAGTCGCACTTGATGTTTCTGTAGATCCTCCTCACAAACAAATTAGAGCCCAGGTAACCCACAGCTCCTGCACAATTAAAACGATCAAATCAATGTTCAAGCACCAAAAAGATAACATCTTTTCTCATTTGTTTGGCCAGGCTGTATGTGGATGTGTCAGTAGCCTATCAACCAGACGTTCTTAGCCTCATCTCAGCCGCAAAAATCACCAACATATACTGTGGTAAATGACTATAAATCAATAGGACGTGCTTCAATAGAACCCATGCCAAAGACAGTTGAAACTTACTAGTCAACCATGGAAAACTGAATATGGAGAACCTAAGGCCTAATGGAACCACTAGCTCAAAAAATTTAAAAAGACCTAGTGCCAAGTGCCAACAGTCTTATAGCTCAAGTGGCACCTCCTGGTATTTCCAACAGAAGCATCCAGGATTCAATCCCTCAACCCCCAACAATTAAATTATCAATAAATATTTAAAAGACCTACTGAAATTTTCATTTCCACCTCCATTGCCTTGACAATTTAAACTTTGGCTGACGTTACAATAATACTTTATTCAAAATCACTTGCATATATATAAAGATTTTGTGTGTGTGTGTGTAGTAGAGTCCTTAAAAGGGTCTTAATGACTTGATTTCTTGTCAAGGAGATTGTGAAGAACAAAACCTTTCACTAGGGATAAAGCATTCTGGAATTGAAGCATCCTTTCCAACATTGATAGTAATGTCGCTAGGTCGAATGTGTTTTTTCAATGTTCCCATCTGACAGCATAGAAGCAAACCATCAATAACAAATTCAGATAATAAACTTTAGAAATAAATAAAACACATCCACTTATGGCAACAGCAAATCCTAATATTCTGAATTCTAAAACTGTTAATAGAACCTTTGGATGGTTGTAGACCCCGGACAGATTACAATTTGATACAGCAAAGGGATGGGGGTCTGCTGTATGAACAACATCAGATAACTCACTTGCCACCCATCCTCCGAAAGCAGACAAGTTAGATGACAACCTCTGGGATTAGCCAAGACCCATCCTCAAAGCACTGAAGATAAGAAATTAAATAATAATTAATATAAACAGTTAAGAATAGCAGCTCTAATGTCAAAAAATAATAATAATAAATGGAGATAAATGCATAAATACTATGGAAAAGACCTTGTGGGGTGAAATGCACCTTGTGGGGGTGAAATGCCAAGACCTTTTGAGATTTACCAAACTCCACCTCCCACAACCCTTCTGATAATGGAAACTGATAACAATCAGAGTTACTTCATAGGAATACCTTCTTTTCACCCAAGAACTAAGTTAGATGGTAAACTTTACAGTATATAGCATGGTGGGCATTATTAGAAACAATACCATGATAGATGATACACATAATTATTTTGGCAATGTGGCGTTCAAATCCAAGTTAGAACAAAATGCCAGTCATCTTTTCAGGTATCGAGTCTTCTATTGCTTTGTGGAAGAATCACTTAATACAAATTTTTATGGGCTATAAAGATAGACATTTTAAGTACCAAAAAGGAAGTTTTTATGGGCTATAAAATTCAATTTAAACAAGTTGACAGGTGACACATATAGGGCAGATTTTCTGCTACCTATTCCATGACTTTAGCACTTACTCAAGGTTCACCAATTTTGCGTTTTTTAACCCTCGTGTAATGTTTGGGCGGGGGAGGAGGCTGCGGGGCATCATCCTTAGGCTGCAAAGACATTAGATGCATACAATCAATATTCGGTGTAATGATAAGAATAAAGTGAAGTACAAAATTCCTTTTCTACATTGTAATTAATGTTATCATACCATAAAGCTGCCTGCACGTCCTATTTTGTGTCCACCTGTCCCATAAGTGGGTGCTCTTCTAGCACGTTGCGGTCTACCTTGTGGGGGTGAGGGCTGAGGAGGGGGATGGTCGTCCAGTACATCAGCAGCTGGTTGTACAGTGTCAATCCCAACCGGAGGTCCTAGAGGGTTAGATGAGGATGAGGTAGGTGGGTCTATGGGCATAGTGGGTGCACTAGAGCAGGTGGGTGGGTATGAGGGTCTCTCGGGGTGTATAGGAGGAGTCAAATACAAATTAATACCGAGATCAAAACTGGGCTGCGAAGGTAGGGTGGGTGAAGGGACCTCGGGCTCAGGAGATGCATCTACCATGGGTGGAGATGCATCTAGGATGGGTGGATGGACCTCAGACTGAGGAGATGCATGCAAGATGGGTGCAGGTAAAGAAGGAGTAGTTACAACCTGAGGGGTTGTTGCAGGCCGACCACGGCCCCTAGGTGCACTTGTGCTTGGGCTTGTTGTACCAGACCGACCACGGCCCCTAGGTGCACCTGTGCTTGGGCTTGCTGTAGCAGGCCGACCACGGCCCCTACCGGCGCTTCTACTTGGACTTGTAGCATCACGCAAAGCAAGGGTTGGTGTACTTACGGGTGCTGCGCTTGTGCTTGGGGTTGCAGTTGTAGAAGATTCAGGGTGATGGCCATTATTTGGCTGGCCATCAGCTGCAGGACCACCACCAAGCCCAGCCACATGATTTAGGACGCGCCGGACATGGTTGTGAGCTCGACTACCTTCAGGAAGCATCTCCAACAGCACTAAATGGCTTTCAATCTGAAACGGAGAAAAAAGCAGTACAATCAAATTTGAGACATTTATGTATCAATAAATGAATGGACAATATAGTACTTATTAATCTACTCAAATACTCAACTAAGAACTAACAGTTTTATTAGAATACTATATGTAACAAAAAGTCTTTCAGTGGATGTCAGTCAAATCAAACTAGATTTGGGGGAAAAATAAATCAATTGATTCTACGTTCATACATGTACTCAAGAAAAATGAAGCAACCAATAAAATCATTTTCAAAAGACATTACCATTATATCTAATTTAGCGCTGTTGTGGTCGACATACTTTTGAGTGATCGGACGGTACCAACGGTAGTAGGGATGATCGCGAGGCATCTCACCAATCTGAGGAGGTGCATCACAAATTTGTTGTTGTCTCCTATCCCACTTAAGGATATACGGTCTATGCTCCTCCCTCCAATTCTTTTCCACCTTCCCACGTAAGTCTACTCCATGCAGTCTATCATCATACACGACATTGTCAGGCGGCTGCTGTGCCAACCTAAACTGTCGAAGGACACGCTCCGGGTGGTGTCTCTCTACTATGCAAAAACACACAAGCGGCACCCTTGCTGTCCACGTATCCCTCCCTGCAACACAGAACTCAGGAAGGTGGCTGAACTCTGCCTCGTATGGCTGCCACACAATCTACAATAGAAACAAAAAACAATTATCATAACAAGGTAGAATACATAGATAAAGGGAAAAACAAAAATTAAAACAGAAGATATGTTAAAGGATGAAGCAATCATATTCTTAAGGAAAATTAACATAACCAAACTGAATTTTTAATATTATTACCTGGTCCGGCCGCATTGTAACTAATTGCTCGCGATAATGGATCAAGGCTGTGCTAGATGGCCTGCTCTTCGGGCTTGGCACCTGCACCCACCTACAGTTAACGGATCAAGTACAGCATAAGATACGATAATACCATTTAGTTATTAAGAAGAGCACATTGCATAACACACTAAATATGAGGAAAAGACTTACTTAAATGCAAGTGGTGCATATGGCCATGGACCATAATCACATCCAGGTGGGGGCTCTATCCTCAGGCACAAGAATGGCAACATTGCCCATGCCCAATACTGGACCAAGGTGCACGCCCCACCAATCTGCGATGCCCCTTTCTCGCTTGCCCGACACAACTCTCTATACAACCAGGCCAAGCAACCATTACCCCAACTATACTGTGGCGGATCACGAAGGTTCCGTAGGAACTCCAGGAACATCAAATGCACCCTATCTCCTGACTTGTCCACGAAGAGCTTATCCCCTAGTAGTGCTAAAATATAGCACCGGGCATACTGGTGTATCTGAATCTCCGTTGCGTCATGAGGCAATGGTGCTGCAATGGCATCAACGAGGCGGCTGATGAGAATTCTTTGCCCCACCAAAGTTTTGTTGTCATTTGCCGGAGTAAAACCAAGCAACTCCATGCACAATTGACTCCAATTCCCATCCACCACAGCAGTCAGCCCAACCAAGACCTCACCCTCTATAGGAAGTCCATAAATGACCTCCACATCTTGTAGGGTGATCGACATCTCACCATGTGGAAGATGGAACATATGAGTCTCCGGCCGCCATCGCTCAACTAAGGCCGATATTAGGCAATGGTCTATCTCTCTTGAAGGGGCCCTAAATAATCCTTCCAACCTTAGCAACTTGATGATGTCAATCACCCGATTATCTCGCATCTGAACATTTGCCAACTCCTTAGTGCGACCACGACATGTAAGTGGGCCTGGGTCCTACAAAATCAATACAAATTATAGCAATTGTTAGGAGTAGAAATACAACTTTGAAAGAACTTGCTAACTAAAAGTGAAAGACAACGTAAAAATTAAAGTGGTTGTTAGAATTAGATATTTCACCTCGCCATTCCAAATGGCCTCTGATCGATGATATCGTTGTCGTGTCAACAATGAGTGGACAAGCGGACCAAGGTCCAAGATCCGTGGCTCCTCATCGATCCGAGGCTCCATACTGCAAAGAGTACAGACAATTAAAAAGGTTATGAATGTAGGGAATTTAACCAAAAATTCCTAACCTGTGAGAAACAAAACAAATAGAGAAAACACACGTCAAAAAAAATAATCACACGCACAAGACAATATTTACATGGTTCGGCAATTTGCCTACGTCCACGGAGTTGCAGGGATTTCACTATTATCAGGGAAAATACAATAGTGCACAAGAACACTCTCAAGAAACCCAAATCCCAATTACACCCTAGCACTCTCTCACAGAAAAATTAAGAATAGAAGCTGGCTGCCTCTCTTTTCTCTATTTTCTCTCATGCGGCTTGCTCACTAGGTTAATTGGAATTTTTCTTAAATCAGTTCTATTCTTTCTAGCCACACATAATTAAGTACATATATATATATATATTACTTTATGTAAAGTCAGCTAAGTGGGATTCCTAATACAACTTGTATTAGGTCAATTTATGGCCGGATTGGGCTTTATGGGCTTGTGGCAAATTCAAGCCACACTAACAATGAAAACCCCAATTTTTTTCTGTGCCAATGTCTGATAAGAGTACATATATTTTCATTCCATCACCTTCAAAATTATATATATATATATATATATATATATATATATATATATATATATATACAAGATTAAAATGACAGTATTGACATTACAAGTGCATACAAACTAGATAAGAACATGTAGGGAAATAAAAGTTTACACTTGTTGGAACCATAAATTTGAAGTGAAAAGAAAGAGTTACAGAAACATTCAAGCTTCAAGAGCATCAGCAAAATGTGACGAACTGACCTGAGGTATCAATTTCTTGAGATACCCTTGTTACAAATTAGAGGTTTGAAATCTCATATACATTATTTAAACCTGCCATTCTCTCTCTCTCTCTCTCTCTCTCTCTCTCTCTCTCTCTCTCTCTCTCTCTCTCTCTCTCTCTCTCTCTCTCTCACACACACACACACACACACACACACACAAACACACACACACACATATTATGTATATTGTGTGTGTGTGTATTCTTTATATAAGTTTCACCACGTTACATCTAATATTATTTCATTCTTTTCCAATTTTTATGTGAGAAGTTGATTTCTTTAAATAAAAGACAAGTATGGAAATTAAGAAGTGGAATATAATCAGTTTAATAAAGCTAGATTTTGTGTACTATAGGTGGAGGCTGTACAAGATAATATGTTTCTTCTCTTTGGTGTGGATTTGGTTGATGGGACAGTAAGTTTTCCACTGTTTGTCTTTGCCAACCACACAAATTTAGACTCTGGCTTTCTTTGCTTGTTTCTTTGGTATAATTTTAAAGTAAATGCATCTATATGTGATGTTGATGATTTAAATCACAAAGTCAAGCTCATTGTTTAATTTTATTTACAGCCCGTGCTTGATATCAAACCTTATCTACCATACTGTGATAGCATTGAAGGAGCAAGAGTGCCGAAGTGGGTATCAGTATTATCTCCTCTAGTTCTTTAGCAACCACATTCTATATGATATTAACTTTTCCTTTGAGAGTGAAAGCTATATGGAAGATTAAAATCGTCTATCTAATATTGGCTCAGAGTTTGCTTTTCCCCCTTTTTCCCCTCCCAACACAACCACCCTCCCCCCCCCCCCCTCTCAGCTTTTTGTTTTGGTAATGCATTATTGGTAATTCCTTTTTGTTGTCAATTGACATTTTTGTATGCACAGGAGGACAATCTGTTAGCAATAGCTTCTGTTAGCTTCTCTGAGGACTTCCCTTACACTCTTGCTGAGTGTTGGGTTAAAACAGTGAGTGGTTTAATGTTTTGCTTGAAATATTTTTTTTGTATTATATGCTTATCAAAAAAAATATTTTTTTTGTATTGTATGGTGGGATGGTTTTTTTTTTGTATTATATGCTTAGCAACCACATTCTAGCATTTGGGCACATTATGATATTTTTATTATTCTTTATACTAGAATTTGGGCACATGGATTGCATGCCTAACTACCACATACAAAAAATTATATGAATTAAAAGTAAAATAAAAAAATTTTGCAGCATCTTTTCTGCATTGAATTATTATGCAGATAGGCAACAACTTGAGCTAAAATAATACAATATTTTGCAACCAATTAGGAAATCATAGGGAAGAATGTCATACAAAAATAAAAGGCAGAATCAGGATTTAAATTGAGATAGGACTATGTCGATCAAAAGTCATTATGGTTCCAGTAGCCATATCATCTAACAGCAGTAGCTGCATTTTAATTGCTAAGCATGTGTTAGCCATACTTTGGCTTGTAGTCCCAAAAAAGTCACCTATTTTCTTTTCAATAATATGTAAGGCACCACCATTCCTTGAATCAACCTCTCCAAAAATAGGACTATCTACCAACCGGCCCTCCCAGACCCTGCATAAGCAGGAGCCTTGTGTACTGGATATGTCTTCTTTTTTTCTTTTTCTATTTTTATGTAAGGCACCACCATTCTCCTTGTGTATAAAATTTTCAAAAAAAAAAAAAAAGAATAATAATACAAGATGCAAATAAGAAGAAAAACAATGTAGTAGTTTGCCCTTCAAAATAAAACATTAATTCCTTTGAAATAAGTGGGGCTTGAGGTAAAAGACATGCTAGGTTTACTACCACTAACATCCTTTTTTTCTTTTCTTTTCTTTTTTTCTTTTTTTATAAGTAATGCTTATATATATAAAGACATGCGAGGTTTATAAGTAATGCTTATGGCCATTTCTCCACACAACCTCACTAAATGTTCTACTTATTCTAACAATAAGATAGGCATAGTCTTCGGTAATTTTTTGAAAATACATAATTGTGGAATAGATTGATATTATGATGACTGTCCAAAGTAATTAGAGAAACTAATTATTCTAGCCTGAAATTATCTTATTCTTAGGTGTGAACTAATCTCTTGTAGATACATCATCTTGCTAATTGCAGGGTAGATGTTACTGGTGTTACTACAAATCATCACTTGTTCCCAATGGTGATTTCTAGAGGTTTCTTTGACTACTTGTTTCCATCTATGAAAGGATACGTGATTGCCAGGAGAAAAAAAGGAAAAAAAAAATTATTAATAATAATTTTTTTCCTTTTTCTCTTCTTTTCTACTATATAATAATTGTATATCAGTTGCGGCTTCCCAACATATACAATGTTTAAGAATTGATCAAGCGAACAGTAGCTAGAACTTTATCTCAGTCAAATCTATATGACACATCTATTGATATTACTTAGCAAAAAAACCAATCACCTATTAGCCTATGGTGTGGGGGCAATAACTAAGAAATATCAGTGATAGAGTTTGGAACTCATTGATTATTTTAATTCCGCTATGGACAGCATTCACCCAATTTAGGTGCTACTTGGGGCCTGGATTTTATATTGTTTGTAATTTGAAAAATGGATGAAGAAAATGAGAAAAAACTCATTCAGCCTGGCTATGTGGCATGAGTAGACCTTTTTTTTTTTTTTTTTATAGAGGCATGAGACCTTACGCCTACATTAGTTCAAGAAATAATCTCTCCACCCTTTTTCCCTGGAGTAGTAGATTATGTATGTACCTATGTATCTTACTTTCTTTACTGCATCATATCAATTTAGTTAATTGGCATTTTGTTTTGATATTAACCTCTGCCTTTTTTTGTTAAGAAGTGTAGTTGTGTTCAATAGTTGTAGTTCTATGACTACAAGATTTTATTCTTCCACGGTCCTAAAGAATTTTATTTTGTTCCACTAAATTTGCACAATTCTAGAGTCCTACAATTAAGACTTCTAATCTTACGAATTTTTTTCTTGCCGTTATATTCCCCAAATTCCATGTTTAAGCATTCCAAGATGCCAAGATTTATAACCCTGCTCTCAAAATCCCCTTCTTGATAACAAATCTACAAATTAGCAGAGAAAGTCTTTGCAAGTACCATTGAACTAAAATTTCAACATAAGGTAACAAAAAACAGGTTTATTTCTTTCTAATATATGAGTACTATGTGAAATGAAATTCAATATCTCAGCCTTGCATTGATGATAAATCAAAGTTATCTTACATTCTCATATCTAGGATTGCATGTTTAGTGTGCTCTTAAGAAATTACATTCTTTCAACATGCTTTTCCATAACCATCTATTTGTATAATTCCTAAAACTTCAAAACATGGGTGCTCGTTCCCAGGTGGTCATTGCTAGAAATAAAGCACTGGGTTTCCTTTAAACAATATTTCAGCAAAGCATTTGCCTCAAAAGTGAATCAAAGTTCCAAAATCCCATCTTTGAATCAAATCCAAAAATGGGTACTTGGGTTTCCTTTAAATACTACATTAAAATTTTTTTTCTTTCAATTCGAAAAATCACAAAAAACTAATGTCACTGCCAAAAAATAACCATATTCTCAGAACACCAACAAAAAAAACACAAACAACAAAAAACCCAAAAAGATCCAAAAAACCCTAGGTCAAAATCATGAAATTCCAAAATCTAAAATTGGAGAAAGAGAGACAAAGGAATCTAAGAAGCAAAAACAAGATAGCATTCAGAAGAAATGGAGAGTACCTTCAGCACGGTGAGCTACGAACAGCGTTGAGAATGAGCTCCGATTGCTTGAGAGACTACCTTCTTCACAGTGGCTATGAATTTGCTTCAGATTAGGGCCACGAATTTGCTTTATGAATGAGTGAGTGAGTGAGTGAGAGAGTGAGAGTGAGCTTGAGAGGGCGGAGAGAAAGGGTGTGAGTGAGCGACTGTATGTTTGAACTTCTCTGGTTTGTAATGAGCCGTTGAAAGAGTGATTGTGATATATTTGAGCATATCTCGAGTCTTATAAACTCGATATCCAGGTGGCGCCACCTGGCAATCTTGTCCAGGTCAGATTGGTAAAAAACATTTAACTCGAGTTTTTAAAACTTGAGTTCTAATTGAATCTCGAGTTTTAGAAACTCGAGATGCTATTAATATATATTATTTTAAGACCGGGCAACTAACAATATTGTTAGATACCCTATGCTCTAATGATCTATGTAACACATTAGTTCACCTCTCGGTTTTATGTTCTTATTCTCCCTTTCTTTCCCCCAACCGCGAGAAAACCCTCACAGGGTCTGGGCAAAGGTGTAAGGCTCTAATACTAAAGCTGCTGTAGCTGGCCTTAACCAAATCATTCAGGTACTTCATCTTTATTAAACTATCTGTTTGATTCCGATTTTGCTGTCTCCGTTCGTTCGTAGTATTTTCTAATTTCTCATTCTTATTCGGATCTTTTATTCTATATATGTTCGTTCAGCATTAGATCTTAAACCCATTAAGGCTTTGCAAACAGTCTATCCAAACGGGCTCTAAGTCAGACACAACATAAGACAACAGCGTAAATTGGTCACTAAAGAGAAGCTGGAAGCTGATGAGTTTGTGGTGAAAGAAACCAATGAAAGAAGAAAAAACAACACATAGAAATGCCTCCTCCTCAGCCCCCAATTCCCAAACCCCAAAACCAAAACCAAAAAAACAAGTTCTACTTCTTCTACGGCCACCGTAAACCCTCCCAACACCGCCCCACCGTCCGCGGCGGCCTCTTCTCCAACCGCCAATCCATCTCCCTCCACAAACCCTCTCCTCCCCACAATCCTCAACCCTTCAATCTCCACCACTGGGACCCACAACATTCCCCCACCACCACTGAAACCCGCAACAACACCGACACTGGGTCTGGGACCACCCACACCTCTCTCATCCGCCTCTCCCCAATCGCCCGATACATCACCGACTCATTCCGCAAGAACCAAAACCACTGGGGCCCTCCCATCGTCTCCGACCTCAACAAACTCCGCCGCGTCACTCCGGACCTCGTCGCCGAAGTCCTCAAATCCCAACCCGACCCGAATCTCGCCTCCAAGTTCTTCCACTGGGCCTCCAAGCAAAAAGGCTTCCACCACACTTTCGCTTCCTACAATGCCTTCGCCTATTGCCTCAACCGCTCTAACCGTTTCCGCTCCGCCGATCAACTGCCCGAACTCATGATCTCCCAAAACAAACCCCCCACCGAAAAGCAGTTCGAAATCCTTATCCGATTCCACTCCGACGCCAACCGGCCCCTTCGGGTTTTCTACGTGTATCAGAAGATGAAGAAATTCAATGTCAAGCCTAGGGTTTTTTTGTATAATAGGATTATTGATGCTTTGATGAAGAATGGGTATGTGGATTTGGCGGTTTCAGTTTATGATGATTTTAGGAATGATGGTTTGGTTGAAGAGAGTGTTACTTTTATGGTTTTGATTAAAGGGTTGTGTAAAGTTGGGAGAATTGATGAAATGTTGAAGGTTTTGAGTAAAATGAGGGAGAATTTGTGTACGCCGGACGTGTTTGCGTACACGGCGATGGTGAGGGTGTTGGTTGAAGCAGGGAATTTGGATGGGTGTTTGAGGGTTTGGGAGGAAATGAGGAAGGATAAGGTGGAGCCGGACGCAATGGCATATACGACTTTGGTTACTGCATTGTGTAAAGGTGGGAGGGTGGAGAAAGGGTATGAGTTATTTAGGGAGATGAAGGAGAAAAGGTGTTTGATTGATAGGGCGATATATGGATCGTTGGTTGAGGCATTTGTGGTAGATGGGAAAGTGGGGTTTGCTTGTGGTTTGCTAAAGGATTTGGTGGATTCTGGGTATAGAGCTGATTTGGGGATTTATAATTCGATTATCGAAGGTTTGTGTGGTGTGAAGCAAGTCAATAAGGCTTATAAGGTTTTTCAGGTCACAATTCAGGAGGGTCTTGAGCCGGAGTTTGTGACTGTGAATCCAATTTTGGTTTTGTATGCAGAGATGAGAAGGATGGATGAGTTTTGTAAATTGTTAACCCAAATGGAGAAATTGGGATTTTGTGTAATTAATGATCTTTCGAAGTTCTTTGCTTTTGTGGTTGGGAAGGAGGAGAGGACAATGATGGCTGTGGAAGTGTTTGAGGACTTGAAAAAAAGAGGTTATTGTAGTGTTTCCATATACAATATTCTTATGGGGGCACTTCACAAGAAGGGGGAGTTCAAAAAGGTGATATCACTCTTTGATGAAGTAAAGGAATCAGATTTTGAACTTGACTCATTGACTTATAGTATTGCAACTGAATGTTTTGTTGAGATTGGTGATATTGAAAAAGCATGTTTGTGTTATAATAAAATCATGGAGATGTCTTTGGTTCCTTCTGTTGCTGCTTATTGTGCTCTTGCTAAAGGGCTTTGCAAGACCGGAGATATTGATGCTGCTATGATGCTTGTTCGTGATTGCTTAGCCAATGTTACGAGTGGCCCTATGGAGTTTAAGTATACACTTTCTGTTGTCCATGCCTGTAAATCTGGTGGTGCTAAGAAGGTGATTGAGGTATTGAATGAAATGATGCAACAGGGTTGTCCTCCTGACGAGGTTATATACTCTACTA
The DNA here is from genome assembly GCA_029955455.1 of Quercus agrifolia. NCBI lineage: Eukaryota > Viridiplantae > Streptophyta > Magnoliopsida > Fagales > Fagaceae > Quercus > Quercus agrifolia. Next base: position 37,723,350 of record JARQAD010000007.1, on the reverse strand, counting down.
TCATCTCTGGCATGTGTAAGTATGGGACAATAGAGGAGGCAAGGAAGGTTTTTTCAAATTTGAGAGACCGCAAACTTTTAACAGAAGCCAATATGATTGTCTACGATGAAATGCTAATTGAGCATATGAAGAAGAAGACCGCAGACTTGGTGGTGTCTGGATTGAAGTTTTTTGGTCTAGAGTCCAAGTTGAAATCATAGGGTACTTCTCACCCACCCTTCTTCTCTGTAAGTTCCAATACTTTTTCTCTTTAATTTCCTCTAATCTTTACCATTCTGCTATATTTAAAATTAAAAAAAAAAAAAAAAAGGATTTCTGTGAAAAATATGAATGTTGCTCAAGAAGTTCATCTGTATTTTTGATTCACTCAGCTATTCTATTTTCCAAACCAAAGAGAAGCCAAAGGGTGCATTTGTATTTGCTTCAACAATAGAAGTGAAGGCATTTTCTGGGTTTTGAAGGAGAATTATAACACTTTTAGCTAAGGATTTTTTTTTTTTTTTTTGGGGGTGGTGGGGTGGTGGAGATGAGAGATGAGAAGGAAAGAGAATGATGTGTTGGTTCAAGTTTGGAAATGGGTACTGGAATTTATAAAGTACCACTTCACATTTGATGAAATAATTGCTATAATCATATATTTGCTTGTTGCTTCTTTAAAGTCTATTTCAGTTAAATTATTTCAGTGGAGGCCCTTTATCTTTCATCATTGTCAAATTATTTTGTATACAGCTCTACAGAGAAGAATTTATTGAGTTGCATTTTAGAATGGTCTAGATTATATTAAATGTTGAGCAGAGGAAAAAAAATTTCAAAAAGGAATTGTACCAAATCGTTGAATTGAAAGCAAATAAGAACTCCATTCACAATCTTATGCGAACATTTCTGAGGAGTATATTGATAACTTTTAGTTCCCAAAAATAATGATTGGAGATTTTATTATAGTGGACAAATGAAATGTACATTCTGCAGAAGCTTCTTTGAATAAAATTTCATCAAAATTCATATATGCCTATCCATTTGAGTCTACAAGAAAAGTAGTTTGTACTGTTTGATATGTAATTTTGGCATCATTTCTCCATGAATCCGTTCAGTTGAGGATTGAATTTATTTAATACTGAATTATTCACTTTGGATATGCAGACCTCTAGAAGTGCAAGTGAAGTGCTGGGGAGTATTATGACAGGCAAGTATGTGTTATATTTACTAAAATATAATTACCTTTGCAACCTTTGAACCAATACGCTTTTTTTTTTTTTTTGCCTCCTTTTCATTTCCACGAAGAATGGCACACTCAAATTTTTACATAAACCCAGGAAACTCCAATTTTTAGTGCCACAAGGAGCACATACGTAACTCAAGACAACCACAGAAAGAAGAATATTATTACCATTTATTGTCACCCAGCAGGTCAGGACAACAGAAATTAACAAAGGCCCACAACTCCTAATTCAAGGGGAAAAAAATTCAAACACAAGCACAGAGAAAAATAAGCAAAGATTACATACTAAAATTCAAATCCAATCTACAAACATAATATTGAATTAGTGAAGTATAACTTTAGAAAGAACAAATGATCACATAACGAATTCCATGCAAGATACCTTCAGATTGTTTTGTAATGGTGTGCCACTGATGATAATACTATGTGCACTTGGTGTCTCAAGAAAACTTTTGCCTGTGTACTACGATTCTTTACAAAATGCCCCTGGTAGTAAATAGGGTGAACAAATAATAATGAAGTAGTCATAAAATACAACAAGAATTTTGTCAGGCCACGTAAAACAAATTATTGTGCGAAAAGGAAATATGAGAACAGTTTCATGGAGAATTATAGGATTGGCAATGGAACTGGGCCAAGACATGTCCCTTAGCCAAACCTGCACGGAGAGAGATATACTCTTCCAGATCTAATCCAATCTGCAACATAGCAAGCATTGCCATAAGAGAAGCACTAACATTCTAGACTATGGGCTCATTGTTGGGTTATACTTTCTTTGGGCTAGTTATTTAGGTGATGGGATTGTTAAAATAAATGGTCCACATTTTAGTTTATAGGTCCACAAATTACTCTCACTCATGTGTTAAATCACATTGCTCTTGCTTCATAATAAGTAATTAAAGTTATGTAAAATCTCACAAAAAGGCCAAGGAATTTAAGGTCTTATATACTAGTTATTGTTTTTTTTTTTTTTTTTTCTATAATTATGATTGTTTTGTATACAAATTTAACATTTTGCAATTTCCTTATTATAGGTAACTAGAGGCAATGAGGAGAAGCAGAAAATGTGGGACAAACTTAAGTTGTTTTTGTTCATACTGCTATATTTGATTTGGCTAAAGCACATGCAAATTGTGTAAATTCGTGGCAATATGTCTAGGATATTTTTTCTTTTGTAAATTATATTATAGTAGTAAAAGTTTAAAATTGGTCATTATTAATGTTTATCTCTTCTATATATTTAGAGGATTAAAAAAGTTAGTTATGACTTCATAAAATGTCAAATATGCCCCTAGTCTAATTAGATAATCTTTATTCCTAAAAAAAAGGGTTAAAATTGTAACTCAATAAAATTTAAAGTTAAAAATACTTGGTATTTTCAAAAGAAAAAACAGTGGGTTAATCCCACATTGGAAAATGAATGTGAATTAAAGAGGTTTAAAGATTGTGTTGTATAGCCAAGAGTTTGGTCATAGCCAAGAATTTGGTCATTTTGGATATACACTGCTGTAAGTTTCTTTAAAAAACTTTATCCCCCTCTCCTCGTGTGTGTTTATCCCCCTCTCCTCGCGCGCGCGCGCGCGCGGTGTGTGTGTGTGTGTGTGTGTGTGTGTGTGTGTTAAAAATGCTTAGTATTCTAAATAAATAAAATTTAAAAAAAAAAAAACTATCAAATAAATTTTTTTTCCTAAAAATTAGTACACACTCTCTATTTAAATATATCTCACACATGTTTGATACATTTTCCCTTAAATATGTAGCACATACTAAAACCCAGCAGTTTGCTGATTTTCAAAATCCTAAATTTTAGCTTCTTAAAAAAATTTCATGTGTAATCTCACTAACAATAGAAAAATTCAAATTTAAAAATTATGACATTAAACTCAAAACAAATAAAAAGAGCATCATCACACGCACTCTGCTGGGTGTGATGAGGCTAGTATTTTGAATGAAGATATTAAATTTAGACAAATTACAACTTACCTACTTATAGTTTGATCGAAATTTGAGTTGCCTACTTGTGATTTGAAATTTAACACTTTACTCATCTAGGGTTAGTTTAGTTAGAGTTTCGTAACACATCTTTGTCAAAAATAGGGCTAAATATGTAATTTTACTCCACTTTTATGTATCTCTTCTCCAAAAATATAAAAATTCAAGATCAAATAAGATTAAAAAAAATAGTCTCGAAACACTTGCATCATGAATTTCAAACTATAGGTAGGTAATTTAAATTTCGGTCAAATTTCAAACTATATGTAGATAACTTAAATTTTGATCAAACTACAGATGGGTAAGTTATAATTTGCCCATTAAATTTTGATAAATGTGAAAGAGCACATCCAATTTTTTTTTTTTTTAAATGAAGAATACTTATTTCAACGGTTACAAACCATTGAAACTTACCTCAAGATACCTTTTATCAATGGTTGAGTGCCTGTGGATAAAAACAATAAGAATATTTTAAAGTGTAACACTTTTTTCAACAATTGTATAGGCTATAAAAAAATATTCTCAACACGATTTTGATAACGGCTCTCTACGGTCATTTCAATCATTGAAAATATATTTTTCAATGATTTTAATACTTTTTTTTTTATGGTTTCAAACATTTAAAAATAGCCTTGTAGTTTGATTATGTATAAAAGTTTAAAACCCTGATATTTAACTTATAATTATACTTTTACTCACTTTAAGCATAATAAAGCTTTTAGGAAAAAAAAAGGCAAACTGTCAAATGTTTTAGTACATTAGACACGATTGAATATAACGCATAAGAGTATTGAACTAAGTCAAACCCTACTAAAAATGCACATATAAGAGCATTCACATAAAAAGTGTTAAAATAAAAAAGAAAAAGCTTTAGCAACTTAAAAAACTATTTTATCTATTTTAATACATCACTTTACAATATACTCAATATCAAATATTCATTTTTTTTTTATATAGAAAAAGGTTTTTTGAGAAAAACTCTTCAAACTTCTCTTATATATTTTTATTGGATGTGAATTTTTAAAAATTTAACCGTTGGATTGCATTTTCTTATTATATCTTCTATACTTGCAAATTTTCAAAAAGATCAAAAATTAATAGCTATGTCATCAATCAAATATTTAAATTTCAAAATTTTGTGGTAATCATGCATAGAAAACAAGTTTAATAATCGAAAGTAAATAACATATGATATGAATAAAAATTGACATGTGTATTAAGAACATAAAGAACATGCAATCCAATGGCTAGATTTCAAAATTCACGATTAATAAAAATATATATAAGAAGTTTGAAGGGTTTTTATTATTTTTTTATCACTTTATTTAAATTTTATTTCTTTATTTATTTTTTATTATTTCTTTTACCACTTAAGTCTCTTTCAAATAACTTTTGTTTAAATAATGTTTTATATGTTTACAAGTTTACTATAGCTAGGTGTTAACAAACATTACTCTTAACACATTTGATGTAACAAGATTTTTACTGTTTTGGATGCTAAAATAGCAGTTTACTTATTTAGCAAAGTTAATAAATAACAAAAAAGGCAAAAGTATAATTTTAGCTCTTAAAGTTTTAAGTTATTTTTGTTTTAACTATTTATGTTTTAAAATTTCTATTTTGATTTTTCAGGTTTGATTTAGTTTTCCTTCTATTTAGTTTTTTACATTTTAAAATTTTTATTTTTACCATTCATGGTAGACTTCTAGGAACATGAAGCTCAAAATGAAAAATTCGGAACTTTTTTATTTTTATTTTTTGAGATAAAAAATTTTGAAGCATAAATGACCAAAATAAAAATAAACTCAAATTCAAAATAATGAATGAGGTGAAAATTAAAATGAAAATTCACTCAGAAAGGAAAAAGAAGACAAAAGAGTAATATTATTCCAAGGCAAGCTAGGGTCCGTTTCTCTCCCATATTTGAGTAATTGATTCTTGACCCGATCTCCTCCGCCTCTCTCTCTCTCTCTTTTGGATCTTCAGAAACCTTTGGAAAAATGGTGAGAGGATTGGTGAACAAGCTCGTCTCTCGTTCTCTCTCCGTCGCCGGTAAATGGCAGCAACAACAGCTCCGCCGCCTCAACGTCCATGAGTACCAGGTCCACTTCTCTCTCGCTCTGTGACATGTCTATGTGTATATATATGGAACAAGATTGAGTTTTTATTTATTTATTTATTTATTTATTTTTTTTTTCTGTTTGGTTTGCGAGAAAAAAAGCTCGGGAAAATAAAACACTGACTTGGGTTTTAAGGCTTATATGTTGTTATGGTTTTGTAGAACTATTCAGACTGATTTAGGTACTGTATTAGGGCCAACTGAGTGAATAATGTAATTTTTATTTTATTTCCTGCATTTTCTCGGCGACCAAACACAGTACAATTCTTAGCACGGATAAAAGCTGTGGTTTTTGTATCTCTCTCTCTCTCTATATATATATATATGTGTGTGTGTGTGTGTGTGGAAAGTATGCGTTTTTTATGGGAAATATGTGATCTTTGTGCTAATTCAAGCATGTGAATTTGTGAAATCGTAAATTGGTTTGGAAATTTTGATTGGATGTGGCGGTTAACTGGGTTTAAAAAAAAAAAAAATTTAATTGGGTGCATTTGTTGAAATCAGGGGGCTGAGTTGATGGGCAAATATGGGGTCAATGTTCCGAAAGGTGTTGCGGTTTCTTCTCTTGATGAAGTCAGAAAGGCGATTCAGGGTGTATTTCCCAATGAAAGCGAGGTAATTGTTTGTAATTCAGGGCATTGGGGTCTTTCTCTATTATACTTTCAAAAAGAGAATAACATGTTTTTGGTGTCTGACAGAACTGGTCAAATGAGTGGAAGATATAACCTTTTTATTTCCCTCCTATGTTTTAGAAGAGCAAAGCAACTTATGCAATGTAGTTGTATTAGGTGGCCTAAATATGTTTTTTGTTTGATTGGGTTCTGATGGAAGTTTAAGATATTGTTTGCTTTCATATTTTATATCTTCTAGGCAATTACTCTTAAGTGAAGAAAGGAGGATGTTAACTTTGATTCTTTGATACAGTTGGTGGTCAAAAGCCAAATTTTGGCTGGTGGAAGAGGCTTGGGAACCTTTAAAAGCGGTCTTAAGGGTGGAGTTCATATTGTTAAGGCTGATCAGGTTGAAGACATAGCTGGTACTAAATATTATTTAGCTTATTGTGATCTATTGTTCTTGCTTTTGTTTATTTCATTTGTCTGGGATCTCATTTTATTGTCCCTCTAGTGGGTATTTAGTACGTTATTAGTAAGCTTCTAGTTCTGTTGCATGTCATTGCTTTGGCTTTATCTATAACCAGATGAGGTCTATTTCTGTAATACATGCACCAAACCCTACCTAACGAAATCATATTAATGAAAATCCACACTGAATTTTTTTTTTTTTTTTTTTTTGGGAATGCTTTGGTTTCATCTTTCAAATATTGATACTATGCGTTTACTATGATTATGACCTTTTTGGGACTAAGACTTGGTTGTTGTTATGTTCTTGACCTGTTTTTTTTCTCTGGAAAAATACTATGCCCTTGAGATCAAATAATCAAATCCCTAGTAGGAAAATCAGCCCCATTGCATATGCTTTATTCCCACTACAAGTAAATATCATAAGCTATTTAAGAATAAACTTTCACATTGAATGAACTCTCGTTGAGGCTGTTAGATATGATAAAGCCAAATTGCTCGCCCATTTTATTTGCCATGTAGAAAGGGGAGGGAGTTTTTTATTATTATTGTGCAGGTATCCTTCTCTGTCTAAAGGATGTGTGATTGCATCCTTTCATGTGGGTACAATCATCCCCTCGTTGTGTTGGAAACCTCCTAGTTTATGGTCCTATGTATTACTTGTTTTAGAGAGAGGATTGTGATAGATTGAGCTGCAAGTTGAAAGGGAGTGCAATGCATAATAAAGTAATTGTGCAGTGCTTTTTCCTTGGAAGAGTATTTGGAGTGTTAAGGCCCTAGGAGGGTCTCCTTCTTTGTATGGCCAACAGCATGAGGAAAGATACCTACCTGTGAGTCTGTGACAATCTTATTAAGAGAGGTTACATGTTGGTAGGATGGTGTTGTTTATGTCAACATAACGGGGAGACAGTGGATCACTTATGCTTACATTGTTTTGTTGCATGGGAGTTGTGGTGTCGTTAGCAGTTAGCTCTTATAGGATTAACTGGGTACTACTGGAGCAAGTGGTATTGATCTATAAAAGAACAAATGTTTGTTCTATATGTTTAAGAAATTTATGTTGTAATAAATCTTATGCCTTTTTCATGGAATTCCCTTTATTTTGTAATTTTATTCCATGCAGGGAAAATGCTTGGGCAGATTCTTGTTACCAAACAAACTGGTCCCCAAGGCAAAGTTGTCAGCAAGGTTAGGCATTTTTTTATTAGTCATCTGGAACTTATAAGTTGACGCATGGTCAAGCTCATTGAATAAACAAATCAGTATGCAGTTGCAAGATTGATCTCCTTGGAGTCAATGGTGTTGCCATTTTCTTTTTTGTGAATGCTTGTTGTTCTGTTCTTCTGTTGCCAATGTGTTTGTGTTTATATTGTATTTGAATCATCAAAAATTTTCGAAGGCATAGAACATCCTCGGCATTTTTCAGATTATTGTATGATTGGATGACTGCTTTAGACAGTGTCTACTCCTTGATTTTATTTTTTCTTTTAAATTTTTTAGACGTTATTGTATTGTAATTGCAGGAAAAGCTTCAATACACCCCCTATATATTTGATTTTTCTCATTTATTGGATTAAGTTAGTTTGCTTATGAAAAGAGACTGGATTTAAATGACATTTTGTTTGACAAAGAAAGTGTTTACTCATGAAACTGTTGAAAGTTTTTATAGGCATACTTAGAGTCCATTTGGGAACAATTTATTTAGCTTAAATTGAAAAACTTTTTGTTGAAAGTATTGTAGATAGAGCTAAAAGCTAGCTGAAATAGTACAATGAAACCCATGAATAGTAAATAAGCTGAATAGTAGTAAAAATAAGCTAAATAGTAAAAAAAGCTGTCTTTTTCAGCCAATACCAAACACAACCTTAATCAATTAGAAAAGTGATCCATGAGTGTTAGCTTCAATGTCAACATAAAATGTCTTAATGCTTGTCCAGAAGTGTTATTGAGTATTGATTTTCTGTTGTGGATTAGAATGGAGAAACTTTATACATAGGAACTGCCATAGTTTTCTAAGAACTTCCGTAGGTTGAACTCCACTGTATGGAGGAACCATGATGCCTGAACAATGATTTTTATCTTGAACTTTTGTATTAAATTCTGGTTTCAGTGTCTAAGCATCTCAAACTTGTATAAGGGTGAAACTTTATATGTAGGAGCTGCCATAGTTTTCTTCAAACTGACAAAAGTTGGAGCTCCACTTTGTGGAGGAACCATGATGCTTAAATAATGATGTTTGTCTTAAAATTTTATATTAAATTCTGGTTTCAGTGTGTAAGCATCTTAAACTTGTATGAGGGTGATATTAAGCATGTCTAAAGGAGTTGTATAAACGGTCTAACCTGTGGAATTCCTACCAAAATTTGGCCTTTTCTTGTACTACATTAAAAAAAGACTTCTTTTGTTTTGTTTTTTTAATGTTTAATCTGCCTTACATATTAAAGATAACCTAATTGAATATTTAAATTATCTAGTGTTTCTCAAAGCCCATTGAATTGTATTCGACTTCAATAAGCATTTTTGTAATTATTATTTACTCAGTATTGATATGAAACATAGGCAAATAGCTGGCTGTAAAAGTGATGGGTGTTTGTCTTATATTCCTATTTGTTAATTTTTCACAAGAAAAATTATAATTAATTACAATATCTGGATTAATATGAAATTATGAATAATTTGTTGTTGCTTCTCCCTTCTGTGTTGAGAATAAAAAGTAGGATCCAGCTTTTTTTCGATAAGTAATAAGAAGGATTGAACTTAAAGAGTATGTCTTGGGTTTAGATCTTTTTTTTTTTCTTTATTCGTTTGTTTTCGTATATCTTTTTCATTGTCTTGGTTCTCAGCATTGCAAATGTCAATATGCTGTATTATAAGCATACAGGACTATCTAGTGCTTATTTGTTTGAGAATCAGTTTATTTCTTTTTTCCTATACAGGTATACTTGTGTGAAAAGTTATCACTCGTCAATGAGATGTACTTTGCTATTACTCTGGATCGTAACACTGCTGGTCCGGTATGGTCTCAAACTTAGTGTCTTAACTTTTTTATTTGATGCAATCATGTGAATGATTAGTTTTATTTCTGTCCATCATTATGTAGGACCTTTTGCCCTTATTTCTCATTAGGCATGATAGTCCTAAATGCAATATGCTTTTACATATTTTTTTTTTTTTGTTTTTTCCCAGCTTATAATTGCCTGTAGAAAGGGGGGAACCAGCATTGAAGACCTTGCAGAAAAATTCCCTGATATGATTGTAAAGGTGGTCATCCTTCTGTTTTATTTTTGATGGCTTATGATTATTATTGACATAGACTCTCCATCTGTATTGAAATGCAACTGATGCAATGTTTGTTTTGATAGGTTCCCATTGATGTTTTTACTGGAATTACTGATGAAGATGCTGCAAAGGTTGTTGATGGCTTGGCTCCCACGGTGGCTGATAGAAAAGATTCAATTGAACAAGTGAAGAAATTATACGAACTATTTTGCAAGTGTGACTGCACACTATTGGAAGTGAGCATAACCTTTTACATTTTGGAAGTGCTATCAATATTTCCATGATGGCATGTTTTTATAATTTATTTTTTCTGTTGGATATTTTAGTTGAAAATTGATGGTTGTTTTTGGATAGATCAATCCCATTGCGGAGACTGCTGATAAGCAGTTGGTAGCTGCTGATGCTAAGTTGAATTTTGATGACAATGCTGCCTTCCGTCAGAAAGAGATATTTGCTCTCCGTGATCCATCACAGGAGGATCCTCGGGAGGTGTGTGTGTGTGTGTGTGTGTTTTTAATATTTATATATTTGAAATGATTGTTCATTTGTTTTTAAGTGAAGATAGTTGTCTCCAATTGTGAAATTTTAACCAGGGGAAGCTGGATTTTGTATCTTATGCATGTAAAAATAGACACCTCTCTCAGAGCAAAGACACAAGCTTCTAGGCGCATTAAGTTAGACTAAACTCATGATGTAATTATTTCATTAATGGATCTTTTGTTGTGCTTTTATATTCTACAGGTAGCTGCTGCTAAAGCAGATTTAAATTACATTGGCTTAGATGGAGAGATTGGTTGCATGGTGAATGGTGCAGGATTGGCAATGGCCACAATGGACATTATTAAATTGCATGGGGGAACTCCTGCCAATTTTCTAGACGTAGGTGGGAATGCTTCTGAAGGCCAGGTACTGCATTAACATCTAGGTTTTTTTCTTATAAATTTCCTTCAGCTTATATGTCATTAACCCTTTGTGCACATTGTGCTACTCAAGTCTTTTATTTACATAATCAGAAGCACTACATACTTGCTCTTTAATAGCATGATAAATACTGCTCAATATGCTGTTTGTGTTGTATTATGATGTTTTGTTTATTGGCATTTTCTTTATGGAAAAAAAAGGAAGAAACTGATAATCTATCAATGTATTTTATTGTTTGTATTGTGTAATGGACATTTTCTGAGTCTGTCCTTGGACTGTTGTACATAGCTAAATTACCATGAATATGACTTGTTATTTTCTGCAGGAAAACAGCTTTTTAGTATCTCTCTTTCTTTTATATTTATATTTATATTTTTAAAATTCTTAATTTCTGTGGTGCAGGTGGTTGAGGCATTTAAAATATTGACTTCTGACGATAAGGTGAAAGCAATTTTAGTGAATATTTTTGGAGGAATAATGAAATGTGATATAATAGCAAGTGGAATTGTCAATGCTGCAAAACAGGTTAGTTTGTGTCTGATTTTCTCAGGTTCATTCTCAACGGTTTCTACTTTCTTGGACATGGTTAACCTTCTCATTAGTACCATGTCCTCTTAGGCCATAAAGCTGTTTCATTTTGTGTTTTTAATGCTTACATTTTCTTCCTCTTATATTTGGATGATATATCATGTTTTTTTTATAGGTAAGAATAATTTATTGAAAAAAATAAAAAACTATTTCATGCAAAAAAGGTATGAATTAGCCAAAAGAATAACAAAATGACTAGAAATTATGTACAGGACAAAAGAGTCCATGAACATTGGAATTGAATCACTAGATGTAAGTCACCAAGCTCAAGACCAATCAAACAAAGTGCGTACAAAAGAGGCTAGAAAATTTATTCTGAACAAATTTTGTAAAACATTTGCTAAAAGTATTTCATGGGAATTAATTTAAGAGAGATGAACGTTTTTGACACCTTTAATGAAAAATTAAATGGAAAAAGGAAAGATGGCAAAGACTCTTTGTGATAATTGAACTATCATAACATTTTAAATTGTTACTTTTCTTTCACCTTTAGTTTAATTTAATGACTTTATTGCCTCCAAGCCATTTGCTGAAGAGTTAACTTCTGTTGGGTCTTATTTTGAAGGTAACGCTGAAAGTACCAGTGGTGGTTCGTCTTGAAGGAACAAACGTTGACCAGGGAAAGAGAACACTAAAGGTAAACGTGAAGCCTGATATGAAATCAAACTTGGACAGAAATTCATGTCTTGAGAATCACCTTTGATAAAATTGGGAAGAAATGTATTTGGTTATTTACATTCATTACTAATTGGTCTGCAGGAAAGTGGGTTGGCATTGATTGCAGCAGATGACCTTGATGATGCTGCTGAGAAAGCAGTTAAGGCATACAAGTGAGGGACCCCCCTGGTTCTCTATATAACTTTCTGTTTCAGCATTATTCTTTTTGTGGTGAAACTGATACCATCTGATTGTCTTGTTGCGGGAATACATATAGACATAGTCAGTAAAATGGGAATTGATGTGAGATTCTGATCGAATCTGTAACAGTTGATAAAGCTTTCCCAATAAGGATGGCTTCCCTCAAATTATGAGAGAATTTTCTGTGTTGACCTCTCTTCTATATATATATATATATATATTTTTTTTTAGAATATTAAGTATTTTTAACATACACACGGGGAGAGGGGAGAAGGTTTTTTTAAAAAACTTACAGTGGTGTATATCCAAAATTGCCTAAACTCTTGGATACGCAGCACAAACTTTAAACTTCTTTAACTCACACTCATTTTCCAATGTGGGATTAACCCACTGTTTTCTCTCTTCTATATATTTATTATCTGGTCCTCTTTCTACTTTGAAGCTCTCAGTTCTGGTTTCTGAATCTCTTAGTTTTTGATTTCATAATCTCCCTCATGTTGTGCCCTGGTTCAATTATTTGTTTATTTATTTATTTACTGGGAATCTAAGAGATCTGGTACAGGCTCAATCTTTAATATATATATATATATATATGATTGTAAAAAATCAGCCTGCCATAACATAATAGGAATTGTTGTGATGCCAATATGCCATCTGTAGAAGTTATGTTTGTTGCTTCCAAGCCACCGGCTCCCCCAAGCAGGGTAAACTGCCCCCCTGGTCTTTGACCCCATTTTATGTCTAAAGCTAAGAAATTTAGGTGTACTGTAACCTTTCTGGATATGTTAGTTTATGATTGGATCCAACCATCACCTTGTAATTGCTCTTTCATGTACAAAGAATAAGAATCATCTGTTATTATTAGAGGAATATATTTCATTCAAAAAAATTGAGGGGACTTCTTGCTCTATAATTGCATATTTGCATACAATATCTAGTTTTGTTGATTTAAATAACACCCTTGGTGCGATGGTCACTTCACAAGTATAAGAGCATGTGGGGTGTGGGGGGCAAGGGCCAAGTCTCTAGGAAGGAGCTTCACACACATATATACTTAGATTAGGTTAAAGTAGAATTTTTATTTTGTATCTAAAAAAAAAAAAAAACATTGGGAAACCATACATAACCCATGTTTTACTTGTGGTTTGGCCCCTAAATTTGGATTAAGATGAAACCGTTGGGGATACCTTGGTAAGTTTGGTCATAACTCCCAACTGTTTCATTTTACTCCAAAACTTAGGGTCAAATGCTCTCACATGAGTTCTACATCAATTAATTTGCAAGTGAGCTATTCACAGATTACTTGAACAACCAATTCTGGAGGCATGCCATTAATTTCTTCCACTACTTTCAATTCCTAACCATATAACATTTAATGCTAGAAACATAACGTTTACATAAGCCAACCACTTACCCTATACTAATTTATTATTCATCGATCACAATGCGCCACCTGAGTAGCTTTGAACATTTTTGTGTCACTAGACATATTGGTATAATAGTATAGGGACCAACAAAAATAATATTTTAAAGTTTAGAGAAAAAAAAATTGAAACTCATACAAACAATATTTTTATTTATGACTGAAAGCTAATCCTTTAGAAAAATTTATTTAAAATCATTCCAAGACTAATAAAAATACAGGATGAAAAACGTTAGTTATCCTCAACAATCTTTCCACTTTTCAAGGACTCTGCAATCCTCTTTGAAATACAATAAGCAGTGGACTCAATTGTAATCATGGGATTGATCCCAATTGCAGTAGGTAGAACACTTGCATCACATACAAATAAACCTGTTGCTTCCCAACTTTCACCACTCTCATTAACTGCACCTTCTTCCTTTGTGGCACCCATTCTACAAGTTCCCATTTGATGTGCAGAACAATACATGGACCAGTGTTCTCCCCTTGACCCTGGCCCTCCAACTGTTGTTACTGTATCCAAAAACTCCTCTAACTCCTTCTCCCTAATTCCTTTACATTTAATTTTCTGGCCATCACTCCTAAATGTGCCCACTTCAACAGCTCCAGCGGCCACCAAAATTCGCAAAGCCTGCCTCATCCCAGCTTGAAGATTTTCTTTATCAATCTGGCTTAATCGATAATTAATGACACCCTCTGTCTTCACCTCTCCTGAACCCTGATCTCTGACCAATGCAAAAAGGACAGCAGTTCTAGCATACTTTGCCATCCTCTCCTTCATGTCAAGCCCTGAAACCCATGGAAGTAATACGCTATATGAGGCAGGTCCTAAAGCAGGACATTCTATAATGGCCCTGAGATTGGAATCCTCTGAAACCACCTTATGGAGCGAAGTAATGATCCCTCCCTCATACCTTTTGCCTTTGAGGTTCGATATATGTTCTGGAAAGTATCCCCAAACCATTTGAACAGGGTGGATGTGGAGGTTCTTGCCAATATTTGGATTTTTCAAGCCACTCGAGATCATTAAAGGGGGCGTCATTATAGACCCGCATGCAGAAATTGTTACTTTAGCCTCAATTTGCAGCTTCTTTGTGACATTCTTACTCAAAGAAGTTGCAATCACCCCCAAGCATTTCTTTCTCGTCCTTCCATTCTCCAATATGAATCTCTCAGCTTTGCATCCTGTTAAGATTACTGCACCACAGTCCACAGCATCTACCAGCCAAGTTGAATCAGTGCCTTTCTTGTCTCCTGTTCTACAACCATAATTACAAGAACCACAGTAATGATTTGCTGAAGAGTTCCTTGAGACAGACTCAACTTTCAAACCAAGATTCTCACACCCTTTTCTGATTACTTGATTCTGAAAGCCTTCTTCCACACACTTATCTGTGACACCAATCCTCCTACAAACGGCATCCATGGCAAATCGATAGTTAGGGCTAGCATAAAGTGGGATCTTATGATCCACAGACCATTCTCGGAGAACTGAATCTGGTGTTTTGATACATGCAGACCAGTTTACAGCAGAGCCTCCACCCACTGTGGAGCCGGCAAAGATCAAATGTTTCCCATCAATAGTTGATAAAATTCCACCTGACTCATATAGCTCATTCATGGCAGGACCTTCTAGGGAAGAAAAATCTTCAGGTACAAAATAATTCCCTTTCTCAAGGACGACTACTTTTTGGCCGGAGCTTGCAAGAACCGCAGCTGCAACCCCTCCACCACAACCAGAACCAACAACAATGACATCACATTTGATCTTGCACACATTGTGCTCTGTATCTTCAGTGACTTCAAGGCCTTTCTGTGTGAGAGACTGAACAAATGTAGAGTCTTCTTCATACATAGTTTCTATGACTCCCTTCTGAAGAGGCCTCTCCTTTCGGTGTCTGGTCAACTTTTCCCTATTGTCAACATGGTATCCAATTGCTTCCCACGATGCATTTTCTGAATTTTCGTCAGCCTGCAGTAAGTAGAAAAATGGGGGAAAAAACTCAATAACTTGTAGAGAGAGAAGAGAGAAAAGAGAAAAGTGGAAGTATGAGTTTTAATGGCCTACATCCATGCTGAAAAGCCCTTGACGGCTACATCTTTTATGTATATTTGTTTATCACAATGAACCCAATAAAGGGCTTATATAATAGAGAACCCTAGATCAACCCTCAGGTTAGTTTGCTTGTGCTACAAGTGTATCAGTCTATAATAGGATTGAGTCTCTTGAACCATAAAATCTCAAGCACATAAGTAAGAATTAATAACTTTCCATTGCTTGATCAAGAATTCAAGATATACCTAAAATTATCCAATGTCTTAGTATGAAATATTTAAAATCTGACATAAATAAAAGAACATATGAATCTCCTCTCAGCCCTTAGATAACTGGGGAAACTTGCTAGATCATGCTTAGTTTCTTTGAAAATATCATATTTTTGTCTCCTGTTTATTTTATAGAGGTCATTTAGGAAACGCATATAACATTCCAAAAAAAAAGACTCATAAGATGGTTCTTAAAAAAATTAGAGTTCAGAATGAAGTCTTCGCTAAGCTGATTTTTTGAAAATAAAAAGAAATTGAAAAGAGAGAAATTTAAAAAGAAAAACAAAAAGGCATTCGAACCTTTTTTAAAAGTCAAAATAAAGATCAAAGTTGACTCTGAATTTGGTGGTTAAGAAATGTTTGCTTTCTTTATCAAAGTAGGTTTGAGGCAATAATGCAGAAATTGCAAATCGCAACGCCCAACCAAACATCAGTAATAAGGTAGGTAGGCCACACCCAGGAAGTTAATTCTGACTTCTGCTTCCTCCATTATCCTCAAAACCAAGACCAATAATAACATGACACCAGTAATGAGACATGTTCACAAAAATGAATAAACAAGGTTGTCTTGTCACAGTAATACAGAAAACAACATCAAACACTTGCTAACACGTTTGCAAAAAACTTTTTTGTAAAAATTAATGTTCAAAACATGATATATGACATATCCTTCAAAACTCAAAGATTTACTATGCGTTTTCAGATTTTTTTTTTTTTTCCTTCTTTTTTCCCCCTATGCGTTGTTTTAAAAGCCCAACAACAAGAAGAAGCCACTAAAACAATACTTTTCTAAACTTTCTTGCTCTATTTTTCTTTTTAAATGTTTTTATGATCCAGAAAAAAAATTGGACATAAATACACAGAAATAGAGTAAGGGTGAGATCATGGCATAGTGAGTGAAAAGAATTACCATTGAAAAGAAGGTATACAAGCAGAAGATTTTAATCACGACAAACACCAATCTAAAGGGTAGCAGACCCCTTTTCCTTGTCCAACTCTTGAGAATCTCTTCTCTCTTCTCCAGAGACATCTCAGAGAACTTAAGAATAAATGGCCATCTCCAATCAAGGCAACTAAATCCACAAAGCAATAGTGTCCCTAATCTGAATGAGAGTATATTCAGAACTATTCTCAATAAAACCACAGCCCGTGGTAGACACCTCTTCACAGTCACCTCTGCCACCTGTTTTTCCATTCATAGAGAGAGAACACATTATACATGTTCATTACTTGAAGACCAATATTGTCAAAGGCTAAAAATCTCAGATATAACACTTCCTTCACTCATAAAATCACAAGGCCAAAACAAATTTTAGCACTACTTGTTGTCATCAGTGTATAATAAAAGTGATTGTTACAGTATGTTGTGATATTCCTGTACAATTAAAGTGATATGGTTGTGGTGGCACGTAAAAATAATGTTGTACTAATCAAAATTTTCCTGCTGTGAAATTTCTTGTTTAAATATGATAATGTATTATTGAACGAAAACAAAGATAGGATAATATAGAGAAAAAGACAAACTTGCCTCATCAGGGAGTGGAGATTGAGACCCAGAAGCTCTGTAAAAGGATTGAAGAGGCTTCTGGTCAACTGGGTTCCCCTTGTCCTTGTCGATGCTATCACACGGCATTGAAAGGGGAGGGATACAAGCCTCACACATGGCAGCCAATGTTTGGATCTGAGCTGAAGAGAAACCATGGCTGTAAGTACAACCCTGTTTCCTCTTCCCACTCAACAATGGATGACTAGTACTGCTCTCTTTTCCCTCCATCTCTCACTCTCTCTCAAAATATATATCTTTCTTTCCAATCTTTTTTTCTTTCTAAGTCTTTCTGAGTTGTCTCTCTCTTTTTATAGAGAATTCTAGTCTATCAATATATACGTGTTGATGCTAAATTGGTGTATTTTATTTTAAGCTGATGGTTTTGCAGATACCAGATAGAGACAGATGGGTCCATACAACCCTTATGTTTTAATTATTTTTTTGGTTTCCCTCTCTCTCAGGTTTTTGTATCCAATGAGGAAAAGAGACTTTTCCTAATTAAATGTTAATGTTAACACGAAAAAGCCTTCTTCTTCTTTTTTTCACACCCCGAAAATATGTTACTTTACAATGCCGAAACAGTCCACACTTATGACTTTTTTTTATAAAAAAAAAAAAAAAAAAATTTAAAAGATAGTTTCAACTATGCCATTTTCCTGATGATAGCTGCTGATAACTTATACTTTACTTTCATGCAAATAATTCTACTATCACACACAATGGTTATTATATGTGCCAGATTGCAGAGTTGTGGAAAAAGAAAACCATAATAATAGAATAATAATAGATGCCCGATTACAATATGCTAATAACGGTGACAAAGTGTATTTTACTAAAATTATTCCTTCAAAAATTTTAGACCACAAATTTTTTTATTACAACTTTGTCAAAACTGTAATGTGACAAATTGTAAATGATAGAAAAAAAAAAAAAAATTATAAATTTATGTGAAAGTAATAAACAGCCGGGTCTTGCCTAGTCAAAATTGTGGCAAAATATTTATAATACTAGAATCACTCTTATCCCTTTCTTACATGAGCGAGTTCTGATAGAATTGTGAGTTTTATGGTGGTACTAAAATTATTCCTAAAGAAAGGAGGAAACCACGTAAACGCCAAACGGAAAATACAAATTCTTACCTCACTCTGTGTGAAAGTCACTTTGAGAGATTCGAAGAGAGAGGACTGGATTCCTGATAGAACCAAAAGTTCGTTGGGATTATATACACCTTTGTTATTATTATTTTTTGGATAAAATATGTACACCTTTATTTTATATATTAGAATTAGCACCCTATTATGTAAATTTAATTTTCGGTTGAGGAACAATCAGTCAAATTTTCTTTTTCTGAATCATAAGTATTTAATTATTATATTTTTATAGGAATAAGTATATTTAATTATTAATATACAGGTTGGATTTTTTCCTGATTTAATAGCCATTATTAAATTATACCTACTAGTACACTAGTACTAATAGGATAATAAATAGCATTCATTACAAAAAGTACTAGTAGGGTACTACAATATTCATCTAAAGAGTTTTGTTTTTATAAGATCCGACATATTAGATGGATGATACGGTACCACATCAACTATATCGAAAATTGCCGGATAATCAATTCAGGGCGAGTTTGGTGCAGTTTTTTAAAACTAAGTTTTTTGAAAGAGTGAGATTTTTAAAAAGTGTGGTATGAGGATTTTTTGAAAAAACGGAGTATTTTGTAACAACGGTTAAAAAGTGATTTTTGAAAAAATTAAATGTTTAGTTAGCACTTATAAAAGTGGTAGTTTAAATGGTAAATTACCAAAAAGAACAATATATATATATATATATATAAGAGTTTATTTTATTTTTAAATCAACTACTTCATAATACTTACTAAAAAAAAAAGCTACTTAATAATAATAATAATAAATATATTATTGTCATAATTATTTGTTATTATTATTACTATTATTGGTATTATTTTAATAATGTTAGTTTTTTTTAGCATCAATTATTTGTTATTCTAAAAATTTTGAAACAAGTATGTTATCTGTAGGGTCACAATTTGTAGCCCAAACCCAAAAGAGTTGGGTTATAAGCTCAATGAGCCTAATACAATAAATTTGTAGAGAGTGAGCGAAAAAACTGGGTTTTTAATGGATAGACTAGCGGTTAATCAAGGTTTCAAATATGTCCGAGCAAGAAAGGATACGTAATTACGGATGGAGTGTATGTCCAAGGAGTTAGTTTGATGGTCAAATTACTATTTCTGGTAGTTAGTTCATCACCGTGCTACAGTAATTCTCTTCTTATATTTCTTTGCTCATTTTCTGATCCTTATCTTATGGAGGGTCTCTCACATTATATAGAGTTTTCCAAGCCATTTCCATCATACACTTGTTCATCATCCAATCTTGCACTCAAGTATGTGTCTTATCAAGCATCTTCTCTGGCTCTCTGTGAACAGTAGTAGTTGAAAACACTGTTCAGAGGTCTTCTCCATATTAATGCAGTCAGGAAAATTGTTGCAGTGCATTTAATGCGGTGGTGGTAGCTTTTCCCTAAGATATTTCTGTATCCTTATCACCTCCGTACGCGCCTGAAGTTTATCTTCATTGTTGGAATCTCCTGGAAGATTACCCAAGTCACCCGAATGCCTGCTTGATTGATGTTCGTCAAGTCCGAGGAGGATGACCCTCTTAGACCACAGCCTTCTACCCTTTCCTGACGCGACCATCTATTCTAGGACCTTTCCAGTCGTTTGCTCCTCCTCGGACGCATTCCCATTAACAAATGGGGCTTAAGGCCCAATATAAGAGTTCAAGCTTTTGCCCCCACAATAGCCCCTCAAAATTTTAATTTTTCTCTTTTGCCCGAGGTGAAAAAATATAATTTTGCCTTGCCAATTTAATTGTGATTAAAATTGCAAAAACATTCAAACTTACGCACGTGGGGGGGTCATTTTAGTCATTTTACTATTGTTTCTGACGCTTCGGAACTCGCAAAACGTCATAAGTATTTTGGGCGGCGTTATTCTCCTGGCATCTAACGGTGGGGTTTTGATCCAACGGATCGTGTTTCTCTTCAAGATTTAGGCGGGATAAAATCTCCCTCGTTTTCAGTCCCTTATATAAAGACTCATAAGAGTATTATTTTCTCTCTTCTTCATTATAGTTCAGAATCTTCAAAGCATTCAAACATCCAAACTTACAAACCATCAGATCATTTGTCACACTTTCAAAAGTCTTCAAAGATCCTCTCAAGAATTTCGAAGATCAGTTCCTGCTTTAGTTCACGTAAGTTTTCACTTCGAGTCTTACTTTATTTCCTCGGACAACCTCCTCGGCTTGTCATTTTCCCTTCTACTTATTCGGAATGGGTAGGTTTGAGCGTTTAATGAAGAACCCTGCCTTGATAGAAATGTTCAAAGAAAAATATCATATACCCCAGGAGGTATCAATACGATACTGTTCCCCGGAGGGATTAACATTCGACTGAGAGGTGGGAGAAGTCATAATCCCAATGATAGCCTTCATAGAGAGTGGAATGACTATTCCCATGGGTAGGATAACAAGGGACTACTTACGTGCCCATAGGCTTTGCCCCCACCAGTACGCACCTAACTTTTTTAGGGTTCTAGGAGCAGTTGACGCCCTGGACCGACACCTAGGATTGGGCCTAACCTGGTACGATGTAGTCCACCTATACGAAGGCCACCAGCAAAAAGGGGCGGGGTTTTACCTTAAATCCCGGTCTGATGCCGTCAAGCTCATTTCGTGTCTCCCCATGTCTAACAAAGGGATGAAGGATGACTACCTCATTGTGTCTGGGCCTTGGTATGATGATCTCCCTTACCCAACCCAGCTAGGAGAGCTAGGTGGGGTACCTTAGATTTAGGTTTTCTAATATTAGATTTAAGTTATTTGTCCTCGGCCTTGTTTTGCTATATCAAAAAGATTCTTTTTTTTTTCTTTCGTCTTTTCACACTGAACTCAGTTTCTAACTGTTTGGTTCCTTTGTTTCACAGATAAAGCACAAGTGACCCCTCGGATTAGCTTAATCAACGTGCTTGCGCTTAACTACTTACTGAGGTCTCAAATTTTTGTGAACGACGACGGACAACTCCGAGCCGCTCACCTAATTTTGGATTACGAACCCATCTCAAGAACCTTTCTAGACGTTGGCAACTCTATTAGGGCAAACGATTATCGTTTAGCTCGTATAGACGTATCTCGGCCCTATTTTCTAGCACCTCACAATCTTCCACTTGTTGCTCATCCAATCCCGCAGGGCATTCCGTTGGCCGCCCAGCCTCTTTAGCAAGTGCCTCTTGGACAAGAAGCCGAGGAAAGAGCCGCATCTTCCTCTTCACTTGAAGAAGAAATTGACAAGTTTCGGTTTGAGGAGGAATAAACACAAGTTAAGGCTATCTTGATATTAGAGGCTGAGGAGGAAGCAGACTAGTATTCATGCGTTCAAACTCCTGCCCCAATAATAACCTACGTGGAGGACTCTTCAGATAATGAGGAAGAGATGGCTCCAAAAACTGGCCCAAGTTTGAGGGAACTTATGAAGGGGAGGAATAAAGTGACTTCCCCCCAAGAAGCCAACAAGTCTAAACCTCCAGTGAATCCTCCTCCTCCCCCTCCTCAGCTTCCTGCTGACCTCGGGTTAAAACCCAATCCTGATCTGAGGAGGAAGAGACTCCCAAAGGCTCCTGAAGAAGGAGAGGTGGGCCTTCAAAAAGGAAGCAAACAGCCGAGGCAGTTATAGGACCAAAGAAGTAGGAGGTCCGGCTCCGTTGATAGCCGAGAAGAGCTCCCTGTGGCTCAAGTACACCGTCCAACACACACTTGCTCTCTAAAATTGGAGGTGGACGGTGTACCCATTGCCTGGGATTCCTCCCTCAGGCATTATCGTGGGGGGCATACAGGTCATGTCGCCGAGGCCCTAGAGCAGCCCCTCCTCCTCTCGAAAGACATGGAGTCCTACAGGAGCTTCACTTAGCCGGAGCTCTTTTTGTCCCTTAAAAGGGATTTGGCCATAGTAAGTGACTTAATTCATCGCCCTGTTTAGATACTTGACTATTTTCGCAAGTTTTTTATGTGTTTTATACTAAAGGTAAAACACTTTTTTTTTTTAGATTACACAACAAGTTTTCGTGGCCGAGGAATGGGTTAAGAATGCTCGTAGCGAGGCCAGGGCGGGCTTTGATGCTCGATCCCAGGTTGAGGTAGAGCTAGGCGCCTTAAAAGAAAATCATTCTAAGATGGCCGAGCAACTAAAAGAAGTTGTTAGGGCGAGAGACAGCGTTGAGGCAAGCTTGAAGACAACTGAGAAATAGTTTGAAGATATTCGTAAACAGTTGCACTACACTGAAATAAACCTGGCAACAGAGAAGCAACTAGTGACGGAATTTCGTGAAGAACTTTGAAAAGCCAAGGAGGCTGCCCAACTACTTAAAGAGGCAGCCGAGGCCGAGAAGCAAGCTGCTTACATGCTTGGGATGGAGGAGACTCAAACCAGACTTACAGAGGAATTTTCCGCTGTAGCTAGAGATTACTACGACATCTCTTGGGGTAAAGCCCTTGATGTTGCTGGGGTCCCTGCAGACTCTGGTTTGAGGCGACTTGAGAGCATCTACTATGACCCCGAAATTTGCGAGCTCTCGGATCTTAACTCCTATCACCCTGAATCAACCGCCCAAGTATCTGAGCTGCCACAGGTAGACCAAGTCCCTCCTGCTCCCTTGGAAGTTCCAAAAGACTCCCACCAAGATGCTGGTAAAGGGAAGGAGGTTGAAACTGTCAA
This sequence comes from Quercus agrifolia, assembly GCA_029955455.1. Taxonomy (NCBI): domain Eukaryota; kingdom Viridiplantae; phylum Streptophyta; class Magnoliopsida; order Fagales; family Fagaceae; genus Quercus; species Quercus agrifolia. The sequence continues at coordinate 37,700,202 of JARQAD010000007.1, read as the reverse complement.
GAGCAAGGATAAAGGCCAGGATAAGAAGAAAAGTTCTTCTAATCCCACTGAGAAGGCCTCAGATACTGCTGTCTCCCAGCCCAACCAAGCTGCTGACTCAGGGGTTCCCAAGGCAAAAGTTTAGACTAGGAGTTTTTAGCTAGTGTAATAAAAAAATTTTTTGTTATGTTTATTCTGTTGTTTTTTCTTTTGAAGAAATGTACTATTTTTTATTATTATCAATGAAGGTATCTTTCTTTTTTCTTATACATCATGATAAGTACTACAAGATTGATTGTCAAAGTATGGTGATCTTTACCATTTTAACTTGAATAAAATATACTGTCATATCGTGTAAACATGACACACTATAAGTTAAGTTCAATCAATAGGCTTAGGACTTTAAGCACAATGTAAAAGTTACATAAATATCTATAAACGTGACATTGTGATAATAACTCATTCAAATCATTTGATCTAAGGATTTTAAGCATGATTGAATTTCAAGTTTAAACTTTTACGAAGACTTCAAATGAGTGCTAACTAACCCAAATCATCTGGTCCAAGAACTTCAGTCATGATTGGGTTTAAGTTTAAACACTTAAAGGAACTTAGAGTGAGTGTTAACTAACCTAAATCATCTGGTTCGAGGACTTCAGACATGATTAGATTTAAGTTTAAACACTTAAGGGAACCTGGAGTGAGTGTTAACTAACCCATAGATGGCGCCAACTGATGAACACAAGGAAATCAGTAGGCTGAATGTCTCGAGCATTGGTGTTACTTAGAATGTCCTGAAAAAGTAAATACAAAATCAGAGGAGACCGGGGAAGACCGGCCAAGAATCCTCCAATGGTAAAGTCAGTATTTTTGGAATTCCAATTTGTGTGGAAGTGTTTGAATGACTTACCCTTTCATAGATGAATGCTTATATAGCACACAGTTGGGACAGTTACTAGTTTAGCAACTGCTCCTATTATTGAGGAGTTCGGAAGACTCGAATGTAACTTCCATAACTGCTATAGAAGTTACATGAACTTGTTCTTTGTAACCGTTATTTGGAAACAGTTTATGGTAAAGGACTTTGATCATTACGTTTTGTGCTGGGTATGGAGCTCGTCCTAAGCTCGTATGGGAAAGATGTCCTTGGAAAGTAAGGAGGTCGTCCAAACCTTTCTTGGACGGACGACCTCCTTTTGGACGAGTATGTTGTATTAGCACAGAGCATCTTCTCTACTCGCAGCCTGTTTGTATGGTTTCCCTTGGACGATCATCGTGGACGAGTCTGGAGTTAGGTGATTATCATGCACCATCAAGCATTATGGACAAAATTCTTATAAGGAAATCACTTTCATTGCAAAATTTATCTTCTAAGCAAATTCTTATTCACTTGACTAATCTTCTTTTAGATCCTAGGCTATGAGAAAAGGTCTCATCTTTTCATCCTAATGATCGAGAGAAAATAAAAGGAGCATATTTACAAAGATGTTCTTGTTAACCTCTTAGCCATGGTTTCCTTAAAGAAGAAATTATTGGAGCATTGCATTGATTTAATCCCGATTAGTTTAAAGAATACAAAATATTGGTTTGAACATATCATAAAAAAGAATGATGCATTTTGTTTATGTTGTTACTTATTTAGGCAAGATGGTGGTAATTGAAAGGGAGATCCGTAGTTTAATGATTACTTGGTTGGGCCAAAATGGCCAAATACCATCAATTTTTGAAATATTTTGCCCAGAAACACTATTTCAGAAAAATATAGTGATCTACCACTTTTTGTGGTACTCGAGCTTGGTGAGCTCGAGCACCATATTTTTTAAATCCAACGTGACCTGATGACATGGAAAGTTTAATTAAAAAAAAAAATTGGCCATTTAGTACTCGAGCTTGGTGGGCTCAAGTACTGTTCATGATACCCGAGTCCATCGAGCTCGGGTACCATTCTGTACTGGCCACTTATTTTATAACAATATCAAAACTTACTCTCTCAATAGATTCAAGAACTAAGTGACGGATCTATTTCTCATCTCCAAAAATCATTTTCATTACACCTTTTTGCATTCTAATTTTCAAAAAAGCTTTCAAAAAAACACAAAAAAAAAAAAAAAAACATTGAGAGATTGAAATTTCTTGGGAGAAAACCCGGTCCTGAGGGGGGACAAATCCCACACTGTACACGGATACTTCGGCACTTCTCCGTCAACCATCGCCAGTGGAGTGTCGCATGGTGAGAGGGCCATCCATCAGAGAACGCCGTTGTTGTTGCCGTTCATCTCAACAGAGTCACCATCAAACTCGTCCAAGGGAGCTAGGTATGTTTTCAACCTTCCCACTCTTTATTCTTGCGTGATTCAATGGTTTGAAGACATAGCTTTGCTGGGTATTTGCTGGGTATTTGCTTTTTCAGTTTGAATGTTAAAGCTTGCTGTCTTGTGAACAAAGAACAAAACTTGGTTATAATAAAAGAAAGTTTTTTTTTGATAACCGGTTAGATGTAATAAAAGGAAGCTAAAAGTGAAAAGTGGGGTTAAATCATGTCATGTGTCTTCTTAAAAGTTGGACCCCGCATTGAAAACTTGTGATGAAGACATAGCTCTCTTTTCTTTTTCTTTTTCCCACCGTAGCTAACCTCTACATGTTGGTTAGACCCATGCTGTTTCCAACGACTCCCATGGTTTCGGTTTCTACCAACAAAATAAAAAAATATACTTTGTTTTGTTACTTCAAATCAGAGGCAAGTTCATGATTTCAGTTTCCACAAACAATAATAAAAAAATATACTTTATTATTATTACTCTTGTTATCATTATTATTCTTATTCTTATTCTTATTATTATTTTTTTTCATTTTATTTTTTCTTCAAATCAAAAGCAAGTCTATGTCTTCAGTTTTCACAAACAAAAATAGGACTATGCTTTATTTTTTTACCAAGTCTATGTTTTCGGTTTCCACAAATAGAAATAAAAATATACTATATTTTCTACTTCAAATCAAAACCAAGTCATAAGCAAATCTGATTAAGCCCACTCTTCTCTCAAAAAAAGTAATCTCACTGGTTCCTTTAAAATGAAATTTTCTCATGTTGCTCATATCATGACTTGGAAGAGTTTAAGCTTACACTTTTTTTTTTATATATATAGTAGTTGTTAATTTCTTTGTCATCATTTTGTTTTGTTATTAACTTGTTGCTTATTTTTATCATTGTTATCTTGTCTTATGATTTAGCTTTAGGCCACCATGTCATAAAATCAACTACTTGCTTGACTCAATGGATAAGGAAAAAATCATGAGTCTGAAAAAAATTTGAGAAGTCGCCACTTATTCTATTATTTTTTAAGGGAAAATAAAAACAAGAAATAAAACCCTTTCTTTTTTATTTGATTGACTCAATGGATAAGGAAAATGGTCTACGTCCACCAAGGACAAGTTCGGGGGTCAAATTACGCTGTGAGAAGGTATGAGGCACCCACGCATGCCCGGTATGTCTACCGGTCTCTACTAAATAAGTAAGGACTATTTGATGTTCAATTAATCGTTCAATGGGCACAATATTATTAATCGAATTCATTACACCAAATCAAGCAAGTAATTGATTTTATGACATGGTGGCCTAAAGCTAAATCATAAGACAAGATAACGATGATAAAAATAAGCAACAAGTTAATAACAAAACAAAATGATGATAAAGAAATTAACAACTACTATATATATTAAAAAAAAAAAAAATGTGTAAGCTTAAACTCTTTCAAGTCATGATATGAGCAACATGAGAAGATTTCATTTTAAAGGAACCAGTGAGATTACTTTTTTTTTTAGAGAAGAGTGGGCTTAATCAAATTTGCTTATGACTTGGTTTTGATTTGAAGTAGAAAATAAAGTATATTTTTATTTCTATTTGTGGAAACCGAAAACATAGACTTGGTAAAAAAATAAAGCATAGTCCTATTTTTGTTTGTGAAAACCGAAGACATAGACTTGCTTTTGATTTGAAGAAAAAATAAAATGAAAAATAAGAATAATAAGAATAAGAATAATAATGATAACAAGAGTAATAACAATAAAGTATATTTTTTTATTGTTGTTTGTGGAAACCGAAATCATGAACTTGCCTCTGATTTGAAGTAACAAAACAAAGTATATTTTTTTTTATTTTGTTGGTAGAAACCAAAACCATGGGAGTTTTTGGAAACAGCATGGGTCTAACATGTAGAGGTTAGCTACAGTGGGAAAAAGAAAAAGAAAAGAGAGCTATGTCTTCATCACAAGTTTTCAATGCGGGGTCCAACTTTTAAGAAGACACATGACATGATTTAACCCCACTTTTCACTTTTAGCTTCCTTTTATTACATCTAACCGGTTATCAAAAAAAACTTTCTTTTATTACAACCAAGTTTTGTTCTTTGTTCACAAGACAGCAAGCTTTAACATTCAGATTGAAAAAGCAAATACCCAGCAAAGCATACCCAGCAAATACCCAACAAAGCTATGTCTTCAAACCACCGAATCACGCAAGAATAAAGAGTGGGAAGGTTGAAAACATACCTAGCTCCCTTGGACAAGTTTGATGGTGACTCCGTTACGACGAACGGTGATGTTGGGGACAAGAAGAGGGAGGCCCAGAGAAAGGAATGAGGCTCCTGTTTGACCGAGAGGGGTTGGGGATTCCTGTCCTCGAGCGAGGGGTCCCTTCTCCCTGGGACATTGGGCTGCCTGATTCTGTGTGTTTTTCACCCCCAAAACAAGCCATCGCCTTATCAGAGCCCAACTTTTGGACTCACTCTCTACAAATTCATTGTAATGGGCTCGGTCCGAAAACCGTGATCCTACAAGTACTTATACATGTTTAACCTTATTATTTAAATTTTATAAATATATGAATATGAGAATATTTTAGTACGTATTATTTTGGTACGCATTAGTAGCATGGAAGATATATACGTTATCATTCCTTGAAAAATGATAATATGGGTATTATAATTTATAATTGGTTTTAGAAATTGAATATGTTGTTTTGTTTGGAGAATGCTGATGGGTGACTAAGTCGACAGTCGCTACTTATAAATGAGTAATTCTTAGATACTTTCAAAATATAAAAAATGATGTTCCTTCTTTTCACATATATAATATAATTCATTTATTAAATTAATAATAGGGTCCACTGTGAATATAAAAAGATATAAAAAGAGGGAGAACGCAGAAGAAGCAGAAGAAGTGGACAGCGCAGCTTTCTCACAATCAGTAGTCGTCAACCTCGTGGACCTCTCATTACCTCATATTGGATTGGAATATAGACCACTCCCTTGTTTTTTAGGTCCCAATGCCCCATTTGCCCTTTCAAAACCAATTAATGATAATAATATCTATAAGTTTCTTTTAAAACAACACGCAACTTATTATTTTGATTTATTATTAATCTTATATTTATTTTTTATTCCTTCTAAAAAAATATTATTTAGTTGTTAGTTGAGGGATAAGCTTCTGATTATGTCACGCCATTCCCTTTTTTTTTTTTTTTTTTTTTCATTTTATGTGTACTTGCAATGCACCAAGTATTTATTACATATTAAATGGTAAGCAACTTATATGGTCCTTCCAATTTGTATGTAATTTTGGTACGATGGTCACTTTATAAATATAAATGTTTGTAGGATGTGGTAGATAAAGATCGGGTTCAAATTTTCAAGAGAGAGTTTTATACATATATATATATATATATATATATATATATATACAATTAAATTATGTTAGAGTAGAAATTTTACTTTGTAAATAAATAAATAAAAACGGTATGTTTTCACATGTTTGTCTTAGACTAGACTAGAGTAGTACTATTTTTTTTTCTTTTTCTTTTTTTTCCGGCAAAAATGATCCTTCTACTAGTGTCAATTTTTTCCACTTTAGTAGGCATATTGTGAGACACTAATTAATACGTCAATGCCTCTCACCTTTGCTTTCAACGCCTATTTCACCTCCCACAGTCTTTTTCTTCCTCCTAAAAATCAACATCTTAAAACTTTAAAAAAAAAATAATATTAAGATTTTAAAGTTCTTCTTCTTCTTATTATTATTATTATTATTATTATTATTATGTATAGCTTAAAATTATAAAATGGTGTATAATTACAAAATCCCATTACTAATCTGCGAATTTTATTTGTTGTGATTTTATTTTTTATTTTTTAGTCTTTTACAATGTTATATATATTGCCTCCGTTACTGGGCTCACCATATAAAGTTACCAAATTTAAACTGAATTGAAACAATTCTGATATCAAGGTGAAGAAGACTTCATCTAAAAGATAGTTGTTTCAAACAACATTGCAACATTGAGTTTGGTCATTTTAAATTTGCATGACTGACCGGATTGAATTATTGGTTCAACGACAAAGGTGGACTTGAAATCCAGATTCAAGATCTGTACTATTAAAGAGAAGGTCGAAGGAGCCGAATTTGTAGGAACAAAAGTTTAGAGGTTTAAGTACTGTACAATAAAAGTTTGAAAGGGAGACCATTGCATCCCAATTAAAAATTAGCCATTTGAGGATTGTTTTTATCCATTAATATAATACAGTATATTGAAATACTCAAATACCACTAAATCTAAAAGTTTAATCCAATAAATTTATTAATTCCAGCAAATCCAGCTCTAACACCTTTTTTTTCTTTTTTAAATGGGACAGCTCTAACACTTATTAAGGAATATTCAACACTCTACTTTAGATATGATTATATGAAACCACAAACATGGAGGGAAGAGGACCCATCGAATAATTTTTTTTTCTTTTACCAATTATTTTAGCAGAGGAGTTTAAAGTCGCAAAGGTGAGTATCAAGCATAAACGAGCACTATCTTTTGCCGCTAGCTACCAGATATATATATAATTTTTTTGGGCACTTCTTAAAAATTCAATAGGAGACTAGTAGAAGGACCTTTTTTTTTTTTTTTTTTGTTGCTGTTAGGGCATTTGTTAATTGGTCATTTTAAGAAAGTTTTGATAACACTTTCATGTAAACGGATGCCCTTATGGTAATTATTAATAAACCATTATAGGAAAGTTTTGACATCATTTTTATAAGAAATATAAAAAAATTGTCAACAACATTTATTATTTTATTATTGTTTCAATAAAATATTTCTAAAAATAGCTTATAAATCAGTGTTTTATTTTTTATTTTTCCAAGAATGGCACTTTCAAAGTACACGTTACTTTTCTAGATATAGCTTTTCGAAGAAATCTCATTCTCAATAAAATTAAAAAAAAAGGAGAAGAAGAAGATGATGTATCAAACGGACTCTATGGTACATTTATTAAATGCAGATTTTGGATAATTAAACACTGGACACTGGAAGCTGGAGTATTGTTTAATGTATAATACTATAATGTGATCGTGTGAACCTTCCCAATACAATTCATGAGACTTCTATAAATACTCGCAATTTTCCAGTGTCTCAGCCTTTTGGTTATTTCTTGTCGAAGTAAATTAGTAAATTGCTCTCTCTTCTGACTATCAGAGATTTAGAATACTCTCCTGCAATTTGCTTCATAGATTAAAAGTTTTTTATTTTTTGGATTTCCGTTCAGTTTCTTCAAAGTTTTTTCCTCGGTTTTCTATTTCAATATACTCCATCTTCTAACCAAACGCATTACGCATTTAATTAAGAGCATACATTTTAATTTCTTTTCTTTCTTCTAATTTTATTTTTTCATTACCTGCAGATGAAAAGCAACATAGGAATATTGAAAGTTGTCTTTTTTAGTGCCTCGACTGATGGAGATATTTGTCGAAATGGAGGATGGATCACCAAAATTGTTGGAAGTTGATACCGTGTACAGAGTGAAGACCAAGATTTACCAAGCCCAAGCCAATGGAATTGACCTAGATTCCACATGCTTAAGGCCTGTCTGGTGAGTGAGTTCAAACTCACATTTTCACATTTTAAACAACATTACACACATTTCTATACACTTTTTCACCCACATGTATTTCAAAAAATTACAAACAACGATTCTCAAACTACTCTACCAAACACCCCCTTAGTTTTGAAGGACCAGTGCTCAAAGATAGTAAAACATTGATGCAATATGGGATTCCTAAGGGCTCGATCCTTCAGCTTTTGAACCATTGAGTTCCTGGAATATTCAGTTATTCTAATTTGGTCTCTTGTAGTCAATAAAATTTTTGCAAAATCAGGAATTTTTTAAGAATGATTTTAATAGCTAAAAGCATACTTGAATATATAGTGTCATTTGTTCACCATATGGGAGGAATTAACACTGTCTCAATCTAAAAGTCTGGAATGTTTGTTCATATATTGCCGAAGAACTATCATGGTCAGAACAATGAAATGCATTTTTTCAAAAACTCAGGAAAAAAATATTTAATACAATACAAAAATCATCAACCAAGCTAAAGTCAAGCAAATTATGGAGGAAGATATGCATTTATAAAGCATATGTTGGCAAGGGAATGCAACAAAGAAAAGGCATCATCAACGAGGAACAATAAGCTTTGTATATATTTTATTTTTTACAACAATGTACTTTGAATCATGCAAAATGGTGCAACGGTGCAACCCATTATAGTCCATGATTCACAGAGCCTTCCAAACTTTATGGTGTACGAGTTTCTGTCCTTTTTTTTTCATTGATATTATTCTCTTATCACTTCTAGTTTACAAGTAATTAAGAGAAAACAAGGATATCATGCAGGGGTAGGAGTGCCAAGATCTGTGATGAGAAAATGGAGCTGTTGTCTCAAATACATAACCTGTAATGGGCATTAAGAAATCAGTGTTCCCATTGTTGTGGACGCTATAGTTTGATTGAAGCACCCCATGAAACAACATGATAGAAGACTTCAATTTCTAAATTGACAACCCTATATCTTGACATCTGTGTGATTTCCAGACTTCATTCAAAAAGCTGCTTAAACCCATAAATTAACTAAAACAAATAAACGGAAGAGGTCCGAATTTCAATAAATAAAAAAATTTAATATAAGTAAATGTAATTTGATTTATAATCAAATAAACTTTATGTTCACGATAATGAACACAAAGTGTCAAATAAGTACAAAAGTATCAAAAGGAAAATCTAAGAGAAGCTTGGAACTCTAAAATTGAAGAACAATGTGTGAAACCCAAAATCTGGGATCCATCAAAAAGAGTATATCAATATAAAAAATAATAGAAAATCTTGAAGGATATGTGTAGTACCTCATCTTTAAGCAAAGGAGGAAGACTGTCAGTTGACACAAGACTGTTAATTTCTGTCAGTAGCTTCTCTTCTTTAATGCCAGCCCATGTATGTTGTGGCAGGGAAAATAAAAGCACTGTGAGAACATCAGCTGTAGATGGATACATTCCACTGCAATATCCTTGATCAGAAACACACAAAGTAGTGGGATCAAATTGACACAAAGGAACTAGCATATCAACTCCTTGTTCTGTGCCATCAGAAATTACAGTCCCAGATACCACTGTCACAGGCTTTTCACCATTAGCCTTCATAAGCTTCACATTTGTTTTCCTGCAGCATATTCTCCTTACGTTCCCAGTCAAAACTTCAGCTCCTTCGCAACAAACACGTGCGGCAATTTCAGGTAACCCATCTTTGTCACCCAAAGATGTAATGTCTTTACAAAATGAAATCACAGAAGATAACCATCTTGTCACATGTCTGAATAGTTCAGTCTCTTGTACTTGTTTCAATATCTCCTCCTGAAATCAAAAAGCTTAAAAACTCAAAATCAGAAATTGATTTAATTTTCATCTTTTTGGGAAGAAGAAGCCTAGGAAACTGTTAAATAGTTCACCCTTTAACAGCTCAAAGAATTAGCAGAAAAACAGAAACATATTAAATGAAAATAAACAAGGAATTCAAGGAAGCTGTAGAAAACCTTGATTCCAATCCTTCCTTTTTCCTCTTCACTTAAAATTCCATTCCCATCCTCTTGTGTTCGAACTTCAGCAACCCACTTAATGAATTCTCTCAAATCCGCAGGGGGTGATTTGAATACCATAGAGAGTACATTTTGAACATCTTTTAGATCTTCTAACTTCAAGAGGTGGGGAACATCTTCTACCAAGTACTTTGCCACACTTTTCCAACTATCATGTCTACAACTCTGCACAAAATACAGAGTCACAAGCAATGCTAGTTCAAAACATCTGTAGTAATCAGAAACAGAAAAGAAAACAACAAAGAACTGAACAAAACTGAATCAGAGGGATGTTTCTAGCCAAAATCACTTATCACAAAAGCCATTATCAATTGCCAGAAGTCACCACCTTTAAATAACCCTTCACTTAAACTGAAGTATTTGTTTAAGGAAAATATCAAATAAGGGGAACAGGAGATAATATAGGGCATTTTCACTATTTGTCACACTGTGCTGCTTTTTCCCAGCTCAAATATGGACCCCACGGCCATGTGATACATGTATTGAAAACCATTAGTATTAAAAACCAATTATGGGTCATAGGGGCTATTTATCACAGGGCCTCAAATTATTTGCTTAAATTTTTAGTTTAGGGAGCACATCACAAATGTTATAAAAGTTTTCAAAAGTTATGCAATTTATCCAATTTTTGGTACTACTTTGAGCCATAGGGGGAGAATCCAGTACTAGAAGTTAACGTAAGGCAACACAATAACAAGGTTAAATGAAACAGACCAGCCAACAGGTACAGTACCAGAGTATAAAGGATTGACGGTGCTCTGTGATGCCGTGAAATAATCATAAACCTGGAAAGGCATATTTCAGAATGTAAGTAGAATACTACCAAAACAGATAACATGCAACACACACAACCAAAACGGCACTGAGGCAGAACTTGAGTAGAACCCTAGTACATGGAGGTGTACAAAGAATGAGCCAATAAAAAGAACAAAAAGGAAAATACAAAGGAATTAATATCTACAAATTAGCTTATCTAAAAAATACAGAAAATAAGTCGAAAAGGTTTTGCCGCTAGCCTGTCCCCCATTCACGTAAAGACCATAAGAATAAGAAATTAAACTTCATGACTGAGAGCTCTTCACTTCAGAAGAAATACTATTCTACTTGGGCTTGCAAATACTACTAACGAGATCATAATACTTAAACATAGGCTGTGCAAGCACAAATTTCTGACCAAATTTAAAATGGTTGAGAGAACAATGAAAATAACTGATGTGTTACTTATGTTAACTTTTTCAAGCTTTTATACTACTAGAAAATCCAAAGCAAACATCAAGACTAAGACCAAATAGTATGTATAGAAATTAGAAAGTGAAGATATCGCATTGATAAATTATCTATTGTCCAAAAAGCTTAAGTTGTTAGGAAATGATGAATTTAATCATTAAATATATCACACATAACACGAATATTTCACACATAAATTTATATTTTTAATAAACAATGCACACAATTAGAACAAGTAACTTATGATATCCACCAAAGAGAAAAACACAAAGTATATACAGTTTAAAGAAATTAAAGAAATTTACGGAATCTTAGAGAAATACTATTTTGTTTCAAAAGTCACAAAATATATACAGTTTATTTGATGACTAAAATTTTCAGCCTTATACTTTGATATGGAGGTTCAAACTAGGAAAGCATACCCCCTACGATGTCCTGTTGCTTCATCAATAGTATCCATGGCCTCCCAAAGAAGCTTGAGAGGAATCCAATGAGGAGGATATTTAAATCGAGCAACATCCAACATGAGAACCATATCTCTTCCAGCATGATAGCCTCCAATTGGTGAAAAGTGACCAGTTCCAGTCTGTACCCAAACAATAAAATGAAATTCAATGCTCTCTTAAATTCTAATAAGCAAATCTACAACAGTGATAAGAAATTTTGTATTTTCAAAGCACAAAAGAATATAAATAATCCTATCATGAACCAGAATATTGTCACCAAATGTCACACAGGAAATTTTAATACTAAGAGTAAGTTTGGGAACAACTTATTTAGCTGAAACTAGAAACTTTTTACTGAAAGTACTGTAAATAAAGCTAAAAAGTAGCTGAAATAGTCCAATGGGACCCATGAATAGTACCAAAAAGTGCAATGAGACCCATAAATAGTAACAAAAATAAGCTAAATAGTAAAAAAAGCTGTCTTTTTCAACTTTTCCCTAATGCAACCTAAGTAGGTGCCACTAACAAATTCATAGGCTATCAGCACTTAGTTCATAATGAGACTCTCTCTCTCTCTCTCTCTCTCTCTCTCATTTCTTATTTTTAATTCCATGGACTAAAAAGGTTTCAACACATAAAAACTAGTATAGGCAATAAATCGAATTGTTACAATAGTTTTGGTAATGCTAGTATTGATGTTTAGAAATAGCTTTGATACCATATTAGAAATAATGTTGGGATTAAGAGTGAGAGGCAGAGGACAGAGAAAGAAAATGTGGCAGCTCAAAAGAAATTTAATGTGATTTGGCTTGGTGACCTATGCCTTTGAGGGAAAGCCCTTGGATGTATGTATATATGGAGAGACTGACTAACCCTAGGCTAACCATAAACTAATTTTGGGGTCACTTTACTTGCACTACAAGTAGGTCCTAATACATTAAATCTAGACTAGGTACATCAGGTTTGGGCCTTGAGCCTTGATATCCCTAACATCCCTACTCAAACTCAAGGTATAAGCTTGAAGATGCTTTGAGTTGGAATATGAAATTGAGAATGAAAGTGTTGTTATGAAGGATCAGATTGAATGTATAATGGATTGAGCACGATGTAGAGTGGAACATGCAAGACAACTACTGCAGTGGCAAATGATGACTGTTGGTGACAGATGGAGGCTAAAGCACAGCTATACTTGTGACAAGAGTAAGGCTACTATGGTTGAAATACAGTTGCAGAGGTGGCCTAGGGGAAATCGGTAGAGGAACTGTGGCTTGAGGATGACAAAAGCAACACAAACACCAATGGTAGCTACAGTCAGTGACAAATGGTGGTTGGAAGATGATAATCGTCACCAATGATCAGAGGAGAGCGGCACCGCTTGATGGAAGATATTGGTTGAAGATAATGTTATGGTGAGGCGTGTGAGCAAGTTGCCAACCTTTGGAGAACCAAACAGGAGACTTGGCTATGATCCCATGTTAGAATTGAAGTTGGGACATAGCTTTGATATCATATTAGTATTTATGTTAGGATTAAGAGAGAGAAAGAGAGAGAGTAGAAATAAATATGATTCAACTTGACAGCTTATGTCCACACAAAAAACCCAAGCAGCTACATATTTACTGTCTTGAAGTTTGTGTTATAATGAGCCCATTTGGGATATATATATATATATATATATATATATATATATATATATTTATATTTATATATAAAGAAAATAATCCTAGACTAACCCTGGGTTATTTTACTTGCACTATAAGTAAGTCTTAGTAAATTGAATCTAGACTAGTTACAACGGGCTCAAGCCTTGATAATTGATATTTCTAACAGGTAAATAGTAACATAGTTCTAAAAAGCAAATGATCAGTCTTGCCTATTAACTCAAAAGAAGAAAACAACAAAAAATACAAAGCAAATAAAATATTAAAAAATAGTGTTGTCAGAAGCATCATTTAGGTGATTGCATCCGACTTTGTAGTTCAGATGTATGGCTCGTTGAGCTGAATTCAATAACTATGAAAGGAAAGGTAGTATAATGTTTTTAATTTAGCTGCAACTACAGAATTGTAATGTACCTAAAAAATGTAATATACCTTATAAATCATGTGTCTAACAAGGTCATCAGCATTCGCCAAATTTCATAGTATCATTCTATATCAATCAGTGAACAGTAAGGATACATCATATCTGAAGTACCATTATACATTACAGTATAAATACCATTAACTTTTAACTGTTCTTTCCATTACAGAAAACATTTTTTCTATAGGTGTAAATCATTTTCATGGGCATAGGAGTTTTTTTGAAAGAATCCCGAAGAATAAGGAATGTAAAAATAAAGAAGCATTGCTAGTTAGCAGACAGCAATTTAGATAAGCTCACAAGACCTGCTTAAAAACCGCTCTGTGGTATGACGTGATCACATGACAATCCTCTGAAGAAGTACAGCAAATTACATACTTGCGGAAGTCATCAATGGTGCTTTCACTAGTCCGAAAAGCTTCAACCTTAGCTCCATTGCAATGTGCCAAACATGCAACTTTGCCAAAGGTAATGCCGTCAGCTTTGATCTTTGCCAAGGGTTCACAGCAATCCAGCATAGAGTCGTCAAACCATCTCCAAGGACCTGAAATTGAAACCCCCAAGTTCACAACATGAAGAACCCTAGACCCGCAGGCAGAGGCCATGAACTAAGCATCAATAATGCCAACAATTTTCACAATCTAGAATTTCTTTCAACTAGAAAACAATTTTCCAAAAAGAATGTGAAATATGTATAGTAACAGAGTACTAATTCCTTGAATAATTAAAGAGTCTTTAATATCTAATCGCTTACTACTCTCTCTCACCATATCGCCTATGAAATTTTGTCTCTATTATATTATTACACTAAAGAAAAGCCTTTAAATATATTGGTCCCTAAGTTTAGCACATGAATGCTTTTAGTCCCAGAATTTTAAGTGATTGCATTTGGTCCCTTAGATGATATGGCCAAACTAAAAACTGACATTTCATCATTCCATGGTGACTAAAACCAATCATTTTAAGTTTGTTAGGGTAAAAGTTAATAGATGCCCTAAAGGCGCTAGGTTAAGAAATATATTTTAAAACTTTTTATAGGAAAAAAAAAAGTAACTTTATTTTTTGACCGTCGTAAAAATGATATTAAAACTTTCTTAAAATTGTTCATTTACAAATTTTATAAGACATTAGACAAAAAGCGATCATTTTGATGTAAGGGACTAAAAGCAATCATTTTAAACTTGAGGGACCAAAAATTGATAGGATCGCTCAAGAGTTAAAAGTTCAAAGACCAATAGAGTACTTTGGTTTTAATCAACTAATATAAGTTATAATAAGGTACATTAATTGCAAAATTGGAGCTCTATAAATATGTTTCCTCTAAAAAACCCATTGCTAAAACAGTAATTGGAGTGAATTAAATTAGGGATTATGAATGAGAGAGAGAGAGGGAGAGAGTATACCTTTCCATTTTCTTCCGGGGTCGATAGAGAGGGCATTGAGGACCATAGAGAGGGTGGCGAGGCCGCAATAAGCAGGCTCCGACTGGGTTTGGTAATACGATATGAGCTTGAAAAACCCTTCCATTGTTCCATCTCCTAGCGCCTCACTGAAAAGCTTCTGCAACAACAACAACATTCCATAAACTTTGTTTCATTCAATTAGATCAACACACACACAGAACAGAGACAGAGAAACAGTACAAACCTTGCCTTCGGAGGAAGCGAATTCGATTGCCGGAGGAGAGGGTAGGGATCTCCGGTATAGACCTGGCAATGGCGTCGCCATTTCTTTCTCTGGACTTTGGTGAATCAGATTCTCCCTTCATGAGTACGACGCTTTTTTATTATTATTATATTATTAAACTAAAAAGTTAAGAGCACTAGTTTTTGTTTTTGGTATAAAAATTTAATTAATAAACGTGGAGGTGGGAGTGGAGTAGAGTTTGTGATATATTTCAAAAAGTTTGACCGTTTAGGCGCTACCCTATTACTCTTATTTTTAAAAATACTAGCGTTGGCTGCACGTGCCTTGCACGTGCTGCCACAATAATGAAAAAATTAATATAAAATTTGTGTGTGAAATCGTGAATTTTGGCTCATCTAATTTGATTATATTAAAAAAAAAAATTTAAATACAACAAAATATCACAATATTTTCACAATATCTTCATTTTTAGGATCCGAATAGATATTTTTTTATTTTATTTAAGAGAAATGTTACATTCATAACATTTTTGGAACAAATTCTAAATGACAAATTATTATTGGTGTTAAACTGATAACATTTTTATTGTTATTTTCAAAACATTTATTTTCAGTTGTGATTGGTCACAATTTCATATTTTATTATTTTTATTTTGACTTGTAAAAAATTGATACTTCAATATTTGTAAAAATATTGTGATATTTGTTGTGTCGGTCTAACAATATATATGCCAGCTTACATAAATATTTATAAAAAAAAATAAATAAATAAAACCACAAACCGATTACTAGGAAAAAAAAAAAAACTTTAGGCACGGTAGGAATTAATGTTAAAATATTGTGGACTTAGCATTTTTTTATTTGATCTATAAGAAACTGAGATCTCAACAATTGTGAAAATATTGTAATAATAATAAGTGTTGTAACATTTTCTCAAAACGTTCATTTTCAGTTGTGATTAGTCATAGTCTCATATTTTATTATTTTATTTCGACTTGTAAGAAATTGACACGTCAATAATTGTGAAAATATTGTGAAATTTTTTGTGTCAGTATAACAATATATATGTCAGCTTACATAAATATTTCAAAGAAAAAAAAAACACAGACCGATTATTGGAAAAAAAAAAAAAAAACAAAACTTTAGGCAATGTAGCTACAGTGCCAGTTGAATAAACCAAAAGTATTGTAGCTCCAGTGCTATCCATCAATAATAGCTTACCTATGATTTATTGTGAAATTAATATTAAAATGTTATGGATTTAGCATTTTTTTTATTTGATATATAAGAAACTGAGATTTCAACAATTGTGAAAATATTGTGATAAAAATAAGTGTAATAAAATTTTTTTTAAACATTTATTTTCAGTTGTGGTTGGCTACAACCTCATATTTTATTATTTTATTTCGACTTGTAAGAAATTGACATGTCAATAATTGTGAAAATATTATGAAATTTGTTACGTCAGTATAACAATATAAATGTCAGCTTACATCAATATTTAAAAGGAAAAAAAAAAAAAACACAAACCGATTACAGAAAAAAAAAAAAAGAAAAAAAAAAAGACTAACTAAACCAAAGCACTGTTGTAGCTACATTAATGCTGCACAGTGCAAAAGCACTAGATGTACAGTGCCAAGACTATGTGCGAGCATTTGTACTCTTATTATAAACATTTATTTTTAGTTGTGGTTGGTCACAGTCTCATATATTACTATTTTATTTTGATTTGTAAGAAATTAACACGTCAATAATTGTGAAAATATTATAAAATTTGTTGTCAGTATAACAATATATATACCAGCTTACATATATTTAAAAGAAAAAAAAAAAAAAAAAACACAAAAACACAAAAAGATTACCAAAAAAAAAAAAATAAGGCACGGTAGCTATAGTGCCGTTTGGTACTGTAGCTACATTGAAAAATACTATACTAACAAGTGTCAAAACATTTTCACAAAACATTTATTTTCAGTTGTGGTTGGTCATAGTTTCATATTTCATTATTTTATTTTGACTTATAAGAAATTGACACCTCAATAATTATGAAAATATTGTGAAATTTGTTGTGTCAGTATAACAATATATATAAATAAATAAATACATACATATGGAAGACTAAAAAAATGCAACTACTGTAGCTACAGTGCTGCTTGGCACTGTAGCTATTGCGCAAAACTTAAACAAAAGGGTTAAAAAAAAAGACTCACGAAACTACTGTTGCAGCTACAGTGCTGCACAGTAAAATACATTGGGTGCACAGTGCCGAAGCACTGTAGCGGGTAGGGGTGTTCGCGGTGTGGTTTTAGGTCATTTTTAGCACCGCACTTTGCGATGTGATTTAGCTAAAATCATAACTGTACCGCACCTTATTTTTGCGGTCACATGTGCAGTGCAGTGCGGTGTGGTGCAATTTAGAGTTTAACCAAAACCATAACCGCACCGCACCTCATTTTTACAGTCGCATGTGCGATACTATGTATAAGATGCGGTTTGAAATTGATATATTTTTCAAATTTTTGGCTTTTCCTACTGGGCCCAAAACTAATTTTTCCCTTTTTTTGGGCCCAGTTTTTAATTATTGAGCTAGTTTTTCTTTATTTTGGCTTGGCTTTTCTAGTCAACACTTGTTAGGGTTATTAAACTTTTTTTTTTTTTGGAAAACTAGGGTTATTAAACTATTAATAATATATTTAATATTAAAAATAAATAAATATATTAATATATAGGGAGGGTGCAGTGCGATGCGGTGCAGTTTGTGCGGTTTTCTTATTACAAAACCGCAAACCGCACTGCACCATGCGGTGTGGTGCGGTGCGGTGCAGTTATACCATTTTGCGGGCGGTTTTGGTGCGGTTTATGCGGTTTGGTGAACATCCCTAGTAGCAGGCATTGGTGCTTTTTATATATAAGATTTGGCAATATGCCTATATTTTGAAACTATATAGATCTGTGCCTCTGTTTTAAAACTCGATTTTCGCGGTTTAAAATTGAGTTATGCCCGATCAAACTTAAAAAAAAAAAAAAAATTGCATGGAACTTGAGTTCCATTTAAAATGCCACTATAGGACTCCCTAAACCTGGTATAGGGCTTTCAAACTTATAAAAAAAATTACATGAAAACACCACTATAGAGCTTTAAAACGCCATTATAGGGCTCCGTGAACCTGGTGTGGGGCGATCAAACTTTAAAAAAAATTATAAAAAATAAAAAAATTGCATGAAAACGCCACTATAGGTCTTCTTGAATGCCGCTATAGATATGGAACTCGAGCTCTATGAACTCGAGTTCCATGCAATTTTTTTTTTTTTTTTAGTTTCATCGCCCCATACTCAATTTTCTACCAATCGAGTTTTTTTTATTGAAACTTGATTTTAATAAAATTGAGTTTCAAAACAGGGGCACGAACCTTAGTTTCAAAACATGAGCATATTGCCAAATATTTTTAAAAATAGGGGTAAAAGGCTAGAATCCCCAATTGGCTAATTGTTGATTCGGTAACGGCTTGTTTATAGCACTTTTCCTAAAGATTTTTTTTGCTGTAAGTAAGTTAAAATGTATGTGTAACTTTAAAAAATTTGAAAAAATAAGAAAAAAAGAAGAAGCAAATGTGAGGTTTTAAAAAGTTGTATATATAAGTTAAAAAACAATTACATTTTGTATTTTATTTTTTATTTATTTTTATGTATTTGGAGGATGAAGGAAAAGAGTAGATGATGGCTGTTATGTAGGAAAAAAAGAGAAACAATTAAAAAAATTAACAATTTAATGAAATATAATGTAAAATAGATAATATAATGTAAGATGTTTTGAAAAGTGAGTATGTAACATATAAAAAAAGGAAAAATTTGCTGCATAGTAGCTTTTTAGAAAAACATTTGGTACATAGCATGCGTTTGAAACTATTTTGTAAGTTGAACTATTTTTGGAACTCGAGTTTGGTAAACTCGAGTTTAGGCTGAAACTCGAGTTTGACAAACTCGAGTTCCAAACACTATGCAACAATATTGAATGGAACTCGAGTTTGCTAAACTTGAGTTCCAAAAACAGTCTAACTTACAAAATAGTTTCATCGGTGTGCTGGTTTCCTAAATTTTTTCTAAAATCATGCTATCTGGCAAATTTTGCCTATAAAAAAAAAAAAAAAAGTTTTTATACTAATATAGACAAAAAAATTTGCATAAATTGATGCATATGCTCTGAAATCCATTAATCATCAATTTTTTGAACCTTTTAATGGAATTTGAAAAGGTTGTAACAAAAATAGTTATTTTTTAATTTTTTTTTTATAAAATGATTTATTAATAATAAATCCTAAATTTTTTTTGGAAGCATTGGAGAGACAAGGAGAAGGATTCAAGCCATTGAAGAGACGGAGGGGAAGAACCAAGAGAAGTAAGGATTGGCCAAAATTGCTAGATAACATAATTTTTCAAACAATTTTGTTAGTTAGCACATTTTCAAAACTATTTAGGAAATTAACATCTCGAGTGTAATAAACTCAATTTTAGTGCATCAAACTCGAGTCTAACAAACTCTTTTTCTGTCATATTGAAATCAAGTTTAAGCAACAACTCAGAAGAATAAACCCATGAAGATAATAAACCCAAACCACAAAGAAATCGAAGACAGAAACCCAGGTGGCGATGGCAAAGGCTTAAGGAGGCGGCGGCGTTTGAACCTAAGCGGTGAAGGATCCAACGAAGGTTTTCCTCTAATTCCTACATTTTCTTTTCTGGGTCTTTGGGTTTGTTGATGTTTCGATTGAGAGACGTAGAGTGAGTGAAGAGGCTTTGTGATTGAGTGAGTGAAGAGGCGTGATGGAGTGAGTGAAGAGAGAGAGGCTCTATGATGGAGCACTGAGTGAGAGAGAGCTGGGAATTTGAAAGAAATCAAGTCCATAGGACTCGATTTCAATATGACGGAAAACAAGTTTGATGTGTTGAAATTGACCTCATTGTACTCGATTTAGCATACCAAAATTGAGTTTATTATACTCAAGATGTTAGTTTCCTAAATAGTTTTGAAAACGTGCTAACTAACGAAATTGTTTAAAAACTAGTGTTATTTTGAAAGGGAAAAAAAAAAAAAAAAACCGTAAGGATTGGTGCAAGTTTCCTATCTGACTAGAAGCAAGAGTTGACAGCACTGTTAAGAGAGTTCAGTGCAATTATAATTTTCTTTTTCTTTTTTAAATTTTTTACCAGAGTAGCTAAAGCTATCTATCATAAGTCCTATGGCATAATGGGACAAGATTTGAAAAAAGAGTTTAAATATAAAATAGAATTTAAAATCAATTAAAATAAATATATTATAATAACAAGTTGTATAATTGTCAAGTTCTAATATATAGTGTACACTATATTTTTTTATTTTATTTAATTGTAGCTATCTATGCTAATCCTATTCTATTGTATTTGTATCACCATCTAAATTAAATTAATTAATATCTAAATTAACATATTAGTGAGTTTCAAATTTATAGTTTAAAGCTGTGTTTGTTTCGCCTGAAAAGGATTTCAGGAAATTATTTTACACCAGCTTGTGTGTTTGGTACCTATAGAAAATTGGGTCAAACGAAAATTATTTTACCCGTTGACTATAAAATAAGCCTTCTCACCCGTAAAACTATTCTAGTTTTTATTTTACCTTCAAATGATTTCTAAACTTGGAAAATAGAAGAGAGAGAGAGAGAAAGAAAGAGCAAGAAAAGAGAGTAGAGCGAGTGAGCTAAAAGCACACACAACCCCAGATTGCACCACCGCCCCTAACCTCAAATTGCACTGGTCTCATCGCACCCTAGCACCAGCGAGATTGCACCGCCTGAAGCACCGCCTAGATCACATCCCAGCACTTGTGAGATCGTGCCGCCTGAAGCACCGCCAAGATGGCGCTGCTTAAAGCACCATCGAGATCGCAACCCAGCACGGGCGAGATCACACCCATGACCCACCCATGCTTGATGTCTCTCTTTCTCGATCTATCTCTCCCTTTCCCTCAATTGTCGATCACTCTCTCTACCTCCCTCTCTCTGTTTGACTAAATTTTTGACTAAATTTTTGAGTTTAATGAATGTTTTGTTTTGATTTTTGTTTCTTTTAAGTTTATATATTGAAATTTTCTATCATGAAATTTGTTTGGAAGCTGAGAAAATAGCTGAGAAAATGTGAGAAATTAGTAGAAAAATAACATTTTCAAAATGCAACCAAACACTTGAAAATATTTTCTTTTCCCAAAAATATTTTCACCTGAAAATATTTTATATTGAAACAATCGTAGCCTAAGATAAATAAAGTAAATACACCAATAAATTTTTTTTTTTAGAGAGTTTTAATCTATGGCGTCTGCTCCTGATGATAGCTCTTTATTATCAGACCAAGACATCAGTTTTTGGTGTAGGCAGAGATTGAACCCCATATCTCTTATTCCACAATTAGAAACTTTATCAATTGAGCTAATTGGAACCTACAAATACACCAATAATTTATAATGAATAATTCCCACTAAAACCCCGATAGTGTGGTATGGTTGTTGAATTTATTGATGTACATTGAAGACCCAAGAGGAGATAATATTTTGATCAACGATCTTGCCCAATTATAAGTGTATGGGATCTTGTGATAATTTCAAGTCTAGTAATTCAGACAAGGTTTTAAATTCCATTTGAACTTAATTTTTGGAATATATATATATATATATATATATATATATATATATATATATATATATATATATTGTAAGACCTTTTGTAACAAATCTATCCCTTTCTACGAGATAAATAATTAGCTTTATTGACATCTTACGTGTTAAAATTTTCCGTTCTCACTCTCTCTCTATCAAAGAACATAAAATAACATGTAAATTATCCGACTAACATGATGCCTTTAATCTGTGACTGCAGGAACCTGTTAACCCTGGAGTGGGAGGTGCACATGCGGCACGTGTACCGTGAGGCGAACGGGTGCGCAGACGCGCTAGCAAAGCGGGGAACTCGCCAAAGGACCGTTGAGATTATCTATGAGCACTGTCTCACTTTTGTTGATATATCATATATCAGGGATCTAGCTGCCTTGGGGGAGACTAGACTATGTACCCCAGGAGTAGCAACTAATGTAATATAAACTTTGGTCTCTTTTAAATAATACCCCCGTTTTTCTACCAAAAAAAAAAAAAAAAGAACATAAAATAAAAATGATGACAATACAACTTAATTATTAATTAACTTCAATCTAAGACTCATGTTGATGCCATGCTATTGTTATATTGTTTTATAGTTGATTTTTTATATATAAAAAAAAAAAAATATTTGATTTATTCAGAATCCAATCCTACCATCCAATTCTGTAAGACCGCTCTACCGACGTGTAGCATTAACATTACTATTGAATGTTTATTTATTTATGTTAAACAACAATGAAAATAGATGTCTACAATGTTACTTTTGGTGTTGGAAAGAGAGATGTTAAATTACAAAATATTTTTTACAATAAATTTTATAACTATGTTGAGTTATCAAGTTATTCATTGGCGGCTCCACATGGAGTTCAAGGGCTCCACATGGAGTTGAGGGTGGTCACAGGACCACCCTGATCTGACAAAATAATTAATTATTATATATAAATTTTAAAAAATTTATGATTTTGTTATTCTTAAAAATATTGGTGACCACCCTAAAATTTGGCAACAAACTTAATTGTAGACTAAGACTATAACTTCAGTCAATATATTTTTTTTAAATGTGAATTGTGACAAATTCACCATTGGATTATATTTTCTTCTTATATCTTCCATATTTGCAAAATTTCAAAAAGATTAAAGATCAATAATTATATCATCAATTAAATCTTTAAATTTTTAGTTTTTGTAGTCTAAAATTATATAAAAAATTAAGTTTATGAATCAAATAGTAAATAGCATCCGATTAACATAAAATTTGACATGTATTTTAAGAACATAAAAAACATGCAATTCAACGGTTAGATCTTTAAAATATGTAGTTATCTTCAAAAAGTTGTAATCTTAAATTTTGGTCTCTTAACAATATATTAAGTCATTACAAACAAAAAGAAAAATCCCAATAAATTTTTTATCTAACTAAAATTTTGAAAGAGATGTAACTTGTAACATTGAGAATAAGACTATCATGTAAAAATTTCAAAATAAGAAAATTTGTAGAAGAAAATTGTAAGACATTATGTATTTGTGTGTGTGTTTTAGTCAATGTATGAAGTTATCTTTTTATTAAATTTTGGTCAATAAAGGCCACCCTGAAAAATATTCACCGAAGTTATTGGTAATTTTCAACGAGACCCACAAATAACACTACTTCATTTTTCACCATTTATAACTTACCACCTTAGTGGTTGAAAAATTTTGTGATTGTAGTCTGAATCTAATGGAGACTACAAGAAATTGTGTGCATATAAACCACAAAATTTTTGTTCCCAATTCATGGTCACACTTGAGCGACACTAGAGCTAGGATACTGTTGACAAGTTGAAACAGCTAATTCAACCAAAATCCTCAAAAACAGCAGAAAATAGCCTTGTTGCTGTCAGACTCTAATATTCTACTTCTACACTCATAATAGGTAAGGACTTGGCTCTTTTCTTAGACACATAAATACACTAACACAGAAAATGAGTCAAATGGGGGAGCTAAGAGAGAGGTGCACCAAGATCCTCATCTATCGCTGTCAGACTCTAATATTCTATTTCTACACTCATAATAGGTAAGGACTTGGCTCTTTTCTTAGACACATAAATACACTAACACAGAAAATGAGTCAAATGGGGGAGCTAAGAGAGAGGTGCACCAAGATCCTCATCTATCTTGTTCTCTTGGCATCTCTTGAGAAGGTGGAGCTGGTCTCTTAAGTGCAAAACCTGCCATACCAATTGATAATAAGAAATCTTAGAAATTATAGTAGCATATAATGTAAAATTAGTAACCAAAAAGACAATCATGTATTTACTCTTTATCAACAAAACTTTTGCAGTATTGATCTGGGGCACAACTTTGACTTGCATACTCTATCAAACCTTTTTTGTGTGGTCATACTTGTTCAACATTTTCAAGAACAAAATGCATGTTTCCTTTGGTTCTCAAAATGTTGATCAACATGTAAATGTGAAAGACATACTTACTTTTAAGATGGCAAGATAATGAGCACATGCAACAACACTTCTTATAAACAAACCACTTGGATAGATATCTAAACCATATTTGCAACAGAAGCGAGAACTTAAAAGCACACCAATAAATAAAATTTCTACATGAATTAGTTACCTCCTCTTGAACCAAGGTGGGAAGCTTTTCGGTCGAAACAAGGCTGGATATTTCCTGCAAAAGCTTCTTGTCTTTAATACCAGACCATGTTTCTGGAGGCAAGGCTAGTAAAAGTGCAGTAAGAACGTCATTACTAGCTGGGAGCATCCCAATGTAATTGCTTGAGGCAGAGCAAGAGCAACTCTGTTTTGTTTGGGATGAAGGAACCAAAATGTCAACACCCTGCTCACATTTTCCATTAACCACTGTCCCAGACACCACTGTAACAGCCTTGTCACCATTAGCCTTCAAGCATTTTACACAAGTTTCGCGACAACAATATCCGTTCAATGAGCCATACTTCCCAGCCCAAATTTCTGCTCCTTGGCAACAAACAGTTGCAGCAATGTTAGGCAAATTGTCTTCAAAACCCAAAGGTGGTAAGTTTCGGCAGCAAGAATTTGCTGAAGACAAAAATGCTGCCACATGTCTAAATAGGCCAGTCTCCTGCACCTGTTTCAATACTTCTTCCTGCAATAACAATTCTTGTCATTAAAAATTTGGAGGAAATGGAACAAACTTCAGAATTGAATCTGGCTCATCAGGGGTAAAGATGAATGTGAAAATGGAAAGGAAGTTTTTACAACACCTTCATGGCAACCCTTGCTTTCTCCTCTGTGCTTAAAATCTGACCAAAATCCTCTCGACTCCTAACCTCTGCAATCCACTTGATAAATTCTCCAAAATTTGATGGGAGCGATGAGAAAACAACAGAGAGAACTTTCTGAATGTCATTCACACCCTCTGACTTCAAGAGAAGAGGAACATCTTCCATTATGTACTTTGCAATACTGACCCAACTCTCATGTTTACAGCTCTGAAAGCAGATCCAGAATGAAATCCATTATCTTATGCAATATAACTTAGTCAAGATTTCAGACATCTCCAAGCCCTAAAATCATAGACAACTAGACAAGTAATCTCTATCTAAATCTGTGTGTGTGTGTGAACACCAATAATCAGTATATGAGTGTCACAAACTCATTCAAAGACCAAACACCATCCATGCAGGCATTCTTGCCAAATGAAAACAGAATTTACCAAACCAAGTGTATACATTCACCATCCTGTTGTTCATATGTTACCAAATCGTGAAAATCAATATGCAATGAAAATATTTTTTTATAATTAGATTAATTGAGAAAACATCTAGAAGATTCTGTAATGGGGCTACACCCAAAATATAAACCTTTTCAGAGGCAAAGCTGCAATTTCATGCATTATAGTCTATTTTTTTCCACATAGGAAACAAGCCTGTGTATACATAAACTTTACAGACAAAATATGTAAGTATAGTTTAAAATTATACAAACGATAATAAATATTCTCTCAACACTGCAGCTATACATACTTGAGAAAGAAATTCACTCTCAGCTTCAAGGTAGAATTCATACAGATGAGGCCCCTGTAGAAACCACCATCACTATTTTTATTTTTTATTTTGATAGGTCACTATTTTTATTTTTATTTTTTGATTTGTAAGTTAGGCATGCACCTACTGTGATGCACACCAAGGAGTTGGACATGCTGATCATACAAGTGGAAATGGAGCTGAATTTGCACAAGACCCTTTGTCATTTTCTGGTGGCCCAATTACAAGACTTAGAGCCAAACGTTTCAAGGAAGCACTAAATGGGTTAGTCCAAGAGAATTGGGCTGATTCTAAAAAGACCAAGATGGGCTCAAATAATAATCAAGGCTTAGTCCATGTCATCAAAGCAATTGAAGAGGCTAATGCATACAAATTTGCAACCAGCATGGTCTGACCATAAAAGAGTGTGAATTTGTTGAGTTCCAAAGATATTAAATGGGAAGGGTGTGAATTTGTTAAGTTCCAAGGATATTAAATGGGAAGATGTCTTGGTGTTGGCTGGGCATGTTAATTCTAGTCATTTAGCTATTTTTGAAGTCCTAGAAAACTAAAAAAACGTGGGAACTTGATTAGATTAATATTTGGTGTTGTTTTTGAAGTTGTAATTATGATTTTTACCTATTTTTGGAGGGTTGTTCCAAGTATATATCTGGTAGTACGAATTTTAAAAAGGACAGATTGGTATTCAAAAATTATTCTCCTTGTGAGTCTTGTGATCCTCTTGGTTCTTAAAAGAACTCTTGAACTTATCAAGTTAATCTTGTGGCGTTCAAACAACCAAACTTATCACCTTTGATTCTTGAGAGATTCTTAGGAATTCGTGGTGTGGCGTTTGAATTCTATCGTAGTCTTGGTTTTCATCTGGTTAGGTGACGGGTCAAGGTTCAACAAATCTTGTCTACACGATCTTGGGGTTCCAAACCATCATTGTTATCAGGTTTCATCACAATTGTTGGTGAAGTTCATATCATACTGGGTCATAAATCCACAACCTCATGCTCCACTTACCTCTTACAAGAGGAGGTTCCATTTAAGCTAGAGCTCATTGGCCCATCACAATTATTAAGAGCAACAAAATCTTGCCTCTCAAGAAGAGGAGATGAAATCAAAGTAAAAACATAACTATCCAAGTCATTTATTAGTATTGAGAAATTACAACATAAAATAGGTAGAATTATGTATTATTCCATTTTTTTGTGTGTGTGTCTGTGTGGGGGGGGGGGGGGGGGGGGGTTCACTGTTACAGATTGAACATTAAGAAAGAAAAAAAGGAGGATGAAAGGGTAATACAAACAAGATGCAAAAACATAAACAATTACAACTCAAACATACCAGGGTATAAAGCAGTCCTGGCTCCCTGTGAGGTGTAGATATAAGCATGAACCTGAGAAAAGCACAATAACACATGATTGACACATAATCTATCTTGAATCAACAAATCAAATGCAAAAGCAACTATGATAGCAAATCACACAATGCAAAAAGAAACATTTAACCTAAGTACAGTTATGTTGGAGCATACTTGAAAAGAATTGCCTTAGTATCTCTCTATAGGCTTTGGGCAAGGTTTTCAATGACCTGTGTTTGAATGTTCTTGATATTTTTGCTCTTGCCTTAAAAAGAATCTCCCTTTTCAGTTTTTCCAACTGTGTTTATTTCTTTTCTTTTAATTTAGTTTTTCATTCATAATCCAAAAAAAAAAAAATCAACATAAGAGATTGAATGACATAGTGGCATATAACTTGTAATGACCAAGGGAGGTGCAGTGGAGGTAAACAAAACAATACAACAATTTGGAGGATGAATGTTTAATTATTTAAACTTTTACAAGAAGGCATTCAAACTGAACATAATTGCACCCTGTTTGTAATTTAAATAAAGGAAAATTACAATTTATTTTTCTGTGGGTTGACCAACTAAAATAAAATCATTATGGTTCCATTTAAAATAAAAAATTCTGCATTTTGAGGAAAAACTTTTCATTACAAATTACCACGTTGTGGTTTAATCCTATCATAATTTAGTCCGATATAAGCAAATTGAAGTTAAGAAATGACTCACTGCAGGCCACCAAAAGCTGTCGGTTGTGGACCTTGACTTGGAGGCTAGGGGGAATTGTCTAAAGATGGTGGCCGCTCAAAAGCCAAAAGGAGAAAGCAAAATTAACTTCATGCTATGGGTGAGGTTGTTAAATAAGATTCCCTAAAATTTTAGATTAAAAAGAAATTTTTATGGGATCTTTTAACAGAAACCTAATGATTTCATTTTAGTCAAAATCTTCTGTGGTTAAAAGTAGAAATTGTGTTAGTGGACTAAATTGTGATAAGGCCAAACAACCAGGGGACAACAATGGTACTGTATGCACATTAAAAAAAAAAACCCTGAGAAGCTCCTCTCCTAGTTAAACAAAAAAAGTAACTTTTCAGTGCTTCAATGAACGAGGAATTAACTCTCTCTTTTTTTTTGGGTTGTGGGGGGGGTGGGGAAGGGAAGCTAAAAAAAAAGGCTTCACTTTTTAGTCAAAAATACGGGGACCCCAAGTTAGTTTCATATCTTTATTCTGGGGTTTGGCACAACTTTTAATTTGAGTAAGTTGCCTTCTTCACTGTCAATATGAAAAGTCATTGGGCAATTGTCAATTATGACTAAACATTTTGATAAATGTTAATTAGGTCTTGAACCAAAAGTTTCTTCAGTGAAAGAAATATCAAGAGTCAAGACAAACAAATTGGCTCAAGCATGCACACCCAAATCATTGTGATTAAGTATAATAAATCACTAAAGAAAATATACGTGAATACATACCCTCTATGTTGTCCAGTTGTATCATCAATAATATTCATTCCTTCCCAAAGATTACTGAGAGGAACCCAATGAGGAGGATATTTAAAACGTGCAACATCCAATATTAGCGCCATGTCTCTTCCAGCATGATAACCACCAATAGGTGAAAAATGACCTGTTCCTGTCTGCAAAAAAAAAATCAATTGGTACTTACCTCAATTTTTTTACACGTAAGACATTGCATTATTATTAAAGGTATTGGAGATTATAACACACCATACTTCTTGAATATTGTGCATCACAAACTTATAAATGGTAAAAAAATCAAAATCCTCTTTCAAAAAATTTCATTTGAAATACTGATCGATACTGCATAATTGAACCTGCATGTTAATATTTTTGCTATTAAAGTAATACATGTTGTCAAGCTCACAGTTTTATTCCTCCAAATTGATTAACTGATTGAAGGTTATTACATACAAGGCCAGGATAGAAGCCCACCTATGCATATAAACACCTAGGACACACACACAGAGAAGGCAGTGATGAGTAAAATCTGCAATTGGTAAATGCTTACCTGTTTCAAAGCAGATCTATGATATGATGAGATCACGTGACAATTATCAGAAGTGGAACATGTAATGACATGTTTACGGAATTCATCAATGGTAGTGTGATTTGTGCGGAAGGCTTCAACTTTTGCTCCAGCACAGTGAGCTAAACATACAACCTTCCCAAATGAGATGCCTCTAGTTCTGACATTTTCCAATGATTCACAGCAGTCAAGCATAGATTCATCAAACCATCTCCAAGGTCCTGTAAGTAAGATGAATTATAAGACACATAATAAGTAGTCATATATCATCAAAAAAGATGAATAATATTTTACATGTTTTGGAATGGTCTCAAAAAGAAAAGAAACGCCCATTATATTGTGCAAGAGCCAATTATGTAAATTGAAATCATCTATGTGGATAGGGGCATCAGATAATGAAATCAAGGCATCAGCAGCCAATTATAACAAACACTTAGATATCAACAAGCACCTTTAAATTGTCCTATGATTCATACTCATGCAAGAGAAAACAATAGTGACACGCTAAACCAAGCAGTTACAGAACCCCACTAAATGGCAGTGATTAGCATTGTATCAACTAGCTGGAACAATTAAACAAAATCTTCAATATGACAAGATTTAAACAAACTGAATAGTACCCTTCCATTTTCTTCCTGGATCAATAGCGAGAGCGTTCAAGACCATGGACAGACTGGCCAATCCACAATATGCAGGCTCCGATTGTGTCTGAAAATTAGAAATCAACCTATAAAAGCCCTCCATTGTCCCATTTTGAATGGCCTCGATGAAAAGCTTCTGCAATTACAGAAACACACACGGGCTTAACGATTGATATTCCATAGCAACCAGAAATAATGATAATCCAACAAGTCAACAACTAAAGAACCACACAGTAATTCGAGTATCTACATATGTATTTCCCAAATTAGCTTACTTATTGTCACCAACGAAGTGATAGAATTAAATTCTTTAAAAAAAAAAAAAAACCCAGAAACCTATTTATTAAAAAAAATACTTAAATAAGCTAAACCCACAATGTAATCACTTCACACACTTACTTTTCTATAAAAAACACATAAGGATCATCCATTAATCTTAAAATAACCCTACCCAGAAAAGCTACCATCATAATAAAAAACACACAATTATAGTAAAAGAATCTGATTATTAAATGCATTCAGATAACACTCCCATCTATATTATAAAAAAGAAACAACAACATCAACAACAACAAAAGACAAATAGTGAAATAGAGAATCACAGTCCCACATTGCTAGATAAACTAAAAAACTTCAATTCTTTTCATTCTTAACAATAATTTTAACAAAAATCCGAACCAAACAAATCAAAATCACAAAAAAAAAAAAAAAAAAAAAAATCAAACGCAAACAACAAGTCAAACCCAGAAATACCCTTTAGTAGACAAATTCATCAAGATCATAAACTTGGAAAAAAAAAATATTGAAATTGAGGAACTGAAAGAGGAGCAAACTGTAACTGACCTTGCCTTCAGAAGAAGCGAAATCAATTGCAGGTGGAGAAGGAAGTGATCGCCGGTACAACCCAGCCATAGCCATTTTTATTTTGTTTATTTTTTTGTTTTTGTTTTCTTATTGCGTAAAGTAACGGTACAAAAGCTCCAACGTGAAAACGGTGGAGGGGTATCGAATTGTATTTTTGTTGAAAAAATACAAGTTTCTAAGTGATTTTTAATAAAAACAAATTATTAAATAATTAGAGATATCGTATTTAAATTTGAACAAAGTTTCTCTCCAAACTAGTTTGGAGAGAAACCCTACAAACTCATCATATATCTTTGTATTGAATGTGAATTTTGAAAATCTAACCGTTAGATTGTATGTTCTTATTACATCCTTAATGCTTACAAAATTTCAAGAAAATCAAAGATCAATTGCTATGTCATCAAATAAATGTTATAATATCAATTTTTTGTATTCTAAAGTTGTATATAAAAAATAAGTTAGTTGATCAAATAGTAAATAACATCCAATTTGAATGAAATTTGATATGCATGTTAAAAACATAAGGAACATGAAACTCAACGGTTAGATTTTCAAAATTCACATTCAATACAAAGATATATGATGAGTTTGTAGGGTTTCTCTCCAAACTAGTTTGGAGAGAAACTTTGTTCTTTAAATTTTCGATGTCTCCGTTGAAAACAGAGTAAAGTATTGAACTAGAGAGAAGTGTCGACGACTAAGATGAATCAAACATGTGTCGTGTCGGTGCAAGACTTTTTGGTCTTTGGAGTCTCTTGGTTTAGGTTGAAGGATTGACAATTTTTTTTTTAGCAAATAAAGATTGACAATTCTAGGAAAAAAACAAACAAAGAATCGTGTTTATTATGGGAAATTAATGTTGACTATGAAATATAAAATTGTAGTTGTGGGAATTTTCTTTTTCTTTCCTTTTAAAATCAAGTCTTTATTTAAATTATTTCAGCTCTATGAACCTAAGTAATTAAAGGTCATTAGGAATTGGAAAATTATTATGTACTCCCGGAATATCATAAATGCGTACTCTCTTCTCTCATATGAATAGTGGGTCACACTAATTAAATTCATTGTGAAATCCATCATTCATGTGAGAGGAGAGAGTACGCATTTATGATACTCCGAGAGTACACAATAATTTTCCTAAATAATTAAAGTTCAAATCAAATCCTTGGTGTAAGAATAAATGGACAATATCTTCAAACCAAATAATCCTAGTGTAATTGTGTTTTCTCTCTATGCTCATCTTTTCTTTCCTTTGTTTGGATTTCTAACCTAATATAACTATTATTAGATTAGGCATACTCTAACTCTCTATATCCCATTTTTAATTTTGATACAATATATATTGGTGAAGTCAATTGTCAAAAGTCACTAGACTTTTCTAATAAAATTCCAAAGCCCAATAATTATTATCAAATAGAATTTAAATTCTATAAGGATCTGGTGTAAAACTCAAGTTTTATAGCCTCTAATCTCAACATATCATACCATCTTATTACATATTAAAAAATAAGTACAACTACACCCAATCAATTCTAATAACCATATGAAAATCCAATCAAATTGGAAGTTTATTGAGATGTTATTAAGCATGGTATGATACTATGAAATATTGAGTTTTGAGTAAAAAATTAATATGACAATTTTTTATTGGATGGTATAAAACATGAGTTTTATACCCTATCATTATCAAATTTGGACTTTATCGAATATTGTGAAACTTTAACATTTCTGATGATTAGAATATAGATGTTTTTTTTCTTTTTCTTTTTAAAAAGAAAAAATTCCAGAGTTTATTATTGTGTGAGTGAGGACTCGAATATTAGAACAAATTATGTCACTAAATTATAAGACTCTTTTCTTCTCAAATCTTATAAAAAAAAAAAAATTAGTACAATTCCACAACCCAAGGCCTAAATTTATCAAGGCAAAAAATTTAGTACAATTCCACAAATCAAGGGTGCTGTCTATGCATCTATTGTGAAGAAAGGAAATAATGGAAAGGAGGAGAGAGAAGGGGTGAGAAATAAGGAATGTTGGAAGAATAATTAGCAAAGATACGGTCCCCTAGTTACTTGGATTTATGCATATGATTCTCCTATTCCTAACTAAGATTTTTCTTTTTCTTTTTCAAAAAGGTTTGATTTTATATTTCACAAATCTATACATGTATAAAATGGAAAACATTTGTTTTTTTTTGTTGTTGTTGTCCTTGTATTATTAAGCCACAAAACTTTTAGAGACACCATAATTTTACAATTATTATTCTAATGCAAATTTTTTAATTGAATAAATTTTATTCT
Organism: Quercus agrifolia; assembly: GCA_029955455.1. NCBI lineage: Eukaryota > Viridiplantae > Streptophyta > Magnoliopsida > Fagales > Fagaceae > Quercus > Quercus agrifolia. The sequence continues at coordinate 37,666,972 of JARQAD010000007.1, read as the reverse complement.
ATATTTAGAAACTTTTTTTTTTAGAATCTTAGACAATTCCTAAGAAAATAGGGAGTGGGCACTATATATATATATATATATATATATATATATATTTTTTTTTTTTTGAGAAAGAAATATATATATATATTTTAAAGATAAATATATAAGTTTTTTCTTTTTTTGAGAAAAGATAAATATATAAGTTCATATACAAATACAAACATATAAATATCTTATGTTATAATATATAATTCTGTATATAAATATGATCACAATAAATACTTATTAAAAACTACTATAACTACCAGATTTCACATTTAAATAAAAAATAAAAAATAAAAAAACAAAATATTATATTATGTCAAATTTTCTCGTGCATTACACAAATTACCAACTAGTTAATAATCCTACAATATAACTTACTGTGAAATGTTTTCTTAGGGAAAAAAAAAAAAAAAATCAAAACATTTAGTACATGCATGCAGTCCTCAACTTTGGAGTATAACATAACATAAAATACATTCCCACTACTAGATGATTGTAACGCTTTAGCGGCCAATAAAGGAGTAGTCAACACCACAAGGCATTGCAGCAATTTCAATATGAAAGACCCCAGCCAAACAAGGAATTTCATGTTATGTGATTTTCATTTTTCTGGTTTTTTCTTTTAAGAAGATTTAACATTTTCTTCTTTAAGTACTCATATTTCCCTTGTGTGTTTACATTTAAGTATTCATATTTGACTATTTGTTCTAAAAATTTCTATTTATTTCCTTACGTACGTAGGAATAAGTATAATTTATGCTTATAGTAATTATTTTCTTGACATTGTTCGAAGAGAAATTTGATTAAACCTACAAAATTAGACTAATTCTTACTCTATACATTGAAAGTTTCACCAATCCAGCATTAAAAAAATCATGTATTCTGCTAAATTTAACATCAAAAAGCAAATGCCAGCTTTGCCACAACGTTTTCCTATTTGCTTATTTGTTTATTTACTTTTTTTTATTTTTTATTTAAAGCATCACATTAGAAATAGCAGTAAACAACCATTTGTAAGTAACTTGGGAGAAAATGTTTGAGTTACGGAATTAGTAAAAAACAGCTCCCATTCACATAAAAGTAAATTAAAAAAAAAAAATCTAAAACCGACTGACACAAAAAGTTAAGCACCGAAAATTCACATAAAAATAAAACAAAACTCTTCAACTGAAGGAAAGAATAAAGAATCAAAATAAGAGGATGAACAGAGAAACTGACCTTGCCTTCGGAGGAAGTAAAATCAATTGCAGGAGGAGTAGGAAGGGAACGTTTGTAAAAGCCAACCATTGCCACCTTTTTTTTTCTTTCGTTCTCCATGCTAGTAGTGTTTGTGTTTATTGTGTTACAATATTTTTTGGTGGGTGGAGGAGGAGACAAAGGAAGAATGAAAGAAGAATGTGGGGGCAGAAAGTCTCCTTCCACCATGTTTTTACTGGTTTCGAGAGAGAGAAAGGAAGGGGAATAAATAAAGATTTTTTCCAAATTGAGTTTATTTAGCAACATAGTATTAATTAGCTTTATTATTTCCCAAAAACAAAAAAAAAAAACGTAAAACCCTTCTTTTCTCTCTCTTGTCTTTATATATAGTCTATACTGAATCTTCAAAATTATAGCTTGAAGATGTGCGACGAGATTTCAGGAGAAAACTGTACTCCGTAAAGACTATGAAAATTCAATATGTGATTTTTCCTTTTTATTGAGATTTCCTCTTTTAAATAGACCTAAACGACCGACGTCTTTGAAATTTCTCCTGGAAGAACCAAATTATAAGTTGACGCGGCTTCCAAGTCAAGCTCAATGAGTCCGTCTCTTGGTAGGTAAAGCATAAAGTTTTGCTATTACGACATATATCATGCAGGACTAAAGAGACCATGTAGTTGCAATGAGTCATGTAACTTGTTAAAATAGTAATACACATAAATAATCATATAAAATAACTCTAAATAGGTTTGGAGTCAAATATTGTCAATGGGTAAATAGTAAAGGAAAAAGTCAACAGATGTCTTAAGGACATAAATTTAGATAATAATTTTAGAAACTTTTAATGAAAAAAATAGAAAAACAACTAATTTTTTTTTGGAAAAATTTTTATATTTCTCATTTAAGTGATATCAAACTTTCCTAAAATTGTTAATTAACAAATGTTTTAAAGGTAAACGTACCCAATAGTAAATACAATAAATGTTTTTTTTTTTTAATGTGATCTTAAATGTTAATTAATTGGTGTGACCTTTCTGCACCAACTTTGATAATGAGAAATTCTAATACCATGGATTAAGTTGTAACTTTTTCCATAACTATCCTACATGACATATTGTTGTTTGGGGGCCTTTTCCGGATGCCCAGCTACATGTGGTCCGTTGGAGGGATAATCTTACTAGGCCCAGGTTTTTTTTGGGGAGTTGTGTTCGAAACTCAACATTGGGCCACGTGGTCCAATGGCTACCGGTGTATTTTTTAAGCCTATAAAATCATTAAAGCCAAAGTCTAAGAATCGCGATAATGGTTGAGTAAATATGTAATATGTGTTTGATATGATAGCTTTGATTAATAGTTGTAATAACAGTTGAAATAAAGTAGTATTTATTTAGAGGTAAAGTTATAATGTACTCAATGATGTAAATTTAAAAATATGGAAGCAAAGTCACTTATATTTGTATGGTTTATAGCCCAGCTGTGTAACATCAGTGAGCTGATGAGATTCCAGCAGAATGCCAACAGTAAAGGCTAGTCTCTGATGGTTTGCAACCCAGCTGTACAGCTTCTGTGAGCTGATGGGATTCCAGCAGAATGCTACTGGTAAAGGCTAGTCTCTGATGGTTTGCAGCCCAGCTGTACAGCTTCTGTGAGCTGATGGAATTCCAGCAGAATGCCAGTAGTAAAGCCTACTCTGATGGTTTGTAGCCCCAGCTATACAGCTTATGTGAGCTGATGGGATTCTAGTAGAATGCCAGTGGTAAATGCTAGTTTATCATGCATTTAAATGAATTTAAGCCTTGGTTAATAGTTGTAATGGCAGTTGGAATAAAGTAATATGTATTTAAATGTGAAGTAATTATATATTCAATAATGTAAATTTAAAGATAAGGAAGCAAAGTCGCTCATCTCTGATGGTTTGTAGCCCAGTTGTACAGCTTTTGTGAATCGATGGGATTCCAGCAGAATGACCCCAGCGGTAGAGAGGCAGTTTGCCATGATAACTTTGAGATTAAGGGGGAAAAATGGGTGCAACTGGAGGGAGAGAGAGTATGTCCAACTGTGCGTAGGGGCTGGTTAAGCTTGTCCCTCTTATCATGCACTTAAATGAGTTTCCCCTTTGACAATGCTCTTTTAATTGTTGTGAAGTTATGAATAGAGTTGCATTCCATAAGAAGGGCTTTTGTATGGAGTATATGTGCCTTATAAGAGAAGGGCTTTATGTAAGAAGTAGTTGTGCCTTGTAAGAGAAGAGTTTTGATATAAGATCTTGGTGCCTTCTAAGAGAAATGGTTTTAGTAATAGAAGTTCATGTCTTCCATGAGAAGGGCTTTTAGTATGAGTGTTTGGCATCTCTTGAGAAATGTGGAGATGGTAAAGACATAGATGTTTTGTGGGATGTAATATTTATAATATGTGTGATATATGGAAGTATGAGAGATATGGTGGTTAAAGATAGTAAAAATATGAGATTATAACTGCTGGAGAAGTTGTAGAGATTGCTTTCCAAGAGGAAAGGTTTTGTAAGAGAAGAGTATAAATAAAGATGTGTTTAGGTATTTGGAGATAGGAGCAGTAAGATAGATGTAGAAGAGTATTGAGATGTGTTTACAGGCAGCAAAAAAGAAGCATTTCAGAGTGAGGGAGTATGAGAGTGGAGCTTAGAAGAGTTATGGTGTGTTATATGTAATGGTGTAGTAAGTATGTATGAGGTTGTGTAAGAGAGGTGAAGAAAGAGATGTTTAGAGATATGGGCAGCAAGATATAATCATTTCCAGAATATGGAGAGTGAGATAATGAGTATATGAGAGTAATAGTATTGTAATGTCTCTAGCAAAGTGCTGGGATTTTCTGTTGGGATTGTATGACGGCTTATGAAGGAATTTATGAGCTAAGGGCTGAAGAGTTTAGTTCCTAATCTGGAAACTAAAAAAACTCAAAAGTTTAGAACTTCATTAAGAGTTTCGGAAAATTATTAGAGGGACAAAGAATGGGGAAGTTTATGTGAGAGTTGTTCTCCATTGGTGTCTCCCTTGAGGTGTTAATGAAGGGTCTCATTTAGCTGAGTTTAAAGGGATATTTTAGCAAATAATCTCAGCCAAAATTTGTCTCAAACAGCAATGAATCTTCAGAAAATCCATCTTAAGATTTGGCCAAAAATGGTATGTTTAGCTTTAAGATATTCTTGCTATTTCGGGTAAGAGTTGCTGGGGAAAAATCAACAGAAAAGGAAGGTATTTTAACAAGAGAGAGGTAGTTTCGATAGTTGGTTTTGGTTTTAGCCAAATATGAAAAAATCAGTGATGTTCAGGCTGCTGGGTCAGCTGTCACAGCTATTCTGAAAAGACTGTTCCAGCTGTCAAGAAAAGCTGTGACAGCTATCATGAAAAAGTTGTCCCAACTGTCAGGAAAAGTTGTGACAGCTATCATGAAAAAACTGTCCCAATTGTCAGGAAAAATTGTTTGCTTTGGGCAGAAGCCAATGACGTTAGATGGGTGATTTCAGATTGCTGGAGAGGTCATTTAGCATTTACTTTATGAATTTGGTTGAAAAATGGTAAGATCTCTTTGAAGGGTATCATGTTATTTTGGGTATAACAGCTGGTTGCTGGGATTTCAGCATTAAATGGCTGATGATATCATTTTCAGCCAGGTGTTAAGTGTTGAATGCAATGCTGGGGTTCAGTTGGAAATGTTTCATTTTCGAGTGTTTGTGTTTTTGGTCCAAGGTTCCATTACAACACATTTCTACAAGTAATAGAAGGATAGGTTGAAAGTTAATGAAACTTTAGATATTCAGTCAATGCCTCACTGAGTTGTGACATAATCTTGGTGAGCAAGAAGAGTAATTAATGCTCTGCTCTAGCAGCTGACAGAGACATATATGGTCAGATTGTGGCAGACAGTAGTTGGATATCAAAGATATCATGAATATTTTGGAGATAAAAGATAGCCAATCAGATTAGGCCATGTGTTTGAGTTGGATTATAGCTGAAAGAAGTAATGAGATTTATATAGAATAATAAAATTAAGTTTCTAAATATGTATAGCAACAGCTGGGGATTGAATGAACAGTTATATTCCTAGCAGTTAGATGGCTAGAGATATTGAGTATTTGTCACATAATGAATATTAAGATTTAGGAAAAGAGCAATGGGGAATTTTATCATTTAAAGCACTACGTGATAAGATATGCTTACCATATATTACCCGCTACACACGGACTCGTCAAAGTTCAAGGAGTTGAAGAAGACACGCCAAGCAACATGTTTCTTTTATCAACTTTAAATCGCTGGAGCTTTACTGAACATACCTCTTGGCCCTCCAAACCACGACTCCCAAAGTTTCCCCAAAGAGACTTATGAGCTTGGGTCATAAGCCGAAAATGAGATGACGTACCTCGGGTTTTGTTGTCATTTTGTGTAAATATGGGCTCTTGTTGAAGAAGTCACTTGTCATGAGTGTAAGAGCGGCAATATGGGCCGTGAGCTTTGATTCATTGCTTAAGCCCAATCCATATGTTGATGTTGATAATGTCGTGGGGCTATGATCCCAATTGATGAAGAGGAACTGTGGACCATGAATCCCCCTTTTGAAGTAAGGATCTTGCGGGTCATGTGAGCCCAATCCATGTAGTTGAATGAGATATGAGCTTATTTTGGATTTTAAATAGATTTACCCAAAAAAACCAATAATGTGTTAATTTGGCATGGGATGGCAATGAAGTAATGCCTCGTGGGCCGACAAAATAGTCCTCAACATTTTGCCCCCCGAGTGCATGGGCTTGTACTGCAAGGGCATGCACGAGTAATAGGTTTGCTTGAAGACCTTTGTAGATAAGGCATCATGAGATTATTGACTGCTAGAGATGATACTGCTGGATTGAAGGCAGCAAGGTAATGTTGCAGCTAGATTTGGTGCTACTGGGTTGAGTATAGCAAGACAATTTTGCAGTTGGTCAGGATTGCATTTGGGTTTTGTGCTGCTTTGATTTTGATTGAGTTTGTTGAAGTCGATGCATTTAGAGTTGACTTCATTCTTGTAGTTGTGATCGTGGTCGGTCCATTTAGAAATAATATGAGAGCAACTTTCAATGCTACGGCTAGAGAGGATACAACTCTTGATTCAGCGGTTTAAAGTTGTTGCTATTGAAAGTCTGAATACTGAGCTTACGGCTGAGGTAGTCTAGAATGTATTTTGAAATCATAACAGATGAATATTTTGTTGATATTGCTGATTGTAGCCGATTCTTGAAGAATTTTGATAGAAATGGCCAAGATAATATGAGCTTTCCATTGAGGTTTCATCCTTGTTGGAAGAGTTACTTTAGGAAGCATAGAGATTGAATGGCCACTTATAGGATTGGCTGCATGATCATGATTGTATTGATAGAGCCGTAAGTGATGATCATATTGTTGAATCTGATAGTACTGCTGGGGTAACAAAATAGGTGCCACTGGGTCTGTGCAGATTTAATGTAACAGAAAGTTCCATAGCTGGAGTAGTAGCTTTGATTTAATTGGTGGAGTGGCTGGTCTTCATGTAGATCTATATGTAGTCTTCTCAAATAGATAGTGAGAGACCAAGCCCCCAAGTGTAAGATGAAGTTTGCAAAGATCCTAGCAGTGTGATGCATAAGGCTACTATGATTCCAATAGTGTAGTGCATGGGACTACCACGGCTTTGAAGAGGGTGTGTGGGACTTCCATGGCTTTGAAGAGGGTGCGTGAGATTGCCACTGCTTGATATAATAGTACTCCAATGAATAGAGCTTCATTTGTTGCTTGTAATTTTGTGAGAGTGCCAAATTGATGAGTAATGTGTTCTTGAAAGAAGTTGGCTGCCGCTGGGCATATAGACTTGTATAGTGAAAATACCTCCATTGATATTGTTGTACTTTGTTGTAATAAATATCCAATTGTAGCCCCCTGAGATGGAACATTTTGATTGATAAGACCAAGCCCCCAAATGTAGAGAGGCCTTGGATATGCATATGTTAGCAAGTGAGGAGTACCTTGAGAAATTCAGCAGTGAAATTGGCGCTTTGTTGCTTGAAATAGTGTAGATACTTGTGGTAATGATCTTGTATGATGATTGCTTGATTGGGTATGCTAGATTGGTAAGTCTGTCTGCTGGAGGCAGCTATATAGACCGATGGACTTGCTGGAGTTCTGAATATGAGCAGTTGGAGTTTGTTTTGTCTACCCAGGCAAGCTGTTGGGTGTGTGCGTTTACTGCTGGAATAATCTTTTCTTGATTTGAATAGGAGATTCAGCATTCTAGATGACTTTCTGATTTGCTGAATGTAATGACTGTTGAGTAGATGATAATGATTGAAAATATTTGATCTTTGTGTCATTGTCTATGAAGGAAATAGTATTGGCAGCTTCTAGGAAAGTATGGCTGGCACGAGTCCCAGTGGTAAGATAGGAAATACCAGATTGATAGCGATGGTCTAGATCCAGCAATAGAATAGTATAGTGGCAGCTTTCACCTTGTGTTTAGGAAGTAAGTTCAGCTGAACCTCTTGTTGCCCTTAAGTAAGAATCAAGGGTGCCACTTGACAATGTTGGTAGATAATTCTTTGTTGGACTTAGATAGTTTGGAGACTACTTCATCTTTCCCAACGATAGGTGGATTCTTGTCAAGTTGTTGGCCATTGGCTTCTTGCATTTTTCACCATTCGCTGGGTTATGATAAGAAGTAACAAGGACTGTGTAGTACTCATCTTGCTTGGAATAGTGCCATGGAATTGCTGGATGCATTCAAGTAAGACTTGGATCTGATTTTTGCTTATGGAAAGCAGCAAGAGTGATCCATAATTCTTCATGAGAACATTTTTCAGCAAAGATTGCCCATGTAGTGATGGAAGTAGGTTGAATAGTAGTGCAGCAAAATGTTGGCATGATCCGAGATGAATTAGGAAAGTTCTCAACTTCTTGAATGTAGGCCTCAAATGATAACCTATATGTTAGTGAAATAGAGATAATTGCCATGGGATTTACCATGGGCTTTGATAAGTAATTGCCACGGACTAGAACCATGGGCTTTTAGTATAGGATTGAATTCCACTGATGAAGTAGTTTTGCCATGGACTTGAATCATGGACTTTTGAAATATATTGTTGCCAAAGTATTAACTTTGGGCTTTGAGCATAATATAATATTAGTTGCCAAATAATATTTGGGCTTTTATGAAATAATTATTTTGTCAAAAAAAGTAGTAGTTTTGGGTTGTTGATAAGATGTTGCCAAGATAGTATTGGACTTTTGTAAAAAAATTTCAAAATATTGCCAAGGGTAGTACTTGGGCTTTGAGTGTTTGTAAAAATTTTGCCAAACTAGTGTTTGGGCTTTTGATAAAATATTGCCAAGGGTAGTACTTGGGCTTTGAGTGTTTGTAAAAATTTTGCCAAACTAGTGTTTGGGCTTTTGATAAAATATTGCCAAGGGTAGTACTTGGGCTTTTAGTATTTGTAGAATTTTGCCAAACTAGTATTTGGGCTTTTGATAAAGTATTGCCAAGAATAGTACTTGGGCTTTTGAGTATTTGTAAATTTTTTGTAAATAGTTGCCAAAATAATATTGGGCTTTTAGAAATATTTGCCAAAATAGCATTTTGGGCTTTGTAAAATAGGTACCAAAATAGCATTTGGCCTTTGTAAAATGGGTGCCAAAATAGTATTTGGGCTTTGTAAAATGAGTGCCAAATTAGTATTTGGGCTTTTGAAAAAGTATTGCCAAGGATAGTACTTGGGCTTTTAGTATTTGTAAAATTTTGCCAAACTAGCATTTGGGCTTTAAGAAATAGTGTATAGATAATTGCCAAATTAGTATTTGGGTTTTATGAAAGAGTGTAAAGATAGTTGCCAAATTAGTATTTGGGCTTTGTAAAAAATAGTGCAAAATTAGTATTTGGGTTTTGTGAATTAGTGTAAAGATAGTTGCCAAATTAGTATTTGGACTTTATGAAACAGTTGCCAAAATAATATTTAGGCTTTAAGAAATAGTATAAAGATAGTTGCCTAATTAGTATTTGGGCTTTATGAACGAGTTGCCAAAATAATATTTGAGCTTTGTAAAATAGGTGCCAAATCAACATTTGGGCTTTTATGAGTAGTTGCCAAAAATAATATTTGGGCTTTTGTAAATAGGTGCCAAATTAGTATTTGGGTTTTGTAAAAATATGTGCCAAATTAACATTTGGGCTTTTATGAGTAGTTGACAAAAATAATATTTGGGTTTTTGTAAATAGGTGCCAAATTAGTATTTGGACTTTGTACAAAATAGGTGTCAAAATAGTGTTTGGGCTTTGTAAAAATAGGTGTCAAATTAGCATTTGGGTTTTAGAATTAGTGTTGAGATAATTGTCAAATTAGTATTTGGGCTTTATGAAAGAGTTGCCAAAATAATATTTGGGCTTTTGTAAATAGGTGCCAAATTAGTATTTGGGTTTTGTAAAAAATAGGTGCCAAATCAACATTTGGGCTTTTATGAGTAGTTGCCAAAAATAATATTTGGGCTTTTGTAAATAGGTGTCAAATTAGTATTTGGGTTTTGTAAAAAATAGGTGCCAAATTAGTATTTGGTCTTTGTAAAAATAGGTGCCAAATTAGCATTTGGGTTTTAGAAATAGTATTGAGATAATTGCCAAATTAGTATTTGGGCTTTATGAAAGAGTTGCCAAAATAATATTTGGGCTTTTGTAAATAGGTGCCAAATTGGTATTTGAGCTTTGAAAAAAATAGGTGTCAAATCAACATTTGGGCTTTTATGAGTAGTTGCCAAAAATAATATTTGGGCTTTTGTAAATAAGTCCCAAATTAGTATTTGGGTTTTGTAAAAATAGTTTGAGATTTTGTAAAAATATTGCCGTGTAGCAACGGACTTAGTAAGAGTGCCGTGTAGCAACGGGCTTTAGAGGTGTTGTGTAGTAACTGGTTTTAAGGTGCCGTGTAGAAAAGGGCTTGGTAAGTAGTGCCGCATCGTAGCGGTCTTTGTAAATAGTGCCGCATCGTAGCGGGCTTTGAATTTGCCACATCATAGTGGGACATTAAATTAGCCACATTGTAGTGGGACTTTGAATTAGCCACATCGTAGTGGGACTTTTGAATTTTGCAACATCGTAGTGGGACTTTGAATTAGTCACATTGTAGTGGGACTCTGAATTAGCCACATCGTAGTGGGACTTTTGAATTAGTCACATCGTAGTAGGACTTTGAATTAGCCACATCATAGTAGGACCTTTGAATTGGCCACATCGTAGTGAGACTTTTGAATTAGCCACATCGTAGTGGGATTTTAGGGAGTTTGGGCTCTTTGTGGATATAATGTAATTTTGTGGCTCAATTGTGGTAGTGGTATGGTGAGTATTTTTGTGAAAACCCAAGTTGGATAATATGTGGGCTATAATGGGTAATATTTGTGAAAGGGCCCAGGCAATTTATGGGCTTGTGTATAGAGAATATTTGTGAGAGCCCAATGACATGAAGAATATTTAAGTAATATGTGGGAAGTATTTGTGGGGGTTATTTGAGTATTGTTGTGAAATTTTAAAGTACTCGCAAGTGTATGAACCGTACCGAAGTATAGTTTGACAAGAACGAGGTTGAACCCATAAGGACTTGAATGAACATAGGAAAATTAATTAAACCTTAACCAAATTAATCCTAATCTAGTTTAATGAAAATTGGTTTTTCTAAAATTAAATAAACTAAGAAAATAATAAAATTTAGCAAATAGTTAAACTAAGCAAAAGATATAAAACAATAAAAAGATGTAAACAATCAAGAGAAAGGAATTAAGGTTTTGGAATCCGCCTTGTAAGTCATATCAGTGTAGGGGCCTTTTTTGGTAGGATTGGGCTGCCTCCTGCGGTCATGGGCTGGGCTGCCTCCTGCGATGATAGGCCCTAGTATTCCTGAGTAAGGGAGCTGGGGCCGGTCCAATTGTAACTCAACTTGGGCCGGTTTGTGCACAAACTTATGCCATGTCTGCCAGGAGCAAATTTACGGCAAGCAGAACTATAGCAGACAAGTTATGACAGGCTGAACTATTGCAGATAAGTTATGGCAGGCAGATATAATAATAACTAAAACAGAGTATTCTGCCTATTTAAATAAATTGCAATGTATTCCCTGCTAATAAAGCATGATTACAGTCATAATGATATCAATCACAGAAAAAATGAAGAGAATAATACTGGCTAATTTAAATGGGCATAAATTAAGTTTTAAGTTTAGTCTGCCGCAGCAAAGCCAAAGAGGAGAGAACGCCTCTTCTCAATGCAAATAATCCCCCAAGATAAAGATCCTGCCGTGGGGATTAATGGCTTTGAGAGAGTCGGACCTGAATGGTTATTGCCCCAAAAGAAAGAGTCCTTGTTTGCATTTTGGAAAAAGGTAAGATTTGAAGGGGGAGAGAGGGAAACCGATCTATTGGTGCATGCCCATTGAACTAACTCTTTTTTTTTCTTAATTTCCTTTCTTTTCTTCTCTGTTTTCTTTCTTATCTTTTTTCTTTTCTTCTTGCTCTGTTTTTTCTTTTCACTTCGTAAAATATACTCTGTTTTTCGATCCCCCCTCTACAGGGCATGGCAAGGGCCTTTTTATAGCGCCTGTCGTGGCTCGGTCTTGCCCCTTAACCGCCTTTATCTGGTCTGGGTGTACTTGCCAACCACACTGTGCGACACCCACCCTCCCCAGACAGAGGCGGACTTGTTTTATTCCTCTATATGTCGTAGCATTTCTTCCTGCCACGACATTAATGCCTTCTCTCTCCACTCTCAGAGCATGCACCCAACGGTTCCCTCTTAAATTGCCTCTTTTGGGTGGTCTATCATCCCAGCAGGACGTACCTCCCAAAAGAGGCTTGGGCAGGAGCCGTGAATAGATCTTTTCTCCTCTCCCCACCACCAAACCACACCCCCCTTTACCTCTTACCTCTGGCCCATGGCCCCACCATGTCCTATATTGGCTGGGTACAGGCTGGTGGCGCCTGGGCCTTGCGCGTGCTTCCCTTTCAAATTTGTCCAAGAGTCTGCCTGCTGCTCATGTGTCTGCCACAACCTAGAGACTCTCCGTCTGCGTTTCCTGGCCTTTCATGCGGGCTTTCTTTTGGTTTTTTCACTCCATTCAGGAGCTGGGCCTCGTATGATAATGGGCTTTACATTTCTTTGAACCACTTTTGGTTTTCTTCACTGCCTGCCACGTTGAATTGTTATTCCTGCCGTAATGACTTAATCCTGCTGGACCCCTTTTTGGGCCAGCCGTTTATCCCTTTTTTTCAATGGCCTGTCACGGGCACTGTTTTGCTTTTACTCATGGGCTCCTATGTCCCTTTGGGCTTCCCTTTGGGCATCCACAGCCCGATTGCTTTCTTTGGGCTTTCTTGGCCTGTTTGCTAATTCCACACTCCCATGGGCTTTTTACTAACTTCATTGGGCTTCCTCGGCCCAATAACCTTATCCTTATCTTTGGGGTTCATGAGCCTGCCATAAACCCCTTACTCTCTTAGTTTACATTGCCTTGGGCCTGCGGCGACCCTTTCTCACTTTTCTAACTTATACTCTGCCCATGGGATGCTATTTCTTTCTTTCCTGGCTTCTTTGAGCCCGCTTGCCTTTTCAAGACCCATGTATATATTTGTTGGGCCAGTGACCCATTATTCTTGCCGCTTGGGCCTAATGGGCTTTTTTGCTATTTATCCTGTCAATTCTTTGTGGCCCTCATCATTGGGCTCTTCTGTCTGCTGGGCTTCCACAAATGGCCCTCAACAATCAGCATATATTTATGATCATTAATTTTTCCCAACCACTGCATGATAATCTAAAAATCAATCTTACTATCATGTAAAATATCATCATTAAAACTTATGTTTAAAAATCTAAAGCATGTTCTTCTTCGCTTCTTAAGTATAAAATCAAATCATCAATTGTATCCGTAGCTAAACAAATCATAAGATATATCCAATTCTAAAAATCAAATCATAAATTGTATCCATTGACAGACAAATCACAAACAATATCCAATTTTATAATCAAGAATTAATAAACCAAGCATTCAATTAATTAAGATAAATCCTAAATCATGAGAAAAACATGATTGAACTCATATCTAGAATCTCATCTTAGTCAATTGTTATAAAGTAAGAACAATTTAAATCATTAAAGAACAACTATTGTGGGAAAAATCAAATCACATAAATATTACTAATAATCCTTAACAAGGTTTCATCCTCAACCCTAATTATAAATTTAGCTACTCATAGTAATTGAAAGAAAACACAAAAATAAAATACTAAACATTAAACTAGACAAACAAAATAAAACTAATTGTCATGGAAGAAAACCAAAGATGTAACCACATTCTCTATACATTCAGCCATCAGCCCTAGCACTAGCCTCTTTGAATTTTGACCTAAAGATCCTTTTAAATAGGTCAAGGAATCCTATTACAAGTTGAATTCCCGTTTGAAGAAAATCCCAGATTTTTAGGCTTTACTTAACCGACGATTTTTGCCCATTTAACTTCAGAATTATGACTTTTGATAAACTACAAAGTTGTAGCCCTTTAAGTTAACTTTCCAGCCCAACTTGAATCATCTCAATTGGACTTTTGAGCCGAAAGTTATGCCAAAAATACTAACTGATGTGCAGTTTGGAATCCTAATCCTAATCCGAATTGGACTTGGATTTGGTGCAAATTTCCTTTAATTCCTTGCTCCAATTGGACTTAAATTTGATTGGCTTGGTCTTCTCTTGAATTCATGCCTGACTGGATGTAAGTTAGCTTGATTCAATTGGCCTAGCCCCACTTTGCATGTAAAGCCCTTGTTACCTGCAACACAAAGATATTATATAATCAGTCACAAAATAACATAAAAGTATGGCTAAATATATAGATATGTGAATACTTTATTGTATATATTTCATGTACATCAAGTATTTTGTATTTGGTGAGTGGGTAAATAGGGATTTGAGATGTAATAATTCATCCAGCTGAAGGAGCGTTTTCTACTGGGAGCTTTTTCTGATTGAACTGCTGGGGCAGAGAACAGATTATTCAACAAAAATGAGGGCTTTCTGCTTGATGAGGCCTGCTGCTACAAAAGTGATGGATAACAATGTGTGAAAGCTTACTGTTGATCGAATCCTTTGTTCCTAAGCTGCTGGATAATAATAAATCTGCCTAGCTGTATGAGGGTTTGCTGATAAGGCCCTCTAATGTTGAACTGTTGGGTAATAGTGCAGCCAAAGAAGGGTAATCTGTTGCTGAGGCCCTTTACTGCTAGAGAGATGAACATGTCCAGTGGTAATAAGGGTTGCTGTCGATTAGACCCTTTCTTATTGGATTGCTGGATAATAATAGATCTGCCCAGCTATATGAGGGTCTGCTGATAAAGCCCTCTGATGTTGAACCGCTGGGTAGTAATAAACAGTGCTAAAGAGGGTAATCTGTTGTTGAGGCCCTTTGCTGCTAGAGAGATAAACATGTCCAGCGGTAAAAAAGGTAGCTGTTGATTAGACCCTCTCTTGCTTGAAATAATGGTACACATTTCCAGTGATGAGGCTCTTTCTTGGTGAAGAGATGAATATGCCCAGCGGTAAGAGAAGTTTTTACTGCTGAGTCCATCTATCACTTGGAATGATAGATAATAATAAAGACCCCCAACGATAAGAGAGGTTTCTGCTGCTAAGGCCTTCCGTGGCTGGAATGATAGATAAGAGTGAATATCCCCAACGATAAGAGTGTTTTCTGCTGCTGAGGTCCTCTTTGGTTGGAATGATAGATAATAGTGAATATCCCCAGTGGTAAGAGGGTTTTCTACCGTTGAGGTCCTCTGTTGCTGGAATGATAGATAAGAGTGAATATCTCCAACGATAGGAGGGTTTTCTGCTGCTGAGGTCCTCTGCGGCTGGGATGACGGATAATAGTGAATATCCCCAGCAGTAAGAGGGTTTTCTGCCGTTGAAGCCCTCTGTTACTGGAATGATAGATAAGAGTGAATATTCCCAGTGGTAAGAGGGTTTTCTGCTGCTAAGGCCCTTTGTGGTTGGGATGATGGATAAGAGTGAATATCCCTGGCGGTAAGAGGGTTTTCTGCTGCTAAGGCCCTCTACGGCTAAGATGACAAATAATAGTGAATATCCCCAACAGTAAGAGGGTTTTTTGCCATTAAGGCCCTCTATTGCTGGGATGATAAATAAAAGTGAATATCCCTTACGGTAGGAGGGTTTTCTGTCGTTGAGGCCCTCTACAGTTAGGATGACAGATAATAGTGAATATCCCCAGCGGTAAGAAGGTTTTCTGCTGTTGAGGCCCTCTGTTGCTGGAATGATAGATAAAAGTGAATATCCTCGGTGGTAAGAGGGTTTTCTGCTTTTAAGGCCCTCTATGGCTGGGATGATGGATAATAGTGAATATCTCCAGTAATAAGAGGGTTGTATACCGTCGAGGCCCTTTATGGTTGGAATGATGAAAAAGCTTCTTTTATGGAGTCAATAAGCTTATAATAAGTATGTTGCAAGCCTTGGTGTAGCTTGATTGATATAGAGACAAGTGGAATACCATTTTCGTGAATAAATATGAGATAATATTGTTGTGACTCCGCGTCGCGAGCTGCTGGATCAAGTCACTTTGAGTATTTGGAGTCGAGTTCTCTTTTATGACATGTGATTCTAGACTTTAGAGGCATGACATGGTAATACATGCAACTCCCCAATGGAGTCGCCAAATGTTCAGGGGCCTTTTTCAGATGCCTAGCCATGTGTGGTTTGTTGGAGGAATAATCTTACTAAGCCCGGGTTCTTTTTGGGGAGTTGCGTCCGGAACTCAACATTGGGCCACGTGGTCCAACGGCTACCGACGTATTTTTTAAACCTATAAAATCATTAAAACCAAAGTCTAAGAATCACGATAATGGTTGAGTAAATATGTAATATGTGTTTGATATGATAGCTTTGATTAGTAGTTGTAATAACAGTTGAAATAAAGTAGTATTTATTTAGAGGTAAAGTGATAATGTACTCAATGATGTAAATTTAAAGATATGGAAGCAAAGTCACTCATCTTTGTATGGTTTATAGCCCAGCTGTGTAGCATCAGTGAGCTGATGGGATTCTAGCAGAATGCCAGCGGTAAAGGCTAGTCTCTGATGGTTTGCAGCCCAGCTGTACAGCTTCTGTGAGCTTATGGGATTCCAGCAAAATGCCAGCGGTAAAGGTTACTCTGATGGTTTGCAACCTCAGCTGTACAGCTTCTGTGAGCTGATGGGATTCCAACAAAATGCCAGCGGTAAAGGCTAGTTTATCATGCATTTAAATGAATTTAAGTCTTGGTTAATAGGTGTAATGACAGTTGGAATAAAGTAATATGTATTTAAATGTGAAGTAATCATATACTCAATAATGTAAATTTAAAGATAAGGAAGTAAGGTCACTTATCTTTGATGGTTTGCAGCCCAGCTGTATAGCTTCTGTGAGCTGATGGGATTCCAGCAGAATGACCCCAACGGTAGAGAGGCAGTTTGCCATGATAACTTCGAGATTAAGGGAGGGGGGGAAATGGGTGCAACTGGAGGGAGAAAGAGTATGTCCAGCTGTGTGTAGGGGCTGGTTAAGCTTGCCCTTTCTTATCATGCACTTAAATGAGTTTCTCCTTTGACAATGCTCTTTTAATTGTTGTGAAGTTATGAATATAGTTGCGTTCCATGAGAAGAGCTTTTGTATGGAGTATATGTGCCTTCTAAGAGAAGGGCCTTATGTAAGAAGTAGTTGTGCCTAGGGGTGTGCAGAAAACCCACCGACCCGCCAAACCCGACCCGACCCAACCTGACCCGCCGGGTTGGGTTACAAATTTTTTTTTATAGCGAGTTGGGTTGGGTTTGGGTCATAAAATTATAAACCCGTCAAACCCAACCCGACCCACCCATATTTAATATATATTTAATAAATTTTTTTTTAAACCAGCTGTAGGGCACTTATATATATATATATTTAAATATATATTATATATTTAATAATTTAAAAAAAAACTAGTTGTAGTGTAGCACTTCCTCGGTTCCTCATACTAATACTAATTTAAAATATATAAAATATATTATATAATTAATAAATTTTTTAAAATAACAAGTTCTTCCTATCCTATATAAAAGCCAATTAGTTCACACAAACCCTAATAAATTACTATTGTTGTTTAGTCATTAGTGTTGTTTGCCTTTAAGAAATTACATTGATACTAATCTTTGGGTTTTTTTAATATATTAATATTTATATTTTTTTCTACTCAATTTAATAATAATAATAATAAATTGTCAAACCCATGGGTTCAAATCGACCCAACCCAATCCATGTGGGTTGGGTTAGGTCGGGTTGGATTTATGTGATGGGTTGGGTTGGGTTGAATTTTTTTTTACCCACCATAATAGATTGGGTAAAAAAATCCCCTCAACCCGACCCATGCACACCCCTAGTTGTGCCTTCTAAGAGAAGAGCTTTTGTAAGAAGTAGTTGTGTCTTGTAAGAGAAGGGTTTTGATATAAGATCTTGGTGCCTTCTAGGAGAAGGGCTTTAGTAATAGAAGTTCATGCCTTCTATGAGAAGGGCTTTTAGTATAAGTATTTGATATCTCTTGAGAAGTGTAGAGATGGTAAAGACTTAGATGTTTTGTAGGGTGTAATATTTATAATATGTGTGATATATGGAAGTATGAGAGATGTGGTGGTTAAAGATAGTAAAAATATGAGATTATAACTGTTAAAGAAGTTGTAGAGATTACTTTCCAAGAGGAAAGGTTTTGTAACAGAAGAGTATAGAGATGTGTTTAGGTATTAGGAGATAGGAGCAGTAAGATAGATGTAGAAGAGTATTGAAATGTGTTTACAGCAGCAAAACAGTAGAATTTCAGAGTGAGGGAGTATGAGAGTGGAGCTTAGAAGAGTTATGGTGTGTTATATGTAATGGTGTAGTAAGTATGTGTAAGGTTCTGTAAGAGAGGTGAAGAAAGAGGTGTTTAGAGATATAGGCAGCGAGATATATGCATTTCCAAAATATGGAGAGTAAGATAATTAGTATATGAGAGTAATAGTATTGTAATGTGCCTAGCAAAGTGCTAGGATTTTCTGTTGGGATTGTATGAAGGCTTATGATGGAATTTATGAGCTAAGGGCTGAAGAGTTTAGTTCCTAATCTGGAAACTAAAAAAACTCAGAAGCTTAGAACTTCATTAAGAGCTTCAGAAAATTATTAGAGGGACGAAGAATGGGGAAGTTTATGTGAGAGTTGTTCTCCATTGGTGTCTCCCTTGAGGTGTTAATGAAGGGTCTCATTTAGCTGAGTTTAAATGGGTATTTTAGCAAATAATCTCAGCCAAAATCTGTCTCAAACGACAATGAATCTTCAGAGAATCCACCTTAAGATTTGACCAAAAATGGTATGTTTTGCTTTAAGATATTCTTGCTATTTCAGGTAAGAGTTGCTGGGGAAAAATCAACAAAAAAGGAAGGTATTTTAGCAAGAGAGAGGTAGTTTCAATAGTTGGTTTTGGTATTAGCCAAATATGGAAAAATCAGTGATGTTCAGGCTGCTGGGTTAGCTGTCATAGCTATTCTGAAAAGGCTGTTCCAGCTGTCAGGAAAAGCTATGACAGCTATCATGAAAAAGCTGTCCCAGCTGTCAGGAAAAGTTGTGACAGCTATCATGAAAAAGCTGTCCCAGCTGTCAGGAAAAGCCGTTTGTTTTGGGCAGAAGCCAATGATGTTAGATAGGTGATTTCAGATTGCTGGAGAGGTAATTTAGCATTTACTTTATGGATTTGGCTGAAAAATGGTAAGATCTCTTTGAAGGGTATCGTGCTATTTTGGGTATAAAAGCTGGTTGCTGGGATTTCAGCATTAAATGGCTGATGATATCACTTCCAGCCAGGTGTCAAGTGCCGAATGCACTGCTAGGGTTCAGTTGGAAATGTTTCTTTTTCAGGTGTTTGTGTTTTTGGTCCAAGGTTCCATTACAACACATTTCTAGCAAGTAATAGAAGGATAGGTTGAAAGTTAATGAAGCTTTTGAGATTCAGTCAATGCCTCACTGAGTTGTGACATAATCTTGGTGAGTAAGAAGAGTAATTAATGCTCTGCTCTGGCAGCTGGTAGAGACATATATGGTCAAATTATGGCAAACAGCAGCTGGATATCAAAGATATCATGAATATTTTGGAGATAATAGATAGTCAATCGGATTAGGCCATGAGTTTGAGTTGGATTATAGCTGAAAGAAGTAATGAGATTTATGTAGAATAATATAATTAAGTTTCTAAATATGTATAGCAACAACTGGGGATTGAATGAACAGTTATATTCCTAGCAATTAGATGGCTGGAGATATTGAGTATTTGTCACATGATGAATATTAAGATTTAGGAAAAGAGCAATGGGGAATTTTATCATTTAAAGTACTACGTGATAAGAGATGCTTACCATATGTTATCCGCTACACACGGACTCGTTAGAGTTCAGGGAGTTAAAGAAGACACGCCAAGCAACATGTTTCTTTTATCAACTTTAAATTTCTAGAGCTTTACTGAACATACATCTTGGCTCTTCAAACCACAACTCCCAAAGTTTCCCTAAAGAGACTTATGAGCTTGGGTCATAAGCCGAAGATGAGATGACGTACCTCAGGTTTTGTTGTCATTTTGTGTAAATATGGGCTCTTGTTGAAGAAGCCGCTTGCCATAAGTGTAAGAGCGGTAATATGGGCCGTGAGTTTTGATTCATTGTTTAAGCTCAATTCGTATGTTGATGTTGATAATGTCGTGGGGTTATGATCCCAATTGATGAAGAGGAAATGTGGACCATGAATCTGCCTCTTGAAGTAAGGATCTTGCGGGCCATGTGAGCCCAATCCATGTAGTTGAATGAGATATGAGCTTATTTTGGGTTTTAAATAGATTTACCCAAAAAAACTAATAATGTGTTGATGTGGCATGGGGTGCCAATGAAGTAATACCACGTGGGCCGAAAAAACAGTCATCAATAACTGTAACTAGCTGTTTATCACTTTTATATAAGCTCGCCACTTTTTTTCCACCACTCATAATCTACCATATGGATAGTTGGGGTTTAGTTTGTGATACAAAAATTTTTGTTCATGAATTGAATAGAGTATATAGGGCATACACAAAGTATAGATCGCCAGTTTCAAATAGAAAAGCAATAGCTCCTACAAAACGGTCTACCTATGTGAGATGCAATTGTCATGTTTCGATAAGAAAATAGCAACACAATAATTTGAATGAGATGGATGGGTTTTGTTTTTCCAAAATTGGGTGAGGAGTTTTAAAATTTTAATCCGTTTCTGTAGAAGATATTAATTAAGTTATAAGACTTATGCTAATATGGCAAACATAAGTGAATAATTTGATATGACTTATGAGATGGATGGATTTTATTTTTTATTTTTATAATTCCAAAAATTGGGTAGGAGGGATTTAATGTTTTAAACCCTTTTCTGTGCAAGACATTAGTAGATGCCAATTGACTTATTAAATTTATGTTAATATGGGTATAGAGAAATAAGACCCTAGCCCTTGGATTCACCTATTGACAGCTTAAAAAGTAAAAGTAAAAATAAAACATAAAATGTAAAAGATTAGATTAATTAAATTAATACAATTAAAATAAATTTTATTTTTTATTTTTTATTTTTTTGAGAAACCAATTTGCGAAACAGATTGGGGCTTTTATTAAAACATACAAAAACTAATGAACAGCAAACAGAGCAAGGGGGATAATATCCCCAAGTAAGTCTTCAACCTAAACCTTAAGTTCTAACCTAACCCGAGATTTCTTAGCCAAAGCATCGACAACCTTATTACAATTTCGATTCACGTGATAGAATTTATAATACCGCAATTGCAAAGCTAGATGGAGAATGTCGTCCACAATATGTCCATACAACGAAGGGCTTGACAGTCCGCCATTGATTGCTTAGATCACTACTATCGAGGCACCTTTAAAGATCACCTCATGAAGACCATGGTTGACGGTGAAAGAGACAGCATGACGACAAGCAAGGGCCTCCACTTTTGTTACAAATTAAGGGAGAGGGACATGGACTGACATAGCTCCCATGATTTCACTACAACTATCTCGAATAACTACTCCCAAATTAGCAGTGTTGCTAGACTTGAAAACAACACCATCAAAGTTTGCTTTGTAGTATTGGGGATCTGGAGGACACTATCGGTTTGTTAAGGAAGTCATATTAGGCACAGGGGACCGGGTCTTGTGCATTGATGAAGTCTTGAAGCATGCCACCAGCCAAAGAAGTTAACATCTGCGGTGGTTGAATTGGTTTGCCTAGACACAACAAATTTCATTTGTAGTACTTGGGGTCTAGAGAACATTATCGGTTTGTTAAGGATGTCACAATAGGCACAGGGACCAGTTCTTGTGCATTGATGAAGTCTTGAAGCATGCCACTAGCCAAAGAAGTTAACATCTGCAGTGGTTGAGCCGGTTTGCCCAGATGCAGCAGATTTTGTCTGTTCCATAAGAGCCACGCTGTGAGAGCAAAAATTTCAACTCTGTAATCGTCATGTACTTGCAAAAAATTATATTATGTATCTTGAGTATGAAGGAAGAGAGTGGATGATAGTTGTTGCCTATGAAGAAAGAAAAACAGTTAAAAAAATCAAGAAAAATTAATATTTTAATGAAAGAGCAATGCTACAGATACAAACTATTTTACAAAATTTTTACAAAATGCTGATGTGGCTTTAGCAATTTTCAAATAATTATTAGTAAACATAAATGTGATATTAGTAGTAGACCTATATTAGAATTAATAAGAATTTGCCACATCAATAGTTTGAAAAATGTTGCAAAAGAGTTTGTGGCTGCAGCATTACTCTTTAATGAAAGGATAAAATGTAGGTACAGTATTTTAGGTGTTATTTCTTAAGTTTCCCTTTTAAGATTTAGCCATATGGCTATTTAACTAAAAAATACACTTTCTTCCCATAAGAAAAAAAATCCACATGACAGAATTTTAAGAGGGGAACCTAAGGAACAATACCTAAGTATTGTACCTAAGTCTTTCCATTAATGAAATATAGTTTAAAATGGATAATCTGGTGTTAAGTGTTTTGAAAAATTAGTATGAAATTTCTCAAAAAAAAAAAATTATAAAAAAAAAAAATCCTTATATTGAAATAGACAAAAAATTTTGAATGAACTGATACAAATGCTTAAGCGTGCTTTCTAAATGGCAGGTGGGAGGTGTACTTTTGAAAACTCAATAAAAATTTTAATTATGACCGTTGGGAATTTGATATGTTATCCTTAATGTATCCATACTTACACTTAAAATCACAAATATAAAAGAATTTTCTTATATTAGTTTTATATATATACATTATCATTTTTAGTAATTTATTCTTCAAACAGCAATTTTGAGTATTTACCGAGCACTCTTAGTTTTTTCAAAAAACTCATTTCATTCTACAATTATTAAAACCACAAATTTTTTTTTTTTTTCAAATAGCTCAACTATAACAAGTTTTACCATATTCACCCTTTAGTAATCACTCAATATCTGTGCCACCAGTGACCACACACATCCAAGAAATTAATCAATTGCTGTAAAAGTCATGAAATCCATATCAGTACGAGGAGAAGAAAATTAATTGCACTTTGCTAACATGACAGCACAAGACAGAGAAATATATCACTAGGATTACAAAGCCCACATAAAAGTCTCAACTTCCACTATTGGTCAATTGCTCAGGAATGTTGTCAAACGGAATTTAATAGAGTTCTAAAAACATTCACTAAAATTTGGCCCAAAATCAAACTAATCTCTTTGTTCTTTTAAATTTTTAATTTAAGGGAACGTTAAAAAATGCTCTATGATCATTGTTTTTAGAATTATTTTATGAAAAAACGATAAGATAATTAATTTTGTAGACAGTTTTTTATATTTCTCGTACCATACAGCTTTTAACATAGTTTATTAACAATTAATTTAAGGGCATCGGTTAACATAACCTCTAATTTAAAATTTTAAATCCTCAAACTTTAGAAAAATTCCACATCAATCCTTCTATTTAGCCTTTTCTTTAGTGAACTTGATAAACTAGTCGCCAAACACTTTATGATTAGTCAATATGGCTAGATTTCCCATACCTTGAAGAAAAAAGTCATGGAAAACTTAGTTTCATGTTTGAAATTAATATTTCACCACGCTAAGCAATGAACCATGTATTGATATGTTGTAGTAAAATTTAAAAAAAATTCTGAATAACTCATTATTCGATTAAATCATTTTGTTCATAATTGACTTCACCTCAAAAGTCACAACATGAAGTGAGAATTAAACCCACAAAAACATTGACCCAACTATACAATTCTAGAATTTGCATCCTGGACTACAGTTGTGGATTTTGTTGGGCCTGGCACACATTCGCATTCACCTTCAACGCTACAAACGCCAAATTCAGGGGCGATACAGTACTGTTTACAGCCTTCATCAGTTTTACAATGCACAGGTTGCTCCTTTGACAATGGCAGACCTGCATTCAAAACCATTTCATAATTTTCATTAGCTACTTTCATGTGATATATAAAAATATATATTGTACCTTTGAAACCATGAGAAGGAAAGGAACTAACAAGATGCAATGACCAAGAGGATCATGATCATGGAAACCATCTTGTAAGATGCAAGCTTCATATCTTCTATGTTTGTGTGGATGATAGGAAAACTATGATTTCTCTTGGGTTTTGCCTTGGTATATGGTGTGGAAGCCTCCATTGGCAATATTTATAGTGGCGATTATCTATCCTTGGAAAGAATTGGGTAGGTTTAGGTAATTTTTGAAAAATGGTTTAAATATTTTGCACCATCAGAGGCAAATAAATTTATTAATGATTCTCTAGAGTTTTTATGGTAACTCTATCATGGAATTTGTAAAATCTTTCATTGTAAAATAAGTGGAATAGATTTCATCATTTCATCACTATTTAAAGAAATTTTTATTTTGAAATTCCTTCTTGAATCTTGAATTTTTGTTTTTAACCATATTTTTTTTGGTAGACTATTTTCTTTCTTTCTTTCTTCTTATTTTTATTTTTCTTCTCTCTTTCTCGCTCGGAAAGGGGTGGGGACGACTTTTTTTTTTTTTTTTTGAAAATCCCTTTTTATTTTGAAATTCCTCTCACTTTTTATTTATTTATTTGTTTTTCTGTTTTTTGACATACCAAACATTAATTTTACTTATAATCTACTGTTTGGTATATCAAAAACAGAAATCAACCCACAAAAAAAAAAAAAAAAGTTGTGATCAACCGAAAACAAGCTGGGGTTCAAGCAATATGCATTCTTTTTTTTCGTATATATGAAAATTTCATGATTTAGTTTTATATAATTCTACACTAATTTTTCTTCCAATAAATGAAGACAAAAATTTATGCATTTGACAATCCCTAAGTGACCGTTTGCTTTGAGCTGAAACCCATGTCTACGTTTCTTCTCCACGTTTTTTTTTTTTTGTTTCTTCAGCTCGCAATTGTTGACTTTGTCAACTGTGAACAGTGCATATATGTACTGTTCACGGTCCCACAAATTACACTTTTTAGCAACTTTTTTATTAAAAATGGGTCCCACAACACTATTTACACATTTAAAAATTATTTCGCTACAGTGTTTTCAGTTTCAGTTTTCAGTTTCAGCAAAAATAAGCTCAATCCAAACACACCCTAAATCTCTAAATAATACTTGGTAAAAAAAAAAAAAAAATCTCTAAATAGTAAATACCCTTCAAAAATTCAAAATTCAAAATGAAAAAAATTAAAGAAGATAATTTTTAATGTATATATTTCATATTTATTGAAATATATGCTTTAATTGTTGTTATAGTTAATGAATTATACATGGTAAAACAAATTGAATATTAAAACCACAAAAAAGATACATTAGTACTTTAAATGCATTTTCCAAAATTTGTAACTTGTTTTTAAAATATCAAGGGGACATTAAGTAAAAATAAAACTCAAGTTCAATTTTGGTAAAAAAACAAGACACACACCCTCTAGTTTGATCAGAAATCGTTTAAGTCTTCTAAATTTACTTTTGTTCAATTGAGTTCTCTTAACATTAGCAAAAATTTTAGAGTAATGATACTACCACAAACTATTTTACAACATTTTTACAAACTATTGATGAGACAAATTTTTATTAGTTCTAATATAGGTCCACCACTAACATCACATTTATGTTTATTAATGATTATTTGAAAATCACTAAAACCATATCAGTAGTTTATAAAAATTTTGTAAAATAGTTTGTGTCTATAGTATTACTCAAAATTTTAAACTATTAACTAATATCTTTCCTTATTAAACTTTAACCAGGTCAAATGTGTTTTAAACCAAAATGTTAATAACATTACTAAAGTTAAGTATGTTTGGTAACTGTTTTTCCCCCTTGTTTTTTGTTTTCAAAAACAATTTTCTATTTTTGAGACTAAAAAACTTGTTTGGTAACTCAAAACGTGCAGAAAACAAAAACTGTTTTCAAAACTTAATTTGTGAAGAAAACTGAAAACATGCAAAAGGCTGTTTTCAATTTCTAATTTTCAAAAGTCAATGAAAACATATATTTAATTTAATGAATCTATCTCATTTAATGAGTTAACATTAAAGTTCAAATCCTAATAACAACATATTTTAGTATTTTCTATTTTTTTCTTAAAAAACCATCTTTTTTAATTTCAACTAACCAAACATGTTTTTGATTTCAAAAATACAAGAAAATTGTTTTTTCTTTATATTTTCAAAAACAAGTTTTTAAAAATAGAAAACAAAAACTGTTACCAAACATAACCTAAGCTTCTTTCTTATTTTAGTCAAAGCAATAAAAATGAGAATTTATTTTTAAACTTTAACTTCATTAAAAATTATTTCGAAATGATGCTAATGGCATGCACAAAGAAATCACAAATCAAAATTCAATTAGGGAACAAAAAATCTATTTAATTAAGACATAAATTTAAGGATATTTTGCTAAATTATATTATATTTATTGTTGTAGGGTCACAAATTGAATCCCTAACCTAAAAGAAATGGGTTATAAGCCCAATAGGCCCAATACAATAAATTTGTAAGAGAGTGGGTGAAAGAACTGGGCTTTTAATGGGTTGTCTAACGGTTAATCGAGATTTCAAGCTAGTCCGAGCAAGAAAAGACACATAATTCAGGAGGGAATATATGTCTAAGGAGTAAGTTTTGAGGTGAAGTTGCTATTCCTGAAAGTTAGTTCTTGACTATGCTACAGTAATTCTCTTCCAATATTTTTCTGCTAGTATTTTTCCGATCCCTCACTTATGGAGGGTTTCCCCCATTATATAATCCCCTCCAATCCATTTCCATCGTCCACTTGTTTATCATCCACCTCTGCACTCAAGTATCTGTCCTATCGAGCAGCTTTTCTGGTTTTCTGTGAGCGGTAGTGGTTGAAAACACTATTCAGAGGTCTTCTCCACATTAATGCGGCCAGGAAAGCTGTTATAGTGCATTTAATGCGATGGTAGCAGCTTTTTCCCAAGATATTTCCGTGTTCTTATCACTTCCTTACGCACCTGAAGTCTATCTTCGTTGCTGGAATTTCCTGGAAGATTACCCAAGTCGAGCAAAAGCTTACCTGACTGACATTCGTCAGGTCCGAGGAGGATAACCCCTTCGGACCATTGCCTCCGAACATTTCACTACACGACCATCCACTATGGGGTCTTTCCAAACATTTTCTTCTCCTCGGACGTATTTTTGTTAGTAAATGGGGCTTAAGGCCCAATATAAAAGTTCAAGCTTTTGCCCCCCACAATAGCCCCTCAAAATTTTAATTTTTCTCTCTTGTCCGAGGAGAAAAAATATAATTTTGACTTTTTGCAAATTTAATTGCAATTAAACTCGCAAAGACATTCAAACTTACGCACGTGGAAGGGTCATTTGAGTCATTTCACTGTTGTTTCTGACGCTTCGGAACTCGCAAAACGTCATTAAGTATTTTGGGCAGCGTTTATGTTCCTGGCATCCAACTGTGGGGTTCTGATCTAACGGTCCGGATTTCTTTTCAAGATTTGGGCGGGATAAAATCCCCCTTGTTTTCAGTTTCTTATATAAAGGCCCATGAATATCACTTCTTCTTTTCTTCATCGCAATTCATAATCTTTAGAGCATTCAAACTTCCAAACTCACTAACCATCAGGTTGTTCGTCATACTTTCAAAAAGACTTCAAGGATCCTCAAGAACTTCAAAGATCAATTCGCGTTTCAGTTTACGTAAGTTTTAATTTCATACCTCATTTTATCTCCTCGGATAATCTCTTCGGCTAGTCATTTTTCTTCTACAAACTCAGAATGGGTAGATTTCAGCGCTTAGTGAAGAACCTTGCCTTGATAGAACTATTCAAAGAAAAGTATCACATACCCTAGGAGGTATCGATACGATACTGTTCCCCAGAAGGGTTAGCATTTGACCAACAAGTGGGAGAAGTCACAATTCTAATGATTGCCTTCATAGAAGTAGGCATGACTATTATTCCCATGGGTAGGATTACGAGGGACTACTTACGTGCCCATAGGCTTTGCCCCCAACAATGCGCATCTAACTTCTTTAGAGTTCTAGGACCGATTGACGCTTTGGACCGACACTTAGGATTGGGGCTAACTTGGTATGATGTAGCCCATCTATACGTAGGCCACCAAGAAGCACGGGTGGGGTTTTACCTTAAATCCAGATCCAATGCTGTCAAGCTCATCTCGTGCCTCTCTAAATCTAACAAAGGGATGAAAGATGACTTCCTCATCGTATCAGGCCCTTGGCATGACGGTCTTCCTTGCCCAACCCAGCTGGGAGAGCCAGGTGGAGTACCTTAGATCTAGGTTTTCTAACATTAGATTTAAGGCATTTGTCCTCGGCCTTGCTTTGTCGTACCAAAATCTCATTTTTTTCTTTTTACATTGAAGTTGGGGTTTCTAACTGTTTGATTTTTTTACTTAACAGATAAAGCATATACCAACCTTTGGCTCAGCTTAATCAACGTACCTGCGCTTAATTACTTGCTAAGGCCTCAAATTTTCGTGAATGACGATGAACAGCTTCGTGCCGCTCACTTAATTCTAGACTACGAACCTATCTCAAGAACTTTCTTAGACGTCGGCAACTCTATCAGAGCAAACGACTATCGTTTGGCTCGTATAGATGTCTCTCGACCAGGCTTTTTAGCTCCGCACGACCTTCCACCAGTCGATCACCCCATTCCGTAAGGAATTCCATTTGCCGCTCAGCCACTTCAACAAGTGCCACCTGGACAAGCTATTGTCGAGGAAGGAGTTGCCTCTTCTTCTTCTCTTGAGGAGGAAATTGACAGGTTCCAATTTGAAGAGGAAGCCATTGTCATATCAAAGGCCGAAGGAGAAGCGGACGAGTACTCGTGCGTTCAGACTCCTGCCCAGATAATAACCTACGTTAGAGACCGGCCCAAGTTTAAGGGAACTTATGAAAGGAAGAAACAAGGCGCCTTCTCCTTAAGACAAAAACAAGTCCAAACCTCCTGTGAATCCTCCTCCTCCTCCTCCTCAGCTTCCTGCTGACCTCGGGCTAAAGCCCAACCCCGATCTGAGGAGGAAGAAATACGATGAGGCTCTTGAGGAAGGTGAGATGGGCCCTTCCAAAGGGAGCAAACAGCCAAGGCAATCACAGGACCAGCGGAACAGGAGATCCAACTCTATTGATAGCCGAGAAGAGCTTCCTGTAGCTCAAGTGCGCCGTCCAACCCGCAATTGGTCGCCCAAGTTGGAGGTGGACGGTGTGCCCATTGCGTGGGATGCCTCCCTCAGGCATTACCGTGGGGGGCACGTCGGTCATGTAGCCGAGGCTCTGGAGTAGCCCCTCCTCGTCCCAAAGGATATGGAGGCTTACAGGAACTTCAACCATCCAGAGCTCTTTCTATCCTTTAAAAGGGACCTGGCTATGGTAAGTTATTTGATTCACCGTTCTACTCTCATACTTCTCCATCTTCTTACATTTTATAGTAAAGGTAAAACACTTTGTTTTTTAGGTCACACAGCAGGTTTTCATGGCCAAGGAATGGGTGAAGAATGCTCATGGCGAAACTAGGGCTGCCTTGGATGCTCGATCCGAAGTGGAGGTGGAGCTAGGCGCCCTAAAAGAAAACCACGCTAAGATGGCCGAGCAGCTAAAAGAAGCTGTTAGGGCGAGAGACAGTGCTGAGGTAGGCTTAAAGACAACGGAGAAGCAATTTGAAGATATGCGAAAGCAACTGCATTACAATGAAATAAACATGGCAACAGAGAAATAGTTAGTGACAGAGCTTCGCGAAGAACTTCGCAAGGCTAGGGAGGCTGCCCAACTTTTTAAAGAGGCAGCCGAGGCCGAGAAGCAAGCTACGTACACCCTTAGAATGGAGGAGACTCAAGCCAGACTTACAGAGGAGTTCTCCGCTGTAGCTAGGGACTACTGCGACATTTCTTGGGGTAAGGCCCTTGATGTTGCTGGGGTCTCTGCTGACTCTGGCCTGAGGCGACCTGAGAGCATCTACTATCACCCAGAAATTTGTGAGTTCTCAGATCCTAGCTTCTCTCTCCCTGAGCAAGCCGCCCAAGTGCCTGAGGTACCTAAAGTGGACTAAGTCCCTCCTACTCCTCTGGAAGCTTCAACAGACTCCCACCAAGATACTGGCAAAGGAAAAAAAGCTGAAACTCTCCAGGGCAAGGATAAGGGCAAGGACAAAAAGAAGGATTCTTCCAAACCTGCCGAGAAGGCCTCAGACACTGCTATCTCTCAGCTCGAGCAAGCTGTTGACCCAGGGGCTCCCAAGGCAAAAGCTTAGGCTTAGGATTTTTATCTTTTGTAGTATATTTATTTTTTCATTATGTTTACTGTTTCTGCATCACCTTTTTATTAAGGAAATGTATCACATTTTTTTTATCAATGAAGATGTCTTTATTTTGCTTCATATGTCATGATAAGTAATGCAAGATTAATCTGCTGCCATTTTCACTTAACTTGAATAGAGTATATTGTGATATCATGCAAACAGAATATACATAAGCATCTTCAAAAGTTACAACACAAAAGGTTCAGGACTTTAGTCACAACACAAAAGTTACATAAACATCTTCAAAAGTAACATGGTAACAATAATTCAAGTATAATTAACCCAAATTGTAATTGTAAGTGACATGCCTAAGTTTAAGTTTAAACACTTAAGGGAACTTAAAGTGAGTGTTAACTAACCCAAATCATCTAGTCCAAGGACTTCAGTCATGATTGAATTTAAGTTTAAACACTTAAAAGCACTGAGAATGTGTTAACCAACCCAAATCATCTGGTCTGAGAACTTCAGGCATGATTGAATTTAAGTTTAAACACTTAAAAGCACTAAGAACGAGTGTTAACCAACCCAAATCATCTGGTCCGAGGACTCCAAGCATGATTGGATTTAAGTTTAAACACTTAAAAGAACTGAGAACGAGTATTAACCAACCCAAATCATCTGGTTCGAGAACTACATGCATGATTGGATTTAAGTTTAAACACTTAAAAGAACTGAGAACGAGTGTTAACCAACCCAAATCATCTGGTCCGAGAACTCCATGCATGGTTGGATTTAAGTTTAAACACTTAAAAAGACCAAAAGATGAACAGTATAAACACTTTATATAAAGAACACATAAACTGACCAAGTAAATACTCATTAATAGTAATACCTTTTCAGGTTGTTTACATTCCAAGGACGTGGTATTACATGTTCTTCCAGATCTTCTAAAAAGTATGCTCCAATGCCAGCTTTGGAGGTGATACGATAAGGTCCTTCCCAATTTGGCCCTAATTTTCCCCAAGCTGGATTCTTTGCAACGCCCACAACTTTACGTAACACCAGGTCACCAAGAGTTAAAGGTCTTAGCTTTACGTTGGCATCATAACCTTACTTCAGTTTCTGCTGATAATAAGCCAACTGGACCATTGCATTTTCTCTCTTCTCTTCAATCAGGTCCAAACTTTTTGTTAATTGCTCATCATTATCCCTCAGGTTGAATGAACTGTTTCTTGACGTTGGGAAACTAGTTTCCAAAGGAATGACAGCCTCAGCTCCATAAGTCATTGAAAAAGGGATCTCCCCAGTAGATCTGAGAGGTGTGGTTCTGTACGTCCAGAGTACATGTGGTAGTTTCTCCATCCATTTACCTTTCGCATCATCTAACATTTTCTTCAGCCCACTTACTATAACTTTATTTACAGCTTCCGCCTGTCCATTCCCTTGGGGATAAGCAGGAGTAGAATACCTATTAGTAATCCCCAACTCGCCACAGTATTTTCTGAACATCTTACTGTCGAACTGAAGGCCGTTGTTTGAGATGAGCACGTGAGGAACTCCAAATCGAGTAACGATGTTCTTCTAAACAAATCTTTTTGCATCCACATCCCTGATATTGGCTAGAGGTTCCGCTTCAACCCATTTCATAAAATAGTCTGTGCCGACCAGGAGATATTTTTTGTTTCCCACTGCCTTGGGAAATGGTCCTATAATGTCTAAGCCCTACTGAGCAAATGGCCATGGGCTAGATAGCGGATTAAAGATTCCCCCTGGTTGGTGTATACTCGGCATAAACCGTTGGCATTGATTGCATTTTTTGACGTATTCCAGAGCCTCTCTCTGCATATTTGGCCACTAATAACCTTGGGTAATAGCCCTATGTGCTAAGGACCTGCCTCCAGTATGGCTTCCACAAATCCCTTCATGCAACTCTTCTAGAAGTGATTCGGTTAGCTCAAGATGGACACATAATAAGTAAGGGCCTGAAAAAGAACGCTTATATAGTTTATGGTCCTTAGATAACCAATAACTAGTGGCCTTGCTCCGTATCTTGTCAGCCTCCATTCTCTCCTCAGGCAGAATGTCCTCTCTTAAGAATCGTATAATGGAATCCATCCAACTTGGCCCTACCCTAATCTGATGGATTTGAGTCGTCTCTCTTGTCTCTGTGGGTTTATACAAGTCCTCAACGAGAATTACTCGAGGCAAATGTTGTGCCGAGGACGTTGCAAGCATAGCTAAAGAGTCAGCGTGCGCATTGCCACTTTTGGGGACATGTAACAAGTCGAAGGAATCAAACTTCAACTGCAAAAATTTAACTTGACTCAAGTATCCCTGCATTCTTTCATCTTTTGCCTCAAATTCCCCTTTTACTTGGCCGACGACAAGCCTTGAGTCTGAGAAGAGCTTTATGGATTTTCCCCCCATTCTTTGAACCATAGCCATTCCTTCCAACAGAGTTTCGTACTCGGCCTCATTATTTGTGGCTGAAAAATCCAGCCTCAAAGATTTCTCAATGACAACCTTCTCAGGGGACATCAGTACTAGCCCAACCCCTGAGCCCTTCTGATTCGATGCTCCGTCTACATATACTTCCCAAGTCGAAAGGCGATATTGGGAAATCGTACAAACCAATTTTTCATCCATGTTTCCAACCGATGGTGATTCTTCTATCTTGGGTTCGGTGAATTCAACCACCAAATCGGCGAAGACTTGTCCTTTTATGGAGGTACGGGGCATGTATTTGATATCGAAAGCCCCCAGGATTGTACCCCACTTGGCTATTCTTCCTGTGTAATTGGCACTTCGGAGTACGGTTTTAAGCGGAAGTTGTGTAAGAATGACAACTGTATGTGCCTGAAAGTAATGAGATAGCTTACGTGTGCCAAGCACTACTGCCAGGATGGCTTTCTCCAATAGTAGATAACGCACTTCGGCTTCATGCAACGACTTACTCACATAGTAGACTGGCCGTTGTACGCCATTATTAACTCGTATCAGTACCAAACTTACAGCATATAGGGCTACAGCGATGTAGGCAAAAAGAACTCCATCTGGCTTAGGACTAGACATGATCGGTGGCCGAGCTAGATAATCTTTGAGTTGTTGGAATGCTGTGGCACACTCTTCTGTCCACTCAAAACCCTTCCATTTGTTGATTAACAGGAAGAAAGGTCTGCATCTATCTACTGACCGGGATATGAATCTGTTCAAAGTGGCGGCCATTCCAGCTGGTTTCTGCACTTCCTTAGGATTCCGAGGAGCTCGCAAGCTGTTAATAGCTTTAATCTGGTCAGGGTTAACTTCAATTCCCTTGTGAGTGACCATGTAACCCAAGAATTTGTCTGATCCTACGCCGAACGAACACTTGGAAGCATTTAACCGCAATTTGTAGTTTCTAAGAATTTCAAAGATAATTCGAAGGTCTCCCAGATGCTCCGAAACCACTTTGCTTTTCACCGCCATATCATTTATATAAATCTCGATATTTTTCCCCAAGAGCGACTCGAACATCCTTGTCATCATTCTCTGATAAGTGGATCCAGCGTTCTTCAACCCGAATGGCATTACTTTGTAGTGGTAATTCCCAATAGGGGTAACAAAAGCCGTCTTCTCTTGATCGTTCAAGGCCAAAGGTATTTGGTGATAACCCTAGAAAGCATCCAAGAAACTCATCCGAGGATGGCCGACAGTAGCATCTACCAGTTGGTCTATTTTGGGCATAGGAAATGGATCTTTGTGGCAAGCCTTATTTAAGTCCGTGAAATCAACACATACTCGCCACTTCCCACTCTTTTTCTTCACCACCACAGTATTTGCTAACCATTCAGGATAGAAAACTTCTTTGATAGTCCCAGCTTGTTTAATTCTAGTTACTTCCTCTCGGACTGCTTCAGCATGCTTTTTGGATGGGCGCCGAGGAGGCTGCTTCCTAGGGGCGATTGATGGATTAACATTTAAATGATGACAAATAAATTCTGGATCAACTCCTAGGGCCTCGTAAGTATTCCAGGCAAAGACGTTAATGTTCTGTTTAAGGAACTCTACCAGCTCTTCTCTCTCTTGCTGGGGTAGTTAGGATCTAATTTGAAAAAACTTCTCCGGATCATCCCCTATAGTAACCTTCACAAGATCTTCACACTCTACCTCCTCGGCTAGCTTCTCAATGGATAACACCGAGGGTTTTAACTGCTATAGATCCTTTTCTCCGTGAGCTGAAAGTTCAGCTTCGGGCTTATGCCGAATGGCAGCGATCATGCACTGTTGCGCCATGGCTTGATCTCCCAATATTTCTTCAATCTGACCCTCAGACGGGTATTTAACCTTTTGGTGCAGAGTGGAAGAAACTGCTCCCAAAGTATGAAGCCAAGGTCTGGCAACAATTGCTGTATAGGGAGAGTATGCCTCCACAACGATGAAACCTACCTCCATCGTCTCCGAGCCAGTCTGCACAGGCAATCTGATTTGACCCTTTGGGATAATAATCTTTCCCTCAAAAATCACTAGGGGAGAACAATAGGGAGTTAAATCTTCAGCTCTTAAGCTCAGCCTCTTGTAAAGATCAGGATACATTATCTCAGCCGCGCTGCCCTGATCCACCATTACCAGTTTCACATCGTAGCCCCCAATTCGGATGGTAATCACTAGGGCATTGTCGTAGGGCTGAATGGTTCCAATCTTGTCCTCATCTGAGAACCCCATGATCAGCGGCCGTTCCACTCTAGCTCTCTTTGGCTCCTGATTAATGCCCTCGGAAGACAGGCGAGCTACAGACATCACCCTGGACGGGCTAGATCCTGTTCTGCCTGGTGCAGCGAAGATAACATTGATAGTTCCCAGAGGGGGTCTTGATGGAGTTTCTCTCTCAGGTTGAGAAGTGGTTTGTCCACCCAGACCGCTAAAATGATGTAGTAGTTGCTTCAATTTGCCCTCTCGGATAAGTTGGTCCAATTGATCCCACAAACTCCTACAATCCTCTATGGTATGACTATGATCCCGATGATATTGGCAATAGAGGTTACGGTTTCGCTTTTCGGGATTTCCTACCATCTTGTTAGGCCATTTGAAAAAGGATTCGTTCTTGACTTTTTCTAATACTTGATGCATTGGCTCTCGGAAGACAGCTCCGACAACCTGGTTGTTGTTTGATCCTGATTGCTCTACATAATCCCTTCTCGGCCAGTTGTTGTTGTATCAGTCCGACCTAAACTCCCTCCTTTCTTGAGGGATAACCTTAGCTTTCCCTTTTCCCTGTTGTTGATCGTCTTCTATTCTCTTGTACTTATCAACTCGATCCATTAATTGACGCAAACTTGTGACAGGCTTGCCTGTTAGAGACTTCCTCAAACCATGCTCGGGTGGGAGACTGACCTTGAAAGTTCTAATAGCAACTTCATCAAAGTCGCCATCGATTTCGTTAAACATCTCCCAATATCTTTCAGCATATGCCTTCACAGACTCCCTCTCCCTCATTGACATGGACAGCAGAGAATCAAGAGGTTGAGGAACTCTATTGCATGTAATGAATCGGGAACAGAATGACTGGGTAAGCTTCTTGAAAGAACTGATGGAGTTCGTCCTTAACCCATCAAACCATTTCATCGGCATCGGTCCCAAACTGGACGGAAATACTCTACACAACAGGGCTTCATCCTGAGAATGGACAGTCATCTTTTGCTTGAACTGGCTCACGTGTTCTACAGGATCCGTGCGTCCGTTATACATGGCGAATGTGGGCTGATGGAAACGCCTGGGAAGTTTTGCCTTTTCTATTCCCCGGGTGAAGGGTGACTTAAAAATCTGGCTAAGAGCTTTCTTCATAACGTTAGTTCTTACTCCCCTTTCAGATGGACTCCTACGCCTCCTCTTGTGAGGATTTTCCTTCTCACATGAAAAAGATTCACTAGGTGGAGTTCCTAATCGTTGTCTGTAGCTTGCATCTTCCTCGTCATTGGAAGAAACATCAGAGCTGGAGGGGGTTTGCTTTCGTTGTGCTCGATGGAGTCGCTTTTTTAGATCATCAATTTCTTGTTGCATGGCTTTTTCATCAACTTGCTCATATATTGCGTGACCTCTTCTTCGATAACCACTTCCACCTGTGTGGAGCGTCTGCAAGCTGCCTTCCTGCTGGTTGTCCATGTCATTTCCATGCTCGAGGTTGTGGAGCTCGCCCTGTTGATGAACATTAGCCGATTCTGCATGGTGCGGACTAGTCTGGTGTGGTCCTGATCCCGCCATAACCGTTATAATTCACTTAAGCACTAGTTCTTCCCACAGACGGCGCCAATTGTAAGGTCACAAATTGAAGCCCAAACCTAAAAGAAATGGGTTATAAGCCCAATAGGCCCAATACAATAAATTCGTAAGAGAGTGGGTGAAAAAACTGGGCTTTTAATGGGTTGTCTAACGGTTAATCGAGGTTTCAAGCTAGTCCGAGCAGGAAAAGACACATAATTCAGGAGGGAATATATGTCCGAGGAGTAAGTTTTGAGGTGAAGTTGCTATTCCTGAAAGTTAGTTCTTGACTGTGCTACAGTAATTCTCTTCCAATATTTTTCTGCTAGTATTTTTCCGATCCCTCACTTATGGAGGGTTTCCCCCATTATATAATCCCCTCAAATCCATTTCCATCGTCCACTTGTTTATCATCCACCTCTGCACTCAAGTATCTGTCCTATTGAGCAGTTTTTTTGGTTTTCTGTGAGCAGTAGTGGTTGAAAACACTGTTCAAAGGTCTTCTCCACATTAATGCGGCCAGGAAAACTGCTGCAGTGCATTTAACGCGGTGGTAGCAGTTTTTCCCCAAGATATTTCTGCGTTCTTATCACTTCCTTACGCACCTGAAGTCTATCTTCGTTGCTGGAATTTCCTAGAAGATTACCCAAGTCGAGCAAAAGCTTACCTGACTGACATTCGTCAGGTCCGAGGGGGTTATTGCCTTCGAACATTTCCCTGCACGACCATCCACTATGGGGTCTTTCCAAACATTTTCTTCTCCTAGGATGTATTTTTGTTAGTAAATAGGGCTTAAAACCCAATATAAAAGTTCAAGCTTTTGCCCCCCACAATTGTAATTAAATGTCATTTATTATAATTAAATGACATTTATTATATTTATTATAAGGGTTCATTTTGAATAACCTAAATTTATTAGATTTGGGCAATCCTTCTAAAGAAACTCCAATGTAAGAGTTTGTTTGTTTGTTTGTTTTTGTTTTTTTTATTATTATTATTATTTTTTTTTTGGAGAGATAGTTTCAAAGACAAGAGATGTTACCAATTAAACTAACTAGAACCCACATAACTCGCCGGTAAGTAAAACAACAAACTTTGAATTATGCTTTGATTGACAGAATATTGTATCAATGTGGAATGGATGGATTGTAATTAGCCAAAAATTTATAGATCTAAAACAAAATATACAAGCCCTAAAAAAGGAAAATTATTGTATACTCCGGGAGTATCATAAATGCGTACTTCTCCCTCTCGTATGAATTGTGGATCCTACCAATTCATGTGAGAGGGAGAAGTGTGCATTTATAGTACTCCAGAAATATTGTATAATTACTCCCCAAAAAATTAGACCCAACAATAAAAATTATTAATAGTCAAGCTAAAATAAATTAACCAAAGTCAACCTATTTTACCAAAAACAAATAATCTGGCCTTTTAACCGCACGAAAAATAAACAATCCAGCAATAAACGCACAAAAAAAAGAGAAAAAAGGAAAAAAAAAAAAAAAAAAGGAGCAAAGTTGAAGATTGTAACTACCGCATGCAACCAACAGAAGAGTCACTCCTAATTTCAAGTCTCAGCTTATCTAGAGAGGGGACTAAACTAAACAAATACTACAAGAAATTTTGAAAAATGTAAGAAAATAAAAGGGCACCATAGTGGGTGAGCCCTTCCACTTCATGCACGATCAACTCCGACAGGAGTTTGTCAGATACCGATTGCATGTGCATGGAGTAACGCCTGAGACATTCCTCCAATGGTGGCTTTTGAAGTCACCTAGTGTGGCTATACATACACCCTTAGGTGGACATCCAATATATATTTGTGCAGAAAAGCTCTACCTCTCTATCTATCTGAGTGTGTTCTAAGTGTGAGGGAGCTCTTAGGCCGTGGATTTGAGTTTGTATCTTAATTTCTAGAAGAGTGCAAGTGCAACTGTTTGAAAATCGTTTCTGGTCGTGCATCAAACAAGCTGAAACAGAAAACGAGTTTGTAGTGGTGGTCTGCATGAACGCTAGCTCTGGACAACGTAAAATAACCGCATAGGCATATATAGCTACTACGTGACCATTGGTTTAAGCCCAAAGAGGTAAGTTGAAAAACCAGTGGTGAAAAAGTTCCATTACATAATCTTGAGAGAGAGAGAGAGAGAAGACATTTTTGGTTAATTTTTTGTTAAATTCTTATTAATGCATTTAACGTACATAAATAATCAATGATATATAAGAGAGCCTCATAACATTCCTAGGTCAAGCACCTAGGTCATAACATTTCCTTCCTCTTTAAGATGAATCTTGTCCTCAAGATTCAAAGACAGAGAAATTGACGCTTGCACACATCAATTGGAGAATACTCGACCTTGGATTTTAAAGTGAAAAAGCATGAGAATTCGGACCATGGACACTTGCACTAATTCTTTAATGATTTTTGTAAACAAAAAAATATTGATTTTTACATCCTTGAACTCATCGGGAATGACAAATTCAATGTGTGAAATTAGTGTAGGTTTATTCAAAATCACAAGTAGATCCCCATGATCTATTTTTTCTACTCTATTGATCCTTTGATCATCAAATGCAATTTTTATGGCAAGTGCTCCCTCCAACGTATTAATTTTTTGAATTGCCAGTGGTTTTTTGATCACCGACACTTGAATTGTTGGTTCTTGAATATTTGATTCTTGAACGGGTTGGATAAGATTTTTGAATGATTTTTCCATAGGAGCCTCCACTTGTACTTTATTGATTAGTATTTGAAATTGATCTTGAAGGGCGCATATAAACTCCACCCAATCAGTGCATAATTTCGTTGCCTCTGAGGTTTGAAACCAATCATGTGCCTCTCCTTCCATGTAATAAGAGGAAATGGAAACCATATTATGTGATAGGGTGTTGTTAAAATCGAAGAATTCATAGACCTTAAAAAGCCATGAAAAAAGGGTCTCTGTCTTTAAATTTTGGTATCTCCATAAATTTCCTTTGAGTTGCAGACATGATGGCTTGATGAGGTAGATTATTTTTATTTTTATTTATTTTTATTGATGCACGTGGAAACTTGTGTGAATGGCTTGATGGATACCGTGAGTTGGGTTTTGAATTATGGTGGGCAAGATTTTTTTTTTTTTGTTTTTTGTGTGGGGCTTATGGTATTTGGTGGATGGCTATAGGTTGATGTACGATGGGTTTGAAAATATTCTGTTGTGTTTGTGTTAATATTGGTGTTGACTGGATGTGGGTTGCCGTGATGAGAAGGGTGAGTTTGGTTGCTTGTTGAGATGCGATGATGCTTTAAATGGATCAAAATGCTCTGATACCAAATGTTACAGACTCATGGATAGAACTCGCCCTTGAAAATTGACTTGGAAGGAGGGTGTGACCAAGAACCTATAAACACATGGTTAAACTTACACTTAATTCATGTAAGACACTAGGATGATAACATATCACCATGCTCCGTAGTTACATCCACGACGACTTACTCTATTGATGCTAACCCGATGGTAGCCCTTTTTCTTTGGGTGGCTTCACTCATTTATCAGTTATTTTAACCTAGCCTCTAGGTCGCCCCCTTCGAAATCCAACCACAAAACCGCAATTCATTTGCTCTCATACTTAATAAGGTACGTCTGATTACTCGACGTGGTAGTTGACTCTGATACTAAATGTTGTGAACCGGGATAACTGAAAGATAGATGGGTCAATTCGAGGTGACTAGCCTTTTGAACTTGAGAGGTAGAATAGACATTTTTGGTTAATTTTCTGTTTAATTGTCATTAATGCATTCAACGTACATGAATAGTTAAAAACAAGATAACCTCATCAACAAATCCTAAAATATAGGTACCAATCCTATCCTAAAACATAGGAATTAATTTGAATACAAATAAATTACATACTAATCTATCTAGAATATTTATTCTATCACTAAACTAAATTCAAATAATTTATCAAGCACCCAGTCATAATAGGTCTTTATTATGTATGTGATAGCTCTCATGATATAGTATATCAATGCTACTAAAAAAATTCCACGTTAATCCAACGTATTGATTGTGAGATATAAGCAAGTCTTTCAAAAATTCTCCAATAAGCCCCAATCGGAATAGTGGCTTGTGAGGCTTGCGAAGGAAAAAATTTATCATATATCCACCCTCTCACAAAAGGTGGGTCCATAAGTGTGGGGTTCATCTCCTGAAAGAGAGTGGATACATATAATAATACCACCTTTTTATGAAGGGTGCTACAAAGGTCAATATACCATGGAGTTTCAAAATTGCCCTTAGACACTCATATGAGAAATATGGCAGTGCATGTATGTCACATGCCATACTAATGTATATGTATATAATAATAGGTAAAGTTGAAAGAAACTCAAATTAGAATTCTAATTTTGCGCCGTGTGTCATAAATTATTTATTTTTAAAGAATTTTATTTCTTAATTTTAGAATCATATATGGAACCATATCATAAATATTTATCCAAGTGAGTTATTAAGTACAAAAACCAAAGAGTCTAAAATAAATTAATTGTAAAAAAAAAAAAAAGTGTTTCACAATAATTTTTTTCAAAAAAAATACGGACAATTTACATTTTATACCTAATAATATCTTTACAAATTTTTTTAAAGAGTCAACAAAATATAAAAATGACTATCAATAGTATTTAAATTATATATATTCTCAAAAAAAAAATTATATATAGAAATTATATTGTGCATCTTATTGTATATCTTTAAGTATATCCATACATATGCACGAGGTTACAAACTAGTATATATAAAGGATTTTGCAATCGATTTTGCTTCAAAAATCAAGTTTCTAATAGGTGGCTGAAGAATCATTTGCATCGTTCAAATATTTAATGATAGTCTTCGAGTCACCTTTTAGGACAGCTAAGGAGATACCAATTTCAGATGGAAATTCAAGTGCCTTCCTCATTGCTACTAAAGTTTCAACCCTAGCAATAGAACTAGGGAGGCAAAATTGCACTTAGACACTCATATGAGTAATATGGCAGTGCATGTATGTCACATATCATACTAATGTATATGTATATAATAATAGGTAAAGTTGAGAGAAGCTCAAATTATAATTCCAAATTAGAATTCCAATTTTGCATCGCGTGTCATAAATTATTTATTTTTAAAGAATTTTATTTCTTAATTTTAGAATCATATATGGAACCATATCATAAATATTTATCCAAGTGATTTATTAAGTACAAAAACCAAAGAGTCTAAAATAAATTAATTGTAAAAAAAAAGAAAAAAAGTGTTTCACAATAATTTTTTTCAAAAAAAATATGGACAATTTACATTTTATACCTAATGATATCTTTACAAATTTTTTTAAAAAGTCAACAAAATATAAAAATGACTATCAATAGTATTTAAATTATATATATTCTCAAAAAAAAAATTATATATAGAAATTATATTGTGTATTTTATTGTATATCTTTAAGTATATCCATTAGGGCTGTCCACGGGTCGGTCCGGGTCGGGTTTGTGCCCAACCCGGAACCGACCCGCCGGAATCGGGTGACAAAAAAATGTACCCGCCGCCGACCGCCGGAGTAATCGGATCGGACGGATCAGACCATCAACGGGCGGCGGTCGGGTCGGTCGGGGTCGAAAATCCAGAAAACGGCGAAAACAGGCGTGAAAACGGTGAAAATAAACCCGGAAAACAGCGAAAATCCGGCCAAAATCTTTGAGGTTTCTCCAGATCCGGCCTAATCTAGGCCATTTTCGGCAAGATCTTGGCTAAATCCGGCGAAATCTCGCCGAGATCTTGACGAAAATGGTCTAGATCTCACCGGATCTACCAAATAGCGCCGGAAATCTTGTGGATCGGTCGGATCGGTTTGATCGGATTCTGGAGAAGGAAAACCGACCTCCGACCCGTCAAAATCGGGTTTTGGAGAAACAAACCCGTCGCCGACCGCCGGAGAAGTCGGATCGGTCGGCGGCGGATCGGGTTCGGTCGGCGGGGGCGGGTGGGTCGGGTTGGCCGGGTCTCTGGACAGCCCTAATATCCATACATATGTATGAGGTTATAAACTAGTATATATAAAGGATTTTGCAATCGATTTTGCTTCAAAAATCAAGTTTCTAATAGGTGGCTGAAGAATCATTTGCATCCTTCAAATATTTAATGATAGTCTTTGAGTCACCTTTTAGGACAGCTAAGGAGATACCAATTTCAGATGGAAAGTCAAGCGCCTTCCTCATTGCTGCTAAAGTCTCAACCCTAGCAATAGAACTAGGGAGGATCAAATTTTGTGATAGGGAAACAATGACAAGGCCATTAGAGTCATGGATAACAACTCCTCTAACACTCTTCTCTCAAAGAGTTTTTTATTTATTTAATTTATAAGCTCCTCCTAAAAGCTTTTATATCAACTTATAAATAGGAAATTCCTATAATAATAATAAAAAAACAACTTATAAAATAGGCATAGATAATCAATTATCTATATACCCTATGCTCCATCAAAAAAGAAATCTATATGCCCTATGGCATATTATTTATTGGGTGCACTTCAATTGGATTTAATTAGTTATCTATTACAATTTACAATAAATATGGAATGGAATTTTTGTTAAAATAGATGAGTGAGATTTTTTTAAATCATTTCCAAACATAGAAATTATTAATTGTGAATCCTATCAATTTAAATGTATTTTTATGCTGTTAACTTTAGCAGCATCCTGTTCTCCAACTTTCCCCACCCCAGTGTTTGTTGGGAAAATTGTTTCCGTTCCAAGAACCAACAATAGGTAAAAAAGAGTCACACAGAAATTCTTTTCAGTTTTAGTTGTAAAATCCGTAATGGGACCCACGATACAAATAAAAAAGCAAAGGACTAGACCCATAGCCCTCTGATTGGCTACAAACGAAATGACTTCTCTCTCTCCCCTGGAAATGGAATTCGCATGCTCTCTGTCAATTCCGGAAACAATTTTCCGTACAATCCACAAGGTGTAGCCAACGCTCCACTATTTACTCGAAACGTGTCCGTATCCGCAATCCGTATCAGACTCGGTTTTGAGGACAGTTAGACGTCGCTTTCAAAGGACACTGACAACAGGGACACAAAGTCGGCGGCTGCGGCGCATCTCTGTCGGCTCACGGCTCTCTCTGTCCGCAGGTTTCTCCGTCTTGTCGGATGCCCGACTAGTTTCTGTTACCGAAGTTAAAGTTCGAATGGATTTATGAGTTATATGGTTACGTGGCAGATGGAGATCCGCCTGATTTAGGTGGATGTGTTCGAGGTTTATGAGGGTTTTAACCTTGGTAAATGTGTTAAACATACTAAAGCTCTGAATTGGCCTCTGGGAAGTCTGGTAAATTGGTTCTGACTTTTGAAGCGACACCTTGTGTAACATGCAAAATGTGAAGCTCTACGGTCTGCTCCAAAATCTCTATTCTACCCTTCCTGCTTTTCTAATCAGATGCATCACCCATTATGATTACCAAAACTTCAGCTGGTATTTCTTCAGCTGGTATCACCCTTCTTGAAGTTTGTTAAGTTTTGGTTTTAATGTAAACAAAATAATCATAGTGTTTCAATGTTTTTGTTATGGAAAAAGTATAAGATACAAAATTTTTTCACAATTTCTTATCACAACTATAATGTTGCAAAATGTGATTAGTGAAGAAAAAATTGTAGACTCATATGTAAGTGATTGTTAACTATTCATAGTCTGTCATGTCAAGGTTGTGACAAAAAAGTTATGAAATAATTTAGGGTCTTTGAATTACTCTTTTGTTATATATTAAGTGTCGATAATCTCTATTAACCTCACACACTTGAAATTTCATTGATGTTTTCAAACATATATGAATATATAAATTTTTTAAAATAAATATTCAGATACAAATAGCCAAAATATTCAAATGATTCACTTAATATATGGAAGCTAATTTTCTTACCCATAATAAAAAAGCAAAACTCTAAAAAGTAAAAACACATTTATTATTTATACACCATAAT
This sequence comes from Quercus agrifolia, assembly GCA_029955455.1. Taxonomy (NCBI): domain Eukaryota; kingdom Viridiplantae; phylum Streptophyta; class Magnoliopsida; order Fagales; family Fagaceae; genus Quercus; species Quercus agrifolia. The sequence goes on along the minus strand of JARQAD010000007.1, from coordinate 37,622,625 downwards.
TCACAACATGCTTAAGGATTATATTGTAATTAATACATTTTAATTAAGGGTTGATCTCATATATAAGTGTTGATATTGAACCAAAGATTGATACTTAAGCATGTTGTACGATTTGGGTGTGAAAATAATTTTGTCCATAGATAGACTAAAATAAAATGAAGCTCAACTCAACTGACCAATACATTTTTTTATACTCATATACTAAAGTTAATATTATGATGATGATGGAGAGGAGGTTGCCTCCATCACATGGGGTCTAGGCATTGCAACTTCTATTGGCATATTTGTCTGCTTAGAGATGATTTATTTTTGGTAGTTTATTTGCACATGTGATAAAAAAAAGTTAAAAGTTAATTTATTTTTAAAAATTTAAAACTTATATTATTTGAAATAAAGTTAAGACAAAAAATAGTGTAGGACTCATTAACAATACATGAATAAATAAAAATTTAGCTTATAATAAGATACCAAACAAACAAGGTCTGTGAGATACTTAGGAATTTAAAAAAAAAAAAAAAAATCCTAATGATACATTGAACATGACATATTGACACGGGTCATAACCATTGCAACACCTGTATACTTGGTCTGCAAGTCACTTTCGAATTAAAAAAGAAAAAAGAAAAAAATTGAACGACAAATAAACAAAAAAGAAAAAGAAAAAAAGAATCCTAATGATAACCATGACATATTGACATGACCATATTTAGGATCTAAAATTTTAATATTATTATTATCACCAAAAAGAAAAAAAAAAATATATATATATATATATATATATTTACTTGGTGCCTTTTGGTCTCCCAACTCTCTCCTCCACTGAATCTGATCCACAAAACAAACACACATTGGTAAATTCAACAAGTATAAATAAGGTGCTGCAAAAACATCAGAATTCAGTACTACCTAGAGCCAGCCAAAACAATACAGATACCAATTCTCACTCACTACTCAGTACTACACTCTTTCAAAATTTCCACAACCCAACCACTCCCTCTCATTCTCTCTCTCTCTCTCAAACCCCAAAAAACCTTTACAGCTCCAATGGCTCTGTTCCATTCATTTTCCTGTTTCATCATCATCATCATCGTCTTCCTCTCAACCCTTATGTCTCTTCTTGTCATTTCACACCAGCAACCATTGCTAGACCCAGCCGAGCAAGACGCTGTGTACCATGTCCTTGACTCCATCAACCCCAACATTCCTTGGCGCTCACTCTACCCCGATGACCTCTGCTCCTCCGCCCCACACGGCGTCGCTTGCGACTACTTCACCTCCGATTCCGATTCCGAAACCGATACAACAGTAACAGCCCACGTCACCCAGCTCAGTTTCGGATACGTTTCGGACTACACTCCAAACCCACCTTGCTCCTCAAACTCCACACTCAGTCCTCTACTCTTCACCTCCTTCAGCTACCTCCGCAAGCTCTTCTTCTACAAATGCTTCAACGACACGAAACGCGTTTCGCTCTTCTCCAACGTTTCGACGAGTTTCATGTCCACTCTCGAAGAGTTGGTGTTCATAGACAACCCATCTTTTGTTGCCCCCCTCAGTGGCATTTTCCGTAATTACACCAACCTGAGAAGGGCAGTTCTGACCGGGAATGGAGTCTTCGGAGAAATCCCAGATTGGGTTGGCGATATGGTCAATCTTGAAGAACTCACACTTTCAAGAAACCAGCTTAATGGTGGGGTTACCTTAAATTTTCCGAAGAAGCTCAAGGTTCTTGATTTGAGTCATAATCATTTTGACGGATATGTCCCTGAATCTTTGGGTAATCTCACTGAGCTTCTGAAGCTGGATTTGAGTTTCAATGGGTTTTATGGTAAAATCCCAGATGGCTTAAGTGGGTTACAGAGGTTGGAGTTTTTGGATTTGAGTTTTAACCGTTTTGGCAATTTTGGGGTTCCATTGTTTTTAGCGGAGATGCCAAAATTGAAGGAAGTGTATTTGAGTGGGAATTTACTAGGAGGGCAGATTCCAGAAATATGGGAAAAGCTAGGGGGTATTTTGGGAATAGGGTTGTCAAATCTGGGACTTGTTGGAAATATTCCAGTTTCAATGGGGGTGCATTTGAGAAACTTGTGCTACTTGGGTCTTGACAACAACAAGCTTGAAGGGACTGTGCCTGTGGAATTTGGGCTTTTGAAGTTTGTGAATGAAATCAATTTGGAGAACAACAGTTTGAGTGGCAGAGTCCCATTTTCCAAATTCAAAATTGGTCAGAAGCTAAAGCTAGAGGGAAATCCAGAGCTTTGTGGTGATGAAGGATATGGTGGATTGAATTTGAAGGTGTGCAGCAACAAACCAGTTACAGTTATTCCTAACCCTGTTCTTTTCAATGTGGCTAGTAGTTCTTCATTGCAGGTTGTTCCTCACGTGTTTATAATAATATTTGTTGGGTTTTTCAGTTTTTTGTTTTTCTTTGTTGGATTCTTAGATTAGGGGGGATTGTGTTAAAAGAAAAGCCAAAAGATTAGGGCTGACAAAGTTATAACAGGTTAATAGTACTCTTACTACTTGAAAAAAAAAAATGAATTTTTGGGTGGTGTTTTAAAGTGTCTGTAGTGGGACAATGATAGCTATGTAATTATGTTATTTTGTCAAATGAATTGAGAATTGCATATAGTATCAGCGTGGTTGTTTATGTTAATCTGAAAATTCTTTGGATCTTTGACTCCATTATGTGAATTTGGTTTCTATTATGCAATCTTTAGTGTTTTGATTCTTTTATTTTTCTGGGAGACCCAATTTTGTGTTTATACTTTTGTCTAATGTTGAGATAATAAATGTGCACTTTGAGTCTTTCATAATTGGATTTTAATTGTTCATTATATATTTGAAACGGAACTGTCTATTCACCCAATTTTAAGAACAAACCTAAAAAGTATAAACATGACAAATTTCACCATTTTTCTATCATAACTTATTGATGGGATGGAGTGTCGTTTGTAGTACATCACTTTTACACTAGATACCAATTATTTACATCATCTTTATTGTAGACCAATTCACAAAGTGAAATTTGTTAGGAACTGTGAAATACTATAATTTTCTGCAAGATTATCCCTTTAATCCGAATTTTCAAAAAATTTCTGCATGGTTATGACAATTTTCTTTGGGGGTATGTTGGTAAAGGTATTTTTTTTTTAACCTTTCCCTTTTGTCGGGGCCAAAGAAAAAGGTGGGCTGTTGCAATCTCAAAACATGGTTTTGTCTGATGTGTGATTTTGGGCAACATTGATAAGAAATGATGAAGACACAGACAAAAGTAGATCCCCCTTTTATACAAAGATAGCTAGCCTGGATTGCTATGGATAATATCATAAATAGAGGTGCAGCTAAAGTGCGTTGGAATTGACATGGGTTCAGCTTGCATTCAACACTTTTTGGGGGGTATCCATCAATGTGGTTGGACAACACTACTGGAAAACTGGCATGCAATTCCTTTTACTCTTTGCATTTGCTTTCCCCTTGGGTTTGACATTGCTGTTGGAAGTAACTGTCACATTCATTAACTATTTACTCCAATATACTTTTACCAAATCCTAATAGTAGAGATGTTTTATGAAAATGATCACAAATGAAAAAATATATATGTATATATATATACAAAAAGAATAAATCAGTAATATATTTAGCAGAGGACTGAAAAAAGACAGAAAAAAAAAAAGAATTATCTCCAGCAGAAGGCTCATACAAGGCTCCATGAAGAAGAAGGAAAAAAAAAAATTAAAAAAATAATAATAATAAAAAAAAAAACAAAAAATCTGTGTAGTTTCAACTAAGCATAGTTCTATCTACCAGTATAAAGTACAGAAAAATAATGTTCAAAAGATTCCTGCATATCCTTTTGGTGTTCCATCTTCAAAAGCATTTGGGCGAAGCTCACTGTTCCTTGATGTGGAAACTGATCCGGATCCAGGTCCTGGATCCGAGAATGGAGATTGATATGTCTCAGGAGCTGGGGGTTTCAATCTTGATGATCTTGTGGAACCACCACAGTCTTTAGATTTCTTCCTCCTGATCTTTTTAGGGACGTCTGGAAGGCTGTGTGCAGGTGACACACTCTCTAAGCTTGACACACTTGCTAGGCCTGGATCGATGGGTAGCTGGTTCAGTTTGGTAGCATCAGTTGATTCCTTGGAACTTTTAGATGACCTCCTTGATTGTCTTGATTTTTCTGTTTTTTCCCTGATAGGGGATCCAGTTGCATTACTGCTTGATGATGCGCTGCGTCTTGATGACCTAGGCAATTCTGGCAAGTCCCTTGCAGGAGAATTTGGAGCCCGTGCAGGTCTTCTAGTTGAATCTATATTCCAATCAAAATGCATAATTAATGTGTTTGAAATTAATTCGAGAATTCAATGTACTTCACCTAAGGAACTAATCCTAAATTTTGTTTCCCTTTTATATTATTTTTTTACCTTTGATTATGGAAGTACATACATTTTCTCAACCAACATGGGAAATGGTAACATGTCAATTATAGGAATGCCATTTATAAATGAAGAGTTGAAGAAAATTGTGATAAGATTAAAGCTTGAATGTACTCATCCTCAATTTAGAAAGTTAAAAAAATTAACACCATAAATCAGAAATATGTTATTCCAAAATTATTCAAGCAAAAGCATCATCATGTATTATAATTTTATAAGCAATATAGAAGAAATGAAGTATTGTTGTACATACCTTCGGAGATCCATTGGATTCCAGTTTCCTCTTTCTTGTCTCCTGGATGACTTAATGGTGCTGATGAAAATCCTGGTGGTGCTTTAAATTCATTCATCTGCACAATGTTAGAATATGGCCTTACATTACATGAGCCTTGTGAGCAAATATTCAATTGAGGAGGCAGAAGATTTAAAAAATTGGATGTTCCTCTACAACATTTGATCAAAATCTTTATCAAAAGATTCAAAACTATAATAAAACACAATAAGAAACCTTACCCAGCTAGGAGAATGTACTGATGGACCATCCCATCCTATATGGGCAACATGCTTCACATCTGTGGGAAAACCAATCTCCATTTCAGGTTCTTTTTCATTATCTGCAAATATGTGGCATTTTTTTTTCAGTATCAACAAAAGAATCATAAATAAAAAATCCGAGTATAAGATGGACATTCGGAATATGGGACACAAGATTTTTATTCAGCGTTATATAATAAAAATAAACACAATTACTCCATCCTATCATACTTTACTCACCAAATATTTGAGAAATGTATCTTAGGCCTTTTAGAAGGCCTTTCATCTTGTTGTTGGACATTTCAATTCTCAGATATGCTGACTCTATGTATGAACTATAATGTGAGCTTCTTGTTGGATATTCTTGGTAGATGTGGAATCGAAAACTCAAGCTTTAAATCTAAAAGAAATATGAAAAAAAAAAAAAAAAATTGAATAGTAAGAAAAATTTATCATGGTAATAAAGCACGTCGTATGAATGAAATGAAACATTCTTTTCAAATGCAAATTTCATTTTCACACCTCTAATAAGAAAACTTGCTGCAGGGAAAAAAATCACCAACCCATGCTATGTTGAATTGAAGTTATATACATTTCCTGAAAAATTCCCAAAAATCATACCAATTCATGTTTCACTTTCTTACTTTGAATTTGAAAGAAGTAAGGATTAGAGAAGGAAGAGGAAAATGGTTCAAAAACTTGTGACTGTTTTGGATAAATGTGTCAATGATCTAGAGACGATGAGAAAAAAAATGCAAAATGAAGTGAATTCTGTTTTAAGCATAGGTATTGTTGGTTTCATGACTTTGATGGCAATGGATTGTTTATTGCTCTTACCCATCAATCAAAACCAGAAGCTGATCGAAAATTTAGGTGTGTGGACGTGAAAAGAGTTCACAAAAATGCTAAATTTAGCTTAGTTTTAACGGGTCTTCTTTGCTGTTTGCCAGTTCCTCGGACAAAAACTAAAATAATAATAATAATAATAATAATAATAATGAGATGATCAAACGGAATCTAGTAATGATATATAAGATATAGGGAGCCGTATCATATAGTTGTTATATGTGTTTCACTTTTGCCAATAAAAAAAAAAAAAAAAAAAACACAAAACAGTAGGTCAATGAAGTTTCAAGCCAAGTTTGGATGCCCTAACTTCACAAGATTTTATCAACAATATTAGTTGACATCTTGTGGTTGATTTGATTTTAATAGAAGTTAATGTATAGAAAAAGTATAAAAACGTGCCACTAATTATATGTACACACAAACAACTTTAACAATAAACCACACTTTCTCTATCTTGCATGCAATTAATTTACAACGGTTAAGTTATCATGTTGTTATTGATTCTCATTTGGATTTATTATTAACATTCTTTTATTGTTTACCATTAAGAATTTGTCATTTCAACAATTGTACAAACAAATTATGATTCTAGACTTATTTTACATCTGATTCTCAAAAAAAAAGAAAAAAAAAAGGACTTATTTTACATTTATCTCAATCACAAACTACATGCCAAAATTTTATATTCTTTATGAGTCCTAGTGAATGAAATAACAACCAATTTTCTTTCCCCGGTCCATTACAGGCGTTGTGTGTCAAATTAAATGCCTAGTTCAATGCCTCTAATACATTTTGTCAAGAGTTTTATAATCTAGTAGTACTATTTGGTTTCCCATAAAGAGAATTTGGGTACAAATTTTCAAATTTCCCTTACTTATTCTAAGTCCAAAAAATAAAAAATAAAACACTCTAATACATGACTGTTGCTTTAGATCTTGTGGTAATTATAAGGCAGATGTAAATTAAAATCTATAGCTAATGATATAATAATTAATAACTAGCATCATCACCTTGAATTAAGCCGTATTAGAGCATCTCTATTAATTTCTTCAAATTTTTTTACTATTTGGTGAGTGAACAGTGACTTTTACCTTTTATCTATCCACTTTATAAAATATACTTTTCAACAGATTCTCTATATTTTCTCTATTCCATTAAAATATTATTTTTTCATTATTTCTTTAATCTTTTTTTAATTCTTCCTTTATTCACGCTAGCACAAAAAAGTTAGCTCTAGAATTTTTTAACGTGATAAATTCTTTTCCTAATCTACAATAACTCATCAAGCTGAGTTACTGTTCATGAGCAAAAAACTTTTTGAGATATAGAGAGACTGTTGGAGCAATGAATTATGGTTTCATTCTCTATTATAGAGAGAATTTTGGGTTTAGCTACACAGTTGGAGATGTTCTTTTGATGCTATATATCATCTTGTATTTGATGTCAAAATAGGTTAGCTTTTAAATGTTGCTTCCCGTTTGGGATACACTTATAAGCTAACTTATTACTTATTTTATCTATTATTTTTAAGTCTCAAGTGAACTATCTACTTATTTTATTTATCTTTTACATTTTATCTACTATACTTGAAGCAAAAAAAATTTTTAGCAAAAAGTTAGATTGCCATTCCTAATCATAACAGTCACAGCCACACATGAGAATTTGATACGGTAGTGGTACAGCAGAATTTAGTTGTTGGACTTGACAGATTCAATTCTTATTTGACTTTAAGATTAAATCCACGAAAAGCTCTCCAATATGATTTTTTTTACCTACAATTTAGCTAACCCAACTCAAAATCATGCTTTGATCAGATAAGCGTAAGACTAGCCAGCAAAATTATTGGAGCACAACCGTTTTTATTTTATTTTTTACCCACAATATGATTTTATTTATTTATTTATTGCTAGATTCTTATCTTTAACGCGTAAAGAAAATGAATTCTAGAAGGAACTTTAAAAAAAAAAATATATATATATATATATATATATATTTATCGTGAGAATATTAGAAAAGTACAAGTATATTTGTTTAGAGTTTTTTTTTTTGTTTTTTAATAATTAAAATAAATGGAGACTCTGGAAAAGCAAACTCTATAATACATGACACCTGCAATGTGAGAGTTGCACAAGTACTTGTACTTTTTTAATTTAATTATAATATGTTCTCAAGTTTAAAGAATTTAACACTCATAAATAAAGCTATGAGTGTTAAATTAGATGGAGATTGGAGAGGATAAAATTGAGGTAGACGGATCCTCTCAATAATGTTAACCATAGGCAAGGTATTAAGGAAGTGGTTGGTCAAAAAGGACAGACAAGACAACGGGCATAACAGGTTATGCCTCGGATGGAGAGAAAGGAAAACGGACGGACCCTTTAGGGTGGACGGATTCAAATTAGATGGATGTAAAGGAGACGGGTAGTAGAGCCACATGGCATTTACGTGGCTTAAGTGGTCTCCAAGAAATCTCAAAGGGAAACGTCTTGCGCCTTATGATTAACCCTAATCAACAAAATCTCTATATGGGAAGAGTCCCGTAAAATACATGTATTTATAAAGATCTTCCCTATAAGGAAACATCTTCTTTGCCAAGAAAACCAAGGTTAGTTCTACAATGCTATAAAAACTCAAAACCCCCAGAAATCAAGGTATACATAATTTACCCCAGCTTTAACACTTTAGAGTTGTGAACATTTTTTAACTTAACTTTTGGAGGGTATTTGGCCAGTACCACACCGGTATTCTCTACAAGGTTTTCTTCTTCTTTGTTGCATAGGTTTTGTCTAGAGCATGTAAGGATTGTGTAGTTTACTGACGATTTTCAGCATCATCAGTTGGTGCCATCTGTGGGAAAGATAAAACAGTAACACCAATTCCCAGACAAAAAGTTGTATGGTACTCACTCGTTTGATGACAACCAACAACAATAATGGAGAGGAGCCACGCACTATTGCCTTTGAAAGACAAGTATAGACCCTAGCTGTGGCGGTGGAATGCCTTACAAAGCAAAATCACAACCTAGAGGAACAACTACGCCAAAGGGATGCTGGGCCAAACAGTCATAGAGAAGAGCAAGAAGGCACTAGCATTGAAAGGAGGGACCAAGAAGGACTAGAAGGTAGCAATGCTCTGAGCAGATAAGAGCTACAAGATACCAGCCGTCCATCCACCGTAGAAACAACACCACCACACATAGTCACTGAGATGCAGATGATGAAGGAGCGGATGGACTTCATGATGAACGCTCTCAGAGGATGGGTGTCAAGTGACCTCGACGAGTTAGTCCACCGGACGAACTCGCCTTTTATCACACCGGTCACTTCGTTCCCCCTTCCGTTGAAGTTCCGTATGCTACAGGTAAAAGCGTACAACAGGTCAAAGGATCCCTTAAATCACCTGGAGTCATTCAAAACCTTTATGCACTTGCAAGGTGTGGCGGATGAAATTAAGTGTCGAGCCTTCCTGACCACGCTAAAGGGTCCTGTAAGGGTATGGTTCAGCAGGTTGACGCCCAACTCCATTACCTTCAAGGAGCTGAGCGTGTAGTTTGCCTCGCACTTTATAGGGGGCACAGGTATAAGAAGTCCACTGCGTGCCTGATGAGCATCAAGCAACAAGAGGAGGAGACGCTGAGATCCTACATAACTCACTTCAATAAGGAAGCACACTTGATAGATGAAGCTGACAACAAAATACTCGTTGTTGCGTTCACCAATGGGTTATGGAAGGGGAAGTTTTTGTTTTCCTTATATAAAAACGACCTAAAAACCATGTCAGATGTACTTTACTGAGCTACTAAGTACATGAACATGTAAGACGCTTTGCTTGACCGAGAAGAGAAGCCTAAAAAGCGAGAAAGGCAAGAAGATGTATAGTAGGATAGGGGACGGAAGACAACAAGGATAGGAGACCGACGAGAGGATAGGCATTCCAAGCCCCCCACTGGGAGGTCCGCAAGCTTCACTTCGTTGGTGGCCCCTACTGATTAAGTCCTAATGCAAATCAAGGAGGAGGCATCCTTGACATGGGCTGGCAATCTGAAGGGAGACTCTAGCAAGAGGTCCAGAGACAAGTATTGATATTTCCACTGTGACCACAGTCACGACATGTCTAAATGTTATGACTTGAAGTAGTAGATAGAAGCCCTTATCAAACAAGGAAAATTGCAAAGATTCGTCAATAAGGAAAGGATAGACCCACCACATGAGTAGACCTCCAGGATGGAAAACGAGTATCCTAGGCCACCCCTAAGAGATATAAGGATGATCGTAGGGGGCACCACAGCCTCCGACTCAACTAGGAAGGCACGTAAAAGCTACCTCATGATGGTCCAGAATATCCAACTGACGGGTTTAGTCCCAAAAAGTGGCACACATCGACAATCCTGTAACTGGGTTCATAGAAGAGGATGCTCGACGTCTCCACCACCCACACGATGATGTGCTTGTAGTTAGCATAAGGGTTGGGGACTACAACACTCATCGGGTACTTGTAGACAATGAAAGCTTTATTAATATCCTCTACTACCTAACGTTCCAGCAGTTGAGGATTGATAGAGAATGGTTGGTTCCAACTAACGCATCACTCTTTGGATTTAGAGGAACAAGAGTATACCCTCTCGGTGCGATCACTTTGCCCGTAACAGTTAGTGATTACCCTAAAAAAATTACCAAAGATGTCACATTCCTGGTTGTTGACTATTCGTCTACTTACAATGCCATCTTGAGTTGTCCTACCTTTAACTCATGGAAGGCCGTCACTTCAACTTACCACTTGATGATCAAGTTCCCTATCGAGTATGGAGTGGGAGAGGTGCGAGGAGATTAAGTAGCGGCACGCGAGTGCGACATTGCCATGTTAGAAATGGACGATCGTTTACAAACCATGTGTATAGAAGAACAAAGGACAGTGGCAGAGCCCGTGGAAGGGTTAGAAGAGGTACCCCTTGATGATTCTAGGCTTGAGTGAACAACCAAGATCGACACTCTCACTAGCCCACCAGTCTGTTAGGCACTCACAGCATTTCTTAGGGAGAACCAAGACGTCTTTGCTTGGAGCCACGAAGACATTCCCGGAATCGATCCTTCGGTCATCGTCCACAAGTTGAATGTATCGCCTTCTTTTCCTCCCATTTGACAGTAGAAATAGGTGTTTGTGCAGGAGCGAGACAAGGCCATAGTAGAAGGGGTTCGCAAATTATAGGAAGTAGAGTTCATATGAGAAGTATACTATCCCGACTGGCTTGCCAACGTAGTGATGGTCAAAAAGACCAACGGGAAGTGGAGGATGTGTGTGGACTTCACGGATTTAAACTGGGCATGCCCCAAGGACAGCTACCCACTTCCACGGATTGACGTCTTAGTGGATTTGACAACAAGACACCAGCTGCTGAGCTTCATGGACGCATTTTCTGGTTACAACCAAATCAAGTTGGAAGAGGCTGATCAAAAGAAGACTTCATTCGTCATTAGCCACGGTCTCTTCTACTACAAAGTAATGCCATTTGGACTCAAGAACGCAGGCGCCACGTATCAAAGGTTGATGAACAAGATGTTCGCACATCAGATTAGGAGGAACGTTCAAGTCTATGTGGAAGACATATTGGTAAAAAGCTGATAGGAAGACGACCATTTGGACGACCTCAAGGAAACCTTTGATACCCTTCGCTCGTATAACATGAAGCTAAATCCGAACAAATGCGCATTTGGGGTGACAGCCAGAAAATTCCTAGGGTTCATGGTATCCTAGAAAGGTATTGAGGTAAACCTGAACAAGATATGGGCAATAATGGAGATGACGCCGCCAATAAACATCAAGGAAGTACAAAGCCACAACGGCTAAGTAGCTGCACTAAATAGGTTTGTCTCAATAGCAACAGACAAATGCCTGCCTTTTTTCCTCACATTGAAAAAGTCCTTCAAGTGAATGACTAAATGTCAGTAGGCATTTAAAGACCTGAAATTATACCTGTCCTCCCTGCCGTTGTCGAGTCCCTCTAAACCGGGGGAAGAATTATTTCTCTATCTGGCTGTCTCATCGACAGCTATCAGCGCAACCTTAGTCAGACAAGAAGACAAGGTACAAAAGCCTGTATACTACACAAGCTGGGCGTTGCGAGGTGTAGAAGAGAGGTACCCTTTAATGGAAAAGCTCGCCTTCGCATTATTAACTGTAGCTCATAAGCTCAAGCCATACTTCCAGGCCCACACTGTGGTCGTCCTAACAGATAAGCCTTTATGAAGAACAATGAGCAGCCCCGAAGCTGCTGGACAGATGGCGCTATGGGCAATTGAGTTAAGTGAATTTGAGGTACAGTATCGCCCATGTATAGCCATAAAGGGGCAGGTGGCTACTGACTTCATCTCGAAATTCTCCAACATGGAAGGCCAGGGGGCAGGAGTGTGTCCTTAATGGAGTATCCACACGGATGAGTTGTCCAACAGATAGACAGGCAGAGCTGGTATAGTACTCCATTCCCTAGAGGGGGACGAGATCGAATGCATGGTCCGACTCGATTTCCCTACAACCAATAATGAAGCGGAGTATGAAGCTTTAGTAGTAGGCCTAGATCTCGCCAAAGCAGTAGGAGCTACAAATGTGGTTGTATATTGCAACTCTCAGGTAGTCACAAGTCAAGTAAACGGCAACTACAAGTGCAAGGGTGAACGGATGAAAAAGTATCTAAAGCAAGTGAAGAAACAAACAAAAGACCTTCAAGCGAAATTTTTTCAAATCCCAAGGGAGGAGAACGAGCAAGCCAGCCATCTTTCCAAGATTGCATCAGCAGAGCATATGCTCATCCTCAGCTAGGTACTATCCTTTGTTCAGATCTCACCATTAAGAGATGGCGTCGGTGTGTAGGAGATAGGTTCCAAGAACAACTGGACTACACCATTAATCTCCTACCTGAAAAACGGTATGCTACCTGACGGTAAGAAAGCTACGAGGAAACTAAAGGTCCAGGAAACATGGTTCGTGCTAATCAAATATGTCTTGTACAAAAGAGGCTTCTCTCACCTGTACCTAAGGTTTCTTAGTTCTGAGGAGGCAAATTATGTCATGAGAGAAATCCACAAAGGAGTCTATAAGAACCATTCCGGATCACGGTCTTTAGTGCACAAGCTGGTTAAAGCAAGATATTATTGGCCTACAGTGTAGAAGGATATCCATACATATGTCAAAGCTTGCGACAAATGTCAGAGGTTTGGCAACCTCATCAAACAACCGATGGAGGAGTTCACTCCGATGATGGCCCTATGGCCTTTCGCTCAATGGGGGTTGGATATCATAGGCCCATTCCCAACATCAATCAGATAGCTGAAGTTCCTAGTAGTCAACATAGATTACGTCACCAACTGGGTGGAAGCCAAAACCTTGGCCACCATCACGGAAAAGAACGTACAAAGTTTCGTATGGAGGAACATTATCTGCAGGTACGGTATACCGAGAGTGATGATCTCAAACAAGGGGAAGCAGTTTGACAACGACTTGTTTAGAGCACATGAGGACTATGCAATTTATTGACGATTTTTAGCATCATCAGAGATTAAATTAATAATGTTTGATTATAACAATATTTTTTTCACAAAATAGCAATTAAAAAAAATTTAACACTCATAATATATAAATTTAAAAAATAATATAAAATACAATCCAACAAATATTGAAAATACGCTAAAAATAACCTTAAAAGGGCACAATGTGTAGAATATATTTAACGAATTTTTTTTTCTTCTTCTTTTGTAATAGCAAGAAGGAACTGAATTTATCTATCTTCAATGAATTCTTCATTTTGTTGTTTATAGCTACAGGTGTTGTGAGCTGGGCATTGCTTCCATTATCATGAGAATAATCATGCAATATAAACTAGTTATTTCATATTTGTGTAAGTTTAATTGCATTGACATTTAGTAAATTAGAGTAAAAAACCTTCGTCTTTATGAATTACCTAATTCCACTACAAAAAACGCGGCTATAGCTGATCTATAGCCACGTTTCTTAGAAACGCGAATAAAGCCTAAGCTATAGCTGCGTTTTTTAAAAACGCTGCTATAGCTTACCTTAAAACGCAGCTAAAGGTTTTCTATAGCCGCGTTTCTTAAAAACACGGCTATAGGTTGACTCTAAAACATTTACACTGGACCTATAGCCGCATTTTCTAAAAAATGAGGCTATAGGTTACATAAAAAAAATCTGGAGTTTCGTGACTCAAAGGGGACCTATAGCCGCGTTTTTAAAAAACGCGGCTATAGGTAAGACAACCAAAATTTCTGAAACTTCTCAGGTACGGTTGGTTTTCATGGGGACCTATAGCCGCGTTTTTTAAAAACGCGGCCATAGGTTAGACAGCCAAAAATTCTTAAACTTCCCAGGTACACTTCCAAGGGGATCTATAGCAGCGCTTTTTAAAAACGCGGCTATAACTAACCTTTTGCTGCATTTTTACTTTTGGAAACGCGGCTATAGGTAACGCAAAAAAAAAAAAAAAAAAAAAAAAAATTCCTGAAGCTAACTTCCTTAATACGCTCCCTTTCCCACCTATTCTTCAAGTCTTCTTTTCTTTTCTTTTTTTCTTTCTTCATTCTTCAGGCCGGTCTTCTTTCTTTCTATTTTCTTTCTTCCTTCTTCACATCTAGGTAAGCCTCTTCTCTTCTTCTTGTTTTTTTTTTTTTTTTCCTTTTTTCTTTCTTCCTTCTTCACAACTGGGTAACTTTCTTTTTCTTTTTTCTTTCTTCCTTCTTCACAGGTTGTGTTTCTAAGCTTGTGCATTTGTTTTCCTTGAATGGAATTACTGTTAGATTTGGGTTGGTTTTGTTGAATGAGAGGAGATTCATGGGTTTGTGTTCTTATATTTTGGAGCACATTGAGTTTGATTTTGAAATTTCTTGGTGTGCTTGTATTGTGAGTATGTTGTATTTGATTTTGAATTTTCTGGGGAAAACAGAAACCCAGAAATTTTTTTAAAAAAAAAAAATGAAACCTATAGCCGCGTTTTAAACACGGCTTAAAGCTGGTCTATAGCCGTGTTTTTAAAAACGCCGCTATAGGTCTCAGCTTATAACCGTGTTTCTTAAAACAAGGCTATAGGCCAGAACCCTAGAAAACGCGGCTGTAGGTCTAACCTTTAGCCGCGGTTGCGAAAAACGCAGCTATAGGCCTATTGCTGCGGTGTTTCGGCCGCATTTGTAAACGCGGCTATAGAAAACGCGGCTATACCCTATAGCTGCGTTTTTGGGGTCTATAGCTGCGTTTTTTAAACGCGGCCTAAACCCCCTTTTTTTGTAGTGTTCTTACATTGGATTCACTGCTTACATGCAATTCAAAGAAAAGGAGCAACAAAAAATATTTTTGGCTAAAAGGTCATGTTCTGAAACATTATCTAACATAAATGTATGATTAATCATATTTACTAAAGCCTCCCTAGTACAGAAAAACAACTAATAGTTTTATAGTTCAAATAAATAGAGCTTCAAACTGCACTTTTAGTCTATTACTGTTGCTGAAGCTAGACAAAGAGTTTTTTTTTTAATTTATTTTTTTATTGTTAAGTTATAGCACCATTGAGCAACATAAACAGCTCTTTTTATTTTTGAAAAGCCATTTAACCAATCTCTCAAATACATGAAGGCATGCCAAGAATGCTCGTCTAAAAAAAAGGAAAGGAAAGATCATCACTAACCAAAAAGATGAGTATCAAGAGCAGTAGAAACCTTAACTTGTTTAATATATTCATTCCAATCACCACTTTTTTTTTGGGTGCAAAACTCAGCAAGTATTGGAGATCTTGATGTGGCGTCAAGAGCTCCAATACGACTTTTTTTTTAAAAGCTAATTTAGCTAGCTCCACCCAAAAGCATGCTCTATCACACTAGTTTAGACAAACCAAAATTTTTAAAAGCTACAATTCTTAATCGCAAGCTTTTTAAAAGCTACAATTTTTAATTTATTTTTTTTTTTTTTTTTTAACATGAGAACCACGACCTAAAAGGACTGCTAGGTTCTCCTCTTTAAAGATTAAAGAGAATAATTTTCAGACAATGAATCTAAAGATGGAGATTTCATTGTTCATATTGTTTCCCCCTAATATAAAGACTTTAATGAAGTTGTCACTTAATTAATTAAAAGAAAAAAAGAAAAAGAAAAAAAAGAGAGAGAAAACATTGAAACAAACTTCATTGATAAATAATGAAATTATAATGAAGTTGAAGAAACTTAAATTACAAGGCTTTGTTACTAAATACAATCTAAAGAAAAAAAAATACTACTTTATTTCTTAGTTACAATTAAAAAAAAAAATGGAAAAAAAAAATCACCAAGACCTAATCTAGACTACGCGTACAAACCACATTTAGGGTTTACTTTACAAAATGATAAGGTGTTAGGTATTTACCCTGGGCGGCTCCATGTATTCTTTAGGGTGGTAATGACCACCCTTACTTGATGACCTTAAAAAAATGAATTTTAAATTAATATGAGTTGTTAACCCCATAACTAAATAAATAAATAAATAAAACTTTAACACCCTTCAAAACAATTCGAACATTCTAAATAAAAAATTTTAGTCCATTAAAATTAAAATTTGACCTTTACAAAATTTTGGTCCGTGGAACATTGAACCAAAAAATTGCAAGAAATGTTATGTTCACAATATTTTAACAATAAATCCTAAATGACATATTATTATTGGCTAGTACTCATAGAAAAAACAATAATTTTAGTGGAACATTCAAATTAAAACTAATAACAAATTGCCATATAAAATTTGTTATGAAAATATTGTGGACGTAATACTTCTTAAAAATTGCCCAAACAAATAAATTAGCCTAAAAGCCCAAATCAAATGTTTAATTGTGACGTTCAAGTTTTTTTTCAAAAGACATATTTTAAAATTGCTATTTTTTATATTAAAAAAAATGCATATTTTCAAATAGCAAGTCTGTTAGCGCTTGCTTTAGTCTTTAGCTGAATTTGTTGGATTTATGTGACAAATTTTGTACTACTAAAATAGTACTTCAATACGTTATTCAATATGATTAATGTAACGGTTGAATGTATAAATTGAATATGTTAAATGAAATTTATAAGGAAGACACTAGTATTGCAAGATTCATCTTCTAAACTAATTTGTATAAACTTGAATAATCTTCTTTCAAATTCTAGGCTATAAGAAAAGGTCTCATCTTTTCATCCTAATGATTATGATGAAATAAGAAAAGCATACTTATAAAGAGGTTATTGTCAATCTCTTGGCCATGATTTCCCTAAAAAAGAAATTAGTGGAGTATTGCATCAATTAAATCTTGAATAGTTTAGAGAATACAAATATTGGTTGGAATAAATCATAAAAAAAAGATGATGCATTTTGTTCATAATATTACTTATTTCAGCAAGATTTTGGTAATTGAATGAGAGAATAGTAATTTAATAATTACTTGGTTGTGTATATTAAAAAAATGTAGTCGATACATTCAAAATTTATTTTTATTTTTTTAAAATTTAATTTTCTTGTGAAATTTTTTTTGGAGCAGCCACTACAATATAAGATCAGTTTCCTATAATATAATAACCAATATAAATAGCTCACTTATCTAACAACGAAGAGACAATTAAAAAAGAAAAAGAAAAATAAGAATAAAAATGAATCTGGATATAATCATTACTTGCATAAAAAAAGAAGAAGAATTACTTAACAAAAGGCACACAAGGGTTACACATAAGCAAGAAATAAACACAACAAATAGGAATGCGCATCAAATACACCAATTCAACAAAACTGACCTAACCCAATCTAACCCAACGCTTCAGGTTGGTTTTGGTAGGTTGGGTTGAGTTGGTTTGGAATTTTAATTTTAGTCTTGGGTTGGATTTGGTTTGGGTTGATAATTTTTCAACCCGACCCACCATATATATCATTTTATTTTATTTCTTTTATATAAAATTTTTTAATTTGATTTATTTTGGTATTATAATAATTAGTTTTGATGAATTTGAAATAAAATTTAAGCATATTATGTGAATTGTAATAATTAATTATTAAAAATCCATTTTTACGAGACATGAATGAAATATGTAAACCCAACCCACCAACCCAAACCAATCCACGTGAGTTGAGTTGGGTTGGGTTGGGTTGGGAATTTCCCAACTCGACAAGCTTGGGTTGGTTTAACAAAACCTTTCAACTTAACCCATGCACACCCTTAACAATGAACAATATGCAATGCAACCGATTCTAGTGTCATAGGCTGAAGTTTCGCCCAATTTTATAGTAGAGAACATTTAGGGACTCAAAAAATGTTACAATATTTTCACGCCACCTTTGATTTCAGTTGTGATGAGTCCTGATATAATATTTTATTTTATTTTGACCTATGATGGATCGGGACCTCAACTGATGTGAATAATAATGTATGTTTAATGTATCTCTAATTGGTTTCTTTAAAATTGATTTATTTTAATGTTTTTAGAAAATTAAAGATACATTAAAGATACATTATTATTTTTCCTTTTAGAAGATCTCATACATTAATGTTTCTAGGATGTATCCTAAATATTATTTAGTTCAGTGAGCTATTATGGTATAAGAGTAATTAGAGAAAGAAATTAAAGTGCATTAATAATTTATAAAACTTTCTATTTTTATGAAATACATTAAATATATTTTGAATTAATGAGTTATGTATGGTATAAGAGTAATTTAAAGAAACAAAAATGGTGTATTAGTCAAATTTAGGGAGGCCATTATTAAGATACATCAAACATACATTATTATTTTTCCTTTTAGAAGATCCCATACATTAATGTTTCTAGGATGTATCCTAAATATTATTTAGTTCAATGAACTATTATGGTATAAGAGTAATTAGAGAAAAAAATTAAAGTGCATTTATAATTTATAAAACTTTCTATTTTTATGAAATACATTAAATATATTTTGAATTAATGAGTTATGTATGGTATAAGAGTAATTTAAAGAAACAAAAATGGTGTATTATTCAAATCTAGGGAGGCCATTATTAAGATACATTAAACATACATTATTATTTTTCTTTCTAGAAGATCCCATACATTAATGTTTCTAGGATGTATCTTGAATATTATTTAGTTCAATGAGCTATTATGGTATAAAAGTAATTAGAGAAAAAAAAATTAAAGTGTATTAATGATTTATAAAACTCTTTATTTTTATGAAATACATTAAATATATTTTGAATTAATGAGTTATGTATGGTATAAGAGTAATTTAAAGAAACAAAAATGGTGTATTATTCAAATCTAGGGATGCCATTATTAAAATTTATACATAAATTTTTATAATTTTACCAAAAATAGAAGAAGAAAGATAAGGTGAATTTTGATAGATCCACCATTAGATTACATCTTTTTCTTATATTCTTCATACTTTCAAAATTTCTAGAAAATTAAATATCAATAGATATATTATCAATAAATTGTTTAAATTGCAAGTTTTTATAGTTTAAAATTATGCACAAAATATAAACTTATAAATTATATAGTAAATAATATTTGATTGACATAAAATTTGACATGTATGATAAGAGCGTAAAGAACATGCAATTCAACGGTTAGATTTTCAAAATATATAATATTGCCTATTTTATTGAGTAAAGTTGTAGCCTTAGGTTACAACTAATTATATAACTAAACTTTGTCATTTAGAAAATGAGTTCACTTCTTTTTGTCAATTCACATTCCCCATACTTATTTGCCAAATCCATAACTTGGTTAAATTAATTTATGATTTTTTTAATTAAAAAATTTGTACTTATCAGTCAAAATTCATTACTAAGTTACTAATGTTCAACCACTAAAGTCTCCATTAATTTTCCTTTGGCATTTTCTAGTATTTCAAATGGAAAGGTCTGTGGTTCAAATCCTCCTCTCCCAACTATCAAATTATGGGCAGAATCTCCATTATTTCTCAAATTTGCTGATTATAATTTTGGTTCTATATGTGTCCAAAGAACATATAATGAGCAATATGTGTTTTTAACTAATAGTAACTGCCTCTCTTTCTCACACTTCTATATAAAGGGCACTATCATGATCTATGGAAAACAGACCCAGAAGCAAAATTTGGAGTAAATTGGTAACCAAATTCCTTTTAGCCTCTCCACCAAAACCATGGCATCTTCAAGAATTCTCTTTTGCATGTTCGTGTTGTTGGTCATTGCCAATCTTCAAAGTCAAGCAGCCATGGAGGGGGCTCCGTCTGTATGGGGTAAGTTTATGAACCTTGATGAATAATCCCACACACATCAAATATGTCACAATCTGATATTAACCATTGTCAATTCTGTTTTCAGCTACTTCTTCTTTCTTAACATAGAAACCAAATAATCATCTTTTGATAATCACGAAAATTTAATTCCATAAAAAATCATTGGTAAAATCCTACTCACTGTTATGCCAGATTTTGTCAGCCATAAAATTGAAAAATTGAAGGCCTTTTCCACTTTGATGAGAGAGCTGAGCTTTATAGAAAATTTTATGAGGGTAGGATTATTTTCGTTTCAAATCAAATGAAAATATCATTTTATGTAAAAAGATTTAATTTTTCACAAATCTGAATGTGTGCATGATGCCACATCATTTAAAAAATCTTTTTATTTTTTATTTTTTTTAACACAGTAATAATAATTAATTTTAATTAACGTAACACCATACTTTAAATTTTTGAAAAATTGAACTTCATTGTAGATGATCCTAAAATTGTTCTTGGAGCAAACGCATGAAAACATTGAAAAGTATGTATTCCACAAATTCATGTAGATGTATTAGAAAAACACTGAATAATGATTATTGCAACTTCAAACAATGGATGTATTTCATTTAATTTAAGATAATCTCCACTCACAAAATCTTCTTCTTCTTTTTGGACAGGGTGTGATCCTGGCCCGTGCAAGACAAAATGTTGCTACTGCTCTGTCGTACACACTAGACCTGTCTGCGCAACCTGCTGTGACGATGACGAGACTGGTGCTAACCCAACCATCTCCCAACATCCTTAATGCTGGAATGAAATCATCTCTCTGACCATTGTTGCGCTACTTGACTTTTTTTCACTTCGGTTATAAACTTCAATGGAAGAATCTTCTCAAAACATCACCAATGGATGAAATAATAATAACTGTCTTAGAAAATGCAACTGTGCCAATGTAATTTGGGAAAAATCTATCAAAATTTTATTATGTTTGAATTTCCTTCCATATAACATCACATGATCAGTCAAGAAACTGAAAAATAAATGGATCATCTTAAGCCGAAACACACGGCTCTCAAATGAAACGCTAAAGCTATGATGCTGCAGAAGCAGCGTATATCAAGATCTTGGCCACAAAATCTACTAACTTTGAGTTTCCAAAAAATGGCATCAACTTGTATCCGCAGGAGAGAGAGAGTTGATTGATGATTACTAAAAATAAACTCTATAAAAAGTAAGTAAAATCCTTAGCCAAGTGAAACTGCAGACAATGCCACCACCGGTAAGTACTAAGTATGAAGCACATATTGAGTTGATTGATGATTCCTAGCATCATCTATGATTTGTTGGTCTGCATTAACATAGAGATGCTAAGTTATTTGGATTTTTATATAGGAGGAAAACCATATGATGTAACAAACAAGAAACTTAATGAGAAAAAATATATACAAACTCATCAGCAATCAGGTTTGCCGCTCATTTCAAATCAAACTGAACTGTATTAGCCATTAATAGAAAAAGTATTTTAGTTGCATGTACTTCAAAGAGATCATTCTTAAGAATTCTTTTTTTATTATTGGAATACATCTCTATACACATGCACGCGTGCACACACACACACACGAGGATAGAAATATATCTAACAAACTGACAAGTATGTTTAAAAATGGGGAGAAATAAAGGACAAAGACTACCTTGCTCAAATACTTTTTGTGAATCTTCAATGCCTCCTTACACGCCTTTTTAGCATCCAGATTTCCAGTTATGTCACTCATGATCTAGAGAGAAAGGTTCACCATAAGAAAAATGCAGTAGCATAAATGCAAAAATATGCATGAGCAAACACATATGAGAGAGAGAGACCTTGACAACATCATCCAAACCCTTTGCTTCTTTTAGAAGTCGCTTATTCTTGGTCTCAAGAACACTTGCAACAAGAAAAACAGCAAGTGCACTATGTCGGTCTGTTCGTCCAGTCTTTACATTCTTCCTCTCAAATTTTCCATATTGCTTCAGCAATTTTTCATTTATTTTGGGTGCAACAATATTTTCTGCAGCATCTCTTGGCTCCTCATATAATGAAAAAATATTTGGGTTGTATTCCATGGCCCACATCAACTGAAATCAATCTATATTACTTTCTTAAAATTAAGAATATCAATTAAAATAAAAGCTAAAATAGAGGCTCCAATACACTACTGTACCCTTGAGTTCAAATCATTAAACAAAAAGAGCCCATTTCTTGGAAGATTCAAGTAAATGCAGAAGTTCCACCTTACCTCCCAAAGATACAATGAGTCCACAAAGGAAAATTCTCGCCGGAAAAGTACCATCAGCATGCGAAATGCAAACAAATACTCCCCACCATCTAGATCCTCTGCCAAATAAAACAAATAAAGGTTTTAGCGGATGAATATAAGGGCCTGTTCAGGTACAAATGCATATGAAAAGAAGTACATGTTTGTGCAGGTGTATGTACAGAGGGGGGGACTATGTGGACTGCATTTGGCCTGTTATGTTTTTTTTTTTTTTTTTTTTGGGGGGGGGGGGGGGGGTGGTGGTTGGTGGGGGGTGGTTGGGGAGGGGGTTTAAAACAGCTTAAAATGGTCTAAGATATATTTAGCAGACGTTTTCAGGCCTTCTTCATACTTCAACCCTTCTTAGTGAGTCAACTATTTTATTTGAATATTAGGCAATCTTTAAAAGCACTGCAGCCTTGTTTGTCTGATACTACAACTAACATAAAGTGGTTTGATCTGTAACTACAGTCCACATTACAAAATCCTGGCCTGGTGCATTTTTTCAGTAAACAGGATCTTGAAACTGCAACAGGATGCGTCAAATGCAAGGAAACACAAAAAACCTAATTGACTTACAACAAAAAATAAAATTTAAAAACATGAAAACTAAAAGACACAACCTAGGAGTCAGCACCAAGCAGGAGAAAAACTCTAGGATTTAGCACCTAAGTTTGGATGGAGTCATCATCAGACCATTGAAATAATGCAAAGAGATATTTATTATCAAGCAAACCATGTCTTGCAAAACTGAACTCATGGGTTCTTAAATAGAGTTCTAAAACTTTACTCTGCTTGCAAGAAAAGAAATTAAACTCCTAAGACAAATTTAAAAAGAATATACAAAATTACATTAAGAAATCCTGATTATTAAATGATTAGGTTTAATAGGTCTTTAAGCCCAATTATTAGCAAGCCCCATCATAAGGCCACAAGTTGGGCCGCCTTCTTTTCACTTCTAAGGCCATAGGTCTGTGTGATGGAGAGCCTATGTCTTGTGTCTGCACCACCATCACATGACCCTATCACATTGTAAGACAGTAGTTTGGAGCCAAGGACAAAAACAAATTCTCAAGAAATGTTATCCATAACATAATGACCAAAACTCTTTCATAATTCAAATTTCAAATGATAAGTTGTCAAAAATGTTAAAGCATCCATATAACTATTAACGATATTATATTTAATAAATGCATGTAGGACTTTCCAAAGAACAAAGAATCAAATGGATGTAAGAGTTTCACTCTTTCTAGCAAGTAGTCCACACAAAATCCCCATAGAAGGAATCATACCAAGGACACCTTTGTATCACAATTTCAATTTTCATAACCCATATTTTTCTATTATATATTATTTTAATTCTTTAACTGATAGTTTTTACTAGTTTTCGTAAACGGTGTAAATTTTCAGTGTGTGGAGTGACAAGCACCCAGGTCCACAGTGCAAAGGAGTAGACATTAAAAGGAGTAGACATTAAATAGAGCTTAAAAATTAATTTAAATATAAGATTTAAGGGAAAAAAAAAAAAAAACTAGGAATGGGAACAGATACCAAGGTGTTGATGAAGCTTAGGATCAATAACTTTAATTATCTGTGAGAGTGCACTCAGCTGAGCTTGTACCCCTACTGAACTAGTACTGCATCTAAAGTTTTCTCTCTGTTAGCAAAGCATGAGCAGGAGTTAGGTTATACCTTAGAAGATAGATATAACAATTACCAATCGCATAACAAATCATTTAAGGCCAATAAGTGAAATCGATGTTCAAAGAAAATCATCAGCTTCAGTTAAAGGATTTTAAATACTGTATTAGCAGAATGTAAAACACTTCTAACCAATATATATATATATATATATATATCCAAATGCACAACAATTTCAATGTCATATATCAAATTTACTTATCCCAAATAAAAAAGAGGAAGAAGACAAAAATCCAATATCAACATGTAAAATCATAAATAAAAAAATAAAGTAAAACACTTACAAACTGTTCTCTAATCATTATTATCATTAGCCAGATGATGTTGCTATGTGAAAAAGAATCCAATAGCCATCCACATATGTATGGCTTTCAACATGTTAATCCCATACGTTTGATAAGGGCAAAGCTTACATATTTTGTAAGGTCATTCAGTATGGGTCTAGGGTTAAAAGAATGTTTAATTTTACTCTCTCTTTTTTGTTTTTGTTTTTTGGGGGGTGGGGGGGTGGGGGGTGGGAAGTACAAGAAAAGATTTATTTTAAAATTATTCCAATTTAATTGGAGTCAATTGTATTTTATTTTAGGTATTTGTAGTTAATTAGACTATTTTATTTCTTAGAGTCCAGATTATGTCTATAATTCCATAATTGGGATTTTCTAAGTAATTTAAAATTAGATTTCTTAAGTCAATTAGAATTAGGGTTTACTATGTCAGTTAAAATTAGGGTTTAGTAATCTATATAAGTACAATAATGTACTCCTATTGAGACTGATTATTTTGATGATGGATAAAATTTCTATTGAAATTTTCCTAATGTTCTAGTGCTAACTCCATCCAAACCTAGGTGCATACTCCTAGGCGTTACCTATCATTTATTTTCCTCTATCTCTTTATTTTTTTTGGTTGCATCGTCTGGTTTGCCCTGTGTCAACTATTAACCATGAACCCTTTTTTTTAGTATCATAACACCTAAAGTCATAGGTTTCCTAAACTTAGTGCACTATAAGCATACACAGGCAGTTATCCAAATTGTTGGATCTTCCCCTAGATAAAGAAGATTTTATCAGGAGCCTGATGATGAGAAGAAAAGTACTATTCTTATTCTTGTCTTGTCATTCTTCCCTTTCCTTTAATGCTCTGAACACTGTTCTTTGACTCTCTGCACAGTTGTAGTCTTTTTAATCAGACCTGTATCAGCCCCTGTTATCTTTATCTTGCCATCATAATGACGTCATCTAATTCCCAAGATCCTACTTATTTTTTTGATAAGTACCCAAGGTCCTATTGATTCCAAACCCTCATCAAAATAGCCCAAATCCAAAGTATAGCTGCTGCACAAATGTCCTTCAACAAATGTCTCTATTTCTGAACCCCTGTAACTTTTTAGCCCCCAAAGTTAGCCTTATCAAACCACAATATTCTACAAACCTTTTATACTTCTTCCACCATCATAAAGCCTACCATTTTCCCTCACCTGAACCCACCAATTAAGGATACTTAAGCAGCTTTACAAATCTTTCCTATGTTACTAGAACCTCCAAATTGTTGCATCATCCAGTAGATATCTAGATGGGTATATGAAATCTTCAATTCTAAAAGTGAAGCTGCTTACATGGCACTTACAAAAACAAAGGTGAGATATATACACAGAAATTAAACTGAGCTAAACTATTTAATGGAACCATTATTGCAATCTAATCCAGAACCTTTTCTTGTATGGGAAGGGATTTATATATATTTACAAAACAAGTACCAAACATAAACTGAAAAGGAAAAAAAAAAAAAAAACTTTAAACAGTCATTGATACACAGAAGATAGTCCATATAACTTTATCACAACTATTTTTCCAATAACAGTTTGAACTAGATTAAATAATGCATACCAGCCTTCGCATTGCACGCTCAAAACACCAAAATGCATCTGCTTCGTTTTCAAGAAGAATTACCATTGGTGAGCAAATATCACTCATTCCTGCTTAAGAAAGAATCCTACTATCACTATCATAACTCAGAACTGTTCCAGTTTAACAGTGAAGGATGAAGTTGATAGAAGTCCACCTTGAACATAACCTATATCATTGTCCACCCAAGCATAAACAGCAAGAATATCCCAAAGTTTTGCCTGATTAGCTTCACTTTCATAAAAGACAAGTGCTCGATCTGTGCGAACAACATCAAGACCTACAACCCCGATTTCACCAGTAGTGTTAGACACTGTTGACAGTTTTTTTTCCCTTTCTTTGGGTAATTTCACTTTTAACAGTTAGTAAGGAAAATATTAGCAACCATAAGAAAACTAAATAGAATTAAATTGAAAAAAAAGGTGCAATCACATGTAACATTTATAATTCTGGGTTAGCCTTTTAGCTGTGTACACATTCTATAGGCACCAAACCAAAAGTATAACTCATTTTTGTCATTAGGTACGGATACTAAATACACTAAAATGGGCATGCAATCTCTATGGAAAAGAAAGTATCTGATTGGAGGAAATTTCCACTCATGAATGAATCAAGTCCTCTTTGCACAGTGGGACTAGTACAAAAAAAATTTATTATGAATTTTGTGCTATGTGAGCTAGACCAGAACTTGAAATTGTCCAATTAGACTACTTACTTCCACATTGTGAGTGAAAAGAAAATTTTTAGCCACTTTTATAGAGTTCAAGCAGAAAAAGATAATCAATTCAGTAGCAAATGAACCAATGAAATGGCTATACATACCAATTTGATGCAAGTTAAGCTTCCACTGAATCACTTTCTTCTCTGAAACAGCATTACTCACATGCCTGCCATGATCCAAAGAAGAATCTACAAGGGATGTAGCCATAACTCCATTATCATCTTGAAAATTGCTATCTGTGGAAGAATCTTCTATCATTTGGCGATCATCATTGATTATGGGTGCCGTAATAAACCTTCCACTACCAATAACTGGGACCATCTTTTGACATTCAGCTTTCCACGTTCTATACTGATGCCTAAAAGATAGATATGGCCTATAAAGTCACCACTTCAATGAAGAAAAGAGGAGATGGAAAAGGCAAGAATGATGTTCAGAGGATCAAAAGCATGCAATTTTTTTTAAAAAAATAATAATAAAAGCACCAGCCAGTGATTGACACAAGGCCAAACTGAAAAACTTGGGGAAGCCTCCTGTACATTATATCAAAGACAACATTTAAAACTTGAACCAAAGGCCAAACCAAAAAAACAACTGCATTATGCATCCAATGGTTCAGCAGGCTGGCCCATGACAGTGGGGAAAAAGTAGCATTTATGTACATAAACACAAATAATATTAAACACTAACGAGACATAAAATAACCTGAGAAATAACTTAACACGACATGATGGTATAGATTCTTCATAACCATGTTTGATCACAGAATATATTGTCTCAATAATTATCCAAAACCTGGAACCAGGACCAATTCATAGATCCAGCAGTATGAGAGTATAATGAGGATAAGAAAACTACTACAACTAAAAAAAGAGAAGGGGACAATAAATGATATTTGTTTCCTACCTTTCTTAATTTGATTCATTATTCTTCAAGTTAAATTGCAATTTATAAGGAAAATGTTACCTACGCTGTTCCCTGAGCTGAATCCGGTCTTCAAATGTGCTATTAGGATCAAAGCAACCCAACAAGAACTCCCAGACCACCCCTTTGATTGCAGGATGAACACCCTAGCATTTAAAACAAACACACAATGTAGAAAGGGTTAGTATATTATCCAAATATGGCTTTTACTTCTCCACATGAAAGGAGTACCAAATGCTGTCTGCACTGCAAATCACATATTATCAACAGCTACCATCTGATGACTCATTTATTCATTTTGTAGCTGTCAGTCCCATATAATGTTAGCAGAGAAAATGAAATATTAACCACAACTTAGAGTGCCGGGGGGGGGGGGGGGGAGGGAAGCCCAAGAAGGAGATGAGAAAGAGAGTAGAGAGAAGACCAAGAAATCAATAGACCATGTCCATAAAATCACAGAAAATGAAGACGAAAAAAATTAAACCTTCATTTGATGTTGATGCTGAATTTAAACTTTAAACCTAAATCAATCGCAAATATATATATATAAAGTGGAAATGTTTTTCCCCTGTGATTGATATAGAGGAAAGGTACAAAGAGCAAAGTAGTTGGGGCAAGTCAGAGGATGCCTTTCTATGTGGAGTAATGTTAGGCCACTTGAGATTCACAAACATGCTTTCAAATTTTCTGGTGTAAAAGATTGAAAACATCCAATTGGCAATGTCACTAAGTCACTTTTGTCTCCCATTTTCAAGAGATTATTTTTGATCATCATTGTGACAAACACAATTTCACCCAATTTTTCTGTTTCAAAGAAAATGAAAAATACAGAATTCTTGGGTTAAAAATGCCATTGCAGATCCCCCACTACCTGGTGTTGGTTATATAAACCATATTTCTCATTGAGCTCATCTAGAGCCATATGCTCTTTAAAATAATAGGTTGTCATGTCAACCTCACCTCCTTGACCTTTTTTACCATCCTTCCAACCTTGTAGTGCCATCAACTTAAATCAAATGGTTCCTGCTTACTATTGGGTGTATTTTACTTCTATATATAAGCAAACAATCTTATACAGCTCTATGTTATCTTGTCTAAAAATAGTGAAATCACAAAGTTTTTTCAATATGGAACATTAGTGATTCTCACTCTGCCAAGAATATGTTTTAGATAGGTCTAATAGGGAATAGGATAGAACTCATCCTAGCAAGCAATTTGCAATCTGATAAGCCCAGAAAGAACCATCTGCTCTACAAAACAGTTACATGCTCCATTTTATACTAAAAATAAAATAGCCAAGAAGATGAGCACAGAGGAGAGGGAAAATTCCACTGAGAAAGAAAGGAATTAAAACCAGAGAAGAAATGTGGAGCAAAGAAGTAGCTGACAACAATATAACAACACCCTTGAGGTGTAAGAGTCCTAAAACATCCTCCATGGGAGCATAAGGAAAAGAATCAGCTTCTAAGTTTTCCTATCAGCCTGACCACATGTAGTTAGATTGCATTAATTATTTCAACCCATTAACTTCTACAAGATCCCACCCCTCACCCCTCCCAAAAAAAAAAAAAAAAAAAATCATTTCGCATTTAAAAACTTGATAACACTAAAAAAATCATATTAGCACCTTAGCAAGCATTACAAAAACTTACATTTATTTATATATTTAAGCATGAAAAATATTGTTAGATGCACCAATGCTCTATCCATACTACAAAATTTGAAGCCCAAAGCCAGGTTACTTAATTTCTTTTAAACCCTTAAATCAGAAAATCATAATTTACATTGGAGGCAGGTTATAATAGATCTTAAACTTTTCAGTCAAGTGGTGAATATATTAGTGCATACAATAAGCAAAACCACTAAAGGTTTCGCAGGAGCACAACTCAACACACTCGAAGATTCAGCAAATGTAGTTAAACAAAATAGCTATCAACAAAAGAAGTTTACCCCTCGCTGGATCCTTCTAAGCACTTTCTCTATATCCAAATGCCCATCTTGAGAGAATGCAGTGTACCATCGTCTTGCACTAAGGGTTTTCCCAGCCTGTCAAATAGATAGTTTTAAACATATAACATATGCTCTCTGGAAAAAAGAGGGATACTCATATTGGCATACATAATAATGATACTTTTTTTGGTAGGTAAGTATCATAATGAAACGGCAAGAAAGTACCATAATTGCATCCATGAGACGTCCCAACTTTTCAACTTAAAAAGCATTCCATCACAATACTAATTGAAATTTCAAAATGCAAAGTACAAGTACTAAAAGAGAAAGTTATCAACACTAGAATTTCTAATAAATCCGTGTAAAAAGATTAGAAAAGTGAAAGGCAAACAATTTTTCTATAGTTGCTGACAATGAATCCACACAACATAAGATAAATGAATTTAACAAGTGACCAAAAGGTAGCAAAGGAGAAGATACCCTAAGCTTAAAACGGGTCTTCGGCATTTCGGATTGGCATTCTGATTTAATTGGATAGACCACATCCAACTCACTAGTCCCATCTTTCTTCATAAAATGCCTTGCTAATCCCTTAAAATCCACCATCTAAATCACTGCCCATAATTAAAAATAAAAAATAAAAATTCACAATTAAATCACCATCTTAATCCCACAGATGCCAAGGTGATAGGAAACAACATATAAATTTCCCAAATTGTACCATCAAATACCCATATTGATATCAAACATATGCATTGACACAAAACCTCTATATTGTGATAAACCTTTAATTCGGTATGTCAAAATCAAATATTTCTGGAAGCTATCAAAAAAAACCCAATAGTATTTTGATCCAAATATCCCATCAGAGTAGAACAAGATTGATAGAAATCAAAATTGACATATATTTATAAATTCCACCCGATAACACATATGCATAGAAACATATATAAATAGATACATGTATTTGTGTAGGTCGGTTCTCTCTGTACCTTTATTCGGACAAATGAAAGAATCGTATAGAAATTGCAGATGCTACAAACGTTGTTCCATGAAGTTTCTAGGACAAGATAATGTAAGAGAGAGAGAGAGAGAGAGAGAGAGAGAGAGAGATTAGCGAAGAAAGACGCTAAGAATAATAATGTGGATGACAACAATGTCCAATTTTTAACGGTAATTTGTTGGTTGTCGTTGACATATCTTCTGTTACCTCTTACCTGTATTATATTCCGTTTATTCCATACTTCATTCTAAGAGAGTTACTATTTTTAATTAATTCTCAGAACATGTAATAACACCCAATTTCACAAATTGCTAAATGGTGGGAGAAAGTATCTAGGGGTCGCACATATATGCCCTTTGTAAATCTGACATGTGGGTCCCATAGGTTGTCGGGCCCACATGTTAGTCTCACAAAGGGCATAATACGCCCGACTTATATAAGATTTTTTTTTTTTTTTTTTTTTAAGTTTCAACTTATGGTATCCGCTCTTGATAATAGCTCTTTATTATCAGACTAAGACACCAATCAGTTTTGGTGTAGGCGGGGATTAAATCTCAAATCTCTTATACAATTATCAAAGACTTTACTAGTTGAGTTAACTGAAACTCACTATACAAGATTTTTTTGAGTGGTAGACACTTTATGCCCACTACTAATTATATCTAACAACAATTTTTCGTCGACCACTCCCAATAGCACAAGCCCGTAAGTTGTGAAATTTAGTACGAAAATAGGTGTGCTAAAAAACGGACTAAATAACTCTAATATTTCAGTTCTTCAAGGGAACACATCATTTGCCACAATTTGTTGAAGAGTGTTGGGTATGAGTGAGGATAAGTTTTTGGGTGTGGGCATGGGTTGGTCACGCCCCAACTTGTGATGGTGGTGTGAAGGATTTTGGTGAATTTTTTAGCTAGTGGTTTGCGGTGAAGGATGATTGGCTAATTAGGTAAGTTTTCAACCTTCGAGGTAAGGTTGGTTGGGTGGGGTTTGCTTAAATTTTAGATTTTGGGTTGTGTGAGAGACCTCGATGTCAACCCATTTGTTTTGATTTTGGACCAAATCCAAGTGAATTGGTGAAATTGTGTTTATTGTCTCCAGAAATGGAGGTTTAATTGATATTATCATCTCCACTAGATTGAGGGTTGCACATTCAAAGTCGCTACTTATTTTTATGTAAAGGAAAATAAGAAATCATGCAATATGATAAATTCCTTATTTTATTGATTGAATAATTGTGCAATTACATTTGATAGAAAAATAAGAACAAATACACTGTCTTGGTCCTATATACAATCTAAGAAGAGGTAGGGTTTTGATTTCTAGTTACATTATTAAAAAAAATGAAAATTACATTGTGATAAGAACAAGTCTATGAGTAATTGATCTAAGCTTGAAAGTTGAGTTACGGAGTGGGAAGGTGTTAGGCGTCCAACCCGCCCGATGAATAGATCTTCTAAAATATGGTGGCTATGAGTTCATGTCATGCAATCAAAACAACGAAACATGTCATAAAATTTAAGAGAACAACATGTTATTGTAGGGGAAAAAAACCTTGACTATGTTCATAGTATTTATTGCATATCATCAAATACAAACATTATAGTATATCACAAATTCAGAGCTTTAAGTCCACAGTACTCAGTTTGAGGTTTATAATTGCATGCGATGTTGGATTCAATAATAGTCTTGAATACTTTTAGAGTGCGTTTGGTTCGCTGTGATGTGTCCTTGATGTGATACATATTACGATAATGTAACATTAAAGTTTTTTTATTTATTCTATTTTTTTCTAACATTACCATAATTTTAAATTATAAAATATATCACATCACCTTAATTTCATCACCTTTCTAAATAATGTAATGTTGTATTTGTTGATGCCTACTTTGGCAAGAAGGCCTAATAACAAGAAGAAGCCCAACAATATAGAAAGGAATAAGGAATAAGGAAGAAGAATTAGTAAAGTGAGAAGAAAACCATTAAACTCGAATGGTAGGAATAATGATCTACGAGCCTGTAAAATAGTAGAAAGGCTCCAAAGAAAGCAAACAGGCCCAAGGGAGCCCAAAGAAGGAAGTTGTAAGCCTATGGGAATTATAAGAAATGGAAAGCAAGCAAAAATGGGTCGGAGGAGCCCAAAGAAAGGAATTAGTAAATGAGATTGGTACAAAGGCCAACAAACCTCGAAAGTAAAGGATATGAGAATTGGGCTTGGGAAACCAAAAAGACAGAGCAAACGCCTATGGGAATGTAAGAATAGAATGGGCCAAGGATGCCCAAAGGAATAAAGAAGGTCAAGGATGCCCAAATGAATAAAATGGGCCAAGAAAGCCCAAGATGGTATGGGAATTAACCCAGTAGAAACACTGGGCAACATGAATTGAATAAGAGAAAAGTGCATGGCAGACCCAAAAGAGGCCTAACAAGCACAAGTCAAGTGGTAACATGGCAGAAGTAACGACATGGCGTGGTAGGAACACTAGTTGACCCATAAACTAGAAGTAAAGAAAGATAGGGGTTGAATTGAAGGAAGAAGGGCTCATACCCAAGCAAGACCCAGCCCAAAGAATGAAATGAGGTGCAAAGAATGAAGACTCAGTGACTCATTCACGCCACAAGAGGTTAAGAATAAGTAGCAGAACGTACAGCAAAGACCAGAAAAGCTCACAGGCCATGGCAAACGCATGAACAACAGACAGGTCATGGACTTACATGAAAGTAGAGTACGCATAAGGCTCAGACACCACTTATACCAAACAATACAGGAGTGGTGGGCTATGAGTCAGAGGTAAGAGAGGGTATGGTCCAGCGGTAGGGAGAAGGGGGAAGTCTATTCTGGGATTCCCACTTAAGCTCTTTTGGGGGAAATGTCTCGCTAGAATGATATACCACCCAAAAGAGAGAAAGATAAGCTGGAATCACAAGGTGCATGCCATAGGAGTTAGTAAGAGAGAATACCCAATCCTTATCTGGATGGGAATGCCACGGAAAGCAAGAAAACAAGACAAAACTCTTTTTTCTGGAAATTGAATATGGCATGGCCAGCACATGGTAGTGGTGGGGCTGGGCAGCCTACAAACTAGGGTAGTCTGGGAAGGACACCCATACCATGGCAAAAGTAGTTGAGGGGTAAAACAATAAAACTCATTACGGTAGGCAGTATAAAAAGGCCTTAGCTATGCACAGTAAAGAGGCAGCAAGAAGAAAGAGAGGAACAATGAGAGGCAATCAGAGAGAGTAAGGAAAAACAAGTGAGAAAAATAGCAAGATAGAAAAGAAACGGAAAATAAGGAAGAAAAGAGGGAACATAGGAATAAGAAAGAAAATGGAGAAAAACAGAGAGGATAAAAAGTGAAGTGAGAAAGCAAGAGTGTGATGGGAACATGCACCAATAGACTACTTCCTTCTCTCCCTCTCAACAGCCTACTCTTTAACAAGATTAAAAGGATTTGAGGATAAGCCACTTAGGCCCATTATTTCAAAATGGATAATTTCCATGGCAGAATTTCCCTATAAGATTACCCACATTGAAGAGTAGTTCCCTTCCTGGACTTAAATCTCCTAAGGAGCCAAGCACGACAGACTAACCACTCCTTTCTTTAAGTTGATCAAGCATTAACATTACTTCTTTTTATTTTATTATTGTCACTAACCTATTTCTGCCGTACTCATATCACTGTGTTTCCCTTACTAAGGAAGTGGTTTAATCATTGTCTTTAGTTGACAGCGAATATATTATTCTTGTTTTATTATATTATCCCCTCTTGCTATAACATTTTTGTGACAACGTCTTCTACCATGGCACGTGACCAAGATCTCAGCAAAGGGATCCTAGCTTGCACACAAGTTGGCTTGAGGTGATTTTCAATCAAGTCAGTCCCGACTCTTCTACCCCAGAACTATTGGGCCACAACGCGGTAGGAAGCAGTTCAGCCAAGAAGTATAGAAAGGCCCACCACAATATTATTGTATTGAGATTACATTAATGTAAGATTACAATAACTTAATATTATGACATAATGAACATCACAATGAACCAAATGTTTCCTTATGGGTTTTGGATCATTGTACGGAGTGTTCTTCCTTCAAGCTCAAAACTTGGGATGCACTTTGAGATGGTTTGACTCCTTGGTTTGGATAGGCAGCGCCTCCTTGGATTAGATCAAGATGGTTTGGGTTGCACCTCTTTGATTTGGGTCAAGGTGGTTCAGACTTCAAACAACACCTCCTTAGTCCTTATTGGGTGGTTCGGGTAGCATCTCCTTTGAAGTGTTCTTTGTGAATTTCAATGGAATAGTGATAATTCTTGATTGATTTGTGTTTGGAAACAAATTAAAGGCCTTCTTTTAGTCAATTTTATGTAAAGAAATCATAAACTTGAGGCTTTTGAGGGTCATAGTAATATGGCTACAAAAAGGATCAACAATCACTTAATGCGTCTTTCCCAAAAGCTCTCTTAAAGAATTCTGATTCCTTTGCAAATGAGGAGGTCTCCTCTATTTATAGAGTGGGAAAAGCTTTAAGCCTAAGTGTTAAGATGAAGGGTAAATTGCAAATTATACCCCTAAAATTTGAGGGTGTTTGGATTTTATACCCTAACGTTTCAAATTTTAGATTTTATTACCTAAAGTTTGGGAGTGTTTGGATTTTACACCCCAAAATTCTGAAACTTTAGGATGTAAAATCCAAACATTCCCAAATGTTAAAGTGTAAAATCTAAACACCCTTAAAATTTAGAAGTTAAAATCTAAATTCTGAAATTTTAGGGTGTAAAATTCAAACACCTCAAAACTTTACGGTGTAATTTGTAATTTATCCAAAGATGACTTTGAAACACCACATGACTTTAATTTCACGCAATTATTCAAAGAAACTTGTCATCTATGAGCTAGAATTAAAAGAAAAAAAATTGCACAAAAATAAGAAGAAAGAATCTAGTAGGAGTTCGTACTCAATGGTCGAATCAACACTTGATTTTAGAGAATCCATCCAAATGCCGAATCGACATTTGAACCCAATCCTCCTCTTGTACATTGTTTTGGGATTTGATGACTTTTGACAATTCAAACCCTTAGAACTTTTTGTACGCATGTGTCTCTCTATTTACTGTTATGTGGCGTTTGGTATGGAGTAATATTTTAAAATTCTCAGGAATGTTTAAAGATTCTCGTATTTGGTTGCGAATCACACTAGGGAATCTA
Source organism: Quercus agrifolia (assembly GCA_029955455.1). Classification (NCBI taxonomy): domain Eukaryota; kingdom Viridiplantae; phylum Streptophyta; class Magnoliopsida; order Fagales; family Fagaceae; genus Quercus; species Quercus agrifolia. Next base: position 37,586,872 of record JARQAD010000007.1, on the reverse strand, counting down.
GATTCCCCTGGCATCTGGATTCCCCTTTAACCCCATTTCAGTAGGAACGTGGATTCTCTTTAAAATAGGTGGGTATCTAGATTGCCAACTTAAAGGAAATTATATTTTTTTATAAATTGAAAATTGTAACCCTTTTTCCTTATCATTTAAGCAATTGAGATAAAATACAAAACAAATCATCAATATCTTTTTTTGTCTTTATCTCTTTCTGCCAAAACAACATTATCTCTTTGCATCAAAACAACATAAATAGGATAGACAACTTTGTTGATGTATTCATCTTTTCTTTTTTTAGACTATAGTTTTAATGAATATATCATAATTTATAGTTTATATTTTGTTTTTCATTATATATTTAGAGGAAGATTAAAAAAAAGAAGACTTATATTAGATTTACAAATCTAAGGATAGAATGTGAAAAATAAATAATTCAGTTAAGATTTCTAGGAATAAACGAAACATTATATTCTCACATTTCTAGGAATCTTATTAGATTCCCAATTAAACCAAGTAAATGAATAGTTACATTCCTAGGCATCCAGATTGCAAGGCATCACATTCCCAATAATCTAAATGCTAGAAGTAATGTGGATTATCCCGTACCAAATCCACCTTAAGGAGGCTGAATAAGATTATAATACCTAACTAATTATATTTAATCCTTTTAATATACCAATCATACCTAATTAGAAATAATCACACGTGATTCACCTTAATTGTTCAGATGTGTATTAACCGTTAAAACTTGATCTAACTATATCTTTTAATTTGATAGTTCAATTTAAGCACACAATACATTGTTTTGATTGTTAGAACTTCTAAATTTATTTTCAACGATGAATTGGAAGATCGAACAATCAAAATGAAGATTTTGCCTCTTCAACAAAATTTAATTAAGGGTTGCAAATGTGGTGTTTATAGGTAGCGGTTATTGGTGGGGTTGGTAAGAGTTATGGACTTTATTAAAATAAACATTTTTTTTCTAACATGTTTAAAATCACATAATTTTAGTGTATTAAAATATGCTATTATAAGCTTGAGAAAGTTTATAGACACAACAAAATTTGACATTTATATTTTTTACAACAACATTGTTTTGAATTGTGATAGGTTTGAGTCTAATTTTATTTTATTTTATTTTGATTTATGATAAGCTAACACCTTAACTTGTCATGAAAAATATTGTGAGATTTTATTTGGTTGTAGAAAACTTTTTTTTATTTGGCAACCACATCATTAATAAGAATAGAAAAAAAATACTTGATTAAAAATAGTGTTTGATGATAAGGAGTAAAATCAAAATTTTTGAAGCTTAGGGACCATATATCAGATTTATAATCATCACGGGGAAAAAAAATATCAAAATGATACTAAATTTATTATAAAGTAATTTGCATTTAGTCTTTTTTTTTTTTTTGATGACATTATAAAAAAATAAAAATAAAAACACAAACACAAAAAAAAAAACAAATAAATAAGAAATTTTTTTCACAATTTGCTATGGTAGCAAATTGAAATTAAAACATTACTTTTTATATAGACTTATTATTGATACCACTTTTAAAAGATTCTCTACTCCTAAAGAAAACAAATGAACTTGTGTTCCTCTTTCTTCTTCATTTTATTTTATTTTATTTTATTTTATTTTTTGTGGAGAATATGAACTTGTGTTCCTTAAAACTGAAACAAAATTTATTAAAAACAAGGGGAATAAAAATTAAACCAAACTAACAAATTATGTACCAATCCATTGAAGACACGTGGCAAATTCCACATAGGTTGATCCACATGGAATCACTACCCGTTATGAAAAACCCTACTTGTAATACAATTTCTTTTCTTCGCAAAGCCTCCTCTGCCTCCCTCCCACAGCGTCTCCACTCCTTCAGATCCCGAGAAAAACACAATGGTATGTTCCTCTTAACCCTCTGTTTGTTTCCCAAGAAAACCCAGAAACCAGAACTACATTACAATCAACTCTACTACTTTTTAATATAACTCTTAGCTGATTATTTGTTATCAATTTTGTTTTTTGTTCAGTTTTAAGTTATTGGGTACATGTGTTTTGTGTGTGTGTGTGTGTGTGTGTGTGTGTAAGCACTGTGCAATGTATTGTGGTTATTTATTTATTTTTTTTTTATGTTTGGTAAAATGAATAATTTTGTATTTGGGTTTTTTTTGGTTTGAATTTGTAGCCGTTCAGGAGGTTTGTGGAGATTGGAAGAGTGGCGCTTGTGAACTATGGGAAGGAGTATGGAAGACTTGTTGTCATTGTCGATATTGTCGACCAGAATAGGGTATGTTTTTCTTTTCTGTTGCAGTTTATTTATGATTGCTTTTGTTTTTATTATTCATTGAAATTGTATGTTTTGGGTCAAATTTTATGTTGCAATGATAAAGGGGACTAATAATTATATGCCACAGCAGGAAAAAAGAGGTAATGGTCTTAGAAAGATATTTGTAACAGGGGTTTGATAGATTAGTTGGTGAAAAAAAATGGTAAAAGAAGGAATCAATTGTGGAATGTAATATTTTTTCAGTTCTGGTAATTGGGTTAGTGCAAAAGTTGGTAATTTTGTTTGACAAAGTGATAATGAAATGCTTCATTTCTTTTTGGCAATTTACAATTTTCTGTGATAGCTTTCTTCTGCTCCCTCACCCCCCCCCCCCCCCCTTTTATTATTATTGATATTCAAACACACCCCTTGGTCTATCAGATACATTTTGTGCTGGGTTTCTGTGAAAACGATGCAATTAGGCTATGTAGCATTATTTTTTAAACTATCAAGGACAATAGAAGGCCCAAAGCACTAGACATATAAAAACTATATTCACCCACACACCCTACCACTGTTGAAGGAAAAGAACAAGGGTGGGGTGGAGGGTGGGAAGTTTTCATCTTATTTGGTCAAAGGTGTTGGATGTGTCTGTGGTAGATTATTTGCACCTTTCACCTCGTTATTATGCCTACTGAATGAGGGAGCTATGACCATTTTGTATGGCTTTGTGATAAAGCCTAGAACCGATGTGTGTTGTGTCACTCCTTGCCCTTTTCTTCGTGGTATTGTGTGTGTATATTAAAGAAGGGGAAAATTCCAGCAGTGGTTGCACTTCCATGTTCTATGTACATCTAGTTAGGTGGGGTGGCCTGAACCTCAAAAAATGTGCAGTGCATGTTGTTGCCTTTTGTCCAGGGTGCATTCATTCGTGTGTCTAAGCCACGTATCTCTTAGCGAGGTAGCCTGGAAGATGTGTAGTAGATTTTGTTTTTGTTGGTGTAATTCTTCTATAACATCCAATGCTACTTGTCAAATGTTTGCTTTGTCAATGCCAATGAGCTCTAGCTCAACTAGCATCTCCTCCCCTTGCAAGTTCTCGGTGGAGGGTGAGTTTGTGGGTTCAAAACTCACTATATGCTCGTGTAACTTATCAATAAATAAAATTTCTGCTTTGTCAATCAATTCTTTCTTCTTACAAAACGTATGCTTGCTTTTTCAATGCCAATGAGCTCTAGCTCAGCTAGCAACTCCTGCTCTTGCAAGTGCTTGGTGGAGGGTGAGTTTGTGGGTTCAAAACTCACTTTGTGCTCTTGTACCAATCAATAAAGAAAATGTCTGCTTTGTCAATCAATTCTTTCTTCTTACAAACATATGTTTGCTTTGTCAATGCAATGAGCTCTAGCTCAACTAGCACCTCCTCCCCTTGCAAGTGCTAGGTGGAGGGTGAGTTTGTGGGTTCAAAACTCACTCTGTGGTCATGTAACTTATCAATAATGAAAATGTCTGCTTTGTCAATCAATTCTTTCTTCATATAAAACATATGGCACTCAAATCACCAATCCTATTGATATGATGTGATTGAGATATATGGTCTTCGAGGTATTCACTATCTCCAAAGTCGTGCAAGTTATAGTTCCTGGTACTTTTATGCTGCAGGCTCTTGTTGATGCCCCTGATATGGTGAGGACGCAAATGAACTTAAAGAGGCTTTCACTCACTGATATTAAGATTGACATCAAGAGGGTTCCAAAGAAGAAGACTTTGGTTGAGGCCATGGAGGCTGCTGGTAAGTGTTAAGATGTATTTGTCACCTTTTTCTTGTTTCCTGAATTGGAACTCACATAGACTGTGATGGCAGATGTGAAGAACAAATGGGAGAGCAGTTCCTGGGGAAGGAAGTTGATTGTGCAGAAGAGAAGGGCCTCACTTAATGATTTTGATAGGTTCAAGATAATGTTAGCAAAAATCAAGGTTTGCAATTATTCTATTATTATACCTTGCTCTAATCCTCATTTTGCAATAGCGTGGTTAATGAAAAACTAAGAATGTTTTACTGCACCAGTTCTAGTTTTGGATCAGTTTGGGTCAGAATTGAGCATTTAGCCCCACCACAATAGACATCGTCCATCAGGAGTCATATGCCTAATTTAGGAGGCTGAGTAGGACTGGAACCCATGATATTTATGTAGTACACCTACTTCATAATTTCATATCTACAAGCATCAAACAAAAGTTTATGCAAACCCTATAATAAGATCTATATGATGGACCTCTAATTATAGGTAGTTAATGAAGAACACGTCCGCATGATCACGAGCTATATAATTTTTAACCCTAGCATTTGTTTTCCTTATAGTCTGAAATGTTGCAATGCTAAAAATCAGTGGGTGCCCGATCTCATGCCTATTGAACTATGAGCTACCAAATCATTTTTCTCATAGTAAATTAGTATACTTGATATTGTAGAATTAAATTGTCAGTTCTTCAATTTCTTGGGCTATTATGATTTTAACTGCTGTATTATTGCGTATGCAGAGGGCTGGAATTGTTAGGCAGGAGCTTGCAAAACTCAAAAAAGAAAGTGCAGCCTAAGATGGTTCAATTTAATATGGTTTTGTTGGATCTTGTTTGAACTAGTTCTTGGTTTGTTTTCATCTCTGTTTTAATTAGTTGTGTGAACCAATTAGCTGGTGTTTGTGTCATGGATATTATGAGAAGTTTGACCTCTAGGAACTATTAATGAATTATATGCACCTTTTTTTTTTCTTTATCAAAATATTAAAAAAAAATAAAAAAAATTCTGCACCTGTCTCTTCTCCCTGATCTTTGTGATGGTACCATGAAATTTTTAGACACTTAGAATTTATGTTTTTTTAATACTCCTATGATCTTTTCCCCTTTCGTTTATATTCTGTTTGCCTGTTTGTGTGAGGAATAAGGTAGGATTTTACTCAAAATTGTAAATTTTAGGAATTTCTAGTAGTAATTTCCCTCATTTGATGAATGGTTTGCTCAATTTGTTTCGCTGTAAAATATTTTCAAATGTAAATTATTTTACATGTACAACATATTTAGATATTTGATGTTACATGTAAAATTTTAAGTATAAACTACCAAAACTGCCAGCGTTGGAGACTTAGGGCTTGTTTGGTTTAAAAAAAATGGTCACTTGTTACTCATCACTCATCACTTAGTTTTCATCATCCATCACTCATCACTCATCACTTAAAATACCCCAATTTCCTATCCCTCCTGATTGGCATATATTTTCAGTTTCTCATCGCTCAATTTTTTTTTACTTTTTGTGGGACCCATGCCTGAGCAACATGTCATAAGTTCTGTTAGCCTACTTGCCTCACCTTCAATCTCTTCATTTCATTTTCTTCCCCTTCAGTCACCATTGCCCTATTACTTTCACTGAAGCTGTCCTCTTTCTCTATAATTTCTCATGTACACACACATCAACAAGAACAATCCCAACCCAAACCAACGGCCAAACCATCATAAACATACAGACACAAATGAATACAAACATAAACTCATAGGTACCCATAGATGTTAAAATCAAAATCCACAAATACCCAAATCAAAAATCACAAATACAGACCTTATGCCCAAATCAAATCTGAACCCACACCACAAATCCTCAACCCATTTTGGCATTTCGGACCTAGGCATCTTAAAGAATCTCTCCGGAGATGAAGACGACAACGATGATGAGTTTCTCCGGCGCTGGTCTACGGTTGCGTTGCTCCAGAACTCCACCCATCTCGGTGTCCTTGCTCCGGCCGATCCACCTTGATTCAGACTTCTCCGTGAGAAATTGGACGATGAATCGGTCGATTTCTCGCTCACAGATCTTTGCCTTTTGAGAATTTGAGGATCGGGCGACTTGGAGCTCTAGAACAGGGACTTGCGCTTGAAGAAATCGGATAGATCCAAACTGCAACAGAAGATCCGATTCTCGTCCATGAAAAAATCGAGTTCCCATTTATGAAGAAAATTGGGATTCGATTATGAAGAAATGTTAGTTTGTTGCTGGGAGAAGGAGAAAGGAGAAAGAAGAAAGAGAAAGGGGAAAGAGAGAAAGAGAAAGTCGTTGGTGCTTAGGACTTGAGGTAGACATGTCTCTGACGCGGGTCTCACAAAGATGCATGTATTTACATTATTGCCACCGTTACTCGTTTTTTAGAAATTGAAAACAACTGAAAGTTGTTTTCAATTTTCGTGACTCAAACTCAATTTTTTGAGAATTGAGTTACGGAAATTGAGTTAGGAAACTCATCCAAACAAAGCAAGTCTCTGTGGGGCCCACAAAATTTAGAAATTGAGTGATGAAAATGCTTAAACCAAACAAGCCCTTAGTGGCTGGACTGTTGTCACCAATCACTGGTCCAGTGGCTCCAACGACTGGACCAACTACACCTTGCCTAACCAATGATCAGGCCATTGCGTGCTTTTGAATAATATTTTATCAAATTTTTAAAGGTAAAACATTTTCAAGTTTGGTCAAATTTTACAATGAAATAAATATAGTAAAATGTTAAAAATATTTTTGGTTAAATATTTTATAGTGAAACAAAAGTAGTTCCAAATTCAATAGAAGCAATACTTCTATGGAATTTTAAATTTGAAAATTTCAAAGTATCCAAATTTTGAAGTTCTAAGAGAGTGTTTGGTAAAGTAATTTGAGAATTGTTGTTTGAAGTTTTTTGAAATATGTGTGGATGAAAAAGTGTGAAAAAATGTGTAATATTATTTAAAATGTGAAAATGTGAGATTGAATTCACTCACCGAACATGCCCAAATTTTATAGAGGTGTCAATTGTACAAAATTTTCCAACGTTACTAACTCATGTACGTAACTATTAATTTTCTAGTTGTCACCAGCACCATTGATGTCACCACCATTAGTCGTCACTGTCAAGTTGTCAACATTATTGTTGCCGCTGCCATTGCGCATTGCGGTGGTCATCGTCATCTCCGCAGTGACCACGTCATTTATGATACCAATTTAATAAGGACATCGTATTATAACCATTATTAAATCATTGACGTTGTCATCAGCATTGCCAATACAATGCTATCATTGACATTGTCATCAGCATTGCCAATACAATGCTTCAGTAAGAGTACAGTAGTTCAATCAAATTATTACTTATTCTCCTTTATATAGAAAATAAGGGTTCACCGTTCAAGTATCCCCGTTTCCAACTTGTTGAAAAAACTGAATTACTAAAAAAAAGTTCTATAGTTTCTTTAATTTTTAAATATACTCAATTCTTTTTTTAAAAGGCAAATATACTCATTCAAATGATAAAAATTTAAATTGAAGAGATTACAATTCTCATCAATTTAATTTTGTTATCTTATCATTTTGAATATTTAAAGAATATGTATAAAACTAAGATCGCTTATGTTTTTGTTGATCTCATAATATTACGTCACATAAACTTTTGAGATCTCATCATTTTACATGTCATTATTCCTATGAGTCCGAATTTGGTAAGGATGAGATATAAAATTTATGTTTTACATGATCCAATAATAGATTGCTACTAGTTTTATACTTAAAACTCAGTACATCACACCATACTTAATAACATCTCAATGAACTCCAAAATCCCAATTTGGTTGGTTTTTCAAATGGGTATTAGAATTGATTGGGTGTAGTTGTATTTATTCTTTCATATATGATAAGATGATGTGACATATTGAAATTGGAGAGTGTAAAACTTGAATATTATACCATAATTATCAGATTCACATTTAGAAAAAGAGAAAAAAATTGTATTATTTTAAACTTGCCTGTGCATTGCGTTGGCTAGTTAAGAGAATTTAGATACAACTATAGATAAATGCAATGGAATCCATTGTGGTTTTCCATTACAAAAAAGAAAAGAAGACACGAGTCCCCTCGTTAATGGAACATGCATTGTACTTAATAATTATTTATTTATTGATAGATAGATAGTTTGGGAAGAAGAGGTGGGATTTGTCTCACAAACATAGGATACTACAAAAAATGGTATTACTATGACAACGTGCTCATTATTTACTGCGTTATTATTGCACTTGTACCCCATTGCTGGAAGTTTAAAATGTAAAACAAAATTTTGAGACCTTATTTCCCCAATTGTAGGACAACCGGAAGAGGTCTCTCTCAATGGTAAAAACCTCACTACATCCCTCAAAACACACTACATCCCTCAAAATACACACTCTCTCTATCTAGTCTATCACTATACTAGCACTCCCCCTAATAAAAAGACTACTCTCATATACAAAACTATTCCCTCTTTTTGTCATGAGTGACAAAGGGCGAATCACTAAGAGACAATCATCTCATCATCGATCTCGGAGTAAGAAGCATCATCACCATTATCATCTCCACCATCTGAAGAAGACTCAGTTGGCTTGAGTGAGGGAGAAGGAGCGAAACCACCAAGGCGAGACTGGCGGTAAGCGATGTGACCAATCCTGGTGTTCATCTGACACGTCTAATAAAAAAGATGGTCTAGACGACTACCAAAATCAGCACGCATGTGCTAGAGCTGCTTCATGATGTCAGCGAGAGAGACATTAGCCCAAGAGGAGGAAGAAGGGGCAGATGAGGAAAAGGGTCGAGAGGTAGGAGCTGCAGGGGTTGCATTCGTTGTCACTAAATGGGGCCGCTTTACAGCAAACTGTGCTGCACTCCTCCAAATAGACTCCTTACTTATGGCACCCATGACATGGAAGAGAGGAGAAGGAATAGTGACGTGCATATGTGTGAGGATGTGTGTGATAGCCGAAGGGAAGATGAGCTTATCATGTGTATCAGTGTCCTGATAACTATCTAGAATAGATACTATCATGTGTGATGGAAAGTCCATAGAAAGACCTTCCATGAGAGAGAGAAGGAAACGAGCACGAGGCTCGGTGATAGTGTTATAGTATGATCGTGGAGTAATTACAAAGGTCATTAGCATATTAAGGATCTATGGATCCTTAGCAAATTCAGTTATGGAGAAGTTTAGGGTACCTCCCCACAACATGGCTTTCTCACAGAACAGTGAGGCCAACTCCCTAGAGATGGAAGAGAGATGACAATGACTTAGGTAATCTGGATGATCTACCCTAGGGACATGTAGTACCTTAGAAATGAGCTCTGGGGTAACTACGATATGTGTACCTCGGAATACCGTAGTAAACCTAGATACAGAGGTATTGATGGCGTGTATGTTGAAGTAGAACTCCTGTATGAACACATTGGGACACCTCAAGGGTTCCTCACAAAGAGAAGCCCATCCTCGAGAGCTAAACGCACCAGGTAGAGGAGTGTTTAAGAAGTTAGACAAAATGACTTGGCATTCCAAATGAATCGCCTTGTCAGAGAAGTTCTCAAAGAAGTCATCTTGTGCTTTCTCATCATGGAACTGAACGGAATAAGAGGGAAAAGAAGAAGAAGAAAAGGAATCACGATGAATCAGGTTCTTAGACTAAACAGATTTTTTAGGTGCCATGGTAAGAAGGCTAAGAGAGAGAGAGAGAGAGAGAGAGAGAGAGAGAGAAAAGAAAGATACAGAATCACAGCAGAAGGTAAGACACAGGAAAGAAGAAAAAGAAATGTGCAATGCATGAACATGTTACTGTGGACACAAGGGATCTTGAAATTTCCATCTAGTTTTTGCGTTGGTCTAGGAACCATATATATAGCATTCTTTCGAGGAAGGACCTTTGATCTTACTACCAAAATATGGATTTGGAGTTTAAGTATGCTTTTGGGAAGGTGTTAGGAACCTAAGATCGCCCAACCCTAAGGTTGGCCTCCCATCGTTGTATCTTACGTCTTAATCTTATTAAAAACATGTTCAACACTTCGTATCCTAATTCACACACACACTAGCATACATCTAAGCATACAACATGACATTAGTATCCCAAAACACATACTTATCTATCCATTAAAGCCAAAGGAAGCCAAACCATGCACATATACAAACACTAGCATTCATCTAGCATGTGAAAACCTTATTATATATCTAAAACAGGGTAGCAACCTAAGCATCGTAGCAACCATATCATGGCAATCACAAAATCATATGAAGCATACAATTGGAATTGAAGGACACAAAACAAAGCATTCAACAATATACATCATCCAATGCATGCTCACACCAATGCATGACTTACCTTTACTTACCTTTCAGCAACACAACACCTATGGAATTAATCAATGAATATGTGAATGAATGACCATGGTATTAAAACTAAGAAACCCTAATCTAAACATGGGATAGCAAACAAGCATGTGAACAAAGCAAACAGAAACTTCATGGAGTATAAAACATATGAAAAGAGACTAAATAGAACATCATGTGAAGGTAGAAACAAAACAAACAAATGAAAATGAGGGTTTTTGGGCAGCAGTTCATGCACGCAAGAACAGGCTTGCGTACTCATAATTAAGCTTGTGTGCGTAGGAAAAATTATGCATACACAAGTCCTTGCCTAGAAAACCTAACAACATAGAAGCAAAGAAAAACTTTAAAATGAGAATTCTAACAACCTACATGCATAAAAAGTAAAGGAAGCCTAAAACCAACCTAAACAAACATAAACTAAATAAAGAAACAAGATTAAAATGCAGAAAGAAGGAAGAAAATATAAAGAAATAAAAAGAAAAGGTTGAAGCTTGATACCTCAGAAGGGAGTTCCCAAGTTTTGATTTTGACTGTTCCCCTTAGTCAAATCTATCACAAGTCATTATACAAGTGATTGGTAATCTTAAACTTAAAAAATTAGGACTAGAGGAGGTCCTAATCAAATAAAATTGACTTGAGGGTGTTTTGTGAAAAACTCTCTTTTGATTCACTATTTTATAGTGAATCTTAGGTTTTTCCCGTGAGATTTTTGTGTGTTTTTGAAAATGTACTATGTAAAACTTTATATAGTAGAAAAAATGGGATTTGGAACGGCTCCTAGACAATGTGGGATTCATTCCAAACCTTAGCTATTATTGCAGAAAACTTGTCTTTTTTATGTTTCCGAAACCTTAGCTGCGTACGTAGGAGTGTGCTTATGTACTCATGCTTTGGCCCACGTACGCAAGCCGCTGCCCATGTATGTGGGCCAAGAGCCTTTTTGGTCATCTTATTTCCAAAAATAGATTTGTGCTCATTTAGAAGGTTATATTTTCCATTTTAACACTCCTCAAATCAATTTGATATCTGATTCGACTCTAAATTGGCATTGGGCCTTAGAGTTTGGGCATCATTAGGGAACGGGGGCTTGAGTCGTAAGGGATACAAAATGCGGTGTCTACAGTTACGTGCTAAAGAAAATTGCATCATGGGTAGAAACCCAATCCAACCTAACAGCACTCACAAGATATAATCAATCACACAATCCTAGAATGCATGAAACATTGTTATAATGAACATAGAATGCATGAAACATTGTTATAATGAACATAGAATGCAATGCATGAGCATGTGAGATCAAATTAACAAAATCCATCCTAAAATTTTAGACAAAACCCCCAAATTTCCAAAAAAAACTTGAAAACCTAGGTCTAAATGCATGAAATGCATGAAGAAAGTGAAAAAGGAAAGATCAAGAACCCTTACCAAGTGACGGACAATTGGATTAGGCCGAAAATGAAGAGGGAAGAGGGATTTTAGGGAGAAAAAGGGTTTTAGGTCGAGAGAGAAGAGAGAAAGATTGAGATATTTGAAATGGTTCAAAACCAGGTTAGACTTCAGAAGTATATATTGAAAACGCAGCTCAATAGATCGAGAAGGTATTGAGGAGGTGTCAACGGCTAAAAATCTCAGTAAATTGAAGCAGGTATCGAGCATCTGTCGAGCAGATAGAGATTCCAAGGAATTTGACTCAATGGATTGGGATATCTATCGAGAGATATCGCGAACAAGCCTATAAATCTCGATAGAAGAGGCATGTATCGAGAGGTATTGAACAGCCATTGAGGAGGTGCCGAGTTGCTATCAAGAAGCCTGAAAAGAGGTTTTCAAAGAGGAGAAGCAACACAAGATGAATGCAAACAAGATACACACCAAGATAAGCAATCAAAGAGCATGTTAAACATAAAAACACAACCTCAACTCTAGATGCAAATCATTTATAGATTAAAAATATACTAAATGAGTCTAACCAAATTTTATTTCAAAGCATGTTTAGAGAGCATATACTACCACATGTATTCCTTGTGATGGCCAAATCACATTGTACCTATACAATAGTATCAAAAGTAGCAAAGATTATGTGTGTTGTGTGTGAACCTTTACAAGAGAGTATAAGTAGATCATTGTATGAAAAGTAAAGATATAGGAGGATCAAATACATTCACACACAATCATAACTGTTTGATGGGGACCATCACCTTTGAGATACATCATATAACTCCCACATCTCCTAGAAACACACTTGCAACCATATTAAAAGCATTTTGATTCTTTTTGCTTTTCATGCTCTTTGCATATTTTTCTTTTAATCATATCATGCATGGGCATATAAGAGAGAAAAGAAAATACCCAATTATGTAAACTAGAACATCCTTATTTTGTTGTACAAGTGTTACACCTTACAGAGTACGACTTTTTATGAATTGCACACATATGCTTTATGATTGACGAGTTTTTGTGGTGAGATGGTTATTTTTGCCTTTCTCTTGGGATTTTCTAGTTCTTCTCGTCGAAAAGAGTGATTTAAGATATGAACTATAAGAGATCAACCAAATCATACAAATTACATAAAAGAGCCACAAAGCTCATATTGCTTAGTTGTGCATGAAGATGCTCATCCAAGCTACAAGAGATACAAAGTTGAGAAATTTTGTTTCAAAGGCCATTCAAGGTACATAAGTACCAATATACACAAACACACACAATTTTTGTATTATTCTGATTTTTTTTTTTAAAAAAAAAAGCAAATAAACACACAAATAAAGCATCAAAACTAGATGCATATTCATAAGGAAGAGGGGGGAGAGAGAGAGAGAGAAAGAGAGAGAGAGAGAGAGAGAGAGAGAGAGATCAATCCATGGATATAACACCAATGTTTTGGTGCACGAATTCAAAGCGTCTACCATCTAGAGGCTTGGTGAACAAATCAGCCTTTTGATCATCAGTGTGAATGAATTCAAGAATGAGAGTACCATCTTTAACCAACTCACGAATGAAGTGATGTCAGATCTCAATGTGTTTAGTCTGAGAGTGTTGAATAGGATTTTTAGAGATGTTGATGGCACCGATATTGTCACAATATATAGTGAGATGCTTTTGATAAATACCATAGTCAAGAAAAAGTTTTTGCATCCAAAGAAGTTGGATACAACAGTTGGCAGTAGCAATGTATTTAGCCTCAGTAGTAGAGAGAGAGATGGAGTTTTGTTTCTTAATCATCCATGAAACAAGATTATTACCTAAATAAAAACACTCACTAGAAGTACTTTTCCGATCATTTGCATTCCCAGCCCAGTCCGCATCAGAATATCTAGCTAGGACATCATTAGTGTATTTATCATACCATACTCCAAAGTTACTAGTGGTCTTAACATATTTGATAATAAGTTTTACCGCAGTATTATGAGATTCTTTGGGATTAGCTTGATATCTAGCACACACTTCCACATTGTAGTTAATGTCAAGCCTACTAATATTAAGGTAAAGGAGACTACCTATCATGCTTCTATACAAAGAAGGGTCATTACTCTTTCCTAACAAGTCAACAGTGAGTTTAACATTTGGACTTATAAGTGTTTTGACAGAGCTAGCAGACTCTAAACCAAATTTCTTCACATGTTTTTTAGCATATTTAGATTGAGAGATAAAAATACCTGAGTCACTTTGATGAATCTGCAATCCAAGGAAGTAGTTAAACTCTTCAATCATGCTCATCTCAAATTCAGTTTACATCATGCTTGAGAAGGAGTGAGCCAAGTCATCTTTTGTAGATCCAAAGATGATGTCATCTACATAGACTTGAGTTACGACCAGTTCTCCATCAACTTTCTTGATGAACAAGGTTCTATCAGCTTGTCCTCTTATGAAGCCATTTGTCACCAAATATTCAATGAGACGATCATACCATGCACTCGGTGCCTGTTTTAATTCATAAATTGCCTTTTTAAGATAAAGCACATGATCTGGAAAGTGTAGGTCAATGAACCCTTTAGGCTGAGTTACATAGACTTTCCCTTTAACAAAACCATTAAGAAAAGCACTATTTAGATCCATTTGATATAACTTGAACTTCCAGTGACAAGCCAATGCGAGTAAGACTCTTATGAATTCAATACGAGTAAAAGGAGCAAAAGTTTCATCAAAGTCCACTCCTTTTACTTGAGTGTATCCTTGGGCCACAAGTCTGACTTTGTTGCGAATCACATTTCCTTCTTCATCAGTCTTGTTGCGGAATATCCATTTTGTGCCAATGATGTTCACTCCCTCCAACCTAGGGACTAGTGTCCAGACATCATTCCTTTGAAATTGATGAAGTTCATTATGTATGGCTTCAACCCAACTTTCATCTTGAAGAGCATCTTCAACCTTGGCATTTGCTCAACATCTTTTGAAGACTTTGGAGTTGGTGCTTCATCAATCACAACATTGACAGTTTCCATGACCTTTCTATTTCTTTTGTTCAGCACCCTATAGGCTTTGCTTCTGGAGGAGTACCCAAGAAAGATTCCTTCATTGCTTTGGATATCAAAATTTCCCACATTCTCTTTGTCCTTTAGAATGAAACAATTGCCACCAAATATTTTGAAGTATTTCACATTTGGTTTTCTTCCTTTCCATAGTTCATAGGAAGTCTTCTTTGTACCTGGTCTGAAGTACGCTCGATTCACAATGTGACATGTAGTGTTAACCACCTTTCCCCATAGATCTTTTGCCATATCCTTGTTGTGTAACATGTCTTTGGCCATTTCTTGAATGACTCTATTCTTTCTCTCTACAACATCATTCTGTTGAGGAGTGGCAGGAGCTGAAAATTCTTAAGCTATGCCAGCACTTGTGTAGAAGGGCTCTAATTGAGAATTTTCAAATCTAATCAACTTTCAAACCTTTTTCATTCTACACCCTTTTACAAAATAGCTCAAGATGATGAGGGGTTTCATACTTAGATCGTAATAAGATGACCCAAGTGAATCTAGTAAAGTCATCAACCACTACCATAATGTACTTCTTTCCTCCAAGGGATTTTGCACTTGTTGGACCCATCAGATCAACATGAAGAAGCTCAAGAGGTTTGGCTGTGGCTGTGGTTAAGGTGGCAGGGTGTTGGGTTTTTGTCTGTTTTCCAAGTTGACATGGTTTACACACAGTATTTGTCACCTTACTAAGTTTAGGAATTCCCAGAACGGCATCATTCTTGGACACAATTGATAGTTGCTTATAGCTAGCATGCCCCATCCTTTGGTGCCATAAGTCTTCATTTGGCATTCGAATGTTGTTACATACAATCTCAATATTAGGAACTAGACCATAGCAATTGTCTAGTGTGCAAATTCCACTTATAAGTTGCTTACCTGACTCATTCAACACCATGCACTTCCCTTTTGGAAACAACACCAAGAAGTCTTGATCACAAATCTAACTAATGCTCAATAGATTCACTCTCAGCCCTTCCACATACAACACATTTGCAATATCCGATAATCCTAGTAAAGAAATGATTCCCTTCCCCTTTATTTGGGATTTGCTTCCATCACAAAAGGTGACATTTCCACCTTTCTTGGATTTAAATTCTTTAAAGAGAGTGCGGTCTTTGATCATGTGCCTTGAGCAACCACTATCAAGATACCATAGACAAGTGTTCATAACTTTGAAGATTGAGTGCATCATGAAGCACACTTCGTGCTTATTTTTTAAGTCATTAGGTATGGTCTTTTCCTTAATTTGATAGCTACGTGATTTTACCCATGCCTTTATCTTTCTAAGGCATATGCCCTTGTAAATGAATAGTTTGAGATAGTCTAGTCTTCTTCTACTCACAAATAGACATTTTTCAATAATCATCAATAGAGCTTTCAAATAACCTTTGGACTTGCATGTTTTGAGAAACTTAAGCGTGTAAAGGTTAGAAACGCAAGAGGTATTAGAAGAAAAAGATCATTTCAAGCAATTTGATTTCATGAGAACAAGGGTCAATGGATTACACAGCAAAGATTAAAACCTAATCAAAGTGTGCTTGCTCTAATACCACTTGTTGGGTTAAAATAGCTTAACCCCACTTAATTAATTCAATTTACCCAAGTTTATTAATTAGATTCAATTTCATGCAAACCGTGAAGGCATCAACAAATCACCAGAAATACAAAATGCAGCGGAAAATAAATTAACACAGTAATTTGTTGCCAAATAGGGAAAACCTCGCAAGGCAAAAACTCCACAGAGTGATTTTAAGGTCACCACTCCCAGGAATCCACTAAACAACCGTCAAGCGGTTACAAGTAGAAGGAATCTTACCAACTACCCTGGCCTATCCCAAAATACCAACCTATAATTGAACTTTTTCTCCAATACCCAATTGGACTTGATCTTGTAGTAGCCTTCTTTCCTTTGATGCACAAACCTCCAATTTGTGACTAACCTTTTGCACGAATCCTAAGTACATGACTAACTCTAGCAACTTAAACAGATGTTGTTGGCTATAAAGTTCTTCACTTCATCAATAATGAAGATCTGGAAGCACTCAGTTACAAAACCCTATGGCGTACAAATGCAGTAGCTTCACACAGAGAAAATAAGTCTCTTGGTCTCTGTATCTGTATGTGACAGCTTTTAAAATAAGCCTTATATATGTCTATGGTTGTGAGAAAAGAAACCCTAAACAGATCCAAAAGCCTGGGCCAAATTTTAGATCTGAAAAATTGAAAATCATAAATCTCGATAGATCGAGCTGCTGTCGAGCTATTTATTGAGCTTCACATTAAGTCTCGATAGTAGGCATTTGTCAAGTTACTGTCGAGACTTAATGAACAACTTTTTTTCACTTGTTTCTTGGACCAATTTTCATGTATTTAATACTTGACTTTAACAATATGTTTCTTGAAGTACTAAACCTATCTTAGATCTATTCAATTACAAGTAAAGTGTATTTTGTCAAAGGATTAGCCAATTACAATAAAATATGACCCTAACAATCCCGAAATACCAACCTATAGTTGAACCTTTGCACCAATACCCAATGGGGCTTGATCTTGTAATAGCCTTCTTTCCTTTGATGCACAAATCTCCAATCTGTGACTAACTCTTTTGCACATATCGTAGTACGTGACTAACTCCAGCAACTTGAATGATTATTGTTGGCTACAAAGTTCTTCACTTCATCAACAATAAAGATCAGTAAGCACTTGGTTACAAAACCCTATGGCGTACAAACATAGTAGCTTCACACAAAAAATAAAGCTCTTGGTCTCTATTTTCTGTTTGACAACTCTAAAAATAAGCCTTTATATATTTTTAGGGTTATGAGAGAAGAAACCCCAAACAAATATATCAACATGGGCCAAAATTCAGATCTGGAAATTCTGAATTCGTAAAGCTTGATAGATTGAGCTGGTGTCGAGCTTGCCCAGTAAATCTCGATAAATGCCATCTATCGAGCTATCTATTGAGTTTCAGTAAAATAGCTTTTCTTCACTTGTTTCTTGGATCAATCTTCATGTCTTTAATACAACCACTTGCTGTGTATTAAGCCCAACTTAGTTCTACCCAATTTACAATCAAAATATCATATTTATCTTATTTTTAACTATTCTTATTTATTATTAAATTTTCAATTCCATTTTAACTTTTCATATCTCCACTACTCTCTACCTTAACTTTCTTCAACCTTTCTCATTCCATTTCAACTTTTCATATCCCCACTACTCTTAATATCACTATTATTCTATCCTTTCATCATCCTTTATTTTTTACTCTTCTTATTCTTATTCTCATACTTTGAAATTGTCATTCACTCTCTTATTCCATGCATAATTTTCTTTTTTTCCACACACAAAAGGCTCTCTCTCTCTCTCTCTCCCTATTTTTTTTCTTCAGTATTTGGTATATATATATATATATATATATATATATTATTTTATTGTAACAAGTTGACCATCAAAACATACTAATGCAGTACTTGAAGCTCCAACAAATGCATTTTCGAAATCAGTTTTAGACTATCAGAAGTCAGTCAGTCTGCTAAAATTGGAATTGACTAGTAATCCAGCTTGACCTTTTAGTGAAGGGACAAAGGGAGACTTCATGAAAGACACATTTTGGCATGTATCCCATACATTAGAGCAGAAGTTATTTGCTGCTTGGCTAGATTGGGACAAATTTGTTGAAACAATGGTGTTGCAAAGTACAGGAATTGGTCAAGGTGTAGAACTAATTGTAAATAGCTCAGCTGAAAATGGATTGCATCTCTATGAACAATGATAACAAAGAATTGAAACACATCATAATTCATACATCCTTTGGGTTGATATGATTTAGTTTTTGTGTTTTATGTTGTTATATTTTTTATTCTCATTGATTGTTAAATGTACTATTGCATTATAAAGATAATATATAAAAATGTAATGCTATTTTATTGCATAGCATAACTAAAATAATTTGGTGTTTATTACTATAAATTTCATTTTTACTATTTTTCTTCTCATCTTATTTTATTTAATAATTAAATTTAGCAACATCCTCCATATCATTAAATTATTTATATTTTGTCTCATTTAAAAAAAAATTTAACATATAAAATTTTATTTAAATTCAATAATAATAATAAAAAAAAAAAGGTTCTTATAAAGTCTTCCCATGAAATGCTACAATGCATCAATGGAAAAATGAAATACAAAACAAATACCAATTTAGAAACACTCAATTAAAAAAAAGAAAAAAAAGAATATGAAACCAAACATAATATGAAAAAACTAAAATTTATGGATATACTAACTTAATGGAAGCAAAATGGAGTGAAAAATAAAAATAAAAATAAACGTTACAGTGCATATTTAGTACATTAAAATTATCATCAAATTTGGAAAAAAAGATGCCAATGAAGAGAGAGAGAGAGAGAGAGAGATTTACGGGTAATAAAGTGTAAAAAAAATAAAAGAAATCAAACGTCAATTTGAACCGTCAAAAAGAAAACAAAGAGGCTAACAGGAGGAGTAAAGAATAAAATAGAGCTAACCTTATGAAGGACATCAAAAACTTTACTTTTACTTTTATTTTGGTCAATTTTTATTTATTTATTTTTCTTGCATCTCTACTTTAGGTTGACGAATTTTTGTATTCTTCAAAATTCTACTTTGGGTTGATATGATCCATTTTTGTGTTTTAAGTTATTATCTTTTTTATTATCTTTGATTGTTAAATTTTATTCTATTACATTATAAATATATTATATAAGAATATAATGTTATTCTATTACATAACATAGCTAAAATAATTTTGTATTTATTGCCATACATTTCATTTTTGCCATTTTTCTTTTCACCTTATTTATTCAAAATTTAAATTCAGCCACATCCTCCATATTATTAAATTATTTATATTTTTATAACATTTTTTTATTTAAAAAATTAAAAATATAATATTTTACTTAAATTCAAATAAATAAATAAAATGTCTTATAAAGTATTCCCATAAAACGTTACAATGCATCAATAGAAAAGTAGAATATAAAACACTTGCTATTTTAGAAACATTAAATTTATAATAATAATAATAATAATAATAATAATAATAATAATAATATCAAACCAAACATATCATAAAACAAACTAATAGTTATGGATATACTAACTTCATGGCAACAAAATGGAATGAAAAATAAAAATAAAAATAAACATTACAATGCATATTTAGTACATTAGAATTATCATCAAATTTGGGAAAACAATAGGATGTTAGAGAGAGAGAGAGAGAGAGAGAGAGAGAGAGAGAGAGAGAGAGAGAGAGAGAGATTAGTAAAAGAAATCAAACATCAATTAAATAAATTAATTAGTAACCATTAATTGGAAAACAAAGACAGCTAAAGGAGTAAAAAATTTATTAAAGATGACCTTACAAATGTCATTATAAACTTTACAATGCAATTAAATAAATCGTTAAATTCACTTAATTAAATCATGTAATCAACAATTAAATACAATCATACAAAATTTAAACTTAAAACTAATCAAACTCTAATCTAGAAAACCATATTTATTATCAAAACTAAAAGGAAGACGATCTTCAGTAATAATAGAAATATATAAGAAATAAAAATGGAAAATTTCAAATCCTTTTTTTTTTATATTTCATTTAACATTATTTATAAATAATAAAATATAAAAAAAATCCTTAAATGCTTATATTCTTCACACATCACGACTTTTAAAAATCTAATGAAATGTTCTAAGATTTTAACTCTCATTTAATGCCTCTATTATGAAAATCACCATTCAATAAAATATGATAATAGTAAGAAACGTTACAAATGAGATCATGAAAAAACTAATTAGCTACTATTATTATGGAATAGATGTTTTTTATTTTTTATTTTTTATTTTTTTTATGCATCTAAGGAAATGAAATGTAGAGAATGTACTTGTAGGGTCCACCTTTTGGGAGGTTCTTTACTGTTGGCACAAATGAGCCCAAATCCAACGGGCCCGATACAATAAATTTGGTAGAGAAAATGGGCTCAAGAATTGGGTTTTAGTGAGAGCTCCAACAGCCTGACATGATCATAAGGAGGTGGGATGATCGAATCGTCTGGAGGAAGGGTAAAAGTATATCCTCGGGCTTGGTTTGAGGACTGGCTCTTCTTCTCCTTGGTTCTTTTATGCTTAGTGGCGAAAGCTTTCAAGGGTGGTAGGGACTGCAACCGTCTTTCTTCCTTTTTTCTCCCCCTAGACTTGTTAGTCATCCATGCCCATACTTGAGTGCACGTCCCATCGGCCACTCTTTCTGGCGCTCTGTGAGCTGCTGTGGCCCCCATAGTACTGTCCAGGGGTCACGTCCACATAAATAGGGTCAGGGTATTAGCTGTGTGTAATTAATACGGAGGTGACAGCTTCTGCTGGGGTTGCTTTTCTACCATGCTCCTAAGGCTAACACATTGGGCTCGGAATCCCCTTTGGGATCCTCGAGGGGACTGCTTCTGGTGGTGTGGTGCCTTCCCCTTCAGTGATTCTGGTCTACCGAGGACAGGGTCGTCCTCGGCAGTATATCCTAGCAGTCTGGATTCCCTTCATTCGTCCTCGGGCATTTCTTCATCCTCGGCGTGGGCCTTGGGCTCGATATGAAATGGGCTGGGTTTTGCCAAATCTTTCAGCCCCACAATAGCCCTTCAAAATCCTACTGTCCGGCTCCTCGGATGGAGAGGAGGGTTTTGATGTTCTCGGGCCTATATCATGGCCAGTTGAGTCTTGTTCCCCTGTGTGCGCCAGGGTCTCTTCGCCTACCCAAGGCATGCTCCTAGCGTTTTAGCGTACGAGGTGTATTGTCATTAGTGCTTCTATGGGATAACGCAGGTCGCTTCAGTATACGGAACGTGTATTCAATGGCGCCTTTATGAAGAGGCGCGGATTTGGCGGTTGAGGGTTCCCTTGGGAATTGGGAGAGATTTATTTTGCTTGACATTCCCTCTTTGAGCTTCGTGTGCGATGAACTCCCCCATATTTCATCCTCTATTTAAGGTGCCCTGAGAGGACTATCTTCCACATCTACTAGCCTTGGAACCCTGCAGGAGTTCCAAGTTTTTTCACTTTTCTTGAACAAAAAATGCCACATGAATCATGGGCGTTGCAACTGAGGCAAAGAAAGCGAAGGCTAAGGGTCCTCCTATTCTTCAACCGAACAAGAAAGAGTACTCTCCTCCTTCGACCAGGAACCGTAGCTAGTGCAGATCGTGCCAGGTCCTTGATTATCCCCAAAACACCAACCAAGAATGTGCAGGAGTTGGCTAAAGAGGAAGGGGAAGAAAGTGAAGCAAAGTTGAGGGGAGCAATTGAGATATCAGAGGGAGTCGTCTCCGCCATTGCAGGCAGCTGGCAAGACCCCTGGAAGGCGACTTCTTAGGAGTACCGACATGATATTTTGGATCAGAGTTCGCTTCAGGACAGCCTCAGCAAGTGGAAACCAATCAGCTGGCAAGACCCCTGGAAGGCGACTTCTTAGGAGTACCGACATGATATTTTGGATCAGAGTTCGCTTCAGGACAGCCTCAGCAAGTGGAAACCAATTCAAGCGCTCCCGCCCCTTTTTCCTCTTCATCGCCTGCGCTAAGCACACGGGCTTGGTGGCTGCTGGAGCGAGACTGTGAATCCACCATCACCACCAACCTTCTCCCTTTTATTAGCTAGCTGTGCTGTAAGCCTGCCTCGGCTGTTTTGCAGTTAGTTGTAAATCGAGTCTTCCTCGGCTATTTTGTAGTTGATGTAAAGCGAGCCTTCCTCGGCTGTTCTGTAGTTAGTTGTAAATCGAACCTTCCTCGGCTGTTTTGTAATTGATGTTGTCATCATTTTATTTAGTAAAAAGCGACTTGTGACTTTTACTTGGTGGAATTTTCTTTGCTTGGTGAAAAATAATGTTTTTTATTTTTTATTTTTTATTTATTTGTTTTTTTTTATTTTTTTATATATATATTTTTTATTTGCACTGCCTCCACCTTTCCTAGGACAGCCGAGCATACAACGATGCGCTTCGTGTTGCAACCTGTGCGACCGTTTAGGAAATGCTAGTTTTAAAACAAACGATTCGAGGAGGCCATGGTGTGCTATGGTTCTGTCTGGCACTCATAGGGATGCCCGAGCGTCTATTTCTCCCAGTCATCTGGTCCAAGGACCCAGGCGCAGCTATGGCCTTACTTAATGCTCAGCAGGAATAAACTTTGGTTCTGTCTAATACCCAGATAGTTGTCACAAGTTATTAGTTTTCCCATAGGTTTAAGTCCAAGGACCATGCAAGACCTTGGTTTGTCTAACACCCAGATAGTTGTCATAAGTTATTAGTTTTCCCATAGGTTTGAGTCCGAGGACCATGCAAGACCTTGGTTTTGTCTAACACCCAGATAGTTGTCACAAGTTATTAGTTTTCCCATAGGTTTGAGTCCGAGGACCATGCAAGACCTTGGTTCAGCCTAACACTTAAATACTTGTCAAGAGTTATTAGTTTTCCCATAGGCTTGAGTCCGAGGACTATGCGAGATCTTAGTTCAGCCTAACACTTAGATACTTATCAAGAGTTATTAGTTTTCCCATAGGCTTGAGTCTAAGGACTGTGCGAGACCTTGGTTCAGCCTAACACTTAGATACTTGTCAAGAGTTATTAGTTTTCCCGTAGGCTTGAGTCCAAGGATTGTGCGAGATCTTGGTTCAGCCTAACACTTAGATATTTGTCAAGAGTTATTAGTTTTGCCATAGGCTTGAGTCCGAGGACTGTGCAAGACTTTGGTTCTACCTTCCGAGGACTCGCCATTACTGAAGCCCCATTCAACCGCTCCAGTGGGTCAGAAGACACCAATGCCTATCTTCCAAAACTAGTCCCGCCGCAGAGCCGCCTTGAAGTGCTTCGTGCGGCCACCGCCTTTCTCAATCGGGGCCTAAAGGGGCTGCCCACGAGATTCGCGGAGGTCTGATCCCTGGTGGGGGTGAGGGCCACGCATATGGTGCCAGAGGCCCGTTGAGCTGTGAACCACTTGGCAGTTCTCCTCTTGTGGTACAGTAGACTGGCCACCATAACCTTCCCTAGGGAATTTGATCCTGCCTTAACAAGCCATTACACTCATCATCGCATGAGCAACCTTCCCATAGACGGCGCCAAATGCAGGGTCCACCTTTTGGGAGGTTCTTTACTGTTGGCACAAATGAGCCCAAACCCAACGGGCTTGATACAATAAATTTAGTAGAGAAAATGGGCTTAAGAACTGGGCTTTAATGAGAGCTCCAACAGCCTGACATGATCATAAGGAGGTGGGATGATCGAATCGTCTGGAGGAAGGGTAAAAGTATATCCTCGGGCTTGGTTTAAGGACTGGCTCTTCTTCTCCTTGGTTCTTTTATGCTTAGTGGCGAAAGCTTTCAGGGGTGGTAAGGACTGTAACCGTCTTTCTTCCTTTTTTCTCCCCTACACTTGTTAGTCATCCATGCCCATACTTGAGTGCGCGTCCCATCGGCCACTCTTTTTGGCGCTTTGTGAGCTACTGTGGCCCCCATAGTACTGTCCAGGAGTCACGTCCACATAAATGGGATCAGGGTATTAGCTGTGTGTAATTAATACAGAGGTGACAGCTTCTGCTGGGGTTGCTTTTCTACCATGCTCCTAAGGCTGACCTATTGGGCTCGGAATCCCCTTTGGGATCCTCGAGGGGACTGCTTCTGGCGGTGTGACGCCTTCCCCTTCAGTGATTTTGGTCTGCCGAGGACAGGGTCGTCCTCAACAGTATATCCTGGCAGTCTGGATTCCCTTCGTTCGTTCTCGGGCATTTCTTCATCCTCGGCGTGGGCCTTGGGCTCGATATGAAATGGGTTGGGCTTTGCCAAATCCTTCAGCCCCACAGTACTTATTAAGGTGTATGTAAAGATTCATGTTAAAAAAATATGTAAAGGTTTTTTTGAAAAAAAAAGTATATGTAAGGTTTTTATTAATTTAAGAGACAATGAAAAACCAATTGTTAATAACTACAACCATCGCTACACTATAAACCACACACAACACTATATTTAATATCATAAATAACAGAGTTAGGTCCTTTTAGATATACACTACTGTCAGTTTCTTTAAGACCTTGTCCCCTCTCCCCATGTGTGTGTTAAAAATACTTAGTATTCTCAACCAAAAAAAAAATCCTAAACAACTTATAAATTACAACCCAAATCAATCATACAATTACACAATCAAAGCATGTAACATGAATTACCTTCTAAATTATTGCTTGGAATTTTCACAATTATTGAAAGTGTTAGGACATATGTGATTCACTTGTTAGGAACATATGTCACTATTTTATATAATTGGCTAATCTTTTGACAAAACACACTTTACTTGTATTTGGGTAGAACTAGGATGTGTTTAATACTTCAAGAAACTTTGTTTCAAGATCAAGTGTTGAAGCCATGTAAGTCTGTCCAAGATTCAAGTCTGAAAAGTGCCAATCATTAAAGCACAGCTAGCTCGACAACTCGACAGATAGTGTATCTGTCGAGATTTATGAAAAACAGAATTTCAGTTCTGTTTTGACTCTAATCCATGATTGTATGTTTGGGCTTTCTTTTCTCACAACCTTAGACATATAAAATGATTATTTTTAGGGCCGTCAACAAGGACACAAGTTGTACAAGTGTTGAGCAAAGTATGTTCAAGCAAATCGTGATCGGAGATAGAGTTTTGCCCTAGTTCATCTTTCTTGTGAAAAAGCTGCCGTGTTTGTGCATCGTAGGGTTTTGTGACCAAGCATCTTCTGGATCTTCATCGTGTGATGAACTGAAGAACTTTGGAACCAACAACTTTCTCTAGTTGGTGATTGAAGTCACGTACTAAGATCCACGCAATTGGTTAGTCACGTACTGGGAGTCATGCATTACATGAAGAGATTGTCACTACAAAACAAGTCCAATTGGGTATTGGGGTAAGGGTTCAACTGTAGGTTGGTATAAGGTACTAGGATTCCTTTACTTGTAACCACTTGTTGTGATAATAGTGAATTCTCAAGAGTGGTGACCTTAAAATCACCCGGTGGGATTTTTGTCGTGTTGGTTTTCCTCATTCGTAAAAAAATCACCGTATCAATTTATTTTCCGCTGCACTTAGTTTAATTGGTCATTTGTTTGTGCTACCACGCATTTGGATGTTGATTTGATTAATTAATAAACTTGGCTAATTAATCAATTAATTCATCACAAGGGGTCAATACATTTTTGGCCTATCAAGTGGTATCAGAGTAGGCACACTCTGATTAGGTTTTAATCTTTGTTGTGTTGATCCATTGACCCCTGTTTTTTATGGATAGAGGATAGTCTTTAATCATACCTCCTTTACACATGAGAGCTTTCTTACAGTCTCTAGATGAGAAGGTGTGGCTAGCTATTGAGATAGGCTGAACTAAGCCAAAGGAAGCACCGACCGATTGGGATGAAGCCAAGATCAAGGCGGCAAGCTTCAACAGTAGAGCATTGAATGCTTTGTTCAGTGTAGTCACTAATGAAGAATTCAAGAAAATATCCTCCATTGAACCTACAAATGAAGCATGGACCATCCTCCAGACAACCTATGAAGGAACAAAGGCTGTTAAGGACTCGAAGCTTCAAAAGCTCACTACTAGCTTCGAAGAGATAAAGATGGAGGAGGAAGAGTCATTCAATGAGTTCTATGCCAAGCTCAAGGACATAGTGAACTCAGCTTTCAATCTTGGAGAAATCATTCCTGAACCCAAGATTGTGAGAAAGGGGCTCAGATCTCTACCTGAGAGATTCCATGCCAAGATTACGGCGATCGAAGAATCAAAGGATATTGACAAGATTCCTTTAACAAAGCTGGTTGGTAATTTGCAGACCTACGAGCTAGGGTTAACGAGGATTGGTAAGTCGGGTAAGAGTAAGAGTATGGCTTTGAAGGCTAAGAGTAGTGACACAGATGAGTCTTCAAACGATGAAGACTCTAAAATGAAGTCCTACATCACCAGGTAATTCAAGAAGTTCATGAAGAATGCCAATGGGAAGGGCTTCGACAAGGACCGTAGGCAATCCAATTCTTCTTAGTTTAAGAGCCAAGATAAAGGGAAGAAGGATACTAGAGATGGCGGTCAGTACACTATTCCTATAGGACCAAAGTGCTTCGGGTGTCAAGACTTTGGTTACATGAAATAGGAGTGCCCCACATATTTCAAGACCATTGGGAAGAGTAAGGCACTTGCTGCTACTTTGAGCAACACTGAGCCTGAGGATGATTTCGACAATGAGGATGATGGAATCTTAAATGCCTTCACTGCCACTGTCAATCCTACTAAAGGGATTGTTGAAGATGTGGATGAAGAAGAAGAATTGGTGGAGTCCAAGTTTGAGAAGATGGATGAACAAGATAACATCCACACAACCTATGCTAAGTTGTACAAGGTCTTAGAAAAGCATGAGAAGTTGTATAAGTTGACCACCAAGAAGCTCAGTGATATGGAACTTGAGCGTGAAGAGCTTTCCACAAAGTTTGATGAATCCAATCAGACTATTGGAGCACTGAGGTTTGAGAATAACTTATTGGCTAAGAAGATTAAGAAGCTCGAGGCAAAACTATTTCAAGTCAGAGCTCAACTGGAAAGGACTTCAAGTGCAAAGCTTGATGAGATGCTCAGTCTTCAGAAATTGGCTTCTGATCGAACCGATTTAGGGTATGATTTCTCTTTTCTTAGTATTGCTTCTTCTAGTACTACTATTTTTTTTCCTTCTAGTAATAATGTTAAAATTGAGAACACTAATGTTAAAACTGATATAGCTAGTGAGAACATAGACAATGGTAAATCTATCTTAGAAGCACCCCCTAAGCAAGATAAGAAGGAAGCTAAAAACCCTAGGGCTAAGAAGGCTAACTCTCAAAAGCCTAAACAAAAGAAGCAGCATCTCTGTCATCATTGTGGAGTAGCCAGTTATACTTGACCAAATTGTTACAAGTGGCTAGCCACTCAACAAAGCAACGGTATTATAGCATCTAGAAGTCACAATCAGCTTCAATCCTCTCTTGCTCCCCTTGGAGATCTTCTTAAAGCCCTCATGTTCCTTTCAAACTTGAACGATTTTAATTTTTCCCCCTCATCACCAGTTCAAGGGTTTAATCAAAGGAAAGGTTCTTCCAAGGTGTGGAAGAAAAAGGGCTCCAAGTGATTCTATCACTTTCTTTTCTCTCCCCCTTCTTGTTTTTTGTTTGCATTACTTGTGTGTTTTGCTTTCAAGTTTTGAGTCAGTCTAGTTTTATACTTTGCTTTGTTTAACTTGTTTTTGTTTATTTGTTTTCAGTTTTGCTTTATTTTTTTTTTCATAAAAATAAAAAAAAAATTGAAAAATCAGAAAATACAAAAACAGTGTGTGTTTTGTGTACATTGGTACTTGTGTATCTTAGATGGCCATTGAAATAAAGTTTTCTAAATTTTGTATCTCTTGTAGCTTAGATGAGCATCTCTATGTACAACTAAGCAAGTGAGCTTTGTGGCTCGTGTTTGTGATGAGTAAGATTAAGTAATCTCTTGTACTTAACACTCGTATCACTCTTTTCGATGGGAAGAACTAGAAAATCCTAAGAGAAAAGTATAAATAACCATCTCGCCATTGTTGCCCGCCAATCATGAATGACATTTGTGTGATTCGGCATAGCAAAATTGAAATGTCAAATGCTTAATATCATTGGGTATTTCTTTTCTCTCTCTTATATGCCCATGCATGATTTGCTTAAAATGAAAAATATACAAAGAAAAATAAAAAACAAAAAGATCAAAATGCTTTATATATGATTGCAAGCGTGTATTATAGGAGATGTGGGAGTTATAGGATGTACCTCGAAAGTAATAGTCCCCATCAAACAGTTATGATTGTGTGTAAGTTAAAGTAATTTTCTCATATCTCAAATCGTCATAATATGTAGACACTTATGCAATCTTGCGATATTTTTCACACACAACACGCAATATTCTTTGATACTCTTGATACATGTGCAAGTACAATTTGATTTGGCCATCACAAGGTTTTACATGTGTTAATGTATGCTCACTAAACTGTCTTAACTTGTTTTTGAAATATAAAATTGGTTAGACTTGTTTTATGTGTGTGTGTGTGTGTTTTGGGATCCATGTGCTTAAAATTGTTGTTGAGAGATATTTTTGAGAGGTTAAAATGTTGTTTGGATCCTTAGTTGTGTTGCATGTTTGATTGCATTCATATTTGTGTTTTTCCCTTTTTGAAAAACTGTTTTTAAGCAATCTCGACACCTTCTCAACACCTCTCGATACCTAGCCCATCTGTCGAGATCTTTAGTTGTTTCTTATCGCAATCTCGACACCTTTCAATAGCTAGGTGGATCAATCAAGAAATCTCTTGTTTTCTTGATAGCTCCTCAATACTTCCTCGATCCATCAAGCTTTGGTTACTGTGGACACCTACCTAAACACCTCTTGATAGCTGAATCTGTTAAAGCTTTTAAAGCTCGACACCTTCCTCGATACCTCTCGACACCTCAATCTATTAAGAATTACTGAACACCTATAAATAGGCTTCAGGGCGATCCAATCCTCATTTTCTCGATCTCTCTCAATCTATCCACACCTATTTCACCTCCCAAACACTCTCTTCTCTCTCAAAACCTTCAAACCACATGATTTTTGACATTTCCTTGCTTTAAATCACTTGGTATGATCTCTTTTTCTCTCATTATTCATGCATTTCATGCATTTAGACCTAGGTTTTGGGGTTTTAGAAAAATTTTAGGGCTTTTCAAAATTTTGAGTGTTTATTGAAGTTTTGGGATGGGTTTTTGTTGAAATTCTCTTTGAACCTCATACATTGCATCCCACATGCATTATAACTATATTTTCATGCATTTAGATGTGTGTTATATATGTTAAATTGATTGTGTGCCGGTAGGTTTGGATTGGGCTGAGCCCATAATGTCTTTTTCCTTTGCACATCACATGCTCATGCATTTTCATGCATACGTACCTTACATTCAATATATATTCTTCTATACTTGAACTGTTTGGAGCTTTTCTGTTTGTCTCTTTCTTCCCCCTCTTTCTATTGTTTACGTTAATGTGTCAATGGCACCGAAACGTAAATTTGCTCCGTCTCGGAACCCTCTTCGCTTCGAGGCATCGTCTTCCTCTGATCCTACCCCCACTTCTATTTGTTTCCGTGATAAGGATGCACAAAAGGACTTCTTGGAGAACTTTTCTCAAGGAGGTGTTCATTCCAAACGTCAAGTCATTTTGGCGGACTTCGCCGACACTGACCTACCCGATGTCATTCACAGTCGGGGTTAGGAGTTACTGTGTGATGTCCCGATCACATGTCCTTCTATGCTGATCCAAGAGTTTTACTCCAACATGCATGGAATTGATTCTTCAGTACATCTCTTTCACACTCGCGTTCGAGGTGCGCATAGTTGTCACACCGGAGTTGGTATCTGATGTGCTCCATGTCCCGAAGGTAGAGCATCCTGACTAACCCAGTTGTGAGCGTCTGAGGACTGTATCCAAAGACGTGATGATTTCTGCTTTTTGTGAGCATCCCGCTGATTGGGGTGATCGTCAGTTTACACCATGTAAGGCCTTTGCTAAAGGTCCTAGATTCATGAACATGGTGATGACTTTTGTTTTGCACCCACTTTGTCACTATAACTCTATCACAGAGCCTCGTGCTCGATTTTTGCTTTCTTTGTTAGAGCACCTCACTATAGATTTTCTTTCACATTTTATTCTTTCTATTATAGATGTGTATAGGGATATGGCTACCCGTGATAAGCTCATTTTCCCTTCAGCTATCACGCAAATTTTATGCCATTTTTCTATTCCTTTTCCCTCTTCCGACCACTTCTTTGTTATGTGTGTCATTGACTATGCTATCGTTAAACGGAGCGAGGCGTAGTTTCGATCGAGGTAGTCTGGTACGGCAGCTCCTCCCACTCTTTCAGCTCCATCCACATCCGCTCCCTCCTCTTCTACGAGTGGAGTGACACTTGAGGACATCATGGTGCTGCTTCAGCGCATGGATGCTAGCCTCAACACTCTTACTGATGAGTTGTGTCAGGTGAACACCCGTGTTGGTCACATTGCTCGACGCCAGGCTAAGATGGATGGTTATACCATGCCTTCCACTTCTGCAGCCCTTACGGATAAGAGTGATGCTGATGATGATGATGCTACTACTTCTGATGATGAGGATGATGGCGATGCTAGCTCACCCAGTGATGACGAGATGTCTACTTGACATTCTTACCCTTTGTAACTCGTGACAAAAATGGGGAGTAGTTTTGGCTATGAGAGTAGTCATACTTAAGGGGATGGTTAGCATAAGAGATTTTTGTTAGGGGAAGTATTGATACTTTGAGGGATGTAGTGAGGATTACATGTATCTTTTTTTTTTTCTTTCTATTTGAGATACATTCATCTTGTACATGGGTCTTGCGACTATTATTGACATACATTGTATTTATCTTCTTTATATGTTGATGTATGTTTCTTTCACCTACCCTTACATGTGTTGTTTCTTTTCTCTCTTTATACACACAATTCTTATTACTTGTATACAATCTTATATTTCTATTTCACACAAAGATGCCTTGATGAGTTTTGTTTAAAGTGTTTCAGAAATATAGGTTATCAAATTCTACTTCCCATAAACTCTCTTCTCGCAAAGTTTTTCAAGAGTTTGTGTTAGGATAGATTTTATTGTATTCAAGTGAATATGAGTTGAATGATTTATTACTTCTCTCATATCTCATTTGTTTGTTGTGGTTTTGTCACGGATTACTAAAAAGGGAGATTGTTAGGACATATGTGATTCACTTGTTAGGAACATATGTCACTATTTTATGTAATTGGCTATCCTTTGACAAAACGCACTTTACTTGTATTTGAGTAGAACTAGGATGTGTTTAATATTTCAAGAAACTTTGTTTCAATATCAAGTGTTGAAGCCATGCAAGTCTATCCAAAATTCAAGTCTGAAAAGTGCCTGTCATTAAAACTCGATAGCTAGCCATCTATCGAGCTTGAAGAGCTGTTCAGCCCTGTGGCTCGACAACAGCTTGACAGATAGGGTATTTGTCAAGGTTTATGAAAAACAGAATTTCAGTTCTGTTTTGACTCTAATATGTGATTGTATGTTTGGGCTTTCTTTTCTCACAACCCAAGACATATAAAATGATTATTTTTAGGGCCATCAACAAGGACACAAGTTGCACAAGTGTTAAGCAAAGTTTGTTCAACCAAATTGTGATCGGAGACAGATTTTTGCCCTAGTTCATCTTTCTTGTGAAGAAGTTGATGTGTTTGTGCACTGTAGGGTTTTGTAACCAAACATCTTCTAGATCTTCATCATGTGATGAACTAAAGAACTTTGTAACCAACAATTTTCTCTAGTTGGTGATTGAAGTCATGTACTAGGATCCACATAATTGGTTAGTCATATACTGGAAGCCGTGCATTACAAGGAGAGATTGTCTTTACAGAATAAGTCCAATTGGGTATTGGGGTAAAGGTTCAACTGTAGGTTGGTATAAAGTACTGAGATTCATTTACTTGTAACTGTTTGTTGTGATAATAGTGGATTCTCGAGAATGATGACATTAAAATCACCCGGTGGAGTTTTTGCCACGTTGGTTTTCCCCATTCGTAAACAAATCACCGTGTCAATTTATTTTATGTTGCACTTAGTTTAATTGGTAATTTGTTTGTGCTACCACGTGTTTGCATGTTAATTTGATTAATTAATAAACTTGGCTAATTAATCAATTAATTTATCACAAGGGATCAATACGTTTTTGGCCTATCAGAAAGAGAATTGCCAAATTTAATTTTTAGAAAACATCAAGACAAGGTATAAGAACTTTGATTTTTTTTTTTTTTTTTTTAAACTTTCATAGAAAAAAAATATTACCAAAATTATTTCAACCCTTATGGAAAATAAGGTTTACATGTAACATGCAAAACGTGTTTAATTGACTTAGAGATGTAAAATTTAGTCAATCGACTATTGTAGAATTAAAGTTTCAAAATTTAAATAAAACAATTCTACAATAATAAAAAAATTATTTTGCGATAAATATGATTAAGAAATGCATTAATTTTCGTTAAATTAGTTCAAATTACAAAATAATAATAATAATGAGACCATCCTTGTTAGGGTCATATTTTGTAATTGGCTAATTCTTTGACAAAATGCACTCTACTTGTAATTGGGTAGATCTAAAATGAGTTTAGTACTTCAAGAAACATGCTGTTCAAGTCAAGTATTAAAGACATAAAGATTGGTCCAAGAAAAAAGTGAAGAAAAGCTGTTCATTAAGTCTTGACAGATAACTCAACAGATGCCTATTATCGAGACTTAATGTGAAGCTCAATAGATAGCTCAACAGCAGCTCGATCTATCGAGAACTACAATTTTAGAATTTCCGTATCTAAAATTCGGCCCAATCTTGTGTATTTGTTTGGGGTTTCTTTTCTCACTCCCCTAGACATATATAAGATTTATTTTAAAGGTCGTCACACATGGATATAGAGACCAAGAGACCTATTTTCTTAGTGTGAAGTTACTACGTTTGTATGCCATAAGATTTTGTAACCGAGTGCTTCCAGATCTTCATTGTTGATGAAGTGAAGAACTTTGTAGCCAACAACATCTATTCAAGTTACTGGAGTTAGTCACGTACTTGGGATCTGTGCAAAGGGTTAGTCACAAATTGGAGGTTTGTGCATCAAAGGAAAGAAGGCTACTACAAGATTAAGTTCAATTGAGTTTTTGAGCAAATGTTCAACTGTAAATCAGTATTTCAGGATAGGCCAGGGTAGTTGGTAAGATTTCTTATACTTGTAACTGCTTGATTGTTGTTTAGTGGTTTCTTAAGAGTGATGACCTTAAAATCACCCGGTGGAATTTTTGTCTTGCGAGTTTTTCCCCATTTGTCAATTTTCTACTGCACTTGGTATTTTGGTGATTTGTTGGTGCCTTCACAATTTGCATGCAAATTGAATCTAATTAATCAACTTAGGTAATTGAATAATTAACCGGAGTCAAGCTATCTTAATCCAACAACTCTTAAAAAATAATCATGCACAGCGTGCTGATCTCTGACCAGTTACATATAAAATATGACCCTAACAGAGAGTAATGTATGAAAATATGGGAAGTGAAGCTCGAGTCTTATAAAGTTCTTGTATTCTGGTTTTATTCAAGTGAATTTGTGTAATACATATAGTTTTTTAATATAAGCAAGAGACATTATAATGTAAACATGGTGTTTGAGGTATCATTTGGAAGATTGACGGCTGTGGAACTTCATCATTTGTTGTAATCTGTATTGTGTGTGTCCGCACACAAATTGGTTTTCCATTTAACCTCATAGTATGCCTGGCCTGTTTTCAAATTCAGTAGATCGGCTTATGTCTAATATGCATAAACATAAAGCTTCTTGTATTGAAAATCGAATCTTGTCTCTATTTTGTTAATGATAGATCTGTATGTTCCACTAGCCATAATTTGGTTATGCATATATTGGCAGTAGGCAATAGAGGAGTAACACCTAGTTAGCATTTATTAAAACTAATTTCTTCCCCAGCTGAAAAGGAAAAACAAAGCAAAGAGATACGATGTTCTTTCTGGTGATGATTTAAACTGGTTTTAAGAAGCTGTTTGGATGCATAAGAGGCTAAGGGATTGTAATTTCGATATAAGCAAAATGTAATTTGTATTCGCAATTCATTGGCCCTGCCACTGATTTTACTGTGAATATTATAACATCTCTTCCAACTTAGGGGTGGCAATTTGTGTTCGCGTGTTGGGTTCATATCGTGTCAACTTATGAGTATCCGATTATATGGGTCAACACTAACCTGACATGTTTACTAAATGGGTCAAGATTCCTCAACCCTAACATAACTCATTTATTAAACGGGTTAGTCATGTCGACCTGTTTATTAGATATTATCTAAATGAAAAGAAAAAAAAAATTATGAAAAAACAAAAAAAAATTTTAATATAAAATTTAGAACTAACTAAAAATTGCATAAAAAATAGTCATTCAAAACTAAGCAAATCTCAATATCACAAATAATCAATCACAATATGTCAAAGAAAATAAACCACAACAACTAATAAGTTTATATATCTAGGATTTGAAGAGTATATTGGTAAAATGTCATTTAATTAAACAGGTCAAACGGGTTACATATGTTGAATACTAACCCAACCTATTTATTGAACGGGCCAATCATGTCAATCCAA
Organism: Quercus agrifolia; assembly: GCA_029955455.1. Classification (NCBI taxonomy): domain Eukaryota; kingdom Viridiplantae; phylum Streptophyta; class Magnoliopsida; order Fagales; family Fagaceae; genus Quercus; species Quercus agrifolia. The sequence goes on along the minus strand of JARQAD010000007.1, from coordinate 37,551,634 downwards.
ATATGACATGAACCTATTAAGATTCAACCCATAACCTACTAATTTCATGTTATGTCATGTCGGGTTCACGGGACGTGTCCAATTTTACCACCCTTATTCCAACCTATGTTATCATACAACATCAAATAGCAACAAGGAAAATCCTGAAAATGTAGGACCTGGGCATGGCATGATGCAATCTCAATTAAAGTTTTAACTTTTAAGTCCTTAATTTTGGTTTAGAAATAGTGTCCCAATAAATCATAGGGAGTTATTGAAGAACAAATGTTAACATGGTCACGAGCCATACAATTTTTACCCCTTGCATTTGTTTTCCTTATAGTTTGAAATGTTACAACACTAAAATCAACGGGTGCCCCAGCTCATGGTTATTGAATTACGAGCTCCCGGATAAGTTTTCTCATAGTAAATTAATATACTTGATATTGCAGAGTGTTGGGTTAAATTGAATTGACCCTTTGCAAATTAATTAATTACCCAAGTTAATTAATTAGATTCAATTACATATAATGGCGTGGTAGCATAAACAAATCACCAAATAACTAAATGTAACGGAAATTAAATTTGACATAAGTGATTTGTTTACGAATGGAGAAAACCACCGAGGCAAAACCCCACCGGGTGAATTTAAGGTCACCACTTCCAAGAATTCACTATTATCAATCACAAGCGGTTACAAGTATAAGGAATCTTACCAAACCCTTTGGCCTATCCCAAAATACCAACCTACAATTGAACCCTTACCCCAATACCCAATTGGACTTGTATTATGGTAGCAATCTCTCCGTTCAATGCACGAATCCTAGTACGTGACTAACCAATGATGCACGGATCCCAGTACGTGACTAACTCATCAACTTGAAGAAGATTGTTGGCTGCAAAGTTCTTCAATTCATCAACAATGAAGATCAGGAAGCTCTTTGGTCAAAAAACCCTTGGCGTAAAGACGCAGTAGATTTTTCAGAGAGAATAAGGGAGAGTTTGGTACGTGCACTTAAAAATTGAAAACATGTGTGAAAATACGTATGGATGAAAAAGTGTGTGGAAATACATGTAATGTTGTTTAAAAACTAAAAACATGTATTTGAGTGGGTGTACCAAATGAGACCTAATAAACTAGAGCAATTTTGCCTCCAGTCACAAAATACATGCGTGACGGCTTTTAAAATAATTCTTATATATGTCCAGGGTTGTGAGAAAAAAAACTCTACACAAATACATAAACATTGGTTGAAAATCATATCTGAAATTTCTGATTTCGTAATTCTCGACAGATACAACTTGTGTCGAGTTTCTATCGAGCTTTAACATTAAATCTCGATTGAAAGGATTCTGTCGAGACTTTTGTCGAGCATTAATGAACAACTCTTCTTCACTTGTTTCTTGGTTAGATCTTTATGGCTTTAACACTTGACTTGAACAACATGTTTCTTGAAGTTTTAAGCCCATTCTAGATCTACCCAATTAGAAGTAAAGTGTATTTTGTCAAAGGATTAGCCAATTACATAAAATATGTCCCTAACACAGAGGATGTCCTCACGAAGCCCAATTGTTAGAAAATGATTTTCTTTTTGGGGGGAAAATTACATTTCAAACTCTATAACTTGAAATTCATTTTATTCACACCATCATGCATACATAATCAACAAAGGCCGCACTCACATTCTACCAAATAGTCCCTCAAAAAAGAACAAATATTTCTTTGGTTTCATGATCCTAGCTTCCAGAAAGCGTGATGAAAAAGAAAACTTGGAAAGGGTACGCTTTTCTGAAAGCATATAGAATCAAGGTTGTCAAAATTGGGATCCTATGTAGGATCGTTGAATGTAGGTGGGATCCTAGATCGTAAGTTCGGATCGTGAATTATAAGATCCTACATATTTTTAGATTTAAAGCCAAAATACATTGATAATGATTTTGTATGTTGAATAATCATGTAAATTATAAATTTATTCATAAAAAAACTAAGATTTGCATCATATGATTTGCATGTCATACCTTGCTAAGTCTATACTAACGAAACAAATATATTTAAGTTATGACCCAATGTATTTAAAAAGTTCAATAAATACTTAATTATCAATCAAATACCAAAATATTTATCAAAACATATGAAAAATATTTTGCAAGTTCTAAGTTCCAAGTTTGAAATCCAAAATAAGTTATCAAATGGAAACTAGTTTACTACAATATGAAATCCAAAAGCAAGATGAATATTAATGTGAAGTGAACATTTAATTATTCCCATTCTAAGGTTTTTATAACCACTGTCATAAATTCCTAATCATCATCATCCATTTCATCATCTATGTAGATATTATATATTTGTATATTAGAGCTGCAAAAGATATCAAGATACAATTTCACACTCAACTATTCAAGCTATACCACTCAGCAACAATTAAAGAGCATGCTCAGAAAAATCAATTAATCAATATACAAGTACAAAAATAACTAATAAAATTATATACATAAAAATATTTTAGTAATATTAGAACACAAATTAGTATATTAATCAAACAAATTTAACAACTTTATAGCTTAAAGGGCAACAAAGCCAACATCAAATTCTTCATTTAGAAATAATGAAGTATTCATTCATTTTGATTACAAGTGAACTAGAAAACATTTGCTTAGGTTAACATAATTTTATAAAAATAAAATAAAAAGTCATACCATCACAACATAAAAAATAAAAACCCTTAAAACTTCATCAAAACAAAAAATTTATCCCATAAATTTTTTTTTTTTGGTAGGATCGATAGGATCGATAGGATCCCATAAGATCCTAAGATCCTATACGATCCTACCATTTTTATGATCCTAGTGCCATCCTAAACGTTTTGGTGAGGTGGAATCATAAAATCATGCGATCCTACAATCCATATCGCGATTTTGACAACCACGCATAGAATATACTATTAGAAAGGTGTGTCAATATCAGTAGATGTTATCATGAATTCATGATATATGTTCAAATGTTGTACTCCTAATATTGCTGGTAATTTCAAAAATGCTTCTTGTTGGCATTGGGCCTAATTGGCACCCATGTGGATGTAATTAGCCCAATATTAAAGACAAAAACTGTAAAGTTGTGATTTTCAACTAGCCTTTATTGGTTTTAATTCTGTACCAAATTTAGTTGTAATTTAGTCAATCATTTTCCTGTATTTTTGTGGGTTTAATTGTAAGGGATGAGTGTGAGAGACTGGTGAAGAATCAAGCATGCAATGAAGATCAGTGCAATTTCGCAACTAGCTCATGAGTAAAGGTACCCTCGAAAATGCCACATGTGAAGTACATGATTAGAAGCTGAAGCGTCATGCCAACCTGTTATTTTGCAAGTACTTCGCGAGAAAGGCCATCTCACGAGGTACCCGCGAAATTCTCTGTTTGGCAAAAACAAAGAGCGCTTTCCTAAATTCTTTATACTCCCTCATCACCCACGAAATTGTGAGTATTTTCTGAAGAAAATTTTGAGGGAGAAAACCTAGCCAAACACTTGAGAGTTAGAGATTTTTTTACCCATAATCCTCTACATCATTTCTCTAAAGTTTCCATCTACTCCCACATCTCCATCTCCACATCCTTGAGAGGCTCTTAGCCCAAACACTTACCTCACCTATTCTAAGTGTTGAGAGAAGTTTTGGTACATTTGAGAAGCATTGGAAGAAGCCATTGAGTGGCGGATGCAATCAGGTGGAATAACGGGATTCGGAAAGCTAGTGAAGACAAGACTTTGAGAAGTCCATTGGTAGTAGGAGTTTAGAGAGCTCAAGTACATTGGATAGATTAGGTTTGGAGGGTCTTTTTGATATTTGTGTACTCCAACTTATTCACTTGTGGATCAATTTTGGTTTAGAGGGCCGTAGAGAAGTTTTTTGCCAAGTACTTCGGTTTCCTCTTCGATAACATGTCTCGGTGTTATCTTGTGTTTACATCTCTCTTCCCTACTCTTTAAGCTTTGCATTTATTGCTCATTGTACTTGCTTATGGCTTAGAGTAGTGTTACCGGTTTATTGCGCATGCTAACTCTTGTTCCATACTTAGACAAGTTAGAGTAAAACCAGTTAAGCCGTAATTTAAAATTGGAGGCCTAAACAAACATTAATGTTTTCACACTAATTGAGCTTTCAAAAACCTTATAAGTTCCTTGTGCAAAGTGGTTTGGAAGCCTACTATCTATCAACATTTGGTCTCAAAGAAACTCAAGAATTCATGGAGAATTGGAGAAGAGGTCAAAACAGAGGAAATCATAGTGAAGTGTGTGAGAAAAGATGTCAAGTTTAGGGTGATATGTTTAAAAGGAAGTGGCTGCAACTCTATCCTATACTGAGTTCTTTGTCATAACTGGTTTGTATCTCATTCCATCCTTCAAGACCTTTGCTTCAAAGTTTGCTAGTAGCTAGGTTTGTGATTGGTTTGTTAGTAAAAATAGGATATTGGGTATGATTAGCACCAATCTGATGCTGTAGTTTAGTCTGATGTTGGGATGGTGTAGCACTGTTTTCATGTAGAGTAGGGAGTTTATGTTAGGTTAGATGCCCTTGTTGCAGTGGACTAGCTGAAGTGTCAGTGTTTCAAATGTTTCTATTTCTATTGATTTATTTCATATCAACAGAAATTTCTGAATTATTCAAAAATGATAAAAGAACATTCAATTCCTTTTTTTTGCTTGATGGTTGCATTTGTCGTTGTGTTCCCACTTTAGCACCTTTGTATTTTATCCCAGTAAAGGAATGTCTGTCTTACTTTGTGTTTCCTTTAGGTAACTTGTGAAATAAAGGCAATTTGTGAATAATTAGGTGTGTTACTAGAATTATTCAAATTTTTTGTTTGCTTGGAAGTTTCTTGTTTGATTTTAGGGGTGTTAAATAGGTGGGTTTGGAGTGGACATTATTGGGTTGGGTATATAAAACCCATTTACCCATTAAAACCCATTTACTTAATTGATTCTAACCCAAATCCAACCCAACCCAACCCAATTATTATGAGTAAACCCCAACTTACCCAATTATCCAATTATCAAAATTACCAAAATGCCATTAAAGTGAAAATGACCATTTTGAAGCTGTGAAGTTGGAGGATAATCTCATCCTAGAAATGAAAGCTAGAATTTCATAGCCGAATTTCCCTTCTTTTTTCTCAGCAGCCAAACAAAGATTATGCTAATTAATGGGCACAATTAAATCAAAGACTATGAAATTTGAAATTTGAAAATTTTAATTTTCTCTATCTCTGATAATGAACTCAAAATTCAAAATTTTGAATTCTTCTTTCTCCAAAAATTTTCTCAGCAACCAAACAAAAAGGAAAAACTCAATCGACCCTAAGATCAAATCAGATGAGCATAACGTAAAGCTAAAATAACAAGCTAGTAATTACTCTTCCATGAGCATTGATATCGAGTCCATTCGCAAGCAAATCAGCCACATCTTTCTTCAAAAACTTCTCAGTCGCCTTTCTCTTCTTTTGTATCACACCGATCCGAGTCTTCATCAATTTAATCAACGACTTACTACAACCAGTGAACGATTCGACTTAGGGAGTAAGATCCACCATTAACGATTCGACTCAGTGAATGATCTCGTACTTGCTTCGGTCGAGAAGTCCGTCCAACATTGTTGTCGATCTCATACTCGCTTCAGCTCAGTGAACGATTCGACTCAGTGAGTAAGATCCACCATTAACGAAATGCTCTTCATGGTGAACAAGTTGAGAAAAGAGAAAGATCGATTCTCGCTCGGACCTGAACCAAAATACCTAGGTTGTGCCTCATTGTTCTCTGTGTGTGAGAGAGAGAGAGAGAAGTGTTTGGAGGCTGAGAAAAGGAAGGAAAATGAAACGTCTGAGGACTTTTTTTTTTTAATGGGAAGGGCTGGATTGAATTTTGGTATATTGTTTTTGGGTTAAATGGGCTTCAATGGGTTTTTAGTTAAAACTCAATAATCACTGGATCTAATTGGGTTGATGTCCATTTAATCCAATTAAAAATTGGGTGGGTTTGGATTCAATTAAAGTTGGTGGATTTAGGCAAGCAAATAGGTTTGAGCTTACTTTATCACCCCTATTTGATATTGTTAAAAGATTAATTTATTATTTATTATTTGTTTTTTTAAAAAGAGTGATCTTACATTGGTGAAGGACAGAATTGAAAAGTAGTAATAACTTTGCTTATTTGTTTTATCGTGAGTGGGCAATGCACCATCACTGTTGTTGCTATGGCCATGTATACAGGGGCGCAGCCAGGAATTTTTGTTTGGAAAGCAAAATTGCGATACTAATATATTTATCAAGACAACCCATACATACATACATACATACATATATATACATGTTTTTTTTATTATATATACACAAATATATATACACACACCCAGGAAAAGAAAAATAGATCTTAATATTTTCAATCAAAATTATGTTTGATGGTGATCTTTCATAAAATAAAATTCATTTTTTTCATTTTCATAGTAAAATTCTTAGAAAAATTTCATTTTAAATACAAATTATCAAATTTTATACTAAAGTAAGTAAAAATTCTTTCAATTGAACTAATAAAAATTTTTAAAATATGAATGATTCAAAACTTGGAGGAATATATTAGACTCCAAACATATTTAAAATTATCTTGTTTTAACTTATTATATGACAACTAAAGACACATAATTGCCGGACACTTTGTCTCACTCGCACTTTATGTCAGTAGGAGGTCTACTTGCGCACGACTCTAATAGAAAATGAATTGTTTGACCATGATTGCCGGTCACTCTGACTCACTCACACTTTGTGTCAGTCGGTGACTTGATATTGCAAGCCTAAGTAGACAAGAAATGCATGCGTTGTCAATCTAGCCACGTAAGGGTGGCTGTATAGGTGATGCCCAAGATCAAAACTTCTCCTGCGGATTATGATTTTGTCAGGTGGCGTATTTTGGTTTCACATCCATTAAATGCAATAGCATGACTTTCTTGCATGGATGGATTTTTGCCTTCCCGACATTTTGATTTTTACTCTATATATATGCCTTTGTGTGGCAGATTGTGGGTGTAAGAGAGCAAGAGAAAAAACAGTGTTGCGGCAATTGCAGCGAAGAAAAATAACTTGTATTTGTGAGAGATTGTAGGATTGGGTGTGTTGGGGTTTGGGTTTAGTGAGTGTGTCATTACACCATTTGTATTCTCCACATTTATTAGTGAAATTTCTCCTAGTCATCACTTGTGAGTATAGACTAAAAGCCAAACTACATAAATTCTTGGTATTCTCTTTTGTGTGCGCGCTTGTATCTATTTTCTTGTCAACTTTGTTTCATTCCTATCACTTATTTGGTGAGGTCTTTTGAAAGTCTATAATATTTTCTCAATCAATTTTTTGTGGGAGTGCCATCTGGAGACATTTCCTATGACAATTTGATAATAGAGCTTCCGTTGTTTACAACACTATGCACCACTGCCCAGCGTTATTTTAAGAAGGCTTTTTGAGCTTTTTCAGTCACACCTGCAATTTCCTAAAGTTGTAAACTAAAATTCGTCTCATTGCACATCCATTTCCTTCATGGCTTTTATTCCACCATCATCTTCTTTATCTTCTTCTTCTTCTTCTTCTTCCTCCCGTGGATGCAAATACGATGTCTTTCTTAGTTTTAGAGGTGGGGACACCCGCACAATATTTACAGATCATCTATATACTGATCTAAAACGAAAAGGTATATCCGTTTTTAAGGACAATGAAAAACTCAAGAGGGGAAAATTCATTGCCCCAGAGCTCTTGAAAGTAATAGAAGAATTGAGATTTGCTATTGTTATTCTCTCAAGAAACTATGCTTTTTCAAGGTGGTGCTTGATTGAACTAACAAAGATTGTTGAGTGCATGAAAAAGACGCAATTGGTAGTTTTGCCCGTCTTCCATTATGTGGATCCTAGTGATGTGCGGAATCAAAAAGGGACTTTTGCAAAAGCCCTTGCAGAGCATGAAGAGCATCTCATGGATTGCATAGGGAATGTTCAAACGTGGAAAGCTGCTTTGACAAAAGTTGCTGATCTCGCTAGATGGGATTTAAAGAATAGGTAAGAACTCGACAAAAATACAAATTACATCCATTAAATTTAGTCATTTGTCATTTTGATTCTCTAAGTTTTATTTTTGTCAGTTTGGTTCTATAAGTTCATACTTTTGTCACCGTTAGTCTGTCCATAACTCTTGTTAACAAATAAAAAATAAATTTTCAAACCAAAAAAAATTAATTTAAAAAAAATACAAACTAGACCAGATAAATTTGGTCAATTGTCATTTTGGTCATAAAAGTTTCATTTTTTTTTTTTTCTGTCATTTTAGTCAGGTAAATTCACATTTATTGTCACCATTAGTCATTCTTAACTTTACAAAATGGATGAAAGCGAAAGACTAATGTTGACAACAAGTGTGAATTTATAGGACCAAAATGACAAAAATAAAACTTATAGGACTAAAATGACAATTGATCAAATTTAAGGAGGGAATTTGCATTTTTGCCAAAGAATTTCTTTGGAATAATACTATTTATTGTCAACTTTTTATTTTATTTTTTTCCTGTTACTTTCTTTACTTGGCCAAATGATCAAAGAGCATTATAAGTTTAACCTTACTCTAATCCTAGTAAGACTAGATTCTTGTCAAGCAAGTACATGCACACATAGACTTGGGCCTTACAACAGGTTTGACCCTAATGTCTCTAACATTGCCGCCATAATAGATCTAACAATGACTTTCTGTCTCATATATATTACAAACTTTGAAATTTATAATCTCAAATTGGATTTTGGTTCAAGAACCTCTGCATGGTTTGGCATGGTAGTCCCTAAATTATTCAATACGTGCAAACAAAGATAGACTAGCCAAAAGTGGGCCCAACATGTTAAATCGACCCAAAATTGAATCCGACTTTTTTTTTTCTAGGTCATGTATGGGTCAACCCGTTTGACCCGTGACTAACCATTTTTTTTTTTTTTTTACTTTTTTTAAAAATAAAAATTAGACTAGATAAGTTAGGAAATCACTCCAAATGCTAAACCATGTAAAAGGAACAAGACATCAATCATCTAAAGGTAATAATTAAGTTGAATCAAATAACAGTTGCTAAAAACTTTATTTTCTTATTTGACCACGAGCAACAAGATTTAGAAAAATCGAGCTTATAATATAAATTTTGAGACCATCAAGTAGCTCAAATTGAAATAACATCTCTGCATCATTTGGTGGGATAAAAGGTTCAAAGTTTTGCAATAAAACTCATAATATCCTTGCCAATGTCAGTCTCATCTATAGCAAGTGAACCTACATCTCTTTAACTATCTCCAAGTGGAACAAAGTCTTTATTTGAGAGAGCGAGAGTCGAAGGGATGCACCGCTATTAACTGAGAATGCAACTAGAGTTATGGATGCTTATTGATCTATTTCTTTAAAAGAAAACAATTCTAAAACATTTTGTTTAATTTATGGACTTTTTTTAATGAAATAAATTTTTTTTTTAAAGAGCAAAATTACGTTGTGTCGGGGCTCTTAACGGCAAAGAACCCAACTTTTATAGTGATGATGATATCATTAGTTTGAACTTTGAATTTTGTAAACTTAAGAATCTAAATATTATTTAACTTTTGTTCTTGACTATTTTGCGATTTTCGACATTTAGTAATTTTTTATTCATTTATTTATTTTTTACATGTGAAAAAATATGGGTTGACCAGGACCTAATCAACCCAACCCGTTTATAACTTCTTTGGAATGACCCATTTTAACCTTAATCCGATTGACCCACCTTGAACCTAACCCAACACAACCTGTTTGCTAGGTCAAAAAAAATCTTAGTAATCCAAATTCTACAAGTCACTTGAGGAGTTTACATAACTTTGGTTTTTACAATCTACCCGTAATGTCTTCATTTGAATGCTTGCCTCCTTTTTATAGTTTACGTTTCTTGCAGAATTGCCTTGATAAGCTGGTAAAAATGTCTAGGGCAAATGGTTAGGCAAAAAGCAGAATTATGCAGATTTTTTTAATGAAATAAATTTTGGAAAATAGCAATCCAAGAAACATACAGTAGAAGAATTAATATAATTAGGCACTTTCAACTCATTAAACTCTTATAGTCATAAAGAAGCACATGGCTCTCAATTAACGACCATATGATGTGACCAAAAAAAAAAAAAAAAATCAAACCTCATTTACAGTGCCATATTATACTGAACAATGCTAAGATTTTGCTTAAGCTGAATGCTTTTTTTTACCACTCAATATGGCTAGCATTGCCTCATCTTTTTTTTTTTTGGTATCTGTGTGGCTATTTTCTTTGCAGACTTGAATCAACAGTTATCGAAGAAATCATTAAAAGAATATTTAGTGAGTTGAATTGTAAATTCTCAAGTGTTTATGAGGATCTGGTTGGAATGGACTCTTGTGTGGAGGAAATGTTGGATTCATACTTGGCTGAAGGGTTGGATGGTGTTCGTTTTGTTGGGATTTGTGGGATGGGTGGAATAGGCAAAACAACTCTTGCGCAAGAAATTTATAAAAGAATTTCTGATAACTATGAAGCTACCAGCTTTATTGCTAATATTAGAGAAGAAACTAAAAATCGAGGTCTAAATTCCTTACAGAAACAACTTCTTTTGAAGATCCTTATGGAAAGTGAAATAAATATATGGAATATTCCTGAGGGAATCAATCTTCTAAGGAATACACTATGTAATAAAAAGGTTTTTATTGTTCTTGATGATGTGGATGAAGATGAACAATTAGGAGCATTAGCAGGGACGCATGATTGGTTTGGTTCAAGGAGTAGAATCATCATAACAAGCAGAGATAGTCATTTATTGAAAAGATGTGGTGTGAATGATATATATAGTGCTAAGGGGTTGAGTAATGATGATGCTTTGCAGCTTTTTAGTTGGAGAGCTTTCAATAAACCTTACCCTGAAGAAAATTATGTGGATTTTTCTAAGGGTTTTGTGAATTATGCTCAAGGCCTTCCTTTAGCTCTTAAAGTTTTAGGTTCTTTGTTGTTTGCTAAAAGAACAGAAGAATGGAAAAGTGCCCTAGATAAACTAAAAGAAGAACCTAATAAATTTTTTTTGGATATGCTTCAAATTACTTTTGATGGACTAACATATATGCAGAAAGAATTGTTTTTAGATATTGCATGTTTTTTCAAAGGAGAGAACAAAGATTGCATGGGAGATGGTCTAGACTACAATCTTGGTGTTCTTATGGAAAAATCTCTCATAACCATTAGTGACCATGGAACATTGTGGATGCATGATTTGCTACAAGAAATGGGTCAAGAAATTATTCGTTGTAAATCCCCTAAAGAGCCTGGTAGACAAAGTAGGTTGTGTTCTTATGAGGATGCCTTTCATGTATTGAAGAATAATACTATAAGTTGACTAATCTAGATCTAAACTTGAAGGAATAAATATATTATTACGAACACTTCTAATTATTTGCCAATTATTCTAACTTCATTGTCATTGGTTATAAGGGAACTGAGGAAGTTGAAAGCATAATGCTAATTGCACCTATTCAAAAAGTGGAAACCTTGAGTGCAGAAGCCTTCTTAAATATGAAAAAACTAAGATTGTTAAAAATTGGTAATGTGCAGCATCCAAAAGACTTCATTGAAGGTAATGTGCAACCTTCAAAAGACCTCTTTAGAGGTAATGTGCAACTTTTACAAGGCCTCAGTTATCTTTCTAATGAGTTGCAAGTTTTAGAATGGCATGGATATCATTTAAAATCCATGCCAACCAATTTCCAACCAAACAAACTTGTTGAATTGAGAATGTGTTTTAGTGGCATCAAACAACTATGGAAAGGAATTATGGTAAGATTTTCACTTATACAAATGTGTAATTTATTCCATTTCATATAGGCTTGACTTTATCTAATTATTTATTGTTTTATAACAGATTTTAGATGAATTAAAAGTTATTGACCTAAGTTACTCTCAAAACTTGATCGAGACTCCAAACTTCAGTAGAGCCCCAAATTTGAAGAAGTTGATTCTTCAAGGTTGTACAAGACTATCTAAGATTCATGCATCTCTTGGAAATCTCAAATGGCTTATTCAACTAGATCTTAATGGTTGCAAATGCCTCAAAAGTCTTCCTAACAAGATTAATTTGATGTCTCTAAAAATTCTTACTTTATCTGGGTGCTCAAAAATTGATGAATTGTCAAAGAATTTGGGGAATCTCGAAAGCTTGGAGGAGCTAAATGTGAGTGGAACTGCTATAAAAGCACTACCTTCATCTATCAATCTCTTAAAAAATCTCAAAGTATTGTCTCTTCATGGATGAGAAAGGTTATCACCTAAATCATCGAATAAGCTCATCAGCTTTCAACGAAGAAGTCTAGATCCCATGGTAATGTTAGAGCATTCTTCTTTAGATTTAAGCTCTTTGACTAAATTGGATCTAAGTTTTTGTAATCTTCAGACAATCCCAGATGATATTGGCTATTTGCTGTCTTTATTAGAATTAAATCTAGCGGGAAATAATTTTGTTTGCCTTCCTAAAAGTATGATTCGACTATCAAATCTAGAAATTCTTATGTTGAATTTTTGCACGAGTCTTCAATCATTGCCAAAGCTTCCATTAAAAATTGAGGTTATTGGTGCAAGATATTGTACCTCACTGGAAACATTATCAATAAGACCAGAAGACGAATTTATGCTGGGGCTTGATCTTACCAATTGCGTCAAATTGATTGCAAATCAAGAAAATAGTGATGTGTTGTCTGGAATGCTAAGACATTATATCATTAATTACCAGGTCTCTGTCTCTGTCTCTCTCTGTCTCTGTCTCTGTCTCTCTCTCTCTCTCTCTCTCTCTCTCGCTTTTGCATGTGACAAAGGTTCTCAGCATTATGATTTTTGCATTTCAGAGACACGTTAAGCGAGAAGTACGGTACTACGGTTTTGTGATTCTTGGAAGCGAAATTCCGAAATGGCTTAGCCACAAAAATGTGGGGACGTCAGTGAATCTGCAAGTGCCTTCTTCAGATTTATTATGTAACAAATTGATGGGAATTGTTCTGTGTGTTGTTTTTGTATTCCGCCAACATCATCCATTTGACCAACTTCAATCTTGTTCTGTGGGTTTTTTTGGTACCTTCACGCATGAGTTTCGTGGTTCCATAAACGTCGATGGATGTGAAATTGACCCAAGGAGTCTTTTATTATCCGAGGAATTTGGTAAGATTGAATCGTATCATCTTTTGCTGTATTATTTGCCCTCTAGAGACTTCATCTCCTTTGGGAACTGGAAAGAAAAATTGATACCAGTCGATGCTAATGGACTCAGCCATATTGAGGTTAAATTTGAAACCAAAGGTCCAGGCTTAGAGGTTACAAAATGCGGGGCCAACTTGGTATTTGGACAAGACATTGAAGATGTCAAGCAAACTAAGGCTTGGTCTAGTAGCTGCAACATCGCTCCTTATGAGGATGATTTAGATACCAAAATTAAGCAAAGTCATGATGAGGCTGGACCTAGTGGAGAAGCACCACACCCAAAGTGGATACAACTCCTTAATCTAATTTGAAGTCTTGGCTGTGTTTGGGAAACTAGCTTGGGAACTTATGTACACCAGGTCAAGGTAACCCTGATTCTGAGGAGGAGGAGGAGGAGGAAGTGGAAGAGGAATTCCAATGAAAGTGGCAGCTGTGATGAATCTGCGAGGCTGATAAACCTGTTTTTTTCATGATTTATGTGTAAGTCACCCTCTCTCTTGCTATGAATTTTTTCGTAGCTGTAAATTTCTTTTTTCTCTTTAAGTTTTTTATTTTTTTTAGAATCTTTTTCTTTCTAAATTCATTGGCATATGCTTGCACTTTTTCTTTTTTTTTTAAAAAAAAAATTATGTCAAGGGCCATTTTACTTCAGTAATTCACTAATTTGTGATTTTTGTTTCGGCTAGTTGCCCCAAACTGGATACTATGAAGTTATTGAACTTTGTTGATTGATTGTGTGTTCATCATTTTTGTTTAATTATGTTAGAGGGTAAAATCAGCACTTTTGTTGCTCTATTTATGGTATTTACTAGTACAATTTTCCATGGGAGAATACAATAGATGCATCCCACTTATTTGAGCCCTTTTTTTCTTTCACTAGATTAACCCTTTTGAAATCTGAAATGGAGCCAATGATTTTTTTCAGTTGTATTATTGATGATCTCTGAGGCTATGATGAATTTTGTTTAAGTTAGTTAATTAGTATGCTGTGGAAATTTTGCCTTTTCGTTTTCAAATTTCAATGGACCATCTTTTATCAATTGAATATCTTTAATTGTGTTATTAACTTGTCGATCAGAATCATCATTATTAATGTACTCAGCACAAACTTCTATTTTATTGATTTACTTTTACCTGTAGTCTATGCACTTCTTTTTCAGTCTATGAGCATACAGATACGATTCTTGACAATTCGGAATTAATTAGAAACTTCTCATCACCTTATTTGTCATTCAGAAATCAATATCAGATAAAGAAGCCATGCAACGCTGGACGGCAGAGACATTATGATCGTTTGCTTTAAGTTGAATCCAACGTTTTCTCACGTCTATATTTTTCCTTCTTTTTTTTTTTTTTTTTTGCATGTAAACAGTAACCTCATATAGATTTATTGTACAAAAGACAAAAAATTACTATTTATGCATTGTTTATTACTGTTCACAGTATTATTTACGTACTAAAAAATATTAAAAATAGATCCCACGATATTATTCACACATTTAAAAATTATTTTGTTACAGTACTTTCAGTTTTCAATTTTTAACTTTCAATTTCAGTAACAATAAACTCAATCCAAACGGACCATTATCCTACTGCCAGTAGCATAGGCTTTGGTGCCACTACCACCACCCACTGCACTGTCTTTTTGTATCTGGGGCTGATGCTAAAGATGGTTGAAAAAGATCCTAGAAAGATTTCCAGTAAGTATCTTTTTTCATCTCTCTACTTTTTTTCTCATGTGGGTTTAATTTCCTTTTCTTTCCCAGAAACTTCATCCTTTTTTTCCTTTTACATTTGTCTCTTGTGTGTGACTATTTCTCTGTTTGGCAGCAAGGGAACTTGAGGAAAATTAGCATAGAAAGGGTACAAATCTTTTGAAATTCTATCTTGTTTTGATGTTTTAGTTTCGGGGAGTTGTAATGCTGAATTTAGGCTGAAATGGTGGTGCCAGACTTAGTTCTTGAGTTCTCCACTTTCTGGGTTCCATTTGGAACATATATATTTCGTTATCTTATCCTACATTTTTCATAGAAATTGGACGAGTAACAACATGCTGGGGTTTATGCTTTGTTATGGTTTTTGTTTTCATAACATATAAGGACTGCTCAAGCAAGCTAGTCTGTTTGGCTTTGCTGGCAATTTCTTTCCTTGACATAAAATGATTTTTTTTTTTTTTTTTACCAAGAAAATAGGAGTAGCTTATTGTGGATTGTGTTGTCTTGTATATATGTTTTCTGAAGGTACCAGTTGGAGCTATGACAAAAAGCTTTGGAGGAGAATTTAACTGTATATTTAGGACAGGTTGTCAGAATGCCCACATTGCTGTACTGCTTATCCACAAGCTGGGTCACATGATAAGGAAGTCCCAGAATAGCACACGTCTTTCTCGCCCCTATGGTGGCTCTGGTTCAGCAGGTAAACTACCATTTATAATGTTGGTTTTGTAAAATGATGTTCGGCTTTGGGTTGAATTTAAGTTTAAGACAATTTTTGTAGTTTAAGCTGGTGCATTACACAATAATGAAGTGGTGTGCTCCTTGGCTTGGCTGAGTGGGAGGTGTGCAGGCCATGAGAAAGGGGTTAGGCTGTTGGTTTTTAGTGCATATTTATGCAATTTCTTATCGTGATTTTAAGAAGGGGCTTTTTGATTCTGCGTTCTTCAAGTTCACCTTGGAAGGGACTTTGGCATTTAATAAATAAAATCAAACTCATTATTCCTTGAAATATATTAACAAAATCAAAATAAGGCTTGACTACCAGAAAATACACAAGCATCAATTTCAAGTATTGAAGAATCAATTGCTAGTAATTGGCCAACCTTGATGGTGCAAGTGTGGGCCTAACTCTTCTAACAGCATGGTAATATGTAGAGTTTTAGCAAACAGTAAGGTATTGCGTGGCCTCTTTTTCTGGTAATAAGTGTCACACGTAATGATTTTCACAGCTATCAAACTATCTCTTCATCACATTCACCACCTCTTGTTGTTGCTGTTAGTAAGATTTAGCAAATCTAAATGTTTTAATGGCTGCATGCATAACTAATTAATGCTGTAGGATTGTAAAATAATTAAAATTTGATGGATTGTTGATGATGTTTGCAGTTACTTTATTAATGCTTACATAAGGGATACAGTATTCTCTTCAAGTTCAAGAGAAATTTGACCTTGGCCAAGTTTAACGGAGTTGAGTGTTTTTGGTGTTTTGACATTTCTTTTTTAGGTTAAATAAGTACTTACACTATATTATAATGATGTGCAGTTACTTGTAATCTAATTTGTTAATTTGTTTGAGTTTCTTGCTTGTATATTTCTCTACATTGAACAGCATTCTCATTTTCTTTTTACATCAAAATATTGAAATTTGAAGTTGCTTGCATTTCAGGATCTAGTGACAAAACAAACATTGGAAATGGTGTTGTAATGTATGAAAATGCAGGAAGGGAAGCTCGATTCTTAAAGTTTTTGTATTCTGGTTTTATTCAAGTGAATTTGTATGATACATATAGTGTTTTAATATAATCAAGAGACTCTATAATGTAAAACTGGTGTTTGAGGTGTCATTTGAAAGATTGACAATTGTGGAACTTCATCATTTGTTGTATTCTGTATTGTGTGTGTCCGCACACAAATTAGTTTTCCGTTTAACCTCATAGTATGCCTGGCCTGTTTTCAGCTTCAGTAGATCGGCTTATGTCTAAAATGCATGAACTTAAAGGTTCTATGTTTGCATCTGACTCAACCACTCCAGAGGAGTGCTATTATTTAATCTGCTTCTTGAATTAAAAATTGAATCTAGTCTCTATTAGGGTGATGGTAGACCTGCATGTTTCGCTTGCCATAATTAGTTTATGCATATATTGGCAATAGGCTATTATATAGGAGTAATGCTTACTTAGCATTTCCAAAACTAATTTCTTCTCCAGCTGAAAAGGCAAAACAAAGTAAAGAGATAAAAATATAAAATGTGCTGTCTGGTGATGATTTAAACTGGTTTTAAGAAGTTGTTTGGATGCATAAGAGGCTAAGGGCTTGTAGTTTCGGTAGAAACAAAATGTAATTTGTTTTTGCAATTCATTGGCCACTGATTTTACTGTGACTACTATGACATCTCTTCCAACCTATGTTATCATACAATATCAACAACCAACAAGGCAAGTCCTGAAAATGTTGGACCGGGACATGGCATGATGCAAACTCAATTAATTTTTTTAGTCCCAATTTTGGTTTAGAAATAGTGTCCCAATAAATGTTCATATGATCACGAGCTATATAATTTTTACCCGTTGCATTTGTTTTCCTTATAGTCTGAAATGTTACAACACTAAAATCAATGGGTGCCCCAGCTAATGCTTATTGAATTATGAGCTCGCGGATCATTTTTCTCATAGTAATTAAATATACTTGATATTGTAGAAGACGTCCTCACGAAGCCTTTGCTTATATGATTTCGGATGTAAGAAAGTCCACCTCATAGATGAACTTATGAATCTATTGCTCAATTGTCAGAAGATGCTTTCTTTTTTCTTTTTCTTTTCTTTTTTTTGGAGGGGGGGGGGGGGGGTGAGGGGGTGGAAATTACCTTTCAAACTCTATAAATTGAAATTCAGTTTACTTATGCCATCATGCATACATAATTAACAAAGGTGAAAGGCCGCAATTACATTCTACCAAATAGTCTCTCAAAACAGCACAAACATTTCTTCGGTTTCATGATTATAGGTTCCAGAGAGCGTGAGAGAGAGAGAGAGAGAGAGAGAGAGAGAAAAGGACTTGGAAAAGTGTACTCTGCACATAGAATATACTATTAGAAAGGTGTGTCAGTATCAGTAGATGTTGTCATGATAAATGTTCAAATGTTGTACTCCTAATATTGCTGGTATTTCAGAAGTGCTTCTTGTTGGCATTGGGCCTAATTGGCAGTTTGGCACCCATGTGGATGTGGTTAGCCCAGTATCGAAGAAAAGAATTATAAGTTCCTTATGCAAAGTGGTCTCGAAGAAACTCAAGAATTCATGGACGAGAGCTGGAGAGGTCAAAATGGAGGAATTCATAGGGAAGCTATCAAAAATAAAGAGACAAAGGATGATAGAATGTCTACCCCACCATCTCCTTAACTCATTTTGTCATTTAGCCAAAAAAAAAACTCATTTTGTCTCTGCATTTGACTACCACGCAATACGAAGCAATTGACAGAGATTCCTCAACCACCAGGCAACCACACTAATAAAATATGTTATTAAATAAAGCTTGGCTCGCATTTCAGACTAGTCTGATCGGTGATCATTTTCTTTGTTTGGAAAATGTTACGAGAACTTTTACCTTAGACAATAATAAAATAATAAATGTTGGTAGTGGTTTTTTATATTTTTTATAGAGTTTGATTTACTTTCAGTACTTTTTTAATTAAAATTTTTATTTGTTTTATTGAGAAACTATCACATAATCTATTAACTAAATAAAATGTAAAAATTAAAACCTACTACTACTTTTTATTGTATACTTAAAATAAAAAAACACCTCAAATTAAAAAAATATTGAAAATAAGTCAAAAATTCTTCCCTGAAATTGGTGTTAAGAACAAACAATTAATGTCACTAAAAAGTTTCAACAGCCCCTGACCTCCTGCCCCTTTATCATTGAGTAATGTTGATTTCACACGAGTTTCGGTTCAAAACTTTTATCAGTGCCAAGTATGTTTTCGTGTGCAATAGTGCATGCATTAGTATTAGTATTTAGAAAAGTTAATGGATACTTTAAGGGGACATTAATTTAAGAAATATTTTTATAAATTTTTTATGAGAAAATAAAAAAATCAACTGATTTCTTTGACAGTTTTTATATTTTTTTATAAAAGTTAAATCAAAACTTTTCAAAAATTCAATAAGGTCCTATTAACAGGTGTTTGTAAGACATTTATTAATTGAAAATTTTAGGAAAGTTTTAATACTCTACTTTTATGAGAGGTATAAAAAATTGTCAAAAAAATTTAGTTACTTCTTTCTTCTCCGATAAAATTTTTTTTAAAATAATTTACAAACCAATGCTGATAAGATATATGTTAACTCTTCTCCGTCACTTATATTGGTAGTTAGGCATGACAAGCCCTAATGTGTAGTCTCTTAGGAAGTCAACCAAATAAGACATGTATCTATCCTATCAAAAGGATGGTATACGGCAATATATATAATTTCATTGAATCAATAACATTTTTGACAATAAGAGTCATCCACCGTGAATGTATCTAGAGGTGCTTCTTGCTTTGTAATTTCCCTTGTTGTATTCCAATTTCAGTCTGAATGAATTCAACTTTCTCATAAAAAAAAAAAAAAGAATCTTGGAACAAGTTCACCGTTCACACCTGAAAATGCAATGGCAACATTGTAATTGTAATCGTATACGGTTCCAAGTCATCTTTCTTTGACAATTTTTTTTTTTTTTTTTTTGAGTGATTCCATATGAATTTTAGGTTTTTTAGAATATCACTCTCCAAAGTAGATGCCAAAGTTTTGTATGTCCCGAACCTATGAGACATAAGTCTCACGGCCAAATTGGCCATTTACCACTTTTCGCGGAAATTATTAGCAACATATCACTGCTTGCAAAATAAGTAGTAGTATATCACTTTTTTGAAATTCGAGTTCATGAAACTCAACTTTTCTATGTAAATCGAGTTTTAAACACTCGAGTTTCATAAAAAAAAAAAAAAAAAACTTGTTTTGACGTGGATTTTCTTTTTTTTTTTTGAAAAAATGTCACATAGAACTCGAGTTTTGTAAACTCGAGTTCCATGCAATACAATACTCGAGTTTACCAAGCTCGAGTTCTTTGTAAATACAAAACTCGAGCGTAATGCTCTTTTTTTTTCTTCTATGGTACTCAAGCTTACCAAGCTCAAGTTCCTTGTAATATGGAACTCAAGTTTGGCAAGCTCGAGTTCCTAATACTTTTTTTTTTCCCAATAATCAACAAATAAACACAAACATAAAAATAAGTAATTTTTTTTCATTTGAATGCACAAACATATGTTTTTATTTATTTAAATAGAAGAATTGTAAAATATAGAAATTTTAATTTCAAAATATTAATTTTTAGGCCCTTCATACCCCTTGTTCATTCATTTTTTAACACACTCATCAATTTCTAACTTCTCGGAAGCGTTATGGTCAAATTGGTTAAAATATTAGGGGTTACAATGAGAAATTAAAACAACACGTAAAAGAAAAATCTCACTCCACGTCAGAATAGTTGTAATTTTAATTTTTTTTCAAACAGAATCCTTCCAAAATCAAATTTTCAAATTTTAGTGGTTAGGCATTGATAGCTCCACCAAACACCAAACCTTGTTTTAGATTTGGCGTTTTCCTAAAATGCATGTTAATTAGAACTGGTTCTGACTTGATTCTTGACAAAATAGATAAAATAAAATCAGTTCAATTGGTTTAGCTTATGTTAGAATTGAACCGGTTCTATTACTCTATAGTTTGCCAAAGATGACCAAGGAACAAGTCTTGACCAATGCACTTGTCCAGTTTAGGAACCTTGTGTGAGATTAAGAAAACAAAGACAAAAGACGGAAAAATTTGGCTTTTGTCCCTTTCAAAAAAACAATCCAACATTTTGCCTCACTTTCCAAACTAATTAGGAAAATGCCCCTTTTTTGAAACTCGATTTTCTCAAAATCGAGTTAAGCCCTATAGTAACGTTTTTAAGGAGCCTATAGTGACGTTTTAAGGACCTATAGTGGCATTTTTTAACTCAATCTTCATAAAGTCGAGTTATAGGCAAAAAAAAGAAAAAAAATTGCATGTAACTTGACTTTAGAGAAATCGAGTTAAAAAACACCACTATAGGTCCTTAAAACGTCATTATAGGCTCTTTAAAACGCCACTATAGGGCTCTATAATTTTTTTTTTTATAACTCAATTTTGAGAAAATCGAGTTTTAAAAGAGAAGTATTTTCCTAATTAGTTTGGGAAGTGGGGCAAAATGCTGGATTGTTTTTTTGAAATGGGCAAATGCCCATTTTCTCTGACAAAAGACAAAGTCAACTATTTCCTATTGGGATCAGTAGCCTACGATTGGAGGTGAGCAATGAGATTGTGATCATGATCTGCTTGACAAAGCATTGAGCGAGACGAGTATGAAAGGGAATTTTTTAAGTGTTTGGGTTTGTTGGGTGATCATTATCTTGATAAATTGGTTACAATATTCCTTCATGCAAGTTGCTCAAGCATTTCTACCTCCCCAGTGCTGACTACTCAAAAGGAAAAGGGACAAATAAGAAAAAGCAAAAAGGTCGCTACAATATTGTAGAAATTGAGATAGTTTTAAAAGGATCAAAAATTAATAATCTTATCATGATTCATGATTAGAGTAGTTTAAACATTAAAAATAGAAAGATGATAGGGTCCAAATTAACATAAATTGATCTTTGGGCCAAATAGCAACAATTAATGTGAACCTTTTTAAATTCCCCATGCCAACAAAAGACTAATTATACAAGTCTCCTAACCCAAAGACTCTAGTTTTTTTCTTTTTTTCTTCAGAAAGTGTGAAACCTTTTATCTGTCATAGACTCATAGTAGAATATATAGTATATTTTAATGTTAGTGGGAGCTCTTTCACATTGTGGTTGAAGGCACTTATATGAATTCTGCCAATGAGTTTAAACCTGTTGTAGACTTTTAACACTATGTTCTCTAGCTGCCAAATTAAATTTAATCAAAACCAATCTTAAATTCGTAGATTTCACGACCAAATTTTGATCTTGATGCTCTTTCCTTTTTTTTCTTCCCTTACTAGAAGGCCCCTAATCCATCATTTTGTATAGTTAAACTTAAACACCTTTCAACAATAACAATAAAATCTTAGTCGTAAATATTTTTGAAGTCAATTGAATCCTCAACAAATTAGTCAAGAAAACATGTATTTTCAATTTTGCTCTTCCATTCTTTTCTATCCAAAGTTATAGTTTTTGTTACTTCTTTAATTGATATGCCTTTTTTAATTGCTTTTGTTGATGTTATTTTTGGTCTTCTTCTACCATTTTTTGTTCCATTAACTTATATCAACTCTTTTTTCAAGGACAAATTGGCCATTTACCACCTTTTGTGGAAATTATTAGCAACATACCATTGTTTACAAAATAAGTAGCAATACACCACTTTTTTGAAACTCAAGTTCATGAAACTTGAGTTTGCTATGTAAATCGAGTTTTAAACACTCAAGTTTCATAAAAAATTAAAAATTTTAAAAATTAAAAAAAAAAAAAAAACTTATGCTGACATGGATTTTTTTTTATTGAAAAAATGCCACATGGAACTTGAGCTGACATGGAGTGAGATTTTTCTTTTACATGTTGTTCTAATTTCTCATTGTAACCCCCAATATTTTAACCAATTTGACCATAACGCTTCCGAGAAGCTAGAAATTGATGAGTGTGTTAAAAATGAATGAACAAGGGGTATGAGTAGCCTAAAAATTAATATTTTGAAATTAAAATTTTTATATTTTACAATGCTTCTATTTAAATAAATAAAAACATATGTTTGTGCATTCAAATGAAAAAAATAAAAAATCACTTATTTTTATGTTTATGCTTATTTGTTGATTATAGGGGAAAAAAAGTATTAGGAACTCGAGTTTGCCAAACTCGAGTTCCATATAAGGAACTCAAGCTTGTTAAGCTCGAGTACCATAGAAGAAGAAAAAAAAGAGCATTACAGTCGAGTTTTGTATTTACAAAGAACTTGAGCTTGGTAAGCTCGAGTATTGTGAACTTGAGTTTACAAAACTCGAGTTCCATGTGGCATTTTTTCAATAAAAAAATCCACGTCAACACAAGTTTTTTTTTTTTTTTTTTTTAATGAAACTTGAGTGTTTAAAACTTGATTTACACAGAAAACTCGAGTTTCATGAACTCGAGTTTCAAAAAAGTGGTATATTGCTACTTATTTTGCAAACAGTGGTATGTTGCTAATAATTTCCGCGAAAAGTGGTAAATAGCTGATTTGGCCTAAGTCTCATACCCCTATGTTTCATGGGCCAAGCACATGAAATACTGTCTCCTAATGGTAGTAGATAAACTTCAATTATCCAAAAAAAAAAAAAGATTCATCCTTTTAAAGCACCATAACACTTGTTTGAGCTAACATTATAGTATTCTCTCATTGATAATTATAGTCATTTAAATGCTAACATTATATACAAAATAACTCACAAATGAATACAAAAATTTGGTAAAAAGAAAATTGATTTCATCAATTCACATAAATATAAGAATTTAAATAGTAATTAATATTTAAAATAAATTATAATTTTTATAAAAATATTCCAACATTATTCAAAAATGATAAAAGAACGTCTAGTGCCGTTTTTGTATGTGTGTGTGGATACAACAATCTTTGAGCCTTTTGAGTCTTGAGGTGTAAGGAGAAGCACCCAAAACAGACACATATGGTCTGTTTGGTTTCAAAAAGTAGTGTATTCACTTTTCATTTTCTGTATTTTGTATTCAAATCCTGAATTTAAATAGAGAAAAAAGTACCAATTTTCATATTTAGAGATATTTAGTTAGTTGTTTTGAATATATAATTTGAGTATAAAATACATTATTTCTATTTAAAAAATGAAGAAAAAAAAAAGTAACTTTTTCAACTTACACATTGTCACATCACTCAACGGTAACAACTCCTCATCAAACCCACCAGAACCTTTCACATATATTTTACCCTCTATATCAAACCCACCATAGAACACCTCTCCACCCTTCATGCAAAACATTGTTCAAGAGAAAAAAGTTTAACTACAAAATTGGTTATAACCAAAGGTTACAACTTACTCAATAAAATAAATATTATTACATATTTTGAAAATCTAACCGTTGAATTGCATGTACTTTACACTCTTAATACACATGTCAAATTTTATGTCAATCGGATATTATTTAATTTATGATCTATAAGTTTATATTTTATGTAAAATCTTAAACTACAAAATCTAACAATTAAAACAATTTATCAATGGCATAACTATTGATTTTTAATTTTCTTGAAATTTTACAAGTATAGAGGATATAAGAAAAAGATGTAATCCAATGGTAGAATTCTCAAAATTCACCTTCAATAAGATAATATTAAAGTAAGATTGTAACTTTAGACAATTAGACTACAACCAATTTTGTAGCTAAACTTTGTTCTTATTCAAGTGGATTTTAGCTATTTTTAAGCCTATTTAAATCTGTCTTTCTCTGTTATAGTTCAATTTCAATATTTGAATGATATCAGTTCAATCTTAGCATAAAAAAAAAATAGTGTATCATATCAAGTGAATGTTCAATGGATAATTTTATTTTATTTTATTTTATTTTATTTGGGTTCAATGGATAAAACTAATTCAGTTCAACAGTCGTGTAACAATCATGCTAAATAAACGTACTCCATGGTCATATTCCATAGACATTACTTCTGTTACAACATGTCCTCTGTCAGACTTGAGGTGACGTTGTAGCGGTGGGTTCCCTAATGTTCTCATAATATTTAGGAATATGCCACTATATTCATATTTTATTAAAAAAAGAAAACACTGAAATGTTGTATTTATTTTCTGTATTTAAATTTTTTTTTTTTGAAAATTGAAAATAAATATTTAGTACAAAAACAAAACCAAATTAATTTTTTTGTGGTGAATCTTACCAAAAAAACTAAAAATGAATAATAAAAGAACCACTTTTTTTCTCTTAACCAAAGAGGCCCTTAAGCCTTAACACCATAATTTCTTTATATATGCTTGATGGTTTCACTTGCCTTTTTTTTTTTTTTTTTTTTTTGAATTGGTTTCACTTGTCATTGTGTTCCGACTTTAGCACTTTCGAATGATTTTTCATTTTTCTTCTCTTCTTTTGAGGGTGGGGAGGGGAAGCGTCTGTGGATGTCAAATAAAGGCAAGTCTATTTTAAAGATAAGCTTTTACCTAACCTGTTGGAATTTCCAAGCAATAACATACTTTATTCCAAGAAAGAAAATACTACACCTGCTACAATATCAGAACTTGTTGACAAGAAAGTCACCATTTAAAACAAAAATGAATTCCAAACTCTTACCTTCCAAGCAATTTCTCAATTACTTTAACAGCCGGTAGAAGTTGACCCAATGACTTTGACCCATGACTGCCGGTCCCTCTGTCTCACACTCTCACTTTCACTTTACACCACTGCCAGCGTTATTTAAAGAGGCTTTTTTAGCTTTTTCAGTCGCACCTGCAATTTCTTAAATTTGTAAACTAAACTAAACTCAGCTCATTGCACATCCATTCCTTCATGGCTTTTATTATTCCATCATCATCTCCGTCTTCTTCTTCTTCTTCTTCTTCTTCTTCTTCTTCTTCCCGTGGATGCAAATACGATGTATTTCTTAGTTTTAGAGGTGAGGACACCCGCACAAAATTTACAGACCATCTATATAGTGCTTTGAAACGAAAAGGCATATCCACTTTTAGGGATGATGAAAAACTCAAGCGAGGAACATTCATTGCCCCAGAGCTCTTGAAAGCAATAGAAGAATCAAGATTTGCTGTCGTTATTCTCTCAAGAGACTATGCTTCTTCAAAGTGGTGCTTGACTGAACTAACAAAGATTGTTGAGTGCATGGAAAAGACGCGATTGGTAGTTCTACCTGTCTTCCATTATGTGGATCCAGGTCATGTGCGGAATCAAATGGGGACTTTTGCAGAAGCCTTTGCAGAGCATGAAGAGTATCTCAAGAATAACATAGGAAGTGTTCAAATGTGGAAAGCTGCTTTGACAAAAGTCGCTAATCTCGCTGGATGGGATTTAAAGAATAGGTAAGAATTTGGCAAAAATACAAATTACATCATTTAAGTTTAGTCAATTGTCTTTTGGTTCTTTAAGTTTCATTTTTGTCAGTTTGATCCTATAAGTTCATATTTTTTGTCACTGTTTGTTAGTCTGTCCATAACTCCTATTAATTAAAATAAAATAAAATAATCAAACCAAAAAAATTATTTTTTAATGCGAATCACACCTGCTAAATTTTGTCAATTGTCATTTTAGTTCTAAAAGTTTCATGTTTTTGTCATTTTAGTCATCTAAGTTCACATTTGTTGTCTCCATTAGTCCTTTTTAATTGCAAATTTTTTTTAATGAAGTGGAGAAAAGACTAATAGTGACCAAAAAAAAAGTGAATTTATAGGAACAAAATGACAAAAATAAGATTTATAGGACTAAAATGACAATTGACCAAATTTAACGGAGGTAATTTGCATTTTTGCCTAAGAATTTCTTTGAAATAATGCTATTTATTGTCAACTTTTTATATTTTCCAAAATTATTTTTCGTGACTTTGTTTACTTGGCCACATGATCAAAGAGCATTATAAGTCTGACCATATTCTAATCCAAGTAGGACTAGATTTCTATCGAGCAAGTACATGTTTACGGAGACTTGGGCGTTACCACAAGTTAAAGGCCCTAATGGCTCTAACATTGCCCCCATAATATATCTAACAATGACTTTATTTGTCCCATATATATTACAAACTTTGGAATTTATAATCTCAAATAGGACTTTGGTTTAAGAACCTTTTCCTAGTTTGGCAATGGTAGTCCCTAAATGATTCAATATGAGCAAACAGAGATAGACTTGGCAAAAGTGAGCCCGACTCATTAATTTGACCCAAAATTGAAGGAAAATACCTGATTTGAACTAGAGAATTTTTTATCACAAGCAAAAACGGTTGACCTAGACCGGATCTAGCTTTTTTTTTCCTAGGTAGTGTATTGGTCAATCCGTCTAACTTGTGACCAACCCTTTTAAATTTTTCTAAAAAAATAAAAATTAGACTATATAAACTTGCAAATCACTCCAAATACAAAATTATGTAAAGGTAATATGACATCAACCATCCAAAGGTAATGACTATGTTGAATCAAATACCAATCACTAAAACTTTTTTATTTTCTTGTTTGACCATGGGACAACAAGATTTAGAGAAATTGAGCTTATAATTTAAATTTTGAGAGTATCAAGTAGCTCCAGTTGAAATAACATCTCTACATCCATGATAAAGTGCTCAACGCATTGGTCTAAACCTCAAATTTCTACAATAAAACTCATAGCATCCTTGCCATTGTCAGTCTCATCTGTGACAAGTGAACCTCTATCTCTTTCACTGTTTTCAAGTGAAACAAAGTTGAGTGAACGAGAGTCAAATAAATGCACCACTATCACCCGAGAATGCCACTAGAGTTGTGGACACTTATTGTTCTATTTCTTTTTTTTTTTTAAATCTTAAAATATATTTTTTTTAATTTTAAGAAATTTTTTAATGAAATAATTTTTTTTTGAAACCAAAACAAAACTATGTTGGTTTGGCCACTTAGGGCCCGTATGGTTATAGTGTTCAAAAATTGTTGTTTAAAAAGATGTGAAAATTGTAGTTTAAAAAGTGTTATTGAAATACATGTTTTTAGTGTTTATAAAACAAAAAAATGTGTTTGGTATCATGGTTTAAATTACATGTTTCAGTGTTCAAAAATATAAAATATGTGTTTGGTATGTGTGTGTTAGATGGTAAAAAAAAGCG
The DNA here is from genome assembly GCA_029955455.1 of Quercus agrifolia. NCBI lineage: Eukaryota > Viridiplantae > Streptophyta > Magnoliopsida > Fagales > Fagaceae > Quercus > Quercus agrifolia. The sequence continues at coordinate 37,523,774 of JARQAD010000007.1, read as the reverse complement.
GAACAAAGTACAAAATAAATATTTTTTAAATCAGCAAAGTACAAAAGAAATATAAAATATTTTTTAAATTCAAATGGGTTGCTGTCCCGCCTGTCTGTGTGGGTGAGAGAGTAGTTTTTGTTGACCGGTGGACCCATTCTTTCAAAAAGCTGACCGGTGGACCCATAATACTGTTCAATCTAATTACGAAAGTGCCACTCAGCACTAGTTTTTGTTGTTTAAAATCAGCTTGAAGGTGATTTCAAAAACCATTGTTTTAAACATATGTTTTGGACAATATTTTTCAAACACCCCTATTCTGAAATGGTCTACCAAACATATTTTCTTTATTTTTGAACAATAGTGTTTAGTGTTTAAACACTAAAACATATGTTTTGAAATCAATGACCAAACACCCTCTTAATAGCTAAGAACCTAACTTTTATAGTGATGATATCATCAGTAACTTTGAATTGTGTAAACTTAAGAATCTATGCATTATTTAACTTTTGTTTTTGACTATTTTGTTATTTTTGACATTTAGTAATTTTTTTGTTTGTTTATTTATTTTTGGCATGTGAAAAAAATATAGGTTGACCTGTAATCCCATCAAACCAATTTACAACTTGTTTAAGATGACACATTTTTAACCTTAACTTGATTGATTCATCCTGAACCCAACCCAACACAACTTGTTTGTTAGGTCTAAACAAAAAACTTGGTAATCCACATTATACAAGTAACATGAGGATTTTACATAGCTTTGGACTTTACAATCTACCCATAATGTCTTCATTTGAATGCTTGCCTCTTTTTTATAGTTTGCATTTCCTGCAGAATTTCCTTGATAAGCAGGTAAAGATGTTTAGGGAAAATGGCTTGGCAAAAAGTAGAATTATGCAGTTTATTTTTATGAAATAAAATTGGGAAAACAGCAATCCAAGAAAGGTTCAATAGAGGAATTCATATAATCAGGCACTCTCAACTCATTATAACTCTTAATAGTCATAAAGAAACACATGGCTCTCAATTATAGAACATATAATGTCACCCAAAAAAAAAAATAAAACCTCAATTACAGCGCCATATTTTACACTTTAAAAATTCACGTTTTCTTACTGAACAAAGCTCTAGATTATGCTTAAGCTGAATGCTTTTTTTCCCCTATCAATATTGCTAGCTTTGCCTCATCCTTTTTTTTTTTTTTTTGGGTGTGCAGGCCTGAATCTATAGTTATCGAAGAAATCATTAAAAGGATATTTAGCGAGTTGAATTGTAAATTCTCAAGTGTTTACGAGGATCTTGTTGGAATGGACTCTTGTGTGGAGGAAATGTTGGATTCATACTTGTGTGAAAGGTTGGATGATGTTCGTTTTGTTGGAATTTGTGGGATGGGTGGAATAGGCAAAACAACTCTTGCACAAGAAATTTATAAAAGAATTTCTCATAACTATGAAACTACTAGCTTTATTGCTAATATTAGAGAAGAAACTAAAAGCCAAGGTCTAGTTTCTTTACAGAAACAACTTCTTTCCAAGATTCTCATGGAAAGTGAAATAAATGTATGGAATATTCCTGAGGGAATCAATCTTTTGAAGAATACACTATGTAATAAAAAAGTTTTTATTGTTCTTGATGATGTGGATGAAGAAGAACAATTAGGAGCATTAGCAGGGAAGCATGATTGGTTTGGTCGAGGGAGTAGAATCATTGTAACAAGCAGGGATAGTCATTAATTGAAAAGATGTGGTGTGAATGATATATATAGTGCTAAGGGGTTGAGAAATGATGATGCTTTGCAGCTTTTTAGTTGGAGAGCTTTCAAAAAACCTTACCCTGAAGAAAATTATGTGGATTTTTCTAAGGGTTTTGTGAATTATGCTCAAGGCCTTCCTTTAGCTCTTAAAGTTTTAGGTTCTTTGTTGTTTGCTAAAAGAACAGAAGAATGGAAAAGTGCCCTAGATAAACTAAAAGAAGAACCTAATAAAAAAATCTTGGATATACTTCAAATTAGTTTTGATGGGCTAACATATATGCAAAAAGAATTGTTTTTAGATATTGCATGTTTTTTCAAAGGAGAGAACATAGATTGCATAGGAGATAATCCAGACTACAATATTGGTGTTCTTGTGGAAAAATCTCTCATAACCATTAGTGTCCGTGGAACATTGTGGATGCATGATATGCTACAAGAAATGGGTCAAGAAATTATACGTCGTGAATCCCCTAAAGAGCCCGGTAGACGAAGTAGGTTGTGGTCTTATGAGGATGCCCTTCATGTGTTGAAGAATAATACTGTAAGTTGACTAATCTAGATCTAAACTTGAAGAAATAAATATATTATTACGAACTCTTCTAATAATATGCCAATTATTCTAATTTCATTTTCATTTGTTATCAGGGAACTGAGGTTGTTGAAAGCATAAAGCTAATTGCACCTGTTCAAAAAGTGGAAAAGTTGAGTGCAAAAGCTTTCTCAAATATGAAAAAACTAAGATTGCTAAAAATTAATAATACGCAATCTTCAAAAGACATCTTTAGAGGTAATGAGCAATTTTTACAAGGCCTCAGTTATCTTTCTAATGAGTTACAGTTTTTAGAATGGCATGGATATCATTTAAAATCCATGCCAACCAATTTCCAACCAATCAAACTTGTTGAATTGAGGATGCGTTTTAGTGGCATCAAACAACTATGGAAAGGAATTATGGTAAGATTTTCACTTATACAAAATGTGTAATTTATTCAATTTCATTTAGGCTTAACTTTATCTAATTATTTATTGTTTTATAACAGACTTTAGATGCGTTAAAACTTATTGACCTAAGTTACTCTCAAAACTTGATCGAGACCCCGAACTTCAGTGGAACACCAAATTTAAAGAAGTTGATTTTTCGAGGTTGTACAAGACTATCTAAGATTCATGCATCTCTTGGAAATCTCAAACAGCTTATTAAATTGGATTTGAATGGTTGCAAATCCCTCAAAAGCATTCCTAACAAGATCGGCTTGGAAGCTCTTAAAATATTTAATCTTGGTGGTTGTTCAAGACTGGAGAAGTTTCCGGAGATTGTGGGAAATATGCCACATTTGTCAAAACTTTATTTGAACGAGACTCCTATAAAAGATCTATCATTATCAGTGGAGCATGTAACTGGCCTTATTAAATTGAATCTAAGAGATTGCAAAAATCTTTCAAGTTTTCCGAATGCCTATTGTAGTTTGCTGTCCCTAAAAATTCTCAATTTATCTGGCTGCTCAAAAATTGATGAACTACCAAAGAATTTGGAAAATCTCAAAAGCTTGGAGGAGCTATATGTGAGTGGAACTGCTATAAAAGAGCTACCTCCATCTATAAGTCTGTTAAAAAATCTAAAAAGACTAGCTCTTCATGGATGTGAAGGGATATCACCTAATTCATCGAATAAGCTCATCAGCTATCAACGAAGAAGTCTATATCCCATGGTAACGTTAGAGCATTCTTTATTAGGTTTATGCTCTTTGACCAAATTAGATCTATGTTTTTGCAATCTTCAATCAATCCCAGATGACATTGGTTGTTTGTCGTCTTTATTCGAATTAACTCTAAGTGGAAATAATTTTATTTGCCTTCCTAAAAGTATGATTCAACTATCTAATCTGAAAGTTCTTGGGTTGAGTTTTTGCACTAGTCTTCGATCATTGCCAGAGCTTCCATTAAATATTGAGATTATTTGTGCAAAATATTGTACCTCACTGGAAACATTTTCAATAAGACCAGAAGACAAATTTGTGCCAGCACTTGATCTTACCAATTGCGTCAAATTGTTTGAGAATCAAGACTATAGTGACCTATTGTCTAGAATGCTAAGACGTTATATCATTGATGACCAGGTCTCTCTCTCTCTCTCTCTCTCTCTCTCTCTCTCTCTCTCTCTCTGTGTTGCATGCGAGGTTCTAAGCATTATGATTTTTATGTTTCAGAGATATGGTAGGCGACTACGAGACTACGGTCTTGTGATTCCTGGAAGCGAAATTCCGGAATGGCTTAGCCACAAAAACGTGGGGACGTCAGTGAATCTGCAAGTGCCTTCAAATTTATTTTGTAACAAGTTGATGGGAATTGTTGGGGGTTTTGTCTTATTCCGCCAGCATCATCCATTTGACCAACTTCACCCGAGGAATTTGGGGATTTATTCTGTAAAAAGACATATAAATGACCTTATTTGTTCCATGTATGCCAACGGATGTAAAATTGCCAAAAGGGAAGTTCCATTACCTGAGGAATTTGGTAAGATTGAATCAAGTCAACTTTACCTTTTTTTTTTACCCTCTATAGACTGGAAAGAAGAATTGAATGGAGTCTATGCTAATGGACTCACCCAGATTGAGGTTAAATTTGAAACCAAAGGTCCAGGCTTGGAGGTTACAAAATGCGGGGTCAGCTTGGTATTCGAACAAGACATTGAAGATCTCAAGCAAACTAAGGCTTGGCCTAACAGCTGCAGCATCACTCGTTACGAGGATGATTTAGATACCAAAATTAAGCAAAGTCGTGATGAGGCTGGACCTAGTGGAGAAGCACCACACCCAAAGTGGATACAACTCCCTAATCTAATTCAAAATCTTGTGCTGTGTTTGGGAAACTGGCTTGGGAATTTATGTACACCAGGTCAAGGTAACCTTGATTCTGTGGAGAAGGAAGTGGAAGAGTTATTCCAGTGAAAGTGGTAGCTGTGATGAATCTGCAAGGTTGATAAACCTGTTTTTTTTTCTCATGAAATTTGTGTAAGTCACCATCTTTCTCTCTCTCTCACTGAACTTGTTTGTAGCTATATATTTCTTTTCTCTTTAAGTTTTTTATTTTTTAGAATCTTTTTCTTGGCATATGCTTTCATTTTTTTTTTTTTTTTTTAAATTTGTGACAATGGCCATTTTACTTAATTGATTCACTAATTTGTGATTCTTATTTCTGCTAGTTGCCCCAAACTGGATACTATGAAGTTATTGGACCTTGTTGGTGACGGAAATTGTAACATTGTAGCAGGCAAGATATGTGCATCTGATTGTGTGCTCATCATTTTTGTTTAACTGTGTTAGAGGGTAAAATCATTACTTTTGTTGCTCTATTTATGGTATTTACTAGTACAAGTTTCCATAGGAGAACACAATAGATGCATCCCACTTATTCAGGCCGTTTTTTCTTTCACAACATTAACCCTTTTGAAATCTGAAATGGAGCCAATGATTTTTTCAGTTGTATTATTGATGATCTCTGAGGCTATGATGAATTTTGTTAAGTTTGTTGATTAGAATGCTGTGGAAATTTTTCCTTTTCGTTTTCAAATTTCAATGGACTATCTTCTATCAATTGAATATCTTTAATTGTGTTATTGCTGATCAGAATCATCTTTATTAATGTACTCAACACAAATTTCTATTTTATTTATTTAGTTTTACCTGTTGTTTATGCATTTCGTTTTCAGTCTATGAGCATACAGATACGATTCTTGACAATTCGGAATTAATTAGAAACTTCTCATCATCTTATTTGTAAAGAGTCCATGCAATGGTGGATGGCATAGACATTGTCCTAGTGCCAGTACCTCTGCTTTTTTCGTGCCACTACCTCTGCCACCACCCACTACACCATCTTTTGGTAATCCGGGGTTGATGCTGATGATGGTTGAGAGGAACTGGGTTTAGCAACTCAAATGATTGCAAAAAACTCCCAGAAAGTATGTTTTTTTACATCTATCTACTTTTTTTCTAATGTGGATTTTCCTTTTCTTTCCCAGAAACTCTCCTTTTTTTATTACATTTGTTTCCTGTGTGTGACTATTTCTCTGTTCTGTTTGGCTGCAAGGAAACTAGATGAAAATTAACATAGAAAGGGTACAAACCTTTTGATTCTATCTTGTTTTGATGCTTTTGTTTCGGGAGTTGTAATGCTGACTAATATGGGCTGAAATAGTGGTGCCAGACTTAGTTCTTGAGTTCTCCACTTTCTGGGCTCCCTTTGGAACATATATATTTTGTTATCTTATCCTACATTTTTCATAGAAATTGGTCGAGTGACAAAATGCTGGGGCTTATGCTTTCTTATGGTTTTTGGTTCCATAACATATAAGCACTGCTCAAGCAAGCCAGTCTAGCTTTGCTGGCAATTTATTTCCTTAACATAAAATGCATTTTTTTTACCAAGAAAATAGGAGGAGCTTATTGTGAATTATGTTGTCTTGTATATGTATGTTTTCTGAAGGTACCAGTTGGAGCTATGACAAAAAGCTTTGGAGGAGAATGTAACTGTATATTTGGGACAGGTTGTTGGAAGCCCCACATTCACGAGCTGGGTCACTTGATAAGGAAGCCCCAGAAATAGCACATGTATTTCTTGCCCCTACGCTTAAGGTGGCTCTGGTTCAGAGCAAGTAAACTACTATTTATCATGTTGGTTTTGTAAATTGAGGTTCGGCTTTGGGGTTGTATTTAAGTTTGAGAAAATCTTTGTAGTTTAAGCCAGTACATTGCACAATAATGAAGTGGTGTGTTCCTTGGCTTGGCTGAGGTGGTAGTTGTGCAGGCCATGAGAAGGGGGTTGTGCTGTTTTTTTTTAGTGCTTATTTATGCAATTTTTCATCGTGATTTTAAGAAGGGGCTTTTTGATTCTGCATGCTTCAAGTTCACCTTGGAAGGGAGTTTGGCATTTAATAAATAGAATCATGATTATACTACAACCTCATTACTCCTTGAAATGTATTAACAAAATCAAAATAAGGCTTGACTACCAGAAAATACTTCTTGTCAATTTCGAGTATTGAGGATTCAATTGCTAGTAATTGGCCGACCTTGATGGTGCAAGTGTGGGCTATTGCAGTTCAATGTGTAGAGGCATTGCATGGCCTCTTTATCTGGTGACAAAGTGTCACACATAATGATTTTCACAGCTATCAAATTATCTCTTCATCACATGCACCACCTCTTGCTGTTGTAGTTAGCAAGATCTAGCAAATACAAATGCTTTAATGGCTGCATGCATCACTGATTGATGCTGTAGGATTGTAAAATAATTAAAATTTGTTGGATTGTTGATGATGGTTGCAGTTACTCTACGTATGCTTAAATACCTAAGGTATACAGTATTCTCTTAAACTGTAACAGAAATTTGGCCCTGGCCAACTTTAACCGAGTTAAGTGTTTTTTACATTTCTTTTTTGGGTTCAATAAGTACTTACACTATATTATAGTGATGCGCGGTTACTTGTAATCTAATTTTTTTGAGTTACTTGTAATCTAATTTTTTTTTTACATAAAAATGTTGAAATTTGAAGTTGCTTGCATTTCAGGATCCGGTGACAAAACAAATATAGGAAATGGAGTTTTGACGTATGAAAATGCAGTTAGTGAAGCTGGAATCTAAAGTTTTTTGTATTCTGGTTTTATTCAAGTGAATTTGTATAATTACATATAGTGATTTAATATAATCAAGAGATTCTATGATGCAAACATGGTGTTAGAGGTGTCTTTTGGAAGATTGACAATTGTGGAACTTCATTATTTGTTGCATTCTGTATTGTGTGTTCACACACAAATTGGTCTCCCATTTAACCTCATAGTATACCTGATCTGTTTTCAGATTCAGTAGATTGGCTTATGTCTAAATGCATGAACTTAAAGGCTCTACGGTTGCTGTGGACTCAGCCACTCCAGAGGAGTGCTATAATTTAATCTGCTTCTTGTATTGAAAATTGAATCTAGTCTCTCTTAAGGTGATGGTAGACCTGCATGTTCCACTTGCCATTATTTGTTTATGCAGATATTGGCAGCACAGCAGGCTATTATCTTTGTAACGCTTGGTTTGCATTTCCAAAACTAACTGATGGTTTTTATGTTCCTAATCTTTTTTCTCCCTTGAATTTTTTTATTTTACTTTCTTTACTGGGCCACATGACATCTTTCTTTGTCCCTGTGTATTACAGACTCAGGAAATTATAAGCTCAGATTGGACTGTAGTTGAACAGCCTTTGCAAGTTTGCATAGTTTGTGCCGTATATAGATATGCAGTTTTAGAGTTTCCCTTTTGAACAAAGCTAACGTAGCAATTTTTTTCTGCCGACAGTTTCACAATACATAATGCCTTTTGGATTGTTGCTATATACATAGTCAGATTGATCAGTGGAAAGAAGAGTTCAAATGGGCTATACAAGCCATGCAAGGAAGCGGCTTTGGACCTACACTTCAAAAGTAGCCAAGGCTGCCAATATCTAACATATAGACAGAAAATCAGATATGCCATGCTCAAAATTTTAAAGATGAAGAAGCAAATTTCAAATCCATAAAGGATGTAGGACTTGCCACTTGGGCTTCTTTTTTTTTTTTTCAACATGAACAACGAATTCATTTATGATTGAATACAAAGCCTCCATAGCAGGAGCAGGTGAATCTTCAATCCAAAAAACATTTTAAGAAATTAAAGTAAATATATTATTAAACAATATTAAAAGTACAAAATTTGGACGGTGAAGAAATTCAAGTAACAATAATGTGTTTGGTTTGACGGAAATTGATTTCCCGAAAATATTTTCCGCATTTACAGGTGTTTGGGGCTACTGAAAATGTTGGTCAACCGAAAATTGTTTTCATGTTGACAGTAAAATAAAAGCACTTACAGCAAAAATTGATTAAGCTTTCATTTTCCATAAACTATTTTCCACTTCACTCAAATCTCATCAACCTAACCTCCACCCCCTACCCCCACTGTCCGCTGCATTTAGGCTTGAAATGTGAGATCACGGATTTAGGAAATTGCAGTCCACCGACCAAGCTATTATATAGGATATGGTAGACCTGCATGTTTCACTTGCCATAATTAGTTTATGCATAAATTGGCAGTAGGCTATTATATAGGAGTAATGCTTTGTTAGCATTTCTAAAACTAATTTCTTCCCCAGCTGAAAAGGCAAAACAACGTAAAGAGATAAAATGTGCTGTCTGGTGATGATTTAAACTGGTTTTAAGAAGTTGCTTGGATGCATAAGAGGCTAAGGGCTTGTAATTTTGGTAGAAGCAAAATGTAATTTGTTTTTGCAATCCATTGGCTCTGCCACTGATTTTACTATGAATACTATGATATCTCTTCCAACCTATGTCATCATACAATATCAACAAGCAACAAGGCAAGTCCTTAAAATGTTGGACCTGGACATGGCATGATGCAAACTCAATTGATTTTTTAAATTTTAGGTCCTCAATTTTGGTTTAGAAATAGTGTCGCAATAAATCATAGGGAGTTATTGACGAACACATGTTCACATGATCACAAGCTATATAATTTTTACCCCTTGCATTTGTTTTCCTTATAGTCTGTGATGATGCCGTAAATCTCACCAGTGAGCAGCACGGTCCTAACGCTCAAATGAATCACCTACAAAAAGAAGAAAACAAGAAAGACCTTGCAAAAGGCACCGGTGTGGTGCCGGCCAAATGCCCTCCGAAGGTCAAGTTAGAAATATTCTCACAACTCTAGAGTGCTAGAGAGGGGTCAATTATGCGTACCTTGATGCGAGGGGGCATTGGGGCTTTTATAGTAGTGAGGTTTTGCCTCCCTTCCTTATAGCCCAAGTTGTTTCCTTATAGAACTCTTCCTTGAGGAATCCAAAACGTGGTGGACAAGTTATTCTTCCGTGGAGAGCCCATGACTTTAAGGTGCTTCTTCAAGAATCTTCCAATGCTTTGCCCTATTCTTATTGGGCCCTTATTTTATCAGGGGTTCCACACAAAGGATGGGCTCGACTTTCCTTTGGCCCATGGACATAGATCCGTTAGGCCCACTCGTCTAGGCTTGTCAGGCCTTGCCTTCTGTTTTTATCCTCTTCAGCTGCCCCCTTCACCCCATTTGGTCCGTCGCTTTTTGTGGAAGGGGGCCAATTGGGGTGACGGTCAAATTAATCCTGACGGTTCGATGTTCATGGGGCGACGGATGAGATACAGACGTGAACGGTGACAAATTCAAGCTTAGATGACGACTGTAAATACTGAATGGACGGTGTCACAATCAATAAGGTGACAGTCTGAACTTTATAGCTGACGGTGACGAGGATCTTTGGACGATGATTTATGGAGTATGAGGCCGTCAGGGGTATAGAGGTCTGACAAGCTGCAGAGGCATTTAAGGCGCACGACATGTGTTGCTCGTCGATTGGCTCGTATCTCGGATCGAAGTGCCACTTCGTCTTCCGTGCACTCCATCTATAAAAACCAACACCCTTCTCTTCATTTCCTTTGCTTTTCGCAGAAACTACATTGTCAGAGCGAGTCCGTTACCTGTCAAAGTTTCATTCGTTCAACTCATTTAGCACCAACTCTCATCCGCTCACTCTTTTCCTCAGTAAGTGATTCCATCCGTTCAATTTACTTTTCTTTCAGCTTTTATTCTTCATATGGAAAAAACTTAAGTTTCTTGCATCCGTCACCCCCTTTTTTATTTTAAACACGTCAATCTTAGGTTTTGTCACTACGTGTAGGCAATGTCTAGTGCGTCAAGTAACCAGTCGTTCGTCCGCGACGGGGCGGGTTACGAGGAATTGTACCCGTCGGGTTGTAGAGATCCAGACGAACTAAGCGAGAGGAGTCCGTCTGCCGCTTCACCGTCCTAAAAAAATGAGGATATGGAGTTGGCTGAACCAGAGGAAGGTTCTGATGACGGTGAACAAAGAATTAAGTCAGTAATGGGTGCTGACGGACTTAGGGAGTTCATCATACTACCAGAGTGGACGGTAAATAACTTCACGTCCACGATCAAGGAGGTGCATTTCAAAACACTTAGAGCAATCTACCAAATACCCGACCACATCCCTATCCGTCTACCCTACAAGTCAGAAAAATGCTACTATGACGGGATGGACGACGTAGGGATGTATGAACAAGCACTCAAGGCCGGCCTTAGGTTCCCTTTGAACACACTAAAGCAAGAACTTCTCTAGCACTTGGGTTTGTCCGTTAGCCAAATATCCCCGAATGCCTTGAGGGTTTTCATAGCGATGGAGGTTCTGTACGGAGCTATGTCTGGCGGTTCCAGATCGCTGACCGTACGGGAATTCCTCCATTGCTACCGTCCAGATGAAATTGATAAGTCAAGGGGAATGTACAATTTTGCCCCTAGGAAGTCCGTCCTTAAAGTCATTTATGAAACCCCAGACTCCAACCGCGACTGGAAGAGCCGTTACTTCTTCCTGGAGGGTGACGGCTGGATGTGTCACCCAGGGGAGACGAACTATATGCCGGTTGATAAAACTTAGGGAATTTTGGACCCGTCTGGTATATCTATATCCGCCGTGTTGTGAATGTGACTTTATTATTTTTTTTAACACTTTAACAACAGTCCTGATTACTCCGTCTCTTTATTTTTTACAGTACGACGGCGCTCACAAGTTGATATCGAGGAGTACAAATTTCTTGAAAGAATTTTTTCAAAGACCAAACCAGAGGAGCGGACGTGGGCTAAGCATGTAAATCTCAATACCGTCCATTGGTATTGTGACGGACCTGAACCCACTCCGGCGGCTATCAAGTACGAGGAGCGCACCCGTCAGCGTAAGTCCATCAGCATCCATATTCAATTTGATTGTTTTCTGCGAACTTACCCGTCTTCTTTTTCAGAGATGGAAGACGCAAAGAGGAGGGCAGCCATAAGAAATCAGGCTGCGTAGAGGAAGGAGATGGACGAGGGCGCCATGGGGACGGGTTCGAGTAGGCCCTCAGTAAAGAAGAGACCGTTGCTTAAGGGAGACCGTGCTCCTAAGAAGCAGAAGGTTTTGACGGAGCCCGTCATTGGTTTAATGGCTGAGGGCAACAAGATGGTGACCTCGGCCAAGCATGGGGGTGGCAAAGGTCTCATGGTTCCTCCACCGGGCAGTCAAAAGAAATCGCCCGTCTTGCTCCGTGAAGACCCAAAGTATGCTTTGGGGAAGTTTTCTTCAATCATTGGTAGTGAGGACTATGAAGACCTTGGAAACCACTCAACGGAGGTCATGGGGGAGACGGGCCTTTTTAGCATCGCCCAGGTAAGAGCCCGTCATAATATAACCCACGGATGATACTATTATTTATTCATCATTTATTTTTTTTAATCCAACTTCATTTTGTCTTCAGGCTATGCTCATGACGAAGGGTTTGATGGATCGGTCTCTTCATTATGAGATGGCGCTTGAACGGGTCCGCGAAAAGGCCAAGCTGGCGGAGGAGGAGTTGTTCGAGCTGAAGAACTAGAAGGTGGTGATGGAGCAGAAGCTTAAGCTTGCTGAACGGGCAAGGGATGAATATCAAAAGATGACGAAGGAGCTCAAAAAGGTTCTGGAGGACAAGGAGAATGATCTCCGTTAAGCCAAAGAGAAAGCCGTCCAGGAATATCGTGACTCTGATGCCCTTTTATCAGAGCTTGGAGTCTCATATAACGACGGATTTGATGATGCACTCCGTCAAGCCAAGGCCCTGTATCCCAAGCTTGATTTTCATCCATCAACATCACCGTTGCGGAGGCTACGTCCGTTCATCCCGATCTGTCAGATGATACGAACGAGCTTTTTGCAGAGGAGGTGCCCGTCTCCGTCGCCACTAAGATCCAGACGGAAGAAGAAAAAGCCCGTGAAGCCAAAGACTCCACTGCTCCTGATGTGTAGAAAATTTTTATTTATTTTGTTCAAGTATTTTGAGAACATTTAAGTTTTGCCCGTTGTGTACCGGGTTAAGGTGTATCCGTTATGTAGACATTTTAACTTATTTATTTAAATCTTCCATTAATGCATCTTTATCATTTTGTTGACGATGGTAGTGTAGTATCCGTCTTCTTTGATTAGTGTAGCCTTGATGTCCGTCCATTTCGATTGTTTAGATTGTTAACACTAGCGGTGTCCGTCTACCTCGTAGACTTGTGAAAATTTTTTAATCTTTGTGGGGTCCGTCAACTCTATGGAATGGAATTTAGACCCTTCGTAGACTTCGTCAACTCTGTGGGCTGGGGTCTTGACCCTTCGTGGGATCCGTCCATTTTAAATAAGTTTAACCCTTGTTGGGTCCGTCTTCATGCGGTCCGTCCACTTTGTGGACTTGTTTAAGTTTTTTACCCTTGTTGGGTCCGTCCACGTCGTGGACTTGAGTTTTGACCCTTGGTGGGGTCCGTCCACTTTGGGGATTTATTTAAGTTTTTACCCTTGCCGGGTCCGTCCACATTATGGACTATGGTCTTGACCATTCGTGGGGTCCGTCTACTTCGTGGACTTGTTTAAGTTTTTGACCCTTGTTGGGTCCGTCCACGTTGTGGACAATGGTCTTGACCTTTTGTGGGGTCCGTCTACTTCGTGGACTTGTTTAAGTTTTTGACCCTCGTTGGGTCCGTCCACATTGTGGACAATGGTCTTGACCCTTGGTGGGGTCCGTCCACTTTGGGGACTTATTTAAGTTTTTACCCTTACCGGGTCCGTCCACGTTGTGGACTATGGTCTTGACCCTTGGTGGGGTCCGTCCACTTCGTGGACTTGTTTAAGTTTTTACCCTTGTTGGGTTCGTCCACGTTGTGGACTTGAGTTTTGACCCTTGGTGGGGTCCGTCCATATTGGGGACTTATTTAAGTTTTTACCTTTACCGGGTCCGTCCACGTTGTGGACTATGGTCTTGACCCTTGGTGAGGTCCGTCCACTTCGTGGAATTGTTTAAGTTTTTGACTCTTGTTGGATCCGTCCACGTTGTGGACTTGAGTTTTGACCCTTGGTGGGGTCCGTCCACTTTGGGGACTTATTTAAGTTTTTACCCTTACCGGGTCCGTCCACATTGTGGACTATGGTCTTGACCCTTGGTGGGGTCCGTCTACTTTGTGGACTTGTTTAAGTTTTTGACCCTTGTCATTGGGTCCTTCCACTGTCAGTAGTAATCTTTTAGTATTAATAACACATAGCATAGTCTGAATGTTCCTCCATAAAATTTAAAGTAGTAAAAAAGTACCTGCCCCCTTGGGCTTAAAATGGTATTGAAAAGGTCATTGTAGCAAGGTTTGTTGAAACAAAAAGCCAAGAAATAATCAAAAGACTAGTAAATATAAATAAACCGGGGAATAGGGGGAAGTCGACTATCATCTCTACTGGTAGTAACTCCGAAGGTGTTTCGTGTTCCATGAGTGCTGAAGCTTTCTTCCATCCATTGTTTCGAGGTGGTATGTGCCCTTCCTCTGCCATGATATGATCCTATAAGGTCCTTCCCAATTTGGTCTAAGCTTTCCTTGCGAAGGGTCTTTAGCAGCGCCCATTACCTTTCGTAGCACCAGGTCTCTAACCTGAAAGTCTCTATGCCTGACCTTGGTGTTGTAGTGCTTTGACATGAGGTTCTGGTATCGTGCCAACCTTTGTTCTGCCGTTGCTCGGGCTTCGTCCACTAAGTCTAGCTGGAGGCACATGGCTTCTTCGTTTTTGTCTTCCATGTAGTTCTGCACGCGATAGCTGGTAAGACCTACCTCCGCTGGGATGACTGCATCAGCTCCGTATGTAAGTCGAAATGGGGTCTCTCCAGTGGGTGTCCTTGCTGTCGTTCGATATGCCCACAGTACGCTTGATAGTTCGTCAGGCCAGATACCCTTTGCCCCCTCGAGCTAGGTCTTGATGATTTTCAGCAATGTCCAGTTCGTAACTTCTACTTGTCCGTTTGCCTGCGAGTGTGCTGGAGATGAGTAGTGATTCTTAATGCCTAGCTCTGAGCAGAAACCCCTAAACGCACAGTTGTCGAATTACTTTCCATTGTCAGAGACAAGCACCCTCGGTATCCCATATCTGCAGATGATGTTTCTCCATACGAATGCACGAATGCTCTTCTCCGTGATAGTGGCTAGGGGTTCTACTTCCACCCACTTGGTGAAGTAGTCGATACCGACTACTAGAAATTTTAGCTGTCTTAGGGCCGTTGGGAAGGGACCCATGATGTCTAGTCCCCATTGCGCGAACGGCCAAGGGGCCGTCATAGGTGTGAGCTCCTCTGATGGTTGCCTGATCAGATTACTGAACCTCTGACATTTGTCGCAATCCTTGACGTAAGCTTAGGCGCCATTGAGCATAGTGGGCCAGTAGTACCCTGCTCGGATCAATTTGTGTACTAAAGACGTGCTCCTGAGTGATTTCCGCAGATCCCCTCGTGAACTTCTCTCATTACGTAATTTGCTTCATCATTGCTTAAACACCTCAGGTACGGTCGAGAGAAACCTCTCTTGAATAAGACATCCCTAATTAGCACGAATCGTGAGGCTTGGACTTTCAGCTTCCTTGCAGCGTCCTTCCCGTCTGGTAGAGTGCCTGACCGTAGATATGCTATTAAAGGTGTGGTCCAATTCTCTTCGGCCGCTATTTCTTGCATTTGCACTCCGTCATCAATAAGCGAGGAGTTTTGGACAAAAGATAATACCTGCTCAGATGCAACCATAAGCTCTGTGGAAACTGCTTTTGCAAGACGGTCGGCACATTCGTTTTCCTCCCTTGGGATTTGAACGAATTTGACCTCGAGGCCGCTGATTCGACTCTTCACTTCCTCCAGGTACTTCTTCATTCTCTCATTTCTACATTCGTAATCGCCGTTGATCTGGCTTGTTATTACCTGGGAATCGCAATGCATGATCATATTCTCAGCACCTGCTGCCCTTGCGAGATCCAAACCAACTACCAAGGCTTTATATTCGGCCTCGTTATTGGTTGTAGGGAAATCTAGCCTTATCATGCATTCAATTTTATCCCCCTCTGATGTTTGTATAACCACACCGACACCTCCTGAGCGTTGATTTGATGACTCGTCCGTGTGGATGCTCCATAGTCTTTGTCTTTCTGCCCCTTTGTCTTCTAACTAAGTATACTCAGCTATGAAGTCTGCCACTATTTGCCCTTTTACTGCGGTTCGCAGACAATACTGTACGTCAAATTCGCTTAGCTCTATTGCCCATAAGGCCATCCTTCCGGCCGCCTCTGGGCTACTCATTGCTCTTTTCAAAGGTTGGTTCGTTGGAATTACGATGGTGTGGGCCTGGAAATATGGTTTGAGCTTCTGCACAGCGGTTATAAGTGCAAAGGCCAGCTTTTCCATCCTGGGGAACCTTTCTTCTGCTCCTCGGAATGCCCTGCTTATGAAATAGACGGGCCGTTGCGAGCCTCCCTCATCTCTTACTAAGGCCGCGCTAACTGCTGCTTGCGAGACCGCTATGTAGAGGTATGGTTCTTCTCCTGGCATGGACGGGCTGAGTAGTGGTGGGGACGAAAGGTATTTCTTCAAGTCCTCGAATGCCTTCTGGCATTCGTCCGTCCACTCAAAGGATTTCTTCAGTACTCGGAAGAAAGACAGACACTTATCCGATGCTTTGGAGACGAACCTGTTTAGGGCTGCAACTTTTCCGTTCAAGCTTTGCACTACTTTCACTGTCCTCGGGGGTTCTAGCTCTAATATGGCCCGTACTTTCTCCGGGTTGACCTCTATACCTCTTTGGGACACCATGAAGCCCAAGAATTTCCCAGCTGTCACCCCGAACACGCACTTGATTGGGTTCAGCTTCATGTTATATGACCGAAGGGTGTTGAATGTCTCTTGGAGGTCGTTCAGGTGGTCGTTCTCGCGCACACTCTTCACCAACATGTCGTCGACATAGACTTGTACATTCCTTCCGAGTTGGTGCGTGAACATTTTATTCATTAATCTCTGGTACGTTGCCCCTGCGTTCTTGAGTCCGAACGGCATCACCTTGTAGCAAAAAAGTCCCTGACTGGTGACAAAAGAAGTTTTCTCTTGATCCTCTTCTTTCATTTTGATCTGATTATAGCCTGAGAAAGCGTCCATGAAACTCAGGAGCTCGTGTCTGGCCGTTGAATCTACCAAGGTATCTATCCGAGGGAGCGAATAGCTGTCTTTTGGGCACGCCCTATTGAGATCCGTGAAGTCAAGGCACATCCTCCACTTTTCGTTACTCTTCTTGACCATGACCACATTTGCTAACCAGTCGGGGTAGTATACTTCTCGGATAAAACTAGCTTCTAGCAGTTTCCTAACTTCTTCCGCTACTGCTTTGTCTCCCTCTTGTGCGAACACCCGTTTTTTTTGTCGAATCAGCGAGGAGGCCGGGTTAACATTTAGTCTGTGGACTATTACAGACGGATCGATCCCAAGCATGTCTTCGTGACTCCACGCGAATACATCCTGATTCATCCTTAGGAAACCTGCTAGGTCTTGACGTATCATCGGGCTGGCCAAAGTGCCCATTCTGGTCGTCCGTCCAGGTCTTGATTCATCGAGGATTATTTCTTCCAACTCCTCAACCGGTTCTACCGCGGTCCGCTGTTCTCCTATGCACATGGTCTGTTGATGATCCTCCATTTCCAGCATGGCGATGTAGCACTCACGAGCGGCCACCTGGTCTCCTCGCAACTCTCCAACCCCATATTCCGTAGGGAATTTGATCATTAGGTGGTATGTCGAGGTTGCTGCTTTCCACGAGTTCAGCGTGGGTCGCCCGAGTATGCCGTTATAAGCGGACGAACAGTCGACCACTAGGAAAGTTACATCCTGAGTGATTTGCTATGGATAGTCACCAACCGTCACTGAGAGTGTGATAGCTCCTAACGGGAGTACCTTCGTTCCCCCAAAGCCAACCAGGGGAGCATTTGTTGGTGTCAATCGTGCTCTATTAATTCCCATCTGCTGGAACGTCGGGTAGTATAGGATGTCAGCTGAACTACCGTTGTCGACCAGCATCCGGTGCACATTGTAGTCTCCTACCTGTACGCTGACGACAAGTGCATCATCGTGTGGGTGGTGGAGGCGTCTCGCGTCCTCCTCTGAGAATCCAATAATTGGGCTTTCCCTCCGTGCTATCTTGGGTACAAAGCCCGTTAGCTGGACATTTTGGACCATCTTGAAGTAAGTCTTTCGGGCCTTCTTGGACGATCCTGTAGTTGCTATCCCCCCTATTATCATCCTTATGTCCCCAACAGGGGGTCTCGAATGGTCGTTCTCCTGTCGAGGGGCTTGTTCCCATGGATGTGTATCCGTTCTTTCCTTGCTGACAAATTTCTACAGCTTCCCTTCTCTGATGAGGGCCTCGATTTGCTGCTTTAAATCATAGCAATCTGCAGTATCATGACCGTGGTCACGATGGAAACGGCAATACTTGTTTCTTGATCGCTTGGTTGGATCGCTCTTCTGCTTTCCTGGAAACGTCAGGGTCCCTTCGTCCTTGATCTGCATTAGTACTTGGTCTAGCAGGGCGTTCAGGGGAGTGAAGCTTGTAAATCTTCCTCCTGGGGGCTTGGAACGCCTTTCATCGCATCTGTCTCCTGTCCTTGGTTTCTTCCTCCCTTGGTCCTGGTGTGCATCTTTAAGTCTTTCCCTCTTTCTGGGTTTGTCTTCCCTGGCTAGTAATGCGTCCTCTGCATTCATGTATTTTGTGGCCTTATAGAGTACCTCTAACATGGTCTTCGAATCGTTTTTATATAGAGAGAACAAGAATTTTCCCTTCCGTAGGCCATTGGTGAAGGCCGCCACCAAAATTTTGTCATCGGCCTCATCAATAGAAAGCGCTTCTTTGTTGAAGCAAGTTATGTATGACCTCAGCGTCTCGTCCTCCCGCTACTTGATGCTCATTATGCACGCTGTAGACTTCTTGTACCTGTGCCCCCCAATGAAGTGCGAGGTGAACTGGGCACTTAGTTCCTTGAAGGTGTTGATTGAATTGGGCGTTAATCTGCTGAACCAGATTCTTGCTGCGCCCTTCAGGGTTGTAGGGAAGGCTCTACACATGATCTCGTCTGGGACTCCCTGGAGGTGCATTAGGGTTTTGAAGGTTTCCAGATGATCGAGTGGGTCCTTGACTCCATCGTAACTCTCAATCTGTGGCATTTGGAATTTCTGTGGCAGGGGACAGGAATTGACGGGCATTGTGAACGACGAGTCGGTTCTATTCACCAAATCGTCAAGGTCGCTGGAGACGCGTCCCTTGAGGGCATTCATCGTGACCTCCATTTGTTCCTTCATTGCCTGCATCTCCGCGAAAACGGGTGATGGGGCTGTATCCGTGAGAGAGGGCATGCTCAAGTTCCGCCGTTCGGGTCTGCTGGGCTCGTTGTTGCCCTCTGGCCTTTCAGGTCTGCCTCGTTTGGAGCTGTCCCCTTGGTTTTCCTCTTGGACGTTATGTCCCGCGTCCCTTTGACATAGCTGCTCCTCCAGGTCATGATTCTGTTTCGTGAGGCGCTCTACCGCAGCCGCAAGGGTCTGGACCTGTCTTTCTAGCGCGATGAATCTCGGCGGCTCGTCTTCTTGAACGTTATTGGTGGTGGCCATCGAGCGTGTGAGTACCATGCAACTCTTGTGTCTGGGAGGCGACAAGTTTGGCTTAAACATTCACCGTTCCCACAGACGGCGCCAACTGATGATGCCGTAAATCTCACCAGTGAGCAGCACAGTCCTAACGCTCAAATGAATCACCTACAAGAAGAAGAAAACAAGAAAGACCTTGCAGAAGGGACCGGTGTGGTGCCGGCCAAATGCCCTCCGAAGGTCAAGTTAGAAATATTCTCACAACTCTAGAGTGCTAGAGAGGGGTCAATTATGCGTACCTTGATGCGATGGGGCATTGGAGCTTTTATAGTAGTGAGGTTTTGCCTCCCTTCCTTGTAGCCCAAGTTGTTTCCTTATAGAACTCTTCCTTGAGGAATCCAAAACGTGGTGGACAAGTTATTCTTCCGTGGAGAGCCCATGGCTTTAAGGTGCTTCTTCAAGAATCTTCCAATGCTTTGCCCTATTCTAATTGGGCCCTTATTTTATCAGGGGTTCCACACAAAGGATGGGCTCGACTTTTCTTTGGCTCATGGACATAGATCCGTTAGGCCCACTCGTCTAGGCCCGTAAGGCCTTGCCTTCTGTTTTTATCTTCTTCAGTCTGAAATGTTACGACACTAAAATCAATGGGCGCCCCAGCTCATGCTTATTGAATTATGAGCTCGCAGATCATTTTTCTCATAGTAAATTAATGTACTTGATATTGTAGGGACGTCCTCCCGAAGCCTTTGCTTATATGATTTTGGACGTAAGAAAGTCCACCTCATAGTTGAACTTTATTGCCCAGTTGTCAGAAAATGCTTTCTTTTTTCTTTTCTTTCTTTTTTTTTTGGGGGGGGGGGGAGAGGAGGGGAATTACATTTCAAACTCCATAAATTGAAATTCATTTTATTCACACCATCATGCATACATAATCAAAAAAGGCCGCACTCACATTCTACCAAGTAGTCCCTCAAAACAGAACAAACATTTCTTTTCTGTTCCATGATCCTAGGTTCCAGAGAGCATGAGGGAAAAGAAAACTTGGAAAGGGTACGCTTCTCTCAAAGCACATATAATATACTGTTAGAAAGGTGTGTCGCTATCAGTAGATGTTATCATGATATATGTTCAAATGTTGTACTCCTAATATTGCTGGTAACTTCAGAAATGCTTCTTGTTGGCCTTGGGCTTAATTGGCTGGCACTCATTTTGAATTTTGGATGCGGTTAGCCCAGTATCAAAGAAAAGAACCTTATAAGTTCCTTGTGCAAAGTGGTTTGGAAGCCTACTATCTATCACATTTGGTCTCAAAGAAACTCAAGAATTCATGGAGGAGAGGTCAAAACAGAGGAAATCATAGTGAAGCGTGTGAAAAAAGATGCTAAGTTTAGGGTGACGTTTAAAAAAAAGTGGCTGCCACTCTATCCTAAACAGAGTTCTGTCATAACTGGTTTGTACCTCATTCCATCCTTTATGACCTCTGCTTAAAAGTTTGCTAGTAGCTGGGTTTGTGAGTGGTTTTTTTGTAAAAACAGGATGTTGGTTATGATTAGCACCAATCTGATGCTGTAGTTAGTGTTATGTTGGGATGGGGCAGCACTGTTTTCATGCAGTGGACTAGGTGAAATCTCAGTATTTCAAAAGTTTCTCTTTGTATTGATTTATTTCATATCAACAGAAATTTCTGAATTATTCAAAAATGATAAAAAAACGTTCAATGCCTTTCTTTCTTTTTTTTTTTCTTTTTTGGTGTGGATGTGATATTCTTTGAGCCTTTTGAGTTTTGAGGTGTAAGGAGAAGCACCCAAAACAGACACTTAACACCATTTTGATAGGAAATATAAAAAGTAGTCAACAAAATTAATTACTTTATCATTTTTCCGTATAATGTTTTTAAAAATAGTTCATAAATCAATACCCTTAAGACATTCGTTAACATAATAACATACTTAACATTATTATAAAATTCTCCTTAAACTAAGGCCACAACTTAAATTAAGGTCAGGTTCAATACAACTTCCCAACAGTAGATTCCCTCTCGTCTCACAATAGAATCAGTCTTCTTACAATTTATACTTGGGTACCATTAAGTATAAATTTATAATCAATGCAAATGTGCAGACTTCCATGAATCCTTATTCACAAACTCCCATTCAAAGATACCTAGTTTGAACAAGAAGATACCTAGTATAAATCTATATATATCTAAAAGTTGAAGCATAATATTTATTGTTACTACGCTTCAGTTAAGCCACATTAGTGTCCGCGTTATTATCATTTTTCTTTCCAATTTTCCTATAAATTTTTTGAACATTCACTTATTTTTTAAACATTTACACTTTCTTCAACCTTTCTCTTTCTCTTACCTTTTCATCTCCCCACTACCCTCTACTTTAATATCATTATTCATCTTTTCTTTCATCTTCCTTTATTTGTCTCTTCTTATTCACTCCTTTTTACTATAAATTTTCATCTTCTGTTCCATTCTTTGCATAGTTTTCCATCACAAAAATGTTATCTCTCTCTCTCTCTCTCTCTCTCTCTCTCTCTCTCAATTTTTTGGTGGATTTTTATTTTTCTTGCATCTCTGCTTTAGATTGATAAATTTTTTTGTTTTTTAGAACTCTAATTTAGGTCGATACGATTTAGTTTTGTGTTTTAAGTTATTATTATTATTTTTTGTTCTCTTTGATTGTTAAATGTTATCCGATTACATTATAAAGAATTAAAGATAGTAAATAAGAATATAATATCATTCTATTACATAGCATAATTTGGATAATTTAGTATTTATTATTATATCTTTTAATTTTAATTATTTTTTTTCTTCTCATCTTATTTTATTCAATATTGAAATTCAACCACATCCTCCTTATCATTAAATTATTTATATTTTCTCTCCCTTTTTGTTTTAAAAAATAAAAAATGTAATATTTTACTTAAATTCAAATAAAACAAATTGTCCTCATCAAATTGTACTCATTTTTTTAACATTTACACTTTCTTTAACCTTTCTCCTTCCCTTTATCTTTTCATCTCCCCAAACCTTATACCTTAATATCACTCTTCCTCTTTCCCTTTATCTTCTTTATTTTGTTTCTTTTTATTATCATCATCTTAGTATAAATTTGTCATTCACTCTTCCATTCTTTGCATAATTTTCCCTCACAAAAAGGGTTATTTCCCTCTCTTTCTCTCTCAATTTTTTGGTGGATTTTTTTAAAAAAAATTTTCTTGCATCGCTACTTTAGCTTGATTAAGTTTTGTATTCTTTAGAACTCTATTTTGGGTTGATGTGATTTAGTTTTGTATTTTAAGTTTTTTTTTTTTTTTTTTTTTCACTTTGATTGTTAAATGTTATCCTATTGCATTAATGTATTTTATTAATATTATTATATTATTATATAAGAATATAATAATTATTTATATTTGGATAAGTTAGTGTTTATTGTTATATATTTTATTTTTACTTTTTTTCTTCTCATATTATTTTATTCAACATTTAAATTCAGCCACATCCCCCATAGATTTCATTAAATTATTTATATTTCCTCTCCTCTTTAATTAAAAAAACTAAACATATAATATTTTTCTTAAATTAATCAATAAATAAAATTGTTCTCATAAAGTGGAGTAATGCTAAGGAAACACTCATTCTCACACCCAATGCATCAAAGGAAAAATGGAATACAAAACAAATGTCAATTTAGAAACACTAAATTTAAATAATAATAAAAAATTAATAATGCATATTTAATGTCATGGAATCATCATCAAATTTTGGAAAACGAATATATATATATATATATATATATATATATATATAGAGAGAGAGAGAGAGAGAGAGAGAGAGAGAGAGAGAGAGA
Organism: Quercus agrifolia; assembly: GCA_029955455.1. Classification (NCBI taxonomy): domain Eukaryota; kingdom Viridiplantae; phylum Streptophyta; class Magnoliopsida; order Fagales; family Fagaceae; genus Quercus; species Quercus agrifolia. The sequence goes on along the minus strand of JARQAD010000007.1, from coordinate 37,500,624 downwards.
GAGAGAGAGAGAGAGAGAGAGAGAGAGAGAGATGGTAAAGAAAAAAAAACAATACAAAGTAATAAAGAGTAGATTAAAAAAAAAAATCAAACGTCAATTAGTAACCGTTAATTGGAAAATAAAGAGGTTGTAAGGAGAAGTAAAAAATGAAATAGAGATGACCATACGAAGAACATTAAAAACTTTACAATGCAGTAAAATAAACCGTTAAATTCACTTAAAAAAATTTAGTCAATAATCAACAATTAAATACAATCATAGTACTAAATTTAAACTTAAAACTAATCACACTCTAACTATGGAAACCATATTTCTAATCATAACTAAAAAAGAGATGTTCTCTGGTAAGCATTACAAATGAGATCATTAAAAAAAACGATAAAATTAATTAGTCACTATCATTATGGAGTAATGGTCTATAGTTTTATGCATCCAAAGAATTTGAATATATAGAGTTTACTTAAGGTATGAGTAAAGATTCATTTTATATATATATATATATATATATATATATATATATATATATAATGAATTGGAATAGTCCATAGTCATTATGGAGTAATAGTCTATAGTTTTACGCATCCAAAGAATTGGAATATATAAAGTGTACTCAAGGTATGAGTAAAGATTCATTATATATATATATATATATATGTAAAAAAAAAAAGGTATATTTAAAGTTTTTATTAACTTAAAAACTAATGAAAAACTAATGATTAATAACTAAAATTATAGTATTAATAAAATATTTAATGAGAGATCATCCTACAAAAATTATCACGCGCATGCGACTAGTTTATAATAAATAAAGTGAAATTTATTCATTTAGCTCCCCCAACAAAAAGAGTCGTGCATGAACCCACGCCTCCTTTCTGTCCTCATCTTCTAACCCTCACAAAGACACAAACCCTTACATGCAATGCACAGCCTTCCACATGCCTGCTCCCATTAACAACCAATTGAAGTTGTTGATGCCTCGAATAGGAGGAGGGCTTCTTGCACACCGACTCTAATAGAAAATGAATTGTTTGACCCATGATTGCCGGTCCCTCTGTCTCACTCACACTTTGCACCACTGCCCAACGTTATTTTAAGAGGTTTTTTGAGCATTTCAGTAACACCTGCAATTTCCTAGATTTGTAAACTAAACTAAATTCAGCTCATTGCACATCCATTTCCTTCATGGTTTTTATTCAGTCATCATCATCGTCTTCTTCTTCCCGTGGATGCAAGTATGATGTCTTTCTTAGTTTTAGAAGTGAGGATACCTGCACAAAATTTACAAACCATTTATATGCTGGTTTGAAACGAAAAGGCATATCCACCTTTAGGGACAATGAAAAACTCAAGCGGGAACAATCATTGTCCCAGAGCTCTTGAAAGCAATAGAAGAATCAAGATTTGCTGTCATTATTCTCTCGAGAGACTATGCTTCTTCAAGGTGGTGCTTGATTGAACTAACAAAGATTGTTGAGTGCATGGAAAAGACACAATTGGTAGTTCTGCCTGTCTTCCACTATGTGGATCCTAATGATGTGCGGAATCAAAGGGGAATTTTTTAGAAGCCTTCGCAAAGCATGAAGAGCATCTCAAGGATAGCATAGGGAATATTCAAACATGGAAAACTGTTTTAACGAAAGTTGCTAATCTTGCTGGATGGGATTTAAAGGATAGGTAAGAATGTGGAAAAAAATACAAATTACATCCATTAATTTTGGTTACTTGACATTTTTTTTTTTTTTCAGTCTGGTTCTGCAAGTTCATACTTTCTGTCACTGTTAGATTATCCATAACTCTCTTTAACAAATAAAAAATAAATTTTCATACCAAAAAACAATTAAAATTTCTTCTTTTTTTTAAAAATGCAAATTACACCTGATAAATTTGGTCAATTGTCATTTTGGTCTTATAAGTTTCATTTTTTGTCACTTCATTTGTTGTCACCATTATTCATTCTTAACTGGAATTTTTTTAACGATATGGAGGAAAGACTAATGGTGACAATAAATGTGAATTTATACCTAACAATGACTTTCTTTGTCGCATATATATTACAAACTTTGGAATTTATAATCTCAAATAGGACTTTGGTTGAAGAACCTTTTCATGGTTTGGGATGGTAGTCCCTAAATTATTAAATATGAGCAAACAGAGATAGACTTGGCAAAAGTGAGCCCGACTCATTAATTTGACCCAAAATTGAAGGAAAATACCTTATTTGAACTAGAGAATTTTTTACCACAAGCAAAAACAGGTTGCCCTAGATCGGATCTAGCTTTTTTTTTTCTCCTAAGTAGTGTACTGGTCAACCCGTTTGACTTGTGACCGACCCTTTTTAATTTTTTAATTTTTTAAAATAAAACTTAGACTATATAAGCTAGCAAATCACTCCAAATACAAAATTATGTAAAGGTAACATGACATCAACCATTAAAAGGTAATAACTACACTGAATCAAATACCAATTGCTAATTTTTTTTTTTTCTTGTTTGACCACGGGGCAACAAGAATTGGAGAAATTGAGTTTATAATATAAAAATTAAGAGTATCAAGTAGCTCAAGTTGAAATAACATCTCTACATCCTTTGGTGTGATAAAAGGCTCAACGCATTAGTCTAAACCTCAAATTTCTGCAATAAAACTCATAGCATCCTTGCCATTGTCAGTCTCATCTGCGACATCTGTCTTTCATTGTTTTCAAGTGGAACAAAGTTGAGTGAATGAGAGTCAAATAAATTCACTGCTATTACCTGATAATGCCACTAGAGTTGTGGACACTTATTGTTCTATTTATTTCTTTAAAAAAAATTAAAATATTTTTGTTGAGTTTTTATGGAGTTTTTTAATGAAATAATTTTTTTTTTTTTTTTAACCAAAACAAAACTATGTTGGTTTGAGCACTTAATAGCAAAGAACCTAACTTTTATAGTGATGATATCATTAGTGAACTTTGAATTGTGTAAACTTAGTTAGAAATATTTTAGTGAATAAACAAGTTTTGATATAACAAATAATATCCCCAATAATATAGATAGGATATAAAATAAAAAGAAGTTTAGAGCAATCTCACAATGCTAAAGAATCACGTTGTGAAAGCGTTGTCCTCAAAGGTTGATTCGTGCCACCCGAAGTAAAACTCGGTGTGACTGGTCCTCTTGGCCAAACAACCCCCTAGGATTAGACTATAGCATTAACCTTCATGATGGACGCACTTCTACTCACGAAAGTTCAAGAACAACCCTCTATTACTTTTCCTTAGAACAAATATATGTTGTAGAAAAATATGTGGGAGAAACATATAATAGGATTGTGTATAGATAGGATATAGATAGGATATAAAATAAAAAGAAATTTAGAACAATCTCACAATGCTATAGAATTACGCTGCAAAAGCGTTGTCCTTAAAGGTTGATTCGTGCCACCCAGAGTAAAACTTGGTGCAACTGGTTCTCTTGGCCAAACAACCCCCCAGGATTAGATTATAGCGTCAACCTTCATGATGGACGCACTTCCACTCACGAAGGTTCAAGAACAACCCTCTATTGCTTTTCCTTAAAACAAATATATATTGGAGAAAAATATGTGGGAGAGACATATAATAGGATTGTGTATATCTAAATATAGAGTAATAAAAAACATGACTTATAAGAATGGATGTGATGATGGGTATTATATAGGCTATTCATGACAATAATGGTCTAAAGAATGGGTGTAAAAGTGTTGGGAACACACACCTACACCAACAAACTTAAGAATCTATGCATTATTTAAGTTTTATTTTTGACTATTTTGTTATATTTGACATTTCGTATTTTTTTTTTTTTTGGTTCATTTATTTATTTTTTGCTTGTGAAAAAAATATAGGTTGACTTGTAACCCCATCGACCCAATTTACAACTTGTTTAAGATGACACATTTTTAACCTTAACCCAATTGACTCACCCTGAACACGACCCAACACAACCTGTTTGCTAGGTCTAAACACAAACTTGGTAATCCACATTATACAAGTGACTTGAGGATTTTACAATTTACCCATTATGTCTTCATTTGAATGCTTGCCTCTTTTTTATAGTTTGCATTTCCTGCAGAATTTCCTTGATAAGCAGGTAAAAATGTTTAGGGTAAATGGCTTGGCAAAAAGTAGAATTATGCAATTTATTTTTATGAAATAAAATTGGGAAAACAGCAATCCAAGGTTCAATAGAGGAATTAATATAAGCAGGCACTGTCAACTCATTAAACTCTTATAATCATAAAGAAACACATGGCTCTCAATTATAGAACATATAATGTCACCCAAAAATAAATAAATAAATAAAAATCAAACCTCAATTACAGCGCCATATTTTACTCTTTAAAAATTCACGTTTTCTTACTGAACAAAGCTCTAGATTATACTTTTTATCAACCAAAAAAAAAAACTCTGGATTATGCTTAAGCTGAATGCTTTTTTTCCTCTCTCAATATGGCTAGCTTTGCCTCATTTTTTTTTTTTTTTTTTGGGTGCGTGTGGCTATTTTCTTTGCAGACCTGAATCTATAGTTATCGAAGAAATCATTAAAAGGATATTTAGTGAGTTGAATTGTAAATTCTCAAGTGTTTATGAGGACCTTGTTGGAATGGACTCTTGTGTGAAGGAAATGTTGGATTCATACTTGTCAGAAGGGTTGGATGATATTTGTTTTGTTGGGATTTGTGGGATGGGTGGAATAGGCAAAACAACTCTTGCACAAGAAATTTATAAAAGAATTTCTCATAACTATGAAGCTACCAACTTTATTGCTAATATTAGAGAAGAAACTAAAACTCGAGGTCTAGTTTCTTTACAGAAACAACTTCTTTCCAAGATCCTCATGGAAAGTGAAATAAATGTATGGAATATTCCAAAAGGAATCAATCTTCTAGGGAATACATTAAGTAATAAAAACATTTTTATTGTTCTTGATGATGTGGATGAAGAAGAACAATTAGGAGCATTAGCAGGGAAGCATGATTGCTTTGGTCTAGGGAGTAGAATCATTGTAACAAGCAGGGATAGTCATTTATTGAAAAGATGTGGTGTGAATGATATTATAGTGCTAAGGGGTTGAGTAATGATGATGCTTTGCAGCTTTTTAGTTGGAAAGCTTTCAAAAAGTCTTAACTTGAAGAAAATTATGTGGATTTTTCTAAGGGTTTTGTGAATTATGCTAAAGGCCTTCCTTTAGCTCTTAAAGTTTTAGGTTCTTTGTTGTTTGCTAAAAGAATGGAAGAATGGAAAAGTGCCCTAGATAAACTAAAAGAAGAACCTAATAAAAAAATCTTGGATATACTTCAAATTAGTTTTGATGGGCTAACATATATGCAAAAAGAATTGTTTTTAGATATTGCATGTTTTTTCAAAGGAGAGAACAAAGATTGCATGGGAGATGGTCTAGACTACAATCTTGGTGTTCTTATGGAAAAATCTCTCATAACCATTAGTGACCATGGAACATTGTGGATGCATGATTTGTTACAAGAAATGGGACAAGAAATTATACGTCATGAATCCCCTAAAGAGCCCAATAGACAAAGTAGGTTGTGGTCTTATGAGGATGCCCTTCATGTGTTGAAGAATAATACTGTAAGTTGACTAATCTAGATCTAAACTTGAAGAAATAAATATATTATTACAAACTCATTTCATAATATGCCAATTATTCTAATTTCATTTTCATTTGTTATCAAGGAACTAAGGTTGTTGAAAGCATAATGCTAATTGCACCTGTTCAAAAAGTGGAAAACTTGAGTGCAAAAGCCTTCTTAAATATGAAAAAACTAAGATTGCTAAAAATTAATAATACGCAATCTTCAAAAGATCTCTTTAGAGGTAATGTGCAATTTTTACAAGGCCTCAGTTACCTTTCTAATGAGTTACGGTTTGTAGAATGGCATGGATATCATTTAAAATCCATGCCAACCAATTTCCAACCAATCAAACTTGTTGAATTGAGGATGTGTTTTAGTGGCATCAAACAACTATGGAAAGGAATTATGGTAAGATTTTCACTTATACAAAATGTGTAATTTATTCAATTTCATTTAGGCTTGACTTTATCTAATTATTTATTGCTTTATAACATACTTTAGATGAGTTAAAACTTATTGACCTAAGTTACTCTAAAAACTTGATCGAGACCCCGAACTTCAGTGGAGCACCAAACTTAAAGAAGTTGATTTTTCGAGGTTGTACAAGACTATCTAAGATTCATGCATCTCTTGGAAATCTCAAACAGCTTATTGAATTGGATTTGAATCGTTGCAAATCCCTCAAAAGCCTTCCTAACAAGATCGGCTTGGAAGGTCTTGAAATATTTAATCTTGGTGGTTGTTCAAGACTGGAGAAGTTTCCGAAGATTGTGGGAAATATGCCACATTTGTCAAAACTTTATTTGAACAAGACTCCTATAAAAGATCTATCATTATCAGTGGAGCATATAACTGGCCTTATTGAATTGAATCTAAGAGATTGCAAAAATCTTTCAAGTTTTCTGAATGCCTATTGTAGTTTGATGTCTCTAAAAATTCTCATTTTATCTGGCTGCTCAAAAATTGATGAACTACCAGAGAATTTGGAAAATCTCAAAAGCTTGGAGACGCTAAATGTGAGTGGAACTGCTATAAAAGAGCTACCTCCATCTATAAGTCTTTTAAAAAATCTAACAGGACTGTGTCTTCACGGATGTGAAGGGATATCACCTAATTCATCGAATAAGCTCATCAGCTGTCAACGAAGAAGTCTATATCCCATGGTAACGTTAGAGCATTCTTTATTAGGTCTATGCTCTTTGACCGGACTAGATCTATGTTTTTGCAATCTTCATTCAATCCCAGATGAAATTGGTTGTTTGTCGTCTTTATTACGATTAAATCTAAGTGGAAATAATTTTATTTGCCTTCCAGAAAGTATGATTCAACTATCTAATCTAAAAGGTCTTGGGTTGAATTTTTGCACAAGTCTTCGATCATTGCCAGACCTTCCATTAAATATTGTGGCTATTGGTGCAAGCTGTTCTACCTCACTGGAAACATTTTCAATAAGACCAGAAGACAAATTTATGCCGGCACTTGATCTTACCAATTGCGTCAAATTGATTGAGAATCAAGACTATTATGACCTGTTGTCTGGAATGCTAAGATGTTATATCATTGATTACCAGGTCTCTCTCTCTCTCTCTCTCTCTCTCTCTGTGTTGCATGTGAGGTTCTAAGCAATATGATTTTTACGTTTCAGAAACATGATAAGCGAGAACAGGACTACAGTCTTGCGATTCCAGGAAGCAAAATTCCGAAATGGCTTAGCCACAAAAACATGGGGACGTCAGTGAATTTGCAAGTGCCTTCTTCAGATTTATTATGTAACAAAACAATGGGAATCGTTGGGTGTTTTGTTTTTGTATTCCGTCAGCATCATCCATTTGACCAACTTCATAATCTTAGTTGGGGAGGTTCAAGATATATGCATGGGTTTATTTGTTCCATATACGCCAATAGATGTGAAATTTGCAAATGGGGAGTTCCATTATCTGGGGAATTTGGTAAGATTGAATCCTGTCAACTTGCACTGTTTTTTTTTACCCTCTATATACTTTAAGCATGACTAGAAAGAAAAATTGATTGGAGTCGATGCTAACGGACTCACCCAGATTGAGGTTAAATTTGAAACCAAAGGTCCAAGCTTGGAGATTACAAAATGCGAGGCCAACTTGATATTTGAACAAGACATTGAAGATCTCAAGAAAACTAAGGCTTGGCCTGTCAACTGCAACATCACTCCTTATGAGGATGATTTAGATACCAAAATTGAGCAAAGTCGGCATGAGGTTGGACCTAGTGGAGAACCTACAGGCTCTAATGAGTAATGACATAGATCCACCCCACCCAAAGTGGATACAACTCCCTAATCTGATTCAAAGTCTTGTGCTGTGTTTAGGAAACTGGCTTGGGAATTTATGTACACCAGGTCAAGGTAACCTTGATTCTGAGGAGGAGGAGGAAGTGGAAGTGGAATTCCAGTGGAAGTGGTAGCTGTGATGAATCTGCTGGCTGATAAACCTGTTTTGTTTTTTTTTTCTTCTCTCATGATTTTGTGTAAGTCACCATCTTTCTCTCTCTCTCTCTCACTGAACTTGTTTGTAGCTATATATTTCTTCTCTTTAAGTTTTTTATTTTTTAGAATCTTTTTCTTGGCAAATGCTTTCATTTAAAAAAAATATTTGTGACAATGGCCATTTTACTTCAGTAATTCACTAATTTTTTATACTTATTTCTGCTAGTTGCCCCAAACTGGATACTATGAAGTTATTGGACCTTGGTGGCGAGGGAAATAGTAACATTGTAGCAAGCAAGATATGTGCAATTGATTGTGTGCTCATCATTTTTGTTTAATTATGTAAGAGGGTAAAATCCACACTTTTTTTGCTCTATTGATGGTATTTTCTTGTACAAGTTTCCATAGGAGAATACAATAGATGCATCCCACTTATTCGGGCCCTTTTTTTCTTTCACTACATTAACCCTTTTGAAATCTGAAATGGAGCCAATGATTTTTTCAATTGTATTATTCATGATCTCTGAGGCTATGATGAATTTTGTTAAGTTTGTTGATTAGAATGTTGTGGAAATTTTGCCTTTCCGCTTTCGAATTTCAATGGACTATCTTCTATCAATGGAATATCTTTAATTGTGTTATTGCCGATCAGAATCATCTTTATTAATGTACTCAGCACAAACTTATATTTTATTTATTTAGTTTTACCTGTTGTCTATGCATTTCTTTTTCAGTCTATGAGCATATAGATATGATTCTTGACAATTCGGAATTAATTAGAAACTTCTCATCATCTTAATTGTAAAGAGGCCATGCAATGGTGGATGGCAGAGAAATTGTCCTACTGCCAGTGGCATGGGTTTTGGTGCCACTACCTCTGCCACCACCCACTACACCATCTTTTGGTAATCTGGGGTTGATGCTGACGATGGTTGAGAGGAACTGGGTTTAGCAACTCAAAAGACTGCAAAAAACTCCCAGAAAGATTGTCGGAAAGTATGTTTTTTACGTCGATCTACTTTTTTTCTAATGTGGATTTTCCTTTTCTTTGCAAGAAACTTCCCTTTTTTTGTTATTGCATTTGTTTCCTGTGTGTGACTATTTCTCTATTTGGCTGCAGGGAAACTAGATGAAAATTAACATAGAAAGGGTACAAAGCTTTTGATTCTATCTTGTTTTGATGTTTTAGTTTCGGGCTAGGTTGCACCGACATGCCATTTTTGGCAAAGTACCGGTGTCTGACACGTCGGATACCGATACCGGTACGACTCTCTAGACTCTGGTGTCCGGGCAGTCTCTTTTTTTTTTTTTTTCTTTTTTTCTTTTTTTCGCTTCTCCGACACAGCTCCAACATGGCATGGACACGGTCGTTCGCTTCTCCGACACAGCACCGACTAGTTGCTCGTTTTGAACAATTTTTTCAAGCGTTAGGCGAGAGCCTCCATCGCCTTTGTTTTCTTTCTATCGCTTTTGTTTTCTTTCTGGTGCAGAGGACTTGGTTTTGTTAAAACCAAGATGACTGACTTTTTTTTTGTTTTTTTTATAACTCAATTTTGTCTTTTAGTAACATTAGTGGGGTTTGAGTTGGCAACCACTAATCTATGCTATATATTACTAAAAACTGAAGCGTAGCATTCAATGTTGTTATGCTCGCATTGAGTCACATCAGCAGTAATGTTATTACCATTCTTTTTCCTTAATTTTTCCTATAATTTTAAAATACTTTTCCTAAATTTTAAAATATTGCTAAAAAGAAAATCCTCATGTTAATGCTGTACGTCCACCAATCCATAAAGCCCAAGCCCAAACCCAATCCGAATAGTCTTTACTCTTTAACGGCAATCCTTTCGATCTCCCCTCCTTTCCTCTACTTGTGTTTCATGGTTTCAAAACTTTAGCCCTTCATCTTGCTAACGCCAATTCTTCCAAAGACAGTTTCAAAACTTCAGACCTTTGGCTTTCTTTCAAAGACAGTTTCAAAACTTTAGACCTTTGGCTTTCTAATCTAATTAATGATAAATAAATAATTAGACATTCAGATTTTGAGATGTACAGCTATTTTAACACTTCTTGGGCTTACTTGGCCCACAGTAGTAGTAAGATTGAAGGCTGGAGGCGCTGCATCACCACATAGTTGCAGACATTTTTCTACACAGGTAACTCTCTCTCTCTCTCTCTCTCTCTCTCTCTCTCTCTCTCTCTCTCTCTCTCTCTCTCTCTCTCTCTCTCTCTCTCTCTCTCTCTCTCTCTCTCTTGTCTGATTGCTTCTATCTCTGGCATGGTGCCTCAGCTCTCATTCTCTCAACAACTCAACTCTGCCTTCTTCTTTTTCTTTCTTTTCCTATTTTACTTTCCTCTTTGTTTCGTCATTTAGAATGTAAAGTGTAACAAAGCTTCTGTTTTGTGTGAACAGTGAATAAATATTGCAGCAAACTAGAGACAACCACCCACGTGTATGGTTAAAATTTTTTCTACAAAAGCAATTGTGTTTGTTGTAGCCGTGTAGGCCCTTTGATTGTGAAGCATATTCAGGCATTCCTACTTTCCTAGGTACAGAGGTATTCTTCTTTTCCTTTTTTTTTTTTTTTTTTTTTTTTTCATTCTTTTATTATCATATATTTATTTGTTTTTAAATTAATCAACATATCATATAACATTATAATTTTTAAATGTACCTGATTAAAATTTACTTCTATTTATCATTTAATTAATTTATAGATAAAAATAATATAACATGTATTCGGTTGTACTTGTATTTTATTAGATGATTTTTATTCATTGAAGTTTGAATGATTGTTTTTAAATTATTAGTATTTTTTTTTATCTTAGTCATTATACTTTGCCCATTTCATAGTTGATTAAAGACATTAAATCTTTTTGTCAATTTTGTCTCATTAATGTTTAACTTAATTAGATACACATTTTGTAGCATATATTGAATTATAAACTACTTATCTTGTATATTGATTATTAAATTGTATGTACATTACTATTTTAGATTTTATAGTGAAAAGTTAGTCGACAAATTTTATGTTCCCCCCCCCCCCCCCCCCCTCAAAGTTAATTTCTTGTCTCCTCTTTTTGTTCTTCCTATCTTTTACGGTTTCAAAGAATCAAAAAACTGAATATTCAATGATTCACTTCAGGTATCCATATCAGAAATTACACCTTTAAGACTTGAATGCAACACTAGGTGCTGCTTTTTATTTATTTATTAAATTTAAGTGTTAAATTTTGTATAATGGGTTTTATTTATTTTGATCATTATGATATTTGTAGGTGAACATGTTTACAGTTTTTGCAATCACAATTATAAAAAGGTGGTCAAGAGGAGTAAGAAATAAAATAGAGATGGTTGTACAATGGACATTGAAAACTTTGTAGTGCAATAAAATCAACCATTACATTCACTTAATTAAATCAATAATCAACAAAAAAAAATAATATAATACAAAATTTAAAATTATAACTAATCAAACTCTAACTAGAGAAATTATATTTCCTATCATAACTAAAAATGAGACGTTCTTCAGTAATTTAGAAATTATATTAGAAATAAAGTTGAAAAATAATCACACGCATCGCGCGAGTCTACAACTAATGTTTAATAAAAAGCACATCAGACTTTAACTTTTTAGAACTACAAATAAATAATAAAATAATATATAAGTACATGGACCTTCTAGCCACTACAACAGTTGCCCAACAGTATCCTACCTCACTAGGTTTTATTTCTACTTTTAAATTTTATAACATTATTTTATTCCTATTTCCTACATGTAATTTTAATTAAAAAAGCTCTCTTTTTTACTCTTACTTCTCATTCTCCGAACCTCTTTTCTCTCTTTGCTTTTTTGTTTTTGTCTTTCTTCTTTTTTTCTACTCTTTTCTTACTCAAAGCAGCTCTCTTTGTTCTTCTTTTCCCAAAAATATTTAAATATATGCCTAAATATAAAATTTAATTAATTATTTAATTGCCGTGTCCACGCCGTGTTGTGTCCTTGTTTTTCAAAAATTGCCATATCGCCGTGTCCGTGTCCGTGTCCGTGCATCATAGGTTTCGGGAGCTGTAATGCAGACTAATATGGGCTGAAATAGTGGTGCCAGACTTAGTTCTTGAGTTCTCCACTTTCTGGGTTCCCTTTGGAACATATATATTTTGCTATCTTATCCTACATTTTTCATAGAAATTGGACGAGCGACAAAATGCTGGGGTTTATGCTTTCTTATGGTTTGTGTTTTCATAACATATAAGCACTGCTCAAGCAAGCCAGTCTGTTTGGCTTTGCTGGCAATTTATTTCCTTGACATAAAATGCATTTTTTTTACCAAGAAAATAGGAGGAGCTTATTGTGAATTATGTTGTCTTGTATATGTATGTTTTCTGAAGGTACCAGTTGGAGCTATGACAGAAAGCGTTGGAGGAGAATATAACTGTATATTTGGGACAGGTTGTTGGAAGACCCACATTCACAAGCTGGGTCGCTTGATAAGGAAGCCCCAAAAATAGCACGTGTATTTCTCGCCCCTACGCCTAAGGTGGCTCTGGTTCAACAGGTAAACTACTATTTATCATGTTGGTTTTGTAAATTGAGGTTCGGCTTTGGGATTGTATTTAAGTTTGAGACAATCTTTGTAGTTTAAGCTGGTACATTGCACAATAATGAAGTGGTGTGCTCCTTGGCTTGGCTGAGGTGGTAGGTGTGCAGACCATGAGGAGGGGGTTGTGCTATTGGTTTTTAGTGCTTATTTATGCAAATCTTAATCGTGATTTTAAGTAGGGGCTTTTTGATTCTGCATGCTTCAAGTTCACCTTGGAAGGGAGTTTGGCATTTAATAAATAGAATCATGATTTACTACAACCTCATACTCCTTGAAATATATTAACAAAATCAAAATAAAGCTTGACTACCAGAAAATACTTGGTATCAATTTCGAGTATTGAGGATTCAATTGCTAGTAATTGGCCGACCTTGATGGTGCAATTGTGGGCTATTGCAGTTCAATGTGTAGAGGCATTGCATGGCCTCTTTTATCTGGTGACAAAGTGTCACTCGTAATGATTTTCATAGCTATCAAATTATCTCTTCATCAAATGCACCACCTCTTGCTGTTGTAGTTAGCAAGATCTAGCAAATCTAAATGCTTTAATGACTGCATGCATCACTGATTAATGCTGTAGGATTGTAAAATAATTAAAATTTGTTGGATTGTTGATGATGGTTGCAATTATTATACGAATGCTTACATACCTAAGGTATACAGTATTCTCTTAACTGTAACAGATATTTGGCCATGGCCAACTTTAACAGAGTTCAGTGTTTTTGACATTTCTTTTTTGGGTTCAATAATTACTTACACTATATTATAATATTGCGCAGTTACTTGTATTCTAATTTTTTTGAGTTTCTTGCTTGTATATTTCTCTACATTGAACTGCATTCTCATTTTATTTTTACATCAAAATGTTGAAATTTGAAGTTGCTTGCATTTTAGGATCCAGTGACAAAACAAACATAGGAAATGGAGTTTTGACGTATGAAAATGCAGTTAGTGAAGCTGGAATCTAAAGTTTTTTGTATTCTGGCTTTATTCAAGTGAATTTGAATAATTACATATAGTGTTTTAATATAATCAAGAGATTCTATAATGTAAACATGGTGTTAGAGGTGTCTTTTGGAAGATTGACAATTGTGGAACTTCATCATTTGTTGTATTCTGTATTGTGTGTCCGCGCACAAATTGGTCTCCCATTTAACCTCATTGTGCACCTGATCTGTTTTCAGATTCAGTAGATTGGCTTGTGTCTAAAATGCATGAACTTAAAGGCTCCACGGAGCTGTGGACTCAGCCACTCCAGAGGAGTGCTATAATTTAATCTGCTTCTTTTATTGAAAATTGAATCTAGTCTCTCTTAAGGTGATGGTAGACCTGCATGTTCCACTTGCCATAACTTGTTTATGGGAGAAAATGGGCTTTTGCTCTTTCTTTTTGAAATATCCAACAAAATGTCTCATGTCTGAAACTAATTAGGAAAATTCCCCTGTTTTGAAACTCAATTTTCTAAAAATCGAGTTTCAAATGTATAACTCAATTTTGGAACATCTAGTTATAGCGAACATGGACTTAGAAAAAAAAAAAAAAAAATTGGAACTCAAGTTCCATGTAAAGTACTCGAGTTCATGGAACTCGAGTTCCACTTGAATTTTTTCAAGGAACTCGAGTTCCAGAATTTTTTTTTTTTTTTTAATTTTCAGTTCGCTATAACTCGATTTTTAGAAAATCGAGTTTCAAAACAGGGGCATTTTCCTAAATAGTTTCAGATATAAGGCATTTCGCTGGATATTAAAAAAAAAAAAAAAAAAAAAAAAAAAAAAAGGCGTAAGCCCATTTTCTCAATTGTTTATGCATATATTGGCTGTAGGCTATTATCTAGGAGTAACGCTTGGTTTGCATTTCCAAAACTAACTGATGGTATTTATGTTACTAATCTTTTTTTCCCTTGAATTTATTTATCATGACTTTCTTTACTAGGCCACATGACATCTTTCTTTGTCCCTGTATATTACAAACTCAGGAAATTATAAGCTCAGATTGGACTGTAGTTGAACAGCCTTTGCAAATTTGCATAATTTTTGCCATATATAGATATACAGTCTAAGAGTTCCCCTTTTGAACAAAGCTAACATAGCAATTTTTTTGTGCCGACAGTTTCGCAATACATAATGCCTTTTGGATTGTTGCTATATACATAGTCAGATTGATCAGTGGGAAGAAGAGGTCAAATGGGCTATACAAGCCATGCAAGGAAGCGGCTTTGGACCTAAACTTCAAAAGTAGCCGAGGCTGCCAATATCTAACATATAGACACAAAATCAGATATGCCACGCTCAAAATTTTAAAGATGAAGGATAGGACTTGCCACTTGGGCTTCTTTTTTTTTTTTAACTTTTTTAACATGAACAACGATTTCATTTATGATTGAATACAAAGCCTCCATAGCAGGAGCAGATGAATCTTCAATCCAAAAAGCATTTTCAGAAATTAAAGTAAATATATTATTAAACAATATTGAAAGTACAAAATTTGGACCGTGAAGAAATTCAAGTAACAATAATGAGTTTGGTTTGATAGAAATTGATTTTCAGAAAATATTTTCCGCATTTACAGGCGTTTGGAGCCACTAAAAATGTTGGTCAACCGAAAATTGTTTTCATGTTGACAGTAAAATAAAAGTACTTATGGCAAAAATTGGTTAAGCTTTCATTCTCCATATGCTATTTTCCACTTCACTCAAATCTCATCAACCTAACCTCCACCCCTTACCCCCCACTGTCGGCCACCCAATCACCACCCCAACTGTCCACTGCATTTAGGCTACCCAATATACAATGTCAGATTACGGATTTAGGAAGTTGCAGTCCACCGACCAAGCTAGCCAGCACACTCCGTCCACGCTGCCATGTGCCAAGGAGGAAAAGAAGGGGAAGACGCCGAACGGTGAGAAAGTGAAGAAAAAATATATATAGAAATATAGAAAATGATGTAATGGATTAAAATATAAATTTACATGAGTATAAATAAATAAATAAAATTTAAGCGAAACAATTACACAAAATACTCAACCCTCTATCAACCGCTGATTTACAGGCTGTTAATTTCCATTGCATGGGAGCTTTAATAATTGGATCGAGGGTTGTTAATTTCCATTGCATGGGAGCTTCAATAATTGGATCGAGGGTTGTTAATTGCCATTGCATGAAAGCTTCAATAATTTGATCTCACAAAGCCGCAGGTAGCCTCATTGATGGTGGAGATTTTTGTTGTATTGTGTCTGAGATGAGATCTCACCAAATATGGTGGGAGATCTTGCCAAATTTGGCCACCGACATGATCTTCGTCAAATCTCAGATGAACAGTGCATCTTCGTCAAGCCTCAAATGAAGAGTGCTGGCACACGACAATTAATAACATATGGAGAAGGGAGGCAAAGAGAACAGTGGATATAAATGATTGTTCCTACAAATATTTTATTAACACTGGCCGAAGGAGAACATTCTATTGGAATTAATAGATCTATCACTGACTCTGAGCACTGACTAAACAATTTTTGAAAAAGCATATGGATAATAAACACAATATAACAGATTTTGTCAGGTTGCTCAGAAAAATCTTTCATCAATTCCAACCAAAAAGTGTTGTATGATATTGCACTTTCTACATTTTTTTTTAAGTTGGAAATTCTCTCTTTCAACGTAAATCCAATAAAGAACATATAAACAAGGTATAGAAGCTAGGGATGCAGGGGGAAGGGCATCAGAACAATACAACGAACCACTAGAAGCTTCGAGTCAGCCATCTTTGCCCGTAAAGAAGAAAGGCAAGATAGAAAGCAACCAGCAATGGAGCAAATTCCTTGGAAACAAAATAAATTCTTCAATAACAATAGCATGAACTATTGTTAGCTTGGTGACGATTAATAAGTGGACAGCAATCAAGTACCAACATCCCATTGCAAAGAAGCAAATCGATTTAGTCATCCACAGCACAGCTCACTTTAATTTCATGAAGGGAAGCCTTATTTGCCAACTCGGAGGTGTGTGACAAGATTACATGACCATGCTTGAAGTTATCGCTGATAAGGTTTGCAGTTCTGGTAAGTTTTCATTCAAGAAGTATCTCCAAGTTGCCAATTTTTCTTCATTCCATGGCCAAACTCAAGAAAGCATGAACAGCATTTGTATATGTAGCTGTAGAGACACAAAAGGTTTACTTAGCATGAAGATACGTATATGAAAGTGAAGCATGTTTTTGTTTATGAAAAACCTTGTATCTAAGTACTTCACAATTTCTATAAGGATTGACTCTCACTTGAACAAGCTTTATAAAAATAAAAATAAAAACTTACCCCTTCTACAAGCACGAATATATCAGGCACAATGTGGCAGTTGGTGGTTCAGGTAATAACATACAAGCTCTATCTGGATCTCCAAAACAATGGGGAAGTCACACTGCTTGCAAAATCAAGTTCCATGCTCTCAAGTTTTTTTTTTTTAAATGACCTCCTTTCATATCATCCAACCATGATTTCTAAGCTTTTCATTAATGTATATTCAATACTTTCCAAATAGTAATAGTAATGAAAGCTTCACCTAATGGATCAGTGTCATGCGTCCAATTGTGGTGGAACCTTTACTTAGGAGCAAGGCTCAGATGTAAAAATTTTCTCGTTGTATTGCTAAGCAAACAAGGACCTACAGAGGCTGTTTAATTTCAAATTTTATAGGTGATTTTGGAAATGAGTTCAATTATTACTTATCCCCCCCCCCCCCCAAAAAAATTAAATCACAGAAATGAGTTAATACTTAATATTACAGGTGGTTGGAGAAAATTCTCCAAATTTATTTTGGTATTACTTATGGCACAGAAATACTCTACCAAAGAAAATATTTTCTCAGCTTTTTATGATTTGCATGTCATAAAGATAGATGTCATAGTCATGGAATACATGAATTAGTAAAATGGTAACCCAATGGAACTAAAGATTTAATAAAGTGGTGTAAGATTGGAAGCTTGAATCCCTGGTTTGTTTGTTGATGCACTCTTATTACACCAAGGTTGGGCGTGAAGAAGAGGATAAAATGATTTGGGTACCAAATGAAAGTCAAGGTTTTGAAGTTGAAACCTTTCATGAGGCTTTAGGATCCAAGGATGGTAATCTTTTTCTTGTAGTATTTGGAAAGTTAAATCCTCAATTGGAGTGCCTTTTCTTACTTAATTAGGAAAGATTTGTTGCATGTGCAAAAGATACTAATGATGGATAACTTGCATACAAGTGTAGTATAACAGTAGTGGATTGGAATTACACGTGCAAATGGAGTGAGGAAACAAGATCATAAAGATCTTCATCATTATGTTGCTCCAGAATTCTGGACAATGGTAATCCATTTCTTGAGGTACTATTTTCACATCCCCCTGACCAAATCCACCTACATTAGGATTACTCGTAAATGGTTGATAAATTTGGACAGATTCACCTTCTGAAACAAGAAGTTCAGGTCCAGGGGGGATAATATCAACCACTTAACGTCCATACGATGCATCTACTATGATTATTTTGTATCCACCTTTTTCTTTTTGTATGATTTTTGCTTAATATACCGACTGTTGTAGCACTATAAACATTATTGTTACTCTTGCTACCGTCAGGATAAATCTGACCCCTTGCCCTGTTCCCTCCTACGTATATGGGATATTTTAAGAAGTGAACATCTTCCTTAGAAGACCCCAGGGAAAAAATTAGAAAGGTGATTTCGCTATATTTCTGACCAGGAACAGGGCCTATTGATTGATTTGTTGTAATGTTGGAAGCAACACTGGAAGCCATCATAGTTTCAATATTTAAAACCCAATTCCCTTTGAATTATGTGATGTATTTGGAGGGAGAAACACTCAAAATTTTAGGGTGTAAGGGTTTGGTGTAGGAATTAAAGCTTCTTTTTTCTGTGTTCGATTGGATGACTACCACTATTTGTTTCCTCATTTCAAATTTGTCAGATTTTATTGTTAACCTAAATTTTAGATGCTATCTTTTCTTTCTAGCCTCTAAGTTTCTCTCTTGCATACCCCCAGAGTACCAGGGTAATGCCCCTGCTTTGTGCATTGATGTAATGTTTCACTCGTCCAAAAAAAAAGAGAGAGAAATTCAGATAAACTAAATCACAGCTAACACCTAATGCTAATTAGAACCATAGCACTACACATTTAGCAAACTTTATGTCGAAGGAACTCCATTTGCTGAAACTGACCTCATTGAACTCAAAAAGGAGCTTCAAGTGACTCATCCCAAACTTCTGCACTTCCATTAGAGACATCTTCACCATCTTCTTCCATTGAAAGCCGAATATACTCTCTATGTGCAAAGCGGTCCCATTCTGTCAAAGTTGGATCTTCTCGTTCCTGCTCACAGCACAAATTCCAGTTTCATTCCAGATATATAAAACAGTACTCATTCCATTAGCAATGCATAGTCAGGCACTGGCTAAGCAAACCAGTTAAAAGTTGAATGTACCTGACGGATGAGAAATGGATCACGACTTTCAAAAGCCATGAATTTATTAAGATTGAAAAGGATATTGAAAACATTTCCAGAAAGTTTGCATCCTTTCAAGTCACGTAGTGTAATATAATCTTCCCTCTGCAAGCAAAATGTGTCGCTCACAGTGAAGTCATTCTGTAAAGTAAATTAAATACAATAAACCCAGATTCAGTAAGAATTAAGATTTGACCTGTGGTGAAATCATGTCAACAATTTGACACAAAATATCCTCAAATATCACAGGTTCTAGGGCCATGCATTCCATACGATGGTGCTGCTCCTCATAAAAGAATTGCATTTCATTGTGGGTAATAACTCCATTTCCATCCAAATCTATGCATTTGAACCTGTAAATATAACTGAATATAATAAATGTGGAACGGAAAATATCCTTTCTAAAATATAAAAATTTCCATGGAGTAGAGCAAAAGTTTGCATGATACATCAGGGCTTGTCCCAAGGCAAAATGTAAAGCAAAAGGGAACATACATAGTAGCCAATAACACTTCTTCTCCCCATATAAAAAATAATGAATTAGTTAAAACAATTAGTTAAAACATAATTACCATGCTCTCTTAGAGCTAACTAATTTCGTTTTTAAATTTATATTTTATTTTGACATGATTTTAGATCATAAAAATTTGAAGTTAAAACATATGTACCAAAATTGGAAAAATGAAAGTGGGTTAACAGTTGTGTGGAGTCAAGAAAAGAACTTATCGCTTGATGTGTTGGAGAATAAAAGTGCTTTGTTTTGATGTCATACATGAAGCAGCAGCATTTCCAATAAAGGGTCTTCACACCGTGCTCCTTCTTTGTACTTAAAGGATTATAATTATTATTGTAACGTTAAGTTGTTTTACTATGCTTTGTTGATTCTAGTGTCTACCTTCCTAATGTAAGATGGGAAAACTCATTTTAAAATATTTAAAATTTAGGACATTTTCAGTAAATATTATTATTTATGGTAATATAAACTAATTCTAATTATTTGTATTATTAAAGAATTAGTGGTTATTTATGATGTCACCAGTTCGACCACCAGTTGAACCTCAGTCAGACCACAAAACTCAAACCACTCTTTTCCAATTCTCTTTCTGGAGTCTCTGGACTAGTTTTTAAAACTATGATTTTACTGCTTTTTCATGTTATCTTTTTATAAGAGTTTTTTTTTCTAGATAGTGTAATACTGAGGCGAGTACTAACTCAGGGAGACCAGCTCCCTCTCTCTCTCTCTCTCTCTCTCTCTCTCTGTGTTCTATAATAGATATGGAATTCCAATTAGCAAAAATAGGGGAAGAAAAACAATAAAATAAAGCAAAACATACCAATACTCTAGACTGGGCTCAGATGACTTATCTTCCTCTGACAGCATGAAGTAAACAAAATCTTCATAACCCATCTTCCCTTCAACCTTACTTGTAAACTTCCGTGCAACCTAAAATGGATTTAAAGCATAAGCACAACCAAGGTGGAAATCTCTCTTTTCTTTGTTTTA
Source organism: Quercus agrifolia (assembly GCA_029955455.1). Classification (NCBI taxonomy): domain Eukaryota; kingdom Viridiplantae; phylum Streptophyta; class Magnoliopsida; order Fagales; family Fagaceae; genus Quercus; species Quercus agrifolia. The sequence continues at coordinate 37,479,954 of JARQAD010000007.1, read as the reverse complement.
GATGAGTACTAAGAGCCAGTTTCACATCAGCTTTAGCTTTTAGCTTTTAACTTTTAGTTTTTATATACAGTTTTTTTAAACCTCACTTTTTCCTGCATTTTCTCACTTTTTCAAATTTTTTCAAGGTACAAGTATACTTTAACACACTTTTAGCAAAAAGTTTTCAGCAAAAAGCTAAATAAGCTGATCCCAAACAAACACTAAGGTGTAAACTTTTTTTAGGGAAAATGTATATCATACCACAAAATATAACTTAATTTGATTTAAAACTCTGCAAGGAAAGCATACTATACCTGTGAAAATATTCTATCAACAATTCTGTAGGTTAGGGCATGGTTTCCATATTTGATGAGGTTTTCTTTGTCAAGTAAGAAGTCATGGTCCGTATCAAGCTCCCAAAATTTGCAGTATATAACGTAAAAATGTTCATAAGAAAAGAACCTGAAATCAAGTAAAAAAACAGAAAAAATAAGTCACCTTCGTTAATGATTTTAGAAAGGAAAGATGCAACCATTTTTCTAATTTTCTAATCCTGCCATCTAAGAACAAAGCCAAATGTTACATTTCTTATCCTTTTGAAATATTTTGAATACACTAATGTTACTAACATACTATTCTGAGTTGAGATTCCAATATCAACAATTTTGTTTTTTGTTAAGTAGTTTCAATATCGACCATCAAGTAAGCCAATCAAATATTTTTGGAGACTTCTGGAGCTAAGTTCCCTTATCTCAATATTATATACTTATTATATAAAAAATAAAGGTTTATACTCATGAAAGAATTGTTTTGTCACCATTCCTGATATACTATTTCATAAGAAGAAATCCACTGGCACACAAACCTCATGACTTTATTGATGTCCTCTTCCTCATCTGCATGTTGCATGGCAGCAATTAGATTTCCTCGTTTCAGCTCTCTAAGAGTAAGACGGCCATTTCCTGATCTGTTGATGTAGTAGAATATTCTGTATATGACAGTTTCAGCTGGGCCATTAAAGAGAAGTTTATATAGAACAATATCAGTAATAGACTATGACAGTTTCAGCTGGGCATTATGAGAGAGAGAGAGAGAGAGAGAGAGAGACTTGCATCTATAGTTTGGTCCATAACAAATAACAGGGCATCACACAGTTTGCAATTAGGACAACACGCCAATGAGCTCTATCTCAACTGGAATCTCCTCCCCTTGTAAGGGCTACGTGGAGGGTGTGGTCATGGGTTCAAGACCCAAAGACACCAATCAAAACCTAGAACTGAAGATAACCTGCTGATACTAGATTGATGTAGGGAGCTCAAAGACATTTCATTACAATTCTCATACCGAAAACTAAAGGATTTCAGATTACAAAAAGTCAAGCCATATTCTATCAGCTACAAAATCCCTCCTGCTTTTTAGATTCCTAAGTGCCAACACATTACATGGTATAACCAAATTTTACATATTCTAGATATACAGGAAGAAAAACCATTCTTTCTTCACATTTGTTGAGATTATCTGAGGCAAAAATGTACCCTTAAGCCATAGGTCAAGCACCAAAACCTATCCTTAACAAATCAATCGATCACTGATTCAGTGTATAGACTATAGAGTATCAGATTAGAGAGCCATATAAAACACATGGGTGTAAGATGTAATTTGATACAATTCTATTAATTGCAACTTTAAAAATCTTTAGTTTCTCAATAATGTCCAGAACTAACTAAATTAGTTTAATATTCCAAGGAAAACAGGGAGCCCACTAAGTCAATAGATTTGGTCAGACAGACTGTTGGTAAAACTCTTTTTACCTGGAATCCTTTCAAAATTCATAAAAATCACCTAAAATGGATACAAAAACTTAATTAAAGTATTTAACTAACCACCAAGCCTTATAATAGTCATATCACAGTGATCAAACTTGCTACTCGGATCATGTATTCCTGCCGCATGGTGCTATCTTTTCCATGGAAGCAATTGTGGAAACTGAAAGTACCTACAAAGGTAAGTTTCTTCATTTGGACTACAGCATTTGGGAAAATTTTGACTGTTGATAACTTGCAGAGGCGGCAAGTGGTTTTGGTGGATTGATGTTGTATGTGTAAGCAGAATGAGATGACTATTGATCACTAACTCCTACACTGGCTTGTAGCTCGAGAGTTATGGAATATGGTGTGTTCATTATTTGGGGTTCATTGGGTCATGCCGCATGGGGTTGTGGAGCATCTAGCTAGCAGGTCAGGCAAGTTCAACAGACACAAAACTACTGTGATTTGAAGTATGATCCCTCATTGTCTCATGTGGGGTATTTGGAGGGAAATGAATGAAAGGACTTTTGAAGGGAATGAAAGATCAATTCAAGATTAGAAGCTTTCTTTCTTCAGACTTTGTTTGAGTGGGCAAATGCTTCAGGTGTTTCTACCCTTATTTCTTTGCATGATTTACTTGACTTTGTACTTTCACTGCTAGTTAGTTTAGATATTCTATTGTTTCTATAACACATACCGTATGCCTTTTTTTTTTTGTATTTTTTAATCTCTTTTTCACCGAAGTAATTTACTTTTTTTTTAATTTAAAAAAAAAAAAAGAATTCCTGCCACATGGAATTGACCAAACACATGTTCAATCACACACAAAGATCTAGAGGAAAAGAGCAATGAGCTCTAACTCAAATGCATTTCCTCTGCTTGTGCAAAGTGCAAACAAGGTCGAGCTTTAAGTCATCTGGTCATGGGTTCAAGATGCATGTGTACTTTACCAATGAACTGAATAAAAAATAAAAAATAAAATAATAAAATAAAAGATCAAGAAGGACAAGATTGAATAGGGAGAGGTGGAGGAAGCCTAATGGAAAAACGGAGCTCAGCACAGATGCTCAAATAACATTACAGGTGAAGAAACCATTGAGCTTGAACTCAAAATTTTATCCTTATGGGTAAAAGTAGCATCTCCAGAATTGACATCATGCAACCTACACATCCCTCTCCTCATAAGCATCAATCCCACTTCTGGAAATCCTCCACTAAAATCTAAAACCAATTCCTTTTTCTTTTTGCCTTGGACAAATGCAAAAGATTCAGCCACTAGGCCAGGTATCTCCTTTAGAGCTATGCATACCACCCAATATGAGCCCAGTTCTGAAACTTGTCCAGCTTGACATGATCTATTACTTCCTTGAAATTTAACCAATTTTGACTAATCTGAACAGCTAGTAGCCTGGTAAATCTAGGTTTCTAACAGTGAAACTAAAAGACGGACCTTGGTATATGAACAATATAAAACAAATCAAAGATACGGGAAAAAGATAAAAACAAATCAAAGATGCAGGAAAAAAATAAAAACAAAATCAGAGTATATATATATATATATTGCACCTGCTTGGCAGTACATAAACTGATTTGCAAACATACCATATCTTTCTTGAAATTCAGGTGTGCTCTGTAGGAATTCCAACCCAGGATGGGTTGCCAAAAGCTCTCGAAGAACAGGTTTGAAGTCTACCTGTGTCCAAGTCCCACAAATAAAAACATAATTTGAGCAAATAATAACATGAAAAATTGATGTAGAGTACAAAAGCACGGCCATTTAAATACAGTCCAAAATGCAATTTGGTGCCAACCATTTGTACAGAGGAATAGTTGAAACAACAAACCTGAGTGAGGTATTTGCATTCTGGCTGCCTTAGAATTTTGAATATTTTAGTTGCTGCATCCATTGTCAGCATATTGCCATCAACCCAATATTTGATAAATCCATCCCTACAAACAAGAAATTTAACTAAGCAAACATGACGGAAGTAATTGCTCAAAGGTGCAATGAACTCAGAAAAATTGACCAAGGATAACTCAAATAGGTCAATAGTCAGGCAACCAAATACTATAATCCCTTTCCATTATAAGCTTATAAGTCTGATCCATATATAAACACCTAAGTCTGCAAAGAAGAAGTATTTTTATTTTTCTTTCTTGGCTAGAACAATTGCAGTAGAATCAATAACGAAAATTACATATAGTGTGCGTTTGAATACCACTTATTTTGCCGAAAACTGAAAACAATAAAAAAATATTTTTCGGTTACTGTTCATTAATGAAAATACTGTGCATTTGCCTTAATCATGGAACCAGGCGCTGGAATTAAATATTTTAAAAAAAAAAAAAAAGCCAAAAACGTGTCTGCGTGAAACACAGATGCAAACCAAACGAAGCTACAACAAGAAATTTTTTTCCTTTTTTTTTTCTTACACGAAAATAAGTTGCCAGATTAGGTGGTGCAGAACTCTGTATTTTTTTTAATTTTCAAACAACATATCCCATAAATTCCAAACCTGCAGCAGGTTAAACTTACCTCCAAGTTCAGATTTTTTTTTCCTCTTTTTTCTTATATGAAAATAAGTTGCCAGATTAGGTGGTGCAGAACTCTGTATTTTTTATTCAAACAACAAATCCCATAAATTCCATAACCACAGTGGGTTAAACCCAGACCTCCACCTTTAGAAATTACAAGGATTACCACTATTCCACAAGACTATTGGTGTAGAACTTTGCATTCAACAGAGGATAGATTTTGTAAATGTATAACAGATTTGAAAGCTACTTGCAATCAAATCTTTGGTGTTGGGGGGGTTTGGAGAACCTGAACTCCAAAACTTTTTTTTTTTTTTTTTTGGTTACTTATAAAAAAAAAATTAAAAAATTAAAAAATTGTAGTTCAGGATTGTAGAAGGAAGGTTTTGGGGTTTATATACTGAATAACATATGTCATGGCTTTGAGGAAAGAAATTGAAAATTTGTGAATAAAACCAAAAGGAAGGTTTACGGTTGGTTCTAATGGTTTCTGGTTGATTAAAGGATGAAAGTTTTTCGATTTTAAGGTTTCTAAAGGTTTAGCGAAGAAGAATTTGACTTAGGGTTTAAACAAAATTTTAAGAGGCTGAGACTCTGCTGTTCAGGAATGTGAACAGTACATGTAAATGCTAGAAACTTCAAGGGCTGTTTGGTTGTCATCGGAACATAGCAATTTGGAAAGCTGTGCCTCATTGTTTGATGTGGTGCATTTGATGGGAATGATATGCTAAAAGCTTCAAGGGCTGTGGATGGACTATTCTGGACCTTAAATTGTTTTTCTTTAATTCTTTATTTCATTAGTTGCTAGCTTTGAATTCCTTTTCTTTTACTTCTCTCCTTGATATGATTGACCATTGTACTATAGAAATTGATTGCATGCCCATGTATGCTTCCTGTGTACTGGGGTTTCTCTTTTCATCAATAAAGTTATGTTACTTAACAAAATAAATAAATAATTTAAATAGGAGAATAGATAAGTGCAAACCTGGTCACTACCCCAGTGCAATTGGTGTCTATCTTTCTGAAAAGTGTAGAGGAAAAAAACGATGGGAGCTTGCATATTTCTTTCGTAACCGACCTAAACTCTGAATAGACAAAATAAGAAACATAAAATCATGTTAAATTATTAACTCACCCACCCAACAATGAAATGAAAGAAGAAAGGATCCTAAAACACAAATGGGAGAATTCTCAATAAAAAACACATCTCACCATGTATTTGAAATCCATCCATATGATTGTTAAAATGGTCATCAATTCTAGAAAGACATTGTTCTTTTAGTTCCACTGGTGGTGGACGACCATTTTGGAAGTAAAACTGCAGGTACAGCAACACAAGCAGCATTAATTAAAAACTAGAGTATTTTTTTCCTTCCTTACAAAACCAGAGTGTCCATATTTACAAGTAAACCATGCATCATCCTAAATAACTTCCAGATGTGAACTGAACCTGAGGTATGATTTCTCGCACTGGTTCAATAATTAATTTAAGAGGAGAGCCAAGAGAAGAGGGACTGCTTCTCTGCTTTGATATGCGTGGAGAACCAGACGAACTTCTTGGAGAAAGTGGAGGTGCACTCCCAGCAGGAAACATGGAAGGCAATGAAGTACTCCCAGCAGCATTTGCATTAAAAGAGTTTGCAAGGGCATTAAAGGAAGCACCTTCCTTTGCATCATCAATAAGAGATTTCACCTGCACTCACATAAAATGAGCAATAAACACTATTAGATAAGATAACTGTTATATACCAGTAAAAAATGAAACAGATTAGGGTAGAAAATAGAGAACCTAAAGGAAAGAAAAACAATCACTAGATAAATGCCAGAGTCGATACAGTAAATTAACGACAACTTCTAATTTATCAACACCTCAAAAAAATCATTAAGCTGTTGTTCTGCATGATTTTTATTAAGGCTAGAGACTAATGTGTCTACCAGTTTGATGGGGAACATAACTGGCAGCCCCCTTTGAAGACTTAAAGGCAAGAGAAAGCAAGTTCTAGTGCTCAAGCATTAAGTTGGGATATTTTGGATGAAGGAGATCTCTCTTGGGACCATGAATTAATTAGTCTACGTTGAATTGCGTCTTATTTTCTTGGTTATTTGCTGCTAGATCAATTTAAATTAAGTGTTACTGAAATAAAAGCAACATGGTATTTTCCATTTTCTATAGAATGGGTTATCACAGGCTGTACCAAAGGCCCGTGACCGTGAGTCTTATTTTGTGTTTTCAGTCCATTTTCTATTTAGAAGTTTTTAAGTAATTTTTCTTTATTGTTTGTAGTCCTAGTCTTTATATGGATAAGTTATTCAGGAGTCCTAGACTTTCTAGAAAATGATTTAGCAATAGCCTAATTTAAGGTTTTATTTTAGCTAATAACATTCAAAGAGAGGTTGAATTCAATAAAACTCCAACAGCTTATTTTAAGGTTTGAAGATGTGATTGCCATCTTCGTACGTGTGATTGCTTAGGGACCCTAGGTTTTTTTTTTCTTCTTTTTTGAGAAGTAACAAAACTTTATTAGATAAAAACAGGAACCCAAGTACACAGGAAGTATACTAAGGGCACACAATTGCTTAGGAAACCTAGATGTGATTGGTTCTCATTCTATTCACTATTTTTTTCACCGATAAGTAATGAAAAGTTTTACTAGCAAAAAATGAAGATGCATAACAATAAACAAGTGTGTATTGAATGGCTACCTCAAGCCCAAACTTTTTATCACCTAACCCTAACTAAACTCTTAAACACCAAATCTTATTTAATAATTCTTCAAGATCTCCTCAAGAACCCTAATTTAGTGTTGACTTCCTAAAGATCCTACATTACAATTGTGCAAGATGTAACCCTTTTATGCATTACACTTCTTCTTCTTCTTCTTTTATTATTAAGTTACGGATGTATCCAATGCAATTTGAAACCACAATCTCATCCTCCACCACATTCTTTATGGAAATGTCATTTATGCTCAATCTCATTGGCTTTGTGTTTTACTAATATATTTTCAAAAAAAAAAAAAAAAATTAAAGATTTAATAAAATAGGGGTAGTTTGGTAATTTCCATATTTTCTGGAATGGGCTGTTCCAGGCCCATGAGTCTTATACTATATTTAGGGTCCTTTTTCAATTTGATTTAGACATTCTTGATTGAATTTCATTATTATTAGAAGTCCTAGTCTTTCAAGGAAAATGTTAATTAGGAGTCCTAGTTCCTCTAGTAGTAGTATTGGCAATACCCAATAAAGGAGTCTTTATGTATTCAACAAAAGGTCATAGTGAGATTGATTTAATAAAATCCCAGCAATTTATTTTGAGGTTTGAGGGTGTAATTGCCTTTTCCTACCCAAGTGCAATTGCCTATTTTTAGGTTCCTTATTATCATTTCTCTCTTCTTCTTTTTTGACGCCAGACAACCATCAAACACATTCAAGATCCAATCTTTACCTAAGCCTAACATTAAGACCATATTCCAGAACCCTTCAAAATATCAAGAAGAAATCTAATTAGCGTTGAATCCCTAAAAATCCTACATCAAAATGATATCAGAGCCCATTAAGGCTTCTATCCTGCATCAGAATTTTACACCATACTACCACTATGCCCACAATGAATACAACATGAATCCAACCAAAGCATATTGTATTACCATGTTTGAGACACACCCATGATGTCTTTAATTTCAGGGTTAAGGAATATTTATTTAATTTCATCGTTCTGAAACCTCTTAATTCAAGGAAAATTGTTAGAGAACTATTGGTTGATGTCATAACAACAATGCTTTTTTTTATATATCAAATTTTTTTTCTTTTGATAAGCAACAATTTTATTAATTGAGAATAGGAAGAGCACACCCAAGTACACAGAATGTGTATTAGAGAATGAATGGCATATTGGAGAATCATCTAAAATTACAAGATTCAAGAAACTCTAGCATATTAGAGAATGACTGGCCACGTCATCCAATCAAATACAGAACATAATATCATCTTTAGTTCCATCGTAGTTTGTTCAATTCCTTCAAAAAACGGCTGTTACATTCTTTCCAACTAGTCCACAATATGCATTAAGGGATTGCATTCCATATATATATATATATATATATATTCACTTCTATGTCTACCATCCAAAATTCCAAAAACGCCCCTTCCAACATGCCAATAAATCAACTACCTGATTAGGCATAACCCACTACACTCCAAATAAACATAACACTAAAGACCATAATTCTCTAACACTATCAACTGTGTAAAAGTAAGCAATCAACTGATTCCCCATTCTTCTTACACATATAATACTATTCCACTACAGCTATATTCCTCCTTCATGAGTTATATCCATCTTGAGAATTTTTCCTAAAGCAACGGTCCACACAAAGATCACTTTAGCAGGAACTTTAATACTCCAGATGATTTTCCATGAAAAATATTGCATGCCTCCAGCATATAGCACTCATAAAGGTTTTTTCCTTGAAAAGCCTGCTTCTTGTTGGAATCCAGCAAATCCAGTCTTCTTCATCCCTTCTTATCTTTTAGAATATATGAGATTAAGAAAAAATATTAGCATTTCCTCCCAATCTTCGACAGCTATAATAAACATAATATCCAGTGAAGGTTGCCGCATTCCAGTGTATATAATCCACTACAGCAGCCTCCTTAAATTGAGCAATCTGTACAAACCTGGAAATGCCTCCTTAAGAACCCCATCCCTGCACCACCATTTGTACCACACTAAAACCACTACCAACCTCAAACCTTACAAACCAGGAAAATATCTACCCCATCCACTTCTAACATGCTTCCAAAGACATACTCTGTAAGGACCACTTCCCAACCTCGAGCATCATCCACCCCCCATTCATTAACATACTTCTTTTCCACTAATTTCCTCCAAATAGCATCTCTCTCCATGGCAGAACACCATAGCCAAAGCTACCACTTCACTAATCTATTGGTCATTGAATAATACATTGTAAGATAAAGTTAAAAACTAAATATAAAGTCAATAATTTTTTTTTAATTTATTTTGGGTATAAGTTGTTCAAATCCGTAAATATATGAACCAGCAAAAAGCTTTTACTTTTTATATAGTTATTTTCTAGTGTGTGCACAAGCCCTTTGGAGTAGTGAACCAGTATCACCCATACATCAAATGCCCAATTTCTCTCCATATATTAAGCCCTCTGAGCTTTCTGACTTTAAACAAATCCATATCATTATCTGTACTCCAAAACTTCTCTAAAATCCCCCATGATAACCACAGCTTTCCATTCCTTAAACCCAAATTCTATCATGTTAAATTCTCACTTTTTCTCTCAATTTATAATCTATCAATATTTACAAATTCATTTGGTTCTCAATTTTTTCACTCAGACTTTACCAATCTACTTAATACTAAAAAAAAAAAAATTGCTTTTTTCTTTTTGATGACAGGGAAACTCTTCAAGGTAAGGGCCCTTTGGACCGACCCCTGTCAAGTAAACCCCAGATGCACAACCCCATTTGCAAGAACTGTGCATCAGATAATATTAGAACTCAATTCAAGCTAACCATGTGGGCTACTTAGGGCTACTTAATACTAAAATCATGTCATGACCAGTCATTGTTAAATGAGATATCGGCTAATCTTTCTGATACAACATCAAATTTGAATTGAAAAAAAAAAAATCAGAACAGTAAAAACTATATTCAAAAACAGAAAATCTAAAAGCACATTGCAGCGAGCCAAAAACCAATCCAGCTTCAAAATCAAACAATGCAGGCTCAAACAAAGAGATACAACTAGCAAATTTCATAATCGAATAAAAGTATGGGAATCAAAGAATTACCAGTCTTCCAGTTTCTGGAAGCGAAAGCCACTGAGAGAACAGTTCCTCAGCAATCAGAGGGCTCGATTTGAGCGCCGTCGGAGACACCTCGGGAAGTTGCAATAGTTCAGGGTCCAAAGTAACATCCTCTACTACCACATCGATATCCATCGCTCAAAAAAGATAAAAACCCTAATTCTTCGAAAATTTTCCAATTGCAACAGTACGTCCCTCAAAAGATCAATCAAAAAAGCACAATCTGCACCATTCAATTTCAAACTAAAATAGACGAAAACCGAGCTTCAAAAAACCCTAGGTTTGAATTGAATCATAATTCAATGGATTTTCTTTCCAGTGCTTCGTGAAAACACTCCGGAATTCGAAAATCGTAGCTCAATTTCTCAAAACTGAAATAGACGAAAACCTCGCGCTTCAAAAACCCTAGGTCTGAATTGCAGTGTACTCCAATTCAAGGAATTTCGCTTTCAGTGCTTCGCGAAATGAAAACACTTCGAAATTCGAAATTTCACAAAAAAGGCACGTCACCGTTTTAGGCCAGAACTACCTTCCTTTGCTTTGCTTTGCTTTGCTTTGCTTCCTTTAAGAAACACAAAAAACAAAAACACTTTTGCTATCTTATTTTGCTTCGAGAAAAAAACGATTTTCTCACTCAAAGCTGGAATTCAAAGCGGTGGGAAAATGACGTAAAACCCTAGAGCTATCCAAAGCAATGAATCTAGATTCCGAAAACACTTCCAGAAAACAGTTTTCTCTGTCGTTTTTGTTTTTGTTTTTTGTTTTTGTTTGCTTCGAAAAGCGAAATTTCGTGGTGTGTGCAAACGGTAGGGAGCTATGGTGAGAGTATTACTGGGTTTTTGTTTTTCTTTCAGAACCGTAGAGGATTCCGGTAAAGGAAGGAACTGTAGCAAAGTGTTCAGAAATTGTAGGGATTTGAACCTTAAATTAAAAATTTTAAAAAAAAATTAAAGAGAGAGAGACACACACGCGCGCTTGACTGAAAATCAAAATTATATCCTGGAGAGGCTGACTCAGTGGTCAAATGGTCAATAAAAATATCTTCTTCTACAGTGGAGCTTGCTTTTTATGGACTACATGGTTTGAATGGTCAATAAAATACCTCATTGTTTATCAATTCTTCTTTTTTATGATGTGAATGTGAAATTGTGAATTATGAAGTGCACCTAGGCCTATTTTAGGAAAAAGTTGGGTTTCCTTTTTTTTTTTCGCCCTAAAATATGGATTATTTTCCTAAATATTTTCCTATTTTGAGGTGTTTGTAATAATTTAAGAATAATAGTAGTGATACAAACTTTTTTACAAAAAAATTTATAAATAGCTGATGTGCTCTAAAATAGTTTGTAACTATTGTATTACTCATAATTTAATATATTTTCAATGGATTAGAAAAACTAAATTAAGTAGGGTTCACAATATTTAAAGAAAAATGTGAGCAAATTGAGGAACTGTTTTTTCTTCATGTCTCATGTCCTAATCTCACTAGACTTCACTTACACTCTATCATTTAGATGAAAAACATTGTGTAAACATAGTTTTCTATATTTTTTTAGTGTTTGGTAACATCAAAATAAATGAGTCAAAGGAAAACTATTTTTAGTCAACATAAAAAGTATGGTTTATTTTTAGAAATTTTTATTACTATTTTTTTTTTTGAAAAACAACTATATTTCACATCAAGCTAAATAAAGGAAGTTAGGAGATTGTTTTTAACCCATTTAAGGTTACTACCAAACATAGGAAAATAAAATAATTTTATAGAAAATGTTTTGTTCATAATATTTAAAGAAAAATGTGAGCATATTAAGGAACAATTTTTTCTTCATGTCACATGTTCTAATCTCACTAGACTTCCCTTACGCTCTGTTTCGATGAATAACATTGTATAAAAATAATTTTTCGTATTTTTTAGTGTTTGGTAGCATCAGAATAAATAAATCAAAAGAAAACTATTTTTAGTCAATATAAAATGTATGGTTTATTTTTAGAAATTGTTTTCCGCTAATTTTTTTTTGGAAAAATAATTCTATCTCACAGCAAGCTAAATACAAGAAGTTAGAAAATTGTTTTTCAACTCATTTAAGGTTGCTACTAAACATAAAAAAAAATAATAATAATAATAATTTTATAAAAAATGCATTTTGAAAAATGATTCATTCAAAAATATCACTAGTAAATAGGCTCCCTAAATTATTTTGCTACACCACATTAATTGGGCCTACATCACAAAAGCTCCACTGTACTAGAAAGTTAGGCCTATGAACCCAATATGATATTACTAAGTCAAAAGCCCAAAATCTCTCTTTCTAAGTAAATCGGGCCAAGGAGCTCATCACCTCTCTCTCCTTACTAGACCACACGACATAGGTAGGTAAAATTCCCACAATTATCTTCACTACACTCAACAAATAATTAAGCCCAAGACAAATAATCAAGCTTTACAAAATCAAGAAAAACACCTTGTAATTGAAGCCCACACGAGGAACTAGTTATTATTGGTTTGGTTTCTTCATAGTTCAAGCTAAAATAGACAATAGCTAGACTTATCAACCATCAAAACCAAAAGTTTGGGACTTTGGGACTTGGGAAAAATATATAATGTTATTGGTATATGTATTTTCCCTCCTACAGATAGTGAGTCTCACAAATATACAATGTTACGGATATATGTATTTTTCCTCTCACAGATAATGCGTGGGACCCACCACCTATGAGAAGGAGGTTGGTGAGTCCCACTAATATACCCATAACAGGTATACTTCTTTTGGGACTTAACACGTGGCAAGCTAAGTTTGAATCTCTTCTCCCACCATTTGTTGCCACTAACATGGTCAAGACTCATGATGGGTGGTAGCTTGTCAAGCATGGGAAGAAGCAACTCCCTTTACTTGGCCATAGTGTGAAAACCATAACCAAAGCTCTATTGAAGAAAAAAGTTCTCTCACTCTTTCAACCAACTTTGGAAATCCTTCATAAAATAAGTAATTAATTGATTCATGAATCACAAGAAGGTAAATTTAAGGAAACATAGTTTGGAGGGCAAGAAGAGTTGTCAAGCGGAGGTCCATTAAAATGAGAAGCATAAGACTTGAGATGTCTTCTCTTACCTCCTGGGCCTCTAGCAATGTGCAACAAGTAATACATTAAGCATGCATTCCTTACTCATGACATAACCTAAGATAATGAGACTTCTTATTCTCAAAACCCAAAGACCTAACTAAGACTTAGATGCTAGACATTGCATTCTGTCTAGCAGTTTGCACATCTTCACCAAATAGTCTAAAGGAAATGAATTTACTATTATTTGCTAAGACTAGGAAAGAGAGAAGAGACCCTTTGTTGATTAGTCTAAGCCTCTTTTATCTCCGCTAACTACCACCAAGATCGCTCTATAAAAGGGTGGTGTTAGAACAAAGGAAACCAATAAGCAATCAAGCTAAGCTAGAAGGAACCAGGTGAGTTAGAAATAGTTACGTAAGAGTCTTGAGAAAATCTAGTTGGTTATAGCAGCTAGAATTAACCCTAAACACCCTATTTTCCTTGTCTTCCATACTCATTCACTCACTCACCAAACCCCCCACGAACAACCATCACTAGAATCCTATAATATCTCATCACTAGATCATCTTTTTAAGCAAGTTTGACAAAGAGGAAACTTATTTAAGCTATTGCTACACACAGTTGGACTCTCTCTCTCCCTTGAACCACACTAAGTTTACCATCTTTTAACTTATGATTCATTATGGTGACAATATTCATGTATTAATAATTTACTATTGATAGTTATGATGTATGCAATATTATTGATTTTGTGGTTTGCATGGATTTATTATTGGACGATGGAATGCAATGGTTGTCTAGACTTGTCTAATTCATTTACCACTGTAAGGTTGAATTTTATCAACCATCTTGTTAGCTTTATTCCGTGTCAAATTTGCTTGTATTTCAGCAATTAGTAACCCTGTATTTAGGTGGGATTCTTGTAAGGGTAGTGAGTGAAATAATGTGAAGAAATGCTCAAGAGTGTGCATGAAAAACAGAGACTCGCGGGTGACTCGCAGCTGCAAGCCACTAGAAACCGCACATGTGCCAGGCATACCAGAAGTTGAAGCGTCACGCCAGCTAGAGCACTACTAGACAAAATAGGACAACTAGCCATTAAGTTACCTCGTGGCTGGAACTCGCGACTCAATCAAGCCGCGAGCCAGCCGTGTTTTGAAAAACCTGACTCTTCACATTCCATTCTCACCCTAGTATAAATACCCATTTTACCCACGAAAGAAAAAGAGCTTTCAGAGAGAATTTTGAGAGAGAAACCCTAGAGAAAAACAAGATTGATTCATCCCCAATCTTCATTAAGAGACTCTTCAAATTCCTCAACTCTCTTCATCCCCATTGTTAAATCCTTGAGAGGCTTATTACCAAAACATTTTCTCATCATATCCATTTATGTGAGACCATATCCATTTATGTGAGAGGGTTGTTTGGTGCTTTGGGAAGCAATTAGGAAGGAACCAATTTCACATTGATTTATGCTATGATCAAGTAACGGAATCCAGGAAGTTAGAAAAGAAATAGGTTCAGCGCAACCTCGTTGGAGCAAGAAGCTTAGAGGGCTTAGGTACATTGGGTAGATTAGGCTTGGAGGGTCTATTGCTGTTCATGTTTCCCAACTACATTTTCTAGTGGATTACTTACCGTTTGAAGGGCGACGGAGAGGTTTTACGCCGAGGGCTTCGGTTTTCTTTTCGATAACACATCGTGTGTTGTCCTTGTGTTTACATCTCTCTTCCCTTAATCTTTGCCATTTAATTTCTGTTGTGGATGTGATTTTATTTGGTTTAGATTGTTTATCAATTCTGTGTTAAGCTTGTGTTCATATTCCGCACATTAATTGTTTGACATTAAGCTTGAATTGGTAATTTGTAAATTGGGGGTCTAAACGTTCAAGGGTGTGTTATACACAAATTGAACTTTCAATTGGTACCAAAGCCGGTTCACTTTTATTGGTTTCATTACCATAGTGTGATCCTTGACCCCATTTTGAGATGGACCAGTCTCAATCCCTAAATGCACCTCCATATTTTGATGGTAGTAATTATGCATTTTGGAAGGTTCGCATAAGAGCATTTTTATGTTCCATTAATGAATCAGTTTGGGATACTGTTGATATAGGTTGGACCAGGCTTGAAACAGTCAAATCCACATGGGATAAGGCAGCACTCGCCGCATCTAATGCTAACAGTAAAGCACTTAACGCGATTTTCTGTGGTGCATCTCCAGATGAATTTCACAGGATTTCTCACATTACCGTTGCCAAAAAAGCATGAGAGATATTGGAAACTACCTACGAAGGCACAAAGAAAGTGAAAGACACCAAGTTGCAAATGCTAACCACTTAGTTTGAGGAGCTCAAAATGAGTGAGGATGAGTCCTTTGACTCTTTCTATAGCAAACTAAATGAGGTGGTTGTCAGCAAGTTCAATTTGGGGGAGAAAACAGAGGATTCTAAAATAGTAAGGAAGATCCTTTGGTCATTGCCGGAAAGCTTTCGTGCCAAAGTGACAACGATTGAAGAAAGCAAGGACCTTGATGACATCAAAGTCCAAAAGCTGATTGGTTCTCTTCAGACTTATGAATCGTCGCTGCCCACTCAACGAAAGAGCAAATCCCTTAATCTTAAGACCATTAATGAAAGGTTGGAAGTCCATGACTCATCGGATGAGGATGTGGTTGACAAAGATGTTGCATACCTTATGAAAAATTTCCGAAAATTCTTGAAATTCAAGAATAATGGTAAATTTGGTGATAAAGGGAAATTTCAAAGTTCAAGAAGGGAGAAAAGGGAATTCAAAAAGAAAGATGGAAAAGAATCCCAATCTACACAAGGTGTCACTTGTTTTGAATGCAACGGGCATAGACACTTTAAGAAAGAATGTCCGAATTATTTGAAATCGAAAGGCAAGGTGTATGCCACGACACTGAGTGAATTGGATTCATCCAACTCTGATTCTGAGGTAATCTGTGACGAAGAAGGGAATTACTCTGCTTTTATAACTATTGCCCATGTTGAGTCTTCAGATGAGTTGAATTTGCTTGTACAAGAGCTTGGAGAACATAGTAATGAAGAATCATTGGGAGTTGTTGAAGAATTAGATGTAGAAGAAGATGAAAGCACAACCAATCTTCAAAAGAATTATAATTCACTCCTGGAGAAGTCGAGTGAGTACATAAGGGTGAACAAAGCAGCTGTGAAAAAGATGAAGAAGGCAGAGGAGGACTATAAAAGTCTCCTAATTCGCTATAAGGAGGCCAAATGTGAGATAGAGATACTGAATGGTAAGCTGTTAGAAGCCTACACAAAAGTGAGATTTCTTGAGCAAGAGGTTGTGCAAGCAAATACCAAGATAGAGAGGGTCTTCACCAAGAAGCTAGATGATGTTATTTCATCTCAAAAGCATTTTTCAGACAAATCCGAGTTGGGATATACCGGATGGAGTAGCTTATCGGGCAGTGTCACCAAAGAAGTGAAGTTTATAAAGGCCAAAGAGCAAATTGAAGTTCATCCTATTGTTGAGAAGCCCAAGATGGAGGAGAAGAGGAATGTGGATGACTAACGGATGTTGAAAAACTCCCGTAAGCAATCTGTGGGCAAGTCTGAATCCCGAGCCAAGTTTCGTCCATGATCATAAAGAGGGCCTAGATCGAACTATGTGTGTCACCACTGCGGACTTCAAGGGCATACTCAACCAAATTGTCAAAAGCTGAAAGCAATCAATAGTGCAATTACTCCAAGGTCACGAGGACCTAGAAATGACAGGAGAAATTGGGCTGGTGAACCATCAAGAGATCGAAATGGTGATCCCGGAATGATGGACGTGATGAAAATGATTAGTGCATTCACCAACTGCTTGGAAAGCTTCACATGAAGGTTTGAAAGCCCTAACTCCCATACCCAATCCTATAAGGAAATCACCCAAAACGCAAGTGACGTGTGGGTGAACAAGGATACTCATGCATAAGTATTAGAACATGTCCATGCATCAATAATTCCTATGCTTTGTGACTTTGTTTGGTTGTTTGATTATTGATTGTATGTGTTGAAATTTGTTTGTTTGTTTTTGCATACTTTCATTCATATTTTTTTTAATGTTGCTTTTAATCAATCTTTTCCTTCTTATTTGTCAAAAATCCAAAAACCACATAAAAAGTAGAAAATCAAAAAGTTTGATTGACATTGTTGAGTTTTGTCTCAAAATTGGTTTTGTCCTGTACCGTTGTGCTAATGGCTTTGTGCATTTACGAGCATAACTTGTTCCTTTGCACTCTTATCACTATGGAAGAAATCTTGAAATCTATGTAACTGTTGTAAATAGATCTTTAAATTTGTCATGAATGATTAGTGAATGGTTTTGTTGATCTTGAGACATGCATAGACTTGTGCCTATATTTCTTCCCACTCTTTATTTTTTTGTTTTTGCTAAAAAGAGCTCTCCAAAAGTAAATCTCCAAATGTAAAGAGATATTGAGCTGCAAAAACCTGTCGCACATACTAGTATTCGACTAGGAAAAAGGAAAAGCGACCAAAAATAAAGTGTATGATTTCTCAAAAAGCCAAAGGCTATCCCATTAAAGTGAAATATCAAACATCATTCTCACAATGAGATGTGATGGTTTCAAAATGATCAAAAAGATCTTATGTTATGATTGTAAAATGGAGCCAAAATGTAAAGCTCCAAGTTATGTAATCAAGTCTTGTGGGAGATCATATATGCGTTCTTCTATAATTGAGATGGGTCACATGATCTAGTGCTAATTGTGTATGCCTTGGTTGAACTGATCATTGAAGCTTCACATTAGACAAAGGACTATCTCATTGTTGATATCCACACACAACACACAAGTTTATGTTCAATGAATGCCATATTCATTTGTGTGATTGTACTTGATAAAATATGTTTTCACATACTCAATCTTTGTTGATTTAAATACAAAAAGATTTTTGAGTGTTTTAGGTATTTTTGGAAAGTATTTTGTTTTCATAAAAACTGAAAAATTTCAAAAACAATGTTACCCTGTTTTGGTGACTCAGTCGCAGGTCATCCAAGTTGCATGCCATAGTCGCGAGCTCGCGGGTCAGTTTTGGTGACTTGTTCACAAGTGAGAGGTCCAGTCGCGAGGGGTACACAAAGATTTTCGCAGCTCAGCTCGCAACCCTCGCGAGTGAGACTTCCAATCGCGAAATACACTTAGCAAATTTTTTCAAAACTTTTGGCTTGAAGTGTTTTGGCAGGTGACCCTAGCGACTGACTGGCGACTTGTGTCAGTCGCAAAAAACGCGTGTTTTGCGTTTCAAAGACAGTTTTTAAAACTTTTTCAGTTTTTCCCTCGAATTTTTGTGACTATTCACTGTCTTCCCCATTTCTCTCTCAACTAAAACTGACCCAAACACTTCGTGTCACCCTCCTCAAACCCCATTTCTGCATCATCTCATCTCAAGATCTTCAAGAAAAAGGTATGGGTTTTCTCTGTCTCACTTGATTTTTCATGTTTCAAGTATTATTTTCTTGATTTTTGAGCTGTCACTGTATTTTGAGATATACTGTGTTCGAAATTTTTTTTAAGATTAATGGGTTTGTGTTGGTTGTTTTTGTTGTTGATTTCATTTGCTAATCATAATTTATTCTCTTTATGTTAATCTTTGTTCTGAGCTTTGTCGTTTGTTGGGTTTCATACTCATTAGGTTTATGGGTTTGAAGTTGTCTGTGATTTACTCCGTATGTGAGTTTGGGTGTTTAAATATTTCTACGGCTTTGGTTTGATTGACTGATTCAAAATGATTGAGTTTGTTTGTTGGGATAGATTGATTTGATTCTGTGTGCTTCTGTCTTGAGTATTTTGAGTCATTTCATACTCATCATGATATGTCTCATTGACATATGTTTGTCCTTTAGGTGATGTTATGCTCTGCTTCATTAGAACTTTTATGCAAAATGTTGTATGTTCTTGAGTTTCTACCAATGGGTACACTCATTTAAGTTGTTGGTTTATGATTGTAAATGTTGCTCTTAGCTTATCTCTTTATGACACTAACAGAGTACTGATTTTTTAGTATACATATATTGTGCTTTGTTATTGTGGCAATTTCTGATTGTTTACAGATGGCTCCTTCATCACCAAATAAGAAAACACCTGCCAAGAAATCAGATAAAAGAATGAAAATGGACCATAATATGTTTAGGTCTGTTCCCCATTTTGAGAGATACAAGAATTTTTTTCTTAAAGGCAGGCATCATACAAGAAAGGTATATGGATTTAGAGGATTTGAAAGACACCTTTATTCCAAATTGTTTTGAAGGGAGAGGATGGGACAAGCTGCTAAGTGGTTTACCAGTTGTGTGTGAACCTTTGATTAGGGAGTTTTACTCCAATGCTGTGATAAGGGAAGATAAGTTAAGCTGCTGGGTTAGAGGAATAGAATTCACCTTAGATGCACATGACATTGAAGATGTGCTAGGTCTTGAGGGGTTAGAAGATCATGATTTCATCAATTATAAGGATAGGATGCTTTCTATAGAGACTGTACAGCAGAGGATTGGTGGACAGAGAGAAGGGAGATGCCTAAATACCACAGCCTTTCCAGTGGACATGAGGTGTCTCACCATTATCATGATGTTTAACTTGTATCCTATCAAGAAGTTGACTACAATTAACAATTCCAGAGCAATTTTTTTGATAAAGCTCAAGGAAAAGACATTTATTGATATTAGCTCCTGTTGACACCCTATTTTGCAATCCGCATTTAACCTCACATGGAGGGTAAAAGGGTAATTTCACATTGGAAATATGAATCTTAATTCTGGTCATTAGATCCTTAATCTCATTTCACCAAAATGATCTTGATGTTGTAACGATCAGATCGACTGGTCATGAGCGCTAATCGGACCACCAGATTAAAAGTTATCATCAAATCAAGTTTTAATGGTTGAAATGCATCATCACAAATTGAGTCCGACTATATGTGATTATGAACAATTGATTTCAATTGGTTATAAGTATAATCAATTTGAGATCGATGAGGTGTCATAATTTGATTAGTTAGGACTACATTTTATGGTGAGGTTGCATACACCTAATTAATTAGATAGTTAAACATTAATTATTCAATGAGTAATTTGTGCAATTATCTTTTAATTAGAGTAAATTTAGAACCAATTAAGTCTAAAATGGGAGTGATTGGTGCCATTTAATGTTAATTGGGAGCTAATTTGGGACATATTAATGTTAATTGTGCTGAAATCATTTTCTAACAAATGACCTCTGCTCACCATTTCATCAATATCTCTTAGAATATTTTGAATCTGTGAATGAGATTAATTTTCCCAGAAACTAGACATCCGGGGCTTCAATTTGAGCACAAGAATGAGGCAATTCCGATCAGAATTGAGTTAGATATGATTTTTTTAAGTTGGCTCTATATGCTGTTACAGCAGCTACGGGAAAACCGAATTTTGCTTGCTCCTCACTCTCACCAATCTTTCCATTTAATGCACCAGATTTTCCCAAAGGCTAAAATGAGGTCTAGGTTCATGATTCTTTGTCAATCCTCATTAAATGGCCTTCCATTCATATTTTCTCCACCACTACTATATAAACCCCCCCTCTCCTTTATTCCAAAGCACACAAAAACCCCCTCTCTTCTCATCTCTTGAGTTCTAGTGAAGTTGAGTAGTCTTGTCATATCTTGGTCTTCCTGAGACTCAAGGTATTGAGTGAGACTCACTCTTCTCTCCTAACTCTTCTTTTCCTCCACCCTTAGGACATCTACCAAGAGTCTCCTCCTCCACCGTATGGATATTGCATGAAGGTATAATCCTTTTCTTTTACTTGTTTTTTGTGTTGCCATGATGAGAATTTAGGATTAAAGCATGATAGTAATTATTCAAATTCTCTTGAATATGTTTGAATGTTCTTATATGTTCTTCACATGTTCTTGATTGTTCATCACATGTTCATGCATAAACACTAGTTTTGATCTTAAATCCACATCAAAAATATGAAAAACATGTTTGTTTAATAATTCTTTCAAAACCTTGAATCTAGGTTATCACCATCCACACACATTCACTAGAATTTATTTTTCAATCCAAATGCAATGCTAAATAAATTGAATTAGGGTTTATCACATGCACACACATTAAATTCAACATGTAGATTGATTGACATATTGGATGATGTGATATGAATGTTGGCCACCATAGTCTAGAAGACCGGTTTCACCGGGCAAGGTGGGTGCCTAACACCTTCCCATCTTGTAACCTAGCCTCCGAGCTTAGATTAAGGGTTAGTAGATCAAATGCTTATCCATGTAATTTTTTAAT
This sequence comes from Quercus agrifolia, assembly GCA_029955455.1. Taxonomy (NCBI): domain Eukaryota; kingdom Viridiplantae; phylum Streptophyta; class Magnoliopsida; order Fagales; family Fagaceae; genus Quercus; species Quercus agrifolia. Next base: position 37,458,411 of record JARQAD010000007.1, on the reverse strand, counting down.
TTCTAGATTGTAACTAGGAAACAAAGCCATGTACTTTATTTTAGATTGTATCTAGGACCAAAGCCATGTAATTTTCCTATGATGAATGTAAATTCAGTTTCAAATTAATAAAATGAAGAATCTTTCAATTATGGTTTTCTTATTTTTCCAATAATTAAATAAGTAGCGACTCCATTGTAAAACCCCTAATCTAAGGGGGGAAATATAACTAGTCGAACCTCCATTTTGAGAGTCAACCACACGACTCCACCCATTCATGTGGGTTTGGCCTAACATCCTATAAAAAAGGGGGCCGGGGGTGCGGTCTCTCACAGCTCCCACATATTTGATACTATTGTGGATGAGACTAGAACTACTTCTAGACCTAAGCTAATCTTCCCTAGCCTACTCATGAGGATTTTCAGAAAGAAGGGTGTTGTAATCCCTCAAGACATCAGTCCCATATCCACACCTTCAGCCATTAACAAGCAAACCTTCAAGAGGATAAGTGTTTGTCTTCCAGGTGAAGAAGATGAAGGTGATAAAGGAGAGGGTGACCCAATGGAAACTGAAGCAGAGGCAGTAGGTCGGGCATCAACTTCAACACCCAGAAGGAGAGGCAAGAGGATTAGAGCATCAACTTCTTCATATATACATCCAGATGTGTTTCAAATCATCCTGGAAAGACTTGATGGACTCAGAGAGGTCCAGACAGAGCAGTCTGAGAGGATGGCAGCCATGCAGGACCAGCTTGATGTTCTCTCAGCAAAATTTGACAGCATCACCACACATCATGAGCACTAACCCTTTAGCCATTCCGGTCAAAAAGGGGGAGAAGTTTTTGGGATTACTAATTTGAGGGGGAGCAGTCAAAGTTTTTGGGGAGAAAATTATCTGAAGGGGAGATTTCAGCAAGCAGTTTAAACATTTCTACTTTAAGCATTTTCAGCAAGCAGTTTAAACATTTTTACTTTAAGTTGTTATTCAGTTTTCTTTTGTTTGTACCCATGTTGCTTTTGTAAGTTTCTAGGGTTTGTTTTCATTGTTTTGCAGGCTTTATGGTCTGTACCATGCTTTAAGCAGCCTTTATGTTTTGTTGAATCAATACTTCTAACTAAATGTCATGCATTTTCTTTAAAGTACTGTCACTCTTATGCCCTTGTAGGATTGTTCCTGAATGCATATACTTAGTGTATTATGCATTGGTTGAGTGTTGGGCATGCAAGTGATTTGCATTGATCTTATTAGCTTGTATGTTCAAGTGTTCATTCCAAGTGTGAATGAACATTGTGATCACTACCTTGTAGTAATTGCTTCTTTGGTCAAGTCATGGTTTGTTTCTTAACTCCATCTTTGCTTGATCACATCATGCCTGCTTCATATGCATTTCATGTTTTTCTACATACAATGATCATGGTGTATTGTTGTGTTTCAAGAGATTTATGTTCATATGATTTAAGAGCTTCACAGTTTCTAGATTTAGGTGTGAGTGAGTTATGTTCAACTGTTCCCAACTCACATGTTAAGTCTAGAGTCTGTTTTAGGGTTTTGTCACGAAATAGCCAAAAGGGGAGATTGTAAGGTTGAATTTTAGCAACCATCTTGTTGGCTTTATTCCGTGCCAAATTTGCTTGTATTTCAGCAATTAGTAACCCTGTATTTAGGTGGAATTCTTGTAAGAGTAGTGAGTGAGATAGTGTGAAGAAATGCTCAAGAGTGTGTAAGAAAAACAAAGACTCGCAGCTGGATCTTGCGGGTGACTCGCAGCTGCAACCTGCCAGAAACTGCTCACGTGCCAGGCATACCAGAAGTTAAAGCATCACGCCAGCTAAAGCACTACAAAACAAAATAGGACAACTGGCCATTCAGTTACCTCGTGGCTGGAACTCGCGACTCAGTCAAGTCGCAAGCCAGTCCTGTTTTGAAAAAACTGACTTTTCACATTCCATTCTCACCCTAGTATAAATACCCCTTTTACCCACGAAAGAAAGAGAGCTTTCAGAGAGAATTTTGAGAGAGAAACCCTAGAGAAAAACAAGATTGATTCATCCTCAATCTTCATTAAGAGACTCTTCAAATTCCTCAACTCTCTTCCTCTCCATTATTAAATCCTTGAGAGGCTTATTACCAAAACATTTTCTCACCATATCCATTTCTGTGAGAGGGCTGTTTGGTGCTTTGGGAAGCAGTTAGGAAGGAACCAATTTCACATTGGTTGATGCTATGGTCAAGTAGCGGAATCCGAGAAGCTAGAAAAGAAATAGGTTCGGCGCAACCTCGTTGGAGCAAGAAGCTTGGAGGGCTTAGGTACATTTGGTAGATTAGGCTTGGAGGGTCTATTGTTATTCATATATCTCAACTACATTTTCTAGTGGATTACTTACTGCTTGGAGGGCGGTGGAGAGGTTTTATGCCGAGGGCTTTGATTTCCTCTTCGATAACACATCGTGTGTTGTCCTTGTATTTGCATCTCTCTTCCCTTAATCTTTGCCATTTAATTTCTGCTGTGGATGTAATTTTATTTGGTTTAGATTATTTATCAATTCTGTGTTAAGCTTGTGTTCATATTTCGCACCTTAATTGTTTGACATTAAGCTTGAATTGGTAATTTGTAAATTGGGGGTCTAAACATTCAAGGATGTGTTATACACAAATTGAACTTTCAACCACCAAACCTTGCTTATGTTTAATTGCTAGAATATTGTCAAGCATCAATTTGTAGTGGAATCTCTATTGTGTTGATCCATCATTACATGATGTATTTTATGGTTATAACCAAATTGACGGCCTTGTAAAGACTAAAGAGCATGATTTAGGCCTTGGGCTTATTTGAAATAATCAAGCACACACACCATTAGCTGTTGGGCTTTCTCTTTGGCCCAATGTTGAGTTCTAGGTTAGATCCCAAAATCATCCTTGAGCAAAACTTCCCCAACAAACGTCAAATGAACCATTAGATAAGCAATGTAATTATCATTGAAACTTTTAACTATTAAAATGATACAATGTATTAAAAAATAAACCATTGAACTAGAAGATCAAGTCACATTAAGTTGTTGTGGAAAACATTATTAAGATTATGATTAAATTAGTATTGTTAAAAGCGTTGAGTGTGCTTAAGCACAAAGGTCTCATAGAACTTATAGACACAAAGCAAAATCGTGTGCTTGATCAATGTAAAGCACACATTAAAAAAAAAAATCAATAAATTAAATTGTTTTATTAATGGACAATCAACAATCAAGTGATCATAAAAATTACAATAAAACATTTATATAATTTATATAACTCTCTTGTGCTTTACAAAATATATGCAACCATGATATTTGATGGTCATGATTACAAAATATGGTTGAATCAAAATAGAAGTATAGAACCAAAAAGGCAAAGGTTAAAATGTACTAGAATGTTACGTAATGTTATCTTTACCTAACAAAATCAATGCAAATATGCAATGCAATCCTAATCTACATAATCATCATTCTCATAAGCAAAGGACAATCATCATTGTCATCATAAGATTTGTAGTTCTCATCAACTTCTTCTCCATCATGAAGAGCATGTTGTAAACTAGAAATTGAACCTATTGCTTGCCTTAGTGGCCCCATTCTTGATCTCAAGTTGAATCATTCTTCTTCAACTCTAGAAGCTCTAGTAACACTACCCCATGTGAAAATATTATCATCAAATACAAGATCATCTTCAACAAATTCATTTAGTTCATCTTTTTCTACTATTCCAGCCAACTATTCATTGTTGTCGTCTATATCTTTCAAGGAAATTGAATCAGTTGTGACATGCAAATTATATATTCACTTCAAGGCTTTGTTGTACTTAATATATACCAAATCATTCATCTAGGATTGTGCTAACCTATTTCTTTTCTTGCTATGCACCTACATAATCCATATAGTCATATTAATATTCATAGATGATGATATCATACTAAATAAATCATGAAATAAATTTCACACATATATATAGACTTAGACCAGAGCTACTTTAGACTTGTACCTCATAACAGCCACACGCCCACACACAATGTCACAAACACAAACATTTAGACCCGTACCTCATAAAAATATAAAACATTCTATTATGTTCATGATGAAATCTATGTTGAGAAAGATGCTTGAATAGAATCAATAATTCAATAGTACATAAATTTGTTTCTAATAAAGACAAAAGAAAACATTAAAATTGATACCTTATTTCCAACTTTGCTAGAGAAAAAAAAGTGGTAGAGAGCCACATTGGGTAGAATAAAATAAACTGAGAATATTTTTGTTTAAATAGTAGGGTTTTAGGGTATGAAAAATTTACAATTTAACCTTTATTAACGTGGGGCAGGGTAGGACGAGGCAGAGTGGGTTTAAAAAGTGTAAACCCATCCCTACCCCACCTCTCGGTGTTCTAAAATCTCACCCCATCCCTGCCCCACCACCTTTGAGGGACGAGAAAAACCAGCACGGGGTGAAGCGAGGAGGGATAGGTCAAGTGGGGTGGGGCAAAATTGCTATCCCTATCCATAAGCAGACCACCAATCAGCTGTTAAGAAAAATAAAAAATGCTCTTAACTCTTAACCCTTAACTGGAACATTATAAAAACTAAATAATTTTGTCATTTAATAAAATGGATAATCTAATATGTAACAACTAACAAAGCTAACAAAGCGAATACCCGGTGCTTTTTTCTTTCTCTACCTAACAGTCATAGGCAACCCAAAAAGGCCTTCGTCTTTCTTATATGATGTCAACTCTTCAATAATCATATCTTGTTGATTAATGTTTGGAACCAACTATTGTATACATTTGTATAGTCCAGATCACCTCTTCATCTTGCTTAATTTTAGAGCGATTATCATAAAAATATTCTGGATTCAAGAAATAGCTAGCCGCATGCAAAGGCCGATGGAGTTGACATTCCCACCTTCGATCTATTATTTCAAAGATTTCTTTGTATCTTTCTTTGCTTCATTAAAAGGTTTTTCAATTTCTTTTTTAGCTCGATCCATAGCCTCATAAATGTATCCCATGGCAGGTTTTTTCCCCCATTAACTAATCGAAGCACACAAATAAGAGGATTTGACATTTTAACACTATAGACAATAGTGTTCCAAAATGTAGACATTAAAACTGTTTGAGCCACCATTTTTTCCTTTTAGCTCCTTTGCCCATTTGTTACAGGTCCAATCCTCAGAAGTAACCATCTTTCTCAAGTTTTCTTTTTACTTATGTATACTTGATAATGTGAGAAAGGAAGTAGCAAATCGAATTTTAGCAGGCCTAAGCAAGTTCCTTAGCATTGTAAACTGTCTCATCATGTTCATGAGACATGTATGATTATATATATACCCAGTAAGCTCAGTTTCCCTTTTTATTGTTCTCATTATTGTAGGAAACTTTGCAATGTCTTCCCGCATCAAATCCAACAATGGGTAGCACATGGGGTCCAATACAAATGAGGTCATTTTGCCTCCAATAATCGTTCTCATAATGTAAAAATATAAGCATGACAATTAGTAACAATTAAGATAAAGAGGAAGATACAATATGAATACTATTTTCTAATTTCATGAGATTAAAATAAATAGTTTTATAAATAACTTCTTACCTGCCATCGCATAACTTGAGTCATTATAATTTGTACAAATTTATTTGCTCCAATTTTCTCCACCATGCTATCAAGTAGTTGAAACATTCTTTCTCGGTTTTCATATATAAAGACACATCAATAGACTTGATAAACATGCTTCCCTTAGCGCAATTTATTAAAAAATTTATCAAAGATCTATAACTTTTCTCTTGCCATCCATCAAATATAATGGAACATCTAGTTCTTGCCCATTATTCTTTATGGCTCTTCTTTATTTCATCAGTGTGGGCCACTTTATTTTTTAATAAAGGAACTCTCATTTCATGGTAACTTGGGGTCTTCATACCAATTCCATATCATCCAATTGATTGAATTATAACTTTGAACCATCATAATTCACAACATTGAATGGAATTGCTACTTCATACATCCACCTTGCTATATCAACACAAGCATTTTCTCTTAACTCTTTCTTGTAAGCATCATTAATTATTGTTTGGACCCTTTTTCCACTCTTTCCCATTTGTGTTGTTTTAGGAGGAGTGACAAATGCATCCATAGGACTTACATGTCTTGGTTTCTTTTTACTAGTGCCACTGCCACCTACATTTTGTACCAATTTGCCACAAGCATCAACTTCAGCAACCTCATCCTACTCTTCTTCATTAAAAGTCATATCATCATAATCAGTCGTAAAATTTATTTGCTCTTTTTTTTTTTTTTTTTTCTCTTCTCAATATATATTTTTTAACTTCTTTCACATGTTCAAGCCACTTTTGACAACCAACATATATTATTTAACTTCTTCTTTCACAATATGTCAATTGGAATACATAATGACTTCATCGACAATTCATTGTTCTAACTCAAATTTTCAATATATTATTTGTTTTTTTTTTTTTTAGTTGCATTCTTATTGTATCACCTTAAGGGAAAGATATGAGTTGAGATGGCTCTAAAATTAAAGAGTTCTAATTGAACTCTAGCACCTTTGACTGCCATATATATATAGAGGATATACAACTCTAAAGACACCAATAAGCTTCTATAAAAAGCTAGAGAGAATTAGAGTAAAAGTCTTAAAGGCAAGTCTCCATTTTCAGAAAAAATACTACAACCCCATGAAATTTAGATTAGAAACTCCTTTCCACTTGCCCAAAAAAAATATTTCAACATTTTTCCATCTATCAAACACCAAGCCTTGGCTCATAGGATCATCTAACCATTTTCGTTCCTCCAACTATTCAATAAGAGGAAACCAAGGCACAATTTCCTCTTTGGGAACAATGACAAGATTCATGATAGATTTGAGAAAATGAGTAGTTGCACCTTTCAAATTAACGAAATCTTAATCTAAAGATCATTTGTCGGCTTTTTTTATTGTTAGGGGGTGAGCTTACAAGTATACTATGTTTCACATATTTAAGTTTCTTGTGTAATTTTAAATTTCTTACACTGATATGATTTTATTTGATGATATGGGTTAACCTATTTAGGGTTTTAGTTTGTTAATATGATGTTCATGGTCCAAAAATTTGTATGATTCATACAGCTTGCAGGACTTGAAATGATTAGAGTAATTGCAATGATATAAATGATTCCATATCTCATGATAAGAATTGATTGATGTATTGATTGAATATAGTTTTAATAGTTGATTGAGAACATGAACATAAAATAAAAAAATAAAAAAAATCAAAATCAAAATTTTCCATAATATGATTGACCACATGGTTGTGTGTGTATATATACATATGCGTGCATGCAAATAAATCACATGACCTATGGTTTGTTGAAAATTGATTGTTAATTATTATCAAATGCAAATTCCATCGCCTTACATGGACTAAGCATGCATTTGGCATGCTGTTGGCTGCGTTTCTGTGTTTTGATTATTTTTGTAAGTCCCTTTTTCACTGTTCATGGGGCCCACAATTGAAAGAAAAAATGCAGCTTATTTTTGATAGAAACAATGCATTTAGCAACAGTCATTTTTGAATCTCTGCTTTCTCTTCAGCCGTATCTTGTAAGAAGATCTCCCTTCTTCTTCCTCATCAATGCCCCAACTTCGTCCTCAAGATCTTAAATTTTACATCTACCACCAACTGCCCCAATTTATGCGAAGCATCTGATACACAAACTCTTTGAAACAGCCTTTATTCGGACAAAGTGCAACAAACTCTCTAGAATAGCCTTTATCACTATGATTTTCTTGGCTGTGAGAGAAAATCAACCACAAAGCTGATGTCGCCATTGTGAGGGAGAGATGCTGATGTCAGATTTTTGTGAGTTGTATTTAAATTTTTGGAGTTTTTTGATGTGTCCGTGTGTTTTCCCTTTTTGTTGTGCATGGCCGAATTTTGCATAAACAAAATTTCAATAGAATTGTGTAGGTTTGTTTGTGGGTTTTGTATTTTTGTGTGACTTATCCGTGGATTCCTCTGTATTTCATTTAATTTTGTGGGTGTCTTGCTGTCTTTGAAGTGACTCTAATTGAAATACAATTAACTGTTTGTTGAAATGCCTCTATGAACTATCTATGGAAATAAGATACATCTGTTGAAGCAATGATGAACCATTATCCATAAGATTATTTGCTTGGAATGATGAATTCATATTTCTTTTGTTGATTCATACTGGGTACTTTCTAAATACTGCCTGAAGTAGATAGACATAAATCTGAAGAAGTAATTACTGGTACATTGTGAAATTTTCTCTCTTATTCAGACATTAAGATTCAGCTTCTTCATATTCAACCATTGTTACAAAAATTTCACATTGGTAAGGAAATAAACTAAAACAGCATTAGACAAATTTGATTTTTCATTTCAAAAGTTCAACCACAGGCATTGAAATGTTGAATAATAATAATTTAATATTTTTTCTTGGTCTTTTTAAAATTGTTTTGGAGTAGACGTGGTAGACTAGAAAGGAAGGTCACCTTCTTCAATTAAAGTATGTGTTATATAGTGAAAATGGTAATGTAATAAATATTCTCATTTACAGGAAAATATTATCTTGTTGATTCAGGATGCCCTATGAAAAAAGGGTTCCTTGCACCATTTAAGGGAGAAAGGTACTACCTCCTCGATTTTCAGCAAAGTCGAACACCACAAAATCCAAAGGAGAAATTTAATTATCTCCATTTATCACTTTGTTCTGTCATAGAGCAAACTTTTGGAGTTTGAAAGAATAAATGAAGAATTTTGAGAAATATGCCATCTTATGATATACGCATTTAAAAACGTATTATCGTTGCTACAATGGTTCTTCATAATTTTATTAAAACACATGAAGACAATGACCTTGGACAAAGGCTTTCTAGAGGGGGCACATGTCAAAGTAGCGAGGGAGGTTATTACGATTAAATGGCACATGTGATCTTTTCTTTAGATGAACCTAAGATGAAAGCGGTTTGGAACAATATCACAACATCGATATGTGGGATGTCTCCATCCTAGGACTTCATTTGATACTAATGTTATAATTACCATTCATATTATGTTTTTTTTTTTTTTTCTTTTGGGTCAAAATCTAAAAACTTGTGGTTATAATTACCATTAACATTATGGTTTTTTTTTTTTTTTTTTTTTTGTGTGTAACCATAATTGATAACTTTGATGAAATATGTATCTTAATTATGATACACAAACTTGATAGTAAATTAATATCTAAGACAAAAAAAAAAAAGTTATTATTATTGTTGTTGCTGTTGTTAAATATTTGGCTTTCATATTTTGAAGTCACTTTGCATATTCAAGCATTAAAATAGGGTTCAAATTACACACCAAAAAAAAAAAAAATTCTACAATACTTTTAGCACTTTCAACTTTAGTTACAGTACTTTTAGCTTTAGCTACAATACTTTTAGCCAAAAAACAATTAGCTAGCTTTTAGATTAGTTTGCTACAGTATTTTTAGCAAAAAAATTTTAGTTTCAGCAAAATAAGCGGATTCCAAACAGACCTTAACTCATTGATCTTTAATTTTAGATTTTTTTTAGTTCCTATGAGTAATTTCTATGAATTCAAATTATTATTATTTTTTTCACATGTGTGGATAAATTGGTGATTCCCTATAAGACTACTTAGGTCAAATGAGATTAACTTTATCCATGTAATCTTTTTTTCTTCTTCTTCTTTTTACCATATCGTGATTAAAAAATAAATTTGTGTACCTTATTTTCTTTAGATTGTATCTAGGACCTAACCCGTGCTATTTTATTCTCAAACACTATTGTAATTGCATTTTTTTTATCAATGAAATTCATTTTGAGTTTTTTTTTTTTTTTCAAAATTTTTGTTTGTTTAATGAATGATATTTTCAGTTGTATCCTCATTGATATTTGCTAATGAGATATTTCTTTTTTCTTAAATAAAAAAAAAAAGAATCTCAAATTTCTCGCATTGCTCTTCTCACATCAAGATATATAAAAGAACCAAATAATGATTTCTTTCACATTTTCCTCTTTCTTTCTTTCTTTTGCCACCCCTTTTCCATCTCACATTGAAATATATCAAAAAACCAAATAATGCCTTCTTTCACATTTTCCTTTTTCTTTCTTCCCCACCCCTTCTCTCATGGCTTTCAATATATATAAGGATAGTGAGGAGGGGAGGTGTGATCGAACACCACAAAGTATGATGTTATTACAATTAAATTAGAATCACACATCTACAGTATGATATTATTACGATTAAATTGCAAATTACACATCTAAAATTAGCAATAATTTTGATTTTGCCTTGTGAAGTTTCAAAATTATGATCCACTCCCCTCATATGTTTCCGTTAACTATTTGATTGACAAGTGACAACTCAATGAGTAATGACACCTTCTATGTTTGTATTTCTTTTAATTTTTGCACCATCTATGTTTGCGTTTGTTTCGATTTTGCAACCTTTATGTTTTTTATTATTTAATTTTGCACCCTTGATGGTTATGACTATTTTAATTAATTTTGATCTTATTGGACAACTACACACAACTTTGTAAACACAAAATTTTTCAATTGTAGAAAATCAAACAAAAGGAGTTCCACAAATGTAATTTTGTATTAATCAAGTAATGAGTACAATCTTTGTTTTGACTCCTTTACAAAAAGTGCCCCTCTGATTCTATATTCTTTATGGTCTTGAATCAAACATAAAATTTTCTTCAATTTGGTTGGAAGATGGATCAAATCTCTGGCTTTGACCTTGTTAGAGATTTGTTGCCCTTTAAGTTCTTCGAATGCTCTTTAAGTTCTTCAACGATTCTTGAGACATAATTTCTCTAGAGCTTGAGTTTCTTGAAAACTTAGTTGTGAAAATGAGAGGAAATGTCCTTTATTTATAGTGATTTCAAAGGATAAGCTCCACTTTGAATTAAAATTCTATGTAAAAGACTCTTGATTGATCCAAATTTTGCTTAGAGATAATTATCTCTATTTATCTATTTTGATAAATATCATATTTTGATAAAGATGATAATCAACAAAGATAAATAATTATCTCTATTTTATTTATTTATTTTAATAAAGATAATTATCCATCAATTTTAAATAAAAAATTTATCTTTATTTTATTTATTTATTTTAATAAAGATAATTATCCATAAATTTTGAACAGAGAATTTATCTTTATTTTGTGGGTCAAATGACACGTGTCAAATTTCAATATATCAATTTGGATGACACATGTCATCATTTGATGACATATTAATCTAGAATTTGTCACTAAATTTTGATGTGGCATTTTATAATTGGCTTAAAATTTTGCCTCCTACAAACGCATTAACAAAAGGGAGTAAATCTAAATGAAACCTAACAATAGGTGGAGCTGATCAAAATCAAAATTACCCTAAATTTGAGGGTTGTAATTTTTAATTTAATACATTACTTACAACTTAAGTATCGCTTTAACCCATCTTCAAATAAAAGTCAAAAGCCTTTAAAAATTGCGTAGTTTCAAATAAAAGTCAAAAGTCTTTAGAAATTGTGAAGCACAGCCAGGTCCTATGGTCTTTTTCTGTATACAAGGAAAAAAAAAATTAACGAATGCCTTAATAATAATGGTTTAAAAGATATTTTAAAAAAAATTTAATGAAAAAAGAAAAAAATACCTGATTTTTAAAATATTTTAGAATGAAAACTTTCCTAAAGGGTTATAAAAATAAATAAATGCCATGAGGCACCACAGGATCCATATATAAATTGCAAGAAAACGCTGAATCATTGCGCGCTTTCTACACATCTTCCAGGCAACTCTGACCTCTCTGTCTCACACACGCAAACTCCAAAACCTTAGATTAGAAGAGTGAATAGACTTTCGTCCACCGTTGAACAGCTTAGTACCCTTTCGATCAGACAGAGATGATGAACATCTTCTCAAAGAAACCCACCCCCAAAGGTTCGTCTTCTACTTCTATCCCCTCCGTTTTCTCCTTCTCATTCAATTCAAATTATACGCGTTCTTTTAAGTCACGGTTTCAGTTATTTGTTAAAAACAAATCAATTTTAGTCTTTGAAAATTCGATCGTTGCAAGACTGAATTTTGTTTGAATTTTTGGGTTTTGTGGAGTAAATTGAATTATGGGTTTGCTTTATTTTGTTCTGATTTTGAGTTTGTGTGTGCTAATTGCAGAGGCTCTTAGGGAGAGCAAGAGAGAGATGACAAATGCTACTAGAGGTATATATATATTGTTATTATTTCCAAAAAGTTAACTTTTAATTACATTGAAGAATCATCATCATCAATCATCATTGCAGTTTATGTGTTTAGTATGTTTGTAGATTGTTATGGAAGCTAAATTTTGTGATGTTGGGCTTATTGAGAGAGGCCTTGTGTTATAGATTTGGCATTGTGCTTTTCTGGGGTAGATTGGCATTGATGTATAGCTTTAAAATGACTGTTGGGTACTTTTAATTTTAATAACTAGTGTCACTTTTGAATTGGGGTGTGCAATGAAGCTGAGTAAATTATTTTATTTCAGTTGTGGTGATCATCCACACGATCTTGTGAACTTGTTTCAGTGGATTTTACGATTTCAAATGGATTCTTGCAACTGTTTATAGGATCAAGAACGGTAAAAATTGTGAAAACAAAGGTGCTTTCAGTAATCAAATAGAGTACTTGGTCACTTATATTAAAACATTCTAAAATTGAAGCAAGAGTACATGTATATTTGACTCAAGATGCTGTTATGTGGACATTGTAACATAGATAGGCTAGTTCAAATACATTTCTAGTTTTATGTGGTGCATCCGGATGGAATGAAATCGATGCACGCTTGAGGGAAACGTTCTTTGAATGGATATCACACTCCTCTGCTCCTTCTACATACTCTTTGATGGAGTTCCTAGATTCCTTATGACTTAGCCATTCAATTTAGTGGCTTTTGCTCTCCTCTTTTCTATGTTTCTTTTCCATGCTTTGTTTTTCTTCTCTTTGGATGCTTCCTGTATATGCTTTTTTTGGTATTAATGAATTGCAATTATTATTAAAAAAAAAAAAAAGATAGGTCAGACCCAGTGAAAGAGTGCAAAATTAGCAAACAGATTTTGGAGATGCTTGCTAGTGTGCCACCAATTGAGAATCTGTCTCCTTTTTTTTAAAAAAAAAAAAAAAAAAAAATGCAGGTGATGGCTATGAACTAGATCTGTATTTTTTACCTTTTTCTTTACTTATCAAAACAAAACTAGAACTGTTTTAGAAACTAGGTCCACTTGTACTCCTTAACTAGAGAAATAATCTATAACCATCCTTGTCCTACGGTGATGGATCCTTTATAAATTCTATCAAATAAAGAGGAAATTCTCTTCAGTGATTGTTAGCTCCTCCAAATTGGGTTAAACTTGAAGTGGAGGGGCGTCCTTGGATTTTTGGAGCTGAGCCATTATTTAGAGGAGCAGATTGAGTTGTTTGATTGGGTACCCTAACAATTGCTAATTGCTAACTCTTTTTTTGAGCATGTTGGGTGATGCCTAGGACCATTGACAGAGGTTCTTGCTTGTTGGTAAGGTTGGCTTGGTAGTAATGTGAGCTATAAAAATATGGTTGGCTATTACACTGTGTTATGTGGACTTTGTGGCAAGAGTCTAATAATTCGAAATTTAATGGTGTTATGTTTAACTGGAATTCACTGAAGTCTTTTCTTCTAAGATCCTTGTATGATTGAACTAATTTTCTTGGCAGTCTTCATTGTAAATTCCTTTTTATATTTCCTCACTCTTTAAAAATAGAAAGATGGACAAGTGGAAATACAAGGAAAGATAGGATTCAATTGCTTAAAAATTGGGGTGGTCCCTATCGATTAAAAGACGAGGGAGAGTCGCTTGAGATGTTTGGTCATGTTCAGATGAGAGTGATTAATGCACCGGTGAGAGGGTGAGTTGATTCAAGTGGAGGGAATGAAAAAAGGTCAAGGATAACAAAAAAAAATACAATAATAGAAGTAGTAAAAAAAGAAATGTCAATTGAAGAAGTAACAAAGAGTACAACTTTGGCAAAAAAGCATACCTGCGGTTGACCATGACTAGTCTATTGTGGATCCATTACATTGGTAAGATTAGTGTGTTTAGTTAGGTTACCCTGCATAGTGAGTTGTTTCTTATTGATTTAGAAGTATTGTTTGTTGTTTGACTTAGTCTTTTACCTGTACTTATAGTATTATTTTGTTTTACATTGGACATTGGAATGCCCATGATATTGTAGATGGGAAAACATAGCCTTATCACAAATCATTATATTAATATGATAAGTCATCAAAATTGGTTGAAGGGTATGTGACTCTCTTTTGGGATGTGGAATTTTATCATTTTGCTGCAACTGCTTCTTAAGCTCCCCATTTTATGGGATCAAATCACATTTTCTTTTTGCCTTTTTAAGTAGTGTTAACAGTTCATTGGTAAAGTTTGTGGCTGTGGCAATTTATCAAGTCTTGAATAAATGTTTTTACTGTTTTTCCATGTGGATTCAGGTATAGAGAAGGAAATTGGAGCATTGCAATTAGAAGTATGTGAAGAGCTTCCAAATTATCCTCATCTCCTCTTTCTAAGTTTGTGTTGTTATCTCTCACATAATTTTAAATCATGTTAGGAAAAGAAGCTTGTTGCTGAGATAAAGAGAACGGCTAAAACTGGAAATGAGGTATGTTCTGTTTCTTATGAGTCGACTAGATTCATGCCAGTCCTAAAATACTTGAGTTTGTGACATCTAATTTAGCTACAGTTCTTGTGTTATTTGAATCTTTCAGATTTATCATTTGCCTGTCCTATTTCTGTCTGTGTGTTCTGCAGGGAGCAACCAAAATTCTAGCTCGCCAGCTAATCAGGCTTAGGCAACAAATAGCAAACTTACAAGGTAGTCGAGCTCAAATGAGAGGAATAGCAACTCATACACAGGTGGAATGTCAAAGATCTGTCTGTGTTTTTTGATTTTTTCTTTTTCTTTTTCGGCTTTTTCTAGTGCATCTGTACATGGTGCTTTAGCAACATTTTTCCTGTCTGCAGGCAATGCATGCGCATTCGTCAGTTGCTGTGGGCATGAAAGGTGCCACCAACGCAATGGCAGCCATGAATAAGGTTAGATGGTAATATTTACTAATATACACATACACACATGCGCGTGTAACTTTTGGTTATTGTTACACCACGCAAAATCTTTTTTTATTGGCAGTAATTTGTCAAAACCACCATCACGCGCGCATGTATGTAACTTTTGGTTATTGTTACACCACACAAAATCTTTTTTTATTGGCAGTAATTTGTCAAAACCACCATTGGATTATATGTGTTTAACACATTGTCATGCTTGTCAAATATTAAGGTGATTGGATTTAAGAGTCATCTCATTTGTAAATTGTTCAAATTTCTAGTTTTTATTTTTTTTATTATTTAAAATACACAAAATGCTGGAATTTATAGATTAAATAGTAAACAACATCCAATTGATGTGAAATTTGACATGCATGATAAGAATTGAGAGAACATGTGATTTAATGATGAGATTGACAAAACATTAATTTAATGTATAGTTTTTAACTTGTGTGACTTTAGCAAAAGTTACACACACATGCAATAATCTGTTACAAGATTCAAGATTTGACTGCAATGACATGATTTGATCTCAAAGAGACTTCTTAATGATTCATAATGAGTTGGTCAAAAGATCCTTTCTTTCACTTGATGTTTGTTTGATTACCATTTAGATGAAACCTTAAGTTGTACAATTGCACTTCATAAATAGCAGATGTTTTTGTTACTGATATATTTCTTTTGCAGCAAATGGCCCCTGCAAAGCAAGCAAAGGTGATACGGGAATTTCAGAAACAATCTGCCCAGATGGATATGACTGTAAGATTGTCCCTTGCCTTTGTAGACTATACTATTATCAGAAATAAGTTTTTGTTTGCTTCTTGATTGCATATTTTGGAACTTAATGGTCTATTTTTGAGGGTTGCAGACTGAAATGATGTCAGATGCCATAGATGATGCCTTGGATGATGATGAGGCTGAAGATGAGACCGAAGAGCTCACAAATCAGGCAGGCTTCTTTAATTGCATTTATCAATTGTACTTTGTAAAATAATTGCACTTGTTTATACTTTTTTTCTTAAGTGAATTACCATTGGACTTATGAAATTTAGGAGTAGTTTAATCCTTTTACTCATCCAGGGATGTCCCTAATTTTTTTTAAATGACTTGTCTGTCTGAGTTTGATTGTCATTTTGTAATTGCATGCAATGGATTTGAACCAACTTGATAATTTTGAGCCACTAGTTAGAGACTTCTGGGTTTCTGGTGGTAAAGCTAGAAAGATTGAGAAGAAATGATGTCAGATATTCTAAGTTCTTACAAGTTTAGATGGACACCATATTAGGTTTATTTGCTCTATAAATCATCAATTATAGGATTTCGGAATGAGTAATGGCAAAATTTTCTTTTTATTTTCTCTTGCAGGTGCTAGATGAAATTGGTGTTGATGTTGCCTCACAGGTTGGTATCAGAAGCTATTCATTTCTGGACTTTGTTACCATTTGGTATTATTATTATTATTTTTTTTTTGTAACTAAGCTGATTTGGGTTATACTTGAACTCTTGGCAGTTGTCAGCAGCTCCCAAAGGAAGGATTGCCCAGAAAAGAGCTGATGCTGCCGGCAGGTATATAACACTGCTTGCCTTGTAACCTTCCCTGTATCCCCGACCCCCACAAAAAAAAGAAAAAAAAGAAAAAAGAAAAAGAAATAAGGGGTACATTTTAGTTTCTTTACAATTGTATGCCCTGTGACAAGATTTTTGAGGTTGATGAATTTGTATTTAACTATGAGAAAGATTTTTATGAAACTGAAAGTAAGACATGTTGATGGGTTTACGGCTGGGAAAAATGTAATCAGTTATTAAAATATTGAATTTAAACCTCTTTTTTGCTTGAACTGTGATAGGAAGCACTGCAATTCTGTCTATGAAGGTCTTATTGTAGTGGTCAAAGGTTTAACCAAGTAAAATTCAGGGTCTCAAATGCTTAGGTGTTGGTTTTGTATTTGTCATGAACAAAAAAAAATGTGAAATGCATTGATTTTGCTTAAAATATTGAGATAGTGATGATTTACGTGCCACTTGCTTATTAATTAGTTTAAGTTGCTAATGCTGTTTGAGAATTGATATTGCACCAGTATTGGCATGTTTGCTTCATCTAATTATCTATTCTTTTGTAGTATTTTGTTGTACATAATTGAATGTGATATTCATTGAGCATGAAGTTTAAATTCTCTGCAATTTAAAGTATTGATAAAAGGAAACTCTTTTTCCCCTGTATCCTTTGGATAAGGTGGTATAAAATTGGCCTATATATGGATTAGAGATTTAGATGTACGTTTCAAAATATAGTTGTTTGAAAGGCTTTCTTAATGCTTAATATTAACTGTCATGTGCCTGTATTAAAGAGTGTAACAGTTTTGTTTGTGTTGATTAAAACATACTAATTAACTTCATCGTTTGTGGACTAGGTAAAGTTGAAATTCCTATATTTTTTGTGGTCATAGTGGACACATAAGGACGCATAATTTATTAGGTGTTTTCATGTAAAGTCTATTTTCAAATTCTAAAAATACTATGAAATGCAAGGTAAAAGTTAAATCTACAGGCATGAATAGACTGCCATCTTTATTCTCTGACACTCTTCAAGTAACCCATTCAGATTCTCTTTTTTATCTTTCATTTAAGACAAATGTCACCTGAGTGGCACTCAATCTTTGTGACTCTTTTATACTTCAAGGTTGCAATTTTCTGTTTAATATATACCTATAAAAAAAAATTTCTGTTTAATATACGAATTAGTTAAATCATATTTATTTATTTTGCCGTGTTTAGGTTTATTACTAAATTAATCGATGTTAATTACTAAATTAATTGATGTTAATGTGTTGTTCTAAAGCACTTGTTTGTTCTTTTTCTTATAGACTATATATTTTTTATTGTTGTGGGAGGTGCATTGCATACCGACCAAAATAATTGTCTATTAGTTTTATACAATAAATTGTATCTTCATTTTACCAAACCCCACCCCCCGGGTGGGTGGGCGGGCAGGGAATTTCATTTGCAAATCCAGAACTGTGTTCATTTTCTCTACTCTTTCCTTGCTATTCAAAAAATAAAATAAAATAAAATAAAATTCTCTACTCTTTCCTGTTTTTGATCAACCATGGAATTTTGGCCCATGCAGTTCGGGAGTTGATGAGCTTGAGAAGCGGTTGGCAGCTCTTAGAAATCCATGAGCTGAAGATTGGATATTTGTGAGTTAGTGAATTTCTGCAAGGTAGTTTACTGTAGATATTCTATCTCCGTAGGATGCTACTCATTTCAGCATGTATCTTGAGATGCTATTTCATTGTTTTGTTCTGCGTATTTTGTGGAATGCCATGGACAGTGATTCTCCATCACATTTGCAAAAAAATGTAATGAGTCCTAAATCGAATTTTGTCAGGTTTGTTTGTTTGATTTTTTTTTTTTTGGGGGGGGGGGGGGGGGGGGTGTTGGGGGGAGGTGGAAGTTGTGATAGCATAGTTAATATAGGATTATACTTACCCAAATTGAACTAAAAGAGTATTGTATCTTAGGTACGTATTGGCCATGCTTATGAAAAGCATCGTATGATACATAGATACATATGGAATGAATATGTATCGGATGATACATAGACATAGGCTTAAATTGAGTGTTCAGCTAAAATTTTTGCTTTGGATTAAATCCAAAAAGTTGTTGGACTTCTTTAGAACACAATTATTGGGTTATTCAATTATTGCGCTATTCTATGAAAGTGTGGTGTAAAATCCAAGTTTTACTCTTTCAATCCTAATATGCTACATCATCATATTACATATTAAAGAATAAATATAACCACACCTGATTAATTTTAATACCCATTTGAAAATCCAACTTAACTATGAGTTTATTGAGATGTTATTATGTGTGGTAGGATGTATTGAGTTTTAAGTAAAAAAAACTGATGTATCAATCTCTTAATAAATGTTATAAAACATGAGTTTTACATTCCATCTTTATCAAATTCAAACTCTTTAATTAAACCCACTAAAATTAAATGTCAATGAGGGGTATTTTTTTTTTTACCTCTCTTTCCCCACAAAAGACAGAGAGAGCTATAATTTATAGGAAGGTGCAAATATTTTCCTGTACAATGAATAAAGTACAAACAATATAAATGTAAAAATATATTCTCTAAATATATATATATATATATTTATGTATATATATTGTTACTGATCTAAAAAACCTGAATCGCAATAAAAAAAGAGAGAGAGAGAATAAGTTAATGAAATAAATTGTAAAGGTTGAAAATGATGAAGAAAGAAGTTAGATAAGAGAAAGATGTCAATGTGAGATGATTTTGTAAGATAATAAAATTGTGCTAATATTGACTTGGGCTATAGAGAATTAGAGATGATGTTGATTAGGTGAAATGATGAAATATGAGGAAAAATAAGGCCAAGAGTCTTATAGCTCAACTGGTTGATTCGGCAACTCTTGTTGTTCTATTGGAAATATCTCATATTCAAATCCCCTCACCTGTTTTAATATAGAATTAATATATATATATATATATATATATATATAGTCTTATTTTAATTGTTATATTTTCGTTTCATTCGTTCAAATAGTTATATTTAAAAAATTATTATATAAGTAATGATTAAATAGTCTTAGTTGAATATGTTCAAATTTATTAATAAATATATACTGATATAATATATATACACACACAATAAATATATATTTTACATATATACATTTATGGTTTTTTAAATGAATATGTTTCTTACGATATATGATATGATTAATTTACGATATAAAAAAAAAAAATCAATTCACGATTTTAACAACTATGGCATATTATTCATTCACATAATTAAGTAAGTTTTGACATATATATATATATATATATATATATGACAGTGGTAACCGGTAAGGATGCGTTTATGAAAGTTGTAACCGGTTTGTTTGGGGGGTTTATAACTACTCCTTTGTAAGTTGGAACAATCAAGTAATAGGGTTGATCAATTTTGAGAACATTTGGCTGTGTGGTGGAATGAACTAATTTTCATTAGTGAGGCAAGGGCGCCTTAAAGATTTTTATCTCTGTCAGGTCATTAACTTAACCTCATTTCTTTACCACAATGATTTATCTTCCTTTTTATTTCATTATAGTTTAGGACAACTTGGCACGGTACTATGAATTCCCAAAGTTTGAAGACTGTATTCACTCTTTTTTATTTATGTTTAAATTCTCTCTCTCTCTCTCTCTCTCTCTCTCTCTCTCTCTCTCTCTCTCTCTCTCTCTCTCTCTCTCAACTTTGTTTCAGTATTTCACACAGTCTCCTTCTCAATTTTTCTTTCTCTAGCCGTCTAACGTGGAAAAAAAGACAACTACTAACAACACTTATGAGCTATAAACGTGGGAAAATATAATTATTTTGTAATATGATATAATCCATGATTTATTGAAAAAAATTTGTTCTCTTAAAAAAATTGAACTATTTCTAAAAGTATTTTTCAACTTTCTATTTCTACAAATATATCACCCAATTATTTTAGGGTTATTTTTTTGTTTGTTTGAGATTGATATTTGTAACCCAATAATGGAGGGACATGCAACACAATATTAGATTTCCTCTTTTTCTTCACATGATTAGATTGTATCATATTTTAATTCTTCTAAATTTTCAAGTGCACGCTACATGCATCCTTAATTTCGAAAAGTGATATCTAGTTTTTTGCCAACAGAAAAGGATATGACCACACACACAAAACAAAAAAAGAAAAAAACAAAAAAAGGTAAAGTGAGGTTTAATAGGATAGAATCATCATGTACAAAAACTTATTTACAATAAGGTAAATAAAAAAAATACATTTTAAACAAACCTTACTTTAGCAAAATGATCAAATTTAATAGACCCTCACTTATACCAATTTCCAACCAAAGACCAAATTGCCAAACAGTAATGTGCCATTGATTCCATCCATGTCCACTACACACATTCATTAATGTGTCCATATACAAATCACCCACTTGTTATTACATTAATTTTATCAATGTTGTGAATTCCCTCACATAATCAAAATAGTGTGTATACAAATTAAAAGTAAGTGAGTCACCTGTATTGCCATGACGTTGTGGTCAAAGTTGGTGGCAAACTTGCTGAACTTCGGCAATTGTTCTTGACTCAGAGAAGATGGTTATTAGCATTTCAGGCAATGAACTTTAAATGGCTATTGAAAATTATTAGATTATATCAGCTGCTATGCCCAAAAATAGCAATTACTTTTGCATTCATTGGATAACATCACCTATATCGTACTGTGTTTAATAAGGAAAGAAATAGTAAAATCCAAAATTTTAAAAAAACCATTAAAAGATTCTTGACAATTACAGATTCAATGGTGCATAGATGGGCAAATAAAACCACCATTAAAGGGGAAATTATTGTGTAGTCCCGGACTACAACGTCAGCATGCTGACCTTGTACTCCCAGCCAATAAAAACATGCCAGCACATAAAAAATTGATTACCTCAGCGGCACTGCCAGCGCATCATAAAAATTGATGCTCTCCTAACGTCTGTTAGACCGTCTCCGTGAAGCCAAATTCAAGATTTTCGGCAAGCCTCAAAAAGCGCAGTTAAAAGGTTTGGGCCCACTTTAATAAAATAAGTGATAATAGTAAGTGATAATAGTAATATAGGCTATAGGGTTCTCAACTTAAAAACCATAAACAATATTGACAGCAAACCCAACTTCTCTGGCAGTAGACAAGCGGCGGACAAAAGAACAAACAAGGTTTTTTTTTTTTTTTTTTGGCTTCAAGTAAAAGCATGGTTGAAATAATGGACTTGGAAAGTGATAAAGGTAAATTTTGTTTTGTCTTATTTTGATTTAATTTATATTTTGAAAGAATGTTTAATTATTTTTGGTGATATATTTGCTCTCAAATAAAATTATATAAAAATGTATTGCTGTATTTTGTTTTTGCTCTTTCCAATATTTATTGTTAATTTTTATTATTATAATATTTTTTTTTCAATGAGTATCCATGATCAACCCAAAAAAATTTAAGAATAAAATTTTTTTTGTTACTGTTGTTGTTATCATAGTCAATCCCAAAAAAATAATTAAATAAATAAATATTAAAAAAATTTTTATTAAAACTTTGTTGTTATATTGTTGTGCCTAAGCATAAGAGTTTTGTGATCAAGTGTACCATAGGCGTTTAAGAAGACATACAAAATTGTAAACATGGTGCATATCGATTAAAAAAAAAAATTTATAAACATGATATAATTATTGTATTATAATTTCCTTAGTATTTTGTTTCTAATATTTATATTTTTCATAAAAATTGTTGTAGTTATTTGCAAACCAAGTGATATTGAAGAAACTGAAGGGGATTGCATGTTTGTAGCAAGGCTAGAAAATAGTGATGAAAATTTGTTTAATAAGGTGGTCCATAATGCAGATGAAGCATATGCTTTATATAATAATTATGCATTGCGAATGGGTTTTAGTATTCGAAAAGGAAAGCCTAGATATTATAATGGGACGAAGAACATAAAGCAGCGTGAATTTCTATGTTCTAAGGAGGGTTTTAAACTAGATGAAGATTTTTGTAAAGATAAATATTCGAAGAGACTAGAGACTAGAACTGGTTGTAAAGCATTTGTTCGTTTCACAGTTGAAAATGGTGTTTGGAGGGTTAGTGCATTTAATCCAGAGCATAATCATGAACTTGCACTACAATCAGAGAGGCATTTGTTAAGATCTGGTCGTCGTATTTCAAAACCTAAGGCAGATGTAATTGATACCATGGTGAATGCAGGTATAAGTACAAAGAATGCTTATTCATATCTAACAAAAGAAGTTGGAGGGAGTGAAAATGTGGGCTTTACCGAAAGAGATTGTTATTATCATGTGAATGTGCAAAAGATGACAATGATTAGTGCTGGAGATGCTCAAAGCTTATTGAATCATTTTAAGTCTAAGCATGCAGAAGATCCCATGTTTTTTTACACAGTTCAAGTAGATCAAGAAAATCGAATGACAAATTTTTTCTGGAGAGATGGGAGATCAAGAGTTGATTATGATTGTTTTGGAGATGTAGTGGTATTTGACACTACATACCGTACCAACAAATATAATTTGATTTGTGCTCCATTTGTAGGTGTTAATCACCATTGGCAAAATGTGATGTTTGGATGTGCATTCCTTTTGGATGAGACCACTGATTCATTTAAATGGTTGTTTAAGTCATTCTTAGACTCAATGGGGAATCGATCGCCTATAACAATTTTCACTGACCAGGATCAAGCTATGTCAAATGCCATTGAGGAAATGTTTCCAAATACACATCATCGGCTATGTTTGTGGCATATTTCAAAAAATGCTCCTTCCCGCTTAGGAGACTTAAACTCTAACTCAGAGTTCATGTACTTGTTCAACAAGTGCCAAAAATATTGTGATTCAGAATTAGAATTTCAACAGACATGGGATCAAATGACACAAAAATTTGATATTGAGAATCATCATTGGCTTAATATGATGTACAAAATTCGACATAAGTGGAGCACTGCATTCACTAAGGATTTTTTCACAGCTGAATTTAAATCTTCCTCAAGGAGTGAGAGCACGAACCATGTTTTGAATGGTATAGCAAATAAATCAATTAGCCTCACTAAGTTTGTAATTGAATATGAAAATGTATTGGCAGGTATGCGTTCCTCAGTTGGATGAAGATTTTCGATGCAAGCAAGGTGCCCCACAGAAAGCAGTTAAGAAGAGTGGCATTTTGGCTCATGCAGCTCAAGTTTACACTTGTAAGATATTCAATTTATTTGAAAATCAATTTCTTAATAGTCTTGCAATGGTTTGGGATCAAGTTAATTGCCAAGATAAAATTGGTGTTTTTGAGGTCAAAGAAGAAAATAGTGAAAGAGTACGCATTGTTCGGTTTGATCATCTCAATAGTAATATTTCTTGTTCTTGTAAGAAATTTGAGTCATTGGGGATTCTTTGTTGTCATGCATTGCGGGTTTTTAGCATAAAGAATTTAACTAGAATTCCAAGTCAATATATTTTGAAACGTTGGACAAAAGAGGCTAAGAAGGGGATGATGACTTACGAACAAGACAACCATTCACTTAGTAATGATAAAGAGGCAAATATAGTATGGCGTAATAGCATGATGCGAATAGCTAATATAGTCATATCTAAAAGTCAAGGGGAGGATAGCCTTAAGAGAATTTGCCAAAAATTACTATTGGAACTTGATGAAAAAATTGAAAGGGAGTTATCAAGGATCAAGGTTGGTGTAGATGCAAATGTGGGAGAGAATGAAGTCATACAGTGTGACACCACTGATGAAATGCCTTGCTTGCCAAATGAGGTGTCAGTGTTAAATCCCCCATGTGTGAGATCAAAAGGTTTAAGAAATAATAGACTTAAAGGGCACTTTGAGAAGCGCAAGGCAAACACATCTAAAGATGCATCTTCTTCAAGTGAGTAACTTTTTGTTAAAAACTAAATATACAATTTAACATTTTTGTCATCACTAAATATTTTTTGTATATTAAATTCTGATTTTGTGTGTGATTTTTATGTACAATTCATAGGAAAAAGAAAACAAAAAGCAGTTGAAAAACATTCAAATGTCTCATTGGGTGGCACATACAATACACCAGTCTATCAACCACCTATTCCCTACTCTTATACAGACTTTACAAGTGCTAACTTATATGGTCAATCTTACTCGCCTTGGACAATGCATTCTCAGGTATTAAGTATATTTTAACATTAATATATATATATATATATATATATATATATATATATATATAAATAATGTCTGGTCATAATCTGATTGCTATGCTTGATACCTAATTACGAGCTATTTTCTATTTAGGACATGAGTTATGTAAATGTACCATTTACATCTATGTTGCAAGGTACCGATGTTGTAGCCCAACTTAGTCAGGTAAATTAACACAATTCATTCATTCAATACTATGTGAAACTATATGTACAAGGCTTTGTTTTGATATAATGCATTCTTATATTTTATTCCTTATAGAATTCATCTGCTTCCCAAATGAGCTCATTGATTTATAATTCGAAGCAACCAAATTACACATATAGCCAAGAGGTAAATTTGGAAATTTTTGTGGCATACTTGTTTTTATCAATAGTGTCATTTATTTCTTGTTCTCAAGGATTACTTACTTTATACATTTTATTTATTTATTTTTCTTTAAATTAGGTTGTCAACCACATTGAAAAGTTACAAAAGTAAGACATGGGCAATGGCCATAGTGAACTGAGTAAAAGAGTTCATAAGGTATTTTTTATTATAGTTGAAGACAAGCAAAACTTATTATTACAATTGGTCTCTACTTTGAACTCGGAATTGCAATGGTGCCAGTAAAAAACTTGGAAGGCGTTTGCATTTTGGAAGACACTTGCTTGGAGTAGTGGAAGTCTCGGCTTGCTAAAGATGAGGATGAGCAATAGGCTAAGGATGAGGATCAGCAAATTGAACATGAAGGAGCTATCATTATTGGCTTTGAATGAGATGGATTCATTAGTTAGAGATAGAAATTATTAATAGCTTATTTCCTAGACTTTTTGCAGTGTAGAAAAAAGGATTGGGTTGTTTGCTAGGTGTATGAGTTTAATTTTATTCAACCTCTTTCTTATAGCAAGAAAATTGTCCACCTGTTTCTTAGTTTTTTCCTTATAGCAAGAAGTAATCAAATGACTATTGCATTACATTAATTTTTAATAATTGAAAGCTTGTTTCCTCTCTTATCTAAGATAGTTTTTTTTTTTTCATGCAACTACCATCATTGATTCTTAGTCCTGTCCTAGATTATATTTGTCAATCAATAACTTCTATTGTATTCATTCCAAAAAAAAAAAAAAGATTACACCTTTGCAAAGTTGAACAATTTTGATGTTTTCATTACAATCAAAATTTGATCTAAGAAAATTTGATCTAAAAGAAAAGGAGACAAGAAAGGAATTTGATCTGAAAATGAAAAAAAATTATTTAAATGTACACTTCAATTATAGGGCCATAGTAACAAAAGTCTTATTGAAATACACTTTGACTACAAGGCTATAATAGTATGATAGTTTCACAATTGATGTATCTCTTGCTTCTTAACTATATATTCCATCCAAAATCTGCAATTTTTTGTTTGTAAGCTCCAATGGCTCTTAGCTTGATTACAACGACAAACAAAAAATTCAATACTTCCAGCTCTTATGGCTCATGTTATACAGCATGCCCCACCATTTCTTGGTATAATATCTCTTCATTATGCAAGTTTTTTTGGTATCTAGCGGCTGCAAAATCAAATGCCAAGCAACATAAGAGAGGTTAACTAAATGACCCTCACATCCAAGTGGCAATAATTGTGGATGGGCGAAACGACCACATCCATAAAAATTTAAAGAACACTTTGAAATACAATAATAACAAGCCACCAATCATATATTTACCACCACTTTAACATCAAAATAAGCCTAAAAGAAAAACACAAAATCAATCTAAGTACCATATGTTGTCCTCACCAATCATACTAAAACCCATTCGCAATGCATAATTATTATATAAAGCATATGCTTCATCTGCATTATGGACCACCTTATTAAACAAATTTTCATCACTATTTTCTAGCCTTGCTACAAACATGCAATCCCCTTCAGTTTCTTCAATATCACATGGTTTGCAAATAACTACAACAATTTTTATGAAAAATATAAATATTAGAAACAAAATACTAAGGAAATTATAATACAATAATTATATCATGTTTATAAATTTTTTTTTTTAATCGATATGCACCATGTTTACAATTTTGTATGTCTTCTTAAACGCCTATGGTACACTTGATCACAAAACTCTTATGCTTAGGCACAACAATATAACAACAAAGTTTTAATAAAAATTTTTTAATATTTATTTATTTAATTATTTTTTTGGGATTGACTATGATAACAACAACAGTAACAAAAAAAATTTTATTCTTAAATTTTTTTGGGTTGATCATGGATACTCATTGAAAAAAAAATATTATAATAATAAAAATTAACAATAAATATTGGAAAGAGCAAAAACAAAATACAGCAATACATTTTTATATAATTTTATTTGAGAGCAAATATATCACCAAAAATAATTAAACATTCTTTCAAAATATAAATTAAATCAAAACAAGACAAAACAAAATTTACCTTTATCACTTTCCAAGTCCATTATTTCAACCATGCTTTTACTTGAAGCAAAAAAAAAAAAAAAAAAACCTTGTTTGTTCTTTTGTCCGCCGCTTGTCTACTGCCAGAGAAGTTGGGTTTGCTGTCAATATTGTTTATGGTTTTTAAGTTGAGAACCCTATAGCCTATATTACTATTATCACTTACTATTATCACTTATTTTATTAAAGTGGGCCCAAACCTTTTAACTGCGCTTTTTGAGGCTTGCCGAAAATCTTGAATTTGGCTTCACGAAGACGGTCTAACAGACGTTAGGAGAGCATCAATTTTTATGATGCGCTGGCAGTGCCGCTGAGGTAATCAATTTTTTATGTGCTGGCATGTTTTTATTGGCTGGGAGTACAAGGTCAGCATGCTGACGTTGTAGTCCGGGATTACACAATAATTTCCCCCATTAAAGATTCTTGACAGTTAAAAAAAAAAATCTATTCTATCTCAAACAGATAAGAATTATACATGTTATTAATCAAAAATAACAATACGTTATGTAACTTTGGCACACAAAGTTTAAGGCAAAAAGTCTGTAATCGAATAGTATAACACCATGATCAATACTTAGAGCAATTTCTTAATCACGATTGATTGAATTAATTTCTAACCCTTTCATCAAGGGTATATAGCCAATAATGTTGATTTCTAATTTCTGCACTCCTCTGGCAGAAAAGAAATAGGGAAAAAATAAGAAGTGAATGTGAATATACAAAGAGACAATTAAAAAGATATAGTAAGGGTAACTGGCAAAATGATGTGTGTTTTTCGTGTTTTTTTCAAGAGAAATAAATTGATGTGATTAAGTGTCCGTTTGAATTGAGCTTATTTTTGTTGAAATTGAAAACTAAAACTGAAAACATTGTAGCGAAATAATTTTTAAATGTGTAAATAGTGCTGTGGGACCCATTTTTAATGAAAAATTGCTGAAAAGTGTAATTTATGGGACCTATGAACAGTGCACGGGTGCACTGTTCACATTTGACAAGTCAACTATTGCGGGCTGAACAAAAAAAAAAAAAAAACCCCATAACAGAAATGCAAACGCCAGAATCAGTGCAATCCAAACGGGTACAAAATAACGGTTGCAAAATTATATTGAAATAGTTTGCTTAATTCATCAAATGAAAAGAAATAATTTTTTGGTATTTTAAAATGTAAACTTGTCACAAATTTATATAACCACATAATGTAATGATGAGTGATTAGTAAAAAATAAAACGTTCTGACTTTTAGTTATTATATAAATATAGATATAGATATAGATATAGACATAAAATAGATAATAATATTAAAAACATTTCAAATATATCTTAATTAAAAAATAATATAATAACTTTGTCGAATTTGTTACAGAAATTAAGTAGAGACATTATCTTATTATTTAAGTTAATATATATATACACATTTTTCTCATTAAAAAAAAAAAAAAATATATATATATATATATATGTACTTTTTTTTTGGAGAAAAAGGTAAGCAATATATATATATACATTTTTAATGACGTATGTAAGCATCTTGCACGTGACACCAACCCTAGCCTCTTTTTCTATAAAAAATATCCCTAAATTAATTAACCAACAACTTAAAAATGAGATTAAAATAATAAATTGGAAAAAGAAAGTTAGTTATTGCTTTTTTTCTATACTCTATACTACTATTTAAGGGGCTTCCTCTGTTTGGATTCCTCATTTTTTAGTTCAAAAATGCCCCTACACCTCTATGTTTAAGTAGAGACAAAACTAAAGAACATTCCGGTAAAAAGGCAACTCTAACTCCCACTAAAACATTGTCTAAAAAATAGGACTACTCTCCTGTAATTTTTCAAATTGTTTTATCCACTTATAAATTATATTCATTTTTCCAAAAAAAAAAAAAAAAACACTTATAAATTAGATTCTCAAAATAAAAACACAAGGTTTTTTTTTTTGCTAAAAAAAAAAGCCTCACCACACGCGCCACGCGCGTAGCGCGTGTGATAAGGCTAGTCTATACTACTATTTAAGGGGCTTCCTCTGTTTGGATTCCTCATTTTTTAGTTCAAAAATGCCCCTACACTTCTATGTTTAAGTGGAGACAAAACTTAAGGACATTCCGGTAAAAAGGCAACTCTAACTCCTACTAAAACATTGTCTAAAAAATAGGACTACTCTCCTGTAATTTTTCAAATTGCTTTATCCACTTATAAATTATATTCATTTTTCCAAAAAAAAAAAAAAAAAACACTTATGAATTAGATTCTCAAAATAAAAACACAAGGTTTTTTTATTTTGCTAAAAAAAAAAAGCCTCACCACACGCGCCACGCGCGTAGCGCGTGTGATGAGGCTAGTTTACTATAAAAAATGCTCCTACCTAAAACTTAAAAATGAGGTTAAAATAGTAAATTGACAAGAAAGAATAATAAATTTTTACTTCTACGTTGAAATTTTTTCCTACTTCTAATAAACTCCTACTTTTACATTGATTTAAATTCCTACTTTTACTCACTAACTCCCTACAAAATAGGATTACTTTTTCGTTAGTTTTAAAACACCTTCAATTTACAAAACTCACCCCACGTATTCATTTTTTTTTTTTACTTCATCACGATTTATTTGTTTCTTCTATCCTCCCTTTTTTTCAAAATTTTTTTTTTTAAATTTATTACACCTTTAGGATTTTTTTTATTGGAAAAAGTAGAAATCCAAATTATAATAAATGAAAATTATTAATCTTTATAAAAAAAAAATGCTGGTTTGTTTTGTACATCCTCACACTCGTACTCAGCGTCACAAAACCAAGAAAGGAAGCCAAAAAAAAGAAAAAAAAAGAAAAAAAGGCGATTATCTGAACTCTAGATCATCATCATGTCATCTCGCGGTTCTAGATCCAGAGGTTTGTTTCTTTATTTCAATTTATTATATTTGATCTCTCGACCCTCATTATGAAATTGAAATTCTTTGCTCTCTCGACCCTCTATAATTTGGGATTTGGAGAATCTTTTATCTATATCTATATCTATATCTATATTACTATTTAAGGGGCTTCCCCTGTTTTGATTCTTCATTTTTCATGCCTAAAATGCCCTCATCATACCCACTTACAAGTTTTCAACTAAAAGGGATAGATATGTAAATTAAAACTCCTACACTTTAAGACCCACAAACTCACGTAAGCTTTACAGTTTCTATCTCACTTTCTATCTCTCATTCTTATTCAAATTGAAGACATTTAGTTTAGCTCTACATCCTCCTTTCTTTTTCTTCAGATTAAAGACATTTATTATCAAAGGCTCCAACAAATTTTCAGGTTCTATCTTTCGCAAGTTCCTCTTCGTTTTCTTTTCTTTTGTTTATGATTGACTTTCTTTAAGTTCTACTTTTTTCTTTCTTATATGTATCACGTTAACTCTTTCTTTTTTTCTTTTTTTTTTTTTAAATGTAATTTTGAAATAAATGGTTCCTTCATATACTCTTTTCATGTTGTAGGTATTGTGATCCAAAGATATTGTCAGAGGCTCCAACAAATTTTCAGGTTTTATCTTTTGCAAGTTCCTCTTTGTTTTCTTTTCTTTTGTTTATGATTGACTTTCTTTAAGTTCTACTTTTTTTTTTTCTTATATGTATCACGTTAACCCTTTTTTTTCTTCTTTTTTTTAAAATGTAATTTTGAAATAAATGGTTCCTTCATATACTCTTTTCATGTTGTAGGTATTGTGATCTAAAGACAAGGCTGCCTTATGCTACAAAAGAAGCATTCAAAATCATTCGCGAATAGTTAAGTAGCCTTTGTTTACATTTTATTTAAAAAATTTGAATTGAAATAAAAATAGTTACCACAATACTCCCTGATTAATGATAAAAATATAAATGACCAATTACTATTTCCTTCTCCTTCCTCACTTCACTTCTTTTTTTTTTCCTTCTTCATATTTTTTTTTCTTTTTAAGATTTTTTTTTTTTTACCATCATTGTATATGTTTTTGGTGTTAAATTTTTTTATTTAGGTGTAGCAACCTTGAGTTCAAATTTTTTTTTTTTTGTTTTTGTTTTTGTTTGTTTGTTTGTTATTTATTTATTTATTTAAATGTATCACTTTAACTATCTTTTTTTTTTCTTTTTTCTTTAAATGTAATTTTGAAATGTTGGTGGTGACTGAATTTATATGTTTCTATATTACTATTTAAGGGGCTTCCCCTGTTTTGATTCTTCATTTTTCATGCCTAAAATGCCCTCATCATACCCACTTACAAGTTTTCAACTAAAAGGGATAGATATGTAAATTAAAACTCCTACACTTTAAGACCCACAAACTCACGTAAGCTTTACAGTTTCTATCTCACTTTCTATCTCTCATTCTTATTCAAATTGAAGACATTTAGTTTAGCTCTACATCCTCCTTTCTTTTTCTTCAGATTAAAGACATTTATTATCAAAGGCTCCAACAAATTTTCAGGTTCTATCTTTCGCAAGTTCCTCTTCGTTTTCTTTTCTTTTGTTTATGATTGACTTTCTTTAAGTTCTACTTTTTTCTTTCTTATATGTATCACGTTAACTCTTTCTTTTTTTCTTTTTTTTTTTTTAAATGTAATTTTGAAATAAATGGTTCCTTCATATACTCTTTTCATGTTGTAGGTATTGTGATCCAAAGATATTGTCAGAGGCTCCAACAAATTTTCAGGTTTTATCTTTTGCAAGTTCCTCTTTGTTTTCTTTTCTTTTGTTTATGATTGACTTTCTTTAAGTTCTACTTTTTTTTTTTCTTATATGTATCACGTTAACCCTTTTTTTTCTTCTTTTTTTTAAAATGTAATTTTGAAATAAATGGTTCCTTCATATACTCTTTTCATGTTGTAGGTATTGTGATCTAAAGACAAGGCTGCCTTATGCTACAAAAGAAGCATTCAAAATCATTCGCGAATAGTTAAGTAGCCTTTGTTTACATTTTATTTAAAAAATTTGAATTGAAATAAAAATAGTTACCACAATACTCCCTGATTAATGATAAAAATATAAATGACCAATTACTATTTCCTTCTCCTTCCTCACTTCACTTCTTTTTTTTTTCCTTCTTCATATTTTTTTTTCTTTTTAAGATTTTTTTTTTTTTACCATCATTGTATATGTTTTTGGTGTTAAATTTTTTTATTTAGGTGTAGCAACCTTGAGTTCAATTTTTTTTTTTTTTTGTTTTTGTTTTTGTTTGTTTGTTTGTTATTTATTTATTTATTTAAATGTATCACTTTAACTATCTTTTTTTTTTCTTTTTTCTTTAAATGTAATTTTGAAATGTTGGTGGTGACTGAATTTATAAGTTTTTAGCGTTAAATTTTTTTATTTTTTTATTTAGGTATGTAGCAACCTTGAGTTCTACTTTTTTATTTTTATAAATATATATATATATATATATATATATGTGTATCACGTTAATTAACTCTCTTTTAAAAAAAAAAATTTTTTTTGAAATGTTGGTGGTGACTAAATAATTTTAAACGTGAGTAAGGAAAGTGAAGTTTAAAAAAATAAAAAATAAAATAAATCTTGATAAAAGAAAAAAGGAAAAAAGAAAAAAGAAAAGAGAGAGAGAGAGAACGTGAGGTGAGTTTGCTTTGAAAACTAACAGAAAGTTGTCCTATTTTATAGGGAGTTAGATATGTATCTTTATTCTGAACAATTTTAATAGGATTTTCAGGAAAAATTATCTCATCAAAATTTAAATCAAACACAAACTCTTACAAACTTATGCTATTATTTTTAATAACATGCATGCTAACTTTGGTTTGTTGATTAAAATTTTTTTTTAAATTTTTTTATTTAGGTATGTAGCAACCTTGAGTTCTACTTTCTTTATTTTTTATTTTTTATTTTATACTAGGATTTCTTTTTCAATTAGAAGCTTTGTGTGTTTATAAAAATCCAATTGATAATATAAAAATTAAAAAAATGATAATGTAATATAAATAAAATAAAAAAAGATAATGTAATAGTTTAAAAAAGAAACGTGGGGTAGTGTCTGACACTTTTTTATTTTTATTTTTACGTGGGATAGTTTTTCCTTAGTTTATGGGAGGGGTAATTGTTTTCTTTCAAACGTGGGTGGGAAGTTTTTTTCTTTAATTTTTTTTTTATCAACGTTGACTATTTAGTGGGGAGTTAATAATTAGTAGGTTTTTTGAAATGTTGGTGGTGACTGAATAATTTTAAACGTGAGTAAGTAAGGAAAGTGAAGTTTAAAAAAATGAAAAAATAAATAAATCTTGATAATTAGTGTCTAACACTTTATTTTATTCTAGGATTTCTTTTTCAATTAGAGCCTTTTTGTGTGTTTATCCAAATCCAGTTGATAATATAAAAATTAAAAAAATGATAATGTAATATAAATCAAAAAAAGAAGAAGAAGAAGATAATGTAATAGTTTAAAAAAGAAACGTGGGATAGTGTTTGACACTTTTCTTTTTTTTTTTTTCCTTTTTTTTAAACGTGGGATAGTTTTCCTTAGTTTATGGGAGGGGTAATTGTTTTCTTTCAAACGTGGGTGGGAAGTTTTTTTCTTTAAATTTTTTTTATCAACGTTGACAATTTAGTGGGGAGTTAATAATTAGTAGGTTTTTTGAAATATTGGTGGTGACTGAGAGTGATGTGAGTTTGCTTTGAAAACGAACAGAAAGTTGTCCTATTTTGTAGGGAGTTAGATATGTATCTTTATTCTAAACAATTTTAATAGGATTTTCAAAAAAAAAAAAAAAAAAAAAAATGATCTCATCAAAATTTAAATCAAACACAAACTCTAACAAACTTATGCTATTATCTTTAATAACACGCACGCTAACTTTGGTTTGTTGATTAAAGTTTTTTCTTTTTTTAATACTTGATTTAACCCTAATTCTTTTATCTCTCTCAGGTTCACCAACGCACAAATTTTTTGGATTGCATTGAGGAGTCATTGGAATGGAATATTAGATAAGTTCGGGTGAGAGATTTTACAAGAATTATTATATGTATTAAACCTCACATAAAGTGGTTGTTATCTAAGAAAGTGTTGTAAACAAATTTCTTTTGTAATAGAAACTATATTTCTTTTTATACAATTAACGTGTATCTCTTGCCATAAAATTTTCAATTTAAGCTTTTATTTACTTATGTTATGGATGTGTTGTAAATGACTAAATTCTAGGATTAAAAAAAATACATTTTAGGATTAGACAAAAATTGGTAACCATCATAAAAGTGGGATTTTTAAAATAGTACATGGATAGATGTGTATATATATATACTAGCCTCTAAGCACGCGCTTACGCGCGTGCTCAGAGGCTCTTCTATTTTTTGGGTACAGATTAATTTAGAACATTTATTATAATTTGGGATTACTACATTTTCCAATCACAAAAAAAAAAGCCTAGGGGTGTGATGAAAATTTATTTCAACGCACATAATACTCATCACACCCCTAGGTATTTTTTGTAATTGGAAAATGTAGTAATTCCAAATTATAATAAATGCTCTAAATTAACCTTTACTCAAAAAATAGAAGAGCCTCTAGTATATATATATATATATATATATATATATATATATATATATATATATATTGCTTGGTTTCTCAGTGTACTATGAATTGATTATTATTATTGTTGGTTGGTTGGTTTTTTTTATAAATTAAAAAAAATGCTGTCGTTGGTTGTTTTTTTTTTATAAATTAAAAAAAAATGTTGTCGTTGTTCGTGTGTTTCATGGAATGGATTGTCTCTGTTTAGTATTTACATACATATAAAAAATGTTGAATTTACGTACAGGGAGCAGAGGCTTCTCTTCAGGTTCAGGTTTTGGCTTTCGTGGTCGTCGTGCAAGAGACAGCGACACATTGGGTACGTACTCTTCCCTTGTTAGTAATAGTATACATGCTCTTCAGATCACGCACTTTTCCCATATACGCATTTTCATTTATTTATACTCATCATACACACACTTTTTCCTTTTTTTCTCAATTCCTTTTCTTTTTTCTTTGACTTTCAACAATTATATTTATTATTTATTTATTTTAATGAAGACGTGGAGGTAAATGAACTAGAAGATCTTCATCACCGTTCTCATGAAGTTGACGGTCAGTATTATTGTTGTTGTTGGTTCATTGGTTTCTTCACCATCAGTGCCAAAATCAAATCATGGAACTATTTATATTTGTTGTATTGGTTTCAATTTTGATGTTATAGCCTCCGGAAAATGGAATCCTCTAGGATTTGTTAAACTTACCGGTGCTGCTGCTGCAAAGGAAGGCAAGCCATTGGGTAAGTTTCGCCTTTTCCTTGTTGCTCTTTATGCTCTTCAGACCACCCACTTTATCATCTATATATATATATATATATATATAGACACACACACATACATACACTTTTTCTATGATTTTCTCAATTCCTTTGTTTTGAACTATGGGCAAAAGCTATGTATCTTCTATAATTTTACTACAGTTTAATATTATATTAGTGGTATCCTCTCATCCGCTGCATCCTGCTTTTTCTCTTGTGGACAGCTATACCTTCATGACCTTGGACAAATGCTTATACCTACAAGCCCTCATAGGTGCAACTATATCAATAATACCATCCAAGAGGTATGTTTTTCCTCTTTCTATGGCCCAGTTTTTAAGTGCAGTCATAGTCACAGTCGTAATTAGGTGACAACATTTTCATCATTCTAGACTGGGCTCAGCATATATATTTGGGTTATGTTTGTTTTCAAAGCTTATCCTTGACTCTTTCTATTACCATTCCCAACTTTCAGTTAAGACTTCTAAAATGTTTGCTCAATTTGTTGAACTTTGGCTTTGGGCAACATCCCTGTAGCTCAATTGTACCTTATGATGTTTTCAATAGAGTCCCCAACTATCAAATTATAAGGCTTGACTTGACTTTATTTGTGTAAGCACATTCGTATCATCAAACCCTTGCAAATATGTTTTGTTTGGCAACGACTGCTTTTCTCCTACTGCTGATTACTCCTATAAAATATCTATATATATATATATAGCTGATTACTCTTCTGCATAGATAGATAGATAAATATGATATGTGATGATCATTAATTTTTTAAATATTTTTTTGATTCTTCACTCTTTGGGATTCATCTTTCTAATGTTACCTTCAAATTTTATTATACTACACTGTTATTATTATTATATTCTTTTTTGTCGGTTTTCATTACATTTATTTATGAATTTCAAAATATAAAAGACCCATGTGCTTTTCATAAAATGATTTGTCTACATAAATAATACAATTCTCTACTTATTTATTTTGTTGTATTGGCTTCATTTTTATAGGGAGCAGAGGGGAGAAACAAATGAGTTGGTTTCGCCTTTTCCTTGTTACTCTAGATGCTCTTCACAGACTTTACCGTGTACATACACACACAAACACAGACACTTGCACCTCAACTATTTTTGTTCTCAATTCCTTGTTTCTTTTTGAGCTATGGGCAAAGTTGTGTATCTTTTATGATTTTATGTTTAATCCATGTTTAGTAATTTTAAAAGTGGTATTGAATGCATGGCAAGTCTGTCTTGCTCAAGTTATGTTCTGTTTTTCTTGTGTGGACAGCAATTGGTGAAAACATGCAGACAAAACAACAAGATCTTGCTGGCAATTCTAACCATGACCTTTTGGATATGCATGACCTGATGTTTGCAATTATATGACTAATGCTATGCAAAAGTTATTTTTTCCTCTTTCTATGGCCTAGTTTTTAAGTGCTAGATGCTGTTATCATTGGTTACCTCATACTAGCAAATATTCCTTCACTTTGAGCGATTCACCTCATTATAAACGGTGCCTTTGGTTTGCAGTCATAGTTAGGTGATGATTTTGCATCATTCTTTCTACCAATTCGTAACATAGTTTGGTTGAGTGAATTTGTTTAATCTTTGTGAGAATCACATAATCAAATCCATTGCCCCTTCCCAACTTTCAACCTAGCCTCTTTGTGTACACACATTCGTATTGTTCAAATGCTTGAT
This sequence comes from Quercus agrifolia, assembly GCA_029955455.1. Classification (NCBI taxonomy): domain Eukaryota; kingdom Viridiplantae; phylum Streptophyta; class Magnoliopsida; order Fagales; family Fagaceae; genus Quercus; species Quercus agrifolia. Next base: position 37,421,040 of record JARQAD010000007.1, on the reverse strand, counting down.
ATTTTTATGTACTTTAAAGCAAGCAAATATTTGGTGATGACTTCTTTTCTCTTCCTCTTGTGGTAATGAATCTTTTATATATATATATATATATATATGTGTGTGTGTGTGTGTGTGTATAAAATCGAAGCCTCTGATTTTTAGTTGACCTCTTCACAATTTTACACATCAGCATTATTAAAAAAAAAATCTTTTTTTTCCCATCAAATACAAATTACAAAACCCAATGCTTCTTAAAAACAAAAAACAAAAAATCAATCTTCTCATCTCTCACGCTAACATCTCCTTCCCCCAAACCTAAAATTCTCTCTGGCAACTCCTTTCAAGAGATCTTGTCTCCCTCTTTTGAAGCAGCTACTCTTTCCTTCTTTTCTCAGCCTTTCAACCCCAATGTCTCTGTCAATTCACATATGTTTCTCTTATATTTTCTCAGGCTTAGACACAGACTCTACCCAAACCTCTGACCAATAATTATATATAAAACTGAAGCCTCTAACTTTTGGTTGACCTCTCCACAATTTTACACATTAGCATTATTAAAAATAATAATAATAAATCTCTTTTTTTCCATCAAATACAAATTACAAAACCCAATACTTCTTAAAACAAAAAAAACAAAAAAAAACAAAAAATCTCTCTCTAATCTCTCATGCTAACATCTCCTTCCCTCAAACCTAAAATTCTCTCTCCCGACTCTTTTCAAGAGATCCTGTCTCCCTCTTTCAAAGCAGCTACCCTTTCCCTCTTTTCTCAGCCTTTCAACCCCAATCTCTTTGTCAATTCACATTTGTTTCTCTTCTATTTTCTTAGGGCTCAAACACAGACTCTACCCGAACCTCTAACCAATAATTATATATAAAACCGAAACCTCTGACTTTTAGTTGACCTTTCCACAATTTTACACATCAGCATTATTAAAAAAAATAGTAATAAATCTCTTTTTTCCCATCAAATACAAATTAAAAAACCCAATACTTCTTAAAAAAAAAAAAAAAAAAAATCTCTCTTCTCATCTCTCACGCTAACATCTCCTTCCTCCAAACTTGAAATTCTCTCTCCCGACTCTTTTCAAGAGATCCTATCTCCCTCTTTCAAAGCAGCTACCCTCTCCCACTTTTCTCAGGGCTCAAACACAGACTCTACCCGAACCTCTGACCAATAATTTTTTTAGGTTTTATTTTTAAAACCCAACTTCAGTATTTACTCAAACGTTTCACTGTACCTCTCGCTCAAGCCCAGTCCCTGTCTTAGAAGGTCAGTGATATTTAATGGTCAGATTTGTTCAAACTGTGTATTTCCATCACCTTCAATTCATCTGTGGGCTTCCAACAGAGACTTGGAAAAGGGTTGCGGAGACTCACTGATGTTGACCAACCGAGTTGGTTGTGTGATTGAAAGAATAGTGTAAGCTATAGCAACCACCCAGACCCACCTGCGGTTTCCTTCAATTTTATCATCATTCAAATACTTTGGTTTGATCAAGCACATGGAGGAGACCATCAATTTCTACATGATTAGAACGATGTGTATGTGGCTTGATTTTTTATAACATTGATGTGAGATTAGATTATTCTCATGACAATATTTACATAGAATTGAAAGTTGAAACTTCTACCACCAGTTTTGAGTTTTTTTGGGGTGGATTCATGTTATTAAACTGTCATTTCATTCCCATTTAGAATATGTACACCATGTGTTTGACAAAATGTCTCACTCACTTTTGCATTTTTCTGTATTTTTTGGGTGGACTCATGTTGTTAAACTGTCCTTTCATTCCCATATAGAACATGTACACCATGTGTTTGACAAAATGTCTCACTCTTGCATTTTTCTTTTTTGATAATTCAATAGTTATACTCTTACGTTAGTTTAAGTCAACTTCATGGATTGTGTCTCTTGATTTTAGATGTCAAAGGAATCACTAACACATTGAAACACCACCCATTTGACAAACCAAAAATGCTATTGACAATTGACAAACCAAGCATGGCGGGTGTTACTTAAACCCAAGCATGGCAAGTATTTTTGAATAAGAAAAATTGGTGTAAATGGGATTTAAGTTTGAAAGCACATTTAGAAGGTAATTCACACTTTTCATGGTAGCAAATTGAGGGGGTTTTATTGGGACTGATGAATTTTTTACTTTAATGCCCTTTGAAGAAAATAAAGATTCATTTTGGATGACAACAGCGTAAAGAGCTGGCTGATGGCAGCCAGATGGGGAGAGCTGGAAATCACCAGGTCCTACTGAGAGCTAGTATCTTAGTGATCCTTTTCTACACTTGGAGGCACTCACAGTTTGTATTGGAATTTTCTTATGCTCCCCTGATCAAATGGGAGCTTAATTTTAGTCAAAGATGCAGACTCTAAAATTTGGTCAAGGTGTTGGTCCAACTCATAGAGGAATGTGGGGTTAAAAGCAAAGATAAAATTAGGAGCTTTGTTGCTAATTAGCTTTAGAATTGATAGCCTAAGACCAGATTAAAAGTAAAATATTTACATAGAATTGAAGTAATGAACTGGTCTAAGACTTAAACTAGAAAATGCATGTTAGCCGTTTTCTTCTACTACCAACAAAGTTTGTCATACGATTCACCATGTACAAGTAATTGTTTTTGCTTTTCAAATAACATGCGTAAGTTACAATTTGATTCTACTTTATCCTAGAAAGAGTTGTAATAGTTCAAGTTCACAATTGATTATGACAAATTCTAATTGTATAAAATTTATCATATGATATATTCATAATATGCTATATCTTTGTATATAAATCATTTTGAGGTCTTGGTGCGTGTGAGTATAGCATTTTGTCTTTGATTTAGATATTTGGGTTATTGGGTTGATTGTCTTTGATTTAAATGTTTGGATTATTAGTTTTGATTGAGGTTGAATGATGATGAAAAATGAAAAGAATTGCACAATCAAAGAGATCTACAAACCCACTTATAGAAGAAGCAGTGAAGGCAAAGAAAGACTGGAATGGGTTTTTTGGTATTGGCTTCTTTTGAATTGTATGTATATTGAATTTTGGTTTGTGTACGTGATTCAAATTTGAGAAAATTTTTAGTTGAAATTTCAGATACAGAAAGTTTGGATAAATTGGATTATGATTTATGCAAATATAAGGCTTCATAAAAATCCTATTTTCTTGGGTAGGACTTGAATTCTCTGAAACTTTTGTTCAATAGCTGATAGTGAGGACTGAGGTGTTTTGAAGCCATACAGTAAACCAACTTTTCAACAAACCTCTTTCATATATTATGATTAAATTAAAAGGATCCATTTGATTATGAGGTATGTTGATTGAATTCTAAGTTTGAAATTTTTTGATGTAAAAATTTCCTGTGCATAGCACGAGTTAGCAACTAGTATTTTACTTTAATGCAGTTTATGAGACAAGGTGGGAAGGATTATAACTGCAAAGAAAGTCATGAACTCTAATGAGCCAAGTATTGTGGACAAAGTTGTCTGACTAAATCTCATAGTTTTCTATAAGAATTAAATTAAATCTCATTGTTCCCCTTTATTTTTCTAAGAATTAAATTAACTAATGTGGTATTGGTTTCCAAATAATCAAGTTTCCAGTAAAAAAAATTGTGAAAAACTCTTCTATTTTTCGATGAAGAGTACGTGGAAAGCAAAGATTGACGAGTAGCACAATCTCATTATACTTCGACCATACATGTTGGTGTTGTCGCTGCAGTGTTTTGTCCGCCATTATCATTAGAAAGTCAATACTTGGATATGTCACTTGTTAGTATATATATATATATATAAAATAAAATAAAAGTTGGACTTAGAAATGTCATTACGTTAAGTGGTTTCATCAAATTATAACTATTTTTTAGATAAAAAAATTGTTTACTTGTTCTTATAAAATTCTTTAGATAAAATATTATTTTAACAAAATATGCAAACAGATTAAGAACAAAAACAACTTATGTGGTAGAACTCTTTTCTCCCTTTCCTTACTTTTGTTTGTTTCTCATAAAGAAAAAGAAAACAAAAAAGAATAAGAAGGAAGAAGTAAATTCAAAACCAAGACTCTATTTCGGATGGAAGTGACAAAACTCACTTTGCTTTAAAGAGCACCTATTGTTGACCACAATTTGAACTACTTCTACGTGAGCTGTGATTTGTGCTCAGGGTTTTTTTTTTTTTTTTTTGGGGGGGGGGGGGGGGGGGGCAGATTATCAATATAAAACTTAATTTGGAATTTTCAATATATTTTTATTAACACAATTTCTTTAATAGAGTCAGATTCATAAACAACATAATAAACAATAACATAATGTAATTTGCTAGTCTAAAATAATCTAGTATGCGTTTGGCATTGATGAAATTTGCCAACTTATTTATTATTTAACTTATTTTTACAACTATTCATGGGTCCCATTGCACTTTTTGGTACTATTCATAGGTATCACTGTATTATTTCAGCTAACTTTTACATTTATTTACAATATTTTTAGTAAAAAGTTTTCAGTTTCAGCAAAATAAGTAAATCCCAAACAAATCCCTAATCTAAATATATAAGGACACATAAACTTTGCAAGTCTCACAAATTTATACCTCATTATAAATTATTTTATTTTTTAATTTCTTCAAATAGATTGTACTACCACATGATAGAGACTCACGCTCACAAGCAAATACCACAGCCTCTGCTCCAAACTAATTTCAACAAGCTATTATCCTATGGTAAACAATTGGCGCTAGGTTCAACCCACCAGTAGATTGGTTCATCCAAATAATTCTATTGTGTTTTAAGATGGCGAGGTTGGTTGTATTCATCACCTTCTGTGATTAAAGATTTACTTTTTCTCCTTTTAACCTTCAATTCAATTTTAATATGATAAAATTTAATTACAAAATTGTTTGTAATTTAAGGCTACAATTTTACTCAATAAAATAAACATCACTACATATTTTGAAAATCTAACTGTTGAATTGCATGTTCTTAATACACATGTTAAATTTTGTGTCAATCAGATATTATTTACTATATGATCTATAAACTTATATTTTATTGATAATATAACTATTGATATTTAATTTTTTAAAAATTTTACAAACTTGGAGGATATAAGAAGAAAATATAATCCAATAGTAGATTTGTCAAAATTCACTTTCAATAAAAAGATATTAAGTAAAGTTTTAGCTGAATTTTTTCCATTTTAATATATGGAATCTCTTAAAAACCCAAAGACCGAAAAACCCAACACAAAAACCTATAAAGTTTGAACTCCGAAACACCATACATGAAAGTTGTAAATCTTTTTGAAGAACAAACACCTCATTCAATTTTGGCTTATTATTGATTATTTGTGTGTAGGTGAACTCTTATTTGTATATATTTTTTTTAATAAACTTATTCATAGGGTGTTCAAACATTTATATTGAGATTTATTTGATTTTTAGGCATCATTTTTTTTTTTTTTTTTTTTTTTGGTGTGGACTAAGCGGTTTTTTGAAACAATTTGCAACAGATTTGACCATGAATTATTCTTTCAAGGATAATCAAATATTTTTTCAAACATTTGTAATGAGCTTTATTTGATTTTAGGTATCATTTTTTTTTTTTTTTTTTTTTGTGTGTGGAATAATTGGTTTCCATAGTTTTTTGTTGATGGTAATCTTTCTTCTCTTATATTTCTCTATTTTGTAGTAATATATTTATTTGATTTTAGATATCATTCTTTTCTAACAATTTTGCAAGGGTAACCACACTTTTTTCTTATATTTCTCTATTTTGTGGTCATGTGTTTTGATAAACTTAGGTTTTTAGACATTCATATTGTGATATATTTGATTTTAGGTATCATTCTTTTGTGGGCTAATTGATTTTCTGAAACTCGCAAATTTACAACAACTATGCTCATGGATTATTCTCTTTTAGGGTAACCTTTTCTTTTTTCTTATATTTCTCTATTTTGTAGTCTTGTGTTTTCATAAACTTAGGTTTTTAGACATTTATTTTAAGATTTATTTAATTTTAGGTATCATTCTTTTATGGACTAATTAGTTTTCTTAAACTGACAGATTATTCTTTTGAGGGTAAACCTTCATTTCTCTTATATTGCTCTATTGGAAAATTTCAATAACTATAGTCATGCATTATTCTTTTAAGGGTATCCCATATTTTTCTTATATATATATATATATATATATTTCTCTATTGCATAGTCACATACATTTTTGTTTATATCTTGTTTCAATAATTTATAGGCAACGAATCTTTCAATTCTTTAGTTTCATCTGAAATTTTGGGTTCATATTTTGCATTATTTGAAATTGTCTGGCATATTTCAATGGCAGCTTTCTCTTATATTTCTTTTTTGTGTGTAGTCATATATCTTTTCTATTGTTTCAATAATTCTAGGCTCATAATCTTCTAATTCTTTAATTATTTTTTGGCATTTTGAAAGTTTTAACATTTGAATTTTTGCATTAGTTTTAGCAATATTGATCTGAACATGTTTGGTAGATTTCAACAGCTATACCATGAGTTATTCTTTGGAAGGTAACTAATTTTTCAATTATATTTCTCGATTGTGTAGCTATATATATATATATATATATATATATATTGTTTTGTTTCAACAATTCCTAGGCAATGAAACTTAATGATTCTCTATTATTTCAAGCAATTCATCAAATTGTAACACAAATTCAAATCAAATAGGAACAATTCATATATGCATTGGTATAGTTTTATAATCAATTTAATATTTCATAAAATTATTTTAGTTTACCATACAAACAAGTAGGTTCCCATGCACCGATTAGAGACTAGTTATTAACTACGTGCAAACTACCAATACTCACAAAAAGTCTACTCTAGATGGGGTGACAATAGTAACCTAATACTTTGATCACAACTATAATACTAATCTGCATTAACTATGAACCACTTTCAAGGATTAATGTCTTATCACAGCTATTATATAGTGACTTCGTCTTCTTCTTCTTTTTTTTTTTTTTCTAAATGAAGTCTCTTTGCTTCTCTCTTTCCACAAAACAAAGGCATCACAAGAATTACCAGACATGGAAGACTAAAATGGATCACTCCCATAAATTTTTTTTTTTTTTTAAAAACACTTTAAAAATTTATTAGGGATTACAAATAATTACTTTAAACTTAATTTTGCACTAACCTTGATTATGTGAACCTTTTTTTTTTTTTTTTTTTTTTTTTAACTAGGTATATATGTAATTGTGAAACTTTGCTAGTTATTTTGTGAAAGTTATTTATGTATGAAGGTTCATGTGACATCTCATGATACCAAGTTTGCTGTATGCTAGAAGAGGAATGATCAACTATAGTCTAGAAATACCGTACATTTAGTTTGCTTATTGGCTATTGCAAAGACACAAGGGTGATATTGGGGCTAGCAAGGAAAGACAAAAAAGGTATGCCTCTGACTGACACTAAGTCTCTCTCTATGGCCTGGATTCAGCACTTCAGCCTACACAATCACGTAAGCTTGCTGCTACTGCAGTCTGCAGGGTTTGATGCGCAACTGTGCATTTTGCGTGTTAAACAATAGAAACAAAGTCGGAGAAATCCTATCTATTCTTGTTGCATTTACATGGGAATTTGACAGTGACGTTTACTTCAAAATTCAAACAAAGGCGAAAATGGGTAACTAAGCATAATTTTCTAACTATATAGTTAGTAGTTCAGTTCCCAAATTATATTATTTACTAGCATCTTGAGTTTTATAGACTCGATTTTGGCCTATAAATCGAGCCTCAAAGACTCGATTTTTATGCTCTAATTACGTCCGATGTGGCATATATTTCCACATGGCGAACAAATGAAAATCGAGTTTTAGAGACTCGATTTATAACCATTATAAATAAAAACAAATCAGAGAAGAACCCAGAGAGAGAGAGAGAGAGACAAAAAAAAAAAAAAACACCAAAAACAGAAAGAGAGAGAAGATCGAGATCGGAGTCAGATCGACTTCAGACCTAGGCCGTGCGTGGCTCGAGTCGTGCGGCCTGAGGTTCGCATGGCCCAGGCCGCTCGAGATCTGGGCCGCACGAGCCTCAGGCCGCTCGCGACCTAGGTCACGCGAGCCCCAAGCTGCACAAGCCTCAGGGAGCGCGCGACCCAGGCCTGGGTTCTGAGTCTCTAGGATTGATGTGTTTGGGATTTCTCCCTCTGAGTTATTTCTCTTCCTCTGATCTAATTCTCTTGGATTGATGTGTTTGGGATTTCTTTAATTTTTTTTGAGTATTTCGGCTTGTACATGAGACTTAAAAATTTTTTAAATTTTTTTGGGTTAGAAATTGAGTCTTGGAGACTCGATTTCCATGTGTTCGCCACGTGGAAAAATATGTCACATCAGATATGATTAGGCCATGGAAATCGAGTTTTTGAGACTCGATTTATAGGCCAAAATTGAGTTTTATAGACTCGAGATGCTAGTAAATAATATAGTTTGAGAACCGAAACTACTAACTATATAGTTGGAAAATTATGATTAGTTACCTATTTTCGTCTCAAACAAACCACTCCATCCTCGTTATACTTTCTTTTAAAAAATTTAAAACAATCAACAACAGTACACCCTCATTAAATGCTATTATTTTATTTTTACCTCTTCTTTAATTCTCAGCCCTAGCATGACAATTCTAAGAAATATTCTCCACAATATATGATGGATAAAAACTAATGTCATTTTATGAGAGTGTATTAAATTTAAAATAATATTAATTAGGTATTGCTTTTTCTAGAGAGAGTTTTTTTTTTTTTTTTTGAGAAACTCTAGAGAGTGTTAAATGGGTTGTATTCAGGGATGGCAATTTTTACCCGATCCGCGGATACCCGGCCCGGCCCGACCCTAATGGGCCGGGTTTTACCCGGTCCGTTTAAAAATAGGGTCGGGTATGGATTTAAAAAAAAAACCCGAAACGGGTCCGGGTCGGGTCCGGGTTTTATTAAAAAAACCCAGACCCGACCCGTGACCCGACCCGTATAAAAACCCGTATAAAACCCGGTACCCAAAATTACCAAAATGCCCTAATATATATATACCTATTATCTAACCCTAACTAATCCCCATTTCTTCCATCTTCTAATCTTCAGTCTTCAGCAGCCGCAGCACCCCACAGTCCGCAGCACCCCACACCGCAGCACCCGCTGCAGCACCCCACAGCCCACAGCACCCCACACCGCAGCACCCCACACGCAGCACCAGCTGCAGCACCCCACAGCCCGCAGCACCCCACACCGCAGCACCCCACACGCAGCACCAGCTGCAGCACCCCACACCGCAGCACCCCACAGTCCGCAGCACCCCACACCGCAGCACCCCACACGCACTTCAGGTCCGTCCATTTTTCTTCAATCTTCTCTTTCTCTCTATCTTATAATTGATAATATCTTAGGGGTTTGATTAGGGTTTTTATTACCTCTTTCGTTTCTGTACGAGACTGTTTTGTTCCTTCTGTTTTTTGCCCTTTTGATGCGTGAAAGATTTTGAAGATCTTTGATTCGAACATGCTTTGATTTTCCAGATTTCTAATTATTCGAATATGTTATTTGTCGCTGATTTTTGTTGAATATATCTGATTATAAATTATGTAATTGCCCGATTTGATTGTCGTGGTTTTTTTTTTTTTTTTAAATTTAATTTTATTGCCATTAAATATTCTTTAATTTGTTTAAACTGTTATTGATTTTTAAGCTAGCAATCTTAGTTTGGTGGTTTTTGAAGGATTCTGTGTGTATCTGTGTGCGAGCTTTTGCTGATGGTTTTGTAATATGTGACTGTGATTTTGCTGAATTTCTGTGCGTGTGTGTGTGAGTTTCAGGATAGTGTTTGAAACTTTGAGTTTCTATGACACTTTTAGATCACATTAACCAGTTTTTTAAATTAAAGAAAGAGCAATCAAATATGTGCATTTAAGTTAGTTTGAGTTCATTTTAGAGTGGTACAACAGAAAATTAAATTTCCTATGGCTCAATTTTAATTTAATCCTCCATTTTTTAATTCATTGTTGTTGTAGGTTCTTCAACTATATCTGGAGATAGTACGTTTCAATCCATTCTTGACGATGGAGAGCCAAATGAAGATGATGAGAGTTGTGCCACAATTGATGGGAGTTGCATCACAATTGATGAAGATTAAATATTTTGTATTAATTTAGTAGTTTTTTTAATTTCTAAGACTTGTTGGATTAATTTGTTGGTTTGTAATTATTCTAAACTTGTGGGATTTATTTTGTAACTTTTTAATTTGTTGGACTCATTGGACTTTTGATACTTATTTCTTGGACTTGTTTGATTAATTTTATTTTTTATGTTTAGCTAGTGATTTTAGTTATGATCTAAGTAATTTATTGATTTAAAATCTTTGTTATGATTTATTGAATTATGATTATGATATTAGTGATGGTTTATTGATTTATAGATTTATAATTAACAGGTGATTTATTTATTTATTATTAGTAGCCTATGATTTGGCATTTGGGCCACGTTATCTAGGCTTGAATTTAAATATGCAGGCTTGAACGTAGGAAAAAATAAATCTGGGCTTTTTTTTTTTTTTTTTTGGTTGGGCCACAAATTGGGCCCAATCTCTAAACGGGGCCCGCGGGACCCGCGGGGCCCGGCTGGGGCGGGTCTGGGCCCCGGGAAAAAACCCGGTACCCTAAACGGGGCGGGTCCGGGCCACGGGTCTTGCCCCGCGGGTCGGGTCCGGGTATGAAAAAACCCGGCCCGAACCCGACCCGTTGCCATTCCTAGACTTGTATTTGTGTCAATCAAATACAAACTATTTATTCCATCAAAATATATATATATATATATATATATATATATATATATATATATATATATATACACACATACAAACTGTTTATTAAGCTTGTCAAGTAGGTAATGTTGTTATTGTTGTGTCACCCTATTTTATTACCAGGTCTTTTTTTTTAATAGACTATTATTAGGTCATATTAGAGTTGAAAGGTCAAGACACATTATTAAATTAGTCATGTTTGGGTTGAGCCATTTGAGCAAATATCATTACCTCAATAATAAATATATAGTACTAGAGACATGCTTCCTGAAATAGAAGTTAATAACTTAAAATTTTGGTCTCTGCTTTGTTATCTTAAAGTACAAAACTTTGAAGCGGAATTTTAAGCCTTAAAATTAAGGTTTAAAAGTATGTTAAGACTTTTGAACAATCCCAATCAAACTTTGCTGCTGAACCAAATTGCTTGAAGTGAACTTCAAAGTTTTCTTTTTGCTGGATGGGAGCTACAAAGCTTTTTTAATTTTTTTTTTTTTAATGATATGATAGAATTTTATGGCATATGCTCCATAATTTATTTATTTTTATTTTTTTCACTTTTTTACCACCAGTTCAAAAAACTATTTGATTTTTGGGAGTTTGAACTCCAAATTTCTTAAGAGATTTTATCAATTAAACTAGCGGGAACCCATGGGAGCTATATGTAGAGCATTGATGTGAGTTAGAGATATTGGACTTTTCTTTTTCTTTTTTGATAGGAAGAGATATTGGCCTAGATCAATGTTGTGAATACCATTTCGGTAATTGTTTTAGTTTGGTCATTGGAAATGAATATTTCAATATTAGTGTATCATTTCAAGATTATTACTGTATATATAGAGTTTGTATATTTGTGTGTGTATATATATAAATTAATAACTGCTCATAAAATAAATATAATTTATTAAAAAATGACAATAATTTTATTTAGATTGATTTCAATTCCATGGATGAAATTCTCAATGCTAGTTTGCTCAAGCATTATAATAACAATAATAAACCTCTTGCTCTTCTCTATTCAATTTCCTCCACATCTCCACTGAGTCATCGATCATTTTGCCCTCACTCATCTTCTCTCAAGTTTTTTTCCTTGTAACTTTTTCTCCATTCTTTTCACTATATCCACAGTATCATCATTTTCTTCTCCTCTTTTAGTTTTTTTTTTAAAAAAAAAAAAAAAATTATTTAAATGATGGCTTCTCTTCTTTCAAATTCATACAGGCCGAATCTCAAATTTCGATACCCACTCCTCCCATTCCTTCTTCTCTTATTCTATAGACTTATCCTATCTTTTGTGAAAAGTTGTTATTAGTTTTAATTTGAACTCACCACTAAAATTATTTTTTTGCAATACTTTCAGAAGAATCACATCAAAATTTTTTGTAAAATTTTTTTACTAGTTCTAATTTGAACTTACTGCTGAAATTATTTTTTTACTCACCAATATTAACTAATTACTTAAAATTTATTGTGAAAATATTGTGGTAATATTTCTAACGTCCATTTCTTATTCTTTTCCTTTCTTTCATCCATACGTTTCTTTTTTTTTTTCTCTTGTTTTTTCTCCACCACACACGTATATCCATATATCTCCATCCTCTCCCTTTTTATCTCTACTTTTCACTTGATTCCAGAACCTCCCTATTATCTCTTTCTCCTCTTCTTCTGTGCTTACCTTTTTGTTTTTTATTTTCTTTCCACTTTAGCTCACTTCACACACACAGCTGACTATGATCTTTTGACTTCTCCTCTATGTTTGCATTTTTGTTTTTTATTTTCTTTCTTCTTCATCTCACTTCACTCACACACACTGCCGGCAGAGAGATTGGCCTTTGTCTATCTTTTTTCTTTTTTTCTTTTTCTTCCTTCTTTTCTTGTTCTGATTCACTTTGTTGTTACAATGGAGCTTAGACAGGCTTTCATGTTCTTGATCTGTTGTTTTTGTTTTTATTTTAGATTTTTTGTTCTAATTAAATTTGTATTTTTTTCTGTTCTTGATTTGTTGTTTCTATTCTGATTTTAGATTGTGTTTGTGTTTTGATTGTGTTACCATTTGAGAGAGAGAGACAGATGAACAAAGAAGAGAGGAGGAAAGAGAAATAATATTTTTTTTATTCAGCCAGGTATTTTTTTAAGATAAAATAATGGTTTGGAGTTGAAGTGTTCTCTAGATTAAGGAATTAATTATTGTAGCAACTTAAAAAAAAATTTTGGAAAAGTTTTGTGTTTAGTCCAACCGTTGGAGTGTGAATAGTAAGCTTTTTTGGAGAAAAAAAAATAAAGATAGAGTATCTATTGGAGATGCTCTTAGGGTCTATTTGGATGGAAGAGTGGAAAATTGAGAGGATGGAAAATTAGTGGGAGGATAGAAAAGTGAAAGGATAGAAAATATTTAGTTTTCCCTCGTGTGTGTTTGGTTGGAGGGATGGAAAAGTGGGAGGGTGGAAAACTCTTTTATTTGGTTGAAAAGAAAAGTGAGAGGATAAAAAATGTAGTTTATATAAATTGACTATTATACTCTTGTTACATAATAGGTAAGAAATAGATTTATTTGTACTCATTAAATAATATAAAATTTACTAATAATTATATTTTTCAATGAGAAGTGTTACGTCCACAACATTTTTCGCAATACTTTCACAACAAAATTTATGTGGAAAGTTGTTACTAGTTCTAATTTAAACCCACTATTGAAATGTGGGTGTCAGTCAGCTCAACTGGTAAAGTCTCTGATAGTTGTATAAGAAATCTAGGGTTCAATCCCTGCCTACACCAAATACTGATTGGTGTCTTGGTCTGGTGATAAAAGAGTTATCATCAGGAGCGGACACCATAGGTTGAAACTCTCTAAAAAAAAAAACCCACTATTGAAATTATTTTTTTACTCACCACACTCCTGATTCTCAAAAAAAAAAAAAAGTCTCCAGCACTCCTACCTTCTTCGGTAAAAAAAAAGTCTCCATCACTCTCTCTGGGTTTTTTTTTTTTTTTTTTCTCTCTCTCCTCCACACCTTGTCCTTATATCTCTATCCCCTTTATTTTATTTGCTTTGTCTCCCTCATTTAAGTGCAACTCTCATTCTCCAGTGCTCTCTCTCTCTTTCTTTTTTTTTTTTTTTTTTAACTTGATTCTAGAGGGCATTATGGACAAAGTTTTCTTCATCAGTTTTCCACTCAAGCTTTTTCCTCCCGATTTGGGGAGATGAAATTTGTGGGCCCGGGAGAGAAAATTTTCTCCCGGGTTTTCCACCCTCCCTATTTTCCTCTCTTTCCCAAACAGTAGAAAACACTACTTTCCACTCAGTTTTCCCCTCTATGTTTTCCATCCCCCTAAAATCACCCTAACCAAACACAGTGTTAGCGTAGTGGTGAGTGTGTCGGTACTCAAAAAATTATTAAGACAGCTGGGCTTAGTGCTGGGCTCAGTGAGTTTTAAAATGAGCCCAAAAGATTTTAAATCAAATAAACCTTCTCTCTCATTTTTCTCTCAGCTCAGTTCAAGCATAAAATATCTTCTCTCATTTTGCTCTCATCCCTGAAACCCAGCACCTTCCCTCTCATTTTTCTCTCAGCTCAGTTCAAGCATAAAACATCTTCTCTCTCATTTTGCTTTCTCAGCTTAGTTCAAAATCCTAAGAGCCTGTTTGGGTAAGCATTTTTCATCACTCAATTTTCATCACTCATAACTCATCACTCATCACTCATTTTTTCACACTCATTTGGCAACATCACTTTTATTTTCATCACTCAATTTTTTCACACTATTCATGGGTCCCACACCTGTCAGCCGGTACAGTGTTTTTTTTTTTTTTTTTTTTTTTTTTTTTTTTTTTTTTCAGTACCCAACTCACCGAAGCTAATATTAAAAAAAAAAAAAAAAAAAAAACTGAACGGCCAACCCAGGAAAAGAAAAGAAAAGAAAAAGAAAAAAAAAAACACAAACAGCCAACGCCAACCCAGGAAAAGAAAAAGAAAAAAAAAGAAAAAAACCCAACAGCCAACGCCAACCTAGAAGAAGAAGAAAAAAAAAAAAAAAAAAACCTGAACGGCCAACCCAGGAAAAGAAAAGAAAAGAAAAGAAAAAAAAAAAAAAAAAAAAACGCAAACAGCCAACGCAAACCCAGGAAAAGAAAAAGAAAAAGAAAAAAGTCAAAAGGTGGTCAAAAGTTGCGGCTGTGGGTCCCTCCATGTGTGTTTATTTACGAAAATGCCATTGAGTTATGAGTTATGGAAATTGAAAACAGTCTTTGGTTGTTTTCAGTTTCCATAACTCATAACTCAAAAATCAGAGAATTGAGTGATGGAAACAGAGTTATGGAAACAGAGTTATCGTTTGGCCAAACAACCTTTTTGCTATGGGTCCCACCATTTTTGAGTTATGAGTTATGGAAACAGAGAATTGAGTTATCAAAAAACTCAATCCAAACAGGCTCTAAACATCATATTTCTTTATATTTTTTTTTCTCTCCACAAAATATGTCCATGAAAACGTTCCTAATCCTTCGACTGCTCAACAAAGCTGTGGTCGAAGAAATGCCACTGTCACCGTTTTTGGGCACTCGGAAGATTTGTCGGAATATAACCTAACCGCAAACGATCTGAAAATCTTTTTTTCTAAAAAAGTTGACGGATGTGGATTTACTAAAAAAATAACACTTGTGATGACTACCTAGATACAGTGAAAGTGTCTTCCGTGGTGGAATCGCAAGTATTGTTTTTTTAGCAAACCCACCTCCATCAACTTTTTTTGAAAAAATGATTTGCAAATCATTTGCGGTTAGGTTATGTTCCGACAAATCTTCCGGATGCACAAACGGTGACAGTATTTTGACGTAACCACAATGGGCAAAGTGTCTTCCGTGGTGGAATCTTTACTTGCGGTGGGTCTAACCACAACGGGCATGAAGTTGTGGGAAACCATCCAACTTAAGAGTCCTGACATTTTGCTGGTAAGTCTTCTAGTTTGTTAGTATTTTTTTTTTTTCATTTTTAATAAATTTTAAGCTTAATCTAATCTAATGCTTTCATATTTTTCATTGGATGAGCTGGGACAGAGAAATGAACCGAGACCAAGCTTTGTCCACCATCTACTCGACCATATTGAAGATCGGTGGTTGGCTGCTAACCGCCTGGGTCGGTTGGTCCAGCCACAAAGGATGTGGAAAAAAAAAAAGGGGGAAGCAACTCCGATGAAGATGAGAAAGAAGATACCTACGAGTCGCCAAGTTTTGACGACTTCTAATGAGGTAACTTCTCAGAAGTACTTCCTTTATAGCAAAAGTTATTTAGGGTTTTTGGTGTCTCCCATCTTTGATTGCTTCTGTTTTTTAGGATGCTTCTGTTTTTGAGGATGAACTCAATGGGATGTACCTAATCAAACTTTGCTATGAGATTTCCGTTCTTAGTTTTAATATATATTCCTTTTCACCCAAAAAAAAAAAAAAAAAAAAAAAATATATATATATATATATATATATATATATATATAAAATAAAAACATTAACTTTTTTTTTGATGGAATAAAAACATTAACTTTTTTTTTTTTGAGAAAAAGGTAAAGACACTTTATTACTGAAAATCAAGCTGAAAAACATCATCCAAATCTTGTGGTAGATCTTCTAACCACACATCAGTATCTGCAGATGAAATTGCTTGGCGAGCGAGGGCATGAGCTAATCTATTACCCTTACGCTTAACATGTAAAAAACTACAAGAAATAGAAGAAGACAAAAAATGAATATCATCTATAACAAGACCATACATAGTCCGAACTGTTCTAATCCCATTGATTGCCTGTATAACTCGCAATGAATCACCTTCAATCACCATCTGATGAATGCTGAGTTCTTTGGCAAAGCTAATTGCTCTACACGCAGCTAAGGCCTCTATCAAATCCACAGAACCCGGATACCGCACTTTCTGGCTCAAGACAGCGATGATCTGACCCTGCCAATCTCTAATGACCACCCCGATACCTGCACTAACCTGATCACCAAACACTGCACCATCGAAATTGATTTTATAAAGGCCAAAGTCAAGTGGCTTCCATCGTAGGTCCTCACTTCGACCAACAACTTGACGAACCGGCTCTGCACATCCTGGAATTCGTGAAAGAGCTCTGAAGCTCGCTAGACTACTGCATCTACCTTCCATGAGGGTTGTCCCACTCGCAACCTGTTACGGCGCTCCCATATACTCCAAGCAACCATAGCAAACCGAGTAAACAGATCAGAAGAACCATGCGAACACAGGAATTGAACAATGTCTGCAAAGGTAGAGAATTTTTTAGTTCGAATAAAATTAAAGCAAACATCCGTCTGCCATATAGCCCTTGCAACATCACAATACCACAAGGCATGGATATTGTCTTCAAGGCAGGTTCTACAAACATCACAGCAGCCATCAGACACCACCTGACGCTTATACAAATTGAGTTTAGTGGGCAAAGAATTTTGAACCGCTCTCCACAAGAAGTGCCTAACTTTGTTAGGTACCCGAAGCTTCCAAATGCCATTCCACAGACATTTCCCTGCCTCCATATCCGACGGACTAGCTTGCTCTTGTCGCTGTAACCTGGATAGCAACTGATACGCACTTTTAACCGTATATGCACCATCAGACGACATTGGCCAAATCAAAGCATCTGCAGCTCCAAACGAACTAACAGGGATACTTTTGATGGCTGCTGCTTCCCATGGATAGAAATGCTGATCAATAAGGGTCTCGTTCCAAGTTGTAGAGCCTGGTATGAACAGATCACTAACCAGTCGCACAGACGGATCCAGCTGTGGTGAAATAACACGACCACCCCCTTCAAATGGCAACCAACGGTGCTGCCATATATGAATATTCTGCCCATCGCCCACTCTCCATAGTGCGCCCCTCAAGACCCCCTCGCGAGCTTGTAGAATACTTCTCCAAGCAAAGGAGCAACGAGGAGATACCTCCGCATCAAAGATATTACCCGAAGGAAAATATTTAGCTTGAAAGACCTTGAAAACCAAAGAATTTCTCACATGAAAAAGTTGCCACACTTGCTTTCCCAACATAGCATTGTTGAACATTCTTAAGTCTCGAAAACCCATACCTCCCACCGATTTTGCAAAGTGTTTCCCATTTAACCCAATGAATTTTCTTGGAATTCTCTGAACAACCCCACCAAAACTTTCGAATCATTGCTTCTATATCCTTGAGAAGACCAATGGGAAGTCTAAAAACACTCATGGAGTACGTCGGAATGGATTGAATTACAGCTTTAATCATCACTTCCTTGCCCGTTTGGAAAAGTAATTTCTCCTTCCAACCTTGTATCTTAGCCCAAATTCGCTCCTTAATCTGAATGAAACAAGCTTTCTTCTGTCGCCCCACAAAAGAGGGAAGACCCAAGTACTTCTCATAATTTCTAATAACCGGTACTCCCAACAAAATTTGAAGCTCCCCTTGTATCGCCTCAAAGGTATTACGACTAAAGAAAGTCGTAGTCTTATTAGAATTAACTTGTTGCCCCGAAGCCGCTTCATACTAGGTAAGGATATTCTGGATTTTTTCACACTCAGAAAAGGTTGCTCTACAAAATAGCAAGTAGTCATTGGCAAAAAAGAGATGGGTGATTTTCGGCCCTGACCTACAAATAGAGTAGCCACGAATTTCTCCAGCTTTAGCAGCCTGAGTGAGGAGAGCATTCAATCCTTCTGCGCAAAATAAAAACAGAAAAGGAGATAGAGGGTCTCCCTGCCGTAAACCCCGAGAAGGGTGGATGAGACCCTTAGGTTCATCATTCACCATAATCGAGTAAGAGACTGTTGTGATGCATTGCATAATCATAGCCACCCAAGTCTCATGAAAACCCATCTTCAATAAAATTTTCTCCAAGAAGACCCATTCCACCCTATCATAGGCTTTACTCATATCAAGTTTTAAGGCCATAAAACATGTATTACCTGAACATTGAGTTTTCATACGGTGAAGGGATTCAAAAGCAATCAAAATATTAGCAGTAATAACTCTGTTAGCCACAAAAGCACTTTGAGCCTCCGAAATAATAGAATTCAAGATTGGCTTAAGCCTATTCGCAATAACTTTACTCAGGATTTTATAAATAACATTACATAAACTGATAGGCCTAAATTGAGTAACAGTTTCAGGATTTTTAACTTTAGGAATCAAAGTAATAAATGTGTGATTTATCGACTTTAAAATTGTACCTGAGTTGAGACAAGAAAGCACAGCTTCAGACACATCCCTTCCAATATCAGGCCAAAATGTTTGAAAGAAGAGAGGAGGCATTCCATCCGGACTTGGGGCTTTCAAAGGCGCCATTTGCTTAATTGCCACATCAACCTCTTCCTGGACATGCGGCTTTGTAAGATCAGCATTCATAGTGTCATTGACCACGGGTTGGACTCCCTCCAAAACTCTTTCTAATTCTGATGGACAAGATGTAGTGAACAACTTGGAATAAAAGTCCACAAAAGTGGCTCCAATAGTCTCCTCATCCGTGACCCAAGTGCCATGCATATCCATAATACCCTTTATAAAGTTCTTACGTTTTCTATTTGTGGCCACCCCATGAAAATAATGAGTATTCCTGTCCCCGTTAGCTAACCATTGGGTTCTAGATCGTTGAACGCACATGCGGTGTTCTTTATCAAGTAAGACATTAAGCTCCCTCCTCAACTGAACCACCATACTGTAATCTCCACCTTTTGCCGATTCCTCCTCAGCCCTCCATAATAGGTCCTTCTTAGCTTTGATTTGGTTTTTCACATTACCAAAATGATCCTTACTCCATGATTTTAGCATTTTTTTACACTTCTTTATCTTAGTCACCACCTTATACATCTTGTGCCCATCCATCCCAATGTCCCAAGCTCGACGAACTATGTCACCACAGCCCTGGTCCGCCAACCATATTTCTTCAAAGCGAAACGGCTTTCTTTTCCACCTAGCCAACTCACCAATCGGATTCAGCATCAACAAGAGTGGCCGATGATCTGAAGATATACAATGAAGGTGTCGAATGGCCGCTGTAGGAAATTTTGCCATCCAATCATAATTTGCCACTCCCCTATCCAAACGTTCCCAAATAACCTGCCCATGCCTCACTCCTTGCCATGTGAATTCTGGACCTGTAAATCCTAAATCCATAAAACCACACACATCTAAAACATCCCGGAAAGCTTGCATTTGGCAATGTGGACGAACTCGCCCCCCTCTCTTTTCTTCAGAGAAAAGGATTTCATTAAAGTCTCTTATGCAAACCCAAGGCAAATGAGGTTTTGAATTTAACATTCTAAGCATATTCCAAGCCTCCATCCTTTCATTAGTATCCGGTTCGCCATAGAACCAGTGAATCTCCAAGCTTCCAATGTACCTCCATTGACCACCGCATCAATATGGAAACGCGAAAAACTGTCTACCCAAACTGAAACACCTTGCTTCCAAAAAAGAGCCAACCCACCCCCTCTATCCTGGCTTTGAACATAAAATAAGCCAGCATACTTAATTTTAACTTTCAAACTTTCTAATTGTTCCTTATCAGCCCACGTCTCAGATAAAAAAACAATTAGGGGACCTTGTGCTTGAATCAAATCCTCAAGCTCTCTTTTTGCACGCGGGTTCCCAAGCCCGCGGCAATTCCAAGCTAAGCAACTCATTGGCCTCAGCGGGAGGGGCTGGACTTCAGCCTCCACCGTTTCAGATAAAAAAACAATTAGGGGACCTTGTGCTTGAATAAAAACATTAACTTAATTGTGTTTATTAAGATTTATTATTTATCCTATGTTTTTTGCTTGTATGATATTTGTAATTATAATAAACATGTCACAATTTTTTTTCTTATATTTTGGTCCCGTCTTGATGAAATCTTGGGTCCTGGCAAAAGGTATATTTTTTCCTCATTCTATGGCCCAGTTTTTAAGTGCTACATGCTGTTATCATTGGTTAGTCATACTAGCAAATACTCCTTCACCTGGAGCCATTCGCCTCATTATCAACAGTGTCTTTTGTTTGCAGTCATAGTTTGGTGATGATTTTGCATCATTCTTTTCTACCAATTCGTAACATAGTTTGGTTGAGTGAATTTGTTTCATATTTGTGAGAATCACATAATCAAATCAGCTGCCCCTTCCCAATTTTCAACCGAGCTTCTTTGTGTACACATATTCGTATTGTTCAAATGCTTGATATTTTTATATACTTTAAAGCAAAAAATATCTGGTGATGGCTTGTTTTTTCTTCCTCCTATGGTAATGAATCTCATATTTTACTATAATGCAGTTTATGAGACAAGGTGGGAAGGAGTATAACTGCAAAGAATGTCATGAACATGAGCCTAGTATTGTGGAGAAAGTTGTCTGATCACTTTTAGTGTTAGTTTGTTTTTGGAAGATTTTTTGTTTTAACAATTATATGTTACTAGAACTACTTTTGTTTAACAATTATGTTACTAGCACTCTTGATTTAGTAGTTTTGAGACAATCAGTTTTAATTATAATGTACTTAACACTTTGGAAGTTACTTGCAGTGAGTGAAAGCGTCTATTAATGGAAGATTTCTTTTGGCTCTCTCTCTTAATTAGTGTCAAATTTTTTTTTTTTTTTTTTTTTTTGAGAGTAAGTGTCAGTTCTTTTTGTTTCCCTTCTTATGTATAAAATATAATTCCTCCAACCAATAACGATGGTAATAAACGGAATAAGAATTAGGATGGGCTCCTAGTACCAAATAAAAATGATCAATTTAAACTTGAGGATTAAAAGTTAAACAACTCATTATAACTAAACCTATATTATTGAGAAGTGCCATCTCTACAATATTTTAACAACAAATAATAAATGGTAAGTTGTTATTGATTCTAATTTGAATTCACAATTGAAATTACTTTTTTGTCTAACTAGTAATTGCCAATAACAATATGTTACTTTGAATTTGTTGTAAAAGTGTATTGAAAATATTGTAGACATTTCTCTATATTATTATATACATGATATATGTAGATCCATATATCCTTCCTTAATTATTTATGACACCATGCATGTAACCCTTTACTCTAGCACTTCAAATTTCTAGATTTGGATCCTCTCGATTTCTATTTAAAATGGAGAGCATTCATTTAAAAGTTAAGATTTGGTCTTAAATAAATCTAGGGGGTAAAATTTGCCACATCATATAAAACTCAATAACTTAACCAATTGTGGATTTTTTTTTTTTTTTTTTTGTGGAGAAGCAACCAATTGTGGTTAGAAACAAAATTTGAGGTTAGTTAAATATTAAAAAAATAAAAATAAAAACAATTAAATAAACAAATGGTGGTTTCATTGCTGTGAAGAGGGACCCAAGATCTTTGCCTCTTAATTTTTACGTTCTACTTTCTTTGCCTCTAATGATCCCTTTAGAGGAAGAAGGAGAAAAGGAGAGTTGGTCATAAATTATAATAGCATTACAGTTATTTTTTAGATTAAAAAAATTTGTTTGGTTGTTCTTATGAATTTCTTTAGATAAAATAGTATTTTAACAAAATATGCAAATAGATTAAATAACAAACAAATCTTATTTGTTAGAACCTCTTTTCCTCACATTTACGTGTTTGATTCTCCCAAAAAAAAAAAAAAAAAAAAAAGCAAATTCAAAACCAAGACTAAATAATGGCTTGGGCATGTGATAGGCTTGGGCATCCTAGGAGAAAATAATGACAACATTATAAGACAAGGTCTAGAGAGAGCTCCTATGCTGTCATCTTCTTGACATAGTCACATAGATTCAACAATCACATTTGCAATGTGACTGACTTTCAACTTTTCTCATAACAATTTCTTATAATTCAAATTAGACACACCCAATAGGTCTAATGCCCAAGACCCTACCCTTCATTCCATAACTTTAAGAAGAGGATCATTTGAGCTAGACGTCATAGGCACAACTAGTCACCGAAACATTTGACAAATAATCGAAACATGAAAAATTATGGGAAAAATAAAGGCATTAGGCACATAGGATATCTAAAAATTCAAGATTTTATTGCCAAGCACAAGTGTCCCCCTCACCATAGGGAAATATTTTCATCCAGAGGAGATGAACACAAGGCAAAACCAAACAATCCGAAGGACAAACAAACATACACAAAAATTTTCAAGAATATGAATCTGCAGGAGAAAACCCAAATAATAAAAAAGTACTAGCCTCATCACATGCGCTTGGCGCGTGCGATGAGGCTTTTTTTTTTGGTTAGTAATCTTATTTTGTAGAGTTTTTATTATTATTATTATTATATATATAAATATATATAATTTTTATTTTGAAATTTTAATTTATAAGTGGATAAAACAATTTAAAAATTAACAGGAGAGTAATCCTATTTTTTAGGCAATATTTTAGTGGGAGTTAAAATTGCATTTTTACCAGACTGTCCTTTAATTTTGTCTCTATTTAAATATAGGGGTGTAGAGGCATTTTTAGGCAATGTTTTAGTGGGAGTTAAAGTAGAGGTGTAAAGACATTTTCGAACTAAAAAAATGAAAAATCCAAATGGGGGAAACCCCTTAAATAATAGTATATATATATATATATATATATATATATATATATATATATAGAAGTAAAAAAGAAAGAAAAATTGAACATTCTTCCGAATGGTGGTAGTCATTAATGTCAGACGTGCTCCTGATTGATTATCGTGCTAACTGGGAGGTTGTTTTTCCCCTTGAACCATGCTAAGTGGCAGTTAAGATGGACTGACAGCATCCCAGCAATCAGAAAGTCTAAAAAACTTCATACATTGAAAACCATCTTTAACCTCCTAATCAAAGTTTGCTGCCTTACTTGATACTCTGCCCCAAATGTACACATTCTTCAGTATTTCTTTAATAGAGCAGGAAAAAAAAAACCAAGCATTCCAACCCAAATTACATTAGATTTGTACCAAATACAAATATAAAGCTAGAAGTATCAATTTGAAACAACTGGTATAATGCTTTGATCTCAAGTATAATACTAACATGCATCAACTACGTACTACTTGCAAGGATTAATGTCTTATCATAGCTATTATATAGTGACTTTGTCTCTCTCTCTCTTCAAATGAATTCTCTTTGCTTCTCTCCCCACAAAATAAAGGCACTACAATAATTACTAGATATGGAAGACTAAAATTGATCACTCCAATAATTTTTTTTTATAAAAAAAACACTTTAAATTCATTAGGGATTACAAATAATTACTTTAAACTCTAAGTAATTTTGTATTAATCTTTTTTTATTATTATTTATTGATTAATCTTGATTGTGGACAGCTAGCAAGCTAGCGGTTAAAACAAAAGAGTATAGCTCTGTGCCTCTGGCTCTGAGACTCTCTGTGTCTCTAGCGCAACTGTCCGTTTTGTTTTGTGTGCTGAAGAATGAAAACGAAATTGGTAGGTGGTAGGTGGTAGCAATTCTAGTTGATCTTGTTTGCACAATTTGAGGCGAAAATGGGTAATTAAGCATAATTTTTCAATTATATAGTTAGTAGTTTCGATTCCCAAACTATATTATTTACTAGCATCTCGAGTTTTTGAGACTCGATTTTGGCGTATAAATCGAGACTCAAAGACTTGATTTCCATGGTCTAATCACGTCCAATGTGGCATATTTTTCCACGTGTTGACCACATGGAAATCGAGTCTCTAAGACTCGATTTATAAGCCTTAAAAACATCAGATAAGAACCACATCAGAGAAGAAAAGAACCCAAAAATCAGAGAAGAACCTATAGAAAAAAAAAAAAAAAAAACTTAGGCCGCGCACGACCCAAGTCGGGCCGCTGCGACCCAGGTTGCACACGACCCACGCGACTTAGGTCCTGCCGCAACCCAGGTCGCCTCTCCTATCTGATCTAAGTATTCTTTCTCCCTCTGATCTGATTGTTGTGTTTCTAGATTTCTTAATTTTTTTGTATATTTCGGCTTGTACGAGAGACTTGAGACTTAAAATTTTTTTAAATTTTTTTGGTTTATAAATCGAGCCTTAGAGACTCGATTTCCAGGTAGGAAAAAAATGCCACATCAAACCATGGCAATCAAGTATTTGAGACTCGATTTATAGGCCAAAATCGAGTCTCTTAAACTCGAGATGCTAGTAATTAATATAGTTTGGGAACCGAAACTACTAACTATATAGTTGGAAAATTATGGTTAAATTCCCATTTTCGCCACAATTTGACCTAGTACTCCACCCTAACTCATTCAATGCTGATTCTTTTTTTTTTCCTTTTTTTTTTTTTCATCTTTTTTAATTCTCACACCTTTTCCCACCATTACAACTCCGACTCGTATTATATATATGATGGATAACTAACATCATTCTCCAAAAAAATAAAAATTGTTTCACGTTGTATACTTTAAAAAGAATGAATAGCTTCTTATCAAAAAAAAGAATGAATAGCATGTGTTGCAAGTTGCAAGTGGGTTATCAATAGACAATAAAAATTTTGGCTCTCTTCATTCTCTATTAATTTTAGCATTGGGTGTTAAGACTTCTAACAACTTGATGGGTATAGATATAGACTATATATAGTCGAAGAACCTCATTTAACACCCACCTCATTTGCATTATAATTACTTTTGTAAGATTCCGATGTGGTGCGTTAAAAAATCAAACTATATAAAAACAAATAGAAGGTTGCTAACTTTGTCACCATGAAAAGAACTTCACTATGCATTTATGTTCTCTCTAATTTAAATTTTGAATAAATTTAAGGAGCTTTTCTTAATCTTAAGTATTGTACTTTGACTTCTTAATTTTGAATTCAAACACACACACACACACACACACACATATATATATATATATATATATATATATATGAAATTATCTTCCAAAGGATACTAAAATTCACTAATGTAACTAAATGACTAATATAATACAATTACATAATTAAATTTGATTAGAAAATTTTAGACATCTTACTTAAGGGACTATGTTTAAGTCTTTTTTTTTTTTTTTTAAGAAGATTATGTTTAAGTTATCTCTATCAAATTTATACTTTACTCTTTTGAAGTATATAATAAAAAGGAAATAACAGAAGATTCTTGGCCGTTGTATCTGGACTGGGGCTGGCAAATAGTAAAATTTTATGGACATCCACGATATTAGTCATTGAAATATTAGGGTAGGTGAATGGGTGATGCCAAATGTCAAGTTAGGGCGTGTGAGGGAATGAGAGTAGTATCCTTAAAAAAAGAATGGTTTCTATGCAAAGGACCCACCACTAACATTGGAATAAAATAAACTATGCCCTTGAGGAAGACCTCAATGGGATGTATTCCTTTAGGATATGTCCTGATCTTTCCTTTGTTGTTTAGTGGCCAAAATGGCCAAATGGCCATAAAATTCTAACTATATAGTTAGTAGTTTTGGTTACTAAACTATATTATTTAGTACCATTTCGAGTCTAAAAGACTCGATTTTGGCCTAGAAATTGAGACTCAAAGACTCAATTTCCATGGTCTGATGTGGCATTTTTGTCCTACTTGGAAATCGAGTGTCTAAGGCTCGATTTATAAACCAAAAAAAATTAAAAAAATTTTTAACTCTCAAGTCTCTCGTACAAGTCAAAATACACAATTTTTTTTAAAAAAAATCCAGAAACACAACAAACAGATGAAAGGGAGAAAGAATCAGATCAGATAGGAGAGGCGACCTGCCCAGAACATATTAGAGAAGAACCCAGAGGAAAAAAAAAAAAAAAACCAGAAACAGAAAGAGAGAAGAACTTGGATCGGTCGGCCTGGGTCGCATGTGGCCTAGCTTGGGTCGCGCACGGCGCGCGGCCTGGGTTCTTCTCTCTCTGTTTTTGGGTTTTTTTTTTTTTTTTTTTTTTTTCTTTGGGTTCTTCTAGGTCTGGGTTCTTCTTTGATCTTTATAAGGTTTATAAATCAAGTCTTAGAGACTCGATTTTCATGTGCTCACGTGGAAAAATATGCCACGTCAGAAATGATTAGACCATGAAAATCGAGTCCTTGAGACTTGATTTATAGGCCAAAATCAAGTCTTTTAGACTCGAAATGCTAGTAAATAATATAGTTTGGTAACTATAATTACTAAATATATTGTTAGGATTTTATGGCCATTTTGGCCTTGTTTAGTTTTTAATGTTATCGTCTTCAAAAAAAAAAAAAAAACAATTAATGAATTCGACAAAAGAAAATTTTGGATGCTATGAATTAAATGAGACTTGCATGTGCGGGGCCATGTAGTCAAATTAACTCTGTCTTAGTTTGTATTGGGGCTAGCAGGGAAAGACAAAAAAGGTGTGCTTCTGCAGGAGGTGGTGCCTCTTGTAGGCCGGGTTTAGCACTTCAGCCATCACAATCACGTAAGCATATGTTGCTGCTACAGGGTTTGAAGTGCAATTGTGCATTTTATATGTTATACAATAGAAACAGAGTTGGCAGAGAAATCCTACTTGTTCTTGTTGCACTAACATGGGAATTGACAATGACGTTTACTTCAAAATTCAAACAAACCACTTCACCCTCGTTATACTTATTCTTTTCTTTAAAAAATTGAAACAATCAACTACAGTACACCTCATTAAATGCTATTATTTTCTTTTTACCTCTTTTTTAATTCTCAGCCCTATGAATCCCACCAAGGATGCATGACAACTCTAAGAAATATTATCATCAATGTATGATGGATAAAAACTAATGTCACTCTATGAAAAAAAAAACTATTTCATGTAATGAGGCTGTATTAAATTTAAAACAATATTAATTAGGGTTTTTTTTTTTTTTTAAAAGATGACTTAATAGGTTGTATTTGTGTCACTTTCGTGTCAATCAAATACAAATCGTTTATTAAGCTTATCAAGTAAGTAATGTTGTTATTGTTGTATTACCCTACTTTATTATCGTTTTTTTTTTTTTTTTTTTTTTTAAAACTATTATCGGTCATGTTAGAGATGAAAGATCATTGACACAATTATTTAATTGGTCACGTTTGGGATAAGCTATTCAGGCAAAAATCACTAATTCAATATATAGTACAAGAGTCATGCTTCCATTTCAAACTTAAAATTTTCGTATTATGCTTTATTACCTTAAAGTACAAAACTTTGAATATGAATTTTAAGCCTTAAATTTTAGGTTCTAAAAAAGTATGTTAATACTTTTGAACTATCCCAATCAAACTCTGCTACCGAACCAAATCGCTTGAAGTGAACTTCAAAGTTTTCTATTTGCTGAATGGGAGCTACAAAGCTTTTTTTCTTTTCTTTTTTTCACTTTTTTACCACCAGTTCAAAACACTATTTGATTTTTGGGAGTTTGAACTCCAAATCTCTTAAGAGATTTTACGAATTAAACTTATGGAACCAATAGGAGCTATACGTAGAGCATTGATGCGAGTTAGAGATATTGGACTTTTTTTTTTTCTTTTTTATGGGAAGGGATATTGGCCTAGATCAATATTGTGAATACCATTTGGGTGACTGCTTTGGTTTGGTCATTGGAAATGAATATTTCAATATCGGTGTATCATTTCAAGATTACTGCTGTATATATAGAGTTTCTATATTTGTATATATAAAATTAAAAAAAAAAAAAACTGCTCATAAAATAAATATAATTTATTAAAAAAATGACAATAATTTTATTTAAATTGATTTCAACTCTATGGATGAAATTCTCAATGTTAGTTTGCCTAACTATAATAATAATTGTAGGGTCACGATTTGTAGCCCAAGCCCAGAATAGTTGGGATATGAGTCCAATACAATAAATTTGTAAAGAATGGATGAAAGAGCTAGGCTCTTAGCAAATTGGACAATGGTTAGTAAGGGTTTCAAATATGAACAAACATAGAATCACATGCAAAACTTGACGAAGTGTTTGTCCGAGGAGATGAATTGCTATTTCTGAAAGATAATACAACACTCAATGCTATAGTAACTCTTTATTTCTTTTCTTTCACTATGTTTTTCGATCCCTATTTCTTGGAGGGTTTTCACATTATATAGTTTCTTTTTACACTATTCTGATCGTACACTTGTTCATCATCTAAGCCTCCACTTGAGTATCTGTCCCATCAAGCATCTTCTTTGGCTCTTTGTGAACGGTGGTGGTTGAGAATGCACTGTTCAAGGGTATTCTTCACATAAATGCGGCCAGAAAGGTTACTGCAGTGCATTTAATGCGGTGGTAGCAGCTTTTCTCTTAGATATTTCTGTATTTTTATCCTCTTCGTACGTGCCTGAAATTCATCCTTATCGTTGGAAATTATTAGAAGGTCACCTAAGTCGCTTAGTTACTTGCTTGACCGATGTTCGTTCTATCCGAGAAGGATAACCTCCTCGGACTTTACCCCTCCAATCTTCCCTTACGTGATCCTCCATTCTGGGGCCTTTCCAATCATTTGCTTCTCCTCGAACGTATCCACATCACTAAATAGGGACCAAGGCCTAGTATACCAACTTGGGCCTTTGTCCCCACAATAATAATAATAATAATAATTTTCTTGCTCTTCTCTATTCAATTTCCTCCACATCTCCACTGAGTCATCGATCATCTTGCCCTCACCCATCTTCTCCCAGGTTTTTTCCCTTGTAACTTTTTCTTCATTCTTTTCACCATAACCACAATATCATCATTTTCTTCTCCTCTTTTAGTTTTTTTTTTTTTTTTTAAATTTATTTAAAGGGATAATTACAGTAAACTCACTTGTGATATGGCCCATTTTCACTTTGCCTACCCGTGGTTCAATTATTTACACTTTGCCCACCTGAAGTTAGTCCTGTTAGCCTTCCGTAACCCACCTCTCCGTTTGCCATTAGAAAAACACATTTTTAGGCAAAAACAAATATAACAAGAATAAAAAAGTTAGGGTTTTAAATTCCGATGACAACTCCTTGTCCCAATGGATCACCTGAGCATTTTTCAATGCACCATCACCCAATTCCTTATTCTCAATTGTCCTCAATAGCTCTTTCACCATCACCTCAGGCTCTGACTCGCCGACCAATACCAGGTTCCTCTTCTTACTCCTTAGTAAAATATCAACAACCCATTTCACCTCCTTACCTCTCTGATGTCCCAATTGGCCTGCACTCCCCTGTTGCTGCAACCGTGGATTCAAGTATAGATTCCTATTTGGTGCAGTGGGTCCACCTCTAAATCCCAATCCAATAGGACCCAAGTTCGGAATCGAAGAAGCCGAAGGCGAAGACGAATTCAAATAACTCAACTCACACTTGGGTCATCGAGAATCGATATAATCAGCTGCTCGAGCTTGACTTTCACTGCCAGAAGTGGCTGCTGCTGCTGCTCAGGGCAGCCACGCCTCTGATGTGCCTGCGCTCACTTCAGCGCCACCATTAGAGCATTCGAGATTAGTGGCTTGATACCGGGGTTGAGGTTCTGAGCCGTAGGGAGCCACTAGATTTCTCTCCCTGTCTTATATTCTGATCTAGCACCTAGAAGCCACCACCACGACACCAAACCCATGGCTGATCTACCATGATCCAAACCCATAGCTGGATTTTTCTATACCTCACACTTCAGTTGTTGGCTTATCTCTATCTCACTCTCTCTTTATCGATAACGTTGCTGGTTGTTTTGAGATGTTGGTCATCTTGTAAAATTTGGTTCAAAATTTTGAGGAGTTGTGAAATTGTTGATATTGTTATAGATTAAAAATAATTTCATTAAGCCATTTGATTGGGGTGTTGTTTCTCCACTTTGTTCTCATTGAAGTTCATATGCAATGAAAAACCCTAACTTTTTTATTCTTGTTATATTTGTTTTTGCCTAAAAATGTGTTTTTCTAACGGCAAACGGAAAGGTGGGTTACGGAAGGCTAACGGGACTACCTTCAGGTGGGCAAAGTGTAAATGATTGAACCACGGGTAGGTAAAGTGAAAACGGGTCATACCACAGGTGGGTTTACTGTAATTATCCCTTATTTAAATGATGGCTTCTCTTCTTCCAAATTCATACAAGCCAAATCTCGAATTTCGATACCCATTCCTCCCATTCCTTCTTCTATTATTCTATACACTTGTCCTATTTTACACACCCCCCACTCCTCCCATTCCCAAGACCAACAACCACAAGGTCTACCCTTGGTACCCATTCCTCCCATTCCCAAGACCAACATACGAAAGAAAGCTCTATGATACGATTTTCTCCAATCCTAACTCCATGTGTACCATCAGGGCTTTTATGGGGGTTATTATTGTGACTCCAATCTATGTTACTGCTCAACTACTTTGCACCCATTTATCTACGTACATATTTAAAATGTCAAAAAAATTATTCTTTATCAATAGTCATTTTTGTGTAGAAAAATGCCAAGACCACATAATTTTACATAATTGTGGCCACAACTCACCATGTGGAGAGTTGTGAGTGAAAGAATTGTGGTGGTGGATCCATGTGTGTTCATACCTCTACTACTCACAACTCATTACGTGATAAGTTGTAACAAAATTTTGTAAAATTATGTGGTCTTAGTATTAGTCATAGGTTGTTTCTTGAACAACGTGATCTTGTTTTCTTGAACAATGTGATCTTATTTTTTATGGGTCTTTGTTACTTTCGTGTGGTGTTTTTTTTTTTTGTTTTTTTTGGGGGGGATGTATGTGTGTGTTTTTACCTCACCATAATTTTTTTTTTTTTTTTTGGTTTGTAAAAGAACAGAATGAATAGTATGTGTTTCGTTAACCAAAAAAGAAGAAGAATAGTATGTGTTTCAACTGCAAGTTGCAACTTGCAAGTGGGTTATCAATGGATCATAAAATTGGCTCTCTTCATTCTCTAT
Organism: Quercus agrifolia; assembly: GCA_029955455.1. Lineage (NCBI taxonomy): Eukaryota > Viridiplantae > Streptophyta > Magnoliopsida > Fagales > Fagaceae > Quercus > Quercus agrifolia. The sequence goes on along the minus strand of JARQAD010000007.1, from coordinate 37,389,448 downwards.
TTTATTGGGTTGCATGCAGCGTGGGGTTCTAAGACTTCTAAGTTCTAACTACTTGATGAGTTTTCTCTTGCTTGCCTTTGTACGTTTGTTGCTAATGGGTATAAACTGTACAGTCGAAGAACCTCATTTAACACCCACCTTCTCTATATTATAAGACTTAATGCTTTCCATGTATCAGTTTGTTGCTGCTTCTATGTTTCTGCTGTGTGCAGCTGTGTTTTGGACTTTGTTGTCTTTATCTCTCAGTTTTTTTGAATGAAATCCGGTCCAATCAAAAAAAAAAAAAACATTACATTGTAAGATTCTGACATAGTACATTAAAAATTCAAATATAAAAACATTACTATAGAAGATTCCCAACTTTGTCACCTTTATAAGACCTTCACTATGCATTCATGTTCTCTATAATAAATTTGAATAAATTTATAGAGGTTTTCTTAATCGTAGATATTGTTCTTTGACTTCTTAAATTAAAATTCAAAAACACACACACATATATATATATATATATATATATATGATTGTTTTGACTAATCTAATATAATATAAACAAAATTATTCCGAAAGTATACAAAAATTCACCAATGTAACTCAATAACTAATATAATATAATTGCATAATTGAATTTAATTAGAAAAGTTAAGACACCATACCTAAGTAACCATGTTTAAGTTATCTTTTATCAATTTATACTTAACTCTTGAAGGAACAAAGCACCGAAAAAAATTGAACAAAATTAATTCAAACAACTAAAAAGGAAATAACATAAAATTCTTGGCCTGTAAAATTTTATGGACGGTCAAGATGTTGGGGTGATGCCAAGTGTCGAATTAGGGTGTGTGGGAATGGGAGTGGTACCCTACAAAAAACAAAGGGCTGGTTTTCATATTATCTAAAATCAAAATATATGTAAGCTTTATCCACAGAGACCTGATGCAATAGTAATGGATGGTTGAGATTGGAAGTTGAAAAAAACAACTTTCAATCTTAACCATTAAATACAAAAAGTTGAAAAATAGTTAAAAAAGTTAAAAAAATTAAAGTTAAAAGTTAAGAATGATAAAAATTTATGTGAGAGAGATTATAATAATTGCACCGGTACCGGATCCAAATCCTTCTCAGGCGGGTTTTGCATCATTAATTGCATCTACACATGAGACCTTTTTTTTTTTTTTTTTAAACAAACACACAAGAGAAGAAAATGGATTCTAACACATTTAGACAAGAGACTTGCGGAGGACACTTATACAGATGAATTAAATGAGGCATGCATGTGTGGGGCCATATGGTCAAATTAACTTTGTTCGGGCTTGTCCTTTATGGTCCGTTTGGATTGAGGGGAAGGGAGGGGGAGTAGAGTAGAGTAGAGTAGAGTAAAATTAGGACAAAATTAGTTTATTTTTAGCCTACACTACTCTACTCTCCTCCACTCTCCCTCCATCCAAACAGGCCATTACTCACTGTGCTCAGCCTAACAAAGGCTAAGCTTGCAGGTGTGACTTATACATATGAATTAAATGAGACATGCATGTGTGCGGTCATATTGTCAAATTAACTTTGTCCGAGCTTTTCCTTTACTCGCTGTACTTGGCCTAACGAAGGCTGAGCTTATCTGAGCTTCCATGTGTGTGACTTTTTTTTCTTTTTTTTCTTAGCATCATGAATTTAGAGTTCTTTTATTTTATTTTATTTTTTGATGAGTATTTAGGGTTCTTTTAGAGTACTTGAATCTTGGATAGATGATGGATTCAAAATGGGAGTTATGAGATTCCATGAGATTTAAATTTAAGACTATTTGGGACTTATATAGTACGTGGTAGGAATTAAAACTTATATAGATGACTAGTTTGGAATACACATGCAAGGCACATGTCGCCATTTTAGTGAGAAAAATAATTTGTAATTTTTTTTTTTTTGGGAAGAAGTACAAAGTTATGCATTTAAATTTAGAATAGTTATTTAACATATGAATATTTATTTACTATGACAATTTCTTAGAACCTATTTGCTAAATATAATATTTACTCAGTAAATATTCTACTAAAAATGATAATGAATGTCATCATCTTATAATAATAAACAATTAAGTTTTGATAAAACATTGTCACAATATATAAAACTTCTCAATGAATGATAGTATATGCTACAATTGAAACTCTTAATAAAATGAAATACATGCAATCGTCTACAATGAAGATTTTGTTATTCATACTTCTTTCTTTATTATCATATTTTATGAGCATAACTAATATGATGTTTAACTTAATTTTTAATATGAAAAGCCCTTTTAAACAAGAAAATAAATTAAAAAAGAACAAGATAACAAAAGAAAATTTTTAGGACATTAAAATTTAGTGGGGTGTATTTTATACATTACACAATAGAATATTCTAGAAATCATAAAATTCCGTTAGGGTTTATCTAAGAGTGTAATAGTAAGGATATACACTCCTTTACAAAATATAAAGGAAGAAAATTTTCACCTTTAGTTTAGGGAATGAATGAAACTAACCCAAACTTAAAGTGTGAAAGTGCTTTTTTGCCTCTTTTTTTGTGTGTGTAAAATTGTGTGTGTGTGTTTTTAAAAATTAAACAATGTGTTAAAAAAAATGCAGCCCAAGAAAATTGTGTATAAAAAAATGAATTTTGGTTCAACAAAACTGACTAATCTAAAAAAAAATAAGTCTAGCAATGCAACATAATTTCACGATATTTTTACAATACTTTTATTTTTACCTATGATGGATCCTAGTCTAATATTTTATTATTTTATTTTAGAGTAATGTTATGTTCATAACATTTTCACAATAAATCTTAGGTGATAAATTGTTACCGGTTCTAAACTGTGCATTTAAAAAACAAATAAACAAACAAGCCAATTGAAGAAAATTGTGCTTGAAACAATGAATTTTGCCTTAGAAAATTTTTCTAAACAAAAAAAAAAAAAAAAAAAAAACCTAGAAACACAACAAAATATCAAACATTTTCACAATATCCTTTATTTCCAACTATGGTAGGTCTCAGTTTGATATATATTTTTTACGTCCACAATATTTTCCTAACAAATCTTAGGCAGTAAATTGCTACCGGTTTTAAATTGGAACCAACACTTTAAATTGTGTATTAAAAACAAAAAATAAAAAGACTGCACATGAAAACTGTGTAAAATAATGAATTTTGACTCACCCAATTTGACTAAAATAAAAAAGAAGTCTAGGAGCACAAAAAAATATCATAATATTTCCACAATATTTTTTTATTTTTAGCAATGGTAGGTCCTGATATGATATTTTATTATTTTATTTTAGAAAAATGTTACGTTCACAACATTTTCATAACAATTTTTTGATGACAAATTGTTACTGGTTTTAAACTGGGCTCATTACTGAAATCATTTTTTTTATCCATAAAAAATACATTGCCACTTAGGATTTGTTTTGAAATTATTGTGAAAATTTTTGAACTTGACATTATATTTTATTTTATTTTGATCTATAAGGAATTGATTTCTCAGCAATTGTGAATATACTGTGATAACAACAAGATATTATAACATTTTCACAATACATATGTTTTCAATTGTAGTTGGTCCCAACCTCATATTTTATTATTTTATTTTAAATAATAAAGAATTAACATCTCAATAATTGTGAAAATATTGTAAGAATATTTTGAGACAGTACAGCAATATTGTGTTGGCACATATAAATTGTACGGTCCCGATTTTGGGGGGCTCCTTTCACTGTAGATGTGAGCGAACCCAAACCCAACAGGCCCAATACAATGAATTTGGTAGAGAAGCGGGCTTGAGAACTGGGCCTTTGTGAGGATACCTTTAACGGTCGGGCGGGATCGTTGGGGAACTGGATCGTCAACAGCGTGGTTGGGGGAAGGTCAAAGCTCATCCTCGGTCCTCGGCCGAGGATGATTTCTTCTTCTCCTTTTCTGATACTCCACCAATAGAAATTTCTGGCGTCTTCCGAATTGCCGTCCCCCCTCTTCGTGAAATCTCCCTGGTTATATATCCTTTTGTTCTCTTCATCTTGGCTGTCCATCTGTCAATTGCACAGGTGGCCACTGAGTATCTGTCCCATCCAGCGCTTCCCTCAACTTGCTGTGAGTGGTAGTGGTTCGCATGGCACTGTTCAGGGGTCATTCCCTCATTAATGCAGCCAGACTGCTAGTTGCGGGCATTCAATGCGGAGGTGACAGACTCTCCTACAATGGTCCTTTCACCCTGTTCCCATAGCTGCCCTCTTATATGCTAGTCCCCTTGTTTGGGGATAACGGAGAGGGCTGCAGTGGATGGCGTACTGCCTTTTCTTCTCAGGGCATCGGTTCGCTGAGGACATGATGCTCTTCGGCAATTTCTCCTAATAGCTTTGGGCCTTCCTTAGTCATCCTCGGACGTTTTTCTCCTCGGCTGGGCCCTTGCGCTTATCATTCGAAACGGGCCGGGGTACCCAGGTCCTTTTGCCCCACAATAGCCCTTCAAAATCCTGCTGTCCGGATCCTCAAACGGAAAGGAGGATTTTGACGTTCCCGGACCTATAACACGGTCGATTGGGCTTTGCCTTCTTACGGGCACTAGAGTTTTTTTAGTTATCCATGGCACGTTCCTGGCGTTTTGGCATACGAGGCGCATCGCCATTAATGTTTCCTCTTCGGGGGTAGCGCGGATTGCTTTGGAATATGGGAAGCGTATTCAATGGCGTCTTTATGAAGCGGCGCGGATTTGGAGACTGAAGGCTCCTTTGGGAACCGAGTGGAATTCATTTTGTTTTACATTCTTCCCTTGAACTCTATGGGCAGTGAGCTTCCCTAGACTTCGCCTTCTATATAAGGCATCCTGAGAGGAACATTCTCCACACCCATTAGGCTTGGAACTCTTTGGAAGTTCCAGGTTTCCTCTCTTCTTGGATAAAAAGGATGTCGCCTAAACCTTGGGCGTTGCAGCTGAGGCAAAGAGAATTGGGGCTAAAGTCCCTCCTATTCTTCAACCGGACAAGAAAGAGCACTCTCCTCCTTCGACCAAGAACCGTAGCCAGCGCGAACTGTACTAGGTTCCCGATGTTCCTCCAAACGCCAACCAATAAAGTGCAGGAGTTGGCTAAAGAGGAAGGGGAAGAAAGTGAAGCAAAGTTGAGGGCGGTGACCGCGACATTAGAGGGAGCCATCCCCGCCGTTGCAGGCAAACGGCGAGACACGTGGAGGGCGACTTCCTAGAAGTATCGACATCGTATGGTGGGCCAGGTTCGCTTCAGGGCAGCCTTCGCAGGTGGAAACCAATTCAGGAGCTCCCGCCTCCTTCTCCTCATCACCACCTGCGCCAAGCGCACTGGCTTAGGGGCTGCTGAAGCGGGGCTGTGGACCCACCATCACCACCAGCCTTCTTCCTTTTATTAGCTAGCTTCGCCGCAAGTACACCTCGACCACCGTGGAGTTAGTTGTAAGTCGGACTATTTTGTAATCAATGTAAAACATGTCATCCTCGGCTGTTCTGTAGTTAGTTGTAAATCGGGCCTTCCTCGGCTGTTTTGTAATCGATGTGAAACATCTTATTTAATGGAAAAGGACTTATGATTTTTACCTGGCGAAATCTTTTTCTCTTTACTGTTATTACTTTCCATAGATGTTTTTGTTTACTTGTATTCCTTATGCACGTATTCCTGCACTGTCTCTGCCTTTCCAAAAATAGCCGAGCACACGACGAGGTGTTTCATGCTGTGAACTGCGCGACCCCCCTTTTTTTAAAAAAAAAAAAAAAAGGGATGCTGGTTTCGAAATCTGCAATCCGAGAAGGTCGTGGCATGTCATGACTCCGTCCAAGACCCGTAGGGGGCTAGGGCGCCTATCTCCCTTCGTCGTCCGATCCGAGGACCCAGGCAAAGCTATGGCCATACTTAACGCTTGGAGGAAATAAGTTTTGGTTCTGCATAGTACCCAAATGGTTGCCACAAGCCACTAATTTTGCCACAGGTATAAGTCCGAGGATATTGCAATACCTTGGTTCTGTCTAACACCCAGATAGTTATCACAAGTTATTAGTTTTCCCATAGGTTTGGGTCCGAGGACCATGCAATACCTTGGTTCTGTCTAACACCCAGACAGTTATCACAAGTCATTAATTTTCCCATAGGTTTGAGTCCGAGGACCATGCAATACCTTGGTTCTGTCTAACACTTAGATACTTGTCACGAGTTGTTAGTTTTCCCATAAGTTTGAGTCCGAGGACCATGCAGTACCCTGGTTCTGTCTAGTACTTAGATACTTGTCACGGGTTGTCAGTTTTCCCATAGGTTTGAGTTCGAGGACCATGCAATACCTTGGTTACATCTCCTGAGGATTCGCCCTCGTTACAGCCCCATTCGGCTACTCGAGTGAGCTAGAAGGCACCAACACCGATCTCCAAAAACTGTTCTCCCCGCAGAGCCCCTTGAAAGCGTTTCACGTGACCGCCGTCTTCCTCCACCGGGGTCCGACGGGACCGCCCGTGAGGTTGGCGGGTCGTCTGACCCCTGGTGGGGGCGAGGGCCACGCGCGTGGCGCCAGACGCCCGCCGAGCTGGGAACCCCTCGGCAGTTCTCCAATCACGGTCCAGTAGGTTGGCCATCATCGTTCCCTCCTGGGGGTTTGGCTCTACCCTGTTCGATTATCGTTCTCACTAGCACACAAGTTCTCCCCACAGACGGCGCCAATTGTAGGGTCCCAATTTTGGGGGGCTCCTTTCACTGTAGATGTGAGCGAATTAATATACTTGAAAGTATTTAGAAGACTTTTGATTGGCCCAAATTCTTCTTAGAGATAATTATCTCTATTTATCTATTTTGATAAAGATAATAATCAATAAAGATAAATAATTATCTCTATTTAATTTAATTTATTTTAATAAAGATAATTATCTATCAATTTTGAATAGAAAATTTATCTTTATTTTATTTATTTATAAAGATAATTATCCATAAATTTTGAATAAGAAATTTATCTTTATCCTGTGGGCCAAATGACATGTGGCAAATTTTGATATGCCAATGTGATGTCAATTTGGATGACACATGTCGTCATCTAATTTAATTAATTTAATGACATTAATTTGGACTTTGCCACTAAATTTTGATGTGGCATTTTGTAATTGGCTTGACAAATTTTTGCCTCCTACAGTTGGATGGTTGAAATTGTTTGGGTTTGAGGAGGATGGATGGGTAGTGATAGGTGGTGCCGTGGTGGACCGCGATTGTGGGTCTCACGGTTCTTGCCATTGTGGGTATGGGTTTTTATTTTGAAATTTTTTTTGATTTGGGTCTGTTTGGTTGAATTGATCTATGTTTCCTTCTGAAGAAAAAAAAAAAAAAAAAAAAAAAAACATAGAGTCAGCCATTTTCGATCTCAGTTCTAGCAAAATAGATGCAAAGGGTGCCTTTTGTTTTTAGTTTTTTGGGTCTTTCTGGGGAAAAGAAGTTTGCGGCTTATTGGGATTGAAGGATGGTTTTCATTACAATAAGGGAGCATCGTTGCGAAAATGATAGAGAGAAAGAGTGAAAGAAATTTATCGGAACAAAATAGTAGATTTTTTTGTTTTTATTTTTGAATGCTCTGTAAATTTTTTTCATTACAATAGTAGATTATCACCACCATTTGAGTAGACTGCGTCAAATCTATAACATAGATTGCACCAAGTTTTATCAATCTATATGAATATTGGTTGAGTATCTTCCTTCTGCTCTCTTCTCCTTTTTTTTTTTTAATTTTTTTTTTAATATGAATCTAATTTATTCTTTGCCCCCCCTTTTCTTTGTGCAGCTACGGTCCATCTTAGAGCACTTTAGCCTCAAATTTTGCAAGAGTTCCATCACTCTAATCTTTGGAGGTACATTCTTGTACCAAACTTTTCTCACTTGTGAATTTCTCTTCTTGCATGTCTATTTTTTTTTGTTTTGTATTGCTCCACCTCCATTTAGAATAGGTAATATGATGACTTAGTGGCACTACGAAGAACTTGCAAGAGTTTATTTTGTTCCTCAAGCCAAGTAGCTACCAAGACAACGATCTTGACGACAATCTTGACAACGAAGTCTATTTGTGATACGAAGACTTCCTTGAAGACGAAGACAATCTTGACAACGAAGTCTTCTGTGATACGAAGGCTTTGTTGACAACAAAGACAATCTTGACAACGAAGTCTATCTGTGATACGAAGACTTCCTTGAAGACGAAGACAATCTTGACAACAAAGTCTTTTGTGATACGAAGGCTTTGTTGACAAAAAAGACAATCTTGACAACGAAGTCTTCTGTGATACGAAGGCTTTGTTGACAACGAAGACAATCTTGACAATGAAGTCTTCTGTGATACGAAGGCTTCCTTGAAGACGAAGACAATCTTGACAATGAAGTCTTCTGTGATACGAAGGCTTTGTTGACAATGAAGGCAATCTTGACAACGAAGTCTTCTGTGATACGAAGGCTTTGTTGACAACGAAGGCAATCTTGACAACGAAGTCTTCTGTGATACGAAGGCTTTGTTGACAACGAAGACAATCTTGACAACGAAGTCTATCTGTGATACGAAGACTTCCTTGAAGACGAAGACAATCTTGACAATGAAGTCTTCTGTGATACGAAGGCTTCCTTGAAGATGAAGACAATCTTGACAACGAAGTCTTCTGTGATACGAAGGCTTTGTTGACAATGAAGACAATCTTAACAACGAAGTCTTCTGTGATACGAAGGCTTTGTTGAAGATGAAGATGTTCTTGTCAATGAAGTCTATCTGTGATACGAAGACTTTTTTTTTTTTTTGACAATCTCAACAACGAAGTCTATCTATGATACGAAGACTTCCTTGAAGACGAAGACATCTTTGTCAACGAAGATTGCATTGAAGAAGAAGGCTACCTTGAGGATGAAAATTGTCTATGCAAGGATGTGTGTCCATTGATATCTTGCAGTGGAGCAATACTTGCATATGAGGATATAATAACTTTATTTATTTATCTTTTTTTTTTTTATTATTATTGCATGTCCATGCCCCCTTTTCTTTTTTTTTTTTTAAACTTTCTTTGCACCGTAGTTTATATTCCTTTGCACATTTTTTGTAGGTTTGCCCTATCATCATGGTGCTCTTCAAAGACTTCTCTTCATCCGGCAAGAAGTATCTTGTTGTTACTAAAGAATCAAATGACGCTAAGGAAGCAGACATATCAATGCTCGTTGAAAGGCCAATTATTGGTCGATTTGCGGGAAGGTGGCCTGAACTTAAAGACTCAAGAGACATTGTTGAGTGGACCTATGATGTCTCTCGGAATTCTGATTCCTCCTCTAGAGCGTGGTCTTTGCATAGCTCTCTTCATAAGAACACTACAGAGTCTCGTTATCTAGTGACTCTTGGCCGTCGTATAATTTCAGGTGGAACACGTTGGGGCACTCTTTTCAAGATCAATGGAGAGTGGAGTTACATACCTCTATATTGGGAATGGCTTGAAGATGTTCTTTTTAGAAGCAGGCAGACTCTTAACAAGGCCCATATTTATGACGCAGTTTCAGCATCTCTATACACATATGATCGAAATGCTGATGTAATGCGAGCATTTTGCGAAGGATGGTGTCCACAAACCAACACCCTTCACACATCACTTGGCGAGATGTCCATCTCACTTTGGGATTTATATCGCCTTGGCGGGCTTCCTATCTTTGGTCGTCTTTATGATGAAGCTATCCCTTGCTACGAGGAATTGATAGGAAGTGATGAGACAGAGAGGTTCATCCCAAAGAGTTGTGAGCACCTATTTGCGACCTTTCATCTCCTTAATTCTAAAAAGGAAGGAGAAGACCCACGTGTTTTGGCGAGTGATTGGGTCAGCTTTTGGTGTAGATATGAAATGAAATATCCAAAACCACCTAGTCGAAGGACAAAGAGGTTAGGTCGTGCAGTCAAGACTCATAATCCTGATGGTTCGCTTAATAAAATTCAAGGTCGGTCCAAATGTGGGAAAAAACCTTTTATTGAACTCAAGATTGAGGATGGGCTATGGGAAGAGACCTACTTAGCCGCATTACTTTCTTGTTGGCTTTGCACCTTTGTTTTGCCAAGTGAAGATCCTAATACAATTCGCCCTGGAACCTTCAAGGTTGCAAGCTTTTTGGCAACAGGTCGCCCTTTTTGTCTAGCAATACCAGTTCTAGTTAGTCTCTACCGAGGACTAAACAAGATTGCTCATTCTTCTCCAATGATTAGTCATTCGGGTGCCTGCTTCCCTATTCATTATATTTATGGCTGGCTAGGTCTTTATTTTAAGACTCATTATGAGATTGATGTCCCGGGATCCAAGATGGTTGTATATTCTGGGAAAGGAGGGGCTAAGCACTTTGATGAACACGGAGCAAGGAAGTTGATACAAGGTACTTCTATGCAATGGGACGCAAATTTGTATATTAGGAATAGGGAGGAGACTTTTCTTGATGATGGAGGACTTTCTCGTAATTCATTGTCATATTTTATGAGTATCTGTTCTTCTTACTTGTCTATGCATCAAGGTGGTCATCTCATAGTAGAACCTTATAGTCCTTTTCGATTTAGCCGTCAATTTGGACTTTGCCAAGACATTCCAGGTACCATTAAAGAGGACATTCGTCAAGGGACTTTGGATAAAATTGTGGAGTTTTGGAGATTATGTACTCTCTACAAGACTGGTTGCAAAGCATTCTTTCCAATGCCTCCTACCCTAGTTAATTTCAAACTTCATACTACGAGTGGCTACAAAAAGTGGTGGAATCATATTCATGGGAAGTATCTTGATGATGGTATAGATATTTTGATTGCAAGTGCACATCCTACCCCTCCCAAAAAGTAAGGTAGTTCAGCCTATCAATGTCAAGAGCAACAATAATAAGGATATTCGATTACCCAAAGTTCACGTGGCAAACACCATCTCAAAATCTATGAATCACCATATTCAGTCCAAGGAATCTCAAGGTGTCATAGCTAAATTGAAGAAGCCTCCTCCAAAGACCCCCCATCTATTGAAAGATCCTTAGAAGTGCATGATGCATTTGAAAGAGGAGCAAATCCAGTCCTTGAAGAAATGAGTGATGATAACGATAGTGATCATCATTGGAATCGGACTAAGAAGCCCAAATTGACAATACCTAGCAACCTAAATTCCCTTAGAGGCATTACAAGTGCTTCTGCAAACCTTAAGGGTGCAAAGGATTATGTCTCTTTTTTTTTTTCTATCATTTTTTTTTTTTAGAAGAAACTTTCCTTTTGTTCATGCAAAGTATATCTTATATGACCAATGTGTATCTAATTGCAGTTAGGTCAACAAGTTTTGAACATGGAGGTTGACAATGAGGCGGATTTTGAGAATAATTCCAATCCACAATCTCTCGCTACATCACCAAGAAACAAAGTTCAAGTATTCATGCTTAGTCTTTAACTCTTCTTTTTGCTTTTTTTTTTTAGTTACTCCTTATGAACTTATGTATTATTATTATTATTATTATTTTCAGTCCAATCAGCGAACCTTGCCACTGGACATTGATAATGATGTGGTCTCAAATGACAGTGAAAGCTCAATTTTCGGTCCACGGTCGTCTACTGCATTGCCAAGAAGCATAGGTGAGGTGGCTAATACTGATTCTAGGAAGAATGTTACAAGATCTCCTCAAAGAACTAAGTCTTGTGCTCCAGAAGTTTCTGAATATAATCCTAATTGTGAAATTTTAAAGCACCCCATTGATCTTGCATTGAATCTTTGGAGAAGTCTTCAACAAAAGATTGTTAGAACTCCATTCAACAAGACATATTTACTCCTTGATGGGGCTAACAAAATTTTTGAAGCCATAACAACCAATCAAGCTATTGATCCTTCACCATTAGAAACATTAGTTGCAGAATATTTTGATAAGGCCAATATTTTTACATCTCTACAGTCTTCCTTTTCCTTGTGTATGACGCCTGAGCAGCGTGACAAAAAGTTGACAGAATATAAAATTCAACTTGATGATCAGCTAAAGGTAGAGGGCGAATTATTAGCACATGGTGGGGCACTTAAGGATGGGTTGGTGAACACCAATTCTAAAATAGCAGAGCTTCAAGAAGAACTAAAACGATTATTCACCCACAAGAAAGAGCTTGAAGCTTCCACCCTTGAGAATGACGAAAAGCTGTCAAGCCAGAAAGTAATCATTTCAAACATCAGAGAAGAGATTTCTTCCATAGAGACTTCTCATACTTTAAGCAATGCAGACACTGAATCCTTGGAGTTGTTAGAACAAGAATTAAGGACCACCCGTGATGAGTTAGAGAATTACAATTGGAAATATTGACTTGTAATAGATAATCATTATAAACATCTTCTTCTTTTCTCTTTTCCTTCTTCTTATTTTATTTTATTATTTTTTTGGTGAACAATAAAGGAATTTCATCATGTCAATTTTTTTAATGAATTGTTTATTTCTCTAGCTCTTGCTTCAATGCTTGTCAAATATATATATATATATATATATATATATATTTTTTTTTTTTTTTTTTGACATGTGATTGAACTTAGCATAGAAAGTCAAGCTGTGTACATACCCGAAAGGGGATCAAGTCAATACGTAGTTCAGGAGGGGATTTTATTTGAAGATGTGACTGAACTCAGTAAATGATACCAAGTTGCCTACGTACCCGAAAGGAGATCAAGTCAACACGTAGTTCAAAAGGGGTAGAGGTTTTTTTTTTCTTTTTTTCTTTTTTCTTTTTTTGTGCTCTAACTTTTGCCTAGGCTGCCTTTTTAAAGGTTTTCAACCTAGCGAGCCTTTGATACCCTAACTTTTGCCTAGGCCGCCTTATAAAAAGGTTTTCAACCTAGCGGGCCCTTTTTTTTTTATTTTTTTATTTTTTTATGTGCCCTAACTTTTACCTAGGCCTCCTTATAGAAAGGTTTTCAACCTAGCGGGCCCTTTATTTTTTATTTTTTAGAACACTTTCAAGAGTAATGGGAAAACATCATTTACCCTTTGAGTGTTGAGGTAGGCAATTTAGGCTCTTACCAAGGAGTGCTTCAATATTTAGGCATAATAACATTTCAAGAATTTGCTGTTGATAGGGCCAATTCTCAAACCATCTTCAGCAACCAACTTGTATGCTCCATTCGTATAGGCTTCTTGAACCACATATGGTCCATCCCATTTTGAAACAAACTTGTTCTTAGTGCAATGGGTGACAATGATGGGTCTTTGTACAGCAAGAACCAAATCTCCAACCTGGAAAGATCGAGGACGAACCTTCTTGTTGAAAGTCCTAGAAATGCGAGCTTGATAACACTCAAGGCGTTGTTGTGCCCCAGCCTTTTTTCATCTAAAGCTTCTAATTCTTCAAGTCGTAGACGAACATTATCTTCATTAAAAAGACCTTCTTGAATGGCAATCCTTAATGAAGGAATTTGGCGTTCAAGTGGTAGAACAGCTTCTACCCCATAAACAAGAGAATAGGGCGTGGCTTGGGTAGGTGTTCGATATGTTGTACGATATGCCCATAAAGCTTCCCCAGCTCTTTCATGCCAATCTCTTTTCGACTTCCCTACAACTTTCTTGAGCAAATTGCATAGAGTTTTGTTAAAGGCTTCTGTAAGACCATTGGCTGGAGCATTATACATGGAGGAATTATGCTGCTTAAAACCAAAGTCATTGCAAAGTTTGTCCATCAGCTTGTTGTAGAATTCCTTCCCATTATCAGTGATGATGTAATGAGGTACACCATATCTGAAGATGATATTCCTTTTGATGAAGTTCACAACAGTTTCTTTCTTCACTTTATGAAATATAGCAGCTTCAGCCCACTTGGAGAAATAATCTGTCGTAGCTAGGATATACGAGTGTCCATTAGAGGATTTTGGCGTCAATGGCCCAACCACGTCTAATCCCCAAGCATCAAATGGCCATGAAGCCACAGTAGGATGTAGAGGTTCTGGAGGTTGATGAATGAAGTTTGCATGGAATTGACATGCTGAGCATCTTTTTGCATACTCCATACAGTCCTTGACCATAGTGGGCCAGTAATAACCCATCCGTTTAATTTGAAAATGAAGTTTAGGACCTGACTGGTGAGCACCACAAATCCCTAAGTGAGCTTCTTCAAGTGCCTTGGCAGCTTCCTCATCATCCAAGCAATGAAGGAGAAGACCATCGAAAGAACGACGATATAAAGTATTTTTGTAATAAACAAAACGTGGAGTTCATCGCCGAATTTCCGTTCTATGTCGAGGGTCATTGGGCAATTTTCCATGTTCTATATAATCAATGATAGGTTGCCGCCAATCTTCTCTTTCTATTTCAAAAATTGAAATTGCATTAACTTCTTCTTCTATCTCATCTTCATCAAAGTTTGGAGGTATTACCCATGTTTGGCATATTGGAATTTTTATCTCGGGGTCTGGTAAAGCAAGAGCTGTTGCTAATTTTGCCAAGGCATCAGCTTGTTTATTCTCATTTCTTGGGATATGTGTAATACTAATATGATCAAACCATCCCAAAAGCCTCTTGGCGTATTTGCAATAAGGAATCAATTCCGGCTTCTTCACATCATAGTGTAGAAGCACTTGGTTTATGATTAACTTTGAATCACCAAAGACCTCCAAACGAGTTGTTTTTGCATCCATTGCCATTTCTAGACCTAGGATTAGTGCTTGATATTCAGCAACATTGTTTGAACAACATTCTGTAAGAGTAAATGAATACGGGAGAATATCCCCTTCTGGAGTTACAAACACTACTCCGACACCGGCACCACATCGCTGAGCAGCTCCATCAAAGAACATCTTCCAAGGTTGTGAAATTTCAATGACCATTACTTCTTCATCAGGAAGGTCATCTGACAGCTCCCAATCGTCAGGGACAGGATGGTCGGCAAGGAAGTCGGCCAAAGCTTGTCCTTTCATTGCTTTTTGTTGCACATATATTATCTCGAACTCTTGGAGTAAGAGAGCCCATTTTGCTAGCCTTCCTAAGAGAACTGGCTTAGTCATGATATATTTGATGGGATCTGCTCGTGAAATGAGCCGTATTGAATGGACATGCAGGTAATGTCTTAGCTTTTGAATGGCAAATATCAGAGCTAAACATGTCTTTTCAATTGGTGAATAATTGAATTCAACACCATTTAGGGTTCTACTCAGGTAATAGAGAGCATTTTCCTTTCCTTCTTCATTTTCTTGAGCCAGAAGTACTCCTAAAGATCGTTCTTGTGCTGCTATGTAAAGAATAAGTGGCCACCCCTGTATGGGTGCTCGTAGAACAGGGGGATTCATCAAGTATGTTTTGATGCTCTCAAAAGCATTTCTACATGCTTCATCCCACTTGAATGGAACATCTTTCTTCATAAGGTGACTGAAGGGTTGACAACGTCCGGCCAAGTTGGATATGAACCTTCTAATGTAGGCAAGCTTTCCTTGAAGACTTTTGAGCTCATGGATATTTCGAGGTTCTGGCATTTTTTGAATAGCATCAATCTTCGATCTATCAATTTCAATTCCTCGGTATCGAACTATGAATCCTAGGAATTTGCCAGATGTAACTCCAAATGCACACTTCATGGGATTCATTTTAAGTTGGTACCTACGAAGTCGCTCAAAGACTTGACGAAGGTCTTGTAGATGTTCCATTCTCTTCTTCGACTTCACAACCAAATCATCAACATAGCATTCTACATTCTTGTGAAGTATGTCATCAAATATTCTTTGCATTGCCCTTTGATAGGTGGCGCCCGCATTCTTTAATCCGAAAGGCATAACTTTATAACAGTATATTCCTTTTGGAGTATGAAAAGCGGTGAGCTCTTCATCTTTTGGAGCCATGCGAATTTGATTGTAACCAAAGAACCCATCCATAAATGAAAGAGCTTCATGGCCTACTGTAGCATCAACCATAATTTATGTTAAAGGAAGAGAAAATTCGTCTTTTGGACATGCCCTGTTAAGGTCACGAAAGTCGACGCACACACGAATTTGCCCATTCTTCTTTCTTACAAGGACAATGTTTGATATCCATGTGGGATACTTGACTTCACGAATAAAGCCTGCTTTAATAAGTTTGTTGACCTCACCTTCAATCTGAGGGATTAACTCAGGCCGGAACCTACGCTGTGCTTGCTTTGTTGGTCGCACCCTATGCCTTACTAATAAGTGGTGAATAGCAACCTTTGGATCTAAACCTGGCATTTCTTTGTATGTCCAAGCAAAAACATCCTTATATTCTTCGAGGAGTTCAACATAAGCATCTTCTTCCTCTAGGGACAAATTTGCATTTATAAAGATTGGCCTAGGGTCTTCAATAGTACCAATGTTGACTTCCTTTAATTCATCAACTGTAGCCCGAATGCCTTCTTCAAATGTAGGTGGAGCATCTTCAGCATCGTCTTCAATAGGGGAATCCTCCTTTGTGACTTCAGTGATTGTTATATGATTTACTGAAGCAACAATCTCAACCTCCACCTTCTGTTTTGTAGACACCATTGTACGCCTTTTTGCAGTCAAGGCTTCTCCAGTATTTACTTCCCAAATACTTCTACGCTTCATGCGAGATGGAATGGAGCTTTGAACCTCGTTTGAATCTTGATCCATGACGAGTGTGTCGTCTACATCTCTGTGAAAGAAATTTGACATCTTACTTTGCTTTTGTCTTAACTTCTCATCCTTTGAAAGTTGAGAAGAAGTTGCATAACTAAGTCTTGTAAGAGCAGAACTTCGAGTGCCATTTTAAGAAAAAGTTGAACGACTAAGTCTTGTAAGAACAGAGCTTCGAGTGCCATTAACAAATTTATCATCATCTTGCGTCCCCAACCTGTCAAAGATTGAGATATGGGGAGTGGGTTAGCTGATGCGATCAAAAACAGATGGCTTCTTTGATGGTTTTGAAAATTGTTCTTCTTCTTTATCATCTGTTGAAATCATCAAAACACTAGCTTTCCGAATAGGGATACGAATGGGAGTTGGTGGAGTGTATCCAACTCCAGCCTTAGAACTTGTTGCCCCAACACCCTTGGCTTTCAATGTCTTTTGTCCTTCTTTTCTAGAGGCTTTAGGGATGAGCTTACCCAAACCACTTGGCTTATCATGGTTATAGCCAGCTTTAGCCATGAGTCTATACGCATTGGGGTCAAAACCCTCTTCGGTTCTTTTGGTGGGCAAAGTCCCATGTTCAACAATTGGTTCTTGGGATGGTCTTGTAAACCCTTTCAACGGTTGACTTGAGGATCTTGGTTTTGTGACTTTAGTAATTGGCAAGTTTAGTTCTTGCAGATCCTTTGATATTGACTCCTCATCTCCTAAAAATGGGGATTGGCCTTCTTTTCTTTTGGCGACTGGAACATAGTGTAGCACAGGGGCTACTCTAGTTACTTTTGAAGTATGATGCTTCTTCTCTTCCATAGAAGTCTTGGTTTGCTTGGTTTCCTTCTCCACAATTGAAAAATCAGTCCTTGGAGCTTTGGAGTGGGGCTTTTCTTCTTTGCTAGATGGTGAAGCCACGACTTGGGTTTCTTCTACTGTATCATCTTCTAAGTAGAATTTTGCATCAGCGAAGTGTGACTCAGCTACAGTAAAGGGCTTGTCATCAGCTACTATCTTCTTGACTTGTCCATCTTGGAAATATTTAAGGCATTGGTGATACGTAGATGGCACAACACCATACTCATGCAACCATGGTCTTCCAATAAGCAGTTTGTAAGTGGTTTTGGCATCAATGACATGAAAGAGTGCGCTTGATTCCATTTCACCAATGAGCATATGAAGCCTAATCTTCCCAATAGCTCTTTGTCCACCCTAATTAAAGCCTTGAATCATCAACCTACTAGGCAGTAGCTCATCTAAGGAGATTCCAAGTTCGTTCAATATTTTGAGTGGGAGGATATTAACTGCAGATCCACCATCAATAAGGATACGATTGACTCGTTGTTCTCGAATGTACCCAGTTACAAACAAGGGGCGATTGTGAATCTTTGAGCCCAACAAATGATCATCATCAGTAAAAATGATTGAAGACCAGTATGCCTTATACATGATAGCTCGTTCTATCTCCTCCTCACTATCTGAAGATTCTTCTTCACCACTTACTTGATAACATGTAAAAGATGAAAAGATATAATCTTCAGGAATAGGCACTGTGGAGAAAGGTACTTTCACTTCAATAGGCTTAAATGAACCAAATTGAATAGTGAGAAAAGTAGAAGTGGTTGTTGAGGTCACCATGACAAGATTAGAAGTCACAGCTTCATCATCAAATGTGATCTTTCCTTGGTGGGCTAGCTCCATAATTTTGTCTTTCAACACAAAGCATCGCTCTATAAGGTGGCCTATGAGGCGATGATACTTGCAATACTTAGGGTTATTTGTTTGGTCAGCTTCTTCAGGTCGTTTCATCTCTAGTAACTCAATCAGTTTCAATTTAAGTAAATAATCTAACATCTCGGAGATATCAGAATCAGGGAATGGATATTGCTTCTCTTGCATCTCTTGTAACGTCGATCTTCTTCTTCCCTTATCTTGAATGAAATCAGGCATTTGTTCTTTCATCTTAGGCTTAACCGAAACTTTAAAAGGAGTAGTAGTTACAGTTAAAGACTGCTTGTTTTCCGATTTATGAGGGAATTTGCCCCCTTTGTGAGTATCTTGCCCTTCTCTCCCCTTGCGGGGTTCTTGAACAGGGGGACCTTGGCGACCATTGGAAGCAATGCTAAGCTCCATGTCATGAGCACGTGTTGCTAATTCTTCAAATGTTTTAGGCTTTATTTCTTAAAGAATATAGCTTATAGCCCAATTCATTCCTTGAATGCACATCTCAATTGCAGACGCTTCAGACAATTGATCCTTGCAGTTGAGACTAAGATTTCTCCATCGTTGAATGTAATCAATGACATGCTCTTCTTTCCACTGCTTTGAATTGGTGAGTTCTATCATGCTAACAGTACGTCGAGTATTATAGAAACGGTTTAGGAATTCTCGCTCCATTTGATTCCAACTATCAACGGAGCCAGGCGCTAGATCGGTATACCAATCAAACGCATTTCCCTTCAAAGAGCGAAAAAATTGCTTGACCATGAGATCCCCATAAGTTCCAGCATTGTTACAAGTTTCCACAAAGTGAGCTACATGTTGCCTTGGATTGTCTTTACCCTCAAATTGTTGGAACTTCGGTGGCTGATAGTTTTGAGGCATCCTTAAGAGATCTATCCTTTAAGTGTAAGGTTTAGCGTAGGCAATGGATGCCTGACTTCCACCCCCAACTTGGTATTTGATAGCTTCCTTAATTAACTCCTTAAGCTGGTCAGGAGAGATAGACCCCTCTGTAGAGAAATTGAGATCCTTTGTTGAACTCTCGGGTTTGTCATTATGGGTTTGTTTCGGCCTGGAGCCTTCATCTTCACGATTCAGTCCAGATGTATTCCCCATCTTATCCATTAGGAGAGTTATTTGTGCGTCTCTCAATGCTTCCCTTTCTTTCATAGACTTCATTAATTCCTCTAAAGTCTGAGCTATAGTCGAGACTTGTTCCTCCAGAGATGTTGTGTTAGTCATCATGACTGGCATGGCAAATGAGCTAACAAAGCGAGGAGAGTCCCTAAGATTTGCAGTATGAATATTTTCTGAAAAGGAGAACTCAGAGCCATCAAGTGACTTGTTTTCTTCTTCAGCTATCGGAACCTCTTGGATTGATTCCGAAGTTTGAGACAAAGCTGGCTGAGATAACATTTCTTTGACAAGACCAGCTACGTCTTTGCTTGCACCTTGTGTAGGTGAAGTTGTTCGTGACTTCTGAACTTTAGAAGTGTTGAGAACAAGTGAGGGCTGGGGAATGGATGTTGCTTCAGCATAAACCTCTGCAAGGTCTTTTGTCCTTCTCCTTGTCATAGGTCCAGCATAGGAAGCGTCAGAACTGGATGAAGAGTTTGAATCTATTGTAGGATCGACTTCACTTGTTCCAAAAAAAGGGTTGTTGATTTGAGTCTTCTTTGAAGCCATAGGGCTTCACAAGATGTGACAATTTGATGAAGAAGAGATGAGAGGTAGAGATGGTCCCACCGGGCGTGACAAAAATTTGTAAGCACAAATTTTTCCAATAGCAGAAAATCAAACAATTGAAAAGAAATATGGTTTGCAAATAATAATTTGTATTGATGTATAATGAGTACAATCTCTATTTTGATTCTTTTACAAAAGAATATCCTCTGATTCTATCTTCATTGAATTTGACTCGAACAAGAATCTTCTTGACTTTAATTGAAAGATGGATTGATCGGTCTTCACAATAAATCTCTAGCTTCGAGCTTATTAGAGATTTATTGTCCTTCAAGTTCTTCAAGCCCTTCAAATGTTCTTCAAGTTCTTCAAAGTTTCTTGAGATGAAATTTCTCCAGAGCTTAGGCCTCTTCAAAACTTGTTGTCAAAAATGAGAGGGGATGTCCTCTATTTATAGTGATTTTAGAGGATAAGCTCCACTTTGAATTGATATACTTGAAAGTATTTAGAAGACTTTTGATTGGCCCAAATTCTTCTTAGAGATAATTATCTCTATTTATCTATTTTGATAAATATCATATTTTGATAAAGATAATAATCAATAAAGATAAATAATTATCTCTATTTCATTTATTTTAATAAAGATAATTATCTATCAATTTTGAATAGAAAATTTATCTTTATTTTATTTATTTATAAAGATAATTATTCATAAATTTTGAATAAGAAATTTATCTTTATCCTGTGGGCCAAATGACACGTGGCAAATTTTGATATGCCAATGTGATGTCAATTTGGATGACACATGTCGTCATCTAATTTAATTAATTTAATGACATTAATTTGGACTTTGCCACTAAATTTTGATGTGGCATTTTGTAATTGGCTTGACAAATTTTTGCCTCCTACAGTTGGATGGTTGAAATTGTTTGGGTTTGAGGAGGATGGATGGGTAGTGATAGGTGGTGCCGTGGTGGACCGCGATTGTGGGTCTCACGGTTCTTGCCATTGTGGGTATGGGTTTTTATTTTGAATTTTTTTTTATTTGGGTCTATTTGGTTGAATTGATCTATGTTTCCTTCTGAAAAAAAAAAAAAAAAAAAAAAAAAAAAAAAAAAACATAGAGTCAGCCATTTTCGATCTCAGTTCTAGCAAAATAGATGCAAAGGGTGCCTTTTGTTTTCAGTTTTTTGGGTCTTTCTGGGGAAAAGAAGTTTGCGGCTTATTGGGATTGAAGGATGGTTTTCATTACAATAAGGGAGCATCATTGCGAAAATGATAGAGAGAAAGAGTGAAAGAAATTTATCGGAACAAAATAGTAGATTTTTTTGTTTTTATTTTTGAATGCTCTGTAAAAAAATTTCCCCAAATGAGACTAGGTTTGGTTTTGGAAATCGAATACAGATTTGATTCCATTTTTCTGTATGTTTCTTAAA
This sequence comes from Quercus agrifolia, assembly GCA_029955455.1. NCBI lineage: Eukaryota > Viridiplantae > Streptophyta > Magnoliopsida > Fagales > Fagaceae > Quercus > Quercus agrifolia. The sequence goes on along the minus strand of JARQAD010000007.1, from coordinate 37,368,019 downwards.
TACATGGTCATGTATATCCTTTGATACTGGTTCGAGCTTGAGAGTGAGTGAATGAGGCGGTGTTTATGTTCTGGGCAAAGAAGAAAATGAAGAAATAGAGAACAGATGAACTAGAAAATTGGTTGGATAAGTCGTGAGAGTCAACAAATGGCATAACACGGTGTCAGTGTATAAAGACCAAATTGGTCATTTTTTTAAACTTTTGGATGTGCTTGGAATTACCTTTAGTGTAATTTAACCAAATAAATAAAATAGATGTGATGAAATGCACGTTAAAGGTGCTCAGCGCAGTGGTTGGCGTGTCAGTATTCTTTTCTTGAAAGAGGTGATCTAACATAAACATCTTTTATTCACCTTCTCTCTCATACTCGTATTCTCTCTTCTTTTATACTCATACTCTGGAAAATTTTGGTATTTAGACTGTTTTTAGAAATTTTTTTGGTGAATAGTATGCGCGTCAAATTATTTAGCTAGTTGGACTGATTTTGGAACTTGAGTTTGCCAAACTCGAGTTCCAGCCCAAAATTCGAACTATAGCGACGTTTTTTTTAGTGGCGTTTGTTGAAAACGCCACTATAGGTACCCTATAGTGGCGTTTTCTACAAACGCTGCTATAGTCACTAAAAAAACGTCACTATAGTTCGAATTTTGGGCTGGAACTCGAGTTTAGCAAACTCGAGTTCCAAAATCAGTCCAACTAACTAAATAGTTTGACGCGCATACTATTCACAAATTTTTTTTCTAAAAACTGTCTAAATTCCAAATTTTGCCCTCATACTCTCTTTTATCTTGTTTTCTGTAAGCTTTAAGTCCATCTCCTTCTCTCTCATACTCACTCTATTTTATCTTGCTCTCTAGAGCATTAGCATTGGAGAATGCTAATGCTATATGTAAGGTGTATTTAGCATTTTAAACTTCAAAACATGTTACATCCTGGAATGCTAAAGGCAAGTATTGTAAATTTTTTACAATACTTGCTATAGTGCAATTCTATCTTTAGAATTGCACTGTAGCAGTATTGTAAAAATAATAATAATATTTTAATCTCATTTTCCTCTGAAATTTCTCTCTCCTCCTCATTATTTCTGTTATCTTCTCTCTCTTTTCCTTCTCTCTTTCTCATCTGCTCTCTCCTCTCTTCAGAACCGAACATCCTCCTCCTCCCACCATCAACATAACACATCACAGTGGAGGAAACGTTGATCTGGGTTGATCAACGATGGAGGAAACGTTGATCTAGCGGCGGCAGTGGCGGCGGTTTCTGGGTTTTGATCGTGCTTGATATGGGTTTTTTTTTTTTTTTTTTCCTGTTGTGATCGAGGTTGATCAGCGGTGTATGGGTTTTTGTTCCGGTGGGATTTTGGTGGTTGATTTGGGTTGATCAACGCGGCGGTGTCTGGGTTTTGATCGGGTTGATCTGGGTTTTTTTTTTTTTTTTTCCTGTTGTGATCGAGGTTGATCAGCGGTGTCTAGGTTTTTGTTCCGGTGGGATTTTCGTGGTTGATTTGGGTTGATCAACACGGCGATGTCTGGGTTTTGATCGGGTTGATCTAGTTTTTTTTTTTTTTTTTTCCTGTTGTGATTGGGGTTGATCGGCGGTGTCTGGGTTTTTGTTCTGGTGGGATTTTGGTGGTTGATTTGGGTTGATCAACGCGGCGGTGTCTGGGTTTTGATCGGGGTTGATCTGGGTTTTTTTTTTTTTTTTTCCCTGTTGTGATCGGGGTTGATCGGCGGTATCTGGGTTCATGAGTTCCTCTGCGTTCATCAATGGCTGCGGGCCTGTTGAAATAGGTTTGGGTTTTCTAATTGTGTAATGTGTATGATGAGAGGCTAAAGCAGTTAGGCTGAAGCATTTTGGTGGTGGTGTGGTGATTGATGATGGTGGAGCCATGGAGGTGGTGGTGTGGTGATTGATGATGGTGGAGCCGTAGAGGTGGAGGTGTGGTGTGGTGTGGTGATTGGTGATGGTGGAGCCGTTGGAATCTGGAAAAAAGTGACGGTTGGAAAGTAGTAATAGAGAAAGATTAAAAAATAATATTTTAATAAAAATAGAGTTTTGAGATGTGGAAGTGTTGTAAAATAAGATGGTATAATGATAAAGTGAGTTTTTAGAATGGTAAAATAGGATAGTATTAGCATTTTTCAATGCTAATGCTCTAAGCTTTTAAGTCTATCACCTTCTCTCTTATTTTTCTCTCATACACATCTTCTCTCTCATTTTGCTTTCTTAGTTGATATCCTTAGATCAAATATTACAAACACCAAAAGCTGAAACCCTGAAAACATTAGCTTCTCCTACATTCTCAACCTTAACCCAGAAAAATGAAAAGATTCTCTTTCACTCCGTCGGTGTAGTGTACGGAATATTTCATTTTATTCGAAGATTAGTCCGGTGAGAAAAGGGTCTGTTATAATAGGAGTTAATAGAGATGATTTAGTGGTTAGGAAAGTGACAAAAGAAGAGCTCAGACAGAGTTTTCAAGGTGGTGGCTATGGAAGCTAGCCACCATCTTTTTAGCAATGGCATCCAATCAATCGGTTACCAATCTCACTGCCGTGGCTTCCTCTCTTGTTACTGATGGCCCGGAGGAGAACCTTTTACATTTGATTCACATTCAAAACTGCGGGACCCGTCGATTACACTGTTATTTTCTCATTTTGTTTTTTCTTTCTTACATTTTTTTTCTCAAAAAACCTCATTCTTTGCCATGTGAATCAAACGTGAAAGGATCTCCTTCAGGCCATCAGTAGCAAGGGAGGAAGCCATCGCAGTGAGATTGACAACCAATTGATCGGATGTCATTGCCAAAGAGATGGTGGCTAGCTTCTCATAGCCACCACCTTGAAAGCTCTATTTGAGCTCTTCTCTTGTCACTTTCCTAGTCACTAAATCCTCTCTATTCACTCCTATGGTAACAGACTCTCTTTTCACCATACTAGTAGTCTGTACGGACACTTCAAATCTCCGAAGAAAATGAAGAATTCCGTACACTATTCCGGCGGAGTGAGGAGAGAATCTTTTCATTTTTCTAGGTTAAGGTTGAGAAGGTAGGAGATGGAGATACAAAGAAAATGGGAGCTGGAGGCGGGGACAAGAAAAATGAAGATGGCATTGGAAATGGCGGCCATAGCTCGATCATGAAAATGGTATTGGGAATCTGTTAAGGATTTTTTTAAGAATACATAGGCCTTTCTATTTTTCTTTTATCTGCTTTAAATCAATCGAAAGTTTAGGTATTCTGAGTGCATGTATAGTTGTCTCCAGCTTCTATCTATCCTCTTCATTTTGTGGTAGAAAGCAACTTAAAAGTGTGCATAGATGCTCTTAAAGCTCTTGCATATAATGTCCCTCGGATACTTTTTAATTTTGTGAAAGTTGTTTTTCCTGCTTGGATACTTCAATATGAGCATGTCTGTAATTTGTTTACCTGGAAATGTATGGTTATATTTGGATCAGTCCTGATGCTATTTTGGCAGCTCCACAACCTTAAGTCTTAACCTTTACTAAATGGTCTCTTATTAATCGTTCAAATTTTTGCTGCTGTTAGCCTAGGTAATTACCCTACTAGATTTGCCCATTGTTTTGGAAGAAGCTGGGCTGTAGTTTGAATAATTTCTTACCCTATTTTAAACTAATAATAACATTGATTATCCTTTCAAAAAAAAGTGTTACAAAGTTTTCAACATCTTTTCCAAATTTTGGGATTTGTTTATTTATAATTTTGATTGTTAATTATAATAATGTTAGTTTTTAAGATTTGCGCATTGATTGGGAATAATAAATAACGGAGGGTTAGAGGGGTTAAGTTGTCTTTAGGAATTAAATTAATAACTTTTTAAGTGTCTTAAATCTTGATGATATTAATCCAAATTTCAGAATATATTATCCCCTAAACAAAAAGGAATATGAAAAGTGTCAATTTCTTACCCTAGCTTGTCAGTTCTTTTTTGTTTCTTAAAAAAAAAAAAAAAAAAAAAGCTGGTATAAAAGCCTGTAACGTTGAAAATGGGGGATTGTATTGAATTTATATTATGGCAAATAAAAATGTTTTATTTATTTTTTATTATTATCAACAAAATTGTTTTGAACATCATAAAAAAAAAAAAAAAAAAAAAAAAAAAAGAGCATCACATATTTTTTCTAGAGAATTTCTATTTTTATTTTGGAATTTCTGATACTGCCTATATAAATATGAATTTTTTATAAATGGAATTTGTTATGGGTATCCATCCTGTTATGGGAATTTGTTATGGGGCACATATCATATTATACTTGTTAGTTCGATATGTAGTGTCAAAGCATATTACATCTCCAAAAGAGTTATAATCAATTCTTGATCTACCATCTCTCCAAAAAAAATTTGTCATTCGATTTTCTTGATCAACTTGAATTGCATAAAAAAACATAGGATCTTCTGCTTGCTTCTGTTTAAAATGGTTTACTAAACTTTGAGCATCTCCAGCCTCAACATTGATTAACTTCTGCTTGTTCACCGCATTATAACAATCTCGTTTTATAAACCCAACATTTTCAAATCCCCTAGCTTCCTCAACTAAGTAGGAATATGTACTTACTGTTCTTATGCTCGCTTCTTTGAAAGTTCTTATTACACCTAACTGAGCATCAGTTATTTTTCGATTCGACCTTAAAAACGGTCTTTCTTCGGGCTTTGCAAGCTCGTGATTATGATTAGGATTGAAATGAGTAACATTCCACTCACCATTTGTCACTGTAAACCGGATACTAGCTTCACAACCAGTCCTAGTTTGTAATCTTTTGAATTTATTATCATCCAAATGGTCACCATCTCGTGGAAATCCTTCTTTCGAACCCACATACTCTCTCTGTCTTACACCATTTTTTGTATATCTGAGTTTTTCTTTTCTAACACTAAACCCAATTCGTATAGCATAATCATTATACAATTTATATGCTTCCTCCTCACTGTGCACTACCATTCCAAGCAAATTTTCAACATTTTGTAGTTCTTCATCGGCTCTAATATCTATAATTAAAAACAACAAAAAACACATTTCTAAGGAAACACAAATCAAAAGGATAATAAAAAAAGAAAAAAGAAGGGTTAGAATGGTGTGTGCGTATAAACTATTAACTGTAAGAAAAAAAAAATTGAACTATTTTTACATTTTGGACTTAAGGTTCGTTTAGAACTTATGCTCTGTTTCAAAAACAAAGAAACAGAATGGCATCTAGTAAACCCAAAAACAAAAGGTAGGCAGGGGTGTGGAATGGGTTCTAACGATTCACACCACAGACTTATAAAAATTTAATTTTTAATATCTATAAACTAGATAGAAAGAAAACAACACATAAAAATTTCATTATTTTAATTATTTCTTATTTTGGGCTTTTATCAAACATGTAGGAGATACCATATTTGTAAACTACATAAAAACAAAACAAAGCTAAGAGAATGATACATTGAAGAGTGAAATGAGTCTTTGTAACATACATACCTTGATCAATATTGGTTAGTTGCAATGGTGGTGTGTGGATTCCAGGAACCGCTTCAGCCATAGCTCACAGTCAATCGTACTCACTATTCATCCAATGGAGAAGAAAGAAAGCCCAGCATAAGATTGTTTGAAAGGCTCGTCCAATGATGCGGGAAGGGAGAGGGAAGAGGATTGAGCGAAGGTTTGGGTTTCCGGCTGTAGGTAGGGAGAGAGAAGGTTTGGGTTGCTTGAGTTAGAACTTGGGTTGCTGAGTTAGACTATTTCAAATGATTTTGGGTTAACACGTTTGGGTTGCTGAGTTTCTAAGTTTGTTTTAGTTTTAACCTTGGTTTGGTTTTGCTAACTATAGTTTAGTTAATGAGTAAAATAATGTGGAGCTGAGTTTTATAAAGTGGCTAGGTGACACTTCTCTATTGGATGGCTGGACCCAGGAGGACCACGTCAGTGGTCCTCCTGGAGGACCCAAGAATTTCTCGTAACTGAGTGGCTCTGGCCGCTCGCCCTGATAAGAAATTTTTTGTGTTTGCTTTTTCCCCAAGAAAATCAGTCAATCAAATCTGATCATCAGTTGTCAAATAATGCCACCGGAGATATTTTGGTTGAGTTCCATAAAATACATTTAAAAAAAAATTTATTTGACTGTGACTTTTGACTCTTTTGGATTGACAAGCTGTCACGTCAAATTTATTTATTATTAAAAGTAAAACATCTGTTTTTATATTTATCAAATTTAGGTTGTGTTTTTTCATATGATATCACACTGGTCAAGTGGTCAGCGACTTTGCGTGGGTGGCATTCTAAAAAACCAAAAAGAAAAAAGACATGCGTGGGTGAGAGGTCTTCAAATGTGGTGCAAGTACAACACAGACCAGACGGTGAAAATAGCTGCTATTTTGGTAAAATTTGTGATAAACTAATATCGTTTTGAAAATATTTAGTGATATATCACTTTTTATAGAATTCGAGTTTTATAAAATCGAGTATTTTATGTTTTTTTCCTACTATTTGTATCTTACTGACTTCCTAATCAGGTTAAGGCCGGCATTGCTGCAGAATTTCCTAAAGATCCATCCTAGATCTAGATTTTTAGAATTAATACACAAGTCAAATAGAAAGTATCCAGTTAATCAAAGAAACCATAAAATTTGAACAATTACTCAGCAGATATAAATGACCAAAATTAGTGACGAATAAAACAAGTAACAAAAAGAATTTACATATCTTGAAAACATGCTGCCTCTTCACAAAAATGATTCACAGCCCTCTTTCTTCCTGAAATCCTACTTTGTTATTCAAGCAGACACTCCTATCCCCAGAAGAAGTTTCAGACTGAAATCATAGTAATTGTCAAAACAACTAATTAACCAAAGATGCATAGGTACACAAAACATTAGAAAATTTAACAGAACACATTACAAGTGGTTTGAACCACTGGGAAATACAATATAATACATACTCATGAGTTACTGTAAAAATTATCTTCACTAGTTACAATTGCCTAGCAAAAGCTATATCAGCAACTAAAACTGAGCAATCCAATTTGAGATAATTTTAATAAATTTTTATGATATTTTGTCAACTGCAAGTTACTGATTTTTCTTTGATCATTGCTTTCTGGATGATGGTCGGCAACCAACTCATGTCATGGCATTCATCATGTCATATTGCCAATGCTGTTGCCAATGCTGGAGTCTGAATCTATCATTTAAGGGAGCTCGTCCCATGACATGTCTAAACAAGATATGAAGTTCATGCTAAGAGTTGTGACACTTTTAACGAAGTAGAAAGAATCTGATTGTGGAGATGTCCAGATTACTCATATTTCTGTTAAAATCAATTTGGTCATGGTGTACAATAAAGCATAAAATGATAAAGTCAATATTTTTAAATTTTTTTAAGTCTTCATTTTTTATAAGTAAATAACTTAATTAAATCAAATACATAGGAAGATTTACAACTGTATTAAAGCCACTCCTAAATTATTACAATATAAACTTCATAAGATCCAAGTAAATAAATAAAAGTCATGGAAGAGACACTATCTAAAGCAATCATCCTTTCATACCATGATCTAAAAAAGAACAACCTAATATGTCAAGGATGTTCTATGCCATCAAAATTCCTATAATTTCCTTCTTTTTTAGGGTAAGTTACATAACCCCATGATCTCACCCTCCACCTTGTTTTTACAAGGTAAAGAAGTGCTATTTGAGCAAAAGCTTATTGGCAAATTCCAGATATTTTTATCTCAAAATTGTCCTTACACACAATGGAATAGCATTCCAAATATTAGCACTCTCGTGACACCTAAATTCCCTTGCCAATATGCAAGCAGCTGAATCAAGTTATTCATCATTACCCGTAAGACCCCAAACAGGGAAACCAAAGCAGTTTAAATTGCACCGTACTAGTCAGTACAAGCAAAAATTACCATACCAGTTACCAAACCAGCATGAATAACCCCCTCAAATCATACCAGTCCAAATACCGAATTGCCTTGGTTTGTTTACGCCATTTCAGTGGATTTCAGCAATTTCAGCCAATATATTGGTTTCAGACCGGTACAAGATAACAAAGTTTAAAATATTAAAAAAAAAAAAAAAAAAAAAAAAAAAAAAAAATCACTCAAGTCACCAAATTTACTCATCATCTTCAGTTCTTCATCACTACTATTAGTCTCTATCCTTTCCACCTCTACCTTCTTCTTCTTCAATTTCATAATAATGAAGCAAAGAATTCTCCAGATTTTGCATCTTTGGCTTTCCTTGCTTGTCTAGCAGAGCCCAGGAAGAAACAAAGCTTTTTTCAGTGAAACATGGTCTAAGCGCTAGTTGATTGCTACCTTTGCTTTGGAACTTTCTAGAACCATAGGTCCAAGTGTACAGAAGAGAGCCAAGCTTCTGTGTAGGAATGGCAACGGGTCGGGTTCGGGCCGGGTTTTTTCATACCCGGACCCGACCCGCGGGGCAAGACCCGTGGCCCGGACCCGCCCCGTTTAGGGTACCGGGTTTTTTCCCGGGGCCCAGACCCGCCCCAGCCGGGCCCCGCGGGTCCCGCGGGCCCCGTTTAGAGATTGGGCCCAATTTGTGGCCCAACCAAAAAAAAAAAAAAAAAAAGCCCAGATTTATTTTTTCCTACGTTCAAGCCTGCATATTTAAATTCAAGCCTAGATAACGTGGCCCAAATGCCAAATCATAGGCTACTAATAATAAATAAATAAATCACCTGTTAATTATAAATCTATAAATCAATAAACCATCACTAATATCATAATCATAATTCAATAAATCATAACAAAGATTTTAAATCAATAAATTACTTAGATCATAACTAAAATCACTAGCTAAACATAAAAAATAAAATTAATCAAACAAGTCCAAGAAATAAGTATCAAAAGTCCAATGAGTCCAACAAATTAAAAAGTTACAAAATAAATCCCACAAGTTTAGAATAATTACAAACCAACAAATTAATCCAACAAGTCTTAGAAATTAAAAAAACTACTAAATTAATACAAAATATTTAATCTTCATCAATTGTGATGCAACTCCCATCAATTGTGGCACAACTCTCATCATCTTCATTTGGCTCTCCATCGTCAAGAATGGATTGAAACGTACTATCTCCAGATATAGTTGAAGAACCTACAACAACAATGAATTAAAAAATGGAGGATTAAATTAAAATTGAGCCATGGGAAATTTAATTTTCTGTTGTACCACTCTAAAATGAACTCAAACTAACTTAAATGCACATATTTGATTGCTCTTTCTTTAATTTAAAAAACTGGTTAATGTGATCTAAAAGTGTCATAGAAACTCAAAGTTTCAAACACTATCCTGAAACTCACACACACACGCACAGAAATTCAGCAAAATCACAGTCACATATTACAAAACCATCAGCAAAAGCTCGCACACAGATACACACAGAATCCTTCAAAAACCACCAAACTAAGATTGCTAGCTTAAAAATCAATAACAGTTTAAACAAATTAAAGAATATTTAATGGCAATAAAATTAAATTTAAAAAAAAAAAAAAAAACCACGACAATCAAATCGGGCAATTACATAATTTATAATCAGATATATTCAACAAAAATCAGCGACAAATAACATATTCGAATAATTAGAAATCTGGAAAATCAAAGCATGTTCGAATCAAAGATCTTCAAAATCTTTCACGCATCAAAAGGGCAAAAAACAGAAGGAACAAAACAGTCTCGTACAGAAACGAAAGAGGTAATAAAAACCCTAATCAAACCCCTAAGATATTATCAATTATAAGATAGAGAGAAAGAGAAGATTGAAGAAAAATGGACGGACCTGAAGTGCGTGTGGGGTGCTGCGGTGTGGGGTGCTGCGGACTGTGGGGTGCTGCGGTGTGGGGTGCTGCAGCTGGTGCTGCGTGTGGGGTGCTGCGGTGTGGGGTGCTGCGGGCTGTGGGGTGCTGCAGCTGGTGCTGCGTGTGGGGTGCTGCGGTGTGGGGTGCTGCGGGCTGTGGGGTGCTGCAGCGGGTGCTGCGGTGTGGGGTGCTGCGGACTGTGGGGTGCTGCGGCTGCTGAAGACTGAAGATTAGAAGATGGAAGAAATGGGGATTAGTTAGGGTTAGATAATAGGTATATATATATTAGGGCATTTTGGTAATTTTGGGTACCGGGTTTTATACGGGTTTTTATACGGGTCGGGTCACGGGTCGGGTCTGGGTTTTTTTAATAAAACCCGGACCCGACCCGGACCCGTTTCGGGTTTTTTTTTTAAATCCATACCCGACCCTATTTTTAAACGGACCGGGTAAAACCCGGCCCATTAGGGTCGGGCCGGGCCGGGTATCCGCGGATCGGGTAAAAATTGCCATCCCTGCTTCTGTGACGTTCTTGTTCCTTTTCCAGAAAAAAAAATAAGATCAACAGATCGGTACCTTTTTTTGTTTTTTCTAATATTACCTGGCGGTTATCAACTAGCACACAGCATAAATTCACCTAAAATTACCTATTCAGACCTTTTTATGAATAAGTACTGACATGCTATTGGCGTTTTGTTCTTACAAACCATTAAAATATTCAAAACTTTACTAAATTACCTCTTACTTTGTTCTTTGTTACATCATTATCTTTTGATGAATCATTTGAATTTGTTTTGTCCAAAGAAATGTTAGCTTTTATATATATAAAATCCGGAAATGGTACACTGGTACCGTATTAACAACTTTGAGAAAAACACAACCACCATGTCTCCCCTGCCACCAGACAATGGAGAAAAACACTTCGAGGAAAATACAACCAACAATGGAGTAAAACACGATAAACTGACTTTCCTACTTTTGCACAAACAACACCAATTTATCATCAATATCCTCCAAAGAACCTCACACTTTTGAGGCACCTTACCAACCCCCATAAACTCTTCCAAGGAAACTTCACACGATCAGACCCTCTCAAGGCATCATAAAACAAACAAACCCCCAACTTTCCAAACCAAACTTCCAATAGATTTTAGTTTTATCTTCACTTCCTATAGGAAAACTGATAATCCAAAAATTTAAAAGAATTAGCCACAAATTCAAATTCGCAATCTGAAAGGCATTGGCAAATTGAAGGATTTCAATGGCTGAGCTACCTAGATATGAAGCAACTAAAGCATCATTGTTTGCAGAAAAAAGGAAAAAAATCAGGGAACTAAAGAAGACTCACCAAACTATAATCATGCCAAACACAGCCTCAGGCCAGCACCAATAACAAACTTAACACGTTCAAAAAATAAATCCAACCTCCTCTAAACTTCAACAAAATCACCTCAAATGGCCTTCTAAACACAACAGATGTCCATCCACTCTATACTCCCCTGTACTTAACTCTACTAGCACACCTCAACATAAGAAACCTTAATCCTTTCTTGTTCAATAGAGAACAACCCCCCCACCCCCCAGTTCACCAAATGATATTTTGATTCATCTCCCATCCTGCCTCACAAAAAATCTTTCTCAAGCAACATAAATACAAACGACAAAAGAAAAAAAATGCAATTAAATTCAAATGAAGTATTCTTCATAAGAGTGATATTCGCTCCTTTAGATAAATAAAATCTTTTCAAACCTTCATGGCATATTTTCACTGCTACATTTCCAAACCACTCAAACCTTAAAAGTTGACCACAAAGACAAACCCAAATATGTCTAGGATATACTCAACTTAAAACCCAACAATTAGGCTAAAATTCCATTGTGTCCCCATCTCTCCCCTAGGAGATTATGGTGCTGACACCAAATTAGATTCCATTGGACCAGAGTTGTTTCTAATTAGATTTTATTTTTATTTTATTTTGAGGATTCTATGGGATTTGATTGTTATTTTAATTATAATATGATTTCCCTTGATGTTACTTGGGAGCCCTATTTAAAGGCCCCAGAGAAAACATTATTGGAATTTTTTCAATGACTTGGTGCTAATTCTGGGCAACCCTAAGTGAAAATTCCTAGATTTTCCTTCTTGGTACTAATTCCAAGCAGGTGGCAACCCTAGGTACTAATTTCAAGCAACCTAGGTGCTGATTTCTGTTTCTTTATTCTCGTGCAGCTCTATTTGTTTCCTGCAATTTTCTTGAGAATTTTGTGCTTCACCAGGCTATCTACTTGTACCAACTCACATTTACTCAAACTCTTAAGCCCAACAATATCTCAAATGAAAGGAGTGGACATCGAATATATTCATGTTTTTTAGATTGAAATATTAAATCCAACAATGCTAGCGTGAAATCAAGTCAATTTGACCATTCGTGAGGAGAGCCTTTCACCTTCCAACTAGTGAACATGTGCATATAACACTCTTTTAATCTATCACATGTTACTTAGGGTCTCCCGCTTACTTCACTACCTAATATTAATTAACGAAAGTTTTAATTTTGGAATACATATATATTCAATCCTAAGCAATTATCGAACTATCTTTGCCAGAACCTTCATTAGATACATATAAGCACACATAAATTCACCCCTAACAGCTCCCCCACCGTAAATTAAAATTGGGTAGCTTATATACATGACCTCAAACTTAATGCCTCCTTGTCATTAGACCTCAAACTTAGGGCCTACTCGTATAGAGCTTAAATTTAAGGCCTCCTTGTAAGTACACTGGTTAAGCACATTAGCCATAAGGTGACTTGATTTCCAACCATCAGCCAGCCACCTTTTAATGAGACAGAAACACAAAGTCCAGGAGAAAAAGACTCATGCCATAATGTTTCACAGAATAAATCAAATAACCTGGATAAAAAATCCCTTTATCCAATGCCAAATAACCTCAATAAAGCCTCATCCAGTTGTGCTGCATTTTCAATAAACTTCTTCCATAAGATATCAACTTCCTCAGTGAGAGACAGAGTTTCATCAACAATAATGCACAAATTAAATATTAAGAAAACTATTTTCAGGATGAGAAAAGATTCAGTAACATATATATAAATAAAGGATACTTTGTATGAAGCAAGTTGACTGCCTTACCACCCAAGGAGTCCCATGACCACTTAAAAAAACCCTCAAGCAACGACCAGTTTGACAATCAATTATCTTTACTGTATGGTCAACACTGCAGGAATCAAAACAGAGGGAAGTTCAATAACAGAGAGAGGCCTGAAATGGAATCAGGAAACAACTAGTGACAACTTACTGTGTAGAAGCAAGTGTTCTTCCACCAGGACTGAATGCTGCTGCAATAGTTGACCTTGGAGACCATAGGGTAGTACTTAGCAGATAAATGGCGCAATGTCTCTGCCTCAACCCTCAAAAATATCAAAAAAGAGCTTCAGAAATAATGGTGGCAAATGGTGTAATGCTCATTCACAAATAGTGCGCCTTCCAACTCATAAGAAATAATTAAAATAGAGAGATAGAGAGTAAAATTGGTAGTGTACCGGTAAAGAAGACAACGTCTTGCGTCTCTGGTTGCTTCAGTTTTGGGCCCAGGTTTAGAAGCTTCTCCCCACCACCATTTTGGCATGTGCTTTGTTCTAGGAGAGATATATCCCTCAGTGCTATCAAATGGAAACATTTCTACCATTGAAACTATTGGAAATGCCACTGTATCAGAGGTGCATCATATGAACATAAAGTCATGAAACCTCAACAAAACTAGGCTGCTAAAGCCTATTATCTTTCAAATCAAGCCTTCCAAAAGCACTGCCAGTGCCATATGTCATTGAGATAATAGCATTACATGTGTGCTTTTTTACAAACAATTGATACAAAATAAAATCACTCATGCAATGTAATCCAACACCCCACCCCTCCAAACCACATCCACCACCAAAACATAGAGCATAAAAACCTATACAAGTGATATAACTATAAATTCTAAACTACAAGAGAATTGGTTGAAATTTCCTTCTTCCACTTTTTTTCTTGATTATTTTAAATTCTATCTTTCTGTAAACATTAGTTCTTGTTAGCTCTTTACATCTTTACAGGTTCATGCCTAGAGTATACTTTCCTTGTACTTGGGTTGTACCTATTTGTTTTTATTAATAAATTATTACCTTATCAAGAAGAAAATCAATTAAAAATTTGGGAATTCCAAGCAAAGAAAAAAAAAATCCTCTACGAGTTAGATCAGTTTACAAAAAAGTGAAAGTTCCCAAAGTTTTTTTTTTTGATAAGTAATGAAGCTTTATTAAAACAGACAAATACTTCATGTTCATGATGATGAATACAAAGGGTCTCAAGCAATTACAAAAATTCAACAATCAAAAACTTCAGCAATAATAGATATTCAAAATTCATACACTCCCGTCGAAAACCTTCTAACTCAACTAGCACCTCTTGGTGTTTCCAACATAAAGGGTTCAAACTTCAAATCACTCTCCCCAACTATTGAATTATCAACAAAAAAAAAAAAAAAAAAAAATCATACACTCCCTCCATCTCAAATTTTTTGTCCAGATTAAGAATCTTAACTTTTCAAAGGTGACTTGCAATAGAATGTTACCAGTTCACAATATTAAACTCCATAATTTGAACTCAACTAAACGAAACAAAAAAGAAAAGAAAAGGGGTATTTACTTCTCAAATAAAGAAAATGCTAAGTTAGGAAAGTTATTAAAATAATGTCCAATGTCAACAGTTCATTTAGAAAATCCCAAAATGGAATAATAACAAAACAATATGTGTTAGTACTCATTGGATTTAATTTAAGCGCACCATAATTGGGTATTACTTATTAATACAATTTACAAGCATCACATAAATGCAAATCCAACGTTCTCTACTACACCTACCTACAGGACTTGAGCTAGAGATTTCAGCTCCCGAGGCCGAGTTTTCTTAAATCTATAGAAAATCAAAACAATTTCCATCGAAAATTCTAAGTTCCAAGTTCCAACCAAAATAGTAAACACAAAAAGAATCGAAATTCAAATAAGGAAAAGTTGTGACCTGTGGTGGTGGAAATGATGGGAAGGCGAAAACCGGCTGAGACAAAATTTGAGTGTCAGACGGATATTAACTTTCAAGGGAGGAGCACCAGCTCGTTCTGTTAATATAAATTGCAAGGCAACACATGACATGGGTGATGAGTTGCCGGGGTTGGTAGTCACGGTGGCATGGCATGGTGTATGTGGTTTAACAGGAACGCAGACAATCTACCGCTGCGAATTTCAAGCTAGCTCGGACTGAAATAGAAGTTAGAAGACACAGTTCAGTGGACACCCCCGACAAATTCTTGGTACAAGATTAATACTGATGGGGCTACTTTTGCTAATTCCCATTCCTATATGTATTCCATTTGGTTTATTTCGCCTAGGATGTGGGGGTACGCGACGTTGTGTTTGAGAGTGACTCTAAGTGGAGTTTGTGAAGCTCCAGCGACTATAGACAACATTATTGGAGGGATTAGAATTATAATGCAAGACTTTAGACGTGGGCATATCTATCTCCCATGTTAAACGCCACCGCAATCGCCCAGCTCCATCTTTTGCTCAGTATGCCAAAAATATTGATGGTTATATAAGGTACCTTTGTCGATAAAATCATGGTCAAGAGATCGTCAGTGCAATACTGCAATGAAAGATATCAAAGGAAAAAAACAATAAAAAATATAATGGTGTTTTGTCTTAAACGTCCTAATAGCCCGACTCCAAACTTATCCACCGACCCACCCACCAAAATGAACTACATATTCCAAGAGGCAAGAGCCCAATCCATCAAATCTCTATCCTAGACAAAAACTTGCACCATTTAAATCTTGTGAGCCCAAAATAACCCTCAAAACCCATCTTGGTTCATACCTAAACACACCCTAGAAAGAATATGTCGTGAAGAATGGGAACCATGATGAATAATATAAAAAAAACAAAAATCTTCCACTATCTAGAGGGGCAAGTATTCTTTAACTCAAAAACAATAACCTTAATCCTCTAATCCCAAGATGTCCCCAAATGGCCTAGGCGGTAAGCCTTACTAAGCGACTTTAAAGTTTTAAACCCCATCATTCGCCATGAGAATCCAAGGATGGAACTATCAAGGTGTTTGTAAAGCTTCAATAGTTAAGGCACTTAGAGCCTTAATAAGGGCATGTAAACCAAGTTTATCTTCCTTTGTGAAGTTAATCAAGATAAAAGTGCATGTATAAAGTCAAAAAGATAAGGGTGATTTGAAAAAAGGATTGGAGGTGGATGGACATTAATATATGAATTTTTGCTTTTAAGGAAGCAGCTCTAACATGTTATGTTTTAAGTCTGTGTACTAAGATTAAGGTTGATAGAAAAGTGGCTTATATTTTTGTGGTTAATATGAATTTTGATTTTAGATTTTGATTTTAAATGGAGGAGGATTGTCATGTCCTTCTTACAATTTTAATCGACATTCCATGAAAGTTCAAGAGTAACTAGTTAACTAGACTTGTATCTTTCAGTAACTAGACTTGACATGTGTATTAAGAGTGTAAAAAACATGCAATTTAACGGTTAGATTTTCAAAATATGTAGTAATGTTTATTTTATTGAATAAAGTTATAGCCTTAGGTTACAACCAATTTTATAGCTAAACTTTTTACTTAATTATTTTCATTATTATAATTTGAAAATATATATTTTTTATTTTTCAAACATATAAAAAGGATAAATTTTAGAGATAAAGAAAAATAAGATGTACGTGAGGAGGGGAAAGAATGTTCAATTTGAGATTTGAGGAGTTCTCTTAGTTTTTTATTTTTATTTTTTTAAATTTGGGTGTTTTACTTTTATTCAGATGAAAAAGGAATAAAAAATGTTAAAATTTAGGGAATAAAAACATGAGCGTGAATTGAAAAAATCCTAAATTTTTGGAGTGCTATTTTTGAATTCAAAATGAAATTACCCTATTTGACATTTATAACCCTATTTCTAAGAGAAGTTCCCCTCATTAATGAAAGGTAACTTCTCTTAAGTGAAGGATGGAATGTGTAATCGGAGGTTTTAGTGGTTATACTGATTCTCTCAAAAAAAAAAAAAAAAAGGGTTTTAGAGGTTATAATAGGAATTTGAAATGGAAACCAACCTTAATGAATGACACCTAAATGTTATGACACATTTTGATTGGAGCTCATTGTGGAACATTTCAGCCGCACTATGGAATCCATACCAAAATGAAGTTTTGTTAGGTGCAATTCTAGGGGAAGTCACACATTTGGAGAGTGTTTTTTAATTTTATTTTTATGAGTGATATAGGGTCCATTTGGCCCTACGTTTTTAAATCAAAAACGTCAGTTCTTGCCCGTTTGGTTATGCGTGTTCTAACGTTTGTGATTTTAAAACGCTCGATTTCAAAACGAAAGTATTTCCAACGAATTTGAAAACACCATTCTAAAGTGTTGCAAAACGCATCTTTTAAAGTACGATTTACCATAAATACCCCCATCAAACTTGAACAAAGAACCTAGGAAAAAATGAGAAATATTTATTTGGGTTCTCTATCGTACCTTCACATTTGCTTCATCTTCCATTACGTTTTCTCCCTTCTTTTACTCCCGCCATAGCTTGCCAAATAAGCTAGAGCACTCATATTCATCTTCTTTCTTTTCTTTAAGTTTCAAAAGGAAAGTATCATGGACAATAAAAGGATGGGTATTTGATAGGTAAAGATAACGGTTAGTGGAGGATAAGTGAAGAAGTAGGAGTAAAATGAAATTGGTACAAAAATTATATCTTAATTAAAAATAATATAATATCTTTTTTCAAATTTGTTACAGAAATTAAGTAGAGACATTCTCTTATTATTTCAGTTAATCTATATATATATATATATATATATATAAAACCGAAGCTTTTGAAGCTTCCACAATTTTCCACGTCAGCATTACTAAATAAAAATAAATAAATAAATAAATAGCAAACGAAAATCGAGGATAAAAAACTATTAAAAAAAAAAAAAAACTAAAACCCTTAACTATTTCTCCCTAAAACAACCCGATAAAATTTATTCTCTCCAACTCCTAAACAAAACGCCATACAAAAACCTATTTCTCAGTCTCTGACTCTCTATCTCTCCTTCAAACACTGCAAGACCCATACGCAAGAACCCAAAAACGGAAAACCTAGACGCGGAGCTTTTTCTCTTCCCTGGCGACGGTAAGCTTCAATTGAAGAAAGTGAAAGTAAACCACCCATAAACACCGCTGCTGATGGGTTCCTACTCTTTCTCTGATAAAAAAACTTCCTCCACCCATAAACAACACCTCCGATGGGTTGCAATTCTTTCTTTGATTTTTTATTTTTTTTTATTTTTTTTAAAACAAATCTAAAAGGAAAATTAGATTTGTTATACGTTTTCAAATTTTACAATTTTAGTTGGCTTTGGTTCTAGATTTATATTCAGAAATTAGAGCTTAGAAAATAGGATTCTGATGTGACTTATTAAATGTTTTCGTTTATATATATATATATATATATTTTTTTTTTTTTTTTTTTAATTCGTCTCTTTGGATTTAAATCTTTCAGTTTCTTTGCAGAGATGAAGTGGATTTTTTCACAATGTAGAGACTCTAATTTCATCACAGCAAAGGTATTAATTTCTTTTTCTAATATTCTCTTCAATTATGGTTTGTTGTCAATTTAGGAATTTTAGTTCATACCCCTTTTCCTCTCTATTTATTGATATGAGGGAAAACCCCTAGAAGATGAAATCCTATCTGAGTATTAATGGTTAGTGATCTTTTAAACTTAATCATGTCACTTTAATTTTCAAGTTTTGTTTTCCCACTTATCTGTTCTGTTATTCGTAAGGGGGAGTGAAATTGGGGAATTCTGTTGGTTTGATCTACTTTTGGTTTTTTGGGTTGCTATGGTTGAATTGTTGGCCTTTGGTTCAACGCCCTTAAAAAGGGGTTTTTAGCAAATTTTTAATTGTGTAGTTTCGGTATTTGATGTCCTCCACCATATGAATTCTCAGTTTATGCTCTATTTGTATTAATATGAGACCTTTATTATTATTATTATTATTTTTTTTTTTGGATTTAATTAAAGTTTCTAGGTTATCTCAAGCTTTGGTTTCATGTTTAGTCTCTATTTATTTTGCATTTTAGTTTGATCTGAATCTTCTTTAAGAGTAGAATCTAGATTTTTGAGGGGTTTTGTTTGATTCTTTGTTTGGTTGCAAACCCCAGCTTCGTTTCTAATGTCCTCCTTCAATAACCCACGGGATTATTTTCTGCTTTCTGTTATGCACAGCGAAAGACCAAATCTATATAGTTTAGAAGTTGTTTGTAAATTCTAGCAATAGCAAAGTGAAAAGGTAGAGTTGTGTTTTTCCTTCTTCTATATCTATTTTTGAAGCATATTTCCTAAGACTTTTCTGTCATCCAAGATGATATATTGATTGTTGAATCTAATGGGCAAATTGTGGGTTATTTTTCATTGCTATGTTGCCATAACATAGAACAATGGGGTCTTTTGGGATTAAGTGAAGTGCTTATTATTTAGCTTTTTGTTTTATTCTATTTCCGGGCTTGAGAATACTAGATACTT
Source organism: Quercus agrifolia (assembly GCA_029955455.1). Taxonomy (NCBI): domain Eukaryota; kingdom Viridiplantae; phylum Streptophyta; class Magnoliopsida; order Fagales; family Fagaceae; genus Quercus; species Quercus agrifolia. The sequence continues at coordinate 37,348,552 of JARQAD010000007.1, read as the reverse complement.
TGAAGAAGCTTTCTTGTCAGGGTTTTCAGATTTTAGTTCTACTAACTTCAATTTTGTTTTCATGGTAAGAGGAGTTAATCTTGGTGATTAATTTTCCTTGCTATTTAGTCGGATTCTTCTTGGGGTGGGGGAAGGACATTATGGGTAGTTGGTTTTGATGCCTTGCTATTTTTCATGGCCTTACTTATAGTAAGGCCAGATTGTAGATTGTCCCAAAATGCTATTTTACAGAATATTTTTTTGTCAAATATATTTTCACCATTAACAATCAAAAAAAAAAGTGAAGCGCTTATTATTTTAGACTCTAACGTGTCTTTTAAACTTCTCAAGTTGCATAGTTCTTCTTCTTCCCACAACCCCCCCCCCCCCCAAAAAAACCATTTATTTCTTCTCCCTCTCTTTCTATTTGTTCTACTCCCTCTCATTGCCTCTCTGTACTTTATTTCCAAAGGTTAGATCTCTTCTCTCATTTTATAATTTATTAATCAAATTATACCCATCTTTGGCACAATCCAAAAGATACAATGAACGGTCAAAACTAATTTAAACTTCTTAACCTCTTGCGATTGCCGCAACAGTTGTTTTTATTCTTCTTACACACGTATAAGGATATCGGAGACTAAGCGGTGGACAAGCAAGAGTCAGAGTTGTTGTTTTTTCCGTCTCCTCAATACTTAGTCTCCACTCCCATTTGAGCCTTTCTCTTCCCTGACGACGGAATTAGCCAACTCCTCCAAGAAGGTCACTCTCTCTCTCTCCGACTAAATCCATTTTAGTATGAATAGCATTAGATATTCTTGAATCGTTTTAACTTTTATTTAGTTTTACTAATTGGTTTATATTTGAATTGCTTTTAGTTTGAGTATTGTTGGTTTCAAAAGTCGATTTGGATTATAATAGTCTAATCACACCTTAGAATTTGTTCAATTAATTGTGTTTGTTCGTTTGTTTCCATCTCATCAATTTTTTAATATAATTTCTTATTATGATTTTGTAGCCGATAAAGGTAATCGTAAATGTGCACACAAAGATGGATGGAGAGAGATTAAGAGAGGAATTCTAGGACTGTCAAACTACTACCATGTCAAATCATCACCCACCTTCAACCCTGCCTCTTGACACCTTCATATACTGCAAGAACCACTACCAGTACAGGTATTTTTAACAACAAAAATTTGTGTAAAATATTATTTAGGTTTTGTTATTTGTTAGTTTTTTTTTTTTAAGATTAATTTTGTGAAAAATAATTATTAATATAACTCATATTTGTAGTCTAATTATTGTATTGATGGTTTAATTAGGCCGACAACTGTTCACAGCTGCTTATGCTTCACTTTCATCATTCTTTTAAACCCCTGGAAGGGTGAGCTTTAGTAATTTGAAATAAAATGATTTAGAAAGAAGATAAAATTTTTCACTTACCAAAAAAAAGGGAAAGAAGATAATGTTTTAGTCAATAGGCTTTCTATGTTGCTCCTATGGTCATAAGGCTAATCTTCATTTTCCAGTATTCAAACTAACATTATTGCTGCTGTGTGCTGCTATACTAAGGCCTAGTGCTGCTGTTTGTGAATTTTTTGTTGTTGTTGTACATGCTAATATGCATTATGCTTCTATTGTACTTAGTGTTAGTTGTATTGTGATAATTGGTAATTGTTGGCATTGTACTAGGAATTGATGCAAAGTCCAGGATGTTTTGGTAGTTATTGGCAGATTCTTAAAAAAACACTTAGTGAGAAATATTAACATAGGTTGTGTTTGTTTGCTTCATGTTAATAGAAGGTTGCAAGGTAAATTCAAATGTTAATAAAAAGTTGGCCTCTTAAGAGTGTGCCACCTCAGCTTTGGAGTCTTTACAATTTTACACCTCAACAATATTTTTTATTTTTATTTTTAGCACGGTATTTTAGTTAAATATTTTACTTAGTTTGAATTTAGAACTACTTTGAACCCAATAATGCACTCCCCCTCTCTCTATCTTTGTAACCTCAATAGGCTATGGCTGCTACCGTGATTTCAAATATCTCTAATAGCAACCTCTGAGGACAACCATCCAAAGGCAAGATGGAATGTGGGGTACCGCCACCGCTGCAAGTGTTGCTTTGAAAAGAAAAGATTGCAGTTGATTCAAATGGTCTAGCTACTGCTTGCAGTGCACACAAGACTGAGACAGGGATGATGAATAACTTTATATGTAATAATATTATAACCTTATTTCACAAAGTTCAAGGTCCTTAATGTTTTTCTTTTAATATGTTTTTTTATTTATTTAAATGGATGTAGTTTATTTAAAGATATGTAAAGCATTCTTGTGTTTGCATGTTGTGCTCCCTTTCTACTGTTTATTAATTGCACCATATATGACTTTTCAAATGATACTCCTAAATGTGATTTTTAAAGCACATTGATGATGACAAGAAAAAGGAATAAAAAACTAGGATTACCAGGATTTTGCAAACAGACTGAATAATAGAAGGGATTATGTTAAAAAAAATGATAGAGACCTTAAATTTCATGAAAGAAATGATGCAATTGATAATAGATGTAGGATGCCTACCAAGAGTTTGAGGTTGTTAACTAAAGGTACAAATAAGTAATACAAAGTTAGATGTTGTTTTTAACTTTGTACTTAGGTAGAACACAGCAATTGAATTTCTCATATTGGTGTAGTGTTTTAAGAGAATTGAACTTCGATAAATACTCATGTATTATTTAATAATCTTAAAAATAAATAAATAACACTATTTTGGAACTTAGTTATTAATTTTCCCGTGCATCGCACGGGTGAGCGACTAGTATATTTAAAGTTTATATATACATTTTTAATGACGTATGTAAGCATGCATCTTGCACGTCACACCAACCCTAGTATATATAGTGTTTGTTTTCATTAATAAAAAAAATAATAATAAAATACTGGTTTGTTTTGTTCATCCTCACACTCGTACTCAGCGTCTCAAAACCAAGAAAGGAAGAAAAAAGCGATTATCTGAACTCTAGATTATCATCATGTCTCGCGGATCTAGATCCAGCGGTTTGTTTCTCTATTTGGTTGGTTTATTGATATTTGATCTCTCGACCCTCATTATGAAATTGAAATTCTTTCTCAGTGTACTATGAATTGATTATTATTATTATTGTCGTTGTGCGTGTGTTTCATGGAATGGTTTGTCTCTGTTTAGTATTTACATACATATAAAAAATATTGAATTTACGTACAGGGAGCAGAGGCTTCTCTTCAGGTTCAGGTTTTGGTTTTGGTTTTGGTTTTCGTGGTCGTCGTGCAAGAAACAGCGACACATTGGGTACTCTTCCCTTGTTAGTATACATGCTCTTCAGATCACGCACTTTTCCCATATATGCATATTCATTTATACTCATCATACATACACACTTTTTCTTTTTCTTTTTCTTTGACTTTCAACAATTATATTTTATTTATTATTATTTTTTTAATGAAGACGTGGAGGTAAATGAACTTGAAGATCTTCATCGCCGTTCTCACGAAGCTGAGGGTCAGTATTATTGCTGTTGTTGGTTCATTGTTTTGTTAATCATCAGTGCCAAAATCAAATCATGGAATTATTTATATTTGTTGTATTGGCTTCAATTTTGATGTTATAGCCTCAGGAAACCAGAAGCCTCTAGGATTTGTTAAACTTACCGGTGCTGCTGCTGAAGCTGCTGCAAAGGAAGGCAAGCCATTGGGTAAGTTTCGCCTTTTCCTTGTTGCTCTTTATGCTCTTCAGACCACCCAATTTATCATCTATATACACACACATAAGGGCGTAGCCAGGAATAAATACTTGGGGGGCTGGGTTGTAACAGAGATGTACTAAATATAATTTTTAAGTCTATTGGATACAAAATTATCAACTTTCATATATCATCATATACTTAAACATGTTGGGAATTCAACCGAAATTCCAAACCTGTGAGAAACAAAAAAATAGAGAAAACAAAACGTCAAAAGAAAAACAATCACACGCACAATACAGTATTTACGTGGTTCGGCAATTTGCCTACGTCCACATAGTTGCAGGGATTTCACTATTATAAAATAAAATTACAATATGCAGTTACAATGTTTTTCTTTCTCAAAAACAACAAGAAGACAAAACCCTAATCACAAAAAAAAAAAAAAAACGGTTTTTATATCCTGCGCACAGGATTCACAATGGGCTACAAAACGAGCCAAAAATTTTTTGTTGGCCCAAGCCTCCGCTCCATGGACTAAGCCTTAGTAAATCTCTCATTATTCGGGTCAGGTCGGGTCATCAACTAGATCAAATCATGCTTGATGACGATTTTTCATGGAATAAAATTCATCCATTATCATCTCTATTGTGAAATTCCCTGCAATTTCCTTATCTATATAAACTATCATATTATCTGCCAAAAACTCATCCTCCATTCTATTGCGAAGTCTTGTTTTTAACAACTTCATAGCTGAGAAATCTCGTTTTGTAGTTGCTGTAGAAACTGGAAGGGTCAACACAAGATGAATAAGTCTATCAATCAAAAAATAGATTTTAGACTTTCCTGAAATTTTTAATCCCCTACATAGCTCGGAAATTGTACTCATATTTTGAAAATCTGGATGTTTTATCACATCAAGCTCATAATGTTGCAATTGAGACTCCAAAAGTTCTTGTTCATGTTCAGTGAAATCTTGAGGATAATATTTCTTAACCAAATTGCATATATGAACAATTTTGAATAATCTAAAAGCATCATTGGGATTTAAAGCTGAACTAAGAATGACAAGTTTCGTTGTTAGCTCACAAAATCTACTTTTCAATTCTTGCAATTGAAAGTTTATTGCAATTGTAAATATGTCAATTCTAAAATGATGTTCTATTGTTAAATCGTCATCTTGACGACGATATCTACCTCGACCTTTAGTGTAATGAGCATTCATATCAGGAATATCAATTTCATGTTGCTCACAAAATGATATAACACTAGCAAGTAAAGACTCTCATCCATTATCTCTCAACTCTTGAATAAGTGATTTTGTAGTTGAAACTAAATGCATGGCATTTAAAAGGTCTTGAGAATGTTGTTGCAAAGCTTGACAAAGAACATTAGTAATTCCCATTATCTCTTTCATCAAATGCAAGATTAAAATAAATTCAAATTATGTTAATACCTGATAAGCTCCCTCGGCATCACCGCGTTGTTTATAGTTAACTCCTTCCTCAGAGATAGTGTTGATAACTTTGCAAGTAGCATCAAACATTTTAATCAAACTACAAATAGATTGAAAATGAGATCCCCACCTAGTATCTCCAGCTCGTTGCAAAGTACCAATCTGGTTTGCACCTCTTCTAGTCTCAATTTCATTAGAAGCAATCATATTCTCAACTTGTTCTGCTTGAGCATGTTGCAATTCATCATTATGCTTACTAGAACCAACAACAATATTGATAATATTAACCAAATGATCAAAGAATTGATGAACATCTTTTACTTCTCTAGATGCTGTAACTAGAGCTAATTGCAACATATCAGCCATACAATGTACATAATAAGCATATGGGCAATCTTTAAGAAAAAGAGCTTATAATCCATTCCATTCACCACGCATGTTACTAGCCCCATCATATCCTTGGCCTCGAATATTTTCAATGTGGAGGTTGTAATGAGAAAGGACAGCACATATCTCATTCTTTAAAGTCAATGCAGTAGTGTCTCTAACATGCACAATATGAAAGAAACGCTATTTAGTGAAACTTTCTTTATCAACAAACCTCAAAATGATGGCCATTTGCTCTCTCTTCGACTCATCCTAAGCTTCATCAATAAGAATGCAAAATTTTGCATCCCCAATTTCTTCACGAATAGCATTTCGCACATTACTAGCAAGAATATGCAAAATCTCCTTTTGAATTGTGGGTGATGTATATTTGGCATTTCCTGAAGCATTTTCCAAGACAACACTAGCTACTTTGTCATTAAAAGTTGATGTGAATTTTATCAATTCAATAAAATTACCCCTATTTTTTGAATCAAGGCTTTCATCATGACCTCTAAAAGCACAAGCTTGGAATGCTAGCCATCGAGCACACTCTATTGAGGTTTTGAGCCGCAACCGATTATTCTCTAATTCTTTTGACGTTTGTTTCTCAATTAGCTTGTCAATATGTCGTGAATAATTCTTTAAATCCTCGCAACATTTCACAGCAATTTTATGTGGGGAGTTTGGTTCTTTCCTAACATGACGAATTAAAGGACAATTCATTCTATCTTTCACCTTTTTCCAATTATTAAAACCTGTTGAAATGAATGCATTTGATCCGAGACGACCTATTGGTTTCTTACTAAAAAGGTAGCAAGGTAGACAATATATCGCATCCATTGAAGGTGAGTATTCCAACCAATCCTTATGTGAATTAAACCATGAAGGTTGAAATCGACGATGATGAGTATCATCATTGTATGGATAGTCTATATTTTTAGGTTGATATGGACCTTCTTTGAGATAAGCTCGTCGGATTTCATCTCGTTTGTTGATAGGAAATTCACATATTTGTTTACGTGATCCTGGATCACGATGTATCTCTTCAAATTGAAGTTTTGGACATTTGGAGGGGTGTTCATCAGGCATTGAAGTATTAACATTTGTTCCTACAACCACAGGTGTCCTAATTTCTGAATTGCTAACATCTTTTTTCTTAAAGAATGCATCAATTGTTTTTCGTTTGCTCATAATTCTTTTAGCTTTAAGAATATGACTCAAAAATTAACCTGAAAAAAATTTTAAAAAATAAAATTTTATTTAGAAATTTTTACTTAGTTATATGAATGTTATTCATATTCAAGAAAAAAACAAAATTTCCACTATAATTTAAACAGTCAACCCATTTTTAATACAATTTTAATTAATAATAACTCCTCAAACAAAAACAAAAATAATTTAATTAATTTATCTTTTATAATGTATTGGTTAATTTAATTATATAGTTTTAATTATTGTTGTTTAGCGTAACAATAAACTATATTGCTTTAATTTATTTGTCATAAATTATACTGCTTTAATTTGTTATATTGTTTAGCCCATTGTACATATTACATTAAAAGAGCCGAACATTATACATTCCATGTGCAGCACAATAATTAAAGCAGTGTAATGTGCTGCACATTACATTGCTTTAATTATTGTTTACCCGGCCTCATGAGCCCATGAGCCCATCTACCCCCTCCCCACCCCACTCAACAGACAATAGACAAGCACAACATGCGCCCCAATCACAATATCCAGCTGCAATCAGAAAATTTTGCAATGCCAATCACAAATCACAACATGCGTTACACTAAATGACAATCAATATTTTACCAACACCAACACACTGACCAACAAAAACGGGTAAGATAAAGCCAAATTTAAAAAGATAAAAACAGAAAAAAAAAAAAAGAAAAAAAAACAAAAAAACAAAAAAAAAAACAAAAAACAAAAAACAAAAAACAAAAGCCAGCCAATCAGATGCTCGCAGTTCAAAAGAGAGAGAGGCTTATTGAGATTAAAGTATAAAGAGAGAGACTTGTTCTGGTTCACAAATTTCATTTCATTTTTTCATTTAGTGAGATAAAGAGAGAGAGATTAAGAGTATGAGAGAGAATCAGAGAGAAAAACCTTGAGGGAGGGCCGGACTGCTAGAGGGAGCAACGAGCACCGCTCACTGGAGCAGAGGCAGAGGCGCAGAGCAATGACCGATCTACGATCTGTGATTCATTTCATTTTTTCATTTCAGTGAGATAAAGAGAGAGAGACTGAGAGAGAAAGAGAGAAATACCTTGAGGGAGGGCCGGAGGGAGCATCGAGCAGTCGAGCACCAAGCACCAGAGCAGAGGCAGAGCGATCTGCGATCTGCGATCTCTGATCTACAATCTGCGATGAGGGGCGACCGAGCAAGCGACGACGACAACGACGAGCGAGCAGTGGCGACGATGACGGCGACAGCAACGTGACCGTGGGTTACTGGATTTGGTTTGCTGGGGTTTGGTTTTGGTTTGTGTATTGGAGATTTTTTTTTTTGATAAACAGCTTTGTGTTTGGTTTGCGAGAGCACCTCTGTGTTTGGTTTGCTGGAGTTTGTTTTGCTTTTGCATTGGGGTTTGATTTCTCTGCTGGCGACGACGCGACGTGATGGGTTTCATTTCTCTGCCAGCAACGTGATGGGTTCATTTCTGATTCTCTGTATTATTTATTTATTTATTTATTTTTGGTTGAGAATCAGTGGGCTTGCCGTGAGCGAGCTACCTGTAATCTATTAGGCTCGTCATGGGCTTGTCTTTGTTATAATTTTTTTTTTTTTCAAATTTTAGTTCAAATTTTTTTTTGGTTTTTTTTTTTTTGCTTGAAAGTAGAACAAATATATATATATTTTTTAAAAAAAAATTTTGAGGGTGTTCCTAATTTTTGATTGAGGACTGGGAGAATGAGTAAGAAATGGGTGGGGGGGGCCAGCTGTCTAATGTTAGGGGGGGGGGGCTATTTATTTTTTCTTCATAGTCTAATGGGAAAATTTTTTTTTTTTTTTTTGCAAGGGCCACGGCCCCCCAAACCACTATGTGGCTCCGCCCTTGCGCGACGTGATGGGTTTCATTTCTCTGCCAGCGACGTGATGGGTTCATTTTTGATTCTCTGTATTATTATTATTATTATTATTATTATTTGGTTGAGAATCTGTGGGCTTACCGTGAGCGAGCTACCTGTAATCTATTGGGCTCACCGTGGGCTTGGTTTTGTTATAATTTTTTTTTTTTTTTTTTTTTTTTTGTTGCTTGAAAGTAGAACAGATTTTTTTTTTTTTTTTTTTTTTTTAATTTGAGGGTGTTCCTAATTTTTGATTGAGGGCTGGGAGAATGGGTGAGAAATGGGTAGGGGGGGCTGGCTGTCTAATGTTGGAGGGGCCTATTTATTTTTTCTTCATAGTCTAATGGGATTTTTTTTTTTTTTTTGCAGGGGCCACGGCCCCCCCAAGCCACTATGTGACTCCGCCCCTGCACACACACACACACATACACTTTTTCTATGATTTTCTCAATTCCTTTGTTTTGAACTATGGTAAAAAGCTATGTATCTTCTAAAATTTTACTACAGTTTAATATTATATTAGTGGTATCCTCTCATCCGCTAGCTGCATCCTGTTTTTTCTCGTGGATAGCTTATGATGACCGTCATAAGATTAGACAAATGTTTGTACCTCCAAACCCTCATATGTGCAACAAAATCAATAACTATATCCTTGAGGTATGTTTTATGTTTGCTCAATTTGCTGAACTTGGCTTTGGCCAACATCCTTGTAGTTGTAGCTCAATTGTACCTTATGATGTTTTCAATAGAGACATCTAGGGTTTAAATCCCTTCTTCCTCAATTATCAAATTATAAGGCTTGACTCGACTTTATTTGTGTAAGCACATTCTTACTGTCAAACCTTTGCAAATATGTTTTGTTGGTGATGGCTGCTTTTCTCCTACTACCTTTTTGTCAAATGCTTGCAAATGTTTGGTTTGGTGATGGCTTTTTTTCTCCTATTCCTATGTTAGTTGATCTCACATTTGACTGTAATGCAGTTAGTCAGCAGATTCGGGGAGGATTATGAAGACAAGGACTATTTTGAATACTTGCGAGCCCACTATTGTGGATTAAACAAAGGTGACTGACCTTGATGGCCAATGTCTAACTTTTATCATGTATCTGGAAGATTTCCTTTCAACAATTGTGTTACTAGAACTCTTGGTTTAACCGTGTTAAGACAATCACTTTTCATTATCGTTTTTTTTTTTTTTTTTTTTAATGATCTATAAATATCTGCCTTCCCCCACCCCCCACCCCCCCCCCCCCCCCCCCGCGGCAATGCATGTGCGCAGGGCCGCCAGAGATTATTATTTATATGAAGTAGAAGCAATATAGCTGATTACTTATATATATATATATGTAGCTGATTACTCTTCTTCATAGATAGATAGATAAATATGATACGTGATGATCATTATTTTTTTTTTCAATTTTTTTGATTGGTCACTCTTAGGGATTCATCTTTCTAATGTTACCTTCAAATTCTATTATACTACACTTTTATTATTATTATATTCTTTTTTGTTGGTTTTCATTACATTTATTTATGTTTTAAAATATAAAAGACCCATGTGCTTTTCATAAAATGATTTGTCTTCATAAACGATACAATTCTCTATTTATTTATTTTGTTGTATTGGCTTCATTTTTATAGGGAGCGGAGGGAAGAAACAAATGAGTTAGTGTCGCCATTTCCTTGTTACTCTAGATGCTCTTCACAGACTTTACTGTGTACATACATACATACACACACAGACACTTGCACCTCAACTATTATTGTTCTCAATTCCTTGTTTCTTTTTGAGCTGTGGGCAAAGTTGTATATCTTTTATGATTTTATGTTTAATCCATGTTTAGTAATTTTAAAAGTGGTATTGAATGCATCATTGGCAAGTCTGTCTTGCTCAAGTTCTGTTCTGTTTTTCTTGTGTGGACAGCAATTGATGAACACATGCAGACAAAACAACAAGATCTTGCTCGCAATTCTAACCATGACCTTTTGGATATGCATGACTTGATGTTTGCAATTATATGACTGATGCTATGCAAAAGGTATTTTTTCCTCTTTCTATGGCCCAGTTTTTAAGTGCTAGATGCTGTTCTCATTGGTTACCTCATACTAGCCAATATTCCTTCACTTTGAGCTATTCACCTCATTATCAACGGTGTCTTTAGTTTGCAGTCATAGTTAGGTGATGATTTTGTATCATTCTTTCTACCAATTCGTAACATAGTTTGGTTGAGTGAATTTTTTCATCTTTGTGAGAATCACATAATCAAATCCATTGCCCCTTCCCAACTTTCAACCTAGCTTCGTGTACACACATTCGTATTGTTCAAATGCTTGATATTTTTATATACTTTAAAGCGAGCAATTATTTGGTCCTATGGTAATGAATCTCATATTTTACTATAATGCAGTTTATGAGACAAGGTGGGAAGGAGTATAACTGCAAAGAATGTCATGAACTCTAATGAGCCAAGTATTGTGGATAAAATTGTCCGACTAAGGATGTGTTTAGATACCGTTTATTGCTGAAAACTGAAAACATTGTAGCAAAATAATTTTTAAATGTGTGAATAGTATCGTAAAACCCATTTTTTAAGTTGTTTTTTGGTAAAAAATGTATTTGCTGATCTCGTGAACAGTGCACGAGACTCACCATATTTCAGCCAAACCCAGATGCATAAGATAAAAAATGCAATATCCAAACGGATACTAAATATCATAGTTTACTATAATGCAGTTTATGAGACACAAGCTGGGAAGGAGTATAATTGATTTAGTAGTTTTGAGTTTTGAGACATTCAGTTTTAAATTTAATTGTAACATATTTAACGAATTGGAAGCTACTTGCAATGGAAGATTTCTTTGCTCTCTCTCTCTCTCTCTCTCTCTCTCTCTCTCTCTCTCTCTCTCTCTCTCTCTCTCTCTCTCTCTCTCTCTCTCTCTCTCTCTCTCTCTCTCTAAACCATATCTAATGATTGATAATAAAAAAATGGACGGAAGGCCTTCATTTATACGTCAAACTGTACAACTCTAATAGTTAGTCAAAGTAATCAGAAAAAAAGAAAAAAAAAGTTATGAATAATTTATCGCCAAATTTATATCAAGACATGCTTAATAATGAGCTAAAAAGAAGATTGTTCTCTAAATCAAAATTGAGAGGATGAAAGCAACATATCACCATTAAAACCCATGTCATAAAACACAAAATAATTTTAAAAATCATGTCTAAGCATATTTAATAATTGAATCTCAAACCATAATCATATAAATTGGATTAAACTTAAGGAAATTATGTTAAAAAAGAGACAAAAAATACACAAAACCTATTCAATTTATTGGGGAAAAAAATGTTGTAGGTAGAAGAAGAGAAGAATAGAGAAAAAGAACCAAATGGTAGGTATTCATTATGAATTAGTTGAGTAATGTTACACTACTCAATATTTTTTATGTGGATGCAAATTTTGACAAATCTACCTTTAGACTACATTATCTTCGTATATTCTCAATGCTTACAAAATTTCAAGGTGATTAAAGATTAATAGTCATTTCATTAATCAATTGTTTAAATTTAAGTTTTTGTAGTTTAAAATAATGCATAAAAGATGAGTTTTTAAATGGTAAATAATACTCAATTGACACGAAAATTGGCATAAATGTTAAGAATAAATAGAACATATAATTCAACAATTGCAAAATATGAATTTTATAAAAAGTTATTATGAGGTGTAACATTACTTAGAGTATTCAAATCAGCCTCTACAAAAGTTTAGCTACATTAACTCAAAAAACTTCAGTTTTTCTAATTTAACAAACCTATATCTAAGTAAACATGAATCAGCATCAGCCTCAATATTTATTTCCACACTTCATTTAGTATTTTTCCTCTCTCTACAAATAAATAAACAAATAGGTTTTTTTATTTTTTATTTATTTTATTTTATTAATCTTCCCCAAACCCTAGCCCTTTCCCAACAACCCAACAATTTGGAAGGCGAAGTTGGTTGCCTCCTTGGCAGGATCATCCTTGGTGTTGGAGGCAACCCACGCTTCAGATCCTTCACGGCAACATTCTTAATATTCAAGCCAACATTTTCACCAAGAAGAGCCTTATGATGCATTTCAACGGACTTAACTTCAAGGGCAAATTGCAATTTACCCATATGTTGTTTGACTGAAATTTAAATTGTCTACCTGTAATTTGAAATTTAACACTTCACACACCTAAGGTTTGACTGGAATTTAGGACTTGTTTGGTAGGGGGGGTTTTTGTTTTTGTTTTCAAAATAATATGAAAACAATTTTTAAAAAATTGAAATTGAAACTAGTTTTCAGATAATAATATTTACGGCTCCCACTTTAAAAACAATTTTCAAAATACTAAAAACAAAAAATTATGTTTGGGAGACCATTTTTATTTTATATATATATATATATTTAAAAGTTTACAAAAAGTAACGTGTAGAATCTATAGATTGCCTCTTTTTTTTTTTTTTTTTTTTTTTTTTTTTTTTTTAATAATGATAAGGGATAGAGCTTATGTATTTTTTGTTTTGGATAATGATAAGTTTTAAATTTGGAGCATGACATATATATATATATATATATATATATATATATATTTTTTTTTTTTTTTTTTTTTGTGATAAAGATAAATTTCTTAATTTAAGAGATAAAAGAATTTGGACTAATCTGTAAGGTCCATTGTTTTCATTTTATTCACAATTATGCCATTAAAAACGCTTTCTGTATCTTGAAAACACCCTCTCAGGTGTTTTCAAAATCCTGGTCTAAACAATGAAAATATGAGCCAATTTTCTGAAAAATGTATTTAGAGAATATTAGCTAAACAATATATTAAAGTGTGGAATCTACCATTTTATGGTTTGCAAAAAACAAAAAAAAAAAAAAAAAAAAAAAAAAAAAAAAACACTATATTTAAATCCTCTTGCCAAACAAGGCCTTAAATTTCCTACCTGTGGCTTGAAATCCCATAAAATCTCATGATGCAAGCGTTTCCACTAAATTCTTTTTTATCTTATTTGATCCTGTATTTTTATGTTTTTTGTATTTTTTGAGGAGAAAGACATAAAAGTGGAGCAAAATTACATATTTAGCATTGTTTTTAACGGAGATAGGTTACAGAACTCTAACTAAGCTAATTTTATGTAAATAAAGTATCAAATTTCAAAGCATAAGTAAACAACTTAAATTTCGGCCAAACCATAGGTTGATAAGTTGTAATTTGCTCTAACTTCAAAAGTTAGCTCGGTGGGACCAAAAGTCATTACCATACTAGGCCTATACAAAACCTCCTTCTGCAACCCAATTGAATCTCCTTTAGCAACACCACCAAGCACCCCTACCTTCCAACAGAATCAACAAATTTTCACATTCTCTTTGACAAAAAACCCAAACCAAAACCACCACACCAGTGCAAAAAATAAATTCAAACCCAGCAACCTTCACCCCCATCATCGGAAACCACCACACCCACCGCAAAAATCCCATCTCAGTTCCTCTCTCTCATTCTCTTTGGTTAGTCTTTGCCCTTGAAGACCCACTCAAATCATAACAGAAAATCATAATACTACTACCCTTCAAGATCAATGATGCCTTAATCAAGTCCAAAAGAATAGAGAGGAGAGAAGAGAGGAGAGAATAAGTCAATGGGGAGAAGAAAAAAGAAGAAAGAATAGGTCAGTTTAGGATCCGATTATTTTGCTAAAGTTGAAACTGAAAATTTTTTGCTAAAAATACTACAGATAAATGTAAAAGTTAGCTAAAATAGTATAGTGAGACCCATGAATAATATCAAAAAGTGCAACAAAACCTATGAATAATAACAAAAATAAGCTGAATAGTAAAAATAAGTTGGCAAAATTAATCATACCAAACGGACACAAACTATTCATTTTTGGTCTTCCTATTCAAATTTGCCTAATACTTTTCTTCAAATTTTGACAGAATAATGTTAATATTACGCTATTGACCATTCAATATCTTATCATTAGATGAATATTTTAAAAATTCCATCATCAGATTATATGTTCTCATTCTCCTTCGTAGGCATACCAATTTTTGTGTTAACCAAATTTTGTATGATCGATAGTATTATATACTATTTGATGCATAAAATCATCTTTTATGAGTAACTTTAAAACACAAAAATACTTGAAATTTTAATACTTTATTAATGAGATAAGTATAGATTTTTTATAATAAAATTTGTAAGTATGGACTATGGAGAATTAAGATGATATAATCCAACATATAATTTAACAAAATACACATTCAATTAAAAAATTATTAAGTTGTGTAAAATTACTAAATATTACATTATAATTTGAACAAAGCCTTTGATAATAGACATATTCTTCTAGAGCATGATCTGTGGGGCGATTTCTTTTCAAAAAATATCTATGTACGGTTATGGATTTTTATATCCTCTAATTTGCGTGAACTTAAAATATCTTTAGATACCGCTTATTGCTGAAAACAGAAAACAAAAAATTAAAAATACTGTAACAAAATAATTTTTAAATATGTGAATAGTGTCATAAGACTCAGTTTTAAAGAAAAATTTACTGAAATTCATACTTGCGGGTCATGTGAACCATAGGACACAAAAAAAACGCAAACGCGCATTTTTTTCCTTTTCATCGCAATCCAAACCCAGCCTTAGTAGAGAGCTTTAGTTCAACTAAATACACCTTGTGACTGTTATTATAAATAAATAAAACCTTGTAACTAAAGAGTCACGCAAATTCAATTCCAAATAATACAGCAAGACCCTCTGATTCCTCAAAGCCTTGCTCACATTCCACACAATATCTCAAAAGTAAAACCAACATCTCTCTTAGTTCATTCAATGTCTGGAATGTAAGTTTTCAAATTCACTGAACATTTAAAGGCCTAACATATCACAGCTATCAGACAATTACTACATCACGACAAATAGAACACTATTTAGCATGAAGCTTCAAATCCAGATACTCTAGAACAAGACAGCATCAATTGAACTCCAAATTAGTTCAATACTTTGGAGGTGGCTGCTGGGTTGGCAACAATCCAAATCGCTTCTTCAAAAGAATTCTTTGCCTTGAGTATTTATCATCAGGGGAGAAGCGGGCTGAAACCAGTAAGTGGAGATAACGAGACAGATTAATGGCACTTATGATGAAAGAAACCGCAAGACATGTCATATATTAACAAATCATAACGAAAAAACGACCAAAACATGAGAGACAGAGGAAAAGGGAGTTTGGAGAGAGATGGGAGCATTTCAATAATAAGGGGAGCATATGCAAGCATTCTTCTTTCAATAGTCACCCAATGACTACATAATCATCAGTCTACGTAAATTCACCATGTTGAACCTCACATAGAAGGATTTTCTATACCAACTCCATCTACCTATGCAGCAGATGAATCTCCAAAAGGATAATTTGGCGTTCCCTTAACTATTCATGATTAGAAACTTGTAATAGTTTCTTCTTTTTCTCGGGCGCCGGGGGGGGTGGTGGGTGGGCGAGACTTGATAGATTCTCTTTTCTTTTCTTCCTTTGTCCCCCTCTATTTCCTCTAACAAACTATATGTGACAACTTGGTCAAAAAATAGAACCATGAATACTGAGGCATTAAGTGCCATAGTCCAGCAGGATGATGTGCTCAATGTACAAAGCAGCCAGATGTCCAACCAAAAATCTAACCACAAAGATCATTTCTTCATAGCAATAATCTTTTTACCCATTGATACCCATCATGCAGGAATATGCAACTACATGATGCAAGAAAAAGAGTAGATTAAACTGACAGCACCAATTTCACATGTGGACTTAACTCGCAAAAACATCTTGACAACATATTCAACAACCATATTGCAGCGAAGTTGTCATTTAAGTAGACAACAAAATCTATGATTAAATGAAGTGACCAAAGCAGATAGTATTAAAAGCCTATAAACAAAATCCCAGCAATGAGACAGTGAGCTTAAACTCAAATGTCACTTCCTCAACAATGTTATGGAGTGTAAGGTCATGGGCTCAAGATCCATAGGGTTAAAAAAATCCAAGCAATGCAATGACTACATTCATTAAAACAATTAGACAGAACAAGTAAAGTTAGTTAACACACAAAAATATAACTCTACAGACAAATTAAGCAGCGAACATTAGCAACCTATAGCATCAGCTGTTTCTAAGCAAGTCTTAAGAGAGTCACTAGTGGCTACAAGTACAGATGTTAAACAATGACTATGTAAGTGCTTTCATTAGTCCATTATTTATTTACATATAATCTTTACACTTTTTTTATGGTTCATATTGATCTTTATACATGTATCAGAAGTCTCCTATCATAAGGTTATCAAGAAACAACAAGGTAAAACCAAAGACAGCATAATTTAGTTTCAAGCAAACTTTTACTCTTGAATGGTCAAGCACGGTCAAATTATTTTAACTATATTACCTGGATGAGCAGATTTTGTTGCCAGTCCCAGTGGTGATTCTTTCTGCTAGGAGAAAAGGAAATCAAAGTGATTAAAGAGACTAAGAGTAGAAGACAAAATATAAAAATTTTACAATTCTTAACAAATTTGAGTTGATATAAAGTATGTATTATCCCATTACAGAATAAAATATTGAGCCCTTTACAGATACAAAGTTGCAATTTTGCACATGTTGTTTGGAATGTACTTCAGCAAAACCATAAGATCAGCTGTAGACTACATTCTGTACCTAATTTTTATGTAGAATTCATACAGGGTGAAGTTTTTGCATCGATATAAAGAAGATTTAATCCCCAAGAAAACTTAATGATCCATTAATGTTTAGCATTAACATAGGTGGTGTCATTAAACGTTCTCGTGTAATAAATGTTAAAATTTATCAGAGTGAAACAAAAGAATTATGTCAAATCAAATAAAATAGACTGGTTCCATGGTGCCCTAAGTAACAATTTCAAAAACTGAAAATTTCACAACTAATTCAAGTAAACTGAGCCAATTTCAGCATTCAGCCACTCTTATAGAATGATCTAATCTTACAAGTTAATACCAAATAAATTTCAGATCCTATCTTTATGTATACAACATAAGTTACCAGATACTAATGAAAATTAGAGGATCATGGGACTATATAATCTCAGCATAATTTTTTCTTTAGCAAAGGCAAAGAAAAATAAGAAGCCTATTTAGCAAAGTAATACATCTACCTGTTATTGATAATTACACAAGCACTCAATGAGTCTTGAATCCACAACCTCACCATCCACCTTGCTCTTTACAAGTAATATATCGACTATATCCTTTCCATCATTACCAACTTGTGTTACATAAAAAAAAATGGTTATGAACCCAAAAATTAACTAGTCAACTGAGACCCTTCATTAACGTACTTATCTTAAAGCTAATGAAACCTATAATTGGCACCTAAAAAGTTAGCAAAGAGTTCATAGCTCAAACTGGATATATTGAAACGTATCCCTAATGTAACCTGTCAGCAAATCTAATCCAGAATTTCATTTATGGGTATTAACATATCAGAGCTTAATACCAATAGACGCACCAATAGATACACTCATACCTTGCCGCAATAATCAATATTCGCATGCATGTTAATACCACTCACTCCAATAAAAGCATAACTATGTTCGCACTAAATTTATTCTTTGACAAAAATTACCATAAAATCTGGTTCTACCACCCCCACCCTTCTAATTTCCACCTAATGCTTATAACTTAATTTACTTCTGAAACACAAATGCAAGATTGCACAAGTATTTGGCTATTCCATCAACTTCATTCCATTTGACACTTAGTGTTACCCATTTTAAATCTAAAAGTTTTACTAGTGTTAAACTCAAAACTAGTTCTTAACAAAATATATAAAAACATCATTCCTTAATGTGAACCAGAATAACGACAACAAGAAATACATTTAATTCTTCCAAATGCATCAAATTTATATTTCTGAAGTGCAGACCACATGGTCTACATATGCAATAACTTCACATTAAGTATAACAGAGTCCTTCATAATGAACCCGAATGTCGTACCTTAGTGGTATAGACTTTGTCACCATTCTCGTTTATGTAACACTGCAGATACATTTTAGCTCACTGCACACAAATAATAAAAAGGACCCAATATCAGATATCACTCTAACAACAACTCAAAAAAGAGAATCCCCAAAAAAAATCAGGCAAAACCCAATACTTAAATCACAAATATAATACCATAACCAGAGGCAAAACCAAAATATTAACAAAAATTAGTACTTTTCCCAATCCAAATTCATATCATTCAAGAGCAAGAAAAGCCTTGAGAAAAAAATAAAAGAGCATTATTTTCAAGTATTTCTCAGATTTTTGACAATATAGTAGAAGTAGAGTATCTAAACCAAGATTTGGAGAAAGCAAAAAGCGAAGCAGAGAGAAATATAGAAAGAACACGAACCTATTTGGCTGAACACAGAAGAGAAGAGAAGAGAAGAGAAGAGTAATTGTGAATGCTATTCCGTGCTAGGCAGCTGCTAGGGTTTTAAGTTTTGAGCTTCGAGAATATGGTTTAGGGCTTTACTTGTATTTATTCCAAAAACACCCCTACTCTTCTTAGGACTTATGCGTTGGTTGACTTATTCAGGGCTAGGACTAATTCGTCTTATCAAAATTTATTATTAGAAAAGTTAACAAATACTAAGGGCAATAATTTATGAAATATTTTTTTAAAATTTTTTATGAAAACAGTAAAAATAATTAACTATTTTTAAAAGTTTTTTATCATGAAAATAATATTGAAAGTTTTGTAAAATTATCATTGTTTTAGGGCATTCATTAACTAAACCTGACCCTTTTGAGAAAATTGGACCTTACTTTTTTTTTTTTTTTTTTTTTTCAATTTGAACCCTCATATTCCTCTTCCACAAGCAAATAAATAATGATTCTGATTTTTTTTTTTTTTTTGGGGGATGAAAATGATTATGAAATATGACTTCCATATCCTTTTATACTCTTTTATTTTGAAAAGTAAATATATAGTTTGTAATTGTAATTTACAATTTTTATTTTATTAATGCATATATACAAATTTCAATCTCAAACTGTAAATTATTTTTTTAATAATGCATACAATATTAGCTAAATGCTAATTATAAATTGCATTCTTAAAATTTGAAATAATTTTGAATTTTTTTGTTGAAATTTAATGATTTCGATATGTTTTCTTAACATTAAATAGCGTCTAGATTTCCTTCATTTATTTCATTTTAGTTAATGAGGTGATTGTTAAATGCCATATTTGACTGTCACATGTGACAATTGGTCTAGTAAAAATACGCCATATAATTCACATCAATTAAGTAGCCTATAAAAACTTTAAAAAAAAAAATGAAATAATTCTTTTTGAATTTAAAATTAGATAAACTAATTTTAGGGAAAATTATTCTTTTCCACTCTAAACAATTACCCTTGATAATTCTTCAGAAATCAGTGGGCTGAAAATCTCGGGCGTTGTTGATCTAAAGGTTATCAATGAATCCTGAAAAAGCAAGTCGGAAAGTCAGAGGAGACTGGGGTTGGCCAGTCACAAACCCTCCGATGGTGAAGTCAGTGTTTTACTCTGAAAATAAGTAAATCCAAACTTTTAGGATGTTTCTGGAGAGAGGAAGAACTTACTTCTTTTCCGTTGAAGATTCGTATTTACAGGCTCATAGAAAACTGTTATTTGCTTGATAACTGCTCCGACCTTCAAGGAATTTGTAATTGCCATGGAGGTTATTATTTCTGATCACCCTTTTTGTAACGGTTGTTGAGTTCATCTTAATGATGAACTATAAGTCATCAAAAAAAGACAAGTGTCAAACCCATTTACAATTCTATGGACGAGAGTATGTCAGGGACGAGCCAACATGTGGACGACCCTTATGGACGAGTAAAGACAACTCTTGATCTCTGGCATCTTGTCCATGGGCGACCCTTATGGACGAGAATGGAGTTGGTTTATTTCCACACACCATCAGTTGCCCCCTTGTCCGTGGGTCGTCTTAAGGAGAAGTACTTATTACATCAGCAACTGATAGTGTGCCACGTGTCACAATCTTATTGGTGACCAGTCGCGTCGATTTATTTTTTTCGAGGAACATGCCACGTGTCACTTCTTGATTGGCTGCGCATTTCGAATGCCTAGACTTTCGGCCTATAAATAGTGGAATTCCTCCACTACCCTTCACATTTCTGAAATTTCTCTCCTCAAGCTTTGTCGTTTTAGCACCTCGTCTAGAAGTTTCCTCTCGTCCTTAGTTCCCTTCCGTCTAGATTCAGGTTTTTTTTTATTCTCATCCTCAGATTTTAAGTTTTTCTTAAAGATGTCTGAGACCGTCCTTTCCTTGTCCAGCAATAGCGTGGACAAGGTTATAGACAAGTATCATGACCTTAGTAGTTTAGTGGTTCTAGTGACGATAGTAGTGATAGTGAAAGTAGTAGTGATGGGAACATCACGGACAAGTATACGTCTAGTGTTCCTGAGGTTCCTTTAGAGGTTCTCTAGGAAGGACTCAAGATGAGGTCTGAGTCTGGATCTAGGGTCGACACAAGTGCTCCCTCGTCCACAGTTCAAGACGAGGAGGAGGAGGTTGTGTATAGCTGTGCCATAGGAGTAGCTTCAAAGACGGATGATAGGAAATTAGTTTTACTTAAGAAATGGTATCAGATCCCAGACGACCTCAACCCTAGGTTAGCGGTTCGTGGGGAGTGGTGTTGTCAACCATGTTTTGGGATAGGGATCTATGAAGCCTATCTTTTAAGTGGACTTAGGCTACCCTTGAATGCCTTTTCTAGAGAACTACTTACCAGGTTAGGTCTAGGAGTCTGTCAACTTAATCCCAATGCATGGAGGTTAATCGTCTCTATGCAAGTTTTGTGGAGAGAGGTGTTTGAGGGGAATCGTCCTTTCACTGTGGACGAATTCCTCTATTGCTATAAACCCTCTGAAATTAACCAATCCTTTGACTTTTATCAATTCACGGCCAAAGGGAAAGATTATAGATTAATTAAGTCCTTAGTTACCTCAGACAGGAATTGGAAGATGAAATTCTTCTTCGTCTCTGGTTTTTGGGCTGGACGCCCTATTGAGGTTCACCAGGACCCATTTCCTCCATATACGGGAGAGTTGGGAAACCTTCATCCTAAAGGTATGTCTATGGTCATTATTTTATTATTTATTATGCTTGTTCTTGTTAGCAGCTATCTAATTTTTTTTTTTTTTTTGGTAGGTGCAAGACGACCTCAATTAAGCAGATTTTACGTCGAACGAGTACAGAAGGCTCGTCTTTATACTAATAGGACTTTCCATTTTTTGGTTAGTCTTCAGCATCTTGCCACTTAGGGCTTAGGTCCTAAACCGTCCGCTGAGGCCATCGCGCACGAGCTTACTATTCGTAGACGTAAATTCTCTCATTGTTCTCTTTCCTTTTCGTCTTTTTTCTTCTTTGTTTTTTACTAATGTCTTTCTTTTCCAGGAATGGCTACAATGAAAGAAAACAAGGGCAAAGAAGTGGCAGACGAGGTGGTTGGGTAGGAAGCGTCTCAACCTCATCCAGTGGCAGGTGACAAAAGAAAAAACTTGTCCTTGGGGGTTGACTTAGGAAACCTCCCAAGCAGGCGTAGGGAGAAAAAGCCTAAACATAAGTCGTCCAAGCCTAAGGACATCCAGTCCATTCCGCTCGTCTCTATATCCGAGCCTATGGACGTTCAGATCCTTGATGATCCAGAACCTAAGGATTCTCCTACTCATACCCCATCTGTAACCAAGGCATGGTCCTCGTCTTTGCCTTCCCAGCAGGTATCTTAAAACCTTATTGGGAACAAGGATCTAGCCTGGGAGAGATTTGGGACAGTTGTGACTGACGCAGACGTGGCGGCATGCTACAACATGTCTCTAAAAGATTTTGAGCATTCTGGCATCCATGACCTTTTCAAGGTTTGTAAGCTTTTTCTCCTCTCTTTTTTTTTTTTCCTTTTCTTTTTTTTTTTGGGTATGTATATCTCGTCTTATTAGCAAGGTAGAGAAGCATCTCCGTCCTAATCAACTGATTTACAGGCTATGTCTAAGTTCATTGTTGCGTCTAGGCAAGCAACGGATTTGAACAAGACGAGGATCTTGCTAGAGAAGAGGGTTAAGGAAGTTAAAGAAGAGAGCAAACGGTGGGCCGAGGTTGCTACCAAGGCCAAGGAAGAGACAAAGGAGCTGCAAAATCAAATTGAAAAGCTAAAGGCTGATGCCATAGAGAAGGACACTCGTCTTGACCACTTTTAGAAGAGGAATGACGAGCTGAGTGCTCTTCTCAAGAAATCCAAGGACGACGCAGTTGCGGAGTTTAAGACTTATTGGATACCAACTATGCAGCTAGGTTTGAGGATTTCAGGATGGACGCTATGGAGAATTTTCCTGACGTTGACTTCAGTTCTATCAAGCTCAATCTAGCTGGTGCTCCTACAAGCTCTCTTCTCCAAATAAGTTCAAAAGACGTCAACATAGAGGATGATGCGACTACTCAGCCACGCCAAGACGACCAAAACATCAACGCCCCTCCTACCTGAAGACGAGGTTCCGATATTTTTAATTACTTTTATACTCTTTACATTTTCCTTGCTTTGTTTGGTTCTTGGTCTTAGGACCTTCCAATGTAACTCAAGTACATTAACCTTGTCCACAATTTTTTGGACGAGTTATCAACAGTGTTTTACTTTTACAAGGGTGTTTGGACGTTGGTTTGTCCGCCCTTAAACAATTGTTTAATTTTCTTTTATTACAATACGGACGAGAGTTCCTTTTGATATTTCAAATTTCTACTCGTCCATATAAGTAATTTTTTTTTCTTGTCAAACTTTGGATTTTACAACTTTAACTCGTCTTTGCAAAATGGTGATTATCAGCGTTACTCGTCCATAGACTTAGCTATTTCTCACCTTTAATAAAGATACCACTCTTTGCTCGTCCATAAATTGGATTGTTTAGTTGGCGTCTTAATCAGTAAGCTGCACTCATTTATGCATTTCCTCGTCCATGGGTTGGACGTGCGTTATCCTTTACCTCGTCCATTGTACAGACGAGCGTCCTCTGAACTTAATATTTTGCTCAAAACTTTGGTTTTATCTCGTCCTTCACTTGGATGAGCACGCCTTTAGCTTTGTATATAGACGTTACACCTCCGCGTTCGGAGGATTTTCTCGTCTTGGGCTTTTCAGCCTTTTTGTGAGTTAGTTTGAACAAAAAATAGCATGAAAACCAATATTCACACAACACTATGTACATGTCATAAATATTGTTCACAAACGAGGCATATAGCCTTCTAAGGAGTTTTTAACAAGTACAAACAAATCCATAACTTTGTTCATAACCACAACATAAATAATAAAGCAGTTACATTATTAAACATAAGTAGAACATAAGTAGACAAACAGGCTTTAGGCTCGTCCATAGCAATATCCGTCTAGGCTAGCCCTACTACTGGTAGTACCTTCTTAGGTGTTCAACATTCCAAGGATGCTCCAATTTCCTCCCATCCAGGGCTTCCAAGTAGTAGGATCCTTGTCTCTTACAGTTGATAACTCTGTAAGGTCCTTCCCAATTAGGTCCTAACTTTCCATGAGCTGGGTTCATGGTTGCCAAAGAAACTTTCTTCAAGACGAGATCTCCTATGTTGAATCGCCTTGGCTTTACCATTGCATCATATTGCTTAGCCATGAGATTTTTGTACCTTGTTGTTCTTTCATCTGTGTCTGTCCTTACCTCGTCTATGAGATTGAGGTTCAAACGAAGTTGTTCTTCATTATCCTTATCTTGATACATCGTCACCCTGTGGTTTGCCATGTGCACCTCTGCAAGTATAATTGCCTCACTTCCATAGGCTAGCTTGAAAAGGGTTTCCCCTGTAGGGGTTCTCACAGTCGTCCTGTATGCCCATAACACACCCGGCAGTTCATCTGACCATACTCCCTTTACCCCCTCAAGACGAGTCTTGATCTTCAACAAAGATCGGTTTGCAACTTCAGCTTGACTTTTTGCTTGAAGGTGGGCTGGTGAGGAATAATGATTTTGAATCCTAAAGTGTTCACAAAAATTTTTGAAAAGTGCATTATCAAATTGTCGTCCGTTGTCGAACACCAATACTCGGGGCACCCCAAACCTGCACACGATGTTTTTCCAGACAAAGTTCTTTATATTCTATTGTGTGATGCTTGCTAAGGGTTTTGCTTTTACCCACTTAGTGAAATAGTCTATCCCTACTACCAAGAATTTCATTTGCCTGGTTTCGATTGGAAAAGGACCCAAGATGTTTAGGCCTCATTGAGCAAATGGCCACGGGGCCATCATGGGGGTGAGGTACTCCGACGACTGCCTAGGGATATTACTGAACCACTGACACTGATCACAAACTTTGACATAAGCCTTTGCGTCTGCCTAGATGGTTGGCTAGTAATATCCTGCACGGACAACCTTGTGGATAAGTGATTTGACTCCTGAATGGTTTCCACAAGCTCCTTCGTGGACTTCCCTCAATACGTAATTTGCCCCATTTGGTGACAAACACCTGAGATAAGGTTGTGAAAAACCTCTCTTATATAGTACATCATTTAGAAGGACATATCTGGCTGATCGGACTCTAAGTTTCCTGGCCTCGTCCTTCCCTTCCGGAAGGCTTCCGTCTTTCAAATACGATATTATTGGGGTCATCCAATTTCCTTCATTCTGTACCTGCAGTACTTCCGGGAGGTCTATACTTGGGATATATTATACTTGGGATATATTGAACTTCATCAAACTCGTCCATGGGTTGATTTGCTGAGGCTTCCTTTGCTAGGGTGTCCGCTTCCATGTTCTCTTCCCTTGGGATTTGAACGAAGTTAGTTTCTTTAAATTTCTTCATTAACTGCAGTACTTTTTCAAGATACTTTTTCATTCGCTCTTCCTTGGCTTCACACGTCCCATTTACTTGACCCATGACCAATTGAGAATCTCCCAGAATAAGTATTGATCTGGCCTCTATGGACTTAGCCAGCTCCAGTCCCTTGAGAAGGGCTTCGTACTCAACTTCATTATTGGTTGTTTGGTATTGCAGACGTACCTTGTACGTTAACCTATCTTCCTCTGGGGATTGCAACACAACTCCTATTCCTCCCGCATGTTATGTAGACGAGCCATCCACATGAATGATCCATTTCTTGTCTTCCACCACTTCTAAGTCATCATAACTCGGAGTAAACTCTACGATAAAATCTGCCAGAGCTTAAGCCTTTATTGCATGCCTTGGCTAGTACTTGATGTCAAACTCACTGAGCTCGACAGCCCATTGGATCAACCGTCCTGCAGCTTCTAACTTGTTCATTGCTTTCTTCAGCAGATGGTCCGTCATAACATTGATGACATGAGCTTGGAAGTAGTGCCTCAATTTCCTTGATGTCGTGATTAGTGCAAAAGCCAACTTCTCTATCTGCGGGTACCGTCCTTCCGCTCCTCTCAGTGCTCGACTGGTGTAATACACCGGTTTCTGCATTCTTCCCTCTTCTCTAATCAACGCTAAGCTTATAGCATATGGGGTGACAGCCAAATACAGATATAACTTTTCTCCCAATACAGATGGACTCAACAACGGGGCAGTCATAAGGTATGCTTTCAGATCTTGGAAAGCTCTCTAGTAGTCGTCCGTCCATTCAAATGCCTTTTTAAGAATCCTGAAAAATGGTGAACATTTATCAGTGGTTTTAAAGACAAACCTGTTGAAGGCTGCAACTTGTCCGGTGAGTGACTAGACTTCTTTAACATTTTGTGAAGGCTTCATATCCAGTATTGCTTGGATTTTATCAGGATTTGCTTCAATTCCCCTGTGTGAAACCATAAAGCCTAGGAATTTTCTTGATGATACTTTGAAAGCACACTTGCTAGGATTCAACTTCATGTTGTACTGCCTAAGCGTATCGAATGTTTCTTGCAGGTCGTCTAGATGAATTTTCTCATCCTGACTCTTCACCAGCATATCGTCTACAAAGACTTCTACATTCCGCCTAATCTGTGGACGAAACATGTGGTTAACTAACCTCTAATATGTTGCCTCTGCATTCTTCAACCCAAAAGGCATCACCTTATAACAAAATAAGTCTTGACTGGTAACAAATAATGTTTTTTCTTGATCTACCTCGTTCATCCTTATCTGGTTATACCCAGAGAAAGCGTTCATAAAGCTAAGTAGCTTGTGACCCGCCGTAGAATCTACCAACTGGTCGATGTGAGGTAATGGGTAACTGTCTTTAGGGCAGGCCTTGTTTAGATCAGTAAAATCCACACACATTCTCCATTTACCATTTGCCTTCTTGACCATTACCACGTTGGCCAGCCAATCTGGATAATAAACTTCTCGAATGAACTTCGCCAGGGTCAACTTTTGTACTTCTTCTTTAATAGCATTGTCTCTCTTTGGAGCAAACACCCTCTTTTTCTGTCGCACAGGCTTAGAGGAAGGATATATATTCAGGCGGTGGGTAATGACACTTGGATCTATACCTGGCATATCCTCATGACTCCAAGCAAACACATCAATATTTTCCCTTAGGAAATGGATGAGATCCTTTTTAACCTTCCCTTCCAAATCTGCCCTATTCTAGTACTTTTTCCAGGATCATCCTCGTCCAAGGAAATGTCTTCCAATGTTTTGGTGAGCTCTGCCACAACTCTCCTTTCCTCAATGTTCATTGTCTGGGCTTGTTCATCCATGGCCAGCATGGCTAAATAACACTCTCTAGCTGCTAGTTGATCTCCTTGTACTTCTCCTACCTTATACTCCGTAGGAAACTTAACTGACAGATGATAAGTAGACGTAACTGCCTTTCAACTATTCAGGGTTGGCCTCCCAATTATAGCATTGTAGGACGACGAGCAGTCAACTATGAGGAAATTTACGTTTCTTGTTACTTGTTGTGGATATGCCCCTACTACCACAGGTAACATGATAGTACCCACAGGCTGCACTTTCATTCCACCAAAACCAACCAAGGGTGAGTGCACCAAACGAAGTTGATCTCGTCCAAGATTCATTTGCTGAAAGGCAGGGTAATACAAGATATCCGCCGAGCTCCCATTATCTACCAACACCCTTCTAGTTGTATAGTCAGCGATAAGCAAGGTGATGACAATGGCATTGTCATAAGGATGATGTATCCTTGCGGCATCCTCGTCCGTGAAAGTGATGGCTTGCTCGTTTGTAGTTCTCGTCTTGGGAGATTGTCCAGAAAGTTGGACGTTCTGCACTACCTTCAGGTACATCTTTCTTGACCTAGACGACTGACCTGTTGAACTTCCCCCAATAATCATCCTTATTTCTCTAAGCGGAGGTCGTGATGACTCCTCTACCTTCGCCTTCAACTTCTTATCCTTGTAGTCTCGTCCAAGAAAGTTCCTTAATTTCCCTTGTCTAATGAGATTCTCAATCTGCTGCTTAAGGTCAAAACATTCATCAGTATCATGCCCATGGTCTCTATGAAAGCGACAGTACTTATTCCGATTGCGCTTATTGGGATCTCCCTTCATTTTCTTTGGCCATTTTAAAAAAGGATCATCTTTAATTTGTATGAGAACTTGCTCAAGTGGTGTGTTCAATGGCGTGTACTGTTGATTTCGTGTTGAAGGGCCTGCCTTTTTATTATCTCGATCTTTCTTTTCTTCCACCCGTCCCTTCTTTGGACGAGGTCCCTGCTCAGCATGGCGCATAGAATTTGCCTCCGTTCTTTCAGCTCTTTTCCTCTTCTTGGTTATGATCGCGTCTTTTGCATTCATGAAGTTTTAAGCTGAGTGGACGAGTTTAGCCATAGACTGAGGTTCTTTTTCATAAAGTTTGTGGATGAAAAGATCAGAATTAACCCCGTTGTGGAACGCCGCTAGTAACAACTTATCATCCACCTCATCCACTATCAGAGATTCCCGGTTGAAACGAGTGATAAAGGATCGTAGACTTTTATTCTTTCCTTATTCTATGGTCAACGGACTAGACGAGGAACGTTTATGTCTCTGTCCCCCAATGAAGTTGTTAACAAACAACTTGCTCAACTCTTCAAAAGAACTTACTGAATTGGGGGGTATCTTGCTAAACCATAGTCTTGCAGGCCCTTTGAGGGTGGTTGAAAAGGCTCTGCACATTATCTCGTCCGGAACCCCTTGAAGGTGCATTGTAGTTTTGAAAGTTGCAATGTGGTCAAAAGGGTCACACGTTCCATCGTATGAATCCAAGGAAGGCATTTTGAACTTTGGAGGGAGAGGGTGACCATTGATGAGTGCAGTGAAAGGGGAGTCAGTCCTATGAACTAAGTTCTCTACTGGATTTTCCCTTCTCATATTTTCTCTCATCTCATCCATGACCTTTCTCATCTGGTCCATCTCCTTCTCCAAATGTGGGACCCTTCGAGAAATGGTACCCTTTGACTGGCTCTTAGGTTGCATTTCTTCTATCTTCTTGACTCTAGGTATGCCCTTCGGTATCCCCTTCACGATGTTGTCTCCTGGAATTAAGTTCTCTGGTCAATTCCTGATTCTGACGGGTTAACTCTGCCATGGCGGCAGCAATGGACTGCACATGTTGGACAGAAAATGGCTGCATGGCAGGCGCCGATTGACGGTCGCGATGGGGATTACTGGAGGCGTCCCTACTCTCTTAAGGGCCTGGACTAGTAACCCTTGGTCTTGTCCGAACCATTTCAGCCTTTTGTCGGTGAAAGAAATTGCAGAACTCAAGATTCCAAAAATTCCTTCCTACAGATGGCCCCAACTGATAATTCTTCAAAAATCAATGGGCTGAAAATCTTGAGCGTTGTTGATCTAAAGGTTGTCAATGAATCCTGAAAAAGCAAATAGGAAAGTCAGAGGAGACTGGGGTTAGCTAGTCACAAACCCTCCGATGGTGAAGTCAGTGTTTTACTCTGAAAATAAGTAAATCCAAACTTTTAGGATGTGTCAGGAGAAAGGAAGAACTTACTTCTTTTCCGTTGAAGATTCGTATTTATAGGCTCATAGAAAACAGTTATTTGCTTCATAACTGCTCCGACCTTCAAGGAATTTGTAACTGCCATGGAGGTTATTATTTCCGATCGCCCTTTTTGTAACGGTTGTTGAGTTCGTCATAATGATGAACTAGAAGTCATAAAAAAAAGACAAGTGTCAAACCCATTTACAATTCTATGGACGAGAGTATGTCAAGGACGAGCCAACATGTGGACGACCCTTATGGACGAGTAAAGACAACTCTTGATCTCTGGCATCTTGTCCATGGACGACCCTTATGGATGAGAATGGAGTTGGTTTATTTCCACCCACCATCACATTACATTTAACCCCCTCCTATTTGTTTTCTTGTTAACTCTAATATAATTTAGTACTAAAAGATCAATTTACCCTTCGGCCATCTATTTGGAGAGTGGGGTAAATTGGTCTCTATATGTGAAATTCCGCTAAACATAAGATCAAAATAAATGATAGGAGGACATTGAAACAAAGTTATAACCAAACTAGACAGTGGGGGACATTGAAACAAAATTACAACTCTAGGTGGTCAACAATGCATTTTGATAATTTAGGGGAGGTGAAGTGTGATCTAAGTGATAGTTTAGGGTAAAAAAGTGTAATTTGCAACTATTATATATATATATATATATATATATATAAAATTTGCATAGAATAATAAAATAAAGTAAAAATTAATGTCCTAACACTATTTCCTTGGCATCCTCGTACCCGACATTTTTCTTCTCTCATCCCTCCCATTTTTCTCTTGATTGAAGGCGATGAAATGTGCTTCGTGTTGGGTTCAATGTTTTTTGCTATTTGCTGTTTACAAAAAAGATTGAATTTGGTGCACTTGTTTGTTCATATCCATTCAATCCAAAATCCCTATCTTTTGTATGATTGGACTAGATTGAGGTTGATTTTTGTTTTGGTTTTTTATTTTATTTTGATTGCTGTTGTGTGGGGAGTAATTGTGTTGTGTGATGGTTTGTTTGAAGGTTGGAAAAATCCATTATGTTTGGATCTTACTTATTTTTATTTATTTAGAATAATAGGTTTGAATTTCAACCTCATTTGACTAATTTTAAAGATTGTGATTATAGCAAAAATAGTAAAAAAAATTATCAATTAAAGAAGTAATAGAAAATGATTTCATGATTTAGAAATGGGACTTGTAAGGGGCTTGTTACCCCCAACCCCCCCCCCCCCCCCCAAAAAATGCGCCCCCCTCTTTTTATTTGTAGATGAATAATTGTACAATCTTTATTCATTCTTTCAAAATAAAAATTACAACACTTATTTTTAAAATATTTCCCTTCATTTTTTCAATGTGATGTTTCTATATTCTTTAATTATTTATGATGTCATCACAATCCACACTTTGGTTGAACCACAATTTAAATGAATGTTTTTCTTTTTCAATTCTTTTTACTGTTTGATTTTTAAATCATTGGGTGAAATCATCAACTATTAGAGATTAATATTTAAGGGAGATACTATCAAATTTGTTTTTTTAAATATTTATGGGGAAATTAATCTATATATATAATAATAGGTGAAGCAGAGAGAAAATCCAATTAGATTTCAATTGGATTCTCAATTTTGCGCCACTTGTCCTAGCCAAAACTCCAAAAAAAATTTAATTATATTATAAATTTGTCTTCAATTTTTTGTCATGTATCTTATCTAAATTTTCTAATTTTTGTGCCCAAATAAATGATGCATTAACATTTAACACGGAAGCCAATAAAACCACAATGATAATGCTCATTGGCCTAAGCAAAAACATCTTACCTGCACACTTTTATGGAGATTATAAATTGGATTCCAATTTTGTGTCATGTATCTTATCTAAATTTTTTAATTTTTGTGTTCAAATAAATGATGCATTAACATTTAACACGGAAGCCAAGAAAACCACAACAATAATACTCATTGGCCTAAGCAAGAACATCTCACCTGCACACTTTTATGGGTGATCTCAATAGAGTCTGAAGCTCTTCTAATCCCACAACCAGAACCAAGGAGTCCAACGAGAAAGACTATAAAAGTAAAACATCATCTCCTCCTAATTCCATATCTTCATCCCATGTCTCCTCCTCTCTCAACCTCTACCAACTAGATCCACACACTGCCCTTTCCTCCTCCTTACGGATTTCTTAGAGCAAGGCCGGGTTCAAACACAATGTTCAATCCCACTCTTCCTTGCTTCACACTCTCATACATTAGCGCTTCATTGGCGCCTCCAAGAAGATTCCAAGCTCAATGATTAGTTCTTATTTTTTAATAGTTTTTAGTGTGTCTGGATTAAGATTTTGTTAATTTGTTAAAAGTGACAAAAATATAATCATATATATTATATTAAGTTGAAGTTCAATTTTAGAATTCAAATTGAATCAAATTAATTTCTAATTGTAGTTTAATTTTGTGCTATGTGTCCAATTTGATTTTTAAATGTTGGTGTTAAGTTACTTCCATTTATAATGCTCAATGTAGAAATTGAATTTATTAAGATAAACATCTTATTATCACAATTGTTAATATTTCTGTGCGTAAGCACAGACTACATGCTAGTTTTAAATAAAGCACAACAATATTAATTATATAATTATTCAATTTATACATTACAAAAGGTTAAGTCAGACCCACGTAATGTAAATAAATAATTTTATATGGGTAATAAATATGCGATTGGAATATGAATTCATTCCACTGTCTTCTCAAGCTGTATCATTTATGGATATAGATTGAAGGTCTTATAATTCTATTATCACAAAACAAATGAAAGGAAATAGTAAGTGTTTTAAATAAAGAGCAAGTTCTCGTCAGGGATAACCCCTTCTAATGGGTTGTGTATAGGTGTCCTAGGATTTCTGAGGGTGAGCCGTTAATTAAAAAATATTGTATTTGGTAAGAGCGGTTAATTAAGAGTGTTTGAGTTATAGTTCTCCATTTAAGATATTTAAATATTATATTTTGAGAACACATTAGGGGTAGTTTTTAGCTTTTGAGTAACAATGATGAATGACAATATTGTAAATATTTTGAAAAGCATGGTACCCATTGATGGTGACAAAACATAACCGGCTCTCTCTCTCTCTCTCTCTCATTTGTTGCTTTCTCAAAGAAAACCAAAAAAAAAAAACTCATCTCTCTCTCATCCGAGTGTGAGCCACCACCAGGACCTATCTCCACATCAAATCTAATAAAGTCAGATTCATCTCTCTCTCATATCCACCTCTAATCTCTTTCTCCTTTTTTATTATTATTGAGAATCCGCCCTTTAGGGTATATTATTAAATAGCTAAAAGATCAATTACAAAAGTTCTATGAATGTTAGGAGAAACATATTCCATCCAAACTAAAGTATGAAAAGAACTTCTTGCTCTCTTTGGCTAAAGCATGCACCAAAGCATTGCAAAATTTGATTTAGGGTTTAGGATTGATTCTAAATGGGTTTGGAAAATGGGTATTAATTTTGTTGTTACTGTTGTGTGGGTTTTGATTTAGGGTTTGATGTTGACTTCAAATGGGATTTGTTTTTCTAATTGGAACACCACATTGTGGTTGTAAATTGGTGTTGGTAAGGAGCCACTGGTGGTGGTGGCCATGGATTTGGTAGTTGAAAGGTCAATTGGCCAAATGGGGAGCAAAGTGGGAAATGGGACGAAAAGGAAGGAGGAGAGGGATAGTTGTTGGTCTTTGTGTGGGAGTTCTCTCTCTCCATTAATAAAAAAAAAGTTTTATTGTTCATGTAAGAAAAGTTACATATTTTTTTTCTAAAAAATACACTCATACCAAACACTCAATTATCTTCTTTTAGTTTTTAAAGAATGTTATAGAAATATGATACCAAAAATATTTTTTCATGAGTATTCAAAATACACGATTTCGATACAATTTTTAAGTCAGTTTTTTCACACCGTTTTGAAAACCAAAACTCCAACACTGCTACCAAATAACCTGGTTTATGAGGGAGTCCAACTAAGCTCAGGCTTGCCTTGACAATATTTTTCTTTGTCAGTGTCCATGTCACAAATAATATGATCTCAAAGTGAAGTGCACGTACAAATAAAAAAAGAGCAAAACTTACCACAATTTCTTAAATATTGTACATTAATTTCCTAAATTCAACAATGACAAGAAGAAGAAATAGAGATCACTTTAAAATGCAGACTAGAGGACTACATGGAAGAGCTCCCTCTATCACAGCTACTTGGGTTTACGTAATTTTTCCATTCACAGGATGTGTTTTAACACACGTTACAATGGCCTAAAATATTTCGGCCGAGGCTAAAAGGGAAGTAGAAGTTCAGGAATTTTAACATAAGAGAAGTTATATGACTGGGAATGGTGGCGATTAGGCGATCTCCCATGTACAAGGGAAAATAACTCTTAATTTTTTTTTTTTTTCAAATTGAAGAGGTATATATTCATTAAAAGCATAACAATTATCTTCTTACTAATAAAATACTCGCAGTCACTTCCTTATTGAGAGGAGCTCAAAGCTCCGAAGAGGATCATCACGAGTGCCTCTAGAAGTATGAGCGCGAGTATGAGATGATTTGGGCTCATAACCAGATTGAATTCTTTGTGTGGTAGATGGTCGGCCGCTGTTTGAGACTAGACGTCCTGCACGAGCTTCACTGTGTTCACCAGAAGAACCCTTACCACTTGAGATGACTGCTTTTCTTGAAGTGCTGCCATACCGAGAAGAATTGTGTCCTGAATCAAGGTGCTAAAAATGTATCCAAAAAAGCCCCAGTAAGAATATTTGGAATACAAACAATGGACATTAGATGAATTAATCACTCGAAGACTTGAATACAAAAAGTGAATTTGTTTTAGGGAAAAAAAAGAGAAAAGCAGATCATACTAATGTGCTTGACAACTGAAAATATAAGAAACATTAAGGTTGTACTTTTTTCTTCTGTAAATCTCATCTCTATTACTGTTCTTGTTTTCCCAATAACAAAAATGGAGAACCTCAAATTGCTTTAATTCAAAATCAAATGAAACCCTATAAGCCTTGCCCGTTATCAAAGTATACAGCAGGAAAATGAAGTAACAAGAAAAATAAACTTGAAATCTGGTTGCGATCAGTTTAAGAGATGATTAACTCAAGGACAAAAAAATTATCCACGCAATTGTATTTGAAGCAAAATACAATGTATTAATGGTTAATTTTCAAAGAGCGATGACATTTAAGATTTTGTGTGAAAGTTATTTGCATTCAGATAACCTCAAGACTCGATTTTCAGACAGACCAAATGACTGTCCAAAAGAAAGTGGATTAAAAAGATTAAAGAACACACATCTAATTATTTTTGTCTAGAAAATGAAATGTTACCACTTCCTTGGACGTAGATAAATCCTCATGAGCCCTGTGTTTGGAATGATGTGGACTAGGGCCTCTCCTGGAAAATACTTCAACTGCACCTGAGAATTTATCTCGGATCTCTTTCCCAACTGGATAAAAAGACTATATTTAGAAATCACATATTGACAGATATGTGAGAAATGAAGCAAGAAGGTGCTCTATTTACCACTACAAGTAAGTTATCAACTGTGGAGAGAGAGAGAGACTGGATTTTTAAAATTAATAATTTCTCATAATAAATGATTAGACAAATCTTAATTTTGATAAAAAGCAACTGGCCATATCTAAAACCAGCACTCAGACGTCAAATCTGTGCAGAGAACTAAACCGAACAGCCAAATGTCCATAGCAAATATGAAGCTTTAAAACTCCTTTAGAAAAAGAGTAGTTAGAATGTCGATGTTCTGACTGGGCACTTAATTTCCAAATCTAGTTTTGTTTAAGAGAGCAGACCTGAGATCTTCTCCCCTCTTTCTCCAGAAGGGCCTGCATTCAAACATGCCTTCCCATTGGATTGCTACAAACAGAGACAAAAACAGAAGTCAGTAACACCTTGAGAGGATAGGTTTCAAATCTCGAATTTACAACTACTGACCCTTCCTCTAGAGCTGCCACCAATCTGAGGGTACTTCAATATAGTCCAGTCAAATACATAGTCAAATTGATAACCTGCACCAGCAACAATGTCAAGATCCAAAAACAATTATAATACGTACCCAAATTAAATTTAGTACTACTCATGAAAGAGAACATTTCAACTGGTCAACTACAAATCATCATGAAAATAAAATTGAAACTCGATAAAGATATATGAACATATATTTGTGGACTGCTGTCATAAAATGTACCTTCTCTTATAAACAAGTCTCGGAAAAGTCTCTTTAGATATGAATAATCTGGTTTGTCCTCAAACCGCAATGACCGACAGTAGTGAAAATAGGATACAAACTCAGATGGATATGATTTGCAAAGCACCTGCAAAACAATGTGCAGTTGTCAGCATAGTGCTGTATGATTTTTAACTCTCAATCTCCCCTCCCACCCCCCACCCCTTAAACAAAAAAATAAAAAATAAAAAAGAGTTTTGCGGGACAATGAATTTTGGACAGCCCAAGCTTGGGCAAACCCTATATTGGGCCAAAAATATAGTAACCTAGGATCAGCCAGAAGACTTTCACTAGAACCTGAGTAGGGCCATATATCAATAGTTTGCACGAAGAAATAGATATGTGTGTGTGTGTGTGAATACACAATTATTCACTTATAATAATTTTAAGTATTTATGTGTATGTGCACACATATGGGAACATGCACAGCACCGGGCTGCCTGGCTTCACCCAATTGGTCCCATGGCAAAGCAACAGCCCAAAGCTGGGGCCACCTGATAGCCACCCCTAGGTCAAGACCTCAAATTTTGAATCTAGCAGGCCAGCTAACTGAAACTAATTCTTCTAAGGGCCTCAGCTAGATAAAATTAAAGAATAAAGTGCTTCGTTATGAGTATGGATGGTAAATTTTGACTTTTGATACCTCTATAGCAGTTGACATCTTCTTTTCACTGATCTTGTCATATTTTTGCTTTTTTGTGCCAGCTTTTAATCCCTGCCAGGGAAGGCTGATGCAAAACAGTGGTATATAATGACTTAATAAAGCAAGAATAAGGAATAAGAATGCACCAGTCATTTAATAACAGGTAGAAAAAGGGAAAACTCAAGAAAGAAGTAAGAAGTGCAGCTAGTAATATTCGACCTTCCTCTTAGAAAATACATAAGCACATAACCAAGAGATTCCAGATCATCCCTTCTGCTTTGTTCTGCCAATAAGACAGCACAATTAGAATGATAGCGGGGGTAAGTAATCCAAATCTAAACAAACACAAATCCTGTTATTAGTTGGCAAAATGAAAATGGCATAAAGAATCTCTCACCAATTCCAAGGTGAGTATTAACACTTGCATAGCGAGCTGTACCAGTAAGATTCTTGTTTTCCCTGAGGAAAAAAACAGTAAGAGAGAAAGAAGGAAGATGCTGAGGAACTCAAAAAGGGTATTGGTCAACAAAGATATAACAGATAGGAGGGGCCAACAAAGTGTAATTTGTAAATCAATTGAATAAGAATAATAGTGGTTGACAAGGTACTATGACTATCAAACTGATATAGGTTCAAAAACTGTAAACAAAAATAGGAAATTAAAAAAAAAAAAAAATCTACATAATTGAGAAATGAAGCAGACCATCCAGTATACAGAATGAACTATCAGTTTCAACATTAGATTCAAAGCTAGAGTCAATTAACGAAATACAAAAGGTGGCATCAAGGACCACAAGTCCAGAACTATAAAAAATTACCTTATAGTATTTCTTTTAGTTAACCTTTATAGTATATTGATAATTTAGAGTGAAATGGAGTGAAGTATATTGGTCAGTTGAAGGAAATAGGGATACATCAGTCTCTTTCGTTTTCAAGATTTCTTATAGATATAAGGCTCGAAGTAAACATATTTCCTCAAAAAATGCACTGGAGTTTTGACTTTAGTAAACAGTTATTCATTCCAAAGGGCTTTATATATACCAGCTCTTGCCCAGTGGTCCATATAATGCAAGGCCTTACTGCAATTAAGATAGTTCTCTATTCCTTCCAACGTGAATTTGTCTTTGGAAAGTTTTTGTTAAATTATATAATATCATAAATCACATTAAAAACTGAAGGTGCCACTTACAGCTTTCAACAAGATCAAAACAATGCACAGAATCTTAACTTTGTTTGAAAAAAATCAAAGTTCAAATTAAAATTGACCAGAAATAAATGTTTAATATTTCATACTCATTCACCCAGGATGATAACTTTATTTTTATTATTTTTATGATGTAGGGAACCTCTCTCAAGAGCCCTTTGGACTCACCTTTAGTCAATAAAACCTTATTTTGATAGGTGAATTTAATGTTAATTAGCTAACCTTGAGGCCCAAGTAGGTCTTAAATTCTTAATTGGGTTGAAATTCAGAGAAATCAGAAAATTAATGAAAGGATCAATGGCCTTTAGCTAGTAAAACTTATGGGCAACCGATCCCATCCATAAAAAAAAAAATGGTCAAGCTCTTCCAAATAAGGTGGCCTTTTTGTTAGTACAGCAGCACAAAATAAGAAACTAATAGTAGGTAACCTTAGGATGCCTGAGAAGATTATAGTTGATTAATATTGTTGTGTAAGCAAGTGCCACAAAGGTTGATACTTATTAATTCATTGTGATGTGCCAAGAGATTTATGGTCAATAATATTTTCTTTGTTTGGGATTTTTATCGAATTATGCCAAAAGTTGGTGGAGTTAGCATGATGCTGCAGAGGTTGGTTCCACAAAAATTGTAGTAGTGTGGAATGCGATCCTCATCTGGATTGCAAGGAATACTTCAAATTTCGAAGGAATGGGTCACAAAAATTTAGATACAATTTTCTTGAGTTTACTATAAGATCGGTGAAGACACTTGAGGGACACTCCATTGCTCTTAACACTTAATGTCCTTTTTGCCTCTTTTCAAATAATGAATTATATATATAGCTCTTCCTTACTTTCTTATCATGTCTAACAAAGCTTCCACTATTTTTTATGTTGTAAATCATTAGCTCTGACCTCCCTTATTGAGGAAAACCTACGCTCTTTTCTAGTTTGTTGATATGTGACATTTAGAGTACCACACAGTACAGTAATACACATCTTTAATCTTGCCCTTGCTGTAAGCATGGAAATATTTACCTGTATGGTATATGCTTATGAGTCTGAAGATCTCTATACTTCTTTGCCAGTCCAAAATCAATTGCGTAAACCTGTGATAAGAAATTTAATCAAAAGATAACAATAATTAGAAAGTAGAATTATGACCTGGATGTTCCTCAATGTAACACTAATGTTTTGCCCTCAAATGCGTCTAATACCAAACAAGAAATATTTATCAGTTAATAAGGCTTCAACAATCTAACATGAAATGTCTGATCTAAGCATGGAGGCCAGGGGGCATCATGACTAAACACTGGAGAACACAACAAAAAAATTGGATTTCACCAGTCACGATCAGAACCTGATAAATTAACCATCTAATCATCTATATTCCATATGAAAGATCTATTCTTCTTTCAACACATTCCTCCTTCAATCTTTCATTTTCTTCAAATTCCATTTTCAAGTGTAGGGCAGGGTGACTTTTGGGTCCAGAAAACAGGTGGTCCAATCCTATCCATTTGCCTACTTAGGCCATCAAGGGTGAATGCCCTTGGATTACCTGACAACTAGATTTGGCAAGTGGGGTCAGTTGCTTGTAGGTTTTAATGGCTAGAGGTGAGTTGAAAGAGCTCTTCTTTAGAAAGGTTCCCTATATGATTCCCCCCTCCCCAAAAAAAGGAAATTTAAGGGGTTGTCACTCATGGAGAAGGAATAAGCACAGACATTACTTGTTGCCAAATGGGAAACACTTGCTAGTACTCGTAATTGAGTTACATCAAGACCTATTACTTGATGGATAATGTTCGATTATCAAAACTCAACTAAGCCTTAATCCCAATGCAACAATGTCTGAGATTTATCAATTAAAAATTGTTCATACATGAGATTATACAATAAAGTTGCCATCATTCTATTTATCATCTGATAATAGGTAAATAGTTGCTTTGGTGAAATTGCATTTCTTTGAGAAATTCATCCCATCTAACCCCACTGACCTCACGAGGGAAGCAAACCATGAGGTCTCTCTCTCTCTCTCTCTCATAATTCATAATGGTATATATAGCAAAATTCAGTAGGCAGCTTCAATCAATTAAACAACTGTTATAAGCTATTCCTGGTGAATTTGGCAGCAAAATATATCTCCTCAAGAATTCAATTATTTGTTCATAAAGGATTAACACTCAGTTTTTGCAAATGAATAAATCACTTACTAATTTTTTTTTTTTTTTTTAAAAGAAAAAGAAAAAGAAAGCAACAGCCAATGCACACGGAAGGTAAACACCAAAGCAACAAAATCAACAAAAACTGGCTACCAAGAGTTCCAATTTTTTAGATTAATAAGCGTCCAAGAGTTCATATGGCATGGACCTTCTCAGCAGAAACTGTTTCAACTATAGATGGAATGACTAATACTTCGATCTGACGAACCTTAAAAATGTACTATAAATTTGCACATGAAATAGAACAGGCAAATGAGAAAGAGATACCTGATTTGCTTTACGCCCTAGGCCCATTAAGAAGTTGTCAGGCTTTATATCACGGTGAAGAAAACCCCTTGAATGCATGTACTCAACTCTGTTAATCTGAAAATGATAATTAAAAACAGCAGGGGAAAGAAACATTATCTTGGCCGTTCCAGACACATTCTTTAATAAAGAAGAGTCACATCACTTACTAATTGATCTGCGAGCATCAAAACAGTTTTCAAGGTAAACTTCCTATTGCAATAGTTAAACAAATCTTCCAAACTTGGTCCAAGAAGGTCGATAACCATGACATTATACTCGCCCTCCACTCCGAACCACTTGAGGTGGGGAATTCCAGCTTCATACAAATAAAAAAGCTTGAATCACTAATAAGAAAACATCATCTGTTTTTCAAAGATTGACCCACAAAGAATTTCCAAGAGATATTCAAGGCAAAAGCATCGCCTGAACTAATTGGGTTTACTGATTACCATAGCCATACCATATCAGCCATCAAACAGGACAGACAAAACCTCCTGAGTTTTATCAATTATATGGTTTGTTCAGAGGCAAGGAGTTGTGAATAATTACAAAAACAGTTTTACAAATTGGTAAAGTTAAAACTTGATAATTATAATACAATATTTTTTTAGGAGGGGTGAGAGACAGACACTCACTTCCTCCTTGAAGAAGCATATACAATTTTGACTCATAGTGAAGCTGAGGATGCTTGGTCTTCCCAGGTTCCTGAGATTGGAATAGTCAATCAGCATATAGAGTATCAAAAGAGTAACATAATCTCTCACAGAAAAGGAAAAAAATAATTGAGAAGCATGTCCAGTAAATTTGTGTCAAAAAACCAAAATAATATGCATCTTTTTCATTTGGGGGAGGGGAAGGAAGACACATAGCTTTGCATTCAACATTTTCCTATTAATGAAAAACTTGAGAGTGAAGGACCGAGTGTTCCCCATGAAATTTTGAATGGCAACTCAAACAGAACTCATCAAGAGTTCATGATCTATAGTTCCACACCCACTTTACTTAACCATGACTTAAAAGTGAAAATCTTTTTCTTTTTTTCTGTTACGTATTTGCTCTTGTGCTAAAGATGTCTCACTTATAAAAGTAAGAATGACTTCTCTAATGCCCATAAATAAACTTCGTATCCTATTTCAGGTCCCATAATGAAAAATTAAACACAATAGTCGAAGTATAATGTGAGTCCACATTCAAACGCCCAATTGACAAATGCCAACTCCAGAGAAAATGAGAAAAAATATTGCCAATGAGCAATCAAGGGAGCAAGTACTGACAAACTAACTAAACACAGAAGAAAACTTACATACAAAAAGGCAAACTGCTGAACATGATTAATTAATAACAATCATTATCACAATTATTAAACCAAAAAAAACAATCCACAAATCTGATTTCAAAGCACCTAAAAATGAATTACATGTACAAGGGCCATAGAAAACTGAAAAGTAAATACCCACAACAAGCCATAAATTCCTTGAAAAGCATAAATCACATACCAGCTTAACTGCCACTTCCTCCCCAGATTGCACATTGACACCTGCCACCAAAACAAAGAACACAATGTTGTAAAAAACACAAACGATAACGACAACAACAACAACAAAAACCACAAGAATGATAGCAAAAGCAATTACCTAAATAAAGCTCCCCAAAAGACCCACTCCCAATCTTCCTCCCCAGCTTGAACTTTCCACCAATCACATGCTCCATTTTCTCAAAATCCTCCTCCAATAAAAAACACAGCTATCTCCACTCAGATTTGTGCCCAACCCAACACTTATTTCTGCATAATCCCAACACCCACCAAACACTCACCCACAAATCTCAACAGATTCACCAAAATAACACAACCCCAGATCTAAAAAAATCCTAGCTTTCTCAGACACCCAGATAAGAAAGTCAAAAAATTACCATAATCTTTAGCAATGACTCAAACAACAAAAAGATTTAGAGAAAAAAAATTTACATGTAACCCCCCAAACGATGAGGATAGGATTATTACATCAAAATCAAAACCAGACCTTCTCCAACTACAAGTTTTTGATACCAAAAACACTAATGAATGAAAACCCAATTGGAAGAACAATCAAGTAAGTACATTGACAAGAAAAAAGCAATGAAATTTGGACGAATGAACATTGGAAACAAAAAAAAAAGATTGGAAATTATTGGTATTGGGAAACAATGATGAAATCGGAGAAGACAACGTGTGTTTTGACAAAACAACAAAAATATGGAGGAGGAGGAAGAGGAGCAGGAGGAGGAGGAAAGTGATGTGTGGAACAAAAAAAGTTAGACGAAGAAAAGCAGGTCCAGCAGATTTTTTTTTTTTTGGGTGTTGGGTTTTTTGTAAATTTGATTTTTGTTTTCAGTGTTTTTTTTTTCTTTTTGAAAAACACTTTCTATAATAATAAATCCCTCTTTTACCCAAAAAACACTTTTTTTTATTAATTTTTATATAGTATTTTTATTGTTTTTACTGATCTAAGAAATGGGATATATTAGGAGGGGTAGCGAAACCTTCTCTCACAGCCGCCTAACACGTTTGGGTTGTCATGGACCGAGCCAGACTATACTTGACTTAGTTGAGTTGTACAACCTAGAACGTGCGTCCCTCTCTCTCTCTCTCCTAGTTTGGTTTGAACTTTCAACATTAAAGTTTCTCGGAAAAAAGAAAAACTTTCAACATTAATAATTTGCGCAATTTATGGTCCTATTTGGACCCAGAAATCTTTTTTTATTTTATTTATTTTTTATGATTAGGTGTGAATGTAACATTGACTGCACGAACCTTCACTTCAATTTATTTTATATATATATATATATATATACTTTTACTTCATTCGTCTTATTATTTCAATTAATAATTAAGAGAGAGTTAATTGTACATGACTTTCCTTGCTAGGGGAACACTTGCTAGGGGAAG
Organism: Quercus agrifolia; assembly: GCA_029955455.1. Lineage (NCBI taxonomy): Eukaryota > Viridiplantae > Streptophyta > Magnoliopsida > Fagales > Fagaceae > Quercus > Quercus agrifolia. The sequence continues at coordinate 37,305,389 of JARQAD010000007.1, read as the reverse complement.
ATATTGAGAACAATGTTTAAGGTAGCTCGACTTTTCTTGAAAAAAAAAATTATGTTTTGGCTAAATTATATATTGAGTAATTTTGTGGACAGAACATTTCATAACATATCAGAAAATTTAGATTGAAATTGTGATAGGCTCATGTGTAAGTCATTCAGTTGACATGCTAATTTAGGAATTTGTAAAATTTTGTTGTGTTTATACTTCATAGTATTATTTATCTAATTTAAATGTGTATTTAATTCAATCCTTTAAATTTTGTTGTGATTTTTTTTTTTTCATTTTAAGCTTTGTATGCTTTGAAATAAAATATTTTCAAATGTAAAATATTTTTATATGAAAATATTTTACATGTAAAATATTTTCAGATGTTTAGTATAACAAGTAGAATTCTTCAAGCAATACCAAAACTAGACGGTGGCTAGGGGTGGCAATTTGTGTTCACGGTTCGGGTTCGTGTCGTGTTGAGTCATGAGTATTCGGCTATATGGGTTAACTCAAACCTGACCTGTTTACTAAATGTGTCGGGAATTCTCAACCTAAACACGACATATTTATTAAATAGGTCAACCCGACCCAACACATTTAACTTGTTTAATTAATAAATCATGTGAAGGTTAATACAAATTACCCGTTTTATAATCTATTTAATTAATAGGTCATACCTAACCTCTATAATCTTTATCAATTCCCATGTATATAAAATTAAAATACAAATACAACTATAAATATAATAATAAACATATAAAACAACCATAAATTAAGTAATAATATCAAAATAACTAATAACTTTATAAGTTAAATGAGTCAAACAGGTCAAATAGGTTCGTATGCTGAACACGAACACGACCTGTTTATTAAACGGGTTAGCCATGTTAACACGAATATAACCTGAACTCATTTAACCTCAACCCATGACCTATTTATAAACAGGTTAGTCATGTCTGCTTCGCAGGTTGTGTAAGATTTTGCCACCCCTAACAGTGGCTTAGGCATCAATGCTGCTGGTGTTGAATGTCTGGTGATCAGAAGTCGAAACGATGGCTTCGACACCTATATTGCTAGTGTTCACCTTCGAAGCAATGTCTCTGGTGATCGAACTGCCAGCACTAGTGGCTAGAACGGTGTCTTTAGCCACCAGATTGCCAGCATCGGTTGCCAAAACAATGACTTTAGTTATCGGACCACAGGCATTAGTGGCTAAAACGACGACTTCAGTTATCAAACCACCAACATTAGTGGCTAGAATAATGGCTTCAGTTGTTGGACCACTAACATTGGTGGCCAAAATGGCATCTTCAATTACTAGATTGTCGATATTGGTCGTTAGCACTGGACTACCGACATTGGTTGTCTAGCCCATCAAACCGATGACTTAGCCACTAGATAGGGTGTGTAGAAGCCACCATGTGTTTTTGTAAAATATTTTACCAAAATTTTCAAGGTAAAATGTTTTCCCACTTTTTATAAAGGATTTTGCGATCAACGAAAAATATTTTACAAGTTTGACAACATTTTACATGCAAACGAACATCTAAAAATAGGAAAATATTTTACTTCAAAACAAATGAAGTGTCAATTATTTAGCTTTTATTTCTTTCCAATTTAGTTATTTTATCTACCTTCTGTTCAATTTGCATGATAAAACAAAATGATGGCAAATCTTAAAAAAATTTAGTGGGTTCCAGTTAACTCAACTGATAAAGTCTCTGATGGTTGTATAATAGATCTAGAGTTCAATTTCCACCTACACCAAAAACTGATTGGTGTCTTGGTTTGATAATAAAAAACTATCATTAGAAGTGGATGCCATAGATTGAAACTCTCTCAAATTTTTTTTTTTTTAAAATTTAAGAAAAATATTTGTTTTGAAATAATTTTTTAAAAGTATAAATAAAGTTTAAAAAAAAAAGTATCTCTCTCTCTCTCTCTCTCTCTCTCTCTCTCTCTCTCTCTCTCTCTCCTACTTGTTGCTTCCCACATTATAGTCAGGACCTAGCTCACGAATGTCATCTTAACCTAGCTAATCTTAATCACAACCCACACCATCAAAGCCATCTACGACCAACTGCAAATTAATCGTACCCTCTTTGTCATTAGTCTTGTGCTGTTATTGATCCCAATTTACCCCATCTCTTTTTGTTTTGGTCACAAAATTAGTAGACCTAGGTTGTTCTTTTTGCTTTTGATTTGTGTGTTTATGATATTTTTGGTGGATTTTGAGGTTGATTTGGAAGTTTGGATCTGAGTTTTTATAGATTATATGCATTGGGTTTTATTTGGATGAAGGGGTAAGTGGTGAATGGGTAAAGAAAATAGAAACCAAAATTTTTTTCCTTGATAATGATTGCTATTTTTTGTAATATTAGTGATTTGGTTGTTTAAGCTTAATTGACGACATGTTATTTGATTGTTTAACCTTTTTCTTCTAAATATTTTATTATTTATTTATATATATTTTTAAACTTAGAAAGTGAAAATAATAAAACTAACATGAGATTGGAGATTGGACAAAACTGGACGGTAAGGAATAAATTGAAAGCAGATTAATATAAAACTATAAAACGACTAATATGAAAAATATGAAACTTAATTGACTGAATTGAAATATATCAAAATAAATAATTATTTGAAAATATATTAAAATTAAAGGATTAACATGAAACGAAATGAAAATTAAAGGACTAAATTTGGAAAAGGCAGATATTTTCATTTTGTATTTGTTATTTGTTATTTTTTATTTTTTATTGATTTGGCATAATTCCATCAATTTTTGGTTGTATATCAGTGTGTGTGTGTATATATATATATATTTGATGGGTGTATCAGTATATAAAAGTCGTCTAAACCTCTAAATGCTTTAGCTAATAAATAATCATCTACCCTGCACGTTTTCTCTGTCATACTTCACCCCGTTTGTCTATTAGTCACTTGGATCAATTACGTTAGATATATTTTTTATATTAAAAGAAAAATTAAGATTATCTTGTTAGTTGTTAGAATCCAATCTCTTCTTCCTTGTGTGTAATTGTTTTTCTAAAAAAAGAAAAAAAAAAGTATAATTACATTATTTCAGAAATTTTTATGTATCGAAAGTTCGAAATTTTCAAAACATTTCCATTTTTCCATATGTAAGAAATCACACAAAAGAAAATGCATATTATGTATATATTTTTAATTAAAAAGAAAAATTAAGAGGAAACAATAATAGAAAATGAAAATTACGATATCTTATCCTTTACTAAAGATGATGATAGAGAAAATGGGCATACCTTTATGATAGGACAAAACTTTCTATTCTCGGGTCTTCATAAATGTCTCCCTTCCTAAAATCAATTACAGTTTCTTTGCATTCCCTTCTCTTATCCAAAAAGATAATTATCCAAATGGGGAAAATTCTCTCTCTTGCAATTTTTCATACATGAATCGAATAAAGTAAAGCTTGTAAAAAGGGTCTAAACTACCCCTTTTTTTAGGTTGGTCTCCATCTAATAATATTCATACTAATCCCAATTTATATATTTCACTGTCTTTCTTAATTAAAATTTGAATTCTTTCTTAAAAAAAAAAAATGAATGACCAAGATATCAATATATATATATATGACCAAAAAAAAAAATTTCTGCACATATATCCAATGAGAATGGACAATTTCAAATGTGCATGAAACATTGAGATGTTGGATTTTTGTAGCTTTTTTGTTCCCTACTTTTGTGTCCTGTTTTGCTAGACATTTATTCCATCATTTACAAACAAGAAAAATCTTCCATAGCCAATTAGCCATTGATGCCAATTCCGATCCTACTATCATGTAAACTTCTTTTTCATTTATTACTGTAACTGGGCCTAGATCTTAGATTTATTGAGATTCATTTGCCACCTATCGTACAAAATGTCCTCACGATTGAAAAAGAGAATCCAAAGCTCAAAATCGGAGTTCTCTGTGTCTATATGCTTATGAGTGAGAATGTTACATGGAAAATCTAAATTAAGGTGAGAAAAGGAAGAGTAAAAATAGAAAGAGAGGTTATTTTTTACTCCATCTAATTGGATATGTTTAGAAGAGAGAAGAAGGGAAATCAAGTACAAGCAACCTAATATTAACGTTTCTATTTTTTTCTTACTTTAGATAAAATTAGTTTTGTTTTCAGGTACACTTTTAGCATCCATGCTTGGGCACAATTAGTTTCTAAAATTATTTATAGACAAAGCTTTCCTTCAAACTTATTTAGGAGACTTCCAAAACTATTGATGAATATTTTTTAAATAAGAATATACGTTGATGATTTTATCAATAGCCACATAGTGTATGGGTTGGAGAAATTTTGCTTTAAACTGGTTTGAAAGTAATCTTTTAAATTTTGTTATTTTATTTTGTTAATTCAATCTTTTAGCAAAGTTGTAGGAAATTTAAGGCTATCTTTGTTCTGGTTTTATCATATTGACATAAGATACGTTTTTGAGAAATTCTCAAAGTGGTGAGATTTTTTTTCCCTTTTACTAAAACAGTAAAAAAATTTATGGCATGGAAAACTATAATAAGTACAATGTTGAGTGCACCTGCTATCCTAGTGGGTTCTTGATGAGTTATTTTAATTTTTAAGACCACAACTTTTACCATATTATTTCTATAACTATCATATATGGTAGACTTTAACCGATTGTTTGTTATTTTCACATGGACTCATTATTATTTCCCTACAACTCACAATTTACTACATTAAAGCTGGGACAAAATTGAGACACAAAATGTTATGGTCCTATATTTTCTCATTCCAAACATCTTTCATTCATTTTTTAAGGCTTTGTTTTATCTAGCCTTCCATGCTATGTTACTTGTTATTATACTAACTTGAGCAATGTTGTTAGGCAAAAATGGCAAAATACCCCTTTCGCCCAAAAATTATAGCAAAATGTCTATGTTCTAAAACTATCTAGTGATATGCCCCTATTTTGAAACTTGATTTTTAGAAAATCAAGTTTCAATGTAAAACTCGATTTGTAGAAAATCAAGTTATAGGCAATCAAACTTAAAAAAAAAAAAAAAAAAAAAAAAAAAAAAAAAAAAAAATTATGGAACTTGAGTTCCTTACTGAAATTCGATTTTTAGAAAATCAAGTTTCAAAACAGGAGCATTTTGCTGAAACCTTTGGGTGAAATGGGTATTTTGCCATTTTGGCCAATGTTGTTATAGCATAAAGCTGGGATAAGCTTAGCATGGATGAGATTCTTAGGTGAGCCTAACCCAATAAGTGAAAATTATGTGTTTTTGTTTCTGACAATTCGATAGATAAGAGATAAGAGAATTGAATCATGGATATCTAGCGTGAAAATAATAGGAATTGTCAACAAGTTGAGCTATGAAACTCTTGGCGTGTATGTGTGTGAGGGTCCTTTTATGACAAAGTCCAGGCCCAAATTGAAGCAAGGACCCTGGGCTCGGTTGTTATGGTTTGAAGGGACTGGAATTGGTTTACCGCAGCTAAATGGCTGTTTACAAACCAAGTGATGCATAGAGCAGGATCCTACAAGAAATACATGCCAGCAAACAAGAATATTTCGGAACAGCAAAGCCAAAGCAAAAAAGAAAGTAGCAAATGTAATAGCAGAGGACACGATTAAATGTTAGAGGTCCTCAAGTCAATATTAAATATTTCGTTATCTTTTCTCAATTACAAATTACAAAATGCTTACTAAGACATGTTACAAGGTCCAAATAGGCTCAAAAATTACAGACTTAGATAACTACTCAAGCCACTAAGACTTGCAAAGTTTGAATCCCTTTGAATCCAGGTATGTTCTATAGTGGTTGTCTAGGACACTAAGAAATGTCTCTCTCTCTTTTTCTACTTTTCTGAGTTTTGACCGAGTTTTCTTCTATGATTCCGCTATCATCCTCTCTACCCCTTGCTGTTGGTTGCCTTCCCCTTTTTATAGTGTCATTCCAAGGGTCTGGGATCCTATTGATTCCCCTCCCTTACTCCCCTGGGTACCAGAGCCTGTTATGTGCCTATCACCCAGAAGACTGATTCTTTCCCTACTCCTCATAATTTCCTCCTTTTGGTGTTGTTTCTTTGAAAGCCCATGGCTGACTTCCCATTCCAGGGTGTGCTCAGGGAGTAGTTCTTGATTTCTTGTTTTTCTCCAAGCATCTCACCCTTTCAAACTCAGCTTTTGGTCATTCTCTCTCTTTGTCATTTTTCCCAAGTGGACAGAATCCATTCCTACTGGGTTGAAGGTTTTCTCTGTTGCCTCCCTTTATAGCTCCTCATTCTGGGTTCCCTAGGGTACCGTCCCTTTGGTCATGAATGGCTATCCTAACCCTTCAGCTTTCTTGCTGCATCACTGGTCACTTGAGAAGGAAATATCTACCATTTGTTTCTTGTGCCTTTTTGGTACTCCCCTTGAGCTGTCCTAATCCCGTCTCACGCGTCCCAAGGATCCCAAACCTTTGACAGCCTTCGAGATCTCGCCCTAATTCTTCCCACTGGGCTCTCTCCAATTCTCTGGTCTAGGCAGGCTGGGCCTTCTCTCTTTCTTCCCTTTATTTTATGAGTGCTAAGGCCTGTCTAATTCCCTTATGGTAAGCTCAATCTTTTTCTTTAGATTAACTTTTTCATGGTCATTGTGTTATTTCTTTGGGCCTTGGTGTTTGTGATTTTTTGGACCTCAACAATGTGTTTTTTTTTTTTTTTGAGAAACCAGACCATAAGCCTGGGGCTTTATTCAAAGAAAAAACTTAATGAACGTCACGATACACAAGCGGGGCAATATCAGCTGGCATGTCACCTAACCAACATTGATCCCCAACCACTGACTTAGCTTTCTTAGCGAGAGCATCAGCAACAGAATTACAAACACGACTTGTATGAGAGAAAACAACAAACTGAAAAGCACCTACACTGAAAAGCACCAACGACTTGTATGTGTTTTTTTTGGTTAGGTTGATTTGTTGCGCTAGAAAACGTATGCCAATTTACTGGAATTATTTCTTTTGAGAAAATAAAACTAAAATCAGTAACAAAACTATATTGCTCTTTTATTTCAAAATAGAAAGAAAAAGAAATTAAAAAGTAACGTTTCCTTACAAAATTTCCAATAATTATCACATAGCATAAATAACAACAGGAAACATTTAACGATCCAAGGTGTATTTTTTTTTCCTAGTTTAAATTGCTATACGGCCTATAATTGAATTTGTAGAGTCTTACTTCTTTGTGATGTGTGGCGCAAACGAAACTGGAGAAAATTGTAGATCAAAGAATACACACGGGTCTAAATGTGAGTCAATCCCACCTATACCTATATGCATGTTATTATCAATTATAATTAAAAAGACAAAGTTACCTATAAATTATCAATTGTTCTAACAGATTAAACCGATAAAAACTAATGAATTTAATAATAATTTTAATACTCACTCCTTACATGTGGATCTTATTTCTCCTTAATAAATGAAGCTAAACACATAAATTTTTAACTTTTTAAGTGGAATTGTGGAAATATAGTAGAGGCAAGGTTTGAACTTATGATCACATGCTTCGGTACCGTGATATATTAACAATTGTACATCCAAAAATTTAAATTATTAAAAATGGTGAATTCAATCATTTAATCTTAATTCTATTATAGTGCTGGATTTTGATAGCAACCCTAGCTGTCTTAAGCTTTTTGTATTGATTGTCACCCCTTTGAAACTCATATTGTGCTTCTCTTTTTCTTAGCTTTGATCTGTCAATCTCCTTCTCTTTCTTTTTTATTTATTTTATTTTTTTAAAATTATTATTATTTAATAGTTACATCAATGAAAGAGAAAAGAATTCGAATTTTGGTTCTTTTCTTAAAAGAAAGCATCCTATTACATTAAGCTACAATACTCTTAATTGTCATTTGGCCTCTTTTAGATTTAAAGGGACTACACCATCTTGATATTTGGTATATTTACTATTTAGTTCTAAAACCTATCTGTGGCTACAATTTTTAATTTTATGAGTGTGGTGGTAAACTCTACTCACTAGAAGTCTAGAACACACACAGGGTTGAAATGTATATATAAAATAATTAGAATCCTGATGTCTGTCATATCAAAATATGATTAGTCACATTTTGTTCAGCATAAAACTGATTACAGAATTATTTATAACACTTCCAACTTAACATATATAGAACATCGTTTATTTGTAAACATCGTAAGAGCTCTTATGCACTTAACACAACAATTAATAGAGCCCTTTTAGAACTTGAAATCCAAACTTACACTGCTTACAGTTACAGCAATTGATACAATGAGTGCTTCACACACGTAGATTCACCAAGGATCTCTAGTATAGACACCCATGATGCATAAGGACTTATATTTGAAAATACAACGCTAACAAACTGCACCACACTTGACATCCAAAGGGAAATATTTATTCCTATAACAATTGAAATTGATATAAGGATTTATAGTGGAGGAGGTGACTTATAGTAAATAAGGAGATGGAGGCGATGGTGGAGATTTGTAGACATGAAAAGGCAGAGGCAAAAGAGATGGAGGTGGTGATAACTTGTAGAAATAAAACGGAGGAGGTTATGGAGGACATGGTGGTGGAAATTTGAAAAAAAAGGGAGGTAAAAATGATAGAGAGGGTGGATGTGGAAAGTTGAAAATAATGGAAGGAGGTGGAGGGGGTGGCGAGAGTGGTGGTGGTGGTGGTGATAATGATGGTGGTGGTGGTGAAGGGGAAGATGATGGTGTACCATTAGGAGGAGGGGATGGTGAGGGTGAGGGTGAGGGTGAGGGTGAGTGTGAGGGTGGGGATCGTGAGGGTGAGGGTGAGGGTGAGGGTGAGGGTGATGGTGAATTGCGAACTTTGGGAGGGGAAGGTGATAAAGATGGCGGTGGTGGTGTTTTATTAACACGATGAGGAGGTGACTTTTTATCGCTTAAAGTTGAAGGATAGTATCCTTCTTCAAGGTCTGTTAGTGGCAAATGGTCTGGAGGGTAGGGTGCTTGGTAGTGGGCTGGTGGTGGAGAATCATGGATGTAAGGCCTATTAGCAACCACACTAGTGGCTATGAGAAAAAACGCTATAGCATAAATCATTTGGGGCCAATGTTCTGAGTGCACAATGGTACCCATTTCTGGCAATTCAGCTCTAATTGCTAGAAAATTAGTCCTTAGCCTTGCATGTTATCGATGGGAACTAACATCTTATATACTAGTAACCTGACAATGACATCTTTATCATTGCTTAATAACAATTGCATTAGTGCTTTAAATTTATTTCGAAATCTCTTATACACCATGTTTATTCTAATTTCTATGGCTCAAACTTAGGTAGTTACATTTATACTATAAAATATCCTGTTTGTTATTTGTTCCTTTCAATGGCCCGTGATTATTAGCCTGCTAGTTCGATCCCCTCATGTATCTCTGATTCTCTATTTCGTTAGTCGAAATGGAAAGCATGCTAGGGGGTTTTGTATGGCTGAATAAACCCTATTTTAAATCCTTTTAAAGCATGTATCTTTAAAACTGTAAAATATTGTTCTACATTTTTCTTCTACTATATATGTGTAGGAATACAAAATAACAAGCACAAATGAGAGTTTGAGCAGGGACAAAGCCAGGAATTTGAGTTAGGGGGCATCTTTATTATTGGTTGTGTGCGGCGGTTTCAACCTTTGACACAGATACTACTTAGCTATTGAGATTTTTTTTATGGGTAAGAACAAAATTATTTTTGTTTAGAATTTTTTAAAGGACAGGGTTGTTTATTTTGGATAAAATTGGTTAATTGAGCTTAATTTTTTTTAGTTTTACTATTGATAATTTTTGTTGTTAAGCTATTTTTATGGGATTTGTATATTTTGTTTTAGATTTTAGATTTATAATTTTTTTTATGATCACTAAAATGAGGAAAATGATAGAATTTCAAACTTTTATATAAATTACTAATGTGATAAGTGGTTACTGGTAAATAAAAAAATGATGTGAGTTGTGGGCTCATATGCGAATCAATAAAAATTTGCTCTCAAAACAGTTTATAAAAAAGTTTGTGAGTATAGTATTATTCTTAAAAGAATCACTAATATTGTTTAAGGAAAAAAAATGTAATTTTATAGAATAAAATTGCTAAAATTGATACACATTCATATAATAATATTTTTTTAAAAAAAATTGGGAGGGGGGGTGGGGGGGGCCACTGCTCCCTGGTCCAATGATGGCTACGTCCATGAGTGTAAGAACTAAGAAGTCACTGAGGTCGAAATGCAAACTTGCTATAAAATATATACTTGTTAAAACCTTCAGGCACATAATTGCATAAAGTTTTTAATCCCAAAAAAAAAAAAAAAAAATCATCAAAAAAATAATTGCATAAATTTCTTTCTGGATGGATGTGAAAGCTTGCAATTTTTGCCAATGTAATCTTGATTGACCAACCGTCATGAGTTGTAACGATAGTGAAGATTGCGACTTAGCAAAGTAAAAATTGTTATTAACATGTGACTCCTGGTGGATGTAATGGTTATGAATGTGATAAGCAGAAACTTGTTACGTCGCAGTTGCTTTAAAGCTAGCTAGTCTAAATCTGGCTAGACTGGCTTACCAATATTTCAACAAATTAGACTGAGACTGAGGTTGACAGTTTGGTAATAATATAAGCCTAGTATTAGAAATGTTTGGATTTTAAATTTGCGAACCCCTTGGCCAACCATTAAAAGTTCTATTTAGCTCAAAAAGCACCTTTTTTTTTTAATTTTTTATAAAAGAAATTTAGAAACAGGTTTATTTATATATGTCTCTTCGAGTATTTGACTATTCTTGTGAGTGTGAGCAATCCCCTTGTTCCACATAACAAGTTATTATAGAGAATAATTCATTCGATGTGGCTCCAAAATGCTAACTAGAAATTTTGTCAAAGACTAGATTTGGGAGAAAAAATGATTTCATGGAATAATTAATTATGATTACAAAGTTATTGCTTTATATACATAAGGATCACTAACCAACTAACTTACCGCCTAACTAATCATCAAAACAGAATTAATAGAAAACTAATACAGAAACGCGAGGCACATGTAATCACTAAAACATATATACAATTATCTAAGTTACAAGTCATTTATCACTAATTGGTTGACAGCTACTTGTTCTTATTTGTTCTTCTTCTTCTTCTCTACTTGTAAGCTGCAACCTTGTGTTCTTCATTACTGCAAATGTTATATGTGCTTGTTGTTCTTCAATACAATTCTTACTTTGATACTCCCCCTCAAGATGGATTGATGGTGAATGAATGTTGATCAGTCCCATCTTGGAGAGAAGCTCATAAAACTGATTGAAACTTAAGGCTTTAGCCAACAAATCAGCTAGCTAGCACTGAGTTTTAACATGAATTAATCTGATCACTTTGGCCATAACTTTATCTCTCATCATGTGACAGTCTATTTCAAAATGCTTTGTCCCTTAATGAAATACCGGATTGGACCCTATGTGAAGGGCTGACTGACTATCACAGAAGAGTAAAGTTTCCCTATTGTGATTCACTTGAATGTCTTTCAAGATATATAAAATCAAACAACTTCATAAGTTGCTATTGTTGCCATGGCTTTGTATTATGCCTCTACAGATGACCTTGAGACAGTGGATTGCCTTTTAGACTTCCAAGAAATCAAAGAGTCACCAAGGAAGATACAATAGCCAATCACAGACCTTCTTGTGTTTGGACATGAAACCCAATCTGTAAAACCCTTTACTTACAATTCTGTTGCAGCAGAGAAAAAGATTCCCTTCCCTAGTTCATTCTTCAAATACTGAAGGACTTTATAAGCAGTTTCCAAGTGAGGTCTCCTTGGTTTTGACATAAATTGACTCAACTTGTGAACTGCATAAGTGATGTTAGGTCTAAAAATTGTCAAATATAGTAATCTGCCCACTAGTCTTCTCTATTTGCTTGGATCATTTAGTAGCACACCATCATACTTACTCAATTTAAGATTTTGCTCCATTGGAACTCTAGATGGCTTGCAACCAAGAAGCCCAACATCACTCAATAACTCTAGGGCATACTTCCTTTGACAAAGAGCTATACCCTTGACTGTTCTTGCTACTTCTAGACCAAGGAAATACTTCAAATCACCTAGGTCTTTGAGTTTAAACTTTTGATCCAATAACACTTTGAATTGATCCACTTGCTCTTTATCATTAGTTGCAATTAACACATCATCCATATAGACTAACAGAGCTATAAAGGACTCACCTTGCTGTCTAGTGAACAAAGAGTAATTTGCCTTGGATTGTATGAATCCCAACTGAACCAAAGCTATAGAAAACTTAGAGAACCACAGCCTAGAAGCTTGCTTAAAGTGATTTATTCAGTTTGCAAACCATCTCCCCCTTGCTTTGAAAGCCTAGTGGGAGTGCCCTATAAACTCTTCAGTCAAGTCCCCATGAAGGAAAGCATTGTTAACATCAAGTTGGCTTAAGAACCAGCCTTTCACAACAAAAACTGCCAACAAGCACTTCACAGAAACCATCTTTGCCACATGTTTCAAGATAATCTAAACCTTCTTTCTAAGTGAATCCTTTGGCAACTAACCTGATATTATAACTCTCTATGGACCTATCAGACTTGTATTTAATTCTGTAAACCCACTTACATCTAATGAGCTTCTTATGAGGTGGAAGAGAAGTATGGGTCCAAGTATGGTTAGCCTCCAAAGTTGCAGTTTCTGCATCTATAGCAGCTTGCCATTTGGGATCAGAAACAACTTGATAGTAGTGTGAGGGTTCAACAATAGTAGAAATAGAACAACAAAAGGTCTTATAGGAAGGAGAGAGATGATCATAAGAGATATAAAAGGATAAAGGGTGTGATGTACCTAATTGAAATTGACCAAAAGTGGGGATTGATGTTACTTGGCTGCAATGATAAGCCCAAAGGTAAGGTTGGGGTGTGAGAGACTGCCAAAATGGGGGTGACCTCAAAAAAGAGATTCAGGTGTTTTTAAGGGCACCTCTCTTTTTAGGTAAGTGGTGTGGAGTCGCCACTTATTTTTTTCTATACAAAAAAAAAGAGAAGAAACTAAGTCAAAAAAAATACATGATCAAAATACTTCATTGTCATTGATTGAATGATAAATACAATCTTGGTAAATTGAATCTTACAAGACTTTGAGTCTTAGTTACATTCTATGCAAAAGAATACATAGTTTTTTGTCCTAGTTACAATCTACCCAAAAATAAAAAGAAAGACAAAATACAGATCTACCTATCCAAAAGAACTAAGTTCGGAGGCTAGGTTACGGAATGAGAAGGTGTTAGGCACACATTCCATTCAGACAGAGTCTGGTTTTCTAGACTTTAATGACCAATATACCCTTTTATGTATGATATTGAATGATATGTTGAACATACATGATAGACACTTGATCAGAACTAACTCACATAAGTCTATCTTATGAATGTAACCTCTTTTTAGAAAAAATTCAGATATGTTTTTGTAAAAAAAAAAAAATTGATTTGATTCATTAAAAAAAGAAACCAAATCTGTTTTTTGTGTAGATAAAAAATTTGTTTTGTAAAGAAAATCAGATATGTTTTTATATAAAGAAAGAACAAGGTTTTTGCTAAAAAAATCAGATCTGTTTTGGAGCAAAGTTAAAAATGGTGATTTTCATTAAGAAAAATCAGATCTGTTTTGTGAATAAGAAAAATTTATATTTGTAGAAAAAAAAAATCAGATCTATTTTTTATGAATAAAATAAGAAAAATACTTTTTTTTAGAAGAGGGACTACACTCATGAGATAAATCTATGTTACATGCATCAATCAAAAATCATCTCAACTTTTGACTTCTTCTCTTAAATTTCAAAATCTGCTATTTTTGTGTCAAAGAAAACTTTTCTAAAAAAAATTAGATCTATATTTAATGAAAATACAGATCAATTTTATGTATTAAAAAAATCAAATCTGTATTTAATGAAAATACGGATCAGTTTTATGTGTTAAAAAAATCAAATCTACATTTTATAAAAATACAGATCAGTTTTGTGTGTTAAAAAAAAACAGATCTGCATTTTATGAAAATACAGATCAGTTTTGTGTGTAAAAAAAATCAGATCTGTATTTAATGAAAATACAGATTTGATTTGTGGTTAAAAAAAATCAAATCTGAAAAATTTAGACTAGTTTTTAATTTAAAGAGATCTTTGATCATGAGCAGATTTTGCGATTCAAGAGAGAAATCATAACAAATAATCATCTAAGAACATATTAAAAAAAAAAAACAATTTGAACAAAACATTGCAATTATATTAAGAATCAGAAATAATAAAATATCCTAACCTATTCATGCATCGTCAATCAAAATTAATATAGAAGACTAGAAAAGAAAAGAAATTAACTACCACTTGCATGCGTGCTCTTCTTAGTGAAAGGACATTTTATGATTCAAAAAAATATATTCAACTCTTTGAAGCCTAAAATATTTTGCTTACAAAAAAGAAATTCCTAAGGCAAGAGCCTCCATAACGTCTTTAATGTAAGATAGAATTGAAAAGAAGAGAGAAGCTAGAAAGAGGGGGGTCAAAAAGCATGAAAGAGTCTATTGAATTTTGAAAGGCATCCTCTATTTATAGAGGCTGGGATGTTCGAAAAATTAGCTGAATGATCAGAATACAAATTGAGGCTGTGTTTGTTTGGCTTCAAATCACTTCCGGAAATGCTTTTCCATAAATGCGGGTGTTTGGTTGCGCATGGAAAATAAATTTTTCGGAAATTATTTTCAGTTGACCATGTGTTTTAATGGCTTTGACTTGAAAATTGGTTTCAGTCAAAATTTTCACTTCAAACCATTTCTGGACTCATGCGCAAAAAGAGAGAGAGAGAGAGAGAGAGAGAGAGAGAGAGAGAGAGAGAGAGAGAGAGAGAGAGAGGAAGAAGAGAGAGCCCAGTCCAAAGACCACAGCAGCGCACTCCTCAGACTGAGCTCGACGACCACAGACCGAGCTCCAGTCTGACGCACCAGATCGCATTGGTCTCGTCGATGGCAGCACCGCGCCAATCAAGTAAAGATCAACTCCAACGCCGCTCGATCTCGCCTCCGCTGCGCAATCTCGCCTTCGCATCCGCCGCATAATCTTGCCTCTAGATCAAACCTAGTCGCCTCTCTCTCTTCCTTCTTCTTTCAATTTGACCGGATTTGATGAATTTTTTTTTTCTGGGTTTTGTTTCTTTTGTGTTTCTATATTGAGGAATGATATTATATATTTGTTTGCCAGTTGAGAAAATGTGAGTAAGAAGTAGAAAATGTGTTTTTTATGGTATTTTCAAGAACACAACCAAACACCAGAAAATATTTTTCAAAACATTTTTTGAAATGCAACCAAACACTTGAAAATATTTTCCTTTTCTCAAAAATAGCATTTCCGGAAAATATTTATTTTTCGGAAAATATTTTACATGAACCTAACATAGCCTGAGATGTGTCCTTATCTCTAAAAAATCATAAAAGGTAAGGTTTATCTCAATCTAGAAGCCCTCGAGTTGTGCCCCACATTTGTGCCAATCGACACTTTGAAAAGTGCCGATTGGCATTCCAAGAGTGCCGAATAGGCCTCTTGGGTGCTGGACTTATGTTTGAGTTTTAGTCCTTTTTGGACTCCTATTTTGAGTTTTTTTGAGTCGGGACTTGAATTAAGACATGTTTTTAATTCGTATTCTAAAAATTAAATTCCTTTTTTGATAATTTAGGTTTTTTCAACAATGATTATCTTGTAAATAAATACTCCAAAAATTCTTGATTATCCACAATTTTGTTGTTATCTGATTATCCTCTTTATTCCCATGCATGCAAGCCTATTTTTGACACTAACTAGCAACCAATCACAAAATTATTTAATTAATTTTAATTGTCTAACCAATCAAAATTAATTTAAATTAATTATGTGTGGTTGGTTCCACCCAAACAAAATGCATGTAGACCGTGCAAACTTGATCATGCGATATCTTTCAATCCGTCAGTCTGATTTGGAAATTGGGCATACTGTCACGACCATTAGAATCTCAAGATCATTTTTATGATATGAAATGAATGAATTAATGCATGTAATGCAATCATGAATTTTGGGTATATGAACGGTCATTCTAGCCATCTTCCTTGATTAAATTATTGGCGCAAAATCAAGTGTCTACATGAAGTTTAGAAGGTCTAGTGGACCCCCTAAGAAGAGGATCAGGTTGAGAAGGATCATCAGGAGCATTAGGGAGATCATGAAACATATCTTCATCAATATTATGATGAATATCAATGATATTTTCTTTAGAAACAGAAGAAGTAGACACAGAAGTTAAGTGAACTGAATCAGAATGAGGATCATCAAGAAAATAGAAGGAATGGGAGAGAATGAAGGTAAAGGGGTAAGGGAAGAGTGAAATGAAACGGTTTGAGACATGGAAAAAGGAAAAACTGTTTCATGGAAGATAACATCACTTGATACAAGAGTGGAATGTGTTTGAAGGTCAAACAACCTATAACCTTTGACATGGTAAGGATAGCCAATGAATACACACTTTCTAGCTCTAAGAGAGAATTTAGTCTTGTTAGGACTAGTGGTAGAAGAAAAACATAAACAACCAAAAGCCCTAAGATGAGAATAAGAAGGAACCTTATGGAAAAGAAGTTCAAAAGGTGTTTTATTATGAAGCAAAAGTGATGGCAATCTATTAATCATATAAACTGCAGTAAGGACACAATCACCCTAAAAGGAAAGAGGGAGACCAGATTGAATTTGCAAAGCTCTAGTAGTGGACAATATATGTTGATGTATTCTCTCCATAACATAATTTTGTTGTGGAGTATAAACACAAGTAATTTGATGAATGATGTCATGGTCAGAATAAAATTCTGGTCATTTGAACTCTAAAGCAATATCAAACCTGAAAGCTTTAATTTTGGTTCCAAATTGTGTACAAACCATATTATAAAAAGAAACAAGCAAGACCTTAACTTCGAATTTTGCCTTCATAAGCAAAAGCCAAGTTGCTCTAGTGGCATCATCTACCAAAGTTAGGAAATATTTATGTCTAGTAGTAGTAGGAATAGAAAAAGGGCCCCAAACATCCATGGGAATCAAATGAAAAGAACTTTCATACATTTTATTATCAAATGGAAATGGTAATCTTTTTTGTTTTGCCAAAGGACAAACAATACAATGTTTAGTTCAACAATTCTATAAGAAAGGAACATCACTGCTTAATGATTGAAGCTTAGAATCAGAGGGGTGCCCTAGTCTAGAGAGCCATAAGGAATACAAATGATTGTGGGAAAATACAAAAGAGAAAACAGTAAAACAACCTAGTCTATGCTTGGCAAGGAAATCATCAAGCATGACGAAAGCTAAAGACAGACTTGAATTTTGTAGTAAGTACAGACCATCAAACATTTTCCCTACTCCAATTATGCTTGAGTTGGTAAGGTCTTGTATAAAGCAAAAAGTAGATAGAAATTCAAGACAAAAGAGTTGATCTTTAGTCATAACACTAATAGATAAAAGATTGAAAGAAAAAGATAGTACACAAAGGACATTTGTAAGGGTAATGTGGGAGGAAAGTTTGACAAGGCCAATATGTGTTACAATAGCTGCTTCTTAATTAGGCAACGCAACCATGGTATGTGAAATAGCAGTTATTGAAGTCAACAGATTCACATAACAAACTATGTGATTCGTAGTCCTAGTATGCAAGACCTAAGTATCCATACTATAAGCTCTTCTATTGACAATCTTAGTAGCAAAGACAGAATGCTTAAGGTTCAAAGAGATAACTACAACTGCATTATTGGGAAAAGCCACAGTATTGGCCATGTGGCAATCTTGCCCTGGTGGATTCTGCTGAATTGAACTTAGTACTAAACCAGTTAAGGCCAAGAGTTGTTAGTACTGATCTGGTGTGAAAGAAGGGGCATGAGTGGTGATAGGAGAATGAGTTGTGATAGCTTCTTGAAGTGGCATCACCATTTGATTATGATACTGATCTTGTGAGGCAGAAGAAACTTGATGAGCCGTGGAATTTTTGTTCTTGAATTTGTAACCTGGTGGAAAGCCATGTAATCTGTAGCACTTATCAACGGTGTGGCCTAACTTGCCATAGTGAGTGCACATTGGCCTCTCTTTTCCCTTGGTATGATGAGCCCTATTGAAGACAAAAGTGAAATTCTGACTTTTGGTGGCTAGAGTAGTGGATTCAACCCTAGTAGGTAGATTGATATTCCTTTGCATCTCTTCTTGAATCAACAAAGAATACACCTTGTTGACTTAAGGAAGAGGATCCATGAGCAAAATTTGGGTCTTGACTTGGGAAAATGAATCATTCAGTCCCATGAGGAACTTCATTATTGATTCTCTGGCTTGAAGATCAGTAAGCCTTTGATTCACATTGCATAGACATTTTCCACAAGTGCACAAAGGAAAGGGGCTAAAACTCTGCAATTGATCCCACAAGACTTTCAATTGAATGAAAAAATCAATAATTGAAACTTCACCTTGATGAAGCTTTGCAATCTACTTCTGCAAATTAAAGATCTTTGGTCCATTTCTATGGCAAAAAGTCTCTTTTAGATTGTTCCAAATTTCCAAAGCTGTGTCTCTATAGATGATGCTAGCTTGAATCTTTGGAGAGACTGAGTTGATTATCCAAGTGCCCACCATATTATCTGCACGAATCCAAACTTGAATTGTAGATGGTGAATTCACAATTGGGGATAACAAAGTGAGAGAACCTTCTATGAAACCTAGCTTATTAGCAATGAGGAACTTCCTAGCTGACCGAGCCCAAGCAAGATAATTTTCTCCACCAAGGAGAGGTTGAGAAACGAGAGCAGCACAAGATTCTCTCCATGGTGTAAAAACAAAGGATCATTCACATTTGATGAATCCTGTGAGAAAGTTGGAGTCTCAGAAGTTGAAGCACTAGTTGTGACAATGGCAGCCATTGAAGGAGCTTCTAAACTTTGAAGAGAGAAAAGAAGAAAATATGAAATCAATCCCAAAATCAATTAGAAGAAACCCTAGGTTTTGTGCTTTGATACCATGTCAAAGACTAGATTTGGGAGAAAATTTTTTCATTGAATTAATTATGATTACAAAGTTATTGCTTTATATACAAAAGGATCACTAACCAACTAACTTACCCGCCTAACTAATCATCAAAACAGAATTAACAGAAAACTAATATAGGCACGTGTAATCACTAAAAAATATATATATATATATATACACACACACATAGTTATCTAAGCTACAAGTCATTTATCACTAACTGATTGACAGCTACTTGTCGTTCTTATTTGTTGTTCTTCTTCTTTGCTTGTAAGCTGCAACCTTGTATTCTTCATTACAACAACTACTGTCTATGCTTGTTGTTCTTCAATACAATTCTTTGATAAATTTTGAACCCAAGATCTCATAGATGTTACAAGATTTCAATACACTAAGCCAATCCCTTGTGACTATTGAGGGAAAAAAAACCACAGCAATTCTAACAAAAGGGGCCATGACGAGTATTTTAGCAAAAAGATCAAATTTGTGCTTATTCCTTAAACCTCTTTTTAATACGTAATTATATATATATATATATATATATATATTTTTTTTTTTTTCATCTTGACACTCCCCCATTATTCTTCCCCTCACTCTCCACTAGTTTTGGGGAGGAAAAAAAAATCAACTTAGCCATTACAAAGAGAGAGAGCCATTGTTGATCCGAAAAAGCCATGGTCAATTTGAGGAAGTCGTCGCCAATCTAAGAGAAAGAGAGAGAGAGAGGAACTGTTTGAGGTGGCTGGGAATGAATTGGGTAATCAACTTGAATAATCAATAATATTAATATTAATTTTTTCATAGATACGATTGATATGATTCTCAAAAAAGATACGATTGATATGAATTTACTGCATCTATTCCATAATAATTGTTTTTTATTATCAAGTCAAGACACTAATTGATTTTTTGTGTAGGTAGGATTTGAAGTAAAAATTTTTATTTGAGAACAAATAATTTTGCAAATTGGGCTAATTAGAACTCACAATAATATTAACAATAATATTGTTGTTGTTGTTATTGTTATTATCAATAATAATAACAATAATATCTAAATAAATTTTGGTCATTAATTGTATTAATTGGGTTCAACTTCAAGCATGAAAATACAAAACATATTGTCATTTATAATATTTTAGCACCTGGTTGCCAAGCAGTTAATAGCTTTAAGGTACCTTAGTATGTTAATTTGCCAAACACTTTTAAATGTCAACTGTTCAACATATGCCTAGCTGGAGAGGACTAAATTCTTAAAGCTGCCCCATTACAAGACCATTAGAGAAAACCCGATAGAGTTGAACTCAGAAAAGAATCCCTAATAAGTTTTTCCCCAAGAAGAGCTCTATAGACTTTATTATCTTTTAAATACCCAATCATTATCTTTTATTCATTATAAGCCAAAAAAAAAAAAAAAAAACCAGAGGTGTGGATTCCTAGAACGAGATATTTGGTTTTGTCTAAAGAATTCTGATTTTTTGTGCCCTTTGAATGTCAAAAGACTTCAAACTATGTTTAGTAGTTTACACTTCCTCTTTTTCTTTTTCTTTTTCTTTTTTCTTTTTTAAATCTTTTCCTTGCTGCCGTACTCCCTATAAGCTTTTGTCGCTAACTTAAGAATTCGACAATTAGATCTATAAAAAAAAAAAAAAAAAAAATTGACAATTAAATGGTTTGAATGGTTTTGCTTTTCCATTAATAGCATGTGACATTATTTTGTCTAACTGAAAAATAAAGTAAAAAAGTTCCTGAGGCATCCACTAAGATTTAGCTCCACAATCACTGATTTGGTTAAACTCCCATAGCTGGAGAAGATGCTTTAATTAAGAATCTGAAAATGTCTACATAGAACTCATAGCATGATTTTTAGGCTTGGTTGGCTAGTTTGCAAAGAAGCAATTGGAAACCCAACAATAATATTGTACTAGCCTACTAGATAAGCACCAGCATTTCCTTAAATAAAATAATAATAAAAAAGACAGAAGAAGCACTCATGTGGACAGCCCATTGACTCCAAAAAAAGCCCACACGACATTCAGAAATTTCAAAAAAGGTGGACAGTTTTACCATAGCCACACCTCTCTCTCTCTCTCTCTCTCTCTCTCTCTCTCCATTATTCCAAGGCTGCTTCATAAGAAAAAACCTTGGGATTGGGTTTGTGGAAGTTTATGCAAACTCCTGCATTGTGGTTTCTACATTCTAAAAAGCAAAGGGAGGACGTTGAGCTCATTGCTGGGGCTTAGATAACGTGGGAAGCAACCTTGGTTTGTGGCCTTTTGTTATGTAGAGAATATATACTCCATAGTTTCATCGTAAAACCAAAGAGGTAAATTTCAAATCCGTTATTTTAGTTTAAAGAACCTTTCTATATTTTCATCAAAAAAAAAAAAAAAAAAAAAAACCTTTCTATATGCTTTCTCTTCATTAATATCAGAGCTGTAGAGCTTTTTCTTGTCCGGACTATATGTTTGGTTTATTAGAGACTCTTATTTCTCCGCCCTGGCTCCCACTTGGTTGGTGGCGTACTCCTGGGCCCATGTTTAGAGTAGGCCCTCATTAGGCTGCAACCATTGGTAATAAAGAGGGGGTGCTCATAACCGTGACTCCTTAGGATGGAGAGTTAGGCCCGTTTGGTTGAAATGGTGAAAAAGTGAGGATGAAAAAGTGGGAGAATAAAAAAATTTTAATTTTTTTATTTTTATTTGGTTGGAAGTGGAAAAGTGAAGGGATGGAAAAAGCGAGTTTGTATAAATTTACTCATATACTCTTATTAAAAAATGACGGTCAATTCAAACAAAAAAGTGACAAAAAAAAAAAAAAAAAAAAACAATCACCCAATTTATTAAGAAAAAAATCATGTCCCAAAAAAAAAAAAATCATATCTAGTTAAAAAAATAAAAAAAAAAGTATCACACCCACAACGAACTGCCCATGTGTAAGTGCACATGGGCATTTTCGTTCATTAAGTAGTCTCATTTTCTCCTTTCAATTTTCTCTCCATTTTGGGAAGAAACTTTTTGGTGATTCCGGAGAGAAAACATTCGGGTCCCTACCATTTATTTTCCTTTCTTCCCACCCAACTAAACACACTCCAAAAAAAGTTTTACTTTTCATTTTCTCTTAAAAATTTTCCATCTACCTTATTTCACCTCCAAACAAACACATCCTTAGACTCCATTATTCCATGTTCACAATCTAATAAGGCTTTCTTTAAGTGAGGCCACACTTTTTTCTTCTTTTGCACACATGCGCACTCCTTTTCCAATGAAACCCCAAATAGTATTAGGCTAGGGGCTTGGGCTCCACTTGAGCTTGGAGTTGCCTATTTTTGTATCATCAACCCACAGCTTACACCATTGCTTATAATGGGTTCCAAGCATGTTCACGGGCTAGCCTGCCAACTAATGGATCCACTCGGTTTGGGTTGGGAACATGGACCACCCTAGTTTGTGTGTGACCTTTTGAAGGAGGAGAAGAAAGAGATCCTTTAATCCTAACCATAAATAGATAGCCATAGAACCTTATTTATAGGAAGAAGCCATGGTTTAATGTGTTTGATATTTGCTCGTACTAACCCAAATGAAAAGATATAACCAAAGAGGATATTGGACCACAATGCCATAGTATATCCTAACTCTTAGGCCCATCCAAAACTTTTTTCTACAAGGGGCCCAAGGTCAATAATGCACCATAAAACTTGTATAGAGATTGTTGGACCCATCCATATCGTGGGGAAGTTTTGAAATCCTAAAACCTCAGGATATGTGTAGGCCCATTAAAAGCCCAATGAAGATAATAACATTATTTGGACCAATGAAATTAAGAAGATAAAAGAACAAGATAATCAATGAATGAAAGAGATAAACAAGACCGAAGGACCATTGACATATGTCCATTATGAGAAGTTGAGAAGAGTGAAATGTAAACGAACTAAGGCCACTATAGAAATGAAGTAAGTTATAGTTCCATTCGAGGGAAGGAAGTGAATTTGTAAATAAGTTATGTCAAATGGGCCATAGGCCTTGAATGAATCAAATGTCAAAACACTCTAAAAGACTTTTAAACAACCAGGAGTATTGTACTCAATTACTGTGGTATGTTTCAGGCACAATAACTTCTCATGTCCTCAAACCCTTTCAATACAACTTGAATATGTCTAGCTTGCCAACTCAAAACGATGTTGTCAACTAGCTTTTTGAGCTACTGATCCCTAGCATCCCTTGGGGAAACATTGGAGACTGGGCTATTTACTCTGATGATTTCTTTGAAGAAGGAGATGCTAGATCATGGGAAGACTCTTGGGACAACAGAGAGCACATGTGGACTGATAAAGAAGGCTTTAAAGAACCCAAAGACCATGTCGGGGAGCTTGCCAAGGCCTTATAAATATGGAACCCAATGGAAAAAGGTGACTGGCAGTGGCTGCTAGACCTGAGGGCCCTGTTCGATGACCAAATCTATACTATACCAATCAAAGAAGGTGACAATATTTGCAACTTGCCAGTTAGTGAAGGACTCAACGACTACATTGCTGACACTCAAGTGGAGAGGGAACATGTTAACCATCACTTACAAGGACCCAAGTGACCAAGTTAATTACCTTATCATGCTTGCTGATGGGTTTTTTACGCTCTGTTTCTTTCGCTAGAAAACTTTTTTTTTTTTTTTTTTTGAGAAACCGCTAGAAAACTTTCTGTAAAGATAGTTTTTCACATTTTCCAATGTTTGGTAGTACAAAAAAAAATCTGGTCAATAGAAAACTATCTTTGGTCGATGAAAAACCCTAATAAAAATAAAGCTTATTTTTTATAGGTTGTTTTGCTTTTTTTTTTTTTTTGGGAAAACAATCTCTCTCTCACGCGTTGCATCTCCTATAAATATTATCTTTGTCTATAGCCGTAGGAAACATAATTTTTTAGCGTCTTCTCTCTCTCATTGTAAGTTTTCTCACTTTTTCTCTCCTCACACCCTCACTGTCACTAACTCTGGTCTCTCCTCTTCTCATAGATCTCTCTCTCTCTAACTGTCTCTCTTCTCTCTTTTCTCCATGTTACTCTTCCCCTCTATAACACAATTCTTTGATTAGATTTTTTTTTCCTTCACTGATCGGTCAGTAGCTCCAACTTGCAAAGGAAAACAAATTTGCAGTGGTAATTATTTCATTTCTCTCTACCAAAATCTCAATTCTTTGCTTTGAATTTCAAGCTCGATTTTCTTTTTTTTCTAAGAAATTTTCAGTTTGATGGATTCTAGGCAGAAGTTACTTTACATAAAGTGCAAAAAAATAAAAGAAGAAGAAGAAGAAAAACTAAATGAAGTAAAAGATGAAAATTTTAAACATAGTACCTATATTGCTCTAAATTGCTTTTACATGGGACAATCTTTACCGTAGACTAATAATATTGTTATATAATGAATGATAATTATTTAGGAGAATTGCATTTGTTGGCCAATACTTTTTTTGTTGGCAAATACTATGCAGTGATGATATATTATATAGTACATTATGTAAATACATAATTTAGAGTAATATTGAAGACTTGTGGTTGATCATAGTAGATAATTAGTATACCAACAAAAAGAGTAGACAATTAAAAGTTATTGTTATTTATACTTATTGAAAATGTATTCCCCTGTCAAATATATATATATATATATATAGACAAATGGTTGATAAATGTGTGTGTGTGTACGTACGTACGTTACTGTCAATATATATGAGCAAGATGAGTGATAGTGATCATGAAAATTTGACAACTAATTAATTTTGATTATATCTATTGTCAAAATTTTAATATGAAAACCAAATTCGTTCTTGGTTTTTTATTTATAATGATTGCATTTGTTAGTTTACATAATATGCATGTTTTAAATTATACAAGAATTTTTTTTTTTTAAATTTCATACCAAACACCATAAAACATTCTCAAGTTCATTTTCAAGGTTGTTACTAAACACTAAAAAATGAAACATTTTCCTAGAAAACGCTAATGCTAAAACAAATGTTAATGTTGAAAGCACATTAGATCTAAACTTATACTAGGGGTCTGTTTGGATACTACTTATTTTGCTGAAACTGAAAACTTATTGTTGAAAGTATTATAGATAAAGGTAAAAATTAGTTGAAATAGTACAGTGGGGCCAATGAATACTATCAAAAAGTGCAGTAGAACCCATGAATAATAACAAAAATAAGCTGATCAATAATGAAATAATTTTTAATTTTCATTGGTATCCAAACAGAGGTTAGATGTACTAATATTATTTGGAATGTTACTTGTAACATGAGATCCAATGTGCTTTTCAAATTATTTAATAAAATAAACTTTGATTTGGCTTACACTAACGTGTCCTTTTACACATATATATATATATATATATATATATATACACTACAAAAAACATGTTTTTAAACCGTGTTTTTTAGCTGCGTTTTACAAAAACGCAGCTACAGGGGGTAATTTGAAGCCATGTATATATATATATATATATCCTATTGTGATAATTGGGTATTGTATTAAGTTGATATCTATTCTTTCTTGTCCAAATTGTTTGGCCTATTTAAAAAGCCTAACTTTTTAGGAAAATATCATTTAATGTCTTATCTCTATAAAAATGTAAAAGTTTCCAAAATTACCCTTAAACAAATTTATCAAACAATTAAAGAACAGGCACCAAGCAATTTAAGAGTAATATTCAGAAGCCAAACCCAAACCCAAATTCAATCTTATCTTCAAATCAAATTTCAACAGGATTAGTGTTAGACTACAAGCTCTATTGGCGTTAAACAATACCTATAGAACATCATGAATTGGCTGAGTTTTCTTTGTTGAAGGTTTTTTTTTTTAATTAATTATTATTTATTATTATAATTTTAAAATTTGAATATTTTCAACAACAAAAAAATGCTATTGAGATAAATTAGGGGCATAATGGGAATGCTTATTAATTAGTAGCTTTTAACTTTTCAAACAAGAATTAAAATGAAATACAGGCTAAATAATTTGGAACAAAGAGAGTATCTTTGTGTTCTATGATCTAAGATTATTGTAAGTTGTTGAGTTGCCGAATATAACTTGACATGTTTACCATATGGTGCATTATAGGTTCTGCTACGTTCTTATTTAGTCTTTTCAATCCGTCAGTCCTAGTTTAGTCTATGTTTTCTTGGGATTGTTTGTGTTTGTAAGTATTTAATTTGAGTTTATTTTGAAATTTGAATTTTGTCATAGACGTGCCAAAAGGGTAGATCGTTAGGTTTTTAGTTGGCAAATTCCATGACAATGTAATAATTCTTAGGTCTGTAATGAATCATTCAATGTTCAAGATTGAAGTGTGAAGCAGCAGTCAAAGAAGATACTTTGTACATATTTCAATTTTCATTTGATCGTCTCTTGATTGATCGAAATCTCTCTAGGTTTTGTCAGACTTGCGATCGTTTCTTAATCGATCAAAAGTGGATTTACGACTACCCTTCAACATCGACATGATTAATTGAAAATCAGGGATTCCATGAGTAATGCATTTTAACGAAGTCGGTGCTTGGAAAGCCTATATAAGGGCCTACTATACACAACTTCATACGATTGTTGAGGCATTTTTCTGAGAACAACACAACTTGAACATCAAAGCCACCACCTTCCAACCCATGAGTATATAGAGTATATATAGAAATATATACTCTACTGTGTTTCTGAGTGATGAAAGATCTTGAAACTACAAAGCCTTCATCCTAGTGACGTTCATTGCAGTGAATCAAACGAGTTGTTCATGAAGAGGTTCATATACAAATAGTTCAAAAGTTGTTGCGGGTCATAGCAATAAATCAACCTCGAGGTCTAAGTCAAATTTTCAGAATACATCTTAGTTTCTTAAAAAGCTTTTGAGAGAGAGAGAGAGCATCATAGCAGTATTGCCTGGAGTGCACTGGGAAGTAGTTAATGTAAGCGCTAAGATGCTAATTATTGTATAAAGACACAAACTACGAACATAAAAAGTAAATGATTACAGGACCTCTAAGTTTACGTATATGAGCGGAAGTTTTACATGGTGATACATAAGCATCCAAGGAAAACAGAATTAGCTATGAAAACATATATTGTGGACAAATGGTTATACACTTATAGTAACTACAAAAGCAGAACTTTAGGGGCCTTGCATAAATATACTTTCTATTTGCATTCTGACCAAAATATTCCCTTTCAAAAAGTATATATTCCATGCCCATAAATTTACTTTTCACAGCTCCCTAGTTGGATTATAGTGCATTTGAGCTCTGTGTACAACAACCAAAAAAAAAAAAACACATTTTCACTAGCAGCTACCTAGAAGCGGTTGGAAGTCCATGCAGAAGCAGTATACAGACTAGTTTCCATCCACCCAAGCTTGAGTGTCCCTTCTCCTTGGACAAGGCTATATCCATGAGCAGGAGGGAACATGTTCAATATCAATTGTGCTTGAGCCATAGAATTTGCACTCATGGGCACTTGCAGAAAATTTCTTCTTGCAAGCTCACTCTTCCAATGCCTAAACTTGTCCTCCCCACTTCTTGCTGGCCCTCCTATTGCCAATATGTTGTTGATTTCCCTATATAGAAGGCAATGCTCAACACAGTGTCTATTATGGTCATCAATAGGCAAATTTGCTCCAAGGGAATCGAAAATGGTCGAGTAGTAGTGTAGTGACCCAACAAAACGGTCTAGAAAAGACCCAACATGTGAAATTTCTTGCTCAACCAATGTGATGATTCTTGGTGACAATTCTTCTAGTAGTCTCATTGTTTTCCAATCGGGTCCAGTAGCATCATATAAGGAATGTTGAAGCCAATGCACGGCTAGAGTTTCTCCACGCCGAACTTGCACCGTTGAAACATCAATTTCTCCAAACTTCCTCACAATTGGGTGGAATTCAAATGATATTCCAAGCCGCTTAGCGAAACTCGAAAGCTGCTTTCCTGTCTCCACCAAAATCTCCATTGACGTGCCCATCCCCGTCAATCTAAGGTGCGGAGGACCCTCCATTCGCGTGGCGAGGATGTGAAATAAGGCTGGCCATTGCAAGCCGTGCATGATATCAAGGTCAACAATGTGAACCCTATCGCGGTGGTGGAATGCCTCAAGGATTGCTTGGTTGGATGTGAAGTGTGCAAACTTGATGAAAGGGGAAACGTTGTTGGCTTGAAAAGCTGAATGAATACTTTTGTAGTTGACTAAAGGGGAACATATACCAAGCCATGAGTTGATTACCCTGCTAGACATGGCCTTAGCGAAATAGGCCACAACTCGCTCAGCACTTGAAACCCCATAAGGTGAGGCAATTTGTGTTAGCTCAAGTAACATTCTATGTGCCTCACCTAGATTGTCAACTGAGATTGCAACCGCACACTCAAGAAGTAGGGTTATTAGGGATAAGCCATGCTCATCTAACCTACTTAATCCTCTATTGATATTCCTTGCATGATGATCAGAAACTTGATTAGGCTCATTGGTCCATAGAACCTCGCTTCCAATGGTGTCATCGTAGTTTCTTCTTGCAGATTTTCTTGGCCTAAAGTCTCCAAGAATTGATGGGACAAATTTGTCCTGAGAGGTTGTGTCAGAGTGCAAAATATCTATGCTACTCTCAGTCTGATCAGGTAAGTCTTCTATGAGTTGCTTTGCTATTTGCTCCACCCACTCAGCGAGCTCGTTGCGCTCCAAGTTCACACAACGGTTTGCCATAACAGGCTTGAGCTGGTAAGGGTTGAAGGGTGGAGTTGGGAAGCCAATATTAGTGGGGTAGTCCCATGGTTTATGATGGCGTTGGATCATATCCAAAGCACCCTGAATAACTTCAGGTCCTGCTTTCATTGGGGAAATTAAGGAAGTGAAAGTTACAAGCTATAATACTTGAGAATGAAAGAGAGAAATTAAGCTAGCTAGAGAGGGCAAAGATGGTGAAGTGGTGGGAGGGAATTTTGGGAGAGGTGAAGACCATTTTTAAAGGCGAAAACTTTGGATGATGACCAAAGAGATGACACAAGAAAAGGTCTTTGTGACATAACATAATAATGGTACTAGTTTAATGCCAGAGGATGGCCGGCATAACCAAGACACATTGAAAAATATAAGTTGCTAAAAGCCAAATTACCCGCGTCAATTTGGTAGCGATTTTCAAATTATTAACTTAAGATTTCCAAGAAACATATTGGCAGGATTTGAATTTTAAGTAATGATAGTTACACACTTCTTATTATACATTCACTTATATGCATTGTTATATAAATTAAAGTCTTTTTTTTTTTAAAACAAGATTGTGAAATCGTGTTTTAAAAACATGATTTCAAAATAAAATATGTACAAATTATACAATAACTAATGTGTATCAAAATTTTTCATTGAATTTTGGAGGTCTAGGGTTCTAGAAGAATGAAGAAGACAAAAATTTTAAAGGTCATTATTTTTTGAGAACAAGGGCATTATAAAATGGGTACTAAGTAACTAACCCATTATATCATTTATTATCACAACTGTAAATAATGGCCCATGTGTGTCAAATAATACTGTTAATCACCTGAAATACAAAGCTGAGTAATTTCTTTTGGCGTGAAATAGAAGGGTTATACTTTTTTATACGGGATAGAATATCCAATTATTGGAGCTGGTTCACATGATTAAGATGCAGGGAATGATACTATTTATATCTCTATATTGACACGTTGGTATTGCAAAGCCTAAGAGAAAAGAGGGAGAAAGTGAAAGCAAGAATTAAAAATCATAATAATAAATCTTAAAATAGTATTATTTGCATTAAAAGTAAAATTATTATGTTTGATTTAAGTATAAGAGTCTACAATGAGTTTCAAGTTTTCAACCTTTTAGACCATAATGTTTCTAATAAGTATTATTTAGTGCCATATAATTACGAGGAAGGCGATGAGTAATTTCACACAAAGAGGTTAGAAATATCTAGTTAGACTAGTTAATTAGTATGTTAATTATTTCGATTAATTTGAATAAGTCTTATTACGCAGCTTATCTCTTTCTTCAATTTACCTGGAAATTAGAAAGTTAGATGTGCGTTTCCGGTTAGCTCTTCCACTATATAATTGCTATCACTATAATAATACCAACTTGTAATTAGTAGATAAGTTTATTAATTTGTTAGAAAACCTTTTTCATGACAATGCCATATTTCCTGTTAGTTCTATCGGTTAAGATGGAAACCCCATAAGTCACTTTACCAAGTCGAATTGACACTTGACATGGCTTAGAAAACATGGTAATTAATGTAATTCCACCTGTTAAATAAATAAAGGTAATTTCATTTTCAAATGATGATCATTCTTGCTACATTGCTAGGATTTTGGCCGACCAGTAAAGATAACTTATTGGTGAGAAATCAAGATTATATATACTTGTGGGGGCTTTGCCCGAGTTTGATGTCTCAGGTGCTGAATTTTCTGCTTTTTTGTGAATCATCTTAGCGAAAATTTAATACTTAAATGAACTTCAAAGATAGCTTAATTAACTCTAGTTATAACTAAACTTAACATCATGCTTTAGTAAGCTTGTTTTGTAATCTCTTAGCAATGGCTTCCCAAAGACTACCATGTGCACAAGAAAAATTTTCTTGTCCCTATATATATATATATATATATATATATATATATATATATATATAGTTTTAAACTTGACTATTATACTCCAAGAAGAAATCATTGAAAATTAGGAACAAAATAAAATACACCTGGTGACTCAACTAAGGCCAGAAGCTTAATTCAATATAGCTAAAATTCAAATGATTTTATTAAAAACTAATTTACATAAACCTTAAATATGAAATATTCATATAAAATTTCTGAAATAA
Source organism: Quercus agrifolia (assembly GCA_029955455.1). Classification (NCBI taxonomy): domain Eukaryota; kingdom Viridiplantae; phylum Streptophyta; class Magnoliopsida; order Fagales; family Fagaceae; genus Quercus; species Quercus agrifolia. The sequence goes on along the minus strand of JARQAD010000007.1, from coordinate 37,274,462 downwards.
ATAAAATATCTTTGAGTTCTGTACGCAAGAATCATTCCATAGTTTTAACTTATTTGATCTATGACTAGCCAACCAGAAATATATAGGGCCTTTTTGGTAATGTTGTTTGAACAATAGTTTTTGTTGTTTAAACACTATAATGCATATTTCCTCAACGCTTAAACAACGTTATTAGAAATCTCTTACCAAACAGGCCCATAGACATTGAATTATCTCAGGTTGACTCCGTCAAGTTGGAACCACTTCCATATAATGTAATGCTCAAAAATTTCAATTCATAGAGTCTATATTTAACCCATAATGAAAATCTCCGAAACAATTAAATTGAGTCTCAAAATCATAAAAAAATATTTAGTAATTCATTCAATTTTCAAAAAAGAAAAAAAAAAAAAGAAGATCTAAACTCCATAAGATTTAAACATAAACTAAAAAAAAATTTACTCTCCCACAAATAATATTTTTAGATTAAAATTTAAAATCCTAACACATAAGAAAATTCTTCAAGAACAATTAACTAAGTGCTCAAAATGTCAATAGCATTTAGTCCATATCTACAACAAAATGTTCACGTCCTAACAACCTCATAATTATCACTACGAATATGAACTGCTCGTTTGGAAAAAAAATGTAACAACAACCTGTAATGAGTTAAAACCTTTTTTTTTTTTTTTTTTTTGAGAATCTAATGAATTAAAACTTAATAAGTGGTAATTCACACATGCACTATCATTGATAGGGAATAGAAAAAAAAACACTAGGAGTTCTCAACATATATATATATATATATATATATATAACCTCATGTGGGAGAGCATAAAATTCTTTCATGTGGTGCATTCATTGAGATTCTTTTTTTTTAGGTTTCCAACCCAACAAAAAGGTAAATTTATGATCAAAGTATTAGCTTATTGAATTAGCTAATAAAGTAAATACATATATCAATTATTATTTATAGTTGTGCATTAATTATTTATATTAAAGGAATTTATAGTATAAATTTTATATAAGAAACAAGAATCATCAAAATTAAATATTTGTGAATTCACTAAAATTAATCTTAATTATTTAAATTTTCTAACTCCTTTAAGTGACCTGTATATATGTGTGTGGAGAATCAACATTGTAGTATTTAGGATCTAGGCCCAAAGAGTCCAATACAATGAATTTGTAGAGAGTGTGTTAGAAAACTAGGCTCTAATGAGTTGGATGATAATTATAGTGGATCCAGATGACAAGAAAACAAAGATAAACTGGTTTTATCCAAAGAAAATCGTCATCGGCACAATCCGATGAGATCAGTTCTTGTATATATCTCTTTTGAATTTGGTTACAAGTCCAGTTCTTGTTCCTACAATGTTTTTCTCTTAATTCTCCTATCCCTTTCCCTCAGGGTCTTCTTTCTATGTTATACTATCTTCTTTCTTTTATCTTCACTCTCCACATGTAGACTAGGTCACTGACCTTAATTCTTGTCCCATCAGTACCTTCCTAAAATCTTTGAGAGTAGCTATAAGGTTGAAAATTACTGTCCAAGTAACACTTCCACATTAATGTGGCCAGAGATTTAGCTACAGAGCATTCAATACGGTGGTGACAGCTTTCTCTTAGATATTTCATAGCTTCCCTTTGTCCTGTACTTTCATGATGTGTATTCTTATCAATAGGATCTCCTGGAACGTTACTCTGGATGGCAGACCACACCTTTTAACCTTTGCTTTGCTTAACCAAGGAGGCATTCCTCCTCGGCCCACCTTCCCCAACCTTCTCAGTCAGAGCTTGCTCATGTTGTTCTGACTCTTACATCTTCACTATCGTTTATCTGTCCTCGAACCTACTAAGCGTCCTCGAACAAGACCCACGGCCCAATATATACTCTTGGGCCCTTTATCCCTACAATAGGATAAATGCATTTATTTTGTTATATTAGTTATTTTAAATGGTGTATTTATTATTTTAGTATAATGAAATTTTGATGTCATTTTTCTAAAGTTTTTATGAGAAATAATTGATTTGAAATATGGTATTCTTGCTCATATTTAGTTGTTTTTGCAACCATTGAAACAAAGTTCAACAAAAGGAAATAATACTAATAATAATAAAAGACAATCAAGAATGGAAAAAAATAAGTGAAGGATATTTGCATTTTTATTGTATCAAAACGATAATTTCATTCTTGAGTAGGCATGAAATATGCCTATCTATATCAATCACCATATTATGCAATTTTCAAATTTGTAAACACATATAGAATGATCAAATCACTACACCCAATCTTAATGTCTTCCTATTTTGTCTATAAAATAGAACAAAATTAAAAAAAAAAATTTTAATTATTGAAATATTGGAGGAAACTAATAACAAGTTAGTAATTTTTGTGTCATTACAATTTCAAAATGTACTGCACATCAAGTAGGAAATTGGTTAATTCAAACAAAACAAGGAAAAAAAGATAGCAAGATATACAAAGGCTTTGCTAGTTTAGACAAAACAAGGAAATAACTAAATATTTAGACAAGAGATTGTTTAGTTTATACATGTGAATATAATGATTAATCCAAAACAGAATTTGAGGCTGGTTCATTTTTTTGGGATTCTATTTATAGTGAGGTTTTTTTTTTTTTAATTAGAAAGCTAGTGAGTTTGTTAAGATTGTAATTTTTGTTGTAAAACTTCAATTTATGAAAAGAGCTATAGGTTTTGGTTTTGTTAAGCTTGTATATATTTGTCTGTGTAATTGTAAAAAACTATGCAAGCAATAATATTTTTCTAACAGAAAATTCTTTCCTCCCTTGACTCTCCCTATTTTCTTCGTAGTTAAACATTTCATTGCTTCTTCATAGTTAAAGTCATTTCCTTTCATGGTACGGTAAAGATTCAATGTTTGCATATAAACATAATTGTAAAGTTGTGATTTACAACTATGTGTTTTGTTGGCTTTAATTTCGTGCCAAATTTGATTGTAATTCTATTCAATTTTTTGTACCCTGTATTTATTGTGGGATTTGAATGTAAGGGTTGTGTGATAAAGAGAGAGTGTAAAGACTCAAGCAATTGAAGACTGAAGAGTTTTCACGGGTATCTCGCGACCAAGCATCCCGCAAAGTGACTCATGTGACTTGCACATGCTGGAATGCGAAGAGTTAGGACAGGATGGAGACAGCTGTGTCTCGCGAGTATCTCACGGGTAAGGCCTTCCTGCGAGACATTCTGCTTTGCCAAACTGTCAATTCTGATACACACTTTCTGTGCCTACACTATTTATACCCATATTACCCACAAATGTTAAGGAGTGCTTTTAAGAGAAAACCCTAGCCAAATACCTTGAGAGTTAGAGATTGTTATACCCATAATCCTCTACACAATAACTTGTGGATTTTCCTCAACTCCTACCTCTCCATTTCTATACCATTGAGAGGTTGATAGCTCAAACACTTACCACACCCTTTCAGAGTGTCAAGTGAGGTTTTGATGCTGCTGGAAATCATTGGAAGAAGCCAAGGATGGCAAATGCAACATGGAGCTTGTTGCGGGATCCAGAGAGCTAGACAAGACACGGTTCCGAGAAACCTTGTTCGAGTAAGAGCTTGGAGGGCTTAAGTACAACGGGTAGATTAGGCTTGGAGGGTCTCTTGCTAACCCATGTATCCCAATTGATTTTCTAATGGATCGATTACCGCTTGGAGGGCGGCGGAAAGGTTTTTCGCCGAGGTCTTCGGTTTCTTCTTCGATAACACATTAGCGTGTTATCTGTGTTTGCATTCTTTTTCCCTACTCTTTTACATTTTATTTTACTACTGTGATTATATGAATATGTGTTAGAGTAGCTTTTTTGTTTATCCACTCACATTTACACTATTCCGCACTTAGAATTAAGTTAGTGTAAAATCTATCGAGCCATAACTTTAATTTGGGGGTCTAAATAGCTTTTGTGTTTTTAACACATTTTCAAGCTTTCAATTGGTATCAGAGCGGGTACACTCGCTGTGGTTTAAATACCTGAGTGCATTCCTTGACCCTTTGTGATGGACCGATCACAATCTCTTAATGTCCCACCGTTTTTTTATGGAGGCAACTATGCTTTTTGGAAGGTCTAAATAAGGGCTTTCTTATGTGCTATAGATGAGTCTGTATGGGATTTCGTTGAGAATGGGTATGTTAAACCCACAACTGCCAAGTCCGAATGGGACAAGGCAGCTCTTGCATTAGCTAATATGAATAGTAAGGCCATTAATGTTATATTCTGTGGTGTGTCCCCTGATGAGTTTCACAGGATATCGCACATGAAGACAGCTAAGGAAGCTTGGACGATCCTTGAAACGACCTATGAGGGTACCAAGAAAGTCAAGGACACGAAGTTTCAAATACTTACCACCAGATTTGAAGAACTTAAGATGGGAGATGATAAGGCTTTCAATTCTTTCTATGGAAAGCTCGATGATATTGTAATTGCCAAACTCAATCTCGGAGAGAAGAATGAAGATTCTAAGGTGGTGAGAAAGATTATGAGATCTTTACCAAAGAGTTTCAGAGCAAAAGTCACAACTATAGAAGACGGTAAAGACTTATATGAGATCAAAATCCAAGAGCTAATTGGATCTCTCTAAACATATGAGCTAGGACTACCTTCTCATAAATCGAGCAAATCTCTTGCTCTTAAAACCATCACCAAGAGAATGGACAACTCCTTTGAAGAAGATGATGTGGAGAAGGAAGTAGTATTCTTTGCAAAGAACTTCCGAAAATTTCTAAAGATAAACAACAGTAGGAAGCCTTTCAACAAAGGGAAGTTTTCATCTCCCAAGGGTGATAGGATGGAATTTAGGAAGAAAGATGGGAAAGAGCCTCAATCTACTCAAGGAATCACTTGCTTCGAGTGCAATGTACATGGACATGTCAAGAGACAATGTCCTTATTATTTGAGAATGAAGGGCAAGGCATATGCCACAACTCTTAGTGATTTGGACTCTTACAATTCAAATTCGGAGGATAGCTATGATGAAGAAGGGAACTTCTCAGCATTTATGACTTTACTCATGTTGAATCTTCAGAGGACTTGAATTTGCTTGTGCAAGAACTTAGGGAGCATAGTGATAAGGAGTCCATGGGAATTGTAGAAGAATCAGATGCTGAAGAAGATGAAAGTTCAACGAGCCTTCAAGAGAACTACAATTCCCTTCTTAAGAAGTTTGGAGAATATGCAAGGGTGGCTAAGGCAGCTGCTAAAAAGATGAAGAAGACAAAGGAGGACCACAGAAGTCTTCTACTATGTTATAAGGAGGCCAAATGTGAAATAGAGACATTGAATGGAGAACTGACCGAAGCCTACTCAAAGATAAAATTTCTTGAGCTTGAAGTGGTTCAAGCCAATGCTAAAGTAGAGCGAGTTTCCTCTAAGAAGCTCGATGAAGTCCTTTCTCATCAAAAACCTTTTTCTGACAAAACTAGATTGGGATATACTGGAGAAAGTAGTTCAGTTGTGAATATCTCCAAAGAAGTGAAGTTTGTGAAGGCCAAAGAGCCAGTTGTAGTTGCACCTACTGTGGAGAAGGCAAAGGTTGAGAAAAAGAAGAATGTGGCTGAACAACGGGTGTTGAACAAACCCCGTAACCTATCTATGGTCAGGTCTGAAGCCAAAGGGAAATCACTTCCAAGACCATAAAGAGGTCCTAAAACGAACCATTTCTGCCATCACTGTGGACTTCAAGGACACACTAGACTAAATTGTCATAAGCTGAGAGCATTGAAGAATGCAAGTGCTCAGAGGCCGAGAAAACTAATAAATGACAAAAGTAATTAGGCTGTTGAGTAATCAAGAGGTCAAGATGGTGATTCCGGAGTGATGGATGTGATGAAAATGATTGATGCATTCACCACCTGTTTGGCAAGTTTTTCCAGAAGGTTTGAAGGCCACAACACTCGTACCCAATCCTATAGGGATATCATCCCAAACGCACGTGACGTGTGGGTGAAGAAGGGTACCCATGCACGATCACCTACTATGTCCATGCATTAATACTTCCAATGTTTAGGGATATTTGTTCATGCATCTTGACATACATAATTCTATTTGTGTCTACTGCTTCTGATTATTAGCATTTTTTTTTTGGTTTTGGTTTATACCTATTTTTGTTGATCTTACTTTTCCTGTTCTATTTTTGAGTGTGTTCAAAAAATTCAAAAACCCATAAAAATTGAAAAATCTTCAAAAAGTTTGATCACTTGTGTTGTATATATCACATGTGAGTTTGGCCTAGTACCTTCGTACTAATAGCGTAGTGCATTTACGAGCTTAACTTATTATGTATGCATATATATCTTTGTGGGAGAAATCTTGAAAACTATGTGTGTTTGTTGTAAATAAATCTTCAAGCTTGTCATGAATGATTGGTCAATAGTTTTGATGGTCTTGATACTTGCATAGACTTGTGCCTATATCTCTTCCCACTTTACTTTTATGTTTTTGCTATAGAGCTCACCAAATGTAAATTTCCAAATGAAAAGAGATAATGAGCTGCAAAAACCTGTCGCACATACTAGTATTTGACTAGGAAAAGGGAAAGCGACTTTTGTATTAAAATGTATGGTGCTCAAAAAGCCAAAGGCTAAATCTAAATGTTGAAATATCAAAAATTTCAAGCACCGATCTCAAAAAGAGATGTATTATCCAAAAAGGACCAAATGTTATGATTTATGCAAAAGCCAAATGAAAAGCTTCTATGATTTGTAATCATTCTCTTGTAGGAGGTCATATATGCTCATTTCTATAATTGAGATAGTCCACTTGATTTCGTACCAGTTGTGTATGACTTGATTGAATTGATCATTGAAACTTCACTCTGGTCTAAGGACTATTCCACATTTAATACTTACCCACAACACACAAGACTTTGATTCAATTAATGCTTATCTCATTTGTGTGATTGTACATGTTCAAATATGATGTGTATGCTCAAGTACTTGTTGATTAAATCCAAAAAGATTTTTGAGTGTTTTATATGTTTTTGAAAGTGATTTTATACTTTCGTGATTTTAGTTTTTGTTCAAAATGCATTTTTGTGTTTTTATTCAAAACTGGTTCAAAGGTCTTTTCGCAAGAAGCTCTCGCGAGAAGCTCGCAACTTAGAGCTTCCTGCGAAATGTGCTTAAGGGAAATTTCAAAGTCACATTTTCATACAGAAAGTCTCGCTACTGCCTTGCGAGTATTTCACGACTAAACTCTTCTCGTGAAATGTTTTAGGCAAAAATTGAAAATTTTCAAGTTCATACAGAGGCTATCACAACTGTCTCGTGACTGTTTCGCAACTAAGAGTTTCTCATGAAAGCTTTTGACCTTCAGTGGTCCTTTTCGCGACTGTATCGCGAGTGCCTCACTACTGCCTAACCCACAAAAAACGCGTGTTTTCAGTTTTTATGTAGTAGACGTGCCATGTTTTTCAAAATCACCTCATTTCCCTCGCTTAGACTCTCTCAAACCCCTTTCAACCCAAAACCATTTTTCACTCAAACTTCCTCATTTTCAAGCAAAAATCTATGCAAAATCACTTCATGGTATGTTTTCCTAAACATTTTCTTCATGTTCTCTGAGATTATGCATAAATTTAAGTTAGGGTTCAAAAATTAGGGATTTTTGAAAATTGGGTTGGGGTTCTTAGTTTTTGTGAAATTTTTTCGAAATCTTTGATTGGGCTGTGTCCCATTTGCTGTGATTGTTCTTGTGTTGGCCCCATGTGGCAGTTTGAGCATGTATTGAGGCATTTTTCACTATGTTCATGCATTTTTCATCATCTGTGTACTTTGTTGCATGTTAGGTGTTTGACAAAATGTCCTAGTGACATTTTTGTGCTAAATTGGATTCAAGTGAATTCCAATTTCTTGGTGTACACTTGTTTGACCTTGTTTAACTTGTTTTGGTCACTGATTATGTGTTTAACATGCTTTGCCCATGTTGCATACACTAGGGCCCTCTAGGCACACCTCATGCATCTCATGATGCACACACATGCATCTCATGATGCACACACATGCACCAGCACATGCACTGCCTTGACGCACACATAGACACAATTACTTAATTCATGCAATATGTTTATGCTTACTTGGTTTAACACCTTAGCATGCCGTTTGAGTTTATTTGCTCTATTTTAAGTTGTTTTTGCTCTGTTTTAGATTGTTTTACCTTTGTTTTGAACTAACTTGAATCTAATCAAGTTTTGTGTTCTGTTTTTATGTTTGTGCACTTGTTTTTGTTTCTTTTATATTCTATGCTCTCATATGCAGATGTCTCCATTTAAAAGCTCAGCTGTGAAAAGGGAAAGAGCCGGTGATTGATGTTGATGACCTTTCACCGAGGTCAAAGAGGACTCGTTTTTCAACAAGAGTGTATGACCCTGACTTGTTGAAATCCTATGCTGCATTCCAGACCTACGCGAGCCACTTTCGAGATGCTCCATTGTTGGTTGAAAGGGCCGTTGATCAACCCTCTCTTCTAGATATGAATATTCTAATATGGTTTGCCACCAAAGATTGGAATTTTCTTCTCTCAAATCTTGAGGATGCATACGAAAACTTAGTGAAAGAATTCTATGCAAATGTCATTGTTGAAGGAGAGGAAATCAAGTGCTGGGTGAGAGGAAAGCGGTTCTCAGTTACACCCGTCTACTTGGCCGAAATTCTACAAATCAACAGGCCAATATTACCTATCCCACCAGTATATGATGAACTAAATCCAGATGAGGAGATTCTTAGGGAAGTTTTAGGAGCTAATTTGGAATTCTCCTCCAATGGGAAGTCAATAAGTGTGGCATCTCTTTCTCCTGAATTAAGGCTGCTCACGATGATCATGTTTAGCAACCTCTACCCTCTATCTAGCACCAGTTACATGAATCTTGGTAGAGCATTATTCTTGCATGATCTGATCACTGACGTGGAGATTGATGTGTGCTCTCATATTTTCCACACGGTGGCAAAAATGGTTGACCGGATTGCTTCAAGGAATTGTATTCCTTTCTGACGCCTTATCTCAAGGATTTTAAAGCTCAAAGGTGTGAATCCTTCGGAAAATGAGCACCCATATCCAAGGCCAAGTCCAATTAATATCCGCACTCTCCATGCAAGCATGAGTCACACTAAGAAGAATACCAAGCGAGAAAGTCATGCTACTCAGGGAAGCTCAAGTTCTACATCTCATGTTTATGATGAACAGCTAGACAACATCATGGCTACTCTTCAAGAGATCACTACCAAGATATCCGGACTAGCTACCATCATGCACTCCTAACACATTCGTTTCGACACCAACTTCACATCTCTTCAGTCTCAACTGGACCAAATTCAGAGGAAGCTAGAGGAACATGAAGACTAGCTATTCCATGACAAAAAGGGGAAAATGGTGTCATTGTTAGGGGGAGTGTAGTGAAAAGGGGGGGAGAATATAGTAACTACTGTTTGGTTTGCTGTGTTTACTGCTTTCATTTAAAGCTTTAGTACTTTATTTTTAATTTCAATTTATATTCAGTATGTTATGTTTACCTTATTGCTTTGTAGCATCTTTTTGTACTTTTAAGATATTGCCAATATGTCTTGAGAACCTCATTCTTGTGCCCTTAGTAGGATTTTGTATCCTAGATGCAAATACTTCGTGTATTTTGCATTAGTTGAGTGTTGGACATGCAATTAATCCATGGGATTGCTTTTAGTTGCATTGCGTGTTCGGATGAGCATTTACTTGCTAAATGTTCATTGTAGTCATTCTTTAATGGCTGATCCTGTTTGATCAAGATATGCTTACATGTTCTATTGTGTTTACAAACTTGATCGCATTTTACTTGCTTATATACGTACCATGTATTCAACTTGTCATAAGTTTAATGAAAGTTTTGTTTGTGTGCAAGCGTTTCAGGTTACAGGTATATACGTGCAAGTGCTTCACAACTTCTAGATTAGGTGTGAGTGAGTTTTGCCACTGTTCCCAAACTCACGTATAAGTCTAGAGTTTGTTTTAAGGGTTTTGTCACAAAATAGCCAAAGGTGGAGATTGTAAAGTTGTGATTTACAACTATATGTTTTGTTGGCTTTAATTCCGTGTCAAATGTGATTGTAATTCTATTCAATCTTTTGTACCATGTATTTATTGTGGGATTTGAATATAAGGGTTGTGTGATAGAGAGAGAGTGTGAAGACTCAAGCAATTAAAGACTGAAGAGTTTTCGCGGGTATTTCGCGACTAAGCATCCCGCGAAGTGACTCATGTGACTTGCACATGCTGGAATGCGAAGAGTTAGGATAGGATGGAGACAGATGTGTCTCGCGAGTATCTCGCGGGTAAGGCCTTCCTGCAAGACACCCGTGAGACATTCTGCTTTGCCAGACTATCAATTCTGATACACACTTTCTGTACCTACACTATTTATACTCATATTACCCACAAATGCTAAGGAGTGCTTTTGAGAGAAAACTCTAGTCAAACACCTTGAGAGTTAGAGATTGTTATACCCACAATCCTCTACACAATAGCTTGTGGATTTTCCTCAACTCCTACCTCTCAATTTCCATACCATTGAGAGGTTGATAACCCAAATACTTACCACACCCTTTCAGAGTGTCAAGTGAGGTTTTGGTGCTGCTAGGAAGCATTGGAAGAAGCCAAGGATGACAAATGCAACATGGAGCTTGTTGCGGAATCTGGAGAGCTAGACAAGACACAGTTTCGAGAAGTCTTGTTGGAGTAGGAGCTTGGAGGGCTTAGGTACAACGGGTAGATTAGGCTTGGAGGGTCTTTTGCTAACCACTGTATCCCAACTGATTGTCTAGTAGATCAATTACCGCTTGGAGGGCGGCGGAGAGGTTTTTCGCCAAGTTCTTCAGTTTCCTCTTCGATAACACATCGGCGTGTTATCTGTGTTTGCATTCTTCTTCCCTACTCTTTTACATTTCATTTTACTGCTATGATTATATGAATATGTGTTAGAGTAGCTTGTTTGTTTATCTGCTCGCATTTACACTATTCCACACTTAGAATTAAGTTTGTGTAAAATCTATCGAGCCGTAACTTTAATTTGGAGGTCTAGACAGTTCTTGTATTTTTAACACATTTTCGAGCTTTCAATAATCAAATGATTTTCATAAATGCAGAAGCTCAAGAGATATAGGGCAAAATCCCGAGCCAGTGTTTTGTGAAGGGAAGCGTTAGTTAGTATTGTCTTGACTCTTGTGTACTTCAAGGTAAAATAATAAAGTTTAGGAGTATTTTCTATAAACTATGTTGTATGTTGTACACTCTCGTTTCACACAAACTGATAGAAGGTTAGAAGGTTTTCCATAGGGTTTATTATGACATAAGGTGAGCATATGCAATTGAAATTTCAAATTTTAATTTTAGATCAAGATCAAACGGTTTATTATGTGATTATCCCAACTTTTAAAATTCTTAATTTTGTTTGTTTTATGCCATAACTCTAGATCTAGGAATGTGCATACCAAAGTAGATCTATTTAAGATTACATGGAGTAGGATGAAAAAAACACACACAAGTACGAAGTTCTAATACTTTGGGCGAATCTCCTAAAGGAAATGGGGTTCAGCATAAGTCCAATCTCACTCTATATGAAAGATTTCTCCCCAATTTTGTCTATAAGCTTTGTGCTAGCAGGATAGCACAACTTTTCTCTAGTTCTATTTCCATATAAGCCAATCCATAGTCTTGGTGGAACTTGTTTTTAGTAGAGTCAAGTCGTCAAAACTAGCCGAAACTGTCCAAGCAGTCCTCCTGGTCAAGCAGTCCTGGCCAGCAGCCTGGATTTTTCTATAAACTCCTACCTATGATAACAACACAGATGACAGACCCAAACAAACTTGCAAAAGCATTACATATGCTTACATAACCATATGCCTTCATGATGATGCACGTATTACATGATCAGTCTTCTTTGCATATTCATCTCTTTTGTGATACTAAAAGAGTCATTTTTCTAGGGTGGTTATTAAAAAACTTAAATCATATAAAATCTAATAAAAAGAGAATTTGAATATATGAACATCGCTCAAAAAATAATAATAATAATAATACGTGAAATTTTACAATTTTTTTATATAAAAAAAACTTATGAGAAATTAAGTGAGAATTGAAAATGCTAAGATGAGAGTTAGAAAAAGTCTAAAATGATAATAGAGGAGAAAAATTGAGAAAGTGAGAGGGAGCAATGAACGATACATGCATGTTATGATTGAGGAGAAGAGCTCCCAGCATCACCGGGGGAGAACTCAAGGGCACAACCTCTCTCTTGGTACCATTATTTAGGAAAATGAAATTATGAATTATTTAATTATTTTTATGGAATGGTTTGAACAACTTATATATCTGAATGATTAAGGTTTTTATTTTTTATTTTTGAATGAGCTTTTGTTGAATATTTTGTTCATTTGTTGTTGTTTGGTCTAATCTTGTTGTTTTTTGGCTATTTTTAATGTTATTTGCTCTCATTATTATTGCTATTTGAAGTTTTATTTTTATTTCTTGTTTAAGGGGTTAAGAATTATGTTTGGGAGGTCAAGATTATTTTTGTAAGTAATACTAGAGACACAATAAAATATCACAATAATTCCAACATTAGCATACAAAAATATTTAAATTAGAGATTAAAGAAAGCCCATGTATGAGTTGGAATGCTAATTTTGAAAATTTGTGAGATTGTTGTGACATGTTATTGTATCTCTAGCATTACTCTTATTTTTATTGAATCTAAATTCTTGAGATTATCGAGTTAGGATGGTGAATATTTTTTTAGAGTAGACAAAACATGTTAATTTAAATATATGACAAAGTTTGTCTATAAACTTGGTTGTGGCCTAAGTTTACAACTTTACTTAATATCTTTTTATTGGATGTGAATTTTGACAAATCCACATTCTCTGTGCTTGAAAATTTCTAGAAAATTAAAAATCAATAGCTATGAATAAAAAATAAGTTTATGGATCATATAGTAAATAATATCTAATTGGAACAAAATTTGACATGTGTATTAAGAGCGTAAAGAACATGTAATCAAATGGTTAGATTTTTAAAATATGTAGCAATATTAATTTTTTAAAGGAACTTATAGCATTAGACTACAACTAAATTTGTATTCAAACTTTGTCCTTAAATATAATTATGTATATAATTTTTTTTTTAGAAGTCAGGGTGGTCGACCACCTGACTACTATGTGGAGCCACCCCTGCAAAGAATTACAAACAATTGTGTTACCTATCACAAAAAATTAATCTAATATTTATTTATTACGTTGTTGACATCCTCTAAATACATTCATTAACACATTAAAATTTGTATTATTTTTAGAATTCTTTTATAAAATAATACTAGAGATACAAAGTATTTTACAAAAAAAATTACAAATTATTGATGTGGTGAATAATTATTGATAAATGAAAATGTGATATTAATGGTGAGCCTAAATAAAAACCAATAAAAGATTGATCATGTCAATATTTTGTAAAAATATTATAAAATAGTTTATGACTGTGACATTACTCTTTTTTATGTATAGCTTGACATACTAGTGAACTGGCCTGGTTTAGAGAACTAATTGGAGTTGGAGACAGACAGACAATGTATGCCAAATGCAGAAGTAATTGCATACACAGGGTCTAAGGGAGTTGCACAAAAATTCAGGCTTACGGGGAAAACTTCTCTGTATAGGAGAAATTAGCATTATAATATGAGTAATAATTATCATGCACTTATTATTGTACACAAATATAACACTATTTAAAATTTCACAGTTTTAACTAAAATCGTAAATGTATGTACAGATTATATGAGCTGATAAGTGTATAAAAAAATTTAACCTTTTAATATAACCATAAAACCATCTAAGTGAAATATCCAACCATTCCTCGAAAGCATATTTCAAAATGCACTAACATAAACTTGTTGTCTCCTTATACACTCAACATTTTCTTTCCTGGCCAGACAAATATCTGTCTATGTGCCATCATTGCTGTCGTTTTATCTGAAAAAAGAAAAATTAAAGAATAAGTCAATCTCGAATATTAAGAACTTTGATTAACTCAATAATCAATTAAGAAAAAATATACTAAAAAAGTAGTAGTTATCACTTATCAGTTACTTTTAAGATGATGGTGACTCTGAGTGGGCATGATACATTGACAAATGGCAGTTACATAGATGCGTACTATAGGCCAACCATGATGCCTCAATCAAAGCCATGACCTGGAACTGTGAGATTGTCTTTGGAATGATTTGCTTTTTTTGGCTGTCAGTGTGATTATTGGAGTATTACTACATCTACATCCCTTGAAATGTTCCCAGAAGAAAACTTAGTCCAATTGATCAAGCTCAAATCCAAAATAAAATTTGACAATAAAATGATATAATCTAAATGTTGGTGAGTTACATTTCTTTTTCTTTGAGATTTCAATCATATATGGGTCTAGATGTATCATAAAAGCTTTGTTAAGGAGTATTCTTCACAGGCCTGGATTCTCTCCATTTCATAAAGAAATGGACTATATTCATTTCATGATCAAATTTTAATTTTTATGGATCTCATTCTAAAGGTGCACATCATATCATGTCATTTAAATTCCACTCACACATAATCAATCTTTTAGGCTTACTCAAATATGGATTGTTTATCATGTACATCCAGAAATCAGGCTTAAGCTTGTTTATTTAGTATAAACAACTTCTTCCTGTTCCAATCACTCACAAGCAGCGTGTCTCATTAGAAAATGTATATTGATTTCCAATTGCACTGGCCGTAATATGTTTTACTAGCGGTTAAGAATTCTAAACCAAAAAAATTGTAGAAAATGCTAGGAAATATAGATACAAATAAGGGTACTGGTACGACATAAAGACATGAGCAAAATTTGAAAAATTACAATATGAGATGATGTGTACAACACCAGTACGATACAAGTATGACACCTCAAATGAAATATTCGTGCTTCCTAAAGAAAATGTCAAAAGTTTCTTTTATAAGAAATAAACCCAATTTACAAGAAATAAATTATGATTTTATCAAATTTTGTTTAGCATTAAGTACTAATTTTGTAGCACTGGGTTGCATGAATTTGAAACCATAAGCGTATGACCTTGCTCAACCAAAACATCGATTGCTTCCACTTGTGATGTGACCTTTGATCACCTGGACACCTTAATATCAAGGAAGACCCTCTCTTTTCCTCTTCATGTATGTGAGCTGCCTACCTCGACATGAATAATAGGCTAATGAAAGGTCAATAGAACTCTTAAATCACGATAAGGAAGTTTTTAATTGGTTTGAATTGAAATGTAACAATTTACATTTTTCATATAACTCTGAAAATTTTGTTGTGAAAGAAGAGTCCTAAAACATTCTAACGCTTCCATTTTACCATTATATACTATACTACTGGGAAAAAACAGGGTTCATAAAGAAAGCTCATCTGCTTCTTTTTCTTTTCTTTTTTTGTTTTTTAACCCTAGCATTTTGTCCATATGCTTCATTTTTGTGTATCCTTGACAATGATAATTCTACTCATCCGAAATTTCCAATGAGGGTTGGACTAGGATTAGGTTTTAAATTTAAAAAAAGGTCAAATATTATGAACAAAGATTTTGTGAACTAAGGTATTTCTGAACATGCAGGAAGAAATTGAAGATGAACAAACATCATGGTAATCTCATAATCTAGAGATTCTAGAGTCAATTTTATAAACGTCTTTTTCCTTTCTTTCCCCCTCCTCTCTCTTTTTCTTCTCTCATTGAGTACATTGCCTTGTTACAAAAAGGACTGAGACTGCCAACAAAAGTGTCGATAATGAATTTGGAAGCATAACACATCAAAAGGAACCAATCGGTATCTTTATGAAGAAAACAAACCTCCCCACATTTTCATTACAAGACTACTTCAAGTTGTCAGCACAATCGTCTCAAAAAGCATACGATAAAACAGCTTGTACGAGGAAAAAATATACTTTGTTATCATTAAATCCAATAAAAATTAACAACGTTTACATGGAAATGAATTGATGGAGTGTATTTGTACAGCATTTAACACATTGACAAAAAAAAAAAAAAAAAACAGCCAAATCATGTCAATAGTAACGAATTAGTATTTACTTTTCATTTTTCCTCTAACCTTTTTATATCACTGATGGGATTCTTATCCAAGCAGGCTCAAATCTGATTAGTTGCTTCAAAATCAGCAGCCTTTCTTCACACTCTAAAGCTTGAGTTTTCAAACAAACCTCAAATTCCAAGCCGATATATCCACACTCGACTCCAAATGCAGAACCCAAAAATTACACCTCATTACTTAAAAGTCAAAATGAGTTGACTAAGGACTGGAGCTCTTCATCAGATGAAACTTGTCTGGGTTAGTGGGATTCATTCCGTTTTTTAGATATTTCTAGTTGGGGAGGCAAGAGGTTCAAGAAGCTTCCATGTACAGATTGATGATTTGAAGACGTTTCAGATACCTCAGATATATCTGACAAAGATTCACCTTCTGTTGTAAGAAAAACAAATATAATACTCTCAGCCATGGATAAAAATGCCAATCAACTAAATAAATACTGCTTTAGATAATTTTAAAAAAAAAATGTGTGCAACTATTGAAAGGTGCAAATGGGTATAAATAAGCCTACCAAAAAGTGACTTGATAGTTGGCCTCTTTGGTTTGGCAGTTTTCTTCTTCAACTCAGCTACAAGGAAAGAAAAATAAAATCAGCTATAGAAAAAAGTATTTGCCTAATAAAAATTAGGAATGCAAGAGAACCAGCACAAGAAAATGGCCGAAGTCATTATTCCTGCATGTTGTTTGAAGATAACCCAGCCTATTTAGACAACCAGACAGCATAGTGTATTCCCAATAACAAACCAGACTGGTAAGTTTTTTTTTTTTTTAAGTGAATTATGTTTCCAATTGCAGGTTGAGGATGAATAACAAACCCAGGTTTTAGGACTAAGGCTGTTGTTGTTACTACATCCAACTACACATAGAGCCTCCACAACCCAAGATATATCATTCGTCAGACAAGTTAAACATGTACAGAAATACCCAGAACTGACACCTCCACCAAGCCCACTTAACAAAAATAACTTAGAGAAAAAGAGACATACCCATCCCAGGCACTTGATAATCATTGACAATTTCAAAGTTCTTATACGTGTAACCCACAAAATTGATGTCCTTAGATGAGAGCATCTGCAAAGAAAGGATAAAGGTGCAAAAAGAAAGGTTGACAAAAAAAATTTTAAAAAAAATTATACAAATATTAAGAATTAACTACTTCAAAATCTAAATCTTCTAAGATTAGTAAATACAAAACATTTCATAAATCATCAGCCTATGAAGCATTGACCCAAAGCTATCAGACTGCAAACACGAAAGGGGTGTTCAAATTTCCATAATCCCAAGGAAGTCAGGCTAGAGTTAGCTCTTCAATCAAAATAGAGAAGATTTATCCCCAATTGAAAAAAATCTTGACTATGAAATCAAATAACAAGTCTAGATTTTTTTATTATTAGTAGTAAGTTACACGTCTATGCTTTTTGTAGATGTTTTAGTTTCAGTGGATGAAACTAGAAGTGAGTTGCCAAGTTAGAAATTTGGCAAGACACTGTAGAATCTAAAGGCTTTCAATTATGTAGGACTAAAATAGAGTGCATGGAATGTAAATTTAGTAAAGTAGAAATATAGACGTAGGTGTGGTAAGACTTGATGGCCCAGAAATACTGAGCAAGAGCCAGGTTCTATTACTGACTCATTATTTTGTTGGCAGCAATGGCTTGGGAAACATAATTCCGATGTTTGGAATTTGGTTCCAAGCTGTTTGTTATGGATTATTTGGAAGGAACGTAGTCAGCGTACTTTTGAGGATACTGAGAATTATTTGGCTTAGTTGATTGATCTGTGCTAGTGGACTTTTTGATTAGTCTCGGTGTTGGGATCTCTCGAATTGTTCTTCTCTTACTGAATTTCTTTTATCTCTTAGTTTAGTTTCTTGATTCCTTTTTTTTCTTTGTTTTTGTGTTGTTCCTTGTTCATTATCGTGAACACTCTGCATTCTTTTTTCTCTTTATTTTCAATAATATTACTTTCTTACCTATCAAAAAAAAAATCTTAGATCAATAATTCATAAATATAAAGAGATTAAAGAGAATGTGAATCACAACATGAGAGGAGGGTGGATACAGTGGAAAAGTGCATCAGGAATATTGTGTGATCATTGAATACCTATTAAGTTAAAAGGAAATTTTTATAAGACTATATGACCAGCTATGCTCTATAGTACCAAACATTAGGCTATTAAGAAACAACATGTTCATAAAATGAGTGTAGCTAGACTGAGAATAAGT
Source organism: Quercus agrifolia (assembly GCA_029955455.1). Taxonomy (NCBI): domain Eukaryota; kingdom Viridiplantae; phylum Streptophyta; class Magnoliopsida; order Fagales; family Fagaceae; genus Quercus; species Quercus agrifolia. Next base: position 37,256,097 of record JARQAD010000007.1, on the reverse strand, counting down.
GGAAATACACAAAATGATGGGATACGAAATGAGAAAATCCACTTTAAGAGAGGGGTATAGCTCCTATTGATGAAAAGATGAGAGTCATTTAAGATGGTTAGGTCATGTTCAAAGGAGAGCGATTAATGCAAGGGTAAGAAAAAGTGAGTGGGACCAAGTTGAAAGAACTATAAAAAATAGAGGATGACCTAGCATAACATTAGTAGAAGTAATAAAAGATGACTTATCAATTAAGGAAGTGACTGAGAATATGACTTCAAATATAATAGAATAGAAAAAAAGAAAACATGTGGCTAACCCTAACTAATCTGTTTAGATTCCACAGCTAACACCCAAAATTTGGGATTTTAAAGCATGTTGTTGTTGTTGGTAAGTTACACTCTGGTGAGTTTAAACCCACAACCTCATCATCTACCTTGATCTTATAAAGGAATGAAGTACCATTTGAACTAAAGCTCATTAACAAATAACTGAGTTTAGCATAAAACATCACATCTGTGACCATCAATATATGCACCAATGTGAACATATCATATCTATTATGTGACTTTTGTTGGACCAAATATTATTCAGTATAATCCTGTGATGTCTGAGAAACAAATTTGTTAAAGGTCGCTTCTGAGAGAAGCAAGGATTTTAAGCTTCTACAATGTTCAGCAAACTATCTCCCCTTTCTCCCAAGCTAGTACTTGAATTCCAAATTTCAACTTCAACGCCATCAAGCTCTAGCTCAACTGGCGCCTCCTCCCCTTATGAGTGCTAAGAGGAGAGTGAGGTTATGGGTTCAAAACCCATTGGGTGTGTGTGTAGTTTACACCCCCACCCCCCCCCCCCCCCCCCCCAAAAAAAAAAAAGATTCTAACAAAGTTAAATATTTTCTTTTATACTTGAATACAACTCACAAAAGTTACATCAAATGGCAAGAGATACCACTTGATCCAAAGACCAATGGCAGCAAAAGTTCAAGCTTTAAAAGAGGTCCCTTGCCCTCATGACATCCTGATAATTTGGAAGGAAAAAATTGCAGAAATATACTTCCATCTCCATTGAAGCCTAAGTTTCTCAAATGAAAACAAAACAAAATTTGTACCAAGAGTATTTCTTTTGTTTTAATCTGTGGGCAAAGAATGCCCAGAGTTCTTATACGACATTAAGAGTTTGACGCAAATTTCTTAAACAAGTGCCCCTTAGCATTCCATTGCTTTTCTTAGAGAAAGAAACTTTAAAAACCCTACTTCCTTATCTTTGCCCCTTCAATTAAATTCACAAACATAGCATTTATAAAACAAATTAAAACCATCATTAGTAGACCTAGCAAGAGTAGCGTGGAAGTACTACTATCATCCTTCAATAAAGCAACTGCCAAGGTGCCAATGGACTTCTACCGGACCAGAACCTACACGACTTCTACTTTATTGATCCTGCATTATGATTAATTTCTTTTGGCCAATATGTCATGGCAACAGGGTTGAATGAATAGACAATACCTCATGCTTGCACAAACCGATGGATTAAAAGGAAATATATATTTACACTACATATGAATGAATGATGAACAGCCAAAGTAGCATGTAATGCTAGAAAATTACCTTTCTCCATGGACCAGTTTTTGGTTGACTCTGACACTGATTATCAGACTGAAACCAAAAGCAAGTGGAAAAGAAAATAAGTGTGATTAGCAACCGGAGATGCCCATAAAAAAGTAGCTCCATGAAATTAGGAATAAATTGAAAAACATTTATACCTCTTCAAATTTTTCAAAATTTTGAGTATCCAACTCATCGTTGACCTCAGGAATAAATGCAGCTTCCATTTGATATATCTTTTCCCAATCAATACCTTTAAACCATGGATGAGCCTGAAAAAAGAAAGAAGCAGAAAGGTAATTCCTGTTATTTGCAACCAGCTCATGGATCAAATCAAAAATTTCAGAAAAGGACACACCATACAACACCTTTATTTCATCTGCGCCTTTTGATCCTAACCTCTGGTTTACATTACACAATAGTTTACTAATAAGATCTTTTGCCTCTGGAGATAGCTTTGCTTCCTCAGGAAACTTTAAATGAGTTCTCCAGTTTACTATCTGCATAACATAGGGAAGAATGGTAACATCAAGGCAATAAAATTTCTTTTGCACCCACATGAAATTAAACAGAGATACAAATTGGCCATCCTTCTCTGCATGTGTCCATCTTATATGAGATGGAACATTACTAATTCCATGAGGAACCAAGAACCATTAAGAAAACTGGATCCAGTATGACAAGTCATGCAGAAGCAATCAAATTAAAATATCATTACATCAGTAAATCAGCAGCCAAACATGCTTTTTTTTTTTTTTTTTAAAGTGTATTTTAGAAGAACTATAGAATCAGCAGGAGGAATAATTATACTTTGTGCCAGTAGAGTCAGTTATGCATGATTTGTGTCCAATATTCTGATCCTCTTACTATCTTCTATTATTCTCAAAATTCATAATTTATAATTAACCCCATAAAATACAAATTTTCAATTGTTCAGAATCAAAGGACTGTAAATCAAATAAATTCTGCTGACTCAACTCAGCCTCATTATCATTGCATGGAACTAGGAAGCACGGGTGTGGAATCGGGTGTGGTGCAGCGACACAGTAATTTTTGAAAAGTAGGACACGGGTGCGGCGGGATACTTTTATTAATTAATTATTAAGTATATTTTTATTTATATTTTCTATAATTGCTAAGCATTTTTTTTAATATAATGGTAAACATATATCAATTTAAAAGCAATAGTAGATAATAAAGTGAATACATAACCATTACAAGATGTTCATAAATTAGAATACAATATCGAAAGTTTGAAACTAAAACTAAATAAAAGATAAGTTTGAAATTAGCGTTTTTTTTTTAATAAGTATTTCAGCCCATATTGGGTCGTATTTTGGACCATTTCAGACTGTATCAGGCCGTGTTGGGAAAAAAATTGGTCAGGGGACGCGCGTGCAGCCGCGTCCAGGCCGCATGGTGCATCCCGCTGAGTCTGATGTGGGTGTGCCGACCGAAATGACACACCCGTGCTTCCTTGGCAAGGAATTTCAGGATCATTAAATTTTTTGTATACCAAAAACTTCAGTGCAGTTCAGTTCAACCTCTGTAACTGAGCAATTAACCACACTTCATTAGAGTGGAAACAATCTACAGACCAGTTTACATCATAGGGATCCAAAAGCAAAAGATGCAGAGAGCTTCAGTTAAACTTCAACATCAGATGCTGACTTTAATGTATTATAATGCAAACTGACAAGCATGTTGTCATAATCACAGTGATGAAGAAAGAAAATTAAGAAATATTGCATAAAGCTTTTACAAAAAATCTAAGAAAGTGTACCTTCCTACACGTTGTCATGGGATCATCAGAATAAAAAGGCGGGTAACCCACGAGCATTTCATACATTATAGCCCCAAGTGACCACCTGCACATCAATAATCACATGATTTTGTCAAATTTAAACTGCTCTAAATTTTATATAGAAAACCCATAAAAGTGTGATTATTTATTGCCCCATAACATTGAAAAACACACAACCAGTTTCCATAATAGTATGATCATAGCATTAAAGATAGAAACTATTGTGAAAGCCAGGCCACAAAAATAAAATAAATCAACTGAAATTCTAGGATGCACGTGACTCATTATAGCATGTAAAATTGAACTGAATAATGTTTATGAGACATCCAAACACCCATTAGAGAACACACACAATACTCACCAATCACATTCCATTGCATATCCTTTCTTCAACAGAACTTCTGGAGCAATATAGTCGGGTGTACCAACAGTAGAATAAGCCTACAATGCCCAATATCAACTGATTTAGCAAAATAAAAAATCGTGTGTCCATCACCACAAAATTTAGTCAAAAATCTGTTAAAGGAGATGGAAACTCTTCCAATGCATGAAAGCAAATCTTTCAAACCACCAAAGAAGTTGCAACTGGCAACATTATGTCTCTTTATAGTTTATATCAGTATGCTACTATTTCATAAAGGAGTAAATACTTTATTTGAGAGAGCCAGATTTAAAGGGAGAGGGATAAAGAGATAAAAATAGAAACAACTTACAAGTGTTCTTCTATTCTTTTGCCAATGCTGTAGTTGCTCTTGTTGTGTGCGCTTTGGGCGCCCATCATTCTGTGCAGTCCCATTAGGGCTGTTCCCCACTGAAAAATCCTGCTCTTTCAATGTACTATAGTCTAATGGTTTGCATAGTCCGAAATCTGACAGTCTCAAGTGTCCATGTTTATCAAGTAATAAGTTGTCGGGCTTGATGTCCCTGTAAGGTATAACACATGCTAGCTCAGTCTATGTTTCAGTAAAATAAAATAACATTTTCTGATCCATTTCAGATTAAATTTATACAACATGACATATAAGTGCACAAACCTATGAATGTAATTGTGTTTATGAATAGATTCGATAGCCAGAACTGTTTCTGCTACATAAAACCTGGCTTCATCTTCAGTCAAGGTATCCTTTCTCATAAGTAAAGTCATCATATCTCCACCAGGTAGATACTCCATAATAAGATAAAGAAACTCATCATCTTGAAAAGAACAGTAGAGTTTGACAATGCAATTGCTGTCAACCTCTGCAAGCAGATTCCTTTCAGCCCTCACATGCTCGACCTAAAAGGATGACAAGCCAATTGGCAACAGATATAGCATACAAAACCTCAGTAATACCACCTGGCAAGTCTGATAAATGTATACCTGGCCTCTTCGAAGCATCTCTGACTTCTTAAGTTTTTTCATAGCATATACCTGACCTGAATTCCTTTCCCGACAAATTCTAACCTGCAACACAAAAAGCAAATTTATACTACATATAATTTATAATCTTACAACTTAATAGCACATACCAATATAAGATTTCTATTAGCAGACAATGAAGTAAAAGAAAGGGAGTGGGGGAAAAAAGAACATGGTCAATAATATCTACATCTCAAGCAGTCCCCAGACAATGAAACTTAAGTTATGCTATATCAACTAGCTTCTTTCTTAAAATTGCTCTTATCGATTGCTTGCAGTGAATACAATATTGGAATTCAACTTTAATCTCACAAGAAAGATGTATCTCAGTAATTTCAAGTTAGGGGTGGTTTTGAGTCAAGCGTAGTAGGTCTTTGGTGAGTCTAGCTTGTTTTAATTATTGTTGAATTTCATTTTCGAAGTTGGAGTTGAGTCTTGTTTAGTTCTTGAAAGTCCTTTTCTTTTCCTAATGGCAGTTAGTCCTCATTGTGTTAGGGTTATGCATCTATTACAATGACAGCAACCTAATGAAAGCCGCCACTAGCCCACCCGTGTCCTACACACAGAGATAGAGATGCACAAGTATAACCAAGCACATTTGAAGAAAAGAGAAGACGTACTACATTTTCTGGACACATGGAAGTTCTTAACTGACTCATTGTCTTCTATAAAAGTAATAAATTTTGCAAGATGCTCCAACTCCAAGGGAGGATGTAAGCAACTACATGGGAAGTACACACACCAAAAATAATAATAATAAAAATTGAAACCCTAAGGAAAACAACAAATCAAGCCCCAAAACTTGCATTCAGAAAATCCAACAAAGAATGAAGACAAGGGAAGTTGAATCAAAACTCCAACAGAAAAGAGATAAGACACTTGAGCCTCAGCTTCTGACCAGAAACCCCCACTTCCTTCAGAGAACAATTTTGTCTCTCCCTCCAAAGCCACCACAAAGCATAAAGAAACAACTTTCCTAACCACTCATTTCCTGTTTCCACAAAAACTCTTATGCCAATTACAGTAGGGCTCTACCATGGATTAAGAAACCTATCACTGTCCCATAATAGCAGGTTAAAGACTTATGCCCCCGTGTCCATGTGGTCCAAACCTCAAGCATGCACAAAAGCCACCATAAACAACATCCAAGAGGGACAAATTCTCCAAATATCCTCCTACAAAATATCACTATCACCCTCCCCAAAAGAGTCCAACAGTAGGAATACATAAATTGTGTACTCAAAAGATATCTTAAATGTATGTGTTCCATTATATAGAATTTTCTTTTACTAGCCATAACAGAGAGTATGCTTTCTTTTAAAAAGGATATAAGAACCTAGCTATCAACATAAGCTCTTTCATGTCTGTTTAATTAAGCTTATTTAGTGTAATTCTGAAGATAGCAAATAAAAGAACCCACCCCCATATTCGCATGTCTCAGTGTGAGAGTGTGTGTGTGTGTGTGTATGCGCATGTGTATAAACTATAAATCTTTAAACTAAGGTTGAGATATATTTTCTCCATTTTTAAGAAGCTCGATATCTCAACCAAAAAAGCAGCCAGGTCAGAATGCTCAAGATTGTAAGAAATTTTTCATTGACAAATAACAAATCGTGCATATGGAGCTATGCTACAAATGCTTTGTGTTTAGTGTTTGATTGAATAGGATTGGGACTGTGAAAATACCAAGGCCACATATGGTTCACCAATTGTGGAACCAGACAATTTTTTTCTTTTCAAATGTAATTAAATGTTATTAAAAATAGAGGAAAGACCTAACGTACACGGTGTGTACACAAAGTTCCCCTAAAAAACTACACAAGAATAACAAGTGGAAAGAAAGAGAATCAATAAATTTACAATTGATTGCATTTCACTTAGGCTAAGGATGCAAGACCACTCAAACAAAATCCTCACGAACAATGATTTCAGCACTGTGATTGAGAACCCAAAATCACTAAAAGGTTTGATTGTTCATAATGTGGGCTATAATATTTTTGATAAGTTTAACGTGAACTATAATATAATAATTATCCTTCAAAAAATTGGTAGAAAACTAGGATAAATAGCTCTTTCAAAAATATTATTTTGATAAGTAAAAAATTAGAGATAAGATTGAGAGCATGTACCGCCCTAAAATGATCAGCAAGACAACTAAAGAGACAGCTGACAAAGTTAATCAGATGGATTAATGTGAGGGACCTGTTCATCCCTAAAGCACTCAAAACACAGCTAAAGGGGCAGATGTAAGAGATCATAGTATATTAAGTTAAGAAAGTAAATACCTCTCCAAATGCACCCTTTCCAATCATTGTCAATAACTCAAAATCATCGGCACCCATTTTATGCCTCTGAAGGCGCATGTACTCGGTTTCCTTTTTCTCCAAGAATTTAAGTAGGTTAGTTTGATCTTCCTCAGAGACATCTGCATCAGCCAACTTCTTTTCCAGTATATTTCGTCTGTTCAAGGGAAGTAAAACAAGAAATCTTATAGCTCTCCAGCACTAGAGTTTCAACTTTCTAGTACTATTCATGAAATGGTTCTTTTTGATAAGTACCTTATTAAAATATATTAATCAGAGATAAAGTGGAAATTCCACACCATTATACTTTTTGATAACTCAATAGTTACAACAATGGGGGGAATTTGAACCATAGACGTCTCTATAGGAAATACCAAGAAGTACCAATTGAGCTACAAAACTCTTGGCCACACTGTTATACTTTATTAAAAAAGAAACACTTTATGCAAATTAATACAATTCAGGCAATCGTTGCACTGATAAAGGAATCACTCATTACTTAAAATACTTAAGATAAAGACTACATCAAAATCTATAGTCCCTTCGCACTTGAAGAAGCCAGAATATAACATAAGGAGGAAGAAGAAAAAGAGTGCAATGGCAAGTTCTCTCAGCCTAGGTGAGGAATCCCATGTTCAAGTCTGGAATCAGCCTTTCCAAAATTGGAGAAAGACAACAAAACAACTACAAAAGTAGGAGTCTTGTGCATTAGGTACGACCTATTTTCAACAAAAGAAAAAGTGTGTAGCTACCAAGAAAATAAGATTCATTAATCTTTGACATACTTCTACCAATTTACACACCCACACACAAATATATATATATATATATATATATAGAGAGAGAGAGATTAATATATTTACTTCTACCTTTTACTCCCTATCAACCATTTACAGCCTTTACAGATAAAAGTTCAATTTTTCTGCTAACAATGAAGGAGGAGAGAAGGCTTCTAGGGAAATTATACAGCTTCATGCAGAATCACTATGCTTAACAAATAGAATACATAGCCAATACAGGCTCTAGGTTTGATACAAGTATTATCTGATAAAACTGAGACTAATTGTCAAGTAAGGTTGTTTTCTGTGACATACTCCATGTAGTAGAGCACATTAAACTATTTAACTTTTCCTGCTTAACAATAGGAACAGAAACAACTAATTAAAACAATAAAATGGCCATGGATACATGCAATTTGTTCTGTTTTATAGACAGCTAAATCAGCCCCCAGGTGTTTTAATATCCAAAAGAAAAAATTAACAACTATTTATTCACAGGTTGTAAACCATACCGCTCCTTCCTCTCCTGCAGGTTCTTCATTTGCTCCTTGTAATGGTTCTCAATATACTGCTTCGCGGCCACAACCTTCTGCTTCGTGACATTGGAAAGTGCTTCTGCATCATGCACATTCGAAATCCCAATCCCTTCTTCACCAGGTTCTTTTTTCCTCGTTGAACCCCTCAACTTGTCCCGTGGTTGAAATTTCTGAAACCAGCTCCTTGCTGAATCCATTCCCTTCTCTTCTAGCCCAATGGCTACCTCAAATACTATAGAAATTCCATGCCTCTATATACTAAGTCCAAATCCAATCACCACCAAAAACCCACCAATTCATTTGTCCCCAAATGCCAAAAAAATCCAATGGCGCGTAATCTGCATTATTAAAAACATGATTAAGAAAACGTATAATCATGCATTAACAAACATAATTTAACGGAAAAAAATAAAAAAATAAATTTCCCACCAAACAAAAACAAAATTGAATGTAATGTCTTCCTTTGAATTCTTCCAATTCCATCATTTAGCAAATACAAGTCAAAATGCTTCAAAATTAAATATATAAAAATAAAATAAAGTTCAAATTTCCTTAAAATGCCTCAAAAATACCATATGTGTATAATTCCATACCTCTATATGCTAAATCCAATCACCAACAAAAAACCCACCAATCTATTTGTCCTCAAATGCCAAAAAAAAAAATCCAATGCCCTGTAATCTGCATTATTTAAAACATGATTAAACACAATTCAACCCAAAAAAAAAAAAAAAATTCAAATTTCCTTAAAATACCTTAATTTCTCCGAGGAATGAACGCAGTTTCAAGACAAAGAAAGCAACAATGTAACGAATTTGGCGGACCAAAAAAAAAAAGGAAGAAACTTCAAAATATCCAAATCCGTACAAATCAAAGATGGCGTAGAAAACAACACAGAGAGAGAGAGAGAAATCGGAGAAGCGCGTAAAATAACTGTCAAATGGGGAAGGAAAAGCATATACCGTGATCCCGCGAACCCTTAAGAGATCACCACCCCCCCAACCCCCAAAAATGCAATCAAACTTAGACAGTCACTCCGCCATTGTCGGATTCGCTTCGTTTTCTCTTCTCTCGGCTCGGCTCGGCTTGGCTTGGTCCTTTCTTTTTTAATTTCTTCTATGTTTTTCACAAATTTTGTTTTTCTTTTTTTTTTAATTATTATTATTTGAATGTGTGTGTGTGTCTGTGAGAGAGAGAATATAGTAAAAAATAAAAATTTTCTGTTGGTGCCTTCGATCTCACACGAGATGTTGATGCTATAGGAGAGATTTGTGCGTATTGCGCACCACTATTTTATATATATATATTTTTTGTATGTGAGATTTGGATTTTGGAGAAAGCAATTTTTACTATAAAAAAATAGAGAGAGAGAGAGGGGAATTTGTACTGGATTGGTTTGGATAATTTTGTTAAAACCATATCATTGTCAAATAACAGAAAGAAATTATTTAAACAAAAATGCTAACCAAGGTTGTGTAACATTTTTATTTTTATTTTTTGAAATAACGGTAGTAGAGGTAATAGAGGAATGTTATGTCCACAATACTTTCATAACAAATTCTAAGTAGTAAATCTACTATTTAAGATTTGTTGCGAAAATATTATAGATATAAGTGTGTAATAACCTTTGTTTTACTTTATTGTTGATTAATTTTATATTTTTTTAGTTAATTCATTTGAATCACATCATTATGATATGATGCACATGACATGATTGCTTTGTTTAGTCTGTTGATTAGAGGAAAAGCTGTTAATGTTGATAATTAGTATTTAAAAAAGGGCGTTATTATATCAATAATAATTATACTAATCAAACTGTAAAACAGACACGTGTCATCTTTTAGTAATCACTACATTTCTTAACACTATCAACTTGGGTTTATTTTTTTAACATATGGCATAAGTTCCAAATTTGTTTTCTTTGAAGAAGCTATCAAACAGTCACTTTCAAGATTTCACACACAACTCTTCAAACCAAAGAAACCAGCACCATCATATATAACTTGACTTGGCTTCAAATTATATAAAATAAAAAATAAAAGAGCTGCTATCCAAATCTCTAGGATGATATAATTATCTTGATGATTGCATAAAGGTAAAGGAGCTTGATTGGTTAATGACAGACCACATGGGGGTAACAAGAAGCAAATAAATCCTATTAAGAAGTTAGATTAAAATAATTATAAGGTGCCTGAACCACCACCCTTGGGAAGCACCTGCCTAATCCATTGTCTCTATATTAAGTGATAATTTTTTTTTTTTTTTAAGAAAGTGATATTGTTGTTTCGGCTTATATATTTTGTCTTAGAGAGAGGCCAATTGTATGACTTGCAATTTGGCCCAATGGGACTGAGCCTATTTTGATCTTCTTATGTCTATTTCTAAAATATCCTACCATATAAATCCTTCAATTTTCTTTAATTTTATATTAAATTTGTGATACTTGGTATTTAATATCACACATCTTTCAACTAGCAAAATTTTAGAGGGAATTAAAAGATTTAAATGAAAGTGGTACTTTTTAACAACAACAAAAAAAAAAAAAATCTTATAAATTAGAATTTATATTTCATAAGACAAACGATAAGAGATGTTAGTTATATTTCATAATATGAATTTCATTTCATTTTTTTTGCTTCCTGATAATTAGGTAGTCATAATAGGATATGACCGTAAGAGAGATTTAAGCCTTAGATATCTCAGTTGAAAATATCAGGAAAGAAGTGTTAGTCAAAGCTTTTGATTTGTTTGTTTGTTTGGTTTTAATTTAAACCTGGGGTCCAAATAAAAGAAATAAAACATGAACACAGCACCAAAGTTTGAATTGGCCTTTGTTTATGGCAGGGGTGCGGTTCTTTCTCGTGAGGATAGGACCACTAGAAAAAGTCAGACGCAACGTCAAAGACACAATGGGAGGTTTCTTGGAGTACAGGCATAATGCCAATGGGACCATACCTTAGCTTTAAAAGTAAACGTTCCCATAAAACAAGCTTTACCACTCAAACTATCAACAATTCCAATTCAAAAATGGCATCAAAAGACTCAAAGAGACAAACTGACAAGAACCCACATTAAAAAAAAAAAATAATAAAAATAGAATTTTTGTTTGTAAGCTGCATTGTTTGGTAATGGTTTTGGGAAATTTTGTGATTTGCTCCTCCTTTAATGGTACATACATGGTCCCCATTATTATGTAGAACCAAAGCCAAAAACATGAAATGGACAAAATTTCTGATAATGAGTAGTTCAATTGGGAACTGTTACTGTTATTGTGGTGGTTGTGTACGAAGTTTGGAGAAGCATAGCCATCATCACATTATCAATGCTGCAACAAATAAGCAAAGAAAAGAGCTGCTGCTGCTGCTTTCCTTTCAAAAAAAGAAAAGAGCTGCTTTTTTCAATTTCTTCCCCCAAACCTATTGTCTGGTGTTCTTGTAATTATGGTCTTATTATTGGGTTTTGTTGCTCTCACTCTCAGTCTATCTGAAATTCTCTATTCCACAATCATATCCTTTTTTTTAAAAGTGAACAGATAGACCCTACTCCACAATCTTGATGTCAAGATAATAGTTTATAATTTCAACTAAAGCATGAATGGCTCTACCAAACTCAAACACTGCTTGGCCTTAATTAAAAAAAAAATCAAAGACAATTTCATTGTGGGTGATGACTTCTTCAAGGATATAATACTCCCAGCCTAAAAGTCCACATTCTAGGTGGACAATATTACTCAAGTCTGGATCAAACACCAATGGCTTTATGGCTTAAACTTAAAGGTAGCTATAGCGTCAATTTTTCATAAATTAGGTGATTGAATTACGCCAAGCTTTGTTTACATTAGTAGAAGCCACACTCTTGCAGATTTTGTGTTCAAACTTGACAAAGGGAAGCAATAGACAATCCTAGGAGGTTTTGTGTAAACTGTAGAGAGTAACAACTAACGTGTTGAGGCTTAATAACATATCAAGGTATGGCTTGAAATAATCTTAATATTTATGTACTGCATCTGCATGTTTGCTGTAATTAAATTTTCCAATTGTCTTGCCTTAAGTTTTCCCAAAGCTTCAAATCTGATGAAACAATACTGTGAAGGTGCAAAAGAGGTAAATGTAAAAAAGATTGCAGGTCTTAATACAACTTACATCCATCAAATCACAATTTTGCACACTTTGGCTGCCTAAAGGCAATTCACCAGTACAAAATGAAACAGAAACCAGGAAACATATTTCTTGCTTCATGATGTCAGCATATCACAACAATTCTCGAAAACCAAAATAATGCAGCCAAATATGAATAATAATGTGATTTGATACATTATTATCTGCCAGCGGCAGAATATTATGGCTTCGCCATGTAGCCAATAAATCAGATAGCTATTGATATCCCCAATCTCCGTAGGAGCTACTAATAAGTAACACCATCACTCAAGAAAATAAGAATTTTACAAGTATGAAACAGCATTGAGCAATGCTGACATATTGCTTAAAAGCTTTTGTCATTTCTCTTCTACATTTGGCTCTGAATTGAATTCCTATTTTGAGGTTTATTTGATCAATAAGACAAAGAATAAACTTCAGAAAGATTAACGATAGTATGCCATGTGTCTGGATGACATAAAAGGAGAATTACCCAAAGTAGATGTCTTCTGGACTTGGGCAGGAGGGTTAACGTGTTTCTTTCTCTCACATTTGGTTTCAGCACGGAGCCATGACTCAACCACTGAAAGCAAATTGGATGAATTCTTCAACTCATGAACCTCTGATAACTTCTCTGACCTCCTCAACTCACCATCTTGGATGTATGCCAGATGTGATGCCCATGTCTCCAGGCCATCAAAAATATGTGTTGCATATACTATTGTGGTTCCTCTCTATAGAATATATGACAACATCAATAAAGATAATATATTTGCAAGAATATATGATTACATCTAAAGCGTGCCATAGTTTCTACTTTCTATAAGTGGCTTGAAAATAGATGAGACAATTCCTTGTCACATGTTTTACTGATGTGTCCAGACCTTTAAGAATGTCTACTGTCTCCCTCTTTTTTTTTTCAAGTGTTTCCATGTTTGAAAATTTGGTGTGTGCTTGCATGTAGATGGAATATTATATAAAGCAAGTGAAAACCTGTTCGCATTCTTCCTTGAAATAGTCAAGTAAATCCATTCTAGCAACAACATCCAGGTCAACTGTAACTTCATCTAGCAAAAGGACCTGCAGATATCTCATAGATAGCAATTGGTTAGGAGTAGGTAGGACCACTACAACATATCACTGAATGTTCATCAAAGATAGAACCCAAATGCAATAAGATATGAGTAGAGGCTTTGACATGTTGAAGCAAAGCAATACAATGAAATATTAGGAGAGCAACTAATGTGTGCTTAGAAGTTAAAAACTTTCTTCTTGTTTTTGGGGGGAAGCAAATAAATATCATGAGTTTCAATGATGATAAACATTGGAATGAGGATGGTACAACCCTATCAATAACATTCAGTTCCACATTCAAGATTCCATAATACCTTGAAAGGATGAAGAAGACCCATGCAGATTTGGACTCGACGCCTCTGCCCATCAGATACCTTATGCATTCTCCATCGCAGATCAATATCTAGTAGATCAATCAGCTTGTCTCTCCTTAAAGGGTCAACCCCTTCAACTGCCAAAAGAAAATGTGTATAATCTCAATTCTTTTGCATATAAAAAAAGGATTAAAATTATTGAAGGGAGAGTGAAAAGGACTATTTGTCTATCTTTACACACACACACACACACAGACATACGTGCACATACATAAAGAAACATCAGGCAGCAGCAGAGGTGTTGCTATACAATTTATTTAGATCTTAACGGGTTTATACATCTATAAATTGGTTATCAGCAATAGAAGAGAAATCCGGTATGCAGTTTATTACGCACCTCCAAATATCATATGTTCGGCAGAAAAATCACCCTGAAGTGGAACCTCACCCTGAATGTTTGCAGACACATTTTTGTTCAGAGCATAACAAATGCATGTGATTGTAGTAAAAACATAAACAGTTTACCATCATATGATGAGTTTGTTCATAAGATATTTCTAGTGAGTTCAGTACATATGCATTCAAACAAGAAGTGACAGTGACACTACCCGCATTCGGGCTATAGGTTCCATTATATCAGAGGCATAAAAGAAGTTTTTTTATTTTATTTTATTTTTTTTAGAGAGGAGAAAAATTCAATTAGACAATCTTATAGAATATTACTGATCAAGCATACAGAATTTTCTTTCCTTTTGATAAGTAAGTAAATCATTAAAAAGCATAAAGGGGCACAACCCAAGTACACGTAACTATAAATAGCACAAAGCATACTCACATAACTAATTAATAAATCTGCTCTTAAAAAACACAAATCCATAATACACTAGTTTGCAATTGATATTAATTTGTTGACCATAATACTACATCTACATGTGAGATGTGATCTATTGTTAGGATTCTTGTAATTGCACGTACTTAGTGTATTCAGTGAGCGCACGCACACACACAGAAAATTTGAATTATATAGGGGAGTAGTGAGAAGAATGGCTATTCTCTTGATATTGCTGCAAGTGACATAGAATAATGGTTGTGATTCTTATTGATTAATTACCTGGAATTACCTAGAAAATGGAAATGACAAATTACCAGACTAAAATTTAAAATTATTTTTTTATTAGGAAAAACCATTTTTGACAATGAAGACAACACAGGATTCTTACAAATAACATCAACTTCATCATCATCACCCAAGTCTTATCAAGCTAGGTAACAAGGAAAATCTAACTACAAAGCTTATTCTTTTTCTATCTTGAATAACTAAAGACGGAAATGTGCTAGAAAGTAGAAACACATAAATATGAACATGTGCATCTCAATTCTATATTTCACTTCATTTTTGTGGTGCATGCTGTATTAAATGAATCAAACTTGCCTCTGACATCATTGCCCATGTCCTTGAAAGGACTTTGATATGATATTTGAGGAGTACAACTTGTCAAATAAATACCATGAATTGAGGCCTACTCACATAAACAATGTTAAAAGTAAAAACTATAGCATAGATATGAGGTAAGGGCCAACAATCTTATATAAACTATATTCTATTAATATGTGGTACCTGTTCATCTCTATAGCTTTTTTTGAACCTACATATGTTAGTTATGAATCAGACACAATTGTGAATGATGATACATTGCCCTTAAAATAATGGATGGAAATGTTAGCCAGAAGAAAGAGCTATACAAGAGAAAGTGGCACATAGGAAAATCTCAAACAAAAGAAATAAAAGTGCTTTCGGCCTAGATAAAGCTTTAGAGTGACTTATTGAGATTTACGATTTTTGTGCAATAAGCTTTGTGGCTTGGCTAGACACAAATTAAATGAATATGCTTATTTTGCATGCAGCCATGAGGCGTACACCCTGGTATGCGTCATACTTAAGAGACAAAGGTGAAAGCCTCAAACCTTAGGCAATGCCAAATAAATGAAGTCAAACAAATTTTAAAGATTCCGGGAGTGCCATAATCTTTTAAAAACCCATATAAAATCAGTTTCATTTCCAAGAATTAGCCTCTCCAAAAAGAAAAGTAACTGCCTACCAATCACCTCTCCTAGACCTTGCAAAAGTGGGGAGCTTTGTGCACTAGGTACAACCTTTCTAAAATCAGTTTTATTTCCAAGTAGCCCAAGACATGATTAGTGTTAAATGTAATTCTCTTTGAGACAGTCCACTCCAAATCAAAGGAGTCCAATGTTCATTGGATTAAAATTTGTCTAATTATAGATTTCCACAAGCTAAATTCAATCAGGGACACCTTATTAATAGCATTATATTATATAAACACAATCGTATCATGAATGAGTTATAGTGTTTAAAAAATATCAAATAGTATAAAAGCAGAGTCAAAGAACTCACAGCAGAGCCAATGGTTTTACTCCAAGATCCTCCCAAATAGGATAAGTCACCATCACACACCAACTGAGTGTCATGAAAAGCCGAACGATTCAGCACACGCACCACATCTCTCCCTCCCACCATATGCCTACCCGCAAGAATCTTCAGCAAAGTGGTCTTTCCTGCACAACATAAGTAATTTCCAGTACAATTTAACAACTGGGTATTTTTATTTTTTCTATTTTTTTGATAAAGTAGGCAAACTTTCAAAAGAAAAATCCCCTGGACTCGTCTCTAACCAGTTAATGCTCAAATGGGTGAGTAAGTGAATAAGTAAAAGCGATAAGATTGATTGATTGATTGATTGATTACCAGATCCGTTGGCGCCAACGAGGAGGCATCGAGATCCGGGTTGAATGTTGAGGTTGAAGTCGGCGAAGATGGGTGGTTGGCCTTCGTATGAGAATTGCATGCCACATACTCTGATACTGTTGTTCTCTTCTTCTCCGTCCGCCATCTTTGGCTCTCGAATTGAAATGGAGTGCTACTACGGACCTCACTATTTATGAATATGCGCGTGTGTGTGTTAATTCAATTCCAAGGTCATTTTATAGTACACGTATCAGTTTATTTGTTTATTACACTTTCGACTTTCCACCCAATTGGTTGGCAACGCATGTCATGTCGTGTCCGGGTTGCTTGGTCTTCGTTTTGTTGGTAGTTGGCGCACTATTAAAGCTAGTTGCAGGCGGCCAAAATAGCCTAATAGAACCTTTTTTCTTTTCTTTTCTTTTTTTTCTTTTTTTCTTTTTTTAATAACTATGTTGCAACCTACACTATTTTGAAAACATGTAGGGATCTATCATTTTTTGGATATTCAAGTTTAGCGAAATTGAGTTTTCCTAGTAGTCAAGTTCTATGAACTTGAATACCATAGAAAAAAATTTCAAAATTTTTTAGAGTATATTTTTTCAAAAGAACTCGAGTTTTATGGCAAATTTGAGTTTTACAAACTCGACTTTTAAAAAAATGGTAAATTCCTATATATTTCCAAAATAGTGGTAAATTGTTAATTTTTTTGCTAAATAGTGGTAGTGGTTCATTTTCGCCCTCACTTGTTAGCCAAAGCTTACTTCTTTTTTTCTGAATAAAGCTTACTTACATTTATGGTTTAAGCCTTTGTCTCTAGCTCTCTCGCAAAAAAAAAAGCCTCTGTCTCCAGCTATCAACCAATCAATCAAAATATAAAAGGACAAAACTTAGGTACAATACCTTAAATGTTGTTCCTTAAATTCCTCTCTTAAGATTCAGTCATGTGGCTACTTAACTAAAAATACACTTCCATCCCATGAAAAAAAAAATCCACATGGCAGAATCTTAAAAGGAAAACTTAAGGAACAACACCTAAGTTCTATACCTAAGTCTTACTCAACATAAAATAGTTGTTGTGTAACTCAAGTTACTACCTCTTAAAATATTCAATCCAACTATTAAATTTTGAAAGCTCAAATAGTGTGAAAACACTATTGCTTGTTTAGACCCTAAAATTAAAACTTACAACTAGATTGCTTTTACCCTACTTAACTAAGTGCAGAATAAGAGTAAACATAACGCAATGAAACCGAAACAACTCTCTAAGGCATAAGCAAATACTATAAACAATAAAAGTAAAGCTTAAAGAGTAAGGGAAGAGAGATGAAAACACAAGATAACACCGAGACGTGTTATCGAAGAGAAAACTGAAGTACTTGGCGAAAAACCTCTCCGCAACTCTCCAAATTGCATCCACCAATCGATGGCTTATTCCAATACTTCCCACACACATCAAAACTTCTCTCAATACTCAGATTGGGCGTAAGTGTTTTGGTTAAGAATATTTCAAGGATTTGAAATTGGAGAAGTAGGAGCAGAGAAAAACTAAGAAAAATTGTGTAGATGATTGTGGGTTTACAATCTCTAACTCTCAAGTGTATTGTTAGGGTTTGAAATTGGAGAAGTAGGAGTAGAGAAAAACTAAGAAAAATTGTGTAGATGATTGTGGGTTTACAATCTCTAACTCTCAAGTGTATTGTTAGGGTTTTCTCTCTAAAAGTCTCCTTACAATTTCGTGGGTAATGTGGGCTTATATAATGTTGGTAAAACAATGAGAAAAACACACTTTAAAAAGTTTCAAGCAAAGAGTTTCGCGGGTCACTCGCGACTTGGCCTGAGTCGCGAAGTGACTCACAAAATACAGCCTGGCAAAAGACTATTCAAATTTCAGCACGTGCTTCTCACGTGGCCTTTCGTTAGTTGTCCACTCGTAAGCCAGTCGCGTACTTCACCGTCTTCACAATTCTTCACCAAACTCTTCATACTTAACCTTTACATTAAATCCCACAAACATACAGTGAAATGATTGAACAAAATACAATCAAATTTGACACAGAATAACAGCCAACATAAAACATAGTTATAAATCACTTTACAAAATTATTTGAAAAAATTAAATAAAACAAATTTTTTTTGGGGAAAAATTAAATAAAATTTTGTTGATCCATTCAAAGAGCACAAATTTTAATATAACATATATTGTTATAAGTTACTCCATATATGATATTATCAAAAGTCTATATTTTTCACAGTAGAATCAAATTAAATAACAACTAGTTGCTAACTTATGCGATATACGGGAAAACTATTAAAAGTGAGATCTTAAAGAAATTATTTGTAAAATTATGGTATTATAATGTGATGCCTACTGATTTCATACTTCATTAGAATATATTAAAATTCATGTAATATAAGTACCTTCTAAAATAAATACTTAATAAATACTTTTTTTATGATCAATTGATTGCAGTGCTTTCCTCTCTCTTTTTTCCCTAAAAGGGAGAACATATGTTGTAGCAAATTTTTTATATATAGGTGTATTGCAAGTAATATACATATATTGCATTGCATATAATATTAAATAGTTACATCAAGGATAGGTTTTTCTTGGACAAAAAATGAAGATTTTTTGCACTATTTTGTCACACTGGAAAATTTAAGGGTTTGAAAACAACTAAAACTAATAATTAATTCAAATCCTCAATGAATTTATTTGACTGCCAAATGTATATTAGGCTATATATAATAAAATTTTGAACTAAAACTTTACAACATAAATTCACTTTTCATGTTAAGCTTTACCAAGAGCAACCAAAGACAGTAATTCCTTCAATACCGCAAGCTGTTTTGGCTGTTAAGAATTTGAGAAATAATGCAGCAAGTATCTTAGACTCTCTCTTGCTTAGGTCCTACAAAAAAAAAAAATATATATATATATATATATATATATATTTCATTACTACAATAGCAATGGAGGTAGAGCATGCCATTAAAGAAGTGTTGATGCCCAATTTTGACAAAAGGGCCAAATGGCAGAAGAAGCCCAACAATATGAGGAAGGTGGAGAATGAAAGCAGTAAAGTAAGGACCATTGGGCCAAGATGGCAGGAATAATGGTCCATAAGCCCACAAAATAATAAGTGGTCTAAAAGAAAGCAAACGGGCCAATGAAACCCCAAAGAATGAAGTAATAAGCCCATGGGAATCATGAGAAATGGAAAGAAAGCAAAATGGGTCGGAGGAGCCCAAAGAAAGGAATTAGTAAATGGGATTGGTTCGAAGGCCAATAAACCCAAAGGCAAAGGATGTGGTAATTGGGTTAGAGAAATCCAAAGGATTTAGCAAAAGCCCATAAGAATGTAAGAAGTAGGAAAAATGAAACGAGCCAATGATGCCCAAAGAATGAAACGGGCCAAGAATGCCTAAGGAATAATATGGGCCGAGGAAGCCCAAGATGTTATATGAACTGGCCCAACAGGAATGCTGGGTAGTAGACTAAAAGAAGGAATAACATATGAAACTGGCATAGCAGACACTTTAGCCTACAAGCTTAGAAGTAATAAGGTAAACAAGGGTAAATGATATCATAGTAGGAACAATGCAGTGGCATGGCAAGAGCACCAGCCAGCCCACGGACAACGGATGAAAGGAGACATTGGTCAAATTAAAGAAGAGAAAGCCCACACCCAAGCAATGCTCAACCCGAAGAAGAAATGAGATGCAAAGAATGAAGACCCAAGAACTCATTCATGCCACAAGAGTTAAACAAGCACCAAAGCATGCAACAGAGTCAAACAAACCTATAGGCAAAGGCAAACGCATGAACACCAGAAAAGCAATGGACTCATATGGAAGTGGAGCACGCATACAAGGCTTAGGCACCACCTACCTGTACCCAACCAATACAAGGGAGGTGGACCGTGGGTTAGTGGTAAGAGAGAGTGTGATCTGGCGATGGGGAAAATGGGGAGCCTATTTTAGGGTTCCCGTTCAAGCTCTTTTGGGGGCAATGTCCTGCTGGGATGACATCCCACCCAAAAGAGATAAACATGAGCTGAAATTAGTAAATTACTAGGTGTATGCTATAGAAGTTCGTAAAGGAGAAACCCAGCCTTTATATGGATGGGAGTGCCAAGGGAAGTAAAAAAACAAAACAAAACAAAACTACTTTTGTCTAGGAATGAGGCATGGCACGGCTAACACAATGTAGTGGTAGTGGTTGGGTAGCTGGCAAACCTGTGGGCAGTCTTGGAAGGACACCCACAATAGGCCAAAAGTAGTTAAGGGGTAAAAATGGTAAATCCTGTCACGATAGATCGTATAAAAAGGTCATAGACGTGCACAGTAAACAAGGACAGAACAACAAGAGAACAATAACAACAACTAAAAAGAAAGAAAACAAGGAAATCAAGAAAACCGAGAGTAAGGAAGATAAACATGAGTGATAGGAGTAAAAGCATGCACCGCACCAATAAGCTACCCACTTCTCTCTCTCTCAATAGCCCACTCTCTAACAAGTCAAGAATCTGAGATCAAGCCACTTAGGTCCATTTTCCAAAGTGAGTAACTTCTACAATAGGATTTCCTTTTGAGGTTACCCACATTGGAGACTGGTTCCCCTTTTTGGACTTGAATCTGTTGAAGACTCAAGCCCATTCCTTTAGTAGACTAATCTTCTTTTCTTTTGCCATGGTTGACTAAAGACTAACATGACTTTTTGCTATTAATCTATTCCTGTCGTAATCACGCTGTCATATTTTTCCTTTGTGGAACTGTTCAAGTATTATTGTTGTCAATATAAAATATTTTAGTTAAAGTGTTTTAATTATCCTGCTGTATTATGTTTTTCCAGCTATAACATTTTGTAACAGTATTTCCTGCCGTGAGCACGTGACACGCTCAAGATTCCTATCAAGGCTCTAAGCCTAAAGTGTGTTTCAGTTAGGCTAGTCCCGACTCATCTACCCTAGGATAAGGCCGTAGTACGGCAAGAGCAATCCAACCCAAGACACAAAACGACCCACCACAAGAAGACAAACAATAATAATGGTCAAAATGGATAGATGATAATTGCTAGAGCGGAGCAACACAGAGACAACCACAAATGAAAATCCAAAGAGAGAACAAAGTGGATAGATGATAATCGCAAACCATATAGGAAGAACTCATACACATAGGAATGACAATTTTTACTCAACCCGCGAGCACCCGACTCGACCCTTCTAAACAATAGGGTCGGGTTTGAGTTTTTAAAATCAAACTTGAAGTGGGTTCGGGTCAGGTGCGGGTTTTAGTGATACCAGCCTCAAACCCGAACCCAACCCGCTTAAAACAAAATTACCAAAAAACCTATATATATATATATATATATATATATATATATATACTATATAATAAAAGTTGGGCTTAGAAGTCGTGGTTCCGCCAAGTGACTTCACTAAATTGCAGAAATTTTTTTAGATATTTAGATTTTAAGAAAAAAATGTACAATTTTTCTTATGTCATCTTTGAATAAATATGCATTTTATGTCATCTTTTTCCTAATAATCAAGTAACAAAAGAAAGTAGTATTTGATTTACAACTACAACTACATTTGTGTCTATCTAAAATGTTATCAACAAAGCCTAAAATCTATAGGATAGAATTACCTATATATAAAAAAGGATAGAATTTAAATAAAAAAGAGAGATAAAAAATACGTGAAAGAAAAGAAGATAGAATTAAAAAAAAAAAATGTGAAACAAAAATATGTTTTTGAGTTTTTTTTTTTTTTTACTACTTTTTTTTTGTGTGGATAAATTTGCATCTTATGTCATCTTTTTCCAAATAATAAAGTTTAAAAAAAAGTATTTAAGTTTCACCTAAACTTCTTCTTTTTGTTCATTTCATCTTTTTCACAACCTAAAATTCTCTCTATATATACACACAGTTTTTTAGTGTATTATTCTTTTTACTACGTACCTTACAATTATTTGTTATATTCTTCCCTTCTCCTCTCTACGCTACCTACAACCTTGCAAGTATTTTTTTTTCTTCTTTCATCAAATTGAATAGATTTTGTGTATTTGTTGCCTTTTTATTATATATTATATAATTTTTATCAACAAGTTTTATAGATAGGCTGAAATTCTATGTTTGATTGCACCTTTTAGTATTTTTTTTAGATGTCAATATAGCAAGCAATATATTTGTATTTTTTTATTTTCTTATCACATGATTATTTGTTGTTGATATCAATATTTTATTGTATGTGGATTTTGATGATACTAGAAAAAAACCCAACTCCATATTCGTCTATGATGGTCGTCCTGATCAATGATGTCTGTCCATGAAATTCAGGACGAGGAAATCTCGTCCTGAGCAAAACAGGTAGGACGAGAATAAGAAATGATCTTGTCCTGATCATAATCTTGTCCTGAGCAAACTGCACAGTTATCATTACTGTTTCGACATAGGGCATCACACCTTGCTCCGTAATCGACAAAATTGATGGGAATCGTTGCCATCGACGGTTAGATCAATCAGGCTAAACGATACGGTATCAGAAATAGTTATAACGGTTACTTCCGAAACCATCGACTTACATGAAGGGAGATGACTATTTCGTGGGTGCGCTATAAAAGCACTGATCTACGAAAAAGGTATTGATTCAGACACTTCCTTTACATTTGAAACCACAAAGATACTAACTTTGCCATCGGAGGACTCTTGACCGGCCTCCACCGGTCTCCTCTGACTTTACTGTTTATCTTTCAGGATTCTTCTAGCGACCCTTTGATCGATAACATCGAAGACAATTCAGCCCACTGATAATTAAAACATCATCAGTTGGCGCCGTCTGTAGGAACACTAAGAATTTTGAGAATTTCATTTTTCTTGAGTTCTGCAATTCCTTTCACCGACAAAGGGCTGAAATGGTTCGGACAAGATCAAGGGTTACTAGTCCAAGCCCTCAAGAGAGTAGGGATGCTTCCAGTAATCCTCGCCGCGACCGTCAATCAGCGCCCACCATGCAACCATCTTCTGTCCAACATGTGCAGTCCATGGCTGCCGCTATGGCAGAGTTAACCCGACAGAATCAGGAACTGACCAGAGAACTCAATTCAAGGAGACAGCATCGCGATGGAAATACCGAAGGGCATACCCAGAGTCAAGAAGACACAAGAAATGCTGAACCTAAAAGCCAGTCAAGGGGTACCACTTCACGAAGGGTACTGCATCTGGAAAAGGAGATGGACCAGATAAGAAGGGTCATGGATGAGATGAGAGAAAATATGAGAAGGGAAAATCCAGTGGAGGATTTAGTTCATAGGACTGACTCCCCTTTCACTGCACTCATCAACGGTCACCCTCTCCCTCCGAAGTTCAAGATGCCTTCCTTAGATTCATATGATGGGACGCGTGACCCTTTTGACCACATTGCTACTTTCAAGACTACGATGCACCTTCAAGGGGTTCCGGACGAGATAATGTGCAGAGCCTTTCCAACCACCCTCAAGGGGCCTGCGCGAGTGTGGTTTAGTAAAATACCCCCCAATTCAGTAAGTTCCTTTAAAGAGTTGAGCAAGTTGTTTGTTAACAACTTTATTGGGGGTCAGAGACATAAACGTTCCTCGTCCAGTCTGCTGACCATAGAACAAAGAGAAAATGAAAGTCTGCGGTCCTTTATCACTCGTTTTAATCGAGAAGCTTTGACAGTGGATGAAGTGGATGATAAGTTGCTGTTAGTGGCATTCCACAATGGGGTTAATTTCGATCTCTTCATCCACAAACTTTACGAAAAAGAGCCCCAGTCCATGGCAGAACTCGTCCATTCGGCTCAGAACTTCATGAATGAAGAAGACGCGATCATAGCCAAGAAGAGAAAGAGAGCTGAAAGAACGGAGGCAAATCCTGCACGCCATACTGACCAAGGACCTCGTCCAAAAAAGGGACGTGCGGAAGAAAAGAAAGACCGAGACAATAAGAAAGCAAGCTCTTCAGCACGAAACCAGCAGTACACGCCGTTGAACGTCCCACTTGAGTAAGTTCTCATGCAAATCAAGGACGATCCATCTTTAAACTGGCCAGAGAAAATGAAGGGAGATCCCAATAAGCGCAATTGGAATAAGTATTGTCACTTCCATAGAGATCACAGGCATGACACTGATGAATGTTTTGACCTCAAGCAGCAAATTGAAAATCTCATTAGACAGGGGAAATTGAGGAATTTCCTTGGATGAGACTACAAGAATGAGAAGCTGAAGGCGAAGGTAGAGGAGTCATCACGACCTTCGCTTGGAGAAATTAGAATGATTGTTGGGGGAAGTTTAACAGGTCAGTCGTCCAAGTAAAAAAAGACGTACTTGAAGGTGGTACAAAACATCCAACTTTCAGGACGATCTCCCAAAATGAGGAATCTAGACGAGTAGGCCATCACTTGCACGAACGAGGATGCCTCAAGAATACATCATCCTCATGACGATGTCATCATTATCACCTTGCTTATCGCTGATTATTCGACTAGAAGGGTGTTGGTAGATAATGGAAGCTCGGCAGATATCTTGTATTATCCTGCCTTTCAACAAATGAACCTCAGGTGAGAGCAGCTTCGTCCGATGCATTCACCCTTGGTTGGTTTTGGTGGAATGAAAGTGCAACCTATCGGTACTATCTCTTTACCTGTGGTCGTGGGAGCGTATCCACAACAGGTAACAAGAAATGTGAACTTCCTTGTAGTTGATTGTTCATCATCGTACAATGCTATAATTGGGAGACCAACCCTAAATAGTTGAAAGGCAGTCACATCCACTTACCATCTGTCAGTTAAGTTTCCTACTGAGTATGGGGTAGGAGAGGTGCAAGGAGATCAACTGGCAGCTAGAGAGTGTTATTTAGCCATGCTGGCCATGGACGAACAAACTCAAACGATGAACATAGAGGAAAGAAGAATCGTGGCAGAGCCCACCGAAGCATTGAAGGACGTTCCTCTGGACGAGGATGATCCCAGAAAAAGTACCAGAATAGGGGCAGATCTGGAAGGAAAAATTAAGAAAGGTCTCATTTGTTTCCTAAGGAAAAATATTGACATGTTCGCTTGGAGTCATGAGGACATGCTAGGTATAGACCCGAGTGTCATCACCCACTGTTTAAATGTACATCCTTCCTCCAAGCCTGTGCGACAGAAAAAGAGGGTATTTGTTCCGGAGAGAGACAACGCCATTAAAGAAGAAGTACAGAAGTTGACATTGGCGAAGTTCATTCGGAAAGTTTATTATCCAGACTGGCTGGCCAATATAGTAATGGTCAAGAAGGCAAACGGGAAATGGAGAATGTGTGTGGATTTCATCAATTTAAACAAGGCTTGCCCTAAAGACAGTTATCCACTGCCCCGCATCGACCAGTTGGTGGATTCTACGGCGGGTCATAGGCTACTTAACTTTATGAACGCCTTTTCTGGATACAATCAAATAAGGATGGACGAGGCAGATCAAGAAAAAACATCATTTGTTACCAGTCAAGGCCTATTTTGTTATAAGGTGATGCCTTTTGGGTTGAAGAATGCGGGGGCAACGTATCAAAAGTTGATCAACCACATGTTTCGTCCACTGATTGGACGGAATGTAGAAGTCTATGTAGACGATATGCTGATGAAAAGTTAGGACGAAGGAAGTCATCTGGACGACCTACAGGAAACATTTGATACACTCCGGCAGTACAACATGAAGTTGAATCCCAGCAAGTGTGCTTTCGGAGTATCATTAGGAAAATTCCTAGGCTTTATGGTTTCACACAGGGGGATCGAAGCTAATCCTGATAAAATCCAAGCAATACTGGATATGAAGCCTCCACAAAATATTAAAGAAGTCCAGTCACTCATCGGACGGGTGGCGGCCCTTAACAGGTTTGTTTCCAAAGCCATTGATAAATGTTTACCATTTTTCAGGATTCTTAGAAAAGCATCTGAATGGACGGACGACTGCCAGAGAGCCTTCAAAGACTTGAAAGCATACCTTACAACTGCCCCACTGTTGAGTCCATCTGTGTTGGGAGAAGAGTTATATCTGTATTTGGCTGTTACTTCGCATGCTGTAAGTTCGGCGTTGATCAGAGAAGAAGGAAGAGTGCAGAAACCGGTTTATTACACCAGTCGAGCACTTAGAGGAGCAGAAGCATGATACCTATAGATAGAGAAGTTGGCTTTTACATTGATCACAGCCTCTAGGAAACTGAGGCACTACTTCCAAGCTCACATTATCAACGTCATGACGAACCACCCACTGAAGAAAGAAATGAACAAGTTAGAGGTCGCGAGACGGTTGATCCAATGGGCTATCGAGCTTAGTGAGTTTGACATCAAGTACCTGCCGAGGCATGCAATAAAAGCTCAAGCTCTAGCAGATTTAATCGCAGAGTTTACTCCGAGTCACAATGATTCGGAAGTGGTGGAACACAAAAAATGGATCATTCACGTGGATGGATCGTCTACACAGCATGCAGGAGGAATAGGAGTTGTGTTACAATCCTCAGAAGGAGATAAGTTGACGTACAAGGTACGCTTGCAATATCAAGCAACCAATAATGAAGTTGAGTACGAAGACCTTCTAAAAGGAATAGAGCTGGCTAAGTCCATAGAGGTTGAATCAATACTCATCCTGGGAGATTCGCAGTAAGTCATGGGTTAGGTAAATGGGACATGTGAAGTCAAGGAAAAGTGAATGAAGAAATATCTTGAGAAAGTACTGCAGTTAGTAAAGAAATTCAAAGAAGCTAACCTTGTTCAAATCCCGAGGGAGGAGAATATGGAAGTAGACGCCTTAGCAAAGGAAGCCTCAGCAAATCAGCCCATGGACGAGTTTGATGAAGTCCAATATCTTCCAAGTATAGACATCCTTGAAGTATTGCAAGTATAGAATGAAGGAAGTTGGATGGCCCCAATAATATCATATTTGAAAGACGGAATTCTCCCAGAAGGGAAGGACGAGGCCAGGAAACTTAGAGTCCGGTCAGCTAGATATGTCCTTCTAAATGATGCACTATATAAAAAAGGTTTTTCACAACCTTATCTTAGGTGTTTATCACCAAACGAGGCCAACTATATGTTGAGGGAAGTCCATGAAGGAGCTTGCGGAAACCACTCAGGAGCCAGATCACTTATCCACCCGTGCAGGATATTATTGGCCAACCATTCAGGCAGATGTTAAGGTTTATGTCAAAGTTTGTGATCAATGTCAGCGATTCAATAATATCCCGAGACAGCCGTCGGAGTACCTTACCCCCATGATGGCACTATAGCCGTTCACTCAATGGGGGCTAGATATCTTGGGTCCTTTTCCAGTTGGAACCAGGCAGATGAAGTTCTTGGTGGTAGGGATAGACTATTTCACTAAGTGGGTAGAAGCAGAATCCCTAGCGAACATCACACAACAGAATGTGAAGAACTTCGTCTGGAAAAGTATTCTGTGCAGGTTCGGGGTGCCCCGAGTGTTAGTGTCCGACAATGGATGACAATTTGACAATGCACTTTTCAAAGATTTTTGTGAACACTTTGGAATTTAAAATCATTATTCTTCACCAGCTCATCCTCAAGCAAATGGTCAAGCAGAAGTTGCAAACCGATCTTTATTAAAAATCATCAAGACTCGGCTTGAAGGGGCGAAGGGAGTATAGCCAGATGAGTTGCCGGGTGTAT
Source organism: Quercus agrifolia (assembly GCA_029955455.1). Taxonomy (NCBI): domain Eukaryota; kingdom Viridiplantae; phylum Streptophyta; class Magnoliopsida; order Fagales; family Fagaceae; genus Quercus; species Quercus agrifolia. The sequence goes on along the minus strand of JARQAD010000007.1, from coordinate 37,227,727 downwards.
TATGGGCATACAGAACGACTGTCAGAACCCCTACGGGGGAAACCCCTTTCAAGCTGACCTATGGGAGCGAGACAGTTATACCTGCAGAGGTACATATGGCCAACCATAGGGTGACGATGTATCAGGACAAGGATAACGAGGAACAACTCCGTTTGAACCTCGATCTCATAGACGAGGTAAGGACAGACGCAGAGGAAAGAACGGTAAGGTACAAAAATCTCATGGCTAGGCAACATGATGTGATGGTTAAGTTGAGGCGATTCAACATTGGAGACCTCGTCTTGAAGAAAGTTTCTTTGGCAACCAAGAACCCAGCTCATGGGAAGTTGGGGCCTAATTGGGAAGGACCTTACAGAATTATCAACTGTAAGAGGCAAGGGTCCTACTACTTGGAAGCCCTGAACGGGAGGAAATTAGAGCATCCATGGAATGTTGAATACCTGAGAAGGTATTATCAGTAGAATGCCAGTCTAAATGAAAGTTCTCCTGGACGAGCCTATATGAGAAGTTGGTTTATACATGTATTTGTAATGTGTTCTACAGTGTTATCTTATTGTTATTATGGTGTGATTATTGACAAGGTGATGGATTTACTTGTATGTACTTACCTCTTAATAAGGCACTAACTCATGAGTATGTGCCCCATCTGTGAACAATATTTATGTTATGTACATAATTTTGTATGAATCCCTAATTTCCATGTTACTTTTGTTCAAATTTTTGTTCAAATCAACCAGTTAACAAGAAAAGAAAAGAAGGGCCAAGTCCATGGACGAGAAAATTCTCTGGACGCAGAGATGTAATGTCAGTATGCTCTTCAGAACAAGGCAAACTCGTCCAAATAAATGACGAGGTAAAAACCTTGGATAAACTTAAAGGTTTTGAACACGTCCAACCAATGGACGAGTAAATATTCCACATGTCCAACCTAAGGACGAACAAATATTTTATATGTCCAACACATGGACGAGAAAATGCTTACACAAGTTTAAACTTGCTAAAAAAAGACTCGTCCAACCCATGGACGAGGAAGTGCAGAATAAACTTATTAAGACACCAAAACAATCCAACATATGGACGAGTTAAAGGAGTTAATGGTGAAAATCAGTAAGTTTAAAGACGAGTAATGAAGAATCACTATTTCATCACGATTTCGCAAAGATGAGTTGAAACTTTAAAGTGATGAAAGCGTGTTTTCTAATAAGAAAATTACTCCTATGGACGAGCAAGAACTTATATTTAATAAAAAGAAATTCTCGTTCATACAAACATTATGAAAAGTTGATCAAATTATTTAAGGGCGGACTACTAAACATCCAAACACCCTGAATTTGTTCAAAGTCTCGTCCTAAAACCATGGGCGAGACAAATGTACTTAAATTACATTTCCTTTAAAAAAAAAAAAACAAAAACAAAAACATTAAGTCTTCTTCATACGGGAGGAGTATCGTCCTTAGCATCTGCAGGAGGAGGAAGGGTGCTAGTATCGTCTTCAATATTGACGTCCTCTGAACTTGTTTGGAGGAGAGAGCTCGTAACAGCACCAAGGTTGAGCTTTATAGTACTGAAATCAAGATTGGGAAAGTTCTCAGCAGCGTCTAGCCTGAAGTCCTCGAACCCAGCTGCATAGTTCTTGTCCAGCAGATTAGTAAACTGCTTGGACGCTTGAAACTCTGCAACTGCGTCCCCCTTTGCCTTTTCGAGAAGGGCGTTCAGCTCGTTGTTCTTCTTTTGAAGATGGTCAAGACGAGTATCCTTTTCAAGGACATCCATCTTGAGCTCTTCATTGAGGTTCCTTAGCTCCTTTGCCTTTTCTCCGGCCTTAGCAGCCACTTCAGCCCACACCTTGCTCTCCTCCTTCACCTCCTTTACCCTCCTCTCCAGTAGGATCCTCGTCTTGTCCAGTTCAGTGGCCTGCCTGGATGCAGCGATGAACTTAGACATGGCCTGTAAATCAAAACTTTATTAAGTACATGTCTGCATCATTGGTTAAGGACGAGATATATATATACATATATATATATATATATAAAACTTACTTTGAAAAGATCATGAACACCAGAGTGCTCAAAATCTTTCAAGGACATGTTGTAGCAGGCACCCACATCCACGTCCATCATTGCCGTCGAGAACCTTTCCCAGGCCAAGTCCTCATTTCCTAAGAGGTGCTGAAGAACTTCCTTGGAAGGGGTAGACGATGTAGGTGCATGGATTATGGAAGAGATCTTCTTGGACGGAGGATCCTTAGGTTCAGGATCAAGAGCAAGAATTTGTACTGGAGACTCTAGATTAGAGGCAGGAGGTGATTTGACGTCTTGAGGCTTGGAGGACTTGTGCTTCTTCTCCCTACCACGTCTGCTGGGGAGGTCGCCCAAGTCCACTCTCGACGAAATGTTCTTTCTTTTTTCACCTGTAGGAGGACGAGGTTGGGACTTAACTCCCTCGTCCATGACCTCATTGCCTTTATTCTCCTTCATCGTCGCCATTCCTAAAAGGAAAGATGTCAATTTCAAAAAATATATATATATATAAATATAAAAATAAAAAATAAAAATAACTCACGTCTACGAGTGGTGATCTCGCGTGCAAGGGCTTCAGCAGAGGGTATAGGACCTAAACCCCAAGTAGCAAGATGCTGAAGGCTTACTAATGAATGAAACGTCCTATCAGTGTACAGACGAGCCTTCTGGATGCATTCAATGTAAAATCTATCCAAGTGAGGTCGTCTAACACCTTAAACAAAAGAAGGACGAAGAAACAAGAGTTAGGATTTTTAAATTACAAATAAAAATGAAAATTGAATAGTAGGGTTGGGACGAACATACCTTCAGGACGAAGGTTCCCCAATTCCCCAGTGTATGGAGGAAATGGGTCCCTATCAACCTTAATGGGGCGTCCAGCCCAGAAACCTGAGACGAAGAAGAACTTCGTCTTCCAGTTCCTATCTGAGATGACTAAGGATTTGATTAGTCTATAATCTTTCCCCCTAGCTGTAAATTGGTAAAAGCCAAGGGACTGGTTAATCTCGGAGGGCTTGTAACAATAGAGGAACTCGTCCACAGTAAGAGGACGGTTCCCCTCAAACACTTCCCTCCACAGAACTTGCATGGAGACAACTAACCTCCATGCATTAGGATTAAATTGACAAACTCCTAAACCTAACCTAGTTAGCAACTCCCTAGCAAAACTATTCAGAGGTAATCTAAGTCCTCCCAAAAGATAAGCCTCGTAGATACTTATCCCAAAACGAGGCTGACAACACCATTCTCCACGGACGGCTAACCTAGGGTTAAGCTCGTCTGGGATTTGATACCATGTTTTAAGTAATTCTATCTTCCTATCATCTGTCTTTGAATCTACACCTATGGCGCAACTATATACAACTTCCTCCTCGTCCTGAACTGTGGACGAGGGAGCACTAGTTCCGGCTTGAGACCCGGACTCAAACCTCGTCTTGAGCCCTTCCTGAAGAACCTCTAAAGGAACCCCAGGAACGCCAGACGTATACTCGTCCGAAGTATTTCCCTCACTACTACTACCACTACTGCTACTGTTGCTATCACTAGACCCACTAAAACTACTACGATCAATATACTCGTCTATGGCCCTATCTACACTGTCACTAGACGAGGAAAGAACAATTTCTGACATTTTCATGGAAAGCTTAAAAGAAAACTAAGGACGAAGATAGGAATTTACCTGGATCTAGGATGAGGGAAAGTTATGGACGCAGGATACTTCTAGACGAGGATCTAAGACGAGAGTGATTGAAAAGGGAAATTTCAGAAATGAGGAAGGTAGCGATGGAAATCAACTATTTATAGGCAGTGGGCCCTGACATCTGAAACGACCCAAACAAATGAATAAGGGACACGTGGCATGTTCCTCGGTCAGGTAAATCGACATGATTCCCTGCCAATAAGACCATCACACGTGGCATCAGTTCGTTGGCAGAACGTTCAGTAGGTCATATTTCTCTGGATGACCCATGGCCAAGAGGGCAACTGATGATACTAGAAAAAAACCCAACTCCATATTCGTCCATGATGGTTGTCCTGATCAATGATGTTTGTCCATGAAAGTCAAGATGAGGAAATCTCATCCTGAGCGAAATAGGTAGGACGAGAATTAGAAATGATCTCGTCCTGATCATAATCTCGTCCTGAGCAAACTACACAGTTAACATTACTGTTTCGACATAGGGCATCACACCTCGCTCCGTAATCGATAAAATTGATGGGAATCGTTGCCATCGACGGTTAGATCAATCAGGCTAAACGGTATGGTATCAGAAATAGTTATAACGGTTACTTCCGAAACCGTCGACTTACATGAAGGGAGATGACTATTTCGTGGGTACGCTATAAAAGCACTGATATACGAAAAAGGTATTGATTCAGACACTTCCTTTACATTTGAAACCACAAAGATACTAACTTTGCCATCGGAGGACTCTTGACCGGCCTCCACCGGTCTCCTCTGACTTTACTGTTTATCTTTCAGGATTCTTCTAGCGACCCTTTGATCGATAACATTGGAGACAGTTCAGCCCACTGATAATTAAAACATCATCAGATTTAATTTGTTATGGTTTTTGTTTGGTACTTTGTTCCATGTAATCTATATTCTTTAATTAAAAGCAAAATTTGTTGTTAAACATGAAATTGGATACGAGAGAAAAAGAAGGATCTAAAAATATTCTTATATCCATCAGTCCAAATTCCTATGTAAGTCTATCTTTACTTAACTCTGCTTTCATTTTTTTTTAAAAGAAATTTGGATATTTTTTCATTAATGAATTGAGATTTTGGCTTAATTTTGTTTTCAATTGTTTAAATTATTGAATTCATTCATGTGTAATATTAATATCTGTGTTTTTTTTATGAGAAAAAAATAATATATGTGTTCTTAAAGGCTAATGCACAATACAATTACAAACATTGCTTTAAGTTAGGGTGTTATATTTATTTATTAGTAAGTTAAAATGTTACATTAAGTTAGGGTATTATATTTTTATTTATTATTAAGTTAGAATGTGTGATATAACTTATAACCATTTGAATAAAATCAACACTAAAACAAATGATTTAAATATTGAAATAAGAAATAAAAATTAAATTTCTTTTAGGTGTACAAGTACAATTTATTTTTTTAATCTTAAATTTTTAATTAATTCTTTTAGGATAATCCCCTCTTCATAAATAAATAGGAATTGTGGGGACCAGTTGTCTCTAGAGTACTGTTTAGGCTGAATGGACTGGGCCTGTGGCCCAATGACCCAGTCTAAGGACGCAGACATATCCGAGGACGATCAACTAAGGCAGAAGTTGAAATTGCATTGCAGGAAGAGCTGGAAGTTATGTATAATAGACCTAAACCTGTCCGAGGTGAAAAGTCACTTCGGAAAAGGTCTCCGAGGTGGTTTGAAACGTTCCTCTCCCCTTGGATACTGTTGTAAGAGACCCTTATGACAAGGGGATTGAATATTGGATAAGGGATGAGGGCGGAGGATAACAAATATCTGTAAGAGCTATTACCTCCACATTAAATGCTTCCTAGCTAACTCTCTGGCCGCATTAATGTGGAGGTGATACCTAAACAGTGAACGAGCAGCCTTACAGCTGGTAGTAGAAAGTTCAGGGAGGTGTGAGATGGGACAGAGAGAAGCTCCCAGAACCCAATTTACACATATATGGTAAGAACGGTACTAAAATCATGGTATATAACGTGAGAAGGGGTCCAAAGAAAAGGGATCGAAAAACCTAGAGAGAAAAGGAGTAAGAAATACGACACTAAAAGATGAACACTGGACTCTTGATTATATTATTCAGGCTACGCTGAGGACGATTTTTGTATCTTATATTCTCAACTTTTCTTCCAATCCACCCATGATCGTTACCTCTTTTTAAAATCAAGCTAGTTCTTTCTCCCACGCTCTACAAATTCATTGTTTGGGCTTGTTAGGCCAAAACTCAATCCTGTTTTAGGGTCCAAGCCAAAACTGGTCCTTACAATTGGCGCCGTCTGTGGGGAGAGCTTGATCTGATTTGAAGGAAATTCTGGTCTAGCATTGGAGATGGAAGAATCAGGTTTGCACCAACCAACGATTGGCCCACACCAAGATAATGTTAATCTGCACCAGGTAGAATCGAGGGGATCTCAACATAACAACTCAGTCGTAAACCCTCAATAAAGGGGAGATCATGAAGGAAGTGCGCGTACAACTCATACTAGCAAGAGTCAGTCACAAGGGAAGAGCCATGTTTCCCATGCAAAAAATGAAAGAGACATGCAGCGTGAGATTGACGAGCTGAAGAAGGAGTTACGTTGCACACGGCAAAGGCACCCCTCACCTGATTCCGAGCTGTCCTCCGAGGAGACAGATGATGCCACGTACAGGCGAAGGTTCAGGACTCCACCCAGTGAAACTTTTTCTTGCGACGAGGAACATCACCATAAGCATAGGAATAAGAACCCAACCTATAAAAGCCTTGGAAACAATGCCATGAACGAAGCGTTAAACCAGGTTGCTAGGTCCCTTTTCACATGAAACATAGAGGGTGCGAGCCTCCCTCGACGATTTCATCAACCCACCTTCTCTCTTTATAATGGACAAACGGATCTAGTGAAACACGTTAGTCATTTTAGTCAGAAGATGACCGTTCATTCCAAGAACGAGGCCTTGATGTGTAAGATCTTCCCATCTAGCCTAGGTCCGATGGCAATGAGATGGTTTAATGGCTTGAAGGCAAATTCTATTGATTCCTTCAAGAAACTTACCCAGTCTTTTGGCGCTCATTTTATCACGTGTAGCAGGGTTCCATTGCCTTTAGGATCTTTGCTATTTATGTCCATGCGAGATGGGGAAACTTTGAAAGCTTATTCAGATAGGTACTGGGAGATGTTTAATGAGATAGACGGGAGCTATGATGATGTGGCCATCAGTACCTTTAAGGCTGGGCTACTAGCTGAGCATGATTTGAGAAAGTCCCTCACTGGTAAACCTATTACCAGCGTACGCCTGTTGATGGATATGATTGATAAGTATAGTAGAATTGAGGAGGATCAGTTACAGGGAAAAGGGAAGGTGAAGGTGATCTCTCAGGAGAGGAGGGATTCTAGGTTGGATCGGACCCAGAACAATCGACCTCGAAGAGATTTTGCAGGGCAGCCTGGATCTGCCAACGCGCAGGCGGTTAATGTTGTATTTCGAGAGCCAGTGTAAAAGGTATTAGAGAAGATTAGGAATGAACCATTCTTCCAATGACCGAATAAGATGGCAGGAGATCCTGTGAATCGCAACCAAAACTTTTACTGCCATTATCATCAGGATCATGGACACACTACCGAAGATTGCAGAAATTTATGGGATCATTTGGAATAGTTGGTTCGAGAAGGGAAGTTAAAGCATCTCTTGCATCACTCCAGTGGCCGAGGTAGCCAAACGAACTTGGCGTTTCATGGAAATGCTGCGCCAAGACCTCCTCTTGGCACCATAAATGTCATATCTGTTGCTCTAGGGAGGACCGGATCTTGTCCTTACAGGATAATGTCAGTATCTCGTTGCTCAGATGAGGACTCTAGTTCAATGCCAAAGTGAGTCAAAATGAATGTCCCATTGGTGTTGAGCTTTTCAGATGCAGACAAATAGGGAACCATTCAGCCACACAACAATGCTTTGGTAGTTACCCTTAGAATCAGTGGGTACGATATGAAGAAGGTTATGATTGACCAAGGCAGTGCTGCTGAGATTATGTATCCTGATCTTTACAAGGGGCTAGGTTTGAAAACTGAGAATTTAACGACCTACAGCTCCCCTTTGGTAAGTTTCGAAGGTAAAATGGTGGTTCCTAAAGGGCATATTAGATTACTTGTGCAAGTCGGTACTGATGTGGTTGAAGTGGATTTCATTGTAGTAGACGTTTTCTCTCCTTATACAGCCATCATGGGTAGACCTCGGCTACACTCTTTGGGGGTTGTTTCATCCACCCTCCATCAGAAGGTAAAATATCCATCTAGGGACCAAGTGCTGGAGATAGTAGGGAACCAATCTATGGCTAGACAATGCTTAATAGTGGCTATTCAACACAAACCTAAGGGTGATACCTCGGCTATCGCTGAAAACGATTTATAGCAGCTAGAAGCTCCGACATCTCTTTTTAGTGAACCAGCCAACGAGGTGAAATGTGAAGACCTAGAAAAGGTGGTCATTGGAGATGATCCGGAGAGGTTCTTTCAGGTTGGAGCTCAGATTCCCCTATTGAAGAAGGAGTAGTTGGTCGATCTTCTGAGAAGGAATGTGGATGTGTTTGCATGGGACGCCTATGAAACACCAGGGCTAGATCCAAACTTCATTTGTCATCATCTGAATGTCAATTCATCCATTACTCCAAAAAGGCAGCCACCTTGGCGCCCGTCCAAGGAACATGTAGAGGCTGTCAAGAGTAAAGTAACCAAACTTAAGTAAGCAGAGGCTATTAAAGAGGTGTTTTATCCTCAGTGGTTGGCTAACACTGTAGTGGTGAAAAAGAAAACAGGAAAGTGGTGCGTGTGTGTGGACTTTACGGATCTCAATAGGGCTTGTCCTAAAGACCCTTTCCCTATGCCTCGGATAGATCAGTTGGTAGATGCGACGATAGGTCATCCTCAGATGAGCTTTCTAGATGTCTTTCAAGAATATCACCAAATACCCTTGGCATTGGATGATCAGGAGAAGACAGCTTTCGTTACCCTTGTAGGAAACTATCACTACAAGGTGATGCCTTTTGGTCTGAAAAATGCAGGGTCAACTTATCAACGGATGATGACCAAAATGTTTGAACCACAGTTAGGTAAAAACGTCGAAGTCTATATTGATGACATGGTGGTGAAGAGCAAGTTGGTGTCCGAACACGTAATGGATCTCACAAGCATTTTCGAGATCCTGAGGAGCACAAGTTGCATCTGAACGCGTCTAAATGTTCTTTTGGAGTAGGTTCAGGAAAGTTTTTGGGGTACATGGTGACTCACAGGGGAATTAAGGTAAACCCAGACCAAATTAAAGCTATTTATAACTTGCAACCATCTCGGAATCCCAAAGAGATACAAAAACTTACTGGAATGATGGCCGCTTTAAATCGGTTCATATCTAGATCGGCAGACAGGTGCAGGCCTTTCTTTCTTTTGCTGCACAAATGGAAAGAATTTGAGTGGTCCGAGGAGTGTGTTGTAGCATTCCAGCAACTTATACAATATCTATCACACCTACCCATTATGTCCAGCCTCGTGGTGGATGAAGTTCTTTTTCCCTATATTGCAGTAGCCTTCTATGCCATAAACTTTGTACTGATACGGGTGGACAGTAGTATACAACGACCAGTCTATTATGTGAGCAAGTCACTTAATGAAGCCGAGGTGCTCTACTTGCCATTGGAGAAGGCCATATTGGCAGTGGTACATGCTATAAGAAAGCTTCCCCATTACTTCCAAGCACACACTGTGGTCGTGCTCACTCAGCTTCCACTTAAGTCAATACTCAGAAATGCGGATTATACTGAGAGGATTGCCAAGTGAGGCACGATCCTAGGGGCTTTTGACATAAATACATGCCTCGTACTTCTATAAAGGGACAAGTTCTCGCTAATCTGGTGGCTGAATTCGCTGAATGTCCTGAGGAAATGGATGCGGAAAATCGTAACATGGGTGAAAGATTAGTCGGCGTAGTCTCTGTTCAATGTCCCATGCCTTGGGAATTGTATGTGGATAGGGCAGCCAACCAGCGAAGATCAGGAGTGGGGCTAGTTCTAGTGTCATCAGAAAATATTACCATTGAAAAATCCTTAAGGTTGAGTTTCTCGGCTACAAACAATGAAGTAGAGTATGAATCTTTGCTGATGGGAATGGCGATGGTCCAGAAAATGGGGGGAAAAGCAGTGAAAGTTTTTTCAGATTCAAAACTGGTGGTAGGCATGGTTTTAAAAACCGAACCGGACCGGCTGGTCCGACCGGTTCAATTGGGAACCGGCCTCTAATCCGGTCCGATTATGACAAAAAACCGAAAATACATTAAAAACCTCTAAACAGTGAAAACCGGCCGGTTCAACCTGAAAACCGAAAAAATCGGAGGTTGAACCGGTTAATGACCGGTTGGGGGTTTTTCATTTTTTTTTACTTTTCAGGTGAAAAAACTACGTCGTTTTTGCCCTTTTTGTCCTAAAATCTAACCCTAAGCCTAAAGTCATCACTCTTCACCTTCAGACTCTCTCAAGTCTCATCTCACTCACGCCTCACTCACCTCAAGCTCGCCTCACTCACTCACGCCTCAATCTGCCTCATTCACTCACGCCTCAGTCAAGCTCCAGCTCTCTCTGGCCTCTGCCTCAGTCAAGCGCTCTATCTGCACAGCAGCGCTCTCTGCGCTTTCTGCACAGCGGCGCTCTCTGAGCTTCTTTATCTTCACCTTGGTTCGCTTGCTCTGCTCTCGACGTCTGGGTTTGACAGAGGTAATGTTCTAAACTTCTAAGTTATTTTTATTTTGATTTTCTTTTTCATTTTCTCGGTTCTTTTTTTTTTTTTTTTCATTTCTCTCGGCTTCATCAGGTAATAAACTAATAATAATAATAATTATTATTATTATTATTATTTTATGATTACTTGATTTTGATTTTGATAATTTTCTTTGTTCTTTTTTTTTTCTTCATTTCTCTCGGCTTCATCTCAGATTCTCAATCCATGTTCTCGGCTTCATCTTAAGTTCTCCTTCCGTGACTTCACTGGTAAGTGGTAACTTCAATTATTAGTTTACAATGGCATTTTAGTTTATCTGTGATTTTGTGTATGTTGGGGATTTGATTTACAGAGTATTGTTTGTGAAATATAGTTTACAGTGTATTATACTATTGATTGTGTATGTTGTATTGATGAATTTATTTGTTGATAAAATGGTTGTTGCCAGTCTGAAATTGTTGAGTGAAATGGAGTCCGCGTCTGTACCATCTAATGAACATGCTTCTACCGAGTCTAATGCTAATTCTTCATCTGTGAGAGCGAAATGTGATCTCGCATGGGATCATGTAACTGAAGAGTTGAAAGACGGAAAAAGTAGTTATAGATGTATACATTGTGAGAAAAGTTATAAAGGAGGGGGCATCAATAGGATGAAAAGACATCTAGCTGGAATTAAAGGTGATGTGGTTGCATGTATGGGTGTACCTTATGATGTTAGGTTTCAAATGGTTGAGAATTTGAAGGAAATTTCAAAATCTAAAGAACAAACAAAAAAGGATCAAGAAGCATCTAATTATTCACCATTAGAGGACTCACCAGAATTTGAAGATGTCCAAGAAATTACTCCTAGAGGTAGGGGGTTAAGTAGGGGAAATAGAAGTGGTCCAAGTAATTTTCCACCAAGATCCAATCTTGGCAAGAGAAAGGTTGGTAATATTGATAATTACTTCGCTCTTAGAACAACACCGGGAGCTCAAACTTCTATTAAAAGTGTGCTTGTTGGCAAAGAAAAAAAGTGGAGGGTTGATATGTCTGTAGCAAGATGGATGTATGATGCTTGCATTCCAATTAATGCTGTGAATTCTAGTTATTATCAACCTATGTTCAATGCTATAGCTTCTTATGGTCCTGGATATAGAGGCCCAAATTATCATGCCCTTCGAGTGCCTTTGTTGAGAGACGCAAAAAGAGAAGTTCAATTGATTGTTGATTTTCATCGTTCATATTAGGCTGACACTGGTTGTACAATAATGGCTGATGGGTGAATTGATACTAGGCATAGAACACTGATTAATTTTCTTGTCTATTGTCCTAAAGGAATTATTTTTATACGTTTTGTTGATGCTTCTGACTTGGTTAAGGATGCTATTAATTTGAGTAACTTGTTTGATGAAATTATTAGTTGGGTTGGTCCTACAAATATAGTACATTTGGTCACTGACAATGCTGCAAATTATGTAGCTGCTAGAAAAATTGTGTGTGAAAAATATAGGAACATTTGTTGGTCACCTTGTGCAGCACATTGCCTAAACCTAATTTTTAAGGAGATTGGGAAGATGGATCATATAGCTAAACTTGCAAAGCGTACATCCAAGATCACAGTGTTCATCTATAACCATGTGGCTTTGCAAGCTTGGTTGAGGACTAGAAAAAATTGGACTGAAATTGTGCGTCCAGGACCAACTAGGTTTGCTATTACTTTCATTGCCTTAGGGAGTCTTAAGGAACATAAGCATGACTTACAAGCATTGGTGACTAGCAAATTTTATGTTGAATCAAGATATGCAAAAGATAAGAAAGCAAAGGTAGTGGTGAAAATCATTCTTGACAATCAATTTTGGAATGATTGTCATGTAATTGTGCATATTATGTCACCATTGATTCGTTTATTACGCATTGTTGATTCTGACGAAAAACCAACTATAGGTTATGTATATGATGGCATGTATAGAGTAATTGATGGAATCAAAAAAAATTTCAAGGACAAGAAGAGACTATGGGAGCCTTATGTTAATATTATCAAGGATCGTTGGGATAATCAATTCCATAGAGATATTCATGCTGCTGCTTACTGGTTGAATCCTGCATTCCAATATGACTCATTCACTCTTAATAAGAGGCTAGAGACACAATCTGCTGTGACAGATGTTATTAAATCAAAAGTTTCAGTTGGTCGGTTGAAGTTGGTGGAGGAATTAAGGCTATTTCGAGAACGTGAACAAACTTTTGGAATCCAACTTGCTCAAGAATCAGCCAAGACATCTCAGCTGGGTAAGATATTGTTTACTTTAGCTAATAATAAAATGAAAATATGTTTTAAAGATCATAGTTTTTTTTTTTTTTTTTATAAATATTTTTGGGATAAGTATAGTTGTGTTTATTAATTCATTATATCTTGGTTTTATGTTGTATATGGAACTTAGATGAGTGGTGGAAGTTGTTTGGATCTTGTGCTCCAACCTTACAAAAGTTTGCAATTCGGATTCTTAGCCAAACAGCTGCCTCTTCGGGATGTGAGCGGAATTGGAGTGTTTTTGAACAAATACATACCAAAAGAAGAAATAGATTAGAGCATCAACGACTTAATGATCTTGTGTTTGTTCATTATAACTACCGATTGAAAGAAAGGTATATATTATATAATCTCCTTGTTTCAATGTTTTTGTGGGGAAATATGAGTGATTCACTGATTTGGTCAAGTGTGTTCTTTGTGATTGTGAAATATAAGTGATTTTGTTACTAATTAAATTATTGATTATGTTCATCTTATGATATAGAGTCAAAAGGAAGAAGTTCAATTTTGATCCTATTGATTATGCAAGTATCGATAAAACTGAATTTTGGGTAGTGGAAGATGAGGAACCTCCATTTCTAGATCATGAGGAGATAGATAATGCATTATATGAAGAAGGAGCCTATCCAATTGAAGAAGGGTCTTCTAGCCATGTACAAAGAGGTTAACTTATAACAATTCTTTACCTAGTAGCATATTTTAATTAGACTATTTATGATTTATGAGAAATGATTATTAGAATCGTTATTTCATTTATTATTCTTTGATTTTGGAATTTGTATAGATATGGACAATGAAGTAATTGAGGATGATGATGACATTAATTTGGAATCATTTGGTGATGAAGATGATGCTCCTCCCGGATTTAGAGATAAAAATCATCCTATTCATGTTGAAGATGAAGAAGATGAGGATGAGGATGATGATAATGATGCTAGTGGTGGAGCATTTGGTTCACATGATGATATTGATTTCAATTTTCTTCATAACTAATGAGGCTTGGGTCTTAAAACTTAGTAGTTATTTGTTTGTAACTTTAAAACTTATTTGCTATTTGAATGTAATGAACTTAATTGTTATTTGCCATTTGGATGTAAATGTAATGACTAATGAACTTATTGTTGTGGAATTTGTGTGTATCTTTTTATTAAAAGACAAAGCTATAGATAAAAATGCATGAGTTGTTGATATGAAAGTTGAAACAACAAAGATGCTTGGTATTGTTGGAACTTCATCATCCCCATTCCCTATTGACTTGCACTTTGACCTCTTGACTTGCACTTTGACCTCACTTATGCTAGGGAAAACTTTGAATATGAGCCTAATTATGTTTTTAGTAGATTAAAAAATTATTAATTATTTATATAATTTAAATAAATAATAATTAAATTATTTATGACGTCACCAGTTTGACCATCGGTCGGACCTTGGTCCGACCATAAAACCAGTAATTAGAACATTTTTCGGTTCTTTCACCGTACCGGTTTTTAAAACCATGATCACAACTGTGAAGGATTAGACTTGTTGGATTAATTTAGAAGCTTTTTAATTTTTTGGAATTGTTGGATTAACTTGTTGGTTTGTAATTATCCTAAACTTGTGGGATTTATTTTGTAGTTTTTTGAACTTGTTGTAATAGTCTTAGATTTGGACTTGTGGGATTTATTTTGTAGCTTTTATTTTTATGTTTAACAGGTGATCTTAGCTATGATTTATTGATTTATGATTAAATGGTGATCTTAGCTAGGTGATTTATTTCCCCTAAAAAAAAAGTTAAGTGATTTATTGATTTTATGATCTTAGCTATAATTATTGATTTATAATTAATAGGTGATTTTATTGATTTATGATTAATAGTTTTGTAATGGTCCTATGATTTGGACTAATTTAGCATTTGGGCCACGGTATAGGGCTTGAATTTGGGCAAATATAAATTTTTTTTTTTTTTGGTTTGGGCCATGGTATAGGCTTCAGTTTAATCCTAATTTTTTTTTATTGGGCCATGATTTGGGTTGTGGATTGGGTCCAAATTTGACATGGCTGGACGAGGCCCACAGGGGTTTGACGGGGCGGCTTTGGGGGTTAAAAAAACCCGTTTATTAAACGGGCTAGGTTCGGGTAATGGGGGTGGTCCACAAGGTGGGTTTGGGCATAAAGAAACTTGCCTCAAACCTGACCCATAGCCATTTCTACATACATAGAGAAGAGAGAAGATTGGAGGCAAGGGAACTTGTATGTAGAGAGAGGCACAAAGGAACTTGTGTGTGCGAAGAAGGAGATGAGGCTACGTGAAGAAGAAGAGAGGGAGTTTGATGAGTCTTTGTCACCATGTTTGCGTTTAAGAGAGGGAGAGAGTTTTTTTTTTTTTTTTAATCGGGTTTTGGTTTTGGGGGAGAAAGGGATTTTATTTTTATTTTTATTTTCAAATTATTGATGTGAAAAATTATGAGAGCTTGAAATCCTACATGGCAAGCTCTCAAGAAGTTAAAAAAAAAAGTCAAAGGCTTTGGTTTTATAGTATATATAAATTAAAAGTGGGTTCCAAATAATTCAACTGGTAAAGTCTCTTGTTGTTGAATAATAGATCTAAAATTTAATCTTGTCTACACCAAAAACTAACTGGTATCTTGGTCTAATGATAAATATTAAACATGTAGATAATATCCTATAATTATATATCCATCATCTCCCATTCTTATTCTTATAGCTAATCATCCCAAGAAAAAAAAAAAAAAAACTCTTTTTTAATGTAGTGCATGTTAAATGTAGGAGGGATTTGATAATATATTTTCATATTTAATAAAAAAAACTATTATCAGGAGCGAACGCCATAAGTTGAAACTCTCTAAAAATATATATATTTCCACATTCATTGTGACTTTTTTCTTTTGTATTTAGTTTTTAAGGCATCATAAAATATCGTATTGATGTTTATATATGATAACTTTAAATCACAAAAAAAAAAAAAAAAAAAAAAAAACTTATAATATTGGAAAATGCATATTGTCAAGCAAATTTCTTCACAACCTTATAAAATTTTATATTCATTGTTGAAAATAACAAACTTCAAAATTCAAAATAGTCTTATCTCTAATTTATGGATTTCATGCTTCAGGTTTTTAAAATCTCGTAGGTCTGATGTTGTCAAATAGTTTTAACCATGCTTTTAACTTTTTAGGGATGTTTTCAATCTAATCTCATGATTACTTCCTCTGATAAATATACCTAAACATATCATAATAAAATGTTAAAAAAGTTCAAAAACCTAAAGGAGACATGCATAATGTAATTTAAATCAGTATTAGTAAGAAAAGTCTAATGAATGAGAATCAATGAAAATGAAATAGCAATTTATACTCCTTGTTCAAGAACAGTACTTTATTCTTTTCAATAAAAAAAAAAAAAAAAAAAAGAACAATACTTTATTCTAAGTACAATTTCTCATCTATATTATTCCAAACAGGTTTTAGCAATACAATTTCTCATTTTGTATCTAACATGAAATTCTTTTTTTATTCAATTAATATAAAACTCGCTTTTCTTACATATTATTTCAAATAGGTTTAATAAAGCCACCGATAATGAATACAGTTTCAAACAGTAATCAAATATAAGCAACGTTTGCCTGAAGAGAAAACCATACTTTTTTTTTTTGGTTGAGAGAATGAGAAAACCATACCTCTATATTTATATTTAAAGTTTTAAGCAATATGGAATTAAACCCACAACCCACAAAAGAAATTAGCAACACAAATATTCTCACAATCTAAGCCCTGCCAGTGGCAAGCCATTATCTCAAATTTATTATTATTATTATTTTGGTGAAATAGAACTTTATTAAATAAAATTAAAGATTGCAATGTCTAGGGTAAATAATACCTCAAGCATCAACTAAGAGCTTATACAAAATGTAGGAAGGAGGATAAGAATGTAATACAAGAGGATCATTAAAAGAGTTTCCTTCCTTGCCCAAAAGATTTGCGCAGTGATTCATTTTGTGGTGGGTATGGTTGATGAAAGCTTCCTCAAAATGTTGGAGGAGTGACCTGCAATCAAAAATTAAGGCACTACAAGGATGAGAGGCATCAATAACAGTGCCATGAGTGTTAGATGGAATCATTGTTAGGATTACTGTGATCATTGTACATGTACTTTCTATAATTACCTTGTGTACTCTAATAGTTGCTGTAATAGGATCCTGTTGGAGTTAGTTACATTGATAGGTGATAGGAGTTAGTTAAGTTGGTTAGTGACAGTTGGTGACAGCTGTGAGTAGTTAGATAGTTACAGAGGGAGGAGTTGAGAGAGTGGTATAAGAATAGCAACAACTTGTATAAAGAATTCAATCAAACAGTTTATGACTCAATACTCTTTGTGTGTTTCCATTCTTTTCTTCAATTCTTTTCCTGTTTTTAGGAGGCCTAGCTAACCTCGAAACTAGCTACAATCATCCAATTCTACCTGTTCTTTACAATCATGGAACTCTTCCGACAACAATAGCAATAAGTGTTTTCTATGTAGCTTCCCGATCTTCATTTTTTTGTTCAAATATTGAGAAACTGTGGGCATGAAAACATTAATTTGAGAATGATAATTATGGTGAAAAGAGAAAGTTATGACTAGGGGGTGTGCAATCAACCCACAAATTTGCCAAAATCGATCAATACAGCTCAACCTAGCGGGTTAGGTCAGTAATTAGGGGATGATGGGTTGGGTCAAGTTACCAAAATTATTTTTGCTGGCCATAGATTCACAAATCTGCCTATCTCAACCTAACCCACCTATATTTTTTGACTGAAATGATAGAAGTATATTGATCAAAAGAAAATTACAAAGAAAGCCTACCCCAAGAGTTATACACAACTAGAAACGGCCCAAAGAAACAAAGGTCCGATTACTCCAAAAGCACCAAAACTTAAAAAAATAGGGTGTACGTGTAAGCAGATATTTCATCTGTGGGGAAGGGACTTGGCAAGTCTTTGATATTCTTCATGCAGGGAGTCGGCTTGTTTAAAGATCTCACCCGGGTGGGTTTAAACATATTTAAAATGGAAGCGGTTATGAGTGTTCCACAAAGACCACGACGTCATAGACCACAACTCTAGCTCCTTTCTGTCAAGCCTCTCCATCATATGACGTGCAAGCATGAAAAAGTTCTCGGCCATTGAACTGCTCTTTTGCAACTTACCCCGAACCACGGCCCAAACGTTATGGGCAAATGGGCACTCCCACAGAATGTGTTCCTGTGTTTCATCCTGCTGGCTGCAAATGGAGCACTTAGGGTCAGTCTGCACCTTCCGTTGGGTAAGGTTTGATTTTGTAGGTAGAACATTGCAGCAAGCTCTCCACATAAATGTCCGAACCTTAGGAGGGACATTTAGGGACCATAATCGCTTCCACAAGCGTTGATCTTGTGCATCAGAGGAGTGCTCCCCAGAGGGAGGGTGGGTGAGCCTAAGAGCCACTTGATATGCTGTCTTCACCGTAAACTCCCGGGCTTATTTTCCTTCCACGTCAACTTATCTCTTGTGTTCGATGTGCCAGCCTTAATCTTCAAAATATATGTTATATGGTTTTATTATTTAATTATTATATGGTTTGATGCACTAATAAAATAATTTGTGTTGGTTTAGTCCTATAATCAAGTTTATAAAGTTGTAAATTTGTTATTATTTGAGTTGGTTTGGTTCTATGCAAGAGCGGATCTAGGATTTCAAGTTAGGGAGGCTGAAGTATAAGAAAAAAAAAATCCAAATATGTATCCATATAGTACTGACGAATTATCAACCGAGATCAATACACAAGATGCAATAATTTACCGACAAAGACAAAAAAAAAATACAAAATAATATTGTTTTTTAAGAGCATTAATTGTTGCAAAAAAAAAAATATATATATATATATATATATTTTCACAAACCAAAACTTACTTTTGCTATTTTAATATAGCATTTAAAATATCTCACACAATAGTTTTTTGATATTTGGTGTTCTAAATACTAAATATTTACTATTTAAAACACCTAATACTAGTGCTCTAATACTGGGCTGACTGAGATTTTCTTTTTTTCTTTTTTTTAAAATTTTTTTTTTGTTAAGTTTTTGAGTTGGGTAGTTGCTAGTTGAGTTAGGCTAATTAAAAGAGAGGGAGTCGAAGTTTTTGGAAGAGTGAGTCACAATAAAAAAATTTATCCAATGCGTGGGTCCAACTTGATCCATGTGGGTTGGGTTGGGTTGGGTTAGACCATTGTGATGGGTTAGATTAAAAAAAGTCAAAAACCTCTCAACTTGATCCATCCATAATTTCAAAAACTATTTTTAAAACATTATTATTTTCAAATTAATTTATAAGTTTTAACTATGGGCCCGTCTGGTAGCAATGTTTAATTATTGTTGTTCAGTTTTCAGTGTTATAAAAATACGTGTTTAAGTGTTATAGAAATACGTGTCAGAAGTGTTATTATTGTTTAAACACCGAAAACTGTTGTTTAAACAACAGTGCCAAATAGCCCTTATGTATTTAGTCCATAACCTTTCAATTGTGTCAATTTAGTCTCTAACTTTTCAATGTCGTGTTAATTTAGTCTATGTCATTATCTTTTGGATGAAAATTGATGACATAGTACCAAAAAAAAAAAAAAAAAAAAAAAAAAAAAAAAAAAAAAAAAGTGTATTTTCACATCAATGAAAACTTTTTTTTTTTTGGACACGGATTTCCTCCAAACTTGTTTGCAGCAACTGCTGCAAACAGAGACAGGTGTCAAGCACATAAAGAAACACACAAGCATGAGTCATGTGCAAAGCACATGACCCATTTTAAGAGGAGTGCTGTTAACCCTAACGTTAACAGCGTTAGCCAGAAGGTCTTCTCCTCAAACACGTCTCTCCCTCCTCTCTCTCATCTCATCCACCTCTGTTTTCTCAGCAACCTCAGACCGGCAAGAGCTTCCTCTCTCTCAGCCTCCGGTGACGTACTGACGGGAAGAAAATACCCTCTCTCTTTAAAACCCAATCAACGCCTCTCTCATCCTCATTCTTTGTTCTTCTCAGAAACCCCAACCACTGCCACATGCTCTGCCTTTCCCATCCCCCACCCTCCTCTTCGCCGCCAAGGACCACCGATTCTACCACCCATCTTTTCAAGGCTCCGACTTTTTTCCAGGTTTCTTACCAAATCCCTCTGTATTTGATTTATCTAGTTTTTTCTTGCTGTGATAATTAGATTTCTTGTTTGTAATTTTCTTAAAATTATCATTTTGGCTAGCTTGAGTTCTTTCTGTGATATATTTGTAATTTTTGTTCTGTAATTTTTTTTTGGAGTGGGTTTTGAGCAATCCAAGCTCCTCTGAAATTAACGACCATGGCCTGGAAAGATCTCTAAGGAGATGTCTGACAACCATTTATGAGCATTGGTGGCAAAAAAGGGAAAGGAAGGGAATGCCTTTAATCCGACATCTTCAGGTATCTTCTGAATCACTTTTCTATTGTTCTTGATATTATGTTCAACACTATGATGTAAGCTACTCTAGTGGATGTAATCCCCTATGTAGAGAGTGCACTTGAGTTATTAAAGGATTCAGCATCTGCTGTTAATTTTATTTACTTTTTTCAAAGATGCTAATACTAATTTTATATTAGTTTTAAACAAAGCCACTATTACAAGTCCACTATTACAAGTTTGAGAAAAAATAAAATCGTAAAAGCTGAATTACCACTAAGATCAGCAGTAAACAAAGAAGGGCAACCTTTGGAATTCAAATGATATGAAGTAATATTGTTTGGAGTTTTTAGACACTTTTGGAAACTGAGGGGCATGTGTTATGTAAAATGAGAGTGAAGTTTTCTGGAAGAATAAGAGAGGAATTTGATTTGGACATCTACTGATGGAAGGAATATATTTTCTGGATTTGAATTGATGTGCAATATGAAAATAGATCATTTTAACTTACTTTTTATTTCTTATCATTATGTTGCCTTGTAGGTCTGGTTTTCACATATATAAATTACGTTTAGATTTTACAAAATTCAGTGCTGATATATATTGTCAATTTGGGGGGAGTAATCAGCTTTTGTTAGTTCCTTTTTTTGGGACATGAAATTCATGCAACTCCTGTTTATTTCGCTTGTGCATATTTAATCTGCTTGTTCGTTTGTATTTATATTTAAATGTATCTCAAGGCTCATTTTATTGTGCTTTATTCAGCCACCGCTGTGGGAAAGGTATCAACAACAAGTGAAGGAGTGGGTGCTAGCTTTGAACAAAAACAATACCAACATCCCTAATGGATTCCAGGTGAAGGCTGCACCAATTGAAAAGCCACCCACGTTTGCTTTCTGTTTGAAGCAGTGAGGTTTGGAAGTTCCCAACAAGGGGTCAAAACAAAGGTCATGTAGGAAGTTTTCAGTTTTTGGGCAAAGCAATGCCATCTTGCACTAAAGTGTATGCAAAGAAGCCACCCAGAACTGCTACCCGAAGTGTATGCGAAGAAGCAAGTTGTTGTAGCATTTCATATTGCACTAAATTGCATTGAACTTGATCTAGAGATGCGGCCTAGGATGCGAACCGTGTTAGAGGGTCTTGATTGTATAAAATCGCAAAGAAGAAAGTAAAGAACTTAGTAGAATTTTGGTTCTTGATGCTGATTTTTTATGTTGAAGGTGTTTGGTTTGTTAGCAGTTGATGGTTGGAGGGGGGATTTTGATGTATTTTTTCCTGGAAATATTTTTTGAACCAATGTATATTTCAACAAATTTATTGCTAAATTTAAAATTTCAGAATTTATATTTCCATCCACATCATTATATTGCATTCATCAGTTTTATTTCCAAAACACTATATTGCATTCATCCTGAACAAATCTATAGCTAAATTTACACTGGAGTATTTTTCTTATAAAAGTGAGCCAAATAAAAGGAAAATTCCAACAAATCTATTGCTAAAATTAAACTTCTTGAATTCAAATTTCCATCCATCATCACTATATTGCATTCATCTTATACATAGATACAAAAATATAGAAATGAGCATATTGTTTCCTCTTAACATGTCCAGCTACAAAAATATACAAAAATGTTCTCCTCTTAACACGTCCAGCACTTCCTCGCCTAACATATTGTTTCCTTACACTGAAGCCCATTCTGTGAGAGTATATTGTTTGTAAAACTCATATGCACTATCATCACAATCAAATTTCATTCTAATTGTTGGTGCCTTAATTTCCTTATTGTGTTTACTCGGGGTGTTTGGACTTCCATCAGTAGGTTCTACTTGAACTTTTTCCTAAATCCAAACCAATAAAAAGCAATAGTGTTAAAGAATATTCAATATGAAAAATAATATTCAATTTTTTTTAATAAACCCAGCAAAAAAAACCACAGTTGCTTATAGTCTTCCAAACAGTCTCGATGAACAACAACAACAACAATATTCGGAACTCAAAATACCTAAAAATCCTATTCAACAGAAATTATACTCAAAACTCCCTAAAAATAAATAGTAAATAAATCCTTGCCACCAACAATAAATACCCATTCAAAACCAACAAAAACCATCACCTCTTAAGCTATAGAACTCAGCTATGGTAATAATCATAAGAACAAATATTCAAAATTCAAATATAATGCAATTTGAGAAACCAATTTGGGGAAATAATTATCTTTAAAAAACAGTGTTTTTTTTTTTTTTTAATTACAATAAATTAAATGAAAATCAGACCTAAACAAATTGAGAACCATTGCATCTGTCACTGTCAAGGAGAATGCCGAGAAACAATGGAGTGGTAGGACTGGTGTTCCTTGGCGGCGAATATATGGGAACGACATCGGTTGAGTGAGAAAGTGAATGTGGTGGAATCAGCGAAGGGGGACGCGGGTGAAGAGGAGGAATGGAGGAGGAGGATGAGAGGGGCTTGGCTATGTGTGGGATGAGAGGGGCTTGGCTTGGCTTGGCTATGTGCCATCTGGGTTAGATTGAGAGAGTAGATGCTCTTGTCGTTCTGAGGATGCTGAAGAAAAACAGAGGTGGCTGGAGGCTGAGAGAGAGGAAGCTCTTGCTAATTTGACGTTGCTGAGAAAACAAAGGTGTAGGAGATGAGAGAGGAGAGAGAGGCGTGTTTGAGGAGAAGACCTCCTTTTGGCTAACGCTGTTAAGCTCAGGGTTAATAGCACTCCTCTTAAAATGGGTCATGTGTATTGCACGTGACTTTTGCTTATGTGTTTCTTTATGTGCTTGACACCTGTCTCTGTTTGCAGCAGTTGCTTTTTTTTTTTGGCTATTAAACATATTATCAATTTTCATCCAAAAGATAATTGTATGAACTAAATTGACACGATACTGAAAGATTAGAGACTAAATTAATACAATTGAAATGTTAGAGATCAAATTAATACATAATGTATAGGATATAAGCCAAATACGTAATCTGTATATATTAAGAGGATTCAGAAAGTTAGTTATTGCTTTTTTTCCTGTCAAGAATACCCCTAAATTAATTAACCAACAACTTAAAAATGGGGTTAAAATAGTAAATTGAAAAAAGAAAGTTAGTTATTGCTTTTTTTATTGTCAAACATACCCCTACATAAAACTTAAAAATTGGGTTAAAATAGTAAATTGACAAAAGATTAAAAATTCCTACTTCTACGTTGAAATGTCTTTCTGTTTCTAATAAACTCCTACTTTTATGTTGATTTAAATTCCTACTTCTGCTTACTAATTCCCTACAAAATAGGATTACTCTTTTGTTAGTTTTAAAACTCCTCCGATCTACAAAACTCACCTCACGTATTCATTTTTTTTTTCTTTTTTCATCATGATGTATTTGTTTCTTCTGTCCTCCTTTTTTATCAAATTTTTTTTTAAAAATTTCATTACACCCTAGGTTTTTTTTTTTTTTTTTTTTTTGTGATTGGAAAAAGTAGAAAATCCAAATAATAATAAATTTAAATTATTAACCTTTACCCAAAAAATAGAAGAGCCTCTGAGCACGCGCGTGAGCGCGTGCACAGAGGCTAGTTTAATTTAATAGCTTTTTATCACGATAAAATAGGGAAGGACACAATTTTCCATTTCTATTCCGAACACTCCAATATCATCCTAATCCTTTTTTTTTTTTTTTTTTCCTTTTTTTTTTAATATATTTTATATTTTATTTATTTATTTTATTTATTTTTATTCTTAATTAAATAAAATAAAAGGTTTAAAAAGCTGAAAGTCATAACACCACCAGAGAAAGAGAGAAAGAGCGCGCGCGACAGAGAACCATCGCCCAATTGCCGCGAATCTAGGGTTTCTAATTTGTACAGATTGAAAGATTTTTCGAATTTTTTTTCTTGGTACGTTAATGAAACCCATTTATTTTGTCATATTGCTTAATTTTTCTCTTAATTACTTTTCCCTATTTATTCAGTCCCCCATTATAATTCTTCGAATTTCTTCTATACTAGCTCAGACCTAGTTCTGATTTTGAGCTATTCGAATGGATTTTATTATGAAGCTGATTATGATTATGCGCTAATGTTAATTTAACCAAACTCTTATTTTGAAAAAAAAAAAAACTTCACAATCAAATTTGGTTGCTATGGCATTTTATGTGCAAATGCATATACTGAATGTGTTTCTGTATGTTTATTTGTGAATTGTGAGTAAAGAGGTTAGGGATGATATACACTTTTAACTACCAACAACAACAACAACAAAAAAAACCAAAAACCCAACAGTCGTGTAGCTCAGTGGCATTGTCTGTTGTTATTCTTCATGACCCGATTGTTGTAACTGTCAAATTATCAAAAAATGCGGTGATAAATTAGGTGTTGTGTCTTAGAGAATGACAATGCTGATGAAGTATAAATGTGGTGTTTTTTTTTTATAATTTTTTTCAGAGGCACAGGTGGCGGATATTTTTTGGCTGCGTAGTGGCATTTGTGTGGAGCGGTTGGTGTGATTCCGATGGAGGAAGATGAGGATAGAATTTTGCTTAATAGTTTGGGTATTGCGTCCGCGAACCCCGAAGATATTGAGCGTGACGTATTAGCAGAGGTATTGGACTCTAGTTTATCAAATGTTAGTAGAATGTGTAAAAGTCGCCTTTCTTGAATTTATTGATTTAGTTTTGAAAAGCATTAGTAAGTACTTAAAGAAATATTAGGATTGATTCGAAAGTTGATCTCCATGAGATTTGGAGTGGTTCTTGGAATTTTAGTTGTTGGGGTTTAAAAGGATTTATTTATTTTTGGTATGAACTTTTAGTAAATCATAACTTTTGGTGTTTGACAATAGGGATTTTTGAATGGCAGGCGACAAGGAATGATGAGAACAATGGTGAAGGTGGAGGGGGCCATGAGGAGGAAACTCTTGAGAAGCCAGAGAGTATTGACCCATCATCCACCAGCGAAGCAAAGCTCTACCATAAATTGAAGGCTGTAGAATTTGAAATAGATGCCGTTGCATCCACTGTTGAGCAGGTGAGGAATGTTGCAAGTGATGAAGACCGTGCTGGTGATGGTAATGACAGTGGGGGGCTAGGTAATAAGGAGGATAGTGGTCAGGTTTTGCCAAATGGCTTAGACCTCCAGCATGCCTTGGCTGCTGATAGGCTAAGAAGCCTCGAGAAAACCAGGGCTCAACTTGAGAATGAACTTTCAGATTTGCGTAAGGAGAGCTCATCGAAAGGTGTTGAGCATAATAAAGTGTTACGAGATATGGTCAAGGAAGAGCCAAGGCGGAAGAGGAAGCTGAAAGATGTCCAGAAATCAGGAAAAATTATAGAAAAGAAAAAGAAGATTGTATCATTTGAGGAGGATACTGGTTTTGATGCAATTTTGGATGCAGCATCTACAGGCTTTGTTGAAACGGTAAAGTTAACTTAGGCTTGAAATTCTACTCAGCTCAGTCTTTAATGAGATTTGTGGCAGGGTTGAAAAGGATGTAACAGAAATTTGGTTTTTATTTTTAATGATGTAAAGTGTTAATAATTAACAAAAAAGGAAGAACAATGAGGACTAATTTTTTACACTGTTTACATTGTAGGAAAGGGATGAATTGATTCGGAAAGGAGTTTTAACTCCTTTTCATAAGCTGAAGGGCTTTGAGCGCCGTCTTCAACAACCAGGACCATCTAATAGGCACAATGTACCTAAGAAAGAAGACAGGAGTGATGATCTTGTTGCTGCCAGTGTAGCTAGGGCTGTAAGGTCAATGTCAGAGGCTGCTCATGCTCGCCCAACAACCAAGCTTCTTGATCCAGAAGCTTTGCCAAAGCTTGATGCACCCACACGTCCTTTTCAAAGGCTAAAAACACCTTTGAAATATCCTCGATCCCCAGAAAGAGAGGTAAAAAGGAATAAACATTCACAAAAGATAAAGAAAAAGAAACGACCTCTGCCTGACAGGAAGTGGTCAAAGCTCATTTCTTGTGAGGATATACACTTGGAAGAAAGTGGTATGTTTATATTCTTGCCTGCATAAATGAGTATCCTTGACCCTTATTTCTAGTTACCAAGATACAGCATGCATCCTGCTGTGTGGGAATTATTTATTATTTTTAATCGGACAAGACTTACCTGGATTGGGAAGTAATAATTGTAATTTTTTATTTGTTTCTGATGCATTTTTGTCCACATTCTCATCTATCCTATATTGAACTTTGTATCTTCATATCAACCTCGTTACCTTTCTTGTAGAAGATGCAAGGGGAGAAGTGGTAACCTCCAGTTGTGAAGATGAAAGGCCAGATAATGTTCAAGACATAGATGATTATGAAACTCCCTATGTAACACTTGAAGGTGGGCTGAAAATCCCAGAAAGAATCTTTCATGAACTTTTTGACTATCAAAAAGTGGGAGTACAGTGGTTATGGGAATTGCATTGCCAAAGAGCAGGTGGAATTATTGGAGATGAGATGGGCCTTGGTAAGACTATCCAGGTCTTATCTTTTCTTGGTGCACTGCATTTCAGTAATATGTACAAACCAAGCATCATTGTCTGTCCTGTTACACTGTTGCGACAGTGGAAAAGGGAAGCACAAAAATGGTACCCGAAGTTTCATGTGGAGTTGCTACATGATTCTGCTCAGGATTCTGTTAATAAGAAGAAACAAGCTAAATCATCTGATAGTGATCATGAAAGTGAAGGTTCATTTGACAGTGAGCACGAGGGAGAAATCTCAAGTAGAAGCAATGGAAAATGGGATTCCTTAATAAACCGTGTTTTGAGATCAGAATCTGGATTGCTCATTACGACTTATGAGCAACTGCGCATAGTAGGGGAAAAATTGCTTAATATTGAATGGGGTTATGCAGTTCTGGATGAAGGTCACCGAATTCGGAATCCAAATGCTGAAATCACTCTAGTTTGCAAGCAGCTACAGACAATTCATCGCATAATAATGACTGGTGCACCAATTCAGAACAAGCTGAGTGAACTGTGGTCTTTATTTGATTTTGTGTTCCCTGGGAAGCTGGGTGTCCTGCCCATATTTGAGGCAGAGTTTGCAGTTCCCATATCTGTCGGTGGTTATGCTAATGCTTCACCATTACAAGTATCTACAGCTTACAGGTGACCTTTGTGATATCTCTGAACTTTTTATAAGGGTCTAGCTCTTTTGTGAAAATTTGTTAGTATGGTCAAACTGATTTGAGACTTCCAGAAAAAAAGAAAAAACTGGCTTGTGACATACTGAGTTATTTCAAGTAAGTCTTGATTGTTGAAAGATCAGGGGAGGGTGGGAGTCTGGAAGAAGGCTCACTCATTATTCACTTTCATAATCAGATTATTTGTAATTTTCTATTTCATGGGTTTCTTGACTTTTTGATTTCCAATTCTCAGTAATTTCTGAGTCTTAATTTTGTCAATGTGCAGATGTGCTGTGGTCCTGCGTGACTTGATCATGCCTTATCTCCTCCGACGTATGAAGGATGACGTGAATGCCCACCTTCCAAAGAAGACTGAACATGTCCTCTTTTGCAGCCTCACTGCAGATCAACGGTCTGCATATAGAGCCTTTCTAGCAAGCACTGAGGTGGAACAGATTTTAGATGGGAATAGGAATTCTCTTTCTGGAATTGATGTGATGCGTAAGATTTGCAACCATCCTGATCTTCTTGAAAGGGAACACTCCTGCCATAATCCAGACTATGGGAATCCTGAACGCAGTGGAAAAATGAAAGTTGTTGACCAAGTACTTAAGGTCTGGAAGGAACAAGGACACCGTGTTCTTCTTTTTACACAAACTCAACAAATGCTTGATATTCTTGAAAATAATTTGATCAATGGTGGCTATAGCTACCGGAGAATGGACGGTCTTACCCCCATAAAACAGAGAATGGCCTTAATAGATGAATTTAATAACACAGATGATGTTTTTATCTTCATTTTAACAACCAAGGTTGGTGGTTTGGGAACAAATCTAACTGGTGCAGACCGGGTGATCATTTATGATCCTGACTGGAACCCTTCAACTGACATGCAGGTACTTTTGCACTTGGTTCTTTCCTCCTTTTTTTTTCTTCTTCTAATTAATATATTTCCATAAAATTCATTTGCATATAAAATTTTCCATCATCTTAAATATTGTCCAGTTCTTAAGGTAAGAATCTTACAAATATGATGTGATGCTTTTCATTCTGCATAAACATAAATTTTGTTCGATATCTTAATTTCAGTCAGAATAGGAATTAATTCTTGAAGTGAATTTTGAAACTTTACTTAATTCTGAAAACACACACCTGTAAATCAAGGGTACCTTTTGCTTTAACAGGCCAGGGAGCGTGCTTGGCGCATTGGTCAGAAACGAGATGTAACAGTATATAGATTGATCACACGTGGAACCATAGAGGAGAAGGTCTACCACCGGCAGATTTACAAACATTTTCTCACTAATAAGATTTTGAAGAACCCACAGCAGAGAAGGTTCTTTAAATCTCGAGATATGAAGGATCTCTTCACACTGAATGACAATGGAGAGAGTGGGTCAACTGAAACATCTAATATTTTCAGTCAGGTTTCTGAAAATGTAAATGTTGTTGGTTCTCAGAAAGATAATCAGACTAACCATATACATCCTGAAGTTGTTGTGCACCATGCTGGTGGTGTTGCAGCTGAAAATGGTAACAGATCAGAGATTGCACTTTCCAGTAGGAAGGGGAAAGAGAAAGCTGATCATAGTAGTGGTGATGCAGAAAAAAAAAGTAGTGGTGATGTAGATGAAGAAACACACATATTAAGGAGTCTTTTTGATGCCAATGGGATACATGTAAGTTTCATCAATCTTCTTGTCTACAATTGTCTGTATTCACAGCTAGTATTGTTATTGTGTTTAGTTGTACTTTCTTTGATATCATTATCATGCAAATCAGGCATTTAATTCTCATTTCTTCCTGATTGTTGTCTAGTTGGATTTGGGAGAGCTAAAAAGCTAGTATATTTTGATAAGAGAAGCCTTGTCATTAGACTCTTTTGTCACACTTCTCAAGTGTGGCAACAGAATATATATTTTAATGGAATTTCTTGGTTCAAATTTGATTTTGGTATTAACCATTTTTTACAAGAATGCATTAAAAAACTGCTTATACTAGATCGCACTTTTGCTCCAATTATCTTCGCTTTTTTGTTCCTTTTGTAACCTCACTTGGTATTGTTTTTCATCTACAGAGTGCCATGAACCATGACATAATCATGGATGCCCATGATGAGGAGAAGATGAGGCTTGAGGAGCATGCTTCCCAAGTTGCCCAAAGAGCAGCAGAAGCATTGCGTCAGTCACGGATGCTCCGAAGTCGTGACAGTATATCTGTCCCAACATGGACTGGGAAATCAGGAACTGCTGGTGCACCATCATCCGTGCGCCAGAAGTTCGGTTCAACTGTGAACTCTCGGTTGACAATTGTTACTAAACCGTCAAATGAATTGTCCAGCAATGTAAATGGGTTTGCAGCTGGGGCATCTACTGGGAAGGCACTATCCTCAGCTGAACTATTGGCTAAAATTCGAGGTAACCAAGAAAGAGCCATTGGTGCTGGACTCGAGCATCAGTCTGGGTTGGCTTCAAGTTCAAGTAACCAGGCAAGATCTATCAATGTTGGGACTTCTAGGTCATCAAAGAAAATAGCTGGAGTGCAGCCTGAAGTATTGATACGTCAGATCTGTACATTTATGCAGCAAAGAGATGGAAATAGCACTTCAGCCAGCATAGTTCAGCACTTTAAAGACAGAATACCTACTGAAGATCTGCCCTTGTTCAAGAATCTTCTGAAGGAAATAGCAACACTAGAGAAGGATGCGGATGGATCACATTGGGTGCTAAAGCCAGAGTATCAACAACAATAGTCTCAACCACTGATAATCTGCTTGGCTTGTATTGACCCATCAGATATTTATTAAGGATCTGCAGCCATGTCCATAACTACTAGGTTGTTTTTACTAGTTGATCCTTTTTTGTTTCTCAACTTTACTCCCAAATTGGAAAAAGTTTAGCTCCAAACATGTTTGAAGCTTTTTTGCTTCAACCCATGATGTGGCGATTAAAAAGACTATCCATGTGTAGTTTTAATCACATACTCATGAGTGGTCTTATAAATCGTCACGTAATGGGTTGGAAAAAGGAGATCTGAACATGTTTGGAGCCAAACTTTGTTCTCCAAAATTTTAGTGGCAGGCAAAGGTGATAAAGAAGTCCTCTTTATCGTCACCGCACTGTAGTGTTTGGCATTCTCTGATCACACTGAATACCCTTTTGCTGTAGAGTACAGAATTGTAGAGATTTTCCCCATTTTTGGTAGACAATGAGAGAACATAGACCTTAGAATTTACTCCTAGAGATTAGGACATTTAGGTTGTCAATTATTGCTTGTTTGACAAGATTATAAACAATAGAAGGATGTTTGGGTACGAGCTCATTGGTTTGGGTATTTATTAATATATTTGATTGAAGCATCTTTTTACTGGTCCTTTATCTGAGTCTTTACTGTTACCTTTTGGAGTTGCTGTAGCATTTTCCAGTCAAGATCAATGTGTATCTGGGTAGATGTAACTTATAGAGGCTTCTTTAGTTGATAAACTCCTTCAACCATGCTATAGGGAGGAACATGATCACACTGGGTGGTCGTTGTCAGGCGAATTGGGAGTTGAAGCTCGCCGCTTCTCAAACTTCTCTCCTTATGAAGAAAATTGCTGTTGGTGTTACCAAAAGATGCAACATTGCATTTTCGTTGATTCAGTGATTTCTGTGAAAAATAGTGCAGGCACAGTTCATTATATTTCCTGTTACATTAAGGGATATACAATGTATTTAATTATGCTTCTTTTCTGTCCAAAATCTCTCCACGCAAACTTCCATTTGAGCGAATACATGTATCCATTTTTGTAATTTACTTACCTTTCCTAATATGGGAATAGGCGGACAATAACAGCTACCATCATTTGCTTTATGCAACTATTTTTGATATTTTAAGCCTCCTTCCTTTGTCCAGGGGAATTTATATTGATGGTTATGCCAAGCCCTGTAGGCTCAACTTCCTGTTTGATAATCTATCTACTCTTGTCGTTCAGGGACACGAAGGAGGTAATCTACAAAGACAGTAAATTTTCACTTTATGCGACCCAGAAGCAAGAGTTTTGTTAAAACATCTCAACTCCTGCAAGACCCAGGTCATAAATTTTAATCCA
The DNA here is from genome assembly GCA_029955455.1 of Quercus agrifolia. Lineage (NCBI taxonomy): Eukaryota > Viridiplantae > Streptophyta > Magnoliopsida > Fagales > Fagaceae > Quercus > Quercus agrifolia. The sequence continues at coordinate 37,196,288 of JARQAD010000007.1, read as the reverse complement.
TAAAATAAGCTTTAACCAGAAAATTGGGTGCTGCTTAATCATTGAACTGTGCTAATCGTTTGAATTATGCTAATCGTTTTGAAGTGAGCCTTCTTTCCTTAATCATTTTACACCGACCCACATACACGTGTGGTGGAAGTGGGGGAAAAGGTGTTCAATGGTGATTGAGATTCAAATATTCTAGAGTTTTTAGGATACTAGTTAGATTTTATTTATTTATTTATTTATTTTAAATCCTCACCTCTCATTTAAAATTAATGATTTAAGATGTTGTCACCCATCAATCCACTAACTTACTTTTTTTAAACCACTAAAAGGTGGATTAAGCCTCCTAAGATTGTTCAAACTTGAAATTTCATCAACACAAATCACTCTCACCATTCTTCTCTAAAACATCTAAATCCAAAAAACAATCCTGGGCAAAATCATTCAAGAAGAAAACCTTTGTTTTTCTTTTACAACTCTCTTGCATCCTTGAAACTTACAATCTTTTCAACCACAAATGATGGATCCATCCAGCTATCCTACTCGAGTCTTTGTTCTCTCTAAATTTGTCTATTTTTTGTTTAGTTTATTTATTTATTATATATATATATATATATACACACATTTTTTTAATTCCCAGCATATGCTTGATATTACCTTTTTGTTGTTTTGCAATTTCACTACCGCGTCACTGTCTGATAATTGTTCAAGAAATGCTTTTTTTTTTTTTCCTTTAAATGTGGATATGTATATGGTTGTCAAAACATATAGGGGCACTGTTTGCTTGCGAGGTGTTTGATAATTGTTGAAATAAGGTTTTTATTTTATTTTATTTTTTTTTTTTTTCAATGAGAATAATATATATGACTGTCAATACATATAGTGAGATTGGCCAAGGGCTTCATTAGAGCATTAGCACCCGGTCTTCTGTGTGCCATATGTTGGTATATATAAGAAATAGAGACTTTGCAACGGAATGTAAACAATCGGTTTTTCAGTACACCTCTCTTGGCCTAAACCGTCGATCACATAGGAGTTTTGAGATTGTTCTACGTTGTCTAGAGCCAGTCTCAATGCAGACCAGCTATTCAAACATGTTCTAAATTTCAGTTTGTATAACTCATGAACCAAAAACCTTTCTCCGACGATGTTGCACACTACTAGAGTGATGCAAACATAACCCACAACCTAAGAGCCTCACAACACTCTGTAAACACTATGAGAGAAATGCAGAATTCGTTCTCTGACAATGGGTACCACCCCTAGTGTTTATATACATACCACTCCATTAATATTGAGTGGGATAGTGGGCTTAGTGGGGTAGAGTAATGATTCAAATCATTACTCCATAACTCTTGGATGTTACAATTATCTTGAGGTATACAGAGGGACATGCCCACTTTGGGTGTCCTTCCATATTCTTTTCATTTTCTATCATCTCTCACTCATCCACTATATGCATGGCCCTATTATCCATCTCTCAAAGTGTTTCTCAGTACGTTCATACTGGCAAATAGGTTGTGCGACTGTCGAGCACATCTGAAAAACATATTTGGGAGCACTATACTAAATCTTATACAAAGACTAGCATAGCAACATCCCTAAAGTGTCTCGTTATGCCCTAGACATATGTTAACACATTGAATCAAGCATCTCTAACCCCTCTTGAGTTTAATACTCAGACTTATGCTTGATCCATCATAACTATCCAGATGTACTCATGATTATTTTGCTACCATAAGCACTATAACCTGTCGACAGTGAGTACAAATATAAGGATGTGTTACAAAATAGTCTTCCTTTTGCATTCATGTCCTTTAACTTTGGTCCAATTGTTTTCCTAGCAATGTCCCTTTAGACCAAATCCAATATGGCCATAGGTAACATGCCAAAGTAGCAGACATCAAAACCTTAGCTTCATGACATAGTCAAAAGTAACAAGGGCATAAGTATGATCTTAATGAAAGATCCATGGGACTCACATGGTGAAGAAGTAGGGATTTATTCTCTCACCTCCACTTTTGGTGGAGCAAGCACATGTAGTATGAAATACATTCTACGGAGGAGTTCTCATAAGTAAGAGCGTATGTCTTAACTCAATACGTTGTACAAATCTTAGTCTAGCTACTCAAGCGCCTAACTTGAGTCCTTTATTCGCTTGCCACCTCAAGCATCAAATTAAGGTCTTGCATCTAGCTAACCACAGGTTACATGGATCATGGGCTATTCATATACGGGCTAATTAAGATAAAGGCAAAAATACACTTTTGGTCCCTACATTTTGGGCCGATTCCCATTTTGGCCCCTAAATTGATTTTGCTACTAATATAGTTCCTAAAAAAAGAAAATCAATTCTATTTTGGTCCCTACCGTCAACCCCCTAACAGAAAAGTCCTATGCGACAGACGAAGTGCATGGGTGGCTAACATTAAGCCAACATGTTATTAAAATAATATTTTACAAAACTTATTTGCCATTTAAAAAATTCCACATAAGCATATTAATAAATAAAAAAGCCACATAAGAAAAATTAAAAATAAACCTACATTCTGATAAAATAAAATTATTAAATTAAAAAAGTTATTTTCATTCTTCTCACTCTCTTCTCTCTCTTTTTTTGCTGATTCTCATTCTCCCTCTTTTTGATATTTCTCTCCTAGCCGATTCTTTTTTTTTGATAAACTCTCTTAGTTAATTGAATGCTTTGAAATGGGGCTTGGCCTAAATCAAGTCCTCAAGCTTGACCATGGAGTTTTATGATCAGTGGAGGCGAAGGATCGGTTTGGGGTGGTGGGTCGGTTTGGATTAGTGGGTTGTGGATTAGTGGGTGTGTTATGCTGCTGTGAAACCCTAGACCAGTGGTGGTGGTGGTTGCGAAGGATTGGTTTAGGGTGGTGGGTTATGGATTTGTGGGTGTTATGAAGCCCAGATTAGTGGTTGTGTTGGCTATGTTGTTGTGATGGTCCCCACAACAAAGCCTCAGTTGTGAAGCCCAGATCAATCCTCATAGCGAAGCCTCAGGTAGTGGGTGTTGTAAAGCCTCAGATAGTGGATTTGTGGGTGTTGTGAAGCCCAGATCGGTCCCTACAACGAAGCCACATCTCTACCTCTCCTCTATTTTGCTATCTTGAGAATTTTGATAGATATTTAGGAAATAGATGGTTTTGGATTTGCTCTCACTCACTTTGATCTAGGTTCGTTTAGATCTTGTTGTCTATTGGTGTGTCTAAGGTTCATTTAGAAGCTTTTAGCTTATGATTTTTGTGGATTAGATGATAAGGTTTTGCTAGTTGTTGGGAAATCGATGAAAGAATTTGTTTGATTGAAATTCTTTGTATTGCCTTTGTGCCCGAAAGAAAGGGGGTGGACAATGTAATTATTGTTCAAGAGATTATTCATAGAATTGGTAAAACTAGAGGGAAAGTATGATATATAGCACTTAAGATCGACTTAGAGAAGGCATATGATAAGCTCAAATGGAGTTTTGTTAGATGCATGTTGAAAAGATTTAACTTTCCAGATATTCTCATTGAGATTACTATGAGCTGCATCACCATGATTACAACATCTATTCTCTTCAATGGAGGAAGCTTAGAGCCCTTTGAGCCAACAAGAGGGATAAGATAGGGAGACCCCCTATCACCCTACATTTTCATCATGTGTATGGATTTTTTAAGCCAGCTAATCCAAGAGAAATGTGAAGCGAGGTTGTGGAAACCAGTGAAAGCCTCTAGAAGTGGACCTTCTTTCTCTCTTCTTTTTTGCCGACAACTTGGTTCTCTTTGCCAAGGCTACTCCTGAGAATTGTGAGATCGTTAAAAAGGTGCTTGACATGTTTTGTAAGGTTTCAGGCCAAACTATCAGTGGTGCCAAATCAAGAGCCTTCTTTTCCCCGAATATTGATCAAGATAATAAGGAGGCCTTAAGCATTATTCTCGGTTTCAGTCGACGAATTGTTTGGGGAGGTATCTTGGCTTTCCTATTAAGCATCGTGGAGGATCCAATCAGGACTTTAACTTCGTTTTGGACAAAGTTAAGAAGAAGCTGGCTGGTTGGAAGGCAAACCTGTTGTCCTTGGCAGGGAGGGAAGTGCTCATCCAAACATCTTCCTCAACCATACTAGCTTATGTCATGCAGTGTAATATGCTTCCTGGTAAGGTTTTGGAGGGGATTAACAGAGTAAACAGGAAATTTCTTTGGGGTTCATTATAAAATAGCAAAAAGATGCATTGGGTGGGCTGAAGGAAGGTAGCAAGACCAAAAGAGTATAGGGGGCTGGGAATCCAGACGACCAAAGGAAGGAATACAATTTTGCTTGCGAAGTTGAATTGGAGATTTCATAGTGAGAAAAATGCTTCGTGGGCAAGTGTTTTAAGATTGAAATATTGTAATCATCAATGAGTAAGTTTGAGGAACGAAAACAAATTGCCTAGCTCAAGAGTTTGGAAGGGTTTGAAAAGAGGGGAGGATATATTCAAGAAGGGTATTAGATGGATCCCAAAGTCTGATAGCAATCTGGACTTTTGGCAGGACAATTAGTCAACTCTTGGCCCCTTAAGACAAACCATTCAGGGCCCTTTGACCCGTGAATCATTACAGATCAAGGTTAAAGATGTTGGACATTTAGGTGGGTAGGATTGGTCTAGAATCCAGATGGAACTACCAAGCAGAATAAAAAGGGTCATCCAAGCTACCCCTAGCATGTGAATTGCAGTTGTCTAGAATAATACTTGAATCTGATTTAGCTATAGCTGTCCAAGCGCTGAATTCTAGATCATTTGAAGCTGAATTTGGTATTATCCTACAAAGAGCTCTCACCATGCTATCTTCCTTTAGGAGTTGGAGTGTGAAACATCTGAAAAAGGGACTACAACAGAGCGGTGCACAATATAGCTCAGATCACCAGGAGCACATAGAGATCTCAAACGTGGATTGGATGTTCTCCACCTATAATATAGAATTTACTGCTTATTGATAGGTCCAAATGTTAAGTCTGGGTAGTCAATATGTAGTTTGTAACCTTTATCTTTGTTGTACTTCAATTTCGTGATCAATGAAAACCAATCAAAGTTCAGTTTCCAAAAAAAAAAAATATATATATATATATTAGAGCAAATAAAAATATGATTTTATTCCTTCAACAAGATTGTTTTAAACATCATTAAAAAAAAGTAAATTTTTTTTCCAGAGAATTTATATTTTCCCTTCTATTTTAGACAACCTAATGAAGTGGTGATAATTTTTCTTAAATAATTTTTTACTTGAAATTTCTAATACTACCTATCTTATCTAATATGAATTTTATCTATTGATTTGTTTGACCATTGTGATGTATCCTATGGCTATTGTATTGTGTAGAATCTATAAACATTCAGAAGCAATAATTATGTTCTAAATACGCTATTTATTATTATTATTATTATTATTATTATTATATGAGCTTTTCTATGGAAATTTAAGTTTTTTTTTTTTTTTTGAGAGAGTTCAGTTTTTGGTGTAGGCAGGATTGAATCCTAAATCTCTTATTCAACCATCAGAAATTTTACCAATTGAGCTAGCTAGAACCTACAGAAATTTAAGATTTAAAGGAGACCAAAGTAACCCATAAATTTTTTCCTCAAAATTCCAGGGGGGGCAGTTAGCTAATTTGCATATAATTTACATTCAATTTACCATTTTGTTGGTGCTACAAATGAAATTTTCAAAAAGCTCCGCCACTGCGTAATGACCCACGCTTCAGATGCTTGAGTTAATGGCAATTTGGTAATTAAATCGTATCGTCAAAACCCATTGGTAAATTTCTTCCTCAAAACCCATGGAACTCACTGCATTACATTGTATTGTCACGATCAACTCCTGACACCGACCAACGTCTCCCTCCTTTTCTCTCTTTCTTTGCCTTTGCTTTTTATTTCTTCTTCACTTCTGCTAATTCCTTTCCACAGACTCTTCTTTCTATTTTTTTCATCTTTCTTTCTGACTCTTCACACCGGTGCTTCTTCTCTCTTCTCAGCCATTATTACTCCAACAACAACCTCCTTTACTTCTCTCACCCACCTCTCTTAACCTAATATAAATTTGCTCCATTTGTTTACTTTTTCTCACCCTCAGGCCTCATCATCTCTCTAGTAGCTCTTTCTTTTCATCTTTTTCTTCTGGTTTTTTTTTTTTCTCTGATCTGTACCGGTCGATAACTTCTTTTCCGGCCAAAACAGACCGGTATCTGAGGCATTGTTCTCATTTCGCTTCATGGCCGCGCCTCTGGATCTCCACGGCCTCCCCCGATTTCGCTTGTGCACCCTCTTTGCTCGTTTCTATCGAAACCATGCAAGAATTGTCAACAGCAAGAGGTTTTTTTTTTTTTTTTTTTTGAGGACCTTGATATCAGTTTCTTTTTTATTACCCTGTTACATTTAACATGATTAAGTGATGTTTTGCAGGAATTATGGAACAGAAGGATTTCGAAAGATTATTATTATTTTAGAAGTAAGGTGAGTTGTTTTTTATTTAGTAAAAAAATTAATAAAAAAGTTTATATGAATATGATTGACATTAATTTTTGTCTATTTTTGATTAAATTGAAAATCTTTTAACAATATTTATTATATTTTTGTTTGCTGCTAACTCAAAACATGTCCCTCTAAAAATAATGCTTTTCAATAGATTGAATTTTTCAATTTTATGTTTTACATTATTTGAACATTTTGTGGAGCTAATGAGATAGCTTAGTTGAGAAAGTTTTTTCATTTATTAAAAAGTTAAAAGTTAAAAATGATTTAGGCTTTCTTATGATCGAAAATCTAACAAACCCAACAAACCATACCAATAACGGTGTTAGTAGAGGGGGGAATTATCATTCTCAGACGAACACGGAAGGTTTCTACTGAATTGGTTTCTATGACCGGGAAGCAGAGAGACCTAAGGCAGAGAAAAAAAAGTTAGGAGAAACATTACTCTTAACCTTGATTTGTCATTCTAAAAAAAAACCTTGATTTGTCAAAATGAATTATTATTCAAATATATTATAAACTAGTATAAAATTTTGTGTATATAATATTTGGTACTTTGATTGTGTTGATGCTTTTGGCTTTGCCATGACCAATATTTTTAATCATGTGAGATTGAATTATTTTTATTTAGAGCTAGCACACCGGTATATTTTCCATTCAATAGATCACATTTTTATTGGCTTTAATGGTAGCTATTTTCATAGGCTTTAGTGCCAGTGTATCCCATACGTGTTCATGTGTGATTGAATTCTCTTTATACGAGTTGATTTGTTGACGGTGAAAATGGCCAAATATCAGCATTTTGCAAAATTTGTAGCAATTTAGCACTCTTTCAGAACTATCACCACGCACCCTTAGTGCGGTGGTCACTCTACAAGTATAAATACTTGTGGGATGTGGGGGATAAAGATTGGGGTTTAAGTTTCTAGGAGGGAGCGTTATAAACATATATACTTAGATTAGATTAGAGTAGAAATTCTATCTTGTAAAAAAAAAAAAAAAAAAGCGCTGTTTCGGAACTAACTAGCAATCTAGCACTTTTCTAGTACTCGAGTTTGACAAACTCGAGTTCTAAATGGTACTCGAGTTTATGAAACTCGAGTTCCTAGAAGTTCTGCAACCGTGGCACAAGCTAAGTTGGCATTTGGGATTAAAAAATGCCACTTGGTACTCGAGTACTGTGTTATTTGTCACTTTCACTTCTCACTCTCACTTCTCACTCTCGCTTACCAGAACACACTCTCACTCTCCTTCACACCCAAACATACAAACCCCAAACCCTCACTCCATTGGCGGTAGAAGACTCTCGTCGGCAACCTCTCACTCAGCTCTCTCATTGTGAACACACTCTCACTCTCCTTCCCACCCAAACATACAAACCCCAAACCCTCACTCCATCGATAGCTGAAGACTCTCGTCGGTGACCTCTCACTCAACTCTCTCACTGAGGTCAACTTTTTAGTTTTAGGGTTACGTCTTTCATTTGAAACTTTAATGGATTCAAAATTAGAAATATTGAAAAAAAAACACAGAGCTGATGTTGTGTTTCTATCAATAGAAGTGCGAAGAAGTAAGACTCAAAAGTACTTTTCCTTTTTTCTTATTTTTAATTATTTTGGGGCTTGAGAAACAAGATTCTTATATATTATTTCAAATTTGGAAGAAAGGTAAATGTAAGACTCAAAAGTACTTTTCCCTTTCCATTTTCCTACAAATAGAGCTGGAATTGATATTGTTGCTTGGAGTATAAATTATCTGTTTTGATTTTATATTTTTTGGGGATAGCTGAATTTGATTTTGATTTTGCCTTTTATTTTATTTTTGGGTGGAAAATGTAATTGGGCTATTGCTGAATTATGCTGATAAGTTTGTGTATGTTATTGCTGATGATAACAAACATTATGGCATGCGTAGCAACAACATATTATTTTCTCACCGTGTAGAAATTACTATAATAAGTGTTGTTTATTGCAACGAAAAATGTCCCAAAATGCTAATATGAGGCTATCATAGAAACTTTATTTGTTTCATAAAAGCAATTACAACTGTTTCTCAAAAAAACAATTACAACTCCCCATTTTTTTTCTTCTATATCAGATAAGAATTACTCATTGTTTTGAAATTCATCAATGAGATGAACTTTCATTATTGTTTTAATCATTTCCAGTTGTGGATTTTAAGATTAAGTTGCTCACAAACAAGTGGTGGGAAAAGATTGAAGCTTAGTATTTGGGACATAGGATTATTTTGAATTGTAATTCATATTAATCTTTGATTAATGATACTTTTAGAAATGATAGTTTATTGTAACATGTAATATTTCTCTTCACAGCTTTTGATGCATAAATAGATTGTTTGTACATTAGACAATCTCTGTAGTAGAAATTGTTCATTACTTCTCTCTCTCTCTCTCTCTCTCTCTCTCTCTCTCTCTTTCTATATATATATATATATATGTAAAACTTAGAGAAAATCCAATTACATTCTATAATTGAAGTCCAATTTTGTGCCATGTATCCTAAATTATTTATTTTTAGAGAGTTTTATTTCTTAATTTTGAAGTAAAATGTGGTACCATATCAATAGCGACAAACTGCTATCACTAGACCAGTAGTAATTACTCTCTTATTTGGTACAGAATCAGAGAACACTCACTTTCATGAAAAGTAAAAAACAATGATAAAGGAGAAATAGTTTCTTGGTTCCAATCTTGTAGATGGGGGAGGGTACTTGGGTTTTCTCTAAATTGTATTTGTTTTATAGTGAAACTCTCTCTTTCTCTCTCTCCTATTATTTTCTTTTGAAAATAAATTGCATAGAATACATAGTGATTGATACATCCACTAATATTAAAAATTCTAAACTTTATTGATGCTGAAGTGAGTTTAGTTGTTCTTGTGGTTGATGGGATTCTTGTTGAACCAAACTGGTAGGGCTGATTTAATGGTGGTGGTGGGGTTGTGAAGGGGGTGTTCAATTATGTTTCTTTATTTGTTAAATTGGTAGTTGTGTGGTAGACTTGTTGAACTTGATTGCTTTGAATATCTCTTATATATATTATGAATTGGGATTGATTAGGGGAGGTTAGCTCTGCTTACACTAGCTTTGCTGGTTTCGAGGGATTAATTACTTGAGAAAAGAAAATATATTTGTATTCGTTCATTTTAATATCTAATGCAAGTGGTTTAGGCATGAGTAAATATTTTATTTGCTTATGAGGCCATAAAAAGTGTCTCCTTGCTTTGTGTGTGTGTGTGTATATATATATATGAAATTGCTTATAGGAATGAATATGCTTTCAAATTTGATTAGGATGATATTTTAAAAAAAAAAAGAGAAAGAAAAAAAGAAAAGATCTAAAAGGTTAGGCCTTGGGCATGCTCCTTAAAAAGAGAATTAGAATTAGAATATGTCATGCTCCTTAAAAAAAAGAGGATTAGAATGTTTATGCTTTGCATTCGACCTAATGGGCCATTAATCACCTTTAATTTATGCTAGATATGGACCCACATGGAGCGGGACCTTCTGTCCAACCTTTGTTGACGAGGTAGCCTGTGCATTGTTCAAGTTCGCTTTGGGATGCTCCTTTGATAGGTGAGGTATGCACTTGTCTAAAATCGTAGTGTAGTAGAAAGATTTTTCTTACTATGCACTTGTCCCTAGCATTGGCATTTAAGTTTGAAGCATATTTATTACATGCTTAGTGAATGCTATTATTAATACAATGCTGCTTCGTTTGCAAGAAGTGTCAGGTGTACTGACTTGTCGTCACCGATTTATAAGTGTGCCAAAAGGTGGGTTAGATTCATGGATTGCCGCTTATATCGCAGATGCGGAGTTAGAGGGGCTACTTCGGGTCCCAAATATAGACCTTGACTCACAGCGTTGGTGGAGAGATGGCGGCCGAAGACGCACTCATTCCACTTGCCCCACGATGAGTTGACCATCACACTACAAGACATGGAGGTTATAATGGGGGTACTTGTAGATGGCTTGCCGGTGGTGGGATTTACCCATATGCAAGATTAGGGTGACCTCTGTGCCAAATTGCTAGGGCATAGGCCGCCGAACAAAGAAGTCTGCGCTGGTAAGAACACTGCAGTGATGGAAGGGCTTAGGGTAAAAGCCAAATGGTTCGAGGAGCGGTTTAGCAACCCTTTCCCGGCTGACGCCACTGAGATGCTTGTGCAACAATATGCTCGGTTTTACATACTAGGCATGTTGGGTGGTATGCTGTTTATGGACAAGTCTGGTGAATGGCTCTCGATTATGTATCTGCAATTTTTCAATCCAATCAGAGAAGACAGCCAAGCAGATTGGAGATGCACTGCTATTGGTGCAGTTGTGGGCGTGGGCGAGGTTTCCACACATATGTCTTGTGATGAGGCATCCACACTAGGCACTGCCCTTAGGTCCACTTGCTATCAGGTATGTAGGATCTTAGATAGTTACCGTTTTACATTTCCGCATTAACTTTTTCACATAGGCATTATGTATATGAAGGTTATGTCTATGTTGTTTACTAGATGGAAAGGGGCTAAGTGCACAACTGAACATCCAATGCACGTCCTACACGCCTATCGTGTGTCGCTTGCTTCGTTACGGCCAAATCAAGTATCGGAGTTAAACATTGTTGCCATGTATTGTTCACATTCGTTACACATTTTTTCTAATTATATTGTTAATATGGTTGTTTGCATTTGTTGGATCATTGCAGATTATCTGGGAGCCATATAGAAATTATTTGGGTTCCCTGTCTGCATATTGTACGGCAGACCAACACATATGGAGGTCTATCGTGCCGCTCATACATTTTTGGGTGGTTGAAGGCCATCACCCTGAACGTGTTCTCTGACAGTTTGGCTTGAAGCAAGGCATACCGGTCGATGTCGATACTTCAGCTGAACTTCATAAGATAACAACACTCTAGGGTAAGCTAGACAGAAACTGGCTTGAAATACATGCCACACATATTACTAAATGGGATGTGCATGCTGCAATTGCCAATGCAACATCCTTTCATGGGGAGATGAGCTACAGTGATGAGTATATGGTGTGGTTTCGTCTCCGCATTCTACGCCATATTACAAAGAGATCTCGTACTGGGACATTTTGGTAAGTTTACAAAGGTTGTTCTGTTATAAATGTATATTGCTTCGCATAGTTTAGTTTAACCTACTAACACTAACTCTTGTATACTTGTGACAAGTTGAATCATAGTTGAAGATTATGACAAAATGCGAACCAAGGTCCGAGATCTATACCAATTGTATTAATGCCTTGGAAGCTGTTGAAGAGATCGGTCGGTTAACCTTGGATGATGCACGCGCTACAAGCAATACAAGTGAACCGGTTGTAGGGCGTGGTTGGCAAGCAAGTGGACGTCAAGGGCATGGAGGTCATCAATTTAGTCAGCGTCGTACATCTAGTCGGCATCCCACATTTGGTCAGCGTCACACACCTATGCATGACCACACCATGGAGGAGGCAAGTCAGACAGAAGATGAGATGTGTTTGGACACTGGTTATGACATGGGCTCCATGGCACACGATGATGTGGGTCCATCTCATACGTTTGCCCATGGGGACATATCTTGAGTATGAACCTAGATGATTTCACTTATATACCCGAGCCATACTTGAGTTATAGAAACTCAGGTACACACTAACACAGTACTCAAGTAGCCACTATATTTTATTTAGAGTATACAACAAAGACATTAAATATATATTTTATTATTATTTTATTTTATAGAGACAAGTGTTTAAATTTGATTACTCTTTATTTTGGTATTTCATATGTCTAACGTATTAGAGCATTGGACTGAAGCTTATAGCCCAAGAAAAGGTCCAATCAGTCCTTTTTTGAGTTTTGTCTAATATCTAGAAGATTAGATAGAAGTTATGTTTATGAGAAGTTAGCTACCATCTACTTGGCGATGGCATCTGTTCAATTGGTTGCCAACCTCTAGCCACTGATGGGCTAGAGGAAACCGTTTCTCGTTTAATTGATAAGGCCAAACTTCAAACTTCAGGACCCGACTATTACTCTAGTATTTTCTCATTTCATTATATCTTCTTACTTCTTTTTTTTTTTTTTTTTTTGGCTCAAAACTTCATTTCTAAACCTTTTATTTTTACTATGTAGGATAAAAAGGCTTTTGATTTGATTAATGGGGTTTCTGAATTGAAGAGAGATGCTATTATAAGCTCCACTTTAATTCATACCGTTGATATGAGGCATGGTTAATGGAAGAGAAAAAGAAGGGAGGGTGAAAGCAACTGGAGATAGGGACGAGAAGAAGGGAGATGGCGATGGCAATGGTAACAGAAATGGAAATGGCAATGTTAATAAGTTCCACTTTGACTCATGCCATTGAAGTATACGAGGCACTGTTAATGGAAGAGAAAAAGAAAGGAGGTGCAGTGAAAGCAACTGGAGATGGGGACATAAGAAGGGAGATGGTAATGGCAACGGCAATGGTAACAGAAATGGAAATGGCAATGTTAATAAGTTCCACTTTGACTCATGCCGTTGAAGTATATGAAGCACTGTTAATGGAAGAGAAAAAGAAAGGAGATGCGGTGAAAGCAACTGGAGATGGGGACAGAATAAATAAATAAATGGCCTTTCTTTTTTCTTCCAACTTTTATGCTTTTAATCAATCAAAAGTTTAGGTTATTTTGGTTTGTTAGACTTATTAATGCATCATATATTCTAAATTTCCAATTTAGTTATGCTCAGTTTTATTTATAACTTGAGGAATATCTTTACATTTGATGTTTTCTTTTTCTTGAGCTTCTTGTTCCCTGTACCAATCTCACCTAGTTATTGAAAACTCTTTATCTCAAGTTTTCAAGCTTTGAAGTAGTAGTCTATTTTTTGAAAAGTATCTTGAATCCTGATGTTATATTAAAAGCTTTAGCTTTGGTTTTCTTTATATTCTTTGTTGTTGGAAACCATGATGACAATGGAGCATCATTCTCTACAATGAAGTATTAAACTTTATTATAGAGGAGGTTGGGAATTCTTTATTTCTATTTATACTTAATTTAATTAGTGGGTTGGGCTGACAAAACTAGCAAGGCCATTTTTTCAACTTGGGCTCATAATTAGAGACCGAATAACCAAAACAAAACTCATTTAATCTCATGCAATAGGACAGTGATAGAGCCAGGAATTTAGGTCAGAAGAGGCAAGATTAAAGGTAAAAAACTAATCTAAAAAAATTAATCAATATTAATTACAAAATAAATAAACAATTATATGCTAATATAATTGTCATATAGAATCTAACATAAAATCTAAACTTTAATTTGTCTTTTCACACCTAGCTTAATTTACTCAATCGTCATAGACGATTTTTCATATTTTGAAACTGTTACATGATTTGTTTCCACTCAATAATTTTAAATATATCTTTCCTATTTCATTTTGCTGTAGGATCTTTTTTGTTTTTTAATCATTATTAGGTGGGTCCCATTCTCACATGATTTCCTATTTCCTTATGGCAGTAGGATGATGTTGTGTGATTCTTATTTCATTTTGCTGTAGAATCTTTTTTTTTTTCTTTTCAAATCATTATTAGGTGGGTCTCCCACATGATTTAGAATTTGCTTTTTGTGCACAACTACGCCTAGTGTCTTCTTTTATCAGGGAGGGCATAATGATATATGTACTATAGTAGCAGTGATAAAATTTGGAAGTTCAGGGGGGCACCTGCCACCCCTTGCCCCCCACTCCCTCCGCCTTTGTAGTAGGATCGTGATCCCATCACAATTCTAAATCTTACTTGATCCTATACCAAGTTAGATTGATTCATGGGGTAGGATCTTAGGATCTCATGATCATGATTTTAAGAATGTTGCTTTTTTTTAGTTTTGGTGAATTGGACTTTGATATATTATCTCCTCAAAAGCCCACTTGATTCATAGGAGCATGGGCTTAAGTGCTGCTTTAGCCCATTAACTCTTATGCCATATAGAATACGAGCTTGGGCTCATGATTAGAGACCCAATAACCAAAACAAAACTTATTTAATCTCATGTAGTAGGATCGTGATCCCATCACAATTCCAAATCTTACTCAATCCTATACCAAGCTGGATCGATTCAAGGTAGGATCTTAGGAAATCATGATCATGATTTTAAGAATGTTACTCTTTTTTAGTTTTGGTGAGCTGGACTTTTGTATATTCTCTCCTCAAAAGCCTACTTGATTCATGGGAGCATAGGCTTAAGTGCTGCTTTGGCCCATTAGCTCTTATGTCATATAGAATTCGAGCGTATTGGGCCTGTGAAGGTCACAGACATGGTATCTCTGTATCTTGTGTAACAAGGACCATTAATTCTAGTATCCAATCCTAGTTTTTGATCATGAAGTTCAAGTAATGATGGGTCATCTAGCCAAAAGTGACTTGTAGGTGGTTTAGTCCAACTAGGAGTAGGTCCTTTTAGTCCAAATTGGTTGCACCTAAAACTAGGAGTATTGCGGCCGGGCCATAAAGTTTAACCTTGTAGTTGCAGGTCGTTTAGTCCAACTTGGTGATGGACATTTAGCTCAGCTTGGTTTGTAGGTCATGAAGTATTGTTAGTATATTATTAATTATTATAGGTCATGAAGCATAGTAAGTTCATAAATTGCGTGTTTAATATTGAATATTGATTTTTTCTTTTTCTTTTTAATAATAGAAGAAATTTTTAGATTTGAATAGAGGGGGATTGTTGTCTTACTTTTAGAGTATACTCCCTGAAAATTTAAGAGTAACTACTGTACCTCGGTAGGTACCTGTGCTGTATTAGTCAATTTATCACTCTGCTCTCTCGCACTCTCATCGAATCTGCAATGGCTGACCCTCGCAAGTTACTTTTTTTTGTTGGGCTAAAATAGAGTAAAACCAAGTGACTCTATTTATGGGCTAAAATAGAGAAATTATAGAAAACTGCAACTGAATGCTCCTCGTACAAGTTATGGTAAGCATGGCAAATGAACTATCCTTGCTCACCCAATAAGTAGGTAGTAAGTCTATGAACATTAAGGCCTTTTTCTTTGTGTTGTGATGGGCCCAAAGGAGCGGATGTCAATTCTATATGAAAGTGAGTGTGATTTTTGGTGCCTCTAGCAGAGCGGTAAACACAAGCCACACTTAGTTTACAAATGTCATCTCAACCAATCATGCATAGAAAAGAAAAATAAATCTCTCTATTATATAAAGTTAACAACTTACAAGTTCCACCAGGACAAAAGAAGCATATAGATATATTCCAGGAACATTATTATACCTTGTGCTTTCTTCTTTTCTCATTCTCTTTCTTCTTTTCACCCCTTTTTTTCTTTTTTCCTTTTTCTTAAAAAAAAAAAAAAAAAAAATCAAACAAAGATCTCAATCACAATTAACAAATTCTCACACAATCAAAAAGCAGCCCATCCTGAAGCAGTGGCCTTTGTTGATCCTGATCCGGTTGCCGTAGGAAGATTTCTCTGCAAATCCCAACAAGCAAATGAGCAATGTTCTATACAAATGTTGTTCCCATATATACGTATTAAAGTTAATCACTTGGTAGACAAGGGCACATGTAAGAACTAATAAAATAAATAGAGGGGGAGGGGGAGGATTGGAATTTAGTGTAGTTGGGGGATTATCAGGAAAGGTACATCACAAAGTTAGTCACATGAACCCAAGCAAGAATGCCAAAAAGTTCATTGGAGTAGAAAATAGGAATTTCGAATTTACTTCCCACCTGATTTGCACTGCTAGCTCAGCTTGGCAAGTTTAGGAGTGAAACAGATGTAAACAACATACTTTACAAGCATATCCTTCTTGGATAAACGAAGGAAACCAAAGACCACATAATAAGCACAGAATGATCCCTCAAAGAATTGCAATATCTAAGATAAACTACTAATGTGTAACAAGACTAAACACAGGCTTTAATATGATGGTAAGAGTGATACTTTATGTCAAGGAATAGATGTATAATACATGTCATATACCCTTTGTGATGCGGGAGGCGCAAGAAGATTATTATTTAGTATTATTTATGTTTGCAAGCCAATTGTATTTTTATGTTTTAGATTCTATTAGTTTATTGGGCTTTTAGTATTTTAATTTAGAAGTAAGGTTATTTTTGTAATAAGGCAATTAGGGTTTTCTAGCCAATTAGAATTAGGGTTTAGCAATCCTTTATAAGTAACCTATTGTACTCCTTGAGAGATAGTTGATATTTTCATGAATGAAAAAAATTGACCGTTTGGTCTTTCTTTGGTCTGGTGCTGACTCCAGGTCTACCCTAGGTGCTGACTCCTAGTGGTTTCCCCGCTTAGTGCTGACTCCAAGTAAGAACTAGGTGTTGACTCCAAGTAAGGTCTAGGTGCTGACTCCTAGGTCATATATCTTTATTTTATTGTTGTTTCAATTCTTGATACCATTGCAAAGGTCAAGTTATGCTTGGTGATGTTGGATCTTGAAGATGATTAGGTCCAACCATCCACCTGCTATAATTTCGGCCATGGAAACAATTATGAGTCTGGTCATAAATGAAAGTGAAAACATTTCCTTGGATCTTCTTAGTTCACTTTTTGCTATTGTAAGAAAGGCAAATAAGAATGTTTCACCTATTTCGTGGACATTGGGGGAGCAAATAATCACTAGGATTAATGCCCAGCTAGAAAAGATAATGGCACCCACTTAAAAACTACCCAGCAAGCTTGAGGGTGCAAATGATGTGAAAGTTGAAGTTGTTGAACGTGCTTCTGATCAACCCTCCACAATCCATGAAGATCTACATCTTGGTGAAGTCGAAGAGGTTAAAACCACAATGCTTCCTATGGTTCATAAGGTTCAAGACGAGATTATATTGATTCCACATATTGATTTTGTTATTCCAAATGAGTTTGATGTGGTGGAATTCAAGATTTTTCTTTTCCCTGTGCTCCCTAAGGTGATTCCAGACTTGAAGCAAGTGTTACTTGTTAGCATCCTAATTATTCAATGCTTTAAAACTCGAGGTCGAGTTTTCTCCAACCAGAGGAGAATAATGTGGGAAATGCAAGAAGATTATTATTTAGTATTATTTATATTTGCAGGCCAATTGTGTTTTTATGTTTTAAGTCCTATTAGTTTATTGGGCTCTTAGTATTTTAATTTAGAAGTAAGGTTATTTTTGTAATAAGGCAATTAGGGTTTTCTAGCCAATTAGAATTACGGTTTAACAATCTTTTATAAGCAACCTATTATACTCTTTGAGAGATAGTTGATATTTTGATGAATGAAAAAAATTGGCTGTTTGGTCTTTCTTTGATCTGGTGTTGACTCCAGGTCCCTAGGTGCTGACTTCTAGTGGTTTCCCCGTTTGGTGCTGACTCCAAGCAAGGCCTAGGTGCTGACTCCTAGGTTATAACCCTTTATTTTATTGTTGTTTCAATTTTGTTTTGGTTGTCCTGTGTCACTTTGCTATCTAGGAATTCTAAGAGAGAGCAAGATAGAATATTGCCTAGAACAACCGAACTTTCAAAAAAGTGTGTGTTTGGATGAGCTTTTTTTTAATCACATTTTGTGTGTGCGTGTAAGTATAGTTGTAATTTGAAAAATGTGATGCTTTAAAATGCTGTTAATTTTCTTTTGAGGTGAAAATAAGCTCATCCAAATGGTAAAGAGCATCTTCTGAGTCCTTGGTAGCTTTCCCCGTTTGGTGCTGACTCCAAGCAAGGCCTAGGTGCTGACTACTAAGTTATAATCCTTTATTTTATTGTTGTTTCAATTTTGTTTTGGTTGTCCTGTGTCACTTTGCTATCTAGGAATTCTAAGAGAGAGCAAGACAGAATATTGCCTAAAACAACTGAACTTTCAAAAAAGTGTGTTTGGATGAGCTCTTTTTTTTTTAACCACATTTTGTGTGTGCGGGTAAGTATAGTTGTAATTTGAAAAATGCGAAGTTTTAAAATGCTATAAATTTTCTTTTGAGGTGAAAATAAGCTCATCCAAATGGTAAAGAGCATCTTTTGAGTCCTTGGCAGCTTTTTCTTATCTATCTATGAAATTTTAAAGATTTAAACCTATAAATTGACATTTAATTATTCAAACTTCAATCTTATTATCTTTTTCTTTTTATTTTAATCTTGTTTGTTGCTGGAATTGTCATAAACAACTATATGCTAATGTAATTGTCATATAGAATCTAACATAAAATCTAAACTTTAATTTGTCTTTTTACACCTAGCTTAATTTACTCAATTGCCCACAACAATTTTTCATATTTTGAAACTGTTGCATGATTTGTTCACACTCAATAGTCTTGAATATATCTTTCCTATTTCGTTTTGTTGTAGGATTTTTTTTTTTTAATTTTTAAATAACCATTATTAGGTGGGTCATATTCCCGCATGATTTCCTATTTCCTTATGGTAGTAGGATGACGTTATGTGATTCCTATTTCATTTTGCTGCAGAATCTTCTCTTTTTTTTTCTTTTTTTAAAATCATTATTAGGTGGGTCTCCCACATGATTTCCTATAGCAGTAGAATTTGCTTTTTCTGCAAAATTATACCTAGTGTCTTCTTTTGTCAGGAAAGGCATAATGATATATGTACTATATTAGCAGTGAAAAATTTTGAAAGTTCGGGGGGGCACTTGCCCCCCCCCCCCTCTCTACCCCTACCTACATTAGACCTATGTTTTCACTGCATCAAGCGGTATTAGAGATTCAAAGCAAAAGATCCTTGATCTCAACCACACAATTTAGATTTGAGTCAAATGTTGTAAATTTAAGCTATGGTAGAGATTGTGGGGTTGGAGAAAATCAAGGCAAGCAGACAGATTTTGGAAGGCAACCACGACCACTTGGACTCGAGGATCAAAATGATGATATAGAAGATGAAAAACCTTCTCAGTTTTCATGAAGCTGGAACTGTAGAACATGCAGTACAAGGTGGATTAAAGAATTGGTTGTGGGAAGTTGAATTGGAGGATGAAAATTTTGAAAGAGTTTATGCCGTAGACTAGGATTCTTTACCGATTTATGATGTCTACTTTGATGATAGTGATTTGGAGGTGAGTACTTCAATACATATTGAAGAAACTATTCAAGAGAGTGATAACAAGTGCTCAATGCAAGTCAAGTCTTCTTGTGGACGTGAAAGGTGTGTAAACACTTTTTTTTTGGATAGGTTTGCAAACACATTTTGATTTCAATAAACCACTGCTATTCAATGAAATTCCAAAGAGAATATCTTAGTGAAGATGGATACTTCCACTTGGAAAGAGGTGACTTTTGATAATTCTTCTATCGGCATAATGTTGAATCATGAGAATCTTTATTTTTTGAACATAAAGATAAAAGATTTGATTGTGTTTGGGAATAATTTATGGAGCAAGACTCAATTCAACAAGATTCAAGAGAAGAAAGGATGAGGTTGAGCCAATTTTTAGAACAAAGTTTTTTTTTTTTTGGTATGGTGACAAATGACGATAATTTATTTTACGTGACTTGTTGATGTGAAAATTTAAAGAAATGTTATCAGCTTGTTATGCACAAGTTCTTATTGGCATCGTAACACTAATGAATTATTTCCTAACGTACTTAAGGTGACAAAAAAAGATCGTGAAAGATTAAAGTCAAACTCGAGGACAAGTTTTCTACAATCTAGGGAGAGCTAATGTAGGAGAATTTAAGCCCAAACAGAAAAAGAGAAAAAAAAGGCTCATTAGTCCATTCTCTTTTATTTTTCTATGTTATAATTGATTTATTATTGTCATTAGTATTTAGAAAAAGTCTTGTGACTAGCATGTGAATTTTAATGAAGCTGGACAGTTAGGATTTAATTGTTATATGTAAGATGAAGGGCTCAGATTCTAGGGTTACTAAAGGCTATTATAAATAGCCTCTTTTATGGGTTTCTACTGAATAGGTTTCTATGACCAGGTAGGCAGAGAGACCTAAGGCCAAGGGCGGAGCCAAGGGGGGCAAGGGGGCAACTGCACACGCCCCCCCCCCCCCCCCCTCGGGTCCACAAAAAAATTCACATATGACTTCTATATAAGCACTCTGCCCCTATTGACAGAAAAAATAAAACAAAATCAACTCCATATTTGACTTGAAACCAGATATCAAAAGGAAAGAAAAAAATTGCTCCGAACATTGCAAAGTTTATATTATGCCAATCATGTCCCATATTTTTTTGTTTTATCCCAAATTTACCCTTATCATCACTTAGCTCACAAATCACAATACTCTTTATTGCTAATCACCCTTTTTATTTTTTAAACTTTCTCACTGCACTTCAACTTCAAGGCTTAAATTAGTGGGTCCTATAATTCACCCAAAATCTATATAATAACTAATAGCCGAAACGTTTGACTTTTTATTTACCATTCTTCATTGCGCCACGTGGCTACACAAATTACCAACATGTTTATATTAAAAAACATCTAAACATTATGTCTCTTCGTTTGGGCAAATGTACGACATGTTTCCTTTTAAAAACACTGAACAAACAATTGAATCTTTCAGTTTTGCCTGTTAAGTTTCACTATCTCCTAACCGGTTAGCATAAGTTATATATTAGAACAAAAAAATACTAAAAAAAAAACTGTCAGAGAGATATAAACGTACATATATCAATCGAGATTAGAGAGCATTTGTAAGACATAGAGAAATTTGATAAGATGCAGACAGTTGGAGAGATAGATCTAAGGAAGCCATATTCACCATCAGATTGGTCTCCCTCCATCTTCCAGTTCAATTGTCGATAAATTCCATTTGAAGTGTTTGTTCCAATCTTTGACTGTCGTTGTACAAGAAACACTTCAAAAATCAATGCCTATTAATGCAGACGCAGTATGTATACTGTGAATGCCTATTTGTGTTCTATAGATTGAGTTTTTTTTTTTTTTCTTTGAGTAAAGGAGGTCTTAAAAATTTATTTGTTACAGTTGGTCCTTTCATTTATTTGTATGTATTAGATAATGAACAAAGACAATTAGAAAAGATTGAGAAACAAGAAACTGCAGGTTTTCTTGCAACATACTTAAAAGTAACAAAAAGTCAGAAAGGAAAAAGGGGAGGGGACTAGTACATGGGTGAAGAGGGATGTTTGATTGAAAAAAAGGGGAGAGTTTTTGTTTTGTTTTTTATATGATTTGTAGTGTAGTTTTTTGGCCTTTTAGAATCTGAAAGTTCCTGAATACTTAAAATGAAGGGTTCGTTTTTGTGATCACATGTTTATTATGCTTCTTTTTTTTCTTTTGCATCCTATTGATCTTATGCTACTGGAATCGTTATTAACCTTCAAAAAAAAAAATTATTTGTGAGGTTCCTGTCATTTTCTTAAAGATTATGGTGCATTCTGATCTAGGTTTAGTTCAGAAACTGAGGCCCCATTTGGTTTATGCTAAAAAATAATTTATATGGATAAAACATATAAATTAATATATGTAAATATAAATGAAGTCCAGAAGCCAAAAATGCTACTCTGAGATAACAGGGGACTCTGTTTTTATCACTTTTCATAACTATACTATAATCTCTGACATGTAACTTTCTAAATTCTGAACTAAATTTTGTGGGATGTGTATGGTTGTGGTGCAGTGGGTATTCTTTACTTAGGGATCCCCAGTACAACAAAGGACTTACTTTCACTGAGAAAGAGAGGGATGCTCATTACTAAAGGACTCACTTTCACTGAGAAAGAGAGGGATGCTCATTACTTGCGCGGTCTTCTGCCTCCAATAATTTTGTCTCAACAACTTTAGGTTGTATTAATGATATTGGCTTATAGCATTGTTTTATCTAATTCATTGTCCTCATAGTTTGAATTTTTCTTGACCCTTTTTTGTATTTTACTAATCCCAAGAGAAGAAATTGATGCAGAACATCCGACAACATCAAGTCTGGCAGCAAAAGTACATTGCCTTGATGGAGCTTCAAGTAGGACTCAGGAGTGTCACCGTCATTGAATTTAGTTTTGATGATGATTGTTGTACATTGTTTGCATATGGTCACCACGTGCAGACAAATTGTCTGATAATATTTTGAATAGTATTGAAAATGATTGTCTTGTGCATAATGAGATTTGGACTGATTGTGTATTTTCAAGTTTGGGATCATCTTGAGATGTTGAGACATTGTAGGACTATAGTTTGTTTAATTATGATGCTTTAACATTTTTATTGTTTCTTTATTTCCTTCGTCTTTCTATTGTTGGTTTAATTAAACCCCTTTCTTTAATGAGGCTTTGTTGGAATGCATGTTTGTGTGCTTAGAATTCTGTGGAAAGACAAATGGACTTAATTTATCCTTATATGATGAATGAAGTCCTATTGAAATTTTGAAAGAGGGGTAATACAGATTTTTATTTTTATTTTTTTATGTTTTATTTTTTACAGGAGAGGAATGAAAGGTTGTTCTACAAACTTCTAATTGATAATGTTGAGGCTTGCCAAAAGTATGGGAGCATCTTCAAGCGCTCTCAGGGTCTTTACATAAGTTTGAAAGAAAAGTATGAATATCTGTTTCTACTGTAACTATATGCAACTTGGAGCTACTTTAGTCATAATATGAAGGAGTGCTCAGATTTTGCAGGGGCAAGGTTCTTGAGGTGTTTAAGAACTGGCTTGAGATGACTATTTAAGCAATTGTTGTGACGGATGGTGAGCGAATTTTGGGACTTGGGGATCTTGGCTATCAGGTAATTATGTTATCAATCATCGTTTTAAAATTCTAAACTTATTAAACAAGGTTTGTTGTTTATGAAGAAACATATAAGGCAATGTCATACTCAATTTGATTGATTTTACAGTTATTATTATTTATTTTTTTAATAAATATTTGTAATTTTTGTTTAACTATTTTATGCATCGCACGGGTTAGCGACTAGTAATAATAATAACCAAAACAAATTATGTCCTTATACTTATAGGGTAGAAAAAAAAAATCTTTTTTTTTTCCCCAAAAGCAATCAACGTGGTGAGACATGTATACAAAGTATAGTACTATACTATTAAGTCATCACATTCATTGATTTATTTGAAGGAATTAAATTAGATATTTAAATTTTATGTATTTATATTAGTCTCTTACTTTGATTGTTATTAATAATGAATTGATTAATTCTGTTAATTTATTTTGATGATATGAAATAAAGAATTGATTACTTTGATTGTTATTTATCTTGATTAACAATTCTTTGTTTATTTTGTTATTTATATTGATTAAAAATTTTTAGTTAATTTTATCTTTCAGTTTTGCTTTCTAAATCTTGCCCCCTACATACAAAGTATAGTACTATACTCTTAAGTCTTAACATTCATTGATTTATTTGAAGGAATTAAATTAGATATTTAAGATTTATGTATTTAGATTAATCTCTTACTTTGATTGTTATTAATAATGAATTGATTAATTTCATTCATTTATTTTGATGATGTTAAATAAAGAATTGATTACTTTGATTGTTATTTATCTTGATTAACAATTTTTTTTGTATATTTTGTTATTTATATTGATTAAAAAATTTTAGTTAATTTTATCTTTTATTTTTGCTTTTTAAATCTTGCCCCCTATATACAAAGTATAGTGCTATACTTTTAAGTCTTAACATTCGTTGATTTATTTGAAGGAACAAAGAGTGAAAAGAGGCTACGTTTGCATAGGATTGAACAAGGAGGACTTGCCCGCTCATAAGGTGACAAAAGAAGAGCTCAAATGAAACTTCCAAGATGGTGGCTATGAGAAGTTAGCTACCATCTCCTTGGTGATGGCATTCGTTCAATTGGTTGCCAACCTCTCAACTGTAGCTTTCTCTTTAGCCACTAATGGGCCGGAAGAAACTGTTTCTCGTTTGATTCATATTTTTTTGTTGCTCAAAACTTCATTTCTAAACCTTTTATTTTTACTGTGTAGGATGAAAAAGCTTTTGATTTGATTAATGGGGTTTCTGAGCTGAAGAGGGATGTTATTATAAGCTCACAATCTCTTTTACTAATTCATTATAGATTACGTTGCTATAACTTAAGCTTCGTTAGGACTTTGGACATGCACGCGCATAGGACAAAATGTTTTTTTTGGATAAGGAAATGTTGTCACATGTACTTCTCACCTTACAATCACAACAACATGTTCTTCTCACCCTAGCCATAACCAAGAAAATGAAATGATTCTTTTTCTCACTTTCTGTGTTGTTTATAGGATACTCCACTTCCTCCGTGGATTTGAAGTGACCATACAGACCTCTACTACGGTAAAAAGAGGTTGCATTTGCATGGGAGTAAATAAAGAAGACTTGGCCACTCGTAAGGTGACAAGAGAAGAGCTCAAACGAAGCTTCCAAGGTGGTGGTATGAGAAGTTAGCTACCATTTCCTTGGCAATGACATCTGTTCAATTGATTGCCAACCTTTAGCCACTGATGGGCTGGAGGAAACTATTTCTCGTTTAATTCATAAGGCCAAACTTCAAACTTCAGGACATGACCATTACTTTGATATTTTCTCATTTCATTATATCTTTTTTTTTCTTTTTTCTTTTTTCTTTTTTGCTCAAAACTTCATTTCTAAACCTTTTATTTTTACTATGTAGGATAAAAAAGCTTCTGATTTGATTAATGGGGTTTCTGAACTAAAGAGAGTTGTCATTATAAGCTCCACTTTAATTCATGTCGTTGATATGAGGAATTGTTAATGGAAGAGAAAAAAAAAAAGAGATGTAGTGAAAGCAACTAGAGATGGGGACAAGAAGAAGGGAGATGGCGGTGGCAAAGGTAATGGCAATGGTAACGGAAATGGTCATAGCTTGATATGAGATATTTTGAAATCCATTAAGGGTTTCTTTAAGAATAAATAAGTGGCCTTTTTGTTTTTCTTCCAACTTTTTTGCTTTTAATCAAGCAACACTACAAGAAAAAAAAGTTTATTGCAATGAGAAAAATTGTTGCAATAATGTTAGAGTCATTGCTATAGTTGATACGGGGTGTTGTAATAAAATTTGAGTTAATAGGTTTGTGCAACAAAATATTTTGTTGCAATAAACTCCAAATATTGTTGCAATAAGCAATTTATTGCTTTGAATATCTTGTAGGTACACGCTATTATTTCACGAATCTTATTGCAATAGATTGCAAATAATTGACCAAAATAAGTACCCGTTTGGATACAGCTTTTCCTACGTTTGCATCTGCATTTTTTTTTTTTTTTTGAAGCGCATTTCTAACTTTCTGTGGCTATGGTGGTTTTCTAGTGGGTCTCATGCACTATTCATGGGACCCACAAACCTCTTTTTTCAACACAACTTTTATTAAAAATGGTCTCACGACACTATTTACATATTTAAAAATTATTTTGCTACAATATTTTCAGTTTTTAGCAAAATAAGCGATATCCGAATAGACCCTAAGTCAAATTAAATTATTGCAATGATATTTTCATTGTAATAGATAATTATTTTATTTTGTCATTACAATAGATTATGAAATAATTTATATCAGGTTATTGCAAAAATATATTCGTTGTAGTTTTGTATTTTCCATTGTAATAGATTGGAAAAGAATTAATATCAAATTATTGCAATAATAGCTTAGTTTCAATAAGCTATTAGTTCAAAATTTTCGTTGTCATAGATTGCAAAATAATTGGTATCAATGTATTGCAACGATTTCTTCATTTTAAGTTATTGTAACAATTTTTCCTAATATATTAAAGCTTCTATTACAACCAAAAATTATAAGTTCTTACAACTTATTATTGTTGATGCATCTTAAATCTTGATATTGTATTAAAAGCTTTAGCTTCGGTTTTCTTTATATTCTTTGTTGTTGGAAACCATGATGACAATGGAACATCCTTCTCTACAATAAAAGTATTAAACTTTTCAGGAATTACAAAATCAATAATGAGATCCATCATTGCAACTAACACCTCATTAGCCTAATGTGCATGATGAAGTATTAGAATAGGCTTTTCCATCTCTTCTATTTTCCTTATTTACATTTTTCATTTTAATTCTTCTTGGGAACTAATTGTTGTTAATGATTGTCTTCTAATTCTTCAATCATCAAAGTTTCTACTACTGTTTCAACTCTAACCTCTTCTTAGACAATAGTTGAATTGTGTTGAGGTGTATAATGTATTTGATAAGGAAAAGCAGTAGCTGAGCTTACAGTTTACTTTGCTCTAACAACGTATTTGACTTCTATTTCTTTCTTCTAATGTTTAGTGGTATTTTGTCAATAGTTAGAGGCGTCTCTTTCATTAGAAGCTATTTATTTTGACTTTTGAGGAAGCATTATGAACACCCTTGCCAAATAAACTCAGTAACATAATAAATTTGTTAGTTGGCAAAATTTGGAAGTTTATGTAAAAATAACATCTCGAGTTTTAAAAACTCGAGATCTAATTAGAACTCGAGTTCGTTGTTTTTACATGTACCTTACGTGGACAGAAATTCCACGTGGAGCCACAGAAATCGAGTCTTATAGACTCGATTTCTGGCCACCATTTACAATCAAATGGAATGCACTCAAACGGCACTTTTGAAAGCAACAGAGCTCTTTCAAACTCAGTCCTCTCTCATTCACTCTCAAACTCACTCACTCACCCACTCACTGACTCTCACTCCAAAAATTACAGCCCGCCGTTGCAGCCCGCCGTTCTGCCCGCCGTTCGTAGCCCGCCGTCGTTTGTAGCGTCGTTCGTACTTTGCTTTCAGGTTCTGGATTCTCTTTTTTTTTTTTTTTTTTTAATGCTATTTTTTGTTTTGTGTCGTGGGTTATTGTAAATTTGAGTTCTTTTTTGTTTTGGGTTCTTCAAATTTTGGGTTTTTGCAAGTCAGTTTAGTGGGTGAACTGAACTTAGTGTTGTTTGTTTTTGTTTGGGTTTTGGGAATTAATGGCGTAATTGTGTTTGTGGTTGTGGGTTGCTTTCTGGGTTGTTAAATCAGTGGGTGGGTTGTTTCAAACTTAAATCAGTGGGTGTGTTTGTAGTTTTGAATGTAGTTTTGTAAGGAAAGGAATGGGTGAATGTTTCAAACGTAGACGGTTGTTTATGTTCTAAATGGAATCTAGCTTCCGTTGATATTAATTAGATATGTTTTTTTAATTTTATTTTTTTGTGTCATCATAAACTGAAGGATATTGTGGTTATTTCTTATCTTTTTCTTTGCAATGCCACCGTGGTTCTTTTTTGTTTTTTTTATATATAAATATTTTGTCCCCTAATGCGTTTGAAGCTTGTTTGTAAATGTTAACTGAAATAATTCAAATCTATGGTTTAAAGACAGTATTGTTGAGGGAACCAAAAAAGAAGTGGTTGGAAATTTTGATGTCAGTAGACCATGGCTTTATAAATAAATAGAATATATCTGTTAAAATTATCCATACTCACAAGTCACAACAATCGTTTCATTTTAGATATAATTGCATGAAAAGAAAAAAGGAAAAAATAGTTATACAAGAAAAAAGTTGTTGCCACTGATTTGATGTCATATAGAATGTTGTGCACACTTGATTTTTTGTCAATTTTTTTTAATAGCATTTAGATGATTAGATGTACTTCCAAAAGAGAGAAATTTACATACAAGAAAAAGGAGTTGCGTAAAATAACTGAATAAGATGATGTTCACACATTCAAGCTCTTCGAACAATAGTCGAATTGAACGGTCCAACAAACTGCTCGTAGATTCTCAAATAGTTCATGCCATCAATTTCTAGATGCTGATATTTTCAGTTTATCCTTTGGTATTGTTTAGATACAAGAATTGTGACATTATTAAGATTGAGCCCCTTTAATTTTGTGAATGTTTTTTTGATCTGCACTGCTACCAAATGGATACAACACCACTTGTAATGTGATGTAACTCTTTCTTTTCACTTCAAATTTATGATTCCAACAAGTGTAAACTTTTATTTACCTACACGTTCTTATCTAGTTTGTATGCACTTGTAATGTTTAACTGTTATTTTAATCTTGTTTATATACATATAATTTTGAAGGTGATGGAATGAAAATATATGTACTCTTATCAGACGTTGGCATAGGAAAATTGGGGTTTTCATAACCTTTTTCATTGTTTATTCTCTTTGCAGTATGGAGCCTCGGATGGATGAGGAGCCACAGGTCTTGGACCTTGGTCCAGTTGTCCAGTCATTGTTGACACAACAACGATATCATCGATCAGAGGCCATTTGGAATGGCGAGGTGAAATATCTAATTCTAACAACCACTTTAATTTTTACGTTGTCTTTCACTTTTAGTTAGCAACTTCTTTCAAAGTTGTAGTTGTACTTCTAACAACCGCTATAATTTGTATCAATGTTGTAGGACCCAGGCCCACTTATGTGCCGTGGTCGCACTAAGGAGTTGGCAAATATTGAGATGAGAGATAATCGGGTGATTAACATTTTGAGGTTGCTAAGGTTGGAAGGATTGTTTAGGGCCCCTTCGAGAGAGATAGATCATTGCTTAATATCGGCCCTAGTTGAGTGATGGCGGCCGGAGACGCATACGTTCCATCTTCCACATGGTGAGATGTCAATCACCCTACAAGATGTGAAGGTCATTTACGGACTTCCTATAGAGGGTGAGGTCTTGGTTGGGCCAACTGCTGTGGTGAATGGGAATTGGAGTCAACTGTGCATGGAGTTGCTTGGTTTTACTCCGGCAAATGACAACAAAACTTTGGTGGGGCAAAGAATTCTCATCAGCTCGACCTACTAATCATAAAATGTTTGTTTTCCTTGAGGGCACAAATTGTTAATACACGCTGCACCTCCATTTTATTGGCAAAAGTCAAGCCTTTGCACAAATTCATCCCCTCTCTCCAAGTAGACACAAATGGTGTCTCAATATGTGAAGGATCAACCATATTTTCCCAACTATTTGCAGAAAATGACAATGCAGGAGGTGTGTAGGCAGGGATTGTGTCTGCAATGTTTTGGACAATAAGAACATCGTTTGCTTCAGGTTCACTACTGTCAAATGTCTGATCATCATCAATGTCCCTCTCAAAGTCCCTAAAGTCCCCTTGTTCAACTCTATCTTCAATCTCATCTCTATCGACAAGATCTTCACCGTCAATGGCAATACTCTCATCAACATAAACGTCATCATCATCGTCGTCATCATCATTGTCGTCCTTATCATCACCCTGATCATCATCATCATCATCATCATCATCATCATCATTGGCATGAACATCATCACGCTCTACATGTGTAAAATACTCATATTGAGCATCCGGAACTGTAACTTGTAAACTTGCTTGTGTTTGTTGGATTTCCTCGATACCAACTTCTACACGCGGCTCCAACTGTATGTACAACTCAATGTTAGTTACTTCCGGTATTCTCTCCAACTTGTCAAACATTATCTTCACATGTTTGTTTGTTTCTATCGCCATATACTTGTAATTGATCCGGTGCTTTAGAATTTCATTTGGCATACGATAAGTTATTTGTATGTTGTGCACAACAAGATTCTCACACAACTCTTCCATAACCATCATCTTCAATTCGTCAAGGGTCTTGACCCTACGATCAATTTGGGTAAAATAGCTCTTTATACCCGGCCCTTCAAATGGCAATCCCTTGTTCGCATTGGCATTCTTCAACGGACCACCGTAGTATAGGATTATATCAATTTCAGGCATTGTGAACCTGTTAAAGTCAAGTCACTATGTTAGTTAACAAAACATTTTGAAGTTCCCTAATCTAAAAGAAACATGAAGCAAGTATTTAACTTTCTAATAAAAAGACATGACAACCTTATCTTATCTTATGTTCTTCAGATTGGTGTTATAAGATCAATCAAGACAATTATTTTACAAATTTCTTAGCATTCTAGGAAACAGAACATCAATTCACTTTGACTGTAATGGTGGTCCAAACACCTCATTTCGTACAATAATGGTACAAGAACATTGTTATTAAGTATTGGGACATAAACTTTTATTAAAAAGCACAAATGCAAGGCTTTTGTAACAATTCAATACCAAAGTTGTACTAGTACTGCAGAACTTGCATGAGGATATTTAGTATATTTAGTATATATGGTGAGGAAATCAAGTGCGAAAGGGATAGCAATAAGACAGCATTAAACATATTTCCATCTCCTGCTTCACTATAAATGATATTTGACAATTGACAGATTTATATTAATATTGATGTTTTTTTTTTCCCAAAATCAAATCTGCTTTACTCTCTTTTAGCAGAAGAGAGTAGAGCAGATTTCCTTCCATACAAAATCCAAACACTTCAACAATTCCATCTAATCTAAATAATGAAACTAGAAATTCTGTAAACAAAATCCTTCCCCCCTCTAGCTATTACAGGCAGTTGCTTAAGCCTCTATACTAATGTCCAAAATTCTTTTCATTTCCTTTAATTCCCTTGTATTGATTCTCCTCTTTGAGGAAGCATCAAGTGCTTCCCTCTGTTTATCAGCATGTATTTTTTTTCCCTCTTGTTTTTTGCATTTAGAACTGTGAGATTTAAAATTTTATATCGATTTTGAACAAATCTACTTGGCTCACCTTTGGTGGCCAGAGAAACAAGTGGAGCAATGAGATAAGTTCTTACAGGATTTTTGTTTCGCTTTCTTTTAGGAAAAGGGCTAGGGACAAAATGTACTTCAAATTACACAAGGTACACTTTGTAGCAACCCATTGCACATGCATCTTGCATCCCAGAATTAGTAAATAACATGCCTTCTTTGAGCATTACATCAAACACAATGTACCAAACTAAGATTAAAAGATCCAAAGAAACACATTTCTCACTCATCTTAAAACAATAATACAAACAAAAAAGATAAGAAATTTGATACAAACACCATTATAGGAAAAAAGCATAAAATAAGGATCACCCAAAAAAAGAATATCACAAAATTAACAATACCCAAAAAACACAAAACACACTACATCAAAATGAGAATTGCACATACATAATAATTGCAAAACAAACAAAACCCAGAAAAGATAAAAGATAAAAGATAAAAAAGACAAACCAAAGTGTGATATTGTGAGGTGGAATCACAGAGCAAGATGTTTCTTTTGAGTGGCAATGAGTAATGGTGAATTTCTGAGCAATATTGGTTCGAAGTCTGTTTTTGGGTGAGAGGTTAGTGAGGACTAAGTGTGTTCTAAATTTTGTGCCATGCGTGTTTATAGTGGTAGTTTCAGTGAAACTCGAGTCTTATAGACTCGAGTTCTGTTGAAAGAGTTGGTGTGTTATTTTTGCTGGATCTCAAGTGTTAAAGACTCGGTTTTCTCTAAGAGGATCTCGAGTCTTTAACACTCGAGATCCACGTAGGCCAAGAGAGGCCAACTCAGCAGTAGCTTAGCTCTCGTAAAGCGAGTTTTACAAACTTGCTTTTTAATAGCATCTCGAGTTTCTTAAACTCGAGATGCTATTTTTCTTAATTATTTCCAAGCGTGCCTAACTTACTATATTAAATCCCTATTAACTGTTACTCTGCAAATTCCCCCAAGAATTATTGACACTTTTAAGGGTGATCTAGGCAATTCAGCTTGCTCTTTTAAGCTCTAGCATTTAACACACCTAATGCTAATGCTTTAAGCCTATGTTCTCTTTGGGAGAAAAATAAAATCCGGTTTTAAGTTTTATCCAAGGTTGTAAAATTCTAACCAATAGATAGAAATAATGCCAATAACACCAAAATTTTCACAATAGCAAAATTTGTTTTGTTTTGTTTTTTTTTTTTTTTTTTTTTGGAGAAACATTTATTTATTTATTTTGGGTATTCAATTTAGGTGACAAATGTTGATTAAGCTTGTTGCTAAAGCAACTTTATTATAAATTATATATATATATACACACACACACACTTTATTATATAGGGGGTTGGGAAACTTTTATTTTATTTTTACTCAATTTAATTAGTGGGTTAGGCTGACAAAACTTAGCAAGGCCATTTTTTAAGCTTGGGCTCAAAATTGGAGACCCAATAACTAATACAAAACCCATTTAATCTCATGCAGTAAGATCGTGATCCCGTTACAATTCCAAATCTTACTCAATCATATACCCAGCTGAATCGATTCAAGGGGTAGGATCTTAGGATCTCGTGATCATGATTTTAAGAATGTTGCTTTTTTTTTATTTAGTTTTGGTGAATTGGACTTTGGTATATTATCTTCTCAACAGCCCACTTGATTCATGGGAGCATGGGCTTAAGTGCTGCTTTGGCCCATTAACTCTTGTGCCATATAGTGCAAGCCTATTGGGCCTATGAAGGACACAGACATGGTATCTCTACATTTTGTCTAAACAAGGACCATTAATTCTAGTATTAAATCCTAATTTTTTATCATGAAGTTCAAGTAATGATGGGTCATCTAGCCAAAAGTGACTTGTTGGTCGTTTAGTCCAAATTGGTTGCACCTAAAACTAGGATTATTGCGGGCCATAAATTTTAACCTTGTAGTTGCAGATCGTTTAGTCCAACTTGGTGACGGACATTTAGCTCAGCTTGGTTTGTTGGTCATGAAGTATTGTTAGTATATTATTAATTATTATAGGTCATGAAGCATAGTAAGTTCATAAATTGCGTGTTTAATATTGAATTTTGATTTATTCTTTTTCTTTTTTATAATAGAAGAAATTTTTAGATTTGAATAGAGGAGGATTGTTGTCTTACTTTTAGAGTATACTCCCTGAAAATTTAAGAGTAACTACTGTACCTCGGTAGGTACCTGTGCTGTATTAGTCAATTTATCACACTGCTCTCTCGCACTCTCATCAAATCTGCAGTGGCTGACCGTCGCAAGTGACATTTTTATGGGCTAAAATAGAGTAAAACCAAGTGACTCTATTTATGGGCTAAAATAGAGAGTATAGAAAACTGCAAGTGAATGCTCCTCGTACAAGTTATGGTTAGCATGGCAAATGAACTATACTTGCTCACCCAATAAGTAGGTAATAAGTCTATGAACATTAAGGCCTTTTTCTTTGTGTTGTGATGGGCCCAAAGGAGCGGATGTCAATTCTATATGAAAGAGAGTGTGATTTTTAGTGCCTCTAGCAGAGCGGTAAATACAAGCCACACTTCAGTTTACAAATGCCATGTCAACCAATCATGCATAGAAAAGAAAAATAAATCTCTCTATTATATAAAGTTAAGAACTTACAAGTTCCACCAGGACAAAAGAAGCATATAGATATATTCCAGGAACATTATTATACCTTGTGCTTTCTACTTTTCTCATTCTCTTTCTTGTTTTCACCCCTTTTTTTCTTTTTTCCTTTTAAAAAAAAAAAACATCCAACAAAGATCTCAATCACAATTACCAAATTCTCACACAATCAAAAAGCAGCCCATCCTGAAGCAGTGGCCTTTGTCGATCCTGATCCAGTTGCTGTAGGGAGATTTCTCTGCAAATCCCAACAAGCAAATGAGCAAAGTTCTATATAAATGTTGTTCCCATATATACATATCAAAGCTGGTCACTTGGTAGACAAGGGCACATATACGAACTAATAAAAGGAGGGGTGGTGGTGGAATTTAGTGTAGTGTACATCACAAAGTTAGTCACATGAACCCAAGAAAGAATGCCAAAAATTTCATTGGAGTAGAAAATAGGAATTTCCAATTTACATCCCACCTGATTTGCACTGCTAGCTCAGCTTGGCAAGTTTAGGAGTGAAACATGTGTAAACAACATACTTTACAAGCATATCCTTCTTGGATAAACAAAGTGATTTGCACTGCGAGCTTAGCTTGGCAAATTTAGGAGTGAAACATATGTAAACAACATACTTTACAAGCATATCCCTCTTGGATAAACGAAGGAAACCAGAGACCACACGTAATAAGCACAGATCAATGATCCCTCAAAGAATTGCAATATCTAAGATAAAGTGATAAACTACTAATGTGTAACAAAACTAAACACAGGCTTTAATATGATGGTAAGAGTGATACTTTGTATCAGGGAAGAAGTATATCTACCAAGCAAGTAAAAATAATAATTTCATCCAAATAATTTTTATGGAATAGATAAATAATACATGTCATATACCCTTTGCTATCTAGGAATTCTAAGAGAGAGAAAGACAGGATATTGCCTAAAACAACCAAACTTTCAAAAAAGTGTGTTTGGATGAGCTTAATTTTATCAGGTTTTGTGTGTGCGTGAAAGTATAGTTGTAACTTGGAAAAGGTGATGCTTTAAAATGCTGTAAATTTTCTTTTGAGGTGAAAATAAGCTCATCCAAACGGTAAAGAGCATCTTCTGAGTCCTAGGCAACCTTTTCTTATCTATCTATGAAATTTCATAACTTTAAACCTATAAATTGACATTTAATTATTCAAACTTCAATCTTATTATCTTTTTCTTTATTTTAATCTTGTTTGTTGCTGGAATTTCTCCCTACACCGTTCTCCTACATTAGACCTAAGTTCTCACAAAAGATCTTTGATCTAAACCACACAATTTAGATTTGAGTCAAATGTTGCAACTTTAAGCTATGGTAGAGATTGTGGGGTTGGAGAAAATTAAGACCAGCAGACAGATTTTGGAAGGCAACCGTGACCACTTGGACTTGAGGATCAGAATGAAGATATAGAAGATGAAAAACTTTTTAGTTTTCATGATGCTGGAACTGCAGAACATGCAGTACAAAGTGGATTGAAGAATTGGTTGTGGGTAGTTGAATTGGAGGATGAAAATTTTGAAAGAGTTTGTGCTGTAGACTGGGATTCTTTACCGATTTATGATGTGTACTTTGATGGTAGTGATTTGGAGGTGAGTACTTCAATACATATTGAAGAAACCATTCAAGAGAGTGATAACAAGTATTCAATGCAAGTCGAATCTTCTTTTGGACACGAAAGGTTTGCAAACACTTTTTATGATTGGATAGGTTTGCAAACACATTTTGATTTCAATAAACCACTGCTATTCAATGAAATTCCAAAGAGAATATCTTAGTGAAGATGGATACTTCCACTTGGAAAGAGGTGACTTTTGATAATTCTTCTATTGGCATAATGTTGAATCATGAGAATCTTTATTTTTATGAAGATAAAGATAAAATATTTGACTGTGTTTGGGAATAATTTATGGAGCAAGACTCAATTCAACAAGATTTATGAGAAGAAAGAATGAGGTTGAGCCAATTGTTAGAACAAAGTTTTTTTTTTTTTTGGTATGGTGCCAAATGATGATAATTCATTTTACGTGACTTGTTGATGTGAAAATTCAAAGAAATGTTATCAGCTTGTTATGCACAAGTTCTTACTGGCATCGTAACACTAACAAATTATTTCCTGACGTACTTAAGGTGACAAAAAAAGATGGAAAATATTATTCGGGATTCCACAGATCATGAAAGATTAAATCCAAACTCAAGGACAAGTTTTCTACAATCTAGGGAGAGCTGATGTAGGAGAATTTAAGCCCAAACGGAAAAAATGGCTCATTAGTCCATTCTCTTTTATTTTTCTATGTAATATTTGATTTATTATTGTCATTAGTATTTAAAAAAAATCTTGTGACTAGCATGTGAATTTTAATAAAGCTGGACAGTTAGGATTTAACTGTTATATGAAAGATGAAGGGCTAGGATTCTAGGGTTACTGAAGGCTATTACAAATAGCCTCTTTCAATAATTAATTAGATTTTATGGATCATTGTAAACTTAGAACCTAAATGTGTTATTCATCTAGTATACCCCATGTATACTTGATGTATCAGTTTTCTCAATAAATAAATAAATAAAAGAAATTTTTTTAAAAAATAATAAGAAAGATAATAGGGGGTGAGGAGGTGGGGTTTGAACCAACGTTGTAGGCAGCATTTTCTTTTAATCTATTATATAATAAATTTGAATATTTCTTGAGCTCTTTGAGCCTAGAAATTGATATTTGATTGATCCAAAAACAATCCTGTTATCTTTTTCTTTGCTTAAACCTTGGTTATTGCTAGAATTTCTCCTTAAACCCTTCTACAATGCTAGACCTAAGTTCTCGTCACCACCTCAATATGCTTCCTAGATTGAAATTGCAGATGAAATTCACCATATAAAAGCAAGTTAATGCTCCTGTAAGAATTCTTATATCTCAAAAAAACTAATTAGGTACCAAATTAACTTGGCATAAAAGGAAGATAGTAAACATGTCAAAGTGCCATTTGCTTATGCTTCAGAAATCACTTCTAACCAAGAAGAAAAACGTTATTAACCATATTTTCAAGTTCCAATAGCACGAAGACATCAATATCGATGCCAAAACTTACAACAGATATGCTCTTCATAGGGGTAAAAAAGGCCATGAAAGTCATGTATACAAGGAACATCCATTATAATAAGCCACTCACATGTTAATTCTTTGATCCAAATACTACGCCACAATGAAGTAGAACGTGTATAAAACTGAAGAAGTCTGCTGCACTATTACTAGCAGTCTATATTGCAAAAGATCTTAGGGAGCTCCAAACTGCAGACTATCATTCTTAACTCCACCCATATGGAACCATAGTGCATCACAACCACTTCTTCAGTATCCCTCACAAAGAAATCAATGAGGTCCGAAATGGTCCCCAGGTCTAACTGAGTTTGCCAAAGATGAACCATAACTTCTATATTGTCTCTAATGAGAGAGGAAAATTTAAATCATAATAGTCATCTTTGTTATTTAAAAGGTGCATGTCAAACCTTCTACTAGGTATTCTGAAGTTTTTAACTTTTCATAACACAGAAAGTGATACATATGTCCCTAGTTAAGAAGAGATATAGTGAGCCATGGGAAGATCACTATGCCTTCTTTAAGATTTCCTACCCATGCATTAGGAAAAAAAATCATGTGGGTCCTTAAAAATTAAAGACATATTTGTAAATGGAAACAGCCGGATATTGCATTTCAGGAAGTCATAACAATTAACAAATATGTCGAGTTTTTTGGTTCCCACTACATGTGAAACAAATCATGTGTACAAAAAGGATGGGGATGAAGGATGTGAGGCATACCTCAAGTGGAGAAAGGTCTGATAAAGGATCATTTGAATGCCTCGCATTTTCCTTAGGCCCCTTGATAACAACACCTTGGTGACTGGTAGAGGTTATCCGAGCAGCAGCAGGATCATTGGGAGGAGGAGGGAGAGGAGACCTGATTTTTCCTGCTCCAGTAGGTGGTGGAGCGAGGCTCAAGGCTTTAGGCTTTGCGGTTCCAGAAACTGCACCTGTCAGACCAGCAGCTGAGAGCATACCAGTTCCACTAGTTGGTTTGGGCTTCACATTGATCCGGATGGTTTCACCTTCCTATAAAACACAGTAAAGTCAATTCCATCCAGAAACAGAACCAAAGACAAGTTTAGGCCCAAATAAGGTTCACCAATGTAGGTCGAAATCGTTGCCATTCTCAGAGTAATGAAGACCATAAAATGTGGCCCATAATTTTTATAGAATAAAATGTAGCAAGAATGACCCTTAAAATAGTTATCAATGCAAAGCGAAAGCAAAACATAGACGAAATGCAAACTCTTTCCACAACACTATGATTCCAAATCAAACAATCTTCTAGTCCAACAGGGAAAAAAAAAAAAAAAAAAATCTTGCACAACCCATAACACTACAATACCAAAATCATACAATCTTCTAGTCCAACAGATACAATCTTTGCACAAATAAACAAACACCCACAACACTCATTATACCAAAATAACTAAACACACACTTTTCCATCTAAAATATGCAAATTTAGGCAAATGCACAACACCCATTAATATTAAATTACACTCCAAAACACCCATTAATCTAAGTTATTCATTCTGCAATCCCGACACATACAAACATGCATTGCACACACACAAAATCCAGCTGAAATAAACAACACCCACCACACAAAAAAACTCACATTCAAGTTCCACTACCACGCAAAACACAAAATTTCACACTAAATCAAACAAAACAAAGAAAACCCATTATAAAATTGGCATTAAAAAAAAAAAAAAAAAGACCTTCAATCTATGATTAACAGCAGGATGAATGTCGATATGGGTATCATCACTACTCTCCCCAACCTCCTTCTCCTGCTCCCTCCTCACATGCTTCTCGTGATCCGAAAGCGCCACATTGAAATCGAAAGCCTCATTTCTCTCCGCGAATCCCAGCCCAACAAACGCGTGCTTCCCGCGCCCATCCTCAATTTTCAAAACGAAATACCTCGAGGAATCAAGAACAGTCTCCACCGAGGACTCCCGAGGCTGACCGGGCAGTACAAAGCACGCGGCGAATAGATCGCCGGAACTCGGGTCCTCGAGTCGGATCTCGCACCGGGCTTTACACGAAACGACCCGGAGCCGACCCGACCAGATCTTATCGGATTGGAGCCACTCACCGCACTTGTACCCGCCCGAGGTGGAACGAGGTGGGATTTTGTAGACGGCGACTTCGCGGACTACGAGGAGTGTGTGTTCCAAGGCTTCTTCATCGTCCACCTCTACTTCTATGTCACCTTCCTGGAACGACATCGTTTTTTTTTTTTTTTTTTGGGTGGAAATGGGAATGGAATGTGGGTTCGAATTGGGGTTGGATTGGGATCTAAAAAGATATGAAGTGTGAGTTATGAGGGTATTTTGGGAAATGAATTAAGGTGAAGGGAAGTTATCAATGAGAGAGAGGGAGAGAGAGTTGCAGAGACGTAGGTTGGAAGGGAAGGGAAGAGGAGAGTGGTGGAAATGTCAACTGCAATTTTAGCGAAAAAGAAATTCCTCTTCTTCTTTTTTTTTTTTTTTTTTTTTTTTACCATTTTGCCCCTCTCTTTTGTCTTCTTTCTTTTTAAAAAATAAAATAATTATTTGTTATTTTATTTTGTTTTATATATAGTACTATTTCTTTCTGGGATTTTTGGGTGGGAGGGAAGGCTATACATGAAGCCGTGAAGGACGAGAAACAAGACAAAAACTATAACAAAGAAGAAACGATGAGGTGGAACTGGAACCTCATCAACTCGTGGTCTAAAAATTAAAAATGTTTAGAGAAAAACCATTTACAACCATTAATGTGTTAAACTGTGATTGATGCATAATAAATATAACTAATAAATCCATATGAAAGTAATATTTCTCCTATCATAAATTGGAGAAATTATAGAATCATCTGGTGGACCACGTCATTTGTCCACAATTTCATTAGAAAACTTTCACTTATTTAAAATTGCTGAGTCAGTAATTAATTTCTATTTAAAAAAATTTTCTAACTAACAATTTTAAACATGTGGAAGTTTTTTAATGGAATGGTGGACCACATCATTTATCCATCATGTAGATCTGATAATTTCTCCATAAATTGACAACTTAGTAAAGTTTGAGATTGGTGCTTCATTTGATTTAAAATGTTTTTATAGTATATGTTCCATTGTAAATTTGATTAAACATGAAAAATGTGTGCGTGTGTGTTTTTTGTTTTGTTTTGCTTTTTTTTTTTTTTGTGTGGTTGTTGTTGTTTATGGTAAAATTCATAGTAAAACATTTTACCTTTAAAAATTTGGAAAAATACTTTACAAAAATATACCGTGGCTCTCTCCTCTCATATGGTGGATGGGTCATGTTCTGTTGGTCAATGCTAGTGGTCTAGTTACACAAAGCCTATGGTCCAATGACCAATTTTGGCAATCTAGTCACAGGTTGCGGATTAGTGTGTTCTGCGCTACTAATGGCCTAAAATCAAAGGCACAGGTAACCTCCATCATTTCTAGCTCAACCATAGGTTTTGATGATTTGTACTTCAAAATTTTATATGTCATACCAAACACTTGGAGATATTTTAAATTTGAAAATGTTTTACGGTCTTACTGGAAAAAACAAAGTGAAGGTCATTATATTTGGCTTTCAATTATTGTTTTTCGTTTTTGCTTTTTTATTATTTGTCTAACATATTTTCAAATAATCTAACTTTTAGCTTTTAGGAAATAAGTTAGTTTTTAACTCTTTGTTACTATTTAACATACAACTTATATCTTATTAAAAAAAAAAAACATACAACTTACCAAAAACTATATATTTTGATTTTGATAAATAATATACAAATAAGCTACTGAAAATAAGTAATAACCAAACAAACTTCAGGTTTGTACATAGGATTATTGGTCTTACTTAGGTTAATTGATCATTTGGTTTACATGCTTAAGTTATGAAGGCCTTTCACCAATAATTAAGATGTTATGATGGAAAAATAGAACGATAAAAGAGATTTTAGTTTTCTCTCAAGATGATGAAAAAATAAAAAGATGGAAAACTTATTTGTTTAATTGAAAAAAAAATAAATGATAGAAAATGTTGTTTGTACAAATTTCTTATA
Organism: Quercus agrifolia; assembly: GCA_029955455.1. NCBI lineage: Eukaryota > Viridiplantae > Streptophyta > Magnoliopsida > Fagales > Fagaceae > Quercus > Quercus agrifolia. The sequence continues at coordinate 37,155,495 of JARQAD010000007.1, read as the reverse complement.
ACCCTACATAATATAAAAAATAATTTATTGTAATTATTAAATAAAAAATTATTACTTATTATCAATTAAAATTAATAGAATATCATTTTAATTAAAATTACCCCGTATTATTCAATCCAACATTTGATTAAAGAAACCCTTTTTTTTAAGTCCACAATTGATTAAAAAAATAAAAACCAAATCCCTTTGTTTGTAATTGGTTTGTTTGTTTGTTTGTTTGATGGGCTTGGGAGAAAACACATGAACCCCATCAAAATCCCCTTCACCTTCCCCTTCCCCCCACCCCCAACCAAACAAACCATATTTTTCATTTCACTCCTATTTTCCACTCCCTATTTTTTATCCCTCCTAACCCAAACCAAATGGACCCTTAAAGTAAAAAAGTGACTTATTGAATAAAAATATAGCTAGATGTTACAAAAGGATTTGAATTCTTGGATTAACAAAACTTTTAGTCATGTCTAACTTAAAAAATAAAGAAATAAAAATCGTCATCTATATTTATTAGTACATTTTTCATATGGGCCATCTCTCTCTCTCTCTCTCTCTCTCTTTGTGAATCAGAAGGAGATAAAACTAAAAAAACATAGTTATTTTCTTGGAGAGGCAATGAAAAAAGAGCGTGCTAATGCCATTAATTTACAAATAAATAAAGCAAACTCAATTTAAAAGGTAGAATATAAGATGAAAACATGGCAGTAGAGTCGAGTTGAATGAAAGATAGCTATGCGGATTTGGTATACTCTAAAGACACTCTTAATACCACCATTGAAGATCTTAGTGATTTTTTATTAATTGACCTATCTTTTGCAAAATCGATTCCCTCATTTATCGTACATGAATATGTGGGATTTGACATGGGTTTAAATTCAACCCAATCGAGTATGGGCAATATTAGTTTTAGGTTAGAAATAGGTAAAAAATTAAAAAAATAAAAGAAGGAAAGATCATAAAAACTATTACCCCTACTCAATTTAAGATTAAAATTAATTAAAACACAAATAGAGAAAAAGATAGAAGAATCAAAGTACCAGCAAGATGTCAGAACTTTTGAATTTGATGGTGCCTCGTAACTTTTTCCCAGTTTCTATTACACCCATTGCAAGCAAAGGCTGGACGACAACCAACCCTCTAACCTTTTCTTCGAGGGTAGTCATCACCAAAGTTGTTTTCTTTGTAAAACCACTTCCATAAACTCTTTTGAAGAAAAAAAAAATCTCTTCAAATCCCCATGGGTTAAGTCATTCTCATTCAAGCCAAACTTATTATTTGAACTGAGTGAGAATGACTTAACCCCTGAGGATTTGAAAAGATTGTGATCGTCCTTTTACTTGTCTTTATCAACAGAATTGTTGCTATTGATACTGTATTTTGTCTGACTCTAAATTTCGATAGAAGTTTTAGTCATGAATTAAAGGATTTCATGGTTTTAATGGTTAAACTCCATTTTTTTGTTGTTTTTTTTTATTATCAATTTTTATGTGGTCGACTAAATTTGATTGAGCTTAAATTGGAATCTAACCATCATATTAGATTAATTTTGATGTTATTTTAAACGATGATATTTCATGTAATTTGATTACTAATTCGCAAAGATTAAGATTGAACTAGGTGAGATATCACTTACTTAAGGAAATTACTCACTTTGCATTTCAACCGTAAAAAATGTATATAATTTTATATGTAACGCATGCTAAATTTTTAGTATGGTTTTCATGAAAAATTGTTACCATTTTGGGACTATTTAATCAAGCATTCTATTGAGACTTGAGCATCAAATTTAATTAAGAAATTTAATTGATTTTTATAAATTATGTGTCCATGTCCTATTTTTTATCCATGTCTAATTACATTGTCATATTTGATCCTTTATTTTTCTCAGGTCATAATGTGATTTATTTAAAAATCAAGTTAATTTCTTTTAATTAATGAGCATGTCAAAGTTTTATTCATAATTGTTAATAAAAGTTCAGCTCCTTAAGTGCAATGTAGTCTAGGTTTTATTCCACTGTATAGGTAAAGGTAAATTATGGCATTGGTACATTTGCTAGAACATTTCAGTGACACATCTCACCATTCTTGTCCATGGTGTGTTTACCATCTTTTTCCACAATCATCCTTAGGGAAAATTTGCCATCTAACATAATTTTAGAGACTATTTCATTAATAAGCACGTTTTTAAAATTATTTAGGAAACTAGTATCTTGAGTTTTTGAGACTTGATTTCAGTGAAAAACTTGAGCCTTTAAGACTCGAGTTCTAGTGTTGGCATGGAACAATTTATCCACGTGGAACTCAAGTTTGAGATACTCGAGTTCTATAGAAGTAGATCTGAAGATGCAGATCTGAAGAAGAAGAAGAAGAAGAAAAAGAAGAAGAAGGAGAAGAAGAAGAAAGACAACAGGAACTTGATTTGGAGAACGCGGGAACTTGAGTCTTAGAGACTTGAGTTCCACGTGGATTTTTTCTTCCACATTAGCTTGCCACCAATTGCAACTCTAGTCTTAGAGACTCAAGTTCCATCTTTAAACTCGAGATTCAAAGCCTCAAGATGCTACTGTTTAACAAAAATTGTTATACAATAAAATCCATCAAACATAATTTCACCCATAAGCGTTTAGGCATATGAATTTTATTGATGTGAGTAGTGCCCATTCAAGATAATGATTCTCTTAATTACAATCCTTTGTTTCAAGGGAAGACCCTTTGATTCCAACCACGTTGACTTCGTACATGAGTTTATATATTTTTGTGTTTGAGGGGATATGTGTTTTTATTTATTTGTAGCTGCACCTAATAATGTATTTTGGCTACCTACTGTAAGGACCGGATTTGAGTCCTAAGCCCAATAGTTAAAAGGATCTAGGCCCAAAGAGCCCAATACAATGAATTTGTAGAGAGTGGGTTAGAAAACTAGGTTTTAATGAGTTAGGTAACAATTATAATGGGTTCAAATGACAATAAAGTAAATATAGACTGGTCATATCTCTTGAAAATCGTCATCGGCATAGCTCGAGGAGCTCAACTCTTGTCTATAATTCTTGAAGTTAGTTACAAGAATAGTTCTTATTGCTACATTAATTCTCTCTTAATTCTCCTATCCTTTCCCTTAAAGGTCTTCTTTCTGTTTTATACTATCTTCTTTCTTTCATCCCTACCCTCCACATGTAGGGTAGATTGCTAGCGTTGATCCTCGTCCCATCAGCACCTTCTTGAAATCTCTGATATTAGCTGTAAGGCTGAAAATTACTGTTCAAGTATCACCTCCACATTAATGCGGCCAATTGGTTAGGTGCAGAGCATTCAATGCGGTGGTAGCAGCTTTCTGTTTAGATATTTTAGGACTTCCCTCTATCCTATGCTTCTGTGATACTTATCCGTATCAATATAATCTCTTGAAACATTGCCCTGGATGGTAGACCACCCCTTCGGACCTCGGCTTTGATCAGCCGAGGAGGCATTGGTCCTCGGACCACTCTCATGGACCCTTATAATCAAAACTAACATCTTCACTTACTAACACGGACTCCCTTGATGATGTTCACCCCTCCTCAAACTACTTCACGTCCTCAGATTGGGCCCTCGGCCCAATATATATATAGATATATATTGCTGGGCCTAACACCCCTACAATAACCCCTCGAAATTCTCCTCTCTGGCTCCTCGGGAAGAAAGGAGGATTTCAATGTCACTACAGTGACCTCATATCTTATCACACATCATCCCTGTCTGCGCAGGTATCTTTTTAACTACCCAACACACGCTCCTGATGCTTCGGCATCTAAGATGTGCCTTTATTAAATTCTTGCAACTCCATATTCCTCACGTTCTATGGCACGATGTGGATCCAACGACTAAGGATTTTATTGGAACTCGAGAGGGAATTTTCCCGCTTGTCACTCTCTCTTTGATATAAATACTACCCAAACACTTCATTCACCTCACTTTAGCACTCACACACTGAACTTGCGCACTTATTCAATCTACTCGTGCCCTCACAAATTCCGAGAGCCTGTCTGAGGAGACTTTTCTTCTTTGCGTAAGTCTTTACAAACATTTCCATTTATTTTTCCATCTACTTTTCTTTTCTCCATGTCTATTCCTCCTCGGCCTTCTTAGTTTCTCCTTTATTATCTTAGCACCTGCAACCCTTCTCTAAATATAGGTAGATTTGCTCACCTGGAAGACTTCGTGGAGAATATAGAGAGCTTTAAAGTTCAGTATAGGATTCTGCCAAGAGTGTTAATTAGGTAATAGGAAGGGGAATGGCACAAGAAAAGGTAAGAGGGAGAAGTGATAATCCCAATGATTGCCTTTATAGAGAGAGTGATGAGAATTGCTATGGGCACTGTCACTGGGGATTACCTTAGAGCTCACAAATTAGCTCCCACCCAATGTGCCCAAACATATTTAGAATTTTAGGTAGCATCAATGCCCTTAATGAGAAGATGGGCTTAGGTCTTACCCATCATGATGTTAATTGGATTTACAACCTCCATTACCTAAAAGGGCAGGAGTATTACCTAAAATCTAGGTACCCTGAGATTAGGCTCATCCAATGCCTCCCTGATTCCAACAAAGGCCTAAACAAGGACTTCTTGATCATATCAAGGGAGTGGTATGATGGCCTCCCCTGCTCGATGAGAAAGGAGACACCAGGTGGGGCCCTAGGTTTAGGTTAATTATTTCAAAGTCATCCTTTTTTCTTTTTCTTTTGTTTGTGTTTGTATATGAGTTTTCCTTTGATTCGCGTTGTTTTTTGTTGACGATGTTTTTTATTTTTCCTAATGGTTTTGCCGATAAGAACGCTGTTGTTCCCAACTTCAGTCTTGTCAACCAACCAAGCTTAGACAAGATACTGAAGGCCGAGGTGTTCGTCCATAGTGACGGTCAACTCAGAACGACACACCTAATCCTCGGCTACACCCCCATCTCCAAAAGCTTCCAGGTGCCAAAGTGTGTAATTAAAGCAAAAGATTCGCGCCTGCACCGGATAAGTGTTGTTGTCCCGAGTTTCCTCTCTACTGACCCTATTCTAGAAGGAATCCCAAAGATAGCTTTGCCATCCCAATGCGCTGTTAAGGAGGAGGCAACCTCGTCCCAGCCTTCAACTAAGGAAGAGGAAGGGATCGTTAAAGTTTCTGACTCTGAAGACGACTTTAAAATCTTCAACTAACCTTTATCTCCTGAAACCCCATTTGGTGACCTCGGCCACCCTCCTCCCACGCAAGCAAGCCAGGCCCAAGGAAATTCCCCTCTACTAGAAGACATGGGGATACAACGTAAGCCTAAGGCAGGTCTCCTAGCAGTTATGGAGTCCCAAGCTGGGGATAAAGTGCCCGAGAAGGCCACTCAAGCCAAGCTTCCACCTCCTCCGCCCACTCAAACTCTCCGAGCTGATCCTGCTGATCATAAAAGGGAGAAAGATTAGAAAGGCTAGGATGCGGCAGAAGGAGGGAAGGGCCCCTTGGCCAAGGAGACTGAACCCCTGAGGGGAGCTAAACAGGCTAGGGTAACACAAACCTTAGTGGATAAGAGGGGTGATTCCCAAGTTGGGACCCTTGCCTGGACCCCTACCATAATCTTGGATGGGGTGCCCTTGCCCTTCGACGCTTCAATCTGAAACTTCCAGCAACGGAATACCGGCTATGTGGCCGATGCCGTGGAGCAGGCTTTACTTCTGCCTGAAGATATAGCCGATTGGCGGTCAATGAGGAAGCACGAGGTCTTCCTCAATTTAAAGAGAGACCTCGCTCTGGTAAGTCCACTTACTACCTTCTTCCTCCCATTATCCTAGCAATAATCTCCTTTATACTTATGCTTATACTTTGTTGATTGACTTTTTTTTTTTTTTTTAAGGCTATCCAGGTTGCCTACAGAGCTGAGGAAATAGTCATCAGCTCTCATAGGGCAATGAAGGAAGAGGAGGGCAAGTGCATTGTCGCCATGAAAGCCTTCGAACTAGCAGAGAAGAAGTCTGAAGACCTTAATGCCAAGCTGGTTGAAGCCGATCAAGATAAGAAAAGTGCCAAGGCAGCTCTGGACATGGTAAAGAGGCAGCCAGAGGCTCAACGTAAGCAACTCCGCCAAGCCGAGGACTAGCTCTCTGTTTCCAGAAGCTAGAGGAGGTTGAGAAGGCAAAGGAGCAGGTTGAGCAGGACGGCTACAAGGTGGGTGTAACAGAGACCGAGGAAGCCCTCAAGGCTGAGGTCTTGAAGGTGTGCAGATTCTATTACCTCAAAGTGTGGAAGGAGGCCCTCAACCAAGCTAGGGTTGAGGCCTCCTCTGCCCTTAGGAGAGTAGAGAATGTGTACTACCCCCAAACCATCCGCGCCTCGGGCTCCAAGGTTGACTCGGTTTCCAAGGAGGCAGATGAAGGCGAGGAAAGCCCAACCAAAGCTCTTCCCACAACCAACATCTCCTCCGAGGCTGCAGAGCATGCCAAGGACGCTGAGAAGGCAGTAGACCTCACCAAGGAAGTGGCCCCAAATGCCCCCTGCCTCCAGACGCCCCCAAAGAGCCCCCCAAGGAAAAAAAGGCTTCCCAAAACATGGAGATCGTGCTTGCAACTCTCCCCATACCCTCTAAGGAAGACCTCAAGGGTAAAAGACCTGCATCTATCACGACGGCCTCCACCCAGCCTCCCAAGACCCAGAAAGACAAGCTTGTAATAAAGATGAAGCCTTAAGCTATCCTCTTTTTTTTTTTTTTTTTTTTTTAGCTGTTGTTTTTATTTTCATAGTTTGTAGTTAAATTCCCTTTTTTGTAACTACTTTTCCTTTTACTAAGGCTTCAATTAATGAAAATTATGTACATTTTCTTTATTCTTGTGACACTTATACAAATCTTGATAAAGTCTCTATCTCATTCAAGACTCAACCAATATGAAAATGAGACACAATTTTATGTTGTTATCTATGCATATGATAATGTGTATGAAATCTATACAAGATATATCCTTTACTCCAAAACATATTCAATGATAGAGTGTTCATACATGGTTGACTCCCCTTAATTCCCCACTTATTAGTAGATCTCAAGGACTAGAAGGACAATTAATTCTCAAATAGTGTCAAAGATATACTTGATGTACTTACAAATGCTTTAAGTGATACCCATGAATGCCCATTTGCTCAAATGATTGTCATGAAGTTCTCTGCTATTCAGCATAACTGGTTCTATTTGATATTAAAACATATAGTAGAAAATAACATGTAGTCTGAAGAGTCAAGCATGATTAAGATTCTATTTTACACTTAGGAAAATAATAAGAAGTATTAATTTACCCAAAGTATGTGGTCCGAGGAGCTCCACATAACTAAGATTCTGTTTAACACTTTGATAGATGTCAAGAAGTATTAATTTACCTAAAACATGTGGTCCAAGGAGCCAAGCATAGCTAAGATTCTGTTTAACACTTAGAAAAATAATAGGAAGTATTAATTTACCCAAAGTATGTGGTCCGAGGAGCTCCACATAACTAAGATTCTGTTTAACACTTAGATAGATGTCAAGAAGTATTAATTTACCCAAAGCATATGGTCCAAGGAGCTAGGTATAGCTAAGGTTCTGTTTAACACATAGAAAAATAATAGGAAGTATTAATTTACCCAAAGTATGTGGTTCGAGGAGCAAGGCAAAGCTAAGGTTCTGTTTAACACTTAAAATATTGTCATGGGCGAAAAAGTTTTCCTTCCGACAAATAAGATTTATATTGGGTTGGAGGTCTAAACCGAAACTCAACGATGGGCTTGATGCACGGCCCAAAGGCTATCAGTGAAGATCCAAGAAATTCACTATATTTTATGCCTTGGGCTTAGATTGGAACTGATAAGAGTGGCTCATGAGCAATTCCTATAGCAGACACGTCAGCATGATTAAAAAGCACACTGTAAGAAATAGCTCAGCAATAAATTATTTCTGCAAAAAATAGTCCAATGGTAAAATGTTTCTGTAGAAAACAGCCCAGCGGTAAAATAATACGAAACAGAGTAAACTTCAGCTATTAGCTATTTCACAGATCAAGGGAAATATCTACACTTTCAGACTCATCATCCGTTAGCTCTGGAGAAGAGTCTTCTAATACAACAATATGAGGGAAAAATTCTATAGTAACGGTTACATCATAACCATTAATAGTAAATGAATAAGTAAATATCATGGGTTCCATAATAACAAATAATGAGAAAAATTTAGTGTGAGATGAAGGGAGAGAGAGAGAGATCCAACTAGCACAGCAAGATCATTATGGTGCCAAGGCATGTTCATGAATATAGTATATGTAGTGAGTAGAGAGAGTCATTTGTAAGTAGCATGAGTAATGAGTGAGTAGTATAAGTAAAGCTGATGGAGCTTTCTGTTGGGGCAAGTAAGTGTTTATGAGTAGAGCTATGAGAAGTGTTTTTGAACTAGGAGCTGGGGAACTCGGTTTCTAAGCTTGAGACTGAGAACTTAGTGTCTTTTCAGAGTTTAGAGAAGACTTTTTGCAAAGAGGTTAAGGAAAAATCTTGGTGTGTAGCTTAGTGAGTTGCCTGTTGAAGCATTAATGGAGAGTTCCATTTATATCAGGGTTTTTAGGGGGTGATTAGCAAATAATCTTTGCTAAATCTTTCTCAATCTCCAGAAAATCCTTGGAGAATCGGTCTTAAGATTTTAGCTAAGAGTAGTAAGCTCAACTTTCATAAGGTTCTTGCTATTTTGGGCAATAACAGCTGGGTTTCTGGCTTAGCATTGAATGCTGATTAGCCTTGGTTGATGGGATTAGAGCATGCTTTAGGCTAATGATCTTGGTTATGCTGCAACAAACATCAGAGTTCCCTAGGGCAAATTGGACCACCCCAAGCCAGGTGTCAACCTTGGAGTCCTTGCTGGGAAATCTGCTAAGATCCCTTTGGTACCCTCTAAACCACATTTCCCTAAGTTTCCCCATTTGAGGTTCATGAACCAGAGGATACACATTTTTAGTATAAAAATGAGTTGATTTTATGTCGTTCCAATAGCTTCACTGGCCTAGTCATTGCAATTTTGGGTTCTTGACTGAATGAGTTGAAGGAGAAAGAAGTGACAGTTGGCTGAAGCTTTCTCAGCCTTCTGTCACATCACCTTCAGCTTTATGTTACTTAAGAAATGATGGGATTTTAGCTTGTGGAGAAATGATTCATCCCCTAGTGGACACGTGTCTGTTTTCTGATCTGATTAGACAAGTTGGGACCTGATGGGAAGGGGCTCCAACTGTTCAATTGTTGCTAAAATTTGGCTGACCAGTTCACGTGTTTTCCAATTGCTGAGATTTGTGTGTGGGCTGGCCTGACCCAGTTGGGCTTTGCAGATAAGCTTATTTGGGCTTGGTTAACCCTACAAGATGAGTAGTTTTGCCATGGGTGATATTCATGGGCTTTATAGTTAGTTGATTATGGAAATAATAGACATAGTTCCCATAAATTTTGTGGAAACAACATTTTTTGAGAGATGAGTAATTTATATTTCCCATGAGTGAGGGGTTTAGTATATATAAAACAAATATCAAAATAGTATTTGATTTTGTAAATATGTGTCAAAATAGCATTCAGGCTTTATGAAATAGTTGCCAAAATAATATTGGGCTTTATGAAATAGTGTAAAGATAGTTGCCAAATTAGTATTTGGGTTTTGTAAAAATAGTGCCAAATTAGCATTTGGACTTTATGAAATAGTTGCCAAAATAATATTTGAGCTTTATGAAATAGTGCAAAGATAGTTGCCAAATTAGTATTTGGGTTTTGTAAAAATAGTGCCAAATTAGCATTTGGACTTTATGAAATAGTTGCCAAAATAATATTTGAGCTTTATGAAATAGTGCAAAGATAGTTGCCAAATTAGTATTTGAGCTTTGTAAAAATAGTGCTAAATTAGTATTTGAGTTTTGTAAAATAGAGTAATTGTTTTTGCCAAAATAGGATCTTGGGCTTTGGAAAATAAGTGTCAAATTAATATTTGGGTTTTGTAAAAAAATAGTTGCCAAATTAGTATTTGGACTTTGTAAAATAGTGCCAAATTAGTATTTGGGTTTTGTGAAAATGATTTTGAGATTTTGTAAAGTATTGCCATATAGCAATGGGCTTTAAGGTGCTGTGTAACAACGGGTTTTAGAGGTGTCGTGTAGCAACGGGTTTTAAGGTGCTGTGTAGCAATGGGCTTAGTGAATGATATTGTTGGGCCTTTTTGGGCTTTGCCCACAAGGCAAATGAGCTTGGGATTTTTTGTGGGGATAGCATAATTTTGTGGTCCGATTTTGGTAGTAGCATGATGAGTATTTTTGTGAAAAATTCTAGTTGGGTAATATGTGGGATATAATGGGTAATATTTGTGAGAGGGTCCAAGACAATTTATGGGCTTGTGTATGGAGTATTTGTGAAGGCCCAATAGCATAGAGAATATTTGGGTAATATATATATATGGGAATATTTATGTGGGTTTAGAATAATGTGTGGACTCATGTGGGTGTTTTGTGAGTGGGCTAATAAAATCAAGGCCCGAAAATTTGTACCTCAACAAATATCAATTTACCCAAGGTATGTGGTTCGAGGAGTCAGGCATAACCAAGGTTCTGTTTGATATTCAAACAAATAGTAGGACGTATAACGCATAATGTAATAAACCAAAATATGGCAGAGAAAACTTTCATTAATAATAATACATTCTCAGGTTGTTTACATTCCAGGGGCGTGGTACAACATTTTCTTCTAGGTTTTCAAGATAATATGCACCTATTCCAGCCACTAAGGTGATGCGATATGGTCATTCCCAGTTGAGCCTTACTTTTCCCCATGCTGGGTTCTTTGCAGTACCCAATACATTTCTTAATACGAGGTCTCTAGGCGCTAATGGCCTTAGTTTACATTGGCATCATACCCTACTTGAGCTTATGTGATAGTACGCCAGTTGGACTGTGGCATTTTCTCTTCGCTCCTCAATTAAGTCTAAGATATTCCCTAACAGCCCATCATTATTGCTCGAAGTGAAAGAATTCGTCCTCGGTGTTGGGAATCCAATCTCCAAGGAAATAACAGCCTCGGCCGCATAAGTTATTAAAAAGGGTGTCTCCCCTGTTGATCTACGAGGTGTGGTCTAATATGTCCAAAGGACGTGTGACAGCTCTTCCACCCATTTTCCCTTCACATCATCCAACCTTTGAGTCTACTCACTATGACCTTATTAACAGCATCGGCATGTCCATTCCCCTGTGGATAAGCCAATACTTATTCGTAATTCCCAGGTCGCAACAGTACCTCTTGAAAGTTTTACTATCAAACTGAAGACAATTATTAGAGAGAAGGGTGTAGGGGATCTTAAACCGAAAGACAATGTTTTTCCAAACAAATCTCTTAGCATCCACGTCCTTGATATTTGCCAGTGGTTCAGTTTCAACCCATTTGATCAAGTAATCCATGTCGACCAGCAACCATCTCTTATTCCCTACTGCTTTAGGGAAAAGTCCAACAATATCCAAACCCCATTGAGCAAATGGCCAAGGGCTGGATAGAGGATTAAGGACTACCCTTGATTGGTAAATGTTTGGGGCGAATTTTTGGCACTGGTCACACTTCTTCACATATTCTTGTGCTTCCTTCTGTATGTTTGGCCACCAGGATCCCTAGGTAAGGGCTTTGTGAGACAAGGATCTGCCTCCTGTGTGGCTTCCACAAATCTCTTCATGTAATTCCTCCAGAAGTAGCTATGATGCCTCAGGGTGTACGCGTAGTAAATATGACCTTGAAAAAGAGCGCTTATACGGCTTTTGGTCCTCGGATAGTAAGAACCAAGGAACTTTTTTTCGTACTTTGGTAGCTTCTGACTTCTCTTTGGGCAAGATATCCTCTTTAAGGAATAGCACTATAGAGTCCATCCAGCTAGGTCTCACCCTAATCTGATGGATATGGACCATCTCTCTCTTCATCTCAGTAGGCTTGCACACGTCTTCAATAAGAATAACCCGAGATAAGCCCTATGCCGAAGAGGTTGCAAGAATGGCTAGAGAATTAACATGGGTGTTTCCACTTCTAGGGATGTGCTATAAGTTGAAAAACTCAAACCCTGACTGTAAATGCTTAACCTGATTTAAATATTCTTGCATTCTCACATCCCTGGCCTCTAATTCTCCTTTCACTTGACCCACAATTAATCTTGAATCCGAAAATATCTCCACTGCTTTTCCTCCCAATTTTTGAACCATGGTCATCCTACCAGCAGGGCCTCATATTCAACCTCATTGTTTATGGTCGAGAAGCCCAATCTTAAGGATTTCTTAATAGTGATCTTCTCAGGAGATATCTGAACTAGCCACATTCCAGATCCTCTTTGATTCGTCACACCATCAACGTATACCCTCCAAGATGAAGGTTCTTGCAAGGAAACCACACAAACCGATTTTTCATCCATGTTCTGTTTTTCAATTTTTTCTTCCAATGGAGATTTAGCGAACTCAGCCACCAAATCTGCGAGAACTTGACCTTTGACAGAAGTGTGAGGCATGTACTTGATATCAAAAGCCCCTAAGATTGTACCTCACTTGGCAATCCTTCTAGTGTAATCAGCATTCCGAAGAAGTGATTTTGGCGGAAGTTGAGTTAAGATAACAATTGTATGGGATTGGAAATAGTGGGGGAGCTTATGTATAGCATGCACTACTGCCAAAATGGCATTTTCCAGTGGCAGGTAATGCACCTCGGCCTCATGCAGTGATTTGCTCACATAGTAAACTGGCCTCTGCACACCACCATCAACCCGCACTAGTACCAAGCTCACCGCATGGGAAGCCATCGCGATGTAAGCAAACAAAAAACCTCATCCACCTCAGGCCTGAACATAATGGATGGCCAAGATAGGTATTCCTTCAACTATTGGAAGGTCGGGACACACTCCTCGGTCCATTCAAATCCCTTCCATTTGTTCAATAACTGGAAGAAAGGCCTACACCTGTCTGCTGACCGAGAAATGAATCGGTTTAGAGTAGCAGTCATTCTTGTCAACTTCTGGACCTCTTTGGGATTCCAAGGTGGCTGTAAAATGTTAATTACTTTAATTTGGTCAGTGTTAACTTCAATTCCATGGTGAGTGACCATGTACCCTAAGAACTTTCCTAAACTAACACCAAAAGAACACTTAGAAGCATTAAGGCACATCTTGTGTTTCCTTAATATCCCAAAGATATTCCCAAGGTCATTAACATGCTCGGATTCTACCTTACTCTTTACCATTATATCATCTATATAAACATCAATGATTTTTTTCCAATTGTGGCTCAAACATCCTGGTCATCATCCTCTGATAGGTAGACCCTGCATTTTTGAGACCAAAGGACATCACTTTGTAGTGATAATTTCTAGTGGAAGTGACAAAAACTGTCTTTTTTTAATCATTCAGAACCAGTGGTATTTGGTGATATCCTTGGAAGGCATCCAAAAAGCTCATCCGAGGATGGCTTACAGTTGCGTCCACTAGTTGATCAATTTGAGGCATAGGGAAAAGGTCCTTTGGACAAACCTTATTCAAATCTGTGAAGTCCACACATACCTGCCACTTTCCAGTCTTCTTCTTCACCACTACAGTATTGGCTAGTCACTCGGGGTAAAAAACCTCTTTAATAGCTCTGACTTGCTTAAGTTTGATCACCTCGTCTTTGACAGCATTAGAATGCTCTTTAGATGAACGCCAATGTGGTTTGTTTTCCAGGAATGATGGACGAATTGACATTCAGATGATGGCAGATGAAGTTTGGATCTACCCCAAGAGCTTCATAGGCACTTCACGCGAACACGTCAATGTTCCTCCTGAGAAACTCTATCAGCTCTTCCTTCTCCTGAGGAGACAGCTGAGTCCCGACCTGAAAAAACCTTTTTGAATCATTATCTATCACAATCTTTTCTAAATTCTCACACTTTGCCCCCTCGGCTGTCTCCTGCACGGGTAACCCCGGAGTCCTTGATTGCTATAAGCTCCCCTCAGCAAAGGCCGAGGACTCCACTCCTGGCTAATGCATTATTGTAGCGACCAAGCTACCTTGCCACGCATTGACTCCTAACCAGCTCCTTAATTCAGTCCCCAGACGGATATTTCACCTTCAAATGCAAAGTGGAGGAAATGGCTCCCAGGGCATGAAGCGAGGGTCTTTCTACAATGGCCGTGTAGGGAAAATAAGCATCCACTACAATGAAATCCACCTCCACCACCTCTGACCCTGCTTGTATGGGAAGTTGAATTTAGCCCCTTGGAATAACAACTTTCCTATCAAAGCTTACTAGAGGAGAATCATAAGCTGTCAAGTCCTTAGGTTTCAAGCCCAGTCCGTTGTACAAATCAAGGTACATAATCTCTACCCTACTATCTTGATCCACCATTACCCTCCTAACATCATATCCTCTTATCCTGAGGGTGATCGTTAAGACATCATCATGTGGTTGTATGGTTCCCACCTTGTCCTCCTTAAAGAAACTCATTGATGGCCAGTTCTCCACTTTAGCCCTCTTTGACTCAAGTTTAGAGTTTGTGGCTGGTAGCCGGGCTACAGACATCACCCTAGAAAGGTGAGAACCAGTTCTTCCTAGGGCCGCAAAAATGACATTGATGGAGCCCAAAGGGGCTCTGAAAAAATCATTCCCCGAAATCATGATCTTGTCAGACCCCCTAGTCCATTAGGCTGATGTAGAAATTGTTTCAACCTCCCTTCCCTGACCAGTTGCTCCAGATGACTCCTCAAAGTTCTACAGTCTTCTATGGTGTGCCCTCGGTCCTGGTGGTATTGGCAACGAAGGCTTTGATTGCGCTTCTTGGGGTCACCTCCCATCTTATTTGGCCATTTAAAGAATGACCCGTTCTTAATTTTCTCCAAGACTTGGTGTATTGGTTCTCGAAAACCGTGTTAACCATTTAAGTAGTGGTAGACCCTGATTACCTAGGAAAATCTCTCCGTGGCTCGTTATTGTTGTAGTGATCCGACTTGAAATCCCTCCTCTCTTGAGGGATAACCTTAGCCTTGCCCTTGCCTTGTTGTTAGTCTTCCTTAACCCGCTTATACTTATCAATTCGGTCCATGAGTTGACGTATATTATTAGCAAGTTTCCCAGTCAAAGATTTCCTCAAACCATGCTTGGCAGGTAGGCTGACCTTGAAAGTTCTTATGGCCACATCATCAAAATCACTATCTATCTCATTGAACATCTCACAATATCTGTTCGAGTACGTTTTCAGGGTCTCCCCTTCTTTCATGGACATAGACAACAAGGAAGGAACCCTATTGCACGTAATAAAGCGAGATCCAAATGCTCGAGTGAGTTCCTTAAAGGAATCAATGGAACTTGCTCCTCAGCCATCAAACCACCTCATAGCCATAGGCCCTAAACTGGAGGGGAACACCTTGCACATCATGACCTCATTCTTGGAGTGTACAGCCATTCTCTGGTTGAAGTGGCTTACATGTTCCACGGGTTTGTTCGACCATTGTACATGGTGAAAGTGGACTGAGTGAACTGTCGAGGAAGTCTCTCTCCCTCAATTCTATGTGTGAAAGGTGATTTGGAAATTTGGTTGTGCATTTTGCTCATCGCATCATTTCCCAAGCCTTTGGAAGATGAGCTCCTGTTGCTACGCTCATGGTGGTAGTCCTCATCATATGAGAAAGACTCACTAGGAGGAGTCCTTGACCTGGGTCTACAACTACCATTCTCCTTATCGTCAGAAGAGAAGTTAGAATTGGAGGGAGTTTGCCTTTGCCGTTCGTGGAGCAACTTCCTCTTTAAATGATCAATCTCCAGTTGCATGGCTCTGGTATCATCCTCTCATGTGTAGTAGTGGTACACCCTTCCTTAAGCCAAGTGCTTATAAGGTAAGGATGGGAGGCATCTCTCCCTAATGTGGGATTGAGCAAAAGCTTGAGGATTAAGACTCAACACCATTTTCGAAGAGGACAATAACTGATTGGGGAAAGATTCGTCCCTCCCACATAAAATTCAAACACTCCTAAACTTTAGAAGTGTAATTTGCAATTTACCCATATATATATATATATATGTGTGTGTGTGTGTGTATATATATATGAATATATTTGTGCACTTTAAAATTATTTACTCATTCTTTAGTTATTCAATGGTATCGGCTATTTTTGTTTGCCAAACATTGCTACTTATTTTATGGATTCTTTGTAAATATTGAGTTCAAGTTTTTTTTTTTTTTTTTCATGCATGTCATATATAGTTTATATACTCACATGTGGTGTGATTTCTACCTTTCAATTATGTAATAATATAATTATTCATTTAGCTATTATGTTTAAATAAAATAATATATAAATTTATACCCAAAACGGTGCAACCCATGAGGCTTAAACAAGACTACAAGGATATGTCACTTGTCTCTGCTCCAAAAATTAAAATAAGAAAAAAAAAAAAAGCAAAAAGGAAAAAGAAAAGAATCAGCATTTAATGAGGACGTAGTTGTGTGTTTAAATTTTGAAGTGATAGTCACTATCAAATTCCATGCTTGTGTAACATGAACATCTATAATTTATCTACCAATTTTGTTTCTATTGTTTATTGTTTAACACACACAAAAGGGATTTCAGCCAAAAAAAAAAACACACACACACACACAAAAGGGATCGACGCTTTCGCCTCAAACCTTGAGGCAAAGTACATGTTTTTAATTGGTTTTATTTAGTGACAAATTTATGTGTATTTCTTAGTCCATTTGAATGTATCTTTTTTGCGCTTAAATGTATTTGGTCAAAATGTGCTTGAGCCTAATCAAATCTGCGTTCTGTTACCCCGCGAACTTCATGTGACCCAGCCCGCGAATGACATGTAACAGACGAAGAATGAAAGTTGATATGACTTTGACCTCTTCACGACCTGCCATGTCGCGACCAGACCATGCCCTTTGCATGGCATCAGTTACATAATTGCAAACATCATACTAGCAAAAAAAAAAAAAAAATATATATATATATATATATATGATAAATACTAAGGATATGTTTGGTAATTATTTTTTCTCCTTAATTTCTGTTTTCAAAAACAATTTTCTACTTTTAAGACTAAAAAACTTGTTTGGCAATCCAAAATGGACAGAAAATAAAAACAGTTCTCAAAACTCAATTTGTAAAGGAAACTGAAAACATACAAAATACTTTTTTCAATTCCTAATTTTCAAAAGTCAATGAAAACATGCATTTAATTTAATGAATCCGTTTTATTTAACGAGTTAGCATTATAATTCAAATCTTAGAAATAACATATTTTAGTATTTTCTATTTTTTTTCTTCAAAAAACTATCTTTTTAATTTCAATTAACCAAACATGTTTTTTATTTCAAAAATACAAGAAAATTATTTTTTCTTTATATTTCCAAAAACAAGTTTTTGAAAATAGAAAACAAAAATTGTTATCAAACATAACCTAAATCTTAATAAACACTTAATACCGTTTTTTTAAATATTTTTAATATTTTTATATATAATAAATACTAAATCTTTCTTTTGCTTTAAACAAATTTGTGTGAAATTTTAATTCCAAAATTTAGTCTATAGTCCCTAAATAATTTCTTTTGGTTTAAACTGTTTCTTATTGTCAAATGTCAAAAAGTGAGAAAAAACCAAAAACCCTAAATAATTTTTTCAATAAAGGAAATATTTTTCGGAAGGTGCTTGATCAGTAGTCATTAAAACTTGGCGATTCACCGTAGTCATCTTCTTCCTCTTCTTCCTTGTCTTTGTCCAGAGAGTTGCTTCCCCCCTTTTTTTTTTTTTTTGCCACATTCTTTTCTGCTGGTCCAAACGATCCAAGTGGTGAGCTGCCAATCACCTTAGTATACTATAGTATAAGTGCTAGACAACACTTTGTTCCTGTTCATTGTCCTCTGTCTCGGCTGATCCACCATTTTTGGGTGCTAACAATATTAATTGAAAAAAATAAGAAAGCATTAGGTTAAGCTTATAATTTATTAAAAATGGAAAAAAAAGAGAGAGAACAAGTTAGAAGATTCACCAGCAAGATATAGGGCTCTTTAGCTGGATTGTTTCCCACAACTTTTCGCCTGTTGTGGTTAGACCCACGGCTAGTAGATATTCAACAACAAAAGACACTCTCACTGTGTCCTCCAAGGTGGTCATGGCCAGGGTAGTTTTCTTTGCAAATCCACCCTCACCAACCTTTTTGAGAAATTTTTTTCAGATCTTCTAGGTTAGGATATTTTCCGTCAAGTCATTGGTGCACAAAAAATGTGACCGTATTTTGGCGTAAAAATGGTATCTCTTCGACCACTACTTTGTTGAGCTCAACAAAGTAGTGGTTGAAGAGATACTATTTTTACGTCAACAGAGTAGTGGTCCAAGAGATACCATTTTTACGCCAAAACACGGTCACAATTTTTGTGCACCAATGACTTGACGGAAAATATCCTAACCTAGAAGATCTGAAAAAAATTTCTCAACCTGATATGACTGAGACCTCTTCGCGACCTGCCATGTCGCGACTAGGTCACGACTTGCCATGTCATGACCATACCTTTTGCATAGTATCAATCATATAATTGCAAACATCATAATAGCAAAAAAAAACATATGATAAATACTAAATCTTAATAAACATTTAATATAGTTTATCTTAATATTTTTATTATTTTTATATATAATAAATACTAAATCTTTCTTTTGCTTTAAACAAATTTGTGTGAAATTTTAATTCCAATTAGTCTATAGTCCCTAAATAATTTATTTTGGTTTAAACTATTTCTTATTGTCAAATGTCAAAAAGTGAGAAAAAACCAAAAACCTTAAATAATTTTTGCAACAAAGGAGATATTTTTTGGAAGGTACCTGATCAACAGTCGTCAAAACTTGGCAACTCACCATAGTCATCTTCTTCTTCTTCTTCCTCGTCTTTGTCCAGAGAGTTGCTTCTCCATTTTTGTTTTTTTTTTTTTGGCCATATTCTTTTCTAATGGTCCAAATGATCCAGGTGGTGAGCTACCAATCACCTTAGCATGGAACTTCAGTACTGTAGTATAGGTGCTAGACAACGCTTTGTCCCTGTTCATTGTCCTCTAACCCAGCTGATCCACCATTTTGGGTGCTAACAATATTAATTGAAAAATAAGAAAGCATTAGGTTAAGCTTAAAATTTATTAAAAATGCAAAAAAGAAAAGAAAAGAACAAGCTAGAAAATTCATCAGCAAGATATAGAGCTCTTTAGCTGGATTGTTTCCCACAACTTTTTGCCCGTTGTGGTTAGATCCACGACTAGCAAAGATTCAACAACGGAAGACACTCTTACTGTGTCCTCCAAGGTGATCATGGCCAGGGTAGTTTTGTTGCAAATCCACTCCCACCAACCTTTTTTGAGAAATTTTTTTCAGATGTTCTGGGGTTAGGTCATTTTTGGTCAAGTCATCGATGCACAAAAATTGTGACCGTATTTTGGTGTAAAAATGGTATCTCTTCGACCACTACTTTGTTGAGCTCAACAAAGTAGTGGGTGAAGAGATGCTATTTTTACGTCAACATAGTAGTGGTCCAACAGATACCATTTTTATGCCAAAACATGGTCACAATTTTTGTGCACTTTGATGACTTGACTGAAAATGACCTAACCCCAGAAAATCTGAAAAATAATTTCTCAAAAAAGGTTGATGTAGTGGATTTGGAAAGAAAACTACCCTGGCCATGATCAACTTGAGCGGTTGAAGGATGCATAAGGTTTTCATTGACATGTGTGGAGAGAAAAAAGAGAGAAGATGTTTGCATTTGGGCGTTTTTGTTTAGGGAAGAGAGGGGTATGATGGGGTTTGATATCGGGAGTTTTGGGTTTATTAGCTATCACGTGTATTCCTTGGGACTGGAACTTCTATTTATTTTGTCCATTTTATTATTGTATACCACCGTTCTTTGTTTTAGTTTGTATCCTTATTTTATTATTAATGTCCATAAACTTACATGGGATTGGGCTGCCTATATTAATATTGAAGGTTCCCTGTAGGTGATGTATGATGCTACTGGAGTCGGACTTCGTTTTGGTCTCCAAGCTGAAGTAAGGTTATATATTTTTAGCCGTGTGCTTTGGTTATATATTGTTAGCCGTGCTGTATATAGTCTATATTGCCTTAGCAATAAATAGAGAGAAATTTAGTACTAGATATCTTTGGATTATATCAATATCAGTCATGTTTATCATTGGATCTATGTATCCTGTTTCTTTCAGTTTGCATCATGGCACCGTGTGGCTTTAGTTTCCGGTGCCAGTACTCTGCAATAAGCAAACAAACTGTACGATATCTATAGACTATAGTTGACGATTCCTCTTCTAGCATACATGCAAACTTGGTATTATGAGATGTCACATGCACTTAATCCATAAATAACTTTCACAAATTACTAGCAAAGTTTCACAATTACATATATACCTAGTTTAAATACAAAAGTTCACACAATCAAGGTTAATACAAAATTACTTAGAGTTTAAAGTAATTATTTGCAATCCCTAATGAATTTAAACTTTTTTTTTTAAATTATTTGTCTTCCATGTCTAGTAATTCTTGTAATGTCTTTGTTTTGTATGGTAATTCTTGTAATGTGTTTGTTTTGTGGGGGAGAGAAGCAAAGAGAATTCGTTTGAAAAAAAAAAAAAAACCACCATATAATAGTTGTGATAAGACATTAAGGTGATGTTTGGATTAAGAGAGTTTTGAGTGATATCATCCTGTTTTCATAACTCATGATCCAAAACTGGCGGGACCCACGGAAAAGCACTTGTTTGGACTCCATGACTCATGATCCGTGATTCAGTTTTCATCACTCAATTCTCTGATTTTTGAGTTATGAGTTATGGAAACTGAAAACACATTCTCAATGGCATTTTTGTAATTAAACATACATGGAGGGACCCACACCGTAACTTTTGACCTTTGACTTTTTTTATTTATTCCTTTCTTCTTCTACGTTCATTCTTCTTCTTCTTCCTTTTTTTTTTTTTTTCACCGGTTCAGTCTTCAATTCTTCCTTCTTCTTTTTTTTTTTTTTTTTTTTTCTTTCCTTCTTTCAGGTTGCTGGGTTTCTTCTTCTTCTTTTTTTTTTTCTTTCCTTCTTTCGGGTTTCTAGGTTTCTTCTTCTTTTTTCTTTTTTTTTCTTTCCTTCTTTCAGGTTTCTGGGTTTCTTCTTCTTCTCTCTTTTTTTTTTTTTTTCTTTCCTTCTTTCGGGTTTCTGGGTTTCTTCTTCTTCTCTTTTTTCTTTTTTTTTTCTTTTTTTTTTCACTGATTCGGTCTTCAAATCTTCCTTCTTCTTTTTTTTTTTTTTTTTTTTTTTTCACTAGTTCGGTGAGTTTGGGTACTGGGAGTTGAAGGAAAAAAAATAAATAAATAAAGTAAAAGCTGCACAAGGTACATGAATGGGGCCCACAAATAGTTGAAAAATATTAAGTTATGACAAATGAGAGATGGTGCCAAACAGGGTGGGTTGTTTTAAGTGATGAGTAATGAGTGATGAGTGATGAGTGATGAAAACTGAGTGATGAGTGATGGGTGATGAAAACTGAGTGATGAGTGACTATTTTTTTAAACCAAACAAGGCCTAAATCCTTGGAAATAGTACGTAGTTGATGCAGATTAGTATTATACTTGTGATCTAAGTATTAGGTTGCTATTAAGCACATATCATCAGCTCATGTAGGAGTAGTTCAAATTGTAATGCTACTATTATTTTGGGTCAACTCCCCTCTACTCCCTCTCCCACCATCCAAACGGACTATTAGAGGCAAAGAAAGTAGAACACAGAAATTGAGAGGCAATGATCTTGGGTCCCTCTTAATGACGATGAAACCAACATTTGTTTTTTTTTTTTTTTTATTTAACTAACCTTAAATTTTGTTTCTTAACCACAATTGGTTAAATTCTTGACTTTTAAAATGATGTGGCAAATTTTACCCCATAGATTTATTTGAGACCAAATCTTAACCTTTAAATGGATACTTTCCATTTTAAATAGAAATTGAGAGGATCCAAATCTGGAATTTTGAAGTGCTAGAGTAGAGGGTTACATGCATCTACATATATTCGTATATAATAATATAGAGAAATGTTTACAATATTTTCACTACATTTTTACAACAAATCTTAAGTAACAGGTTGTTATTAGCAACTACTAGTTGACAAAAAAGTAATTTCAATTGTGGATTCAAATTAGAGTCAATAACAACTTACCACCTATTATTTGTTGTGAAAATATTGTGGAGGAAGCACTTCTTAGTAATATAGGTTTAGTTATAATGAGTGGTTTTAACTTTTAATCCTCAAGCTTAAATTGATTGTTTTTATTTGGTACGAGGAGTCCATCTAATTCTTGTTTGGTTTTTCCTTATTTTTTTGTCTTTTGTAGATAGTGGTAGCTGGTTTGAGATCAGACCCGTGTGAGAGCCTTAGAAGATTGCCTAGTTCGCCTAGTGGTTCATTTTGCCTGGTGGTTCATTCAACCCCGACCACAATTAAGTATTAGGTTGTAATCCATGAATATGCACAAAAACATTATAATATCCATTCGAGGATCTGAACTCAGCTATAATAGTTTACATTGTTTAGAACTTTGAAGTTATTTATTTATTTAAATTTTTTTTTTTTTAAATCAGAACTTTGAAGTTGAGTATAGTCAAAATTCTATGACTTTTTAGTGTAAAGAATTGTAATAGATCCTAAGAAATAGGATTTTGGTAAAGTCAATTATTATGTAACCTTGTGTAATGTTATTATTATTAATTTTTTTTTTTATTGATAGATAAACATATACACAAAAGAGAGAAACCAAACCCTAACGATCAAACTGAGAAATCTTACAATTTAGGCTATTTTTTTTGCTCGCGGCAATAAACAGTACATTAAGCCATTAATAAACACTTAAGTTGGTTTTGCAAAAATTCTTCAATAGCATCATACATTGATAAATGCCTCCTTAACCACTTATATATCAAAAAGGCCACCACACAGAGTCCCCAAGATAATTTTTGTTGCAAGGTGTAATAATATTGTGTAAGAACATCACTGAAATAATTATAACTATGAGAAAACAATTTATTGTTGCACTGCTGTCAACTTTCTTTAATTTTTAATTGAAAGTATAGTTAAATATTCTCTAACTTATGATACTACTTTTTTAAAAATAACCAATATCCATGTATTTCAATTCAAGCATGGATGGATTTCAATTTCGGTCATTTGGCTTCTTCTTTCTTTTTAAAATCATTTTTTAATTTGTATTCTTATTTTTAACTTCAGAACTAAGGGTTTAAAAAAACATTAAAAAAAATTAATAATTACAACAATCGAGAAAAGAATTTTAAACTCTAAACGTCATTGTTGGAAGCATAAAAAAAATGTCATTTAAAATAACAATCTTGACAGCATTTTGGATAAATGACGGGCTTGAAATCATGGGAAATTCCAATTGAATTTGATAAATTCATCTTTCCTCCTAATTGTTAGGTGCATGCTCATAAAATTGTTGACATAACTATTATATATAAATATAATCCCCAACCAATAACGATGGTAATAAATAATAATAATAATAATAACTTGACACTAATTGAGTGAGAGCCAAAAATATTCTTCCATACAAAAAAGCAAATTAAGACTAAAAGGAGCTCTTAAACTTCACTCACTGAAACTCATTGCCTTAAAACTACTAAATCAAGAGTTCTAGTAACATAATTGTTAAAACAAAAAGAGTTCTTGCAACATAATTGTTAAAACAAAAAGAGTTCTTGTAACATAATTGTTAAAACAAAATCTTCCATAATTTGTCTGATATGACTGTGACCTCTTCACAACCTGCCATGTCGCGACCAGGTCACGACTTGCCATGTCACGACCATGCCTTTTGCATAGCATCAGTTATATAATTGCAAACATCATACTAGCAAAAAATATATGATAAATACTAAATCTTAATAAACACTTAATATGGTTTATTTTAATATTTTTATTATTTTTATATATAATAAATACTAAATCTTTCTTTTGCTTTAAACAAATTTGTGTGAAATTTTAATTCTAAAATTTAGTCTATAGTCCCTAAATAATTTTTTTTGGTTTAAACTGTTTCTTATTGTCAAATGTCAAAAAGTGAGAAAAAACCAAAACCTTAAATAATTTTTACAATAAAGGAGTCATTTTCGAAAGTTACCTGATCAGTAGTTGTCAAAACTTGGCGACTCAACGTAGTTAGCTTCTTCCTCATTTTCCTCTTCTTTGTCCAAAGAGTTGCTTCCAAGGCCGGCCCTAGGTCTAGGCCACTTAGGCCATTGCCTAGGACCCCTACTAGAGAAAGGCCCCAAATTAGGGAGACAATTTGTAAAAAAAAAAAAAAGAAGGAAATATTAAAAATATATATATTTTACATTTTCTTTTCACTATTAAGAAGGCCCAAAGAATTAAGTAATGTTAAAGATAGAGATAAGACAAATTTAAATAAATAGGTCTTACAAATAGACTTGTTACTAATCACAAGTAAGTCAAATAAGAAAATATTAAAAATACTATAAATTTTAACATTTTTGAATGAATATGATAGGTGGACTTCAACAAACTACTAAATTCATTTTTGAATAAATTTTTGTGATTGGTGATATATCTTTGTAATTCTCATGTTGTAAATTTTATAATATCTTTAGCATTTTTGTAAGCCTCATTTCACTTATCACATCCATTACAATATCAATTTGTAGTAAATTTTTTTATAATTTTAGCATTTTTTCAAAAAATAAATCATATTAAAAAGTAAAAAGAATGGATTTCTTAAAAATTATTATTATATAAAATGTCAGTTAAATAATATTTAAGTGATAACATAAAAGCCCCATTTGAAGATTTCGCCTTAAGCCTCTGAAACGTTTGGATTGGCCTTGGTTGCTTCCCCCCCCTTTTTTTTTTTGGCCACATTCTTTTCTGCTGGTCCAATCAATCCATGTGGTGAGATGCCAATCACCTTAGCATGGATCTTCAGTACTGAAGTATAGGTGCTAGACAACGCTTTGTCCCTGTTCATTTTCCTTTGTCCCAACTGATCCACCATTTTTGGGTCCTAATAATATTAATTGAAAAATAAGAAAGCATTAGATTAAGCTTAAAATTTATTGAAAATGCAAAAAAGAAAAAAAAAAAAAAAAAAGAAAAAAAAGAACAAGCTAGAAGATTCACCAACATGATATTAGGGCTCTTTAGCTAGATTGTTTCCCACAATTTCCCACAACTTTTTGACCGTTGTGGTTAGACCCACGGCTAGCAGAGATTCAACAATAGAAGACACTCCCACTGTGTCCTGTGGTCATGGCTAGGGTAGTTTTCTTTGCAAATCCCCTCCCATCAACCTTTTTGAGAAATTTTTTTTAGATCTTCTGGGATTATTGCAACAAATATAACATCGCAATAACTAAATATCAATTATTTTACAATCTATTGCAAAATAAAATTAGTGAAATAATAGCCTATTGTTATAAGATATTCGAAGTAGTAAATTGTTTATTGCAATAGCAAATATATTATTACATCAAAATTTTCATTAAAAATATTTAAGGTTTATTGCAACAAAATTTTTTTTAGAACAAACCTATTACCTCAAATTTTTTATTGCAACGATTTTTGTTGTTGTAATAAATGTCGTCCAAGTTATTGAGTTACATTAGTTAATTTTTGTATCCTTTTGGAGTAATTTTGTTTATATTATATTAGATTAGTCAATACAATCATATATATTATTTTTTTGAACAGTTGAAGGATGCAGAAGGTTTTCATTGACATTGTGAGAAGAGAAAAAAAGAGAGAAGATGTTTAGACTTGACTTAAACTGACAGAGAGCAAGATAAGAGAGAATCTGGGTTTCTGGGTACATATATATTGCACTTTGGGTTTGGACCATTTAAAATGTTAAGATTTGATCTAAGGATGTAAGATATGCCACACACGCAAATTTTGAGATAGCGATTGAAACTTCAGAAATCATGCTCAACATTGGACTCATGCTTTAAAATCTTTCATTGGGTTCATCTTAAAACTCATTAAGGAGAAACCCAACTTAGGACTGAGCCCAGCAATCCTGAATTCTCAATTTAGATGAAGCCTCAAGTTTTTTTGTTTTTGTTTTTAGATGTGACCTCTTCTCTCTTCAGCTCAGAAACCCGATTGATCAAATTAGAAGTTTTTTCATCCTAAACAGAAAAAATAAAAGGTTTAAAAATGAAGTTATAATAAAAGAAATGTAAGAAGATATAATGAAATGAGAAAATACTAGAGTAATGGTCGGGTCTTGAAGTTTGGCCATATGAATCAAACAAGAAACGGTTTCCTTCGACCCATCAGTAGCTAGAGAGAAAGCTACAATTGAGAGGTTGGCAACCGATTGAACGGATGTCATCGCCAATGAGATGGTAGCTAACTTCTCATAGCCACCACCTTGGAAGCTTTGTTTGAGCTCACCTTATCAGCGGCCAAGTCCTCCTTATTCACTCCTATGGAAACACAACCTCTTTTCATCGTGGTAGAGGTTTGTACAGACACTTCAAATCCACGAAGGAAATGGAGTATTCCGCACACAACACCAGCAGAATGAGGTGAGAATCTTTTCATTTTCTAGGTTAGGGTTACGGCAAGAAGCTACTGCAGGAGAATGTAGGAGAAACTACTATAGGAGAATGTTTCAAGGTTTCAGCTCTTTGTTTGGTATTTGTAATAATATTATAAGGTGAGAAATGAACAACAGGAAATATATAAGTCCATTATCAAAAAAAAAAAAATATATATATATATATATATATATATATATAAAAGTCGTGGCTGCCATGTACATATGCAATTTTGAGACTCAACTTCGAAACTCATTAAGTTCACGCTTTTAATTAATCTTTCAGGCCTTTTTTTTTTGCTTTTTTGTTTTTGCAATTTTTAGGAAAATTTTATGTTTCTAAAAAATGGACTCCTCTTTATGTTTGCAATTTTTAATATTATGCTAATTTTTTGCAATTTTTCATTAAAAAAAAAGTAACATATGACTCTTTATATATATTTTTTCTTTATGAAAGGGAAAACTTTTTTTTATATATGAGTGATAAACATTATGAAAGGTTAAAAAATAATATTGGCAAGCAGTGGCAACTTCAGGAATTTTGTCCGGGGTGTTCCTAGACAAACCAGAACAGTAACCTATCCTATTCCATTTTGAACAAATTTCAGGTCATTTTGGTCTATTTAGGGTGTTTCAGGACATTTCGGTAAATACCATCCGAAATTCAAGATTTAGCCGGCATGAAGTTTGTGCTTTAAAAAAAAAAAAAACTATTTTTAAAACCAAAACAAATTTGCATTCTTTACACCAAAAAACCGCAAAAGGAAAAAAAAAAAAAAAAAAAGAAAAGAAAAGAAATGAACAAAGGTACCTGTGTAATAAACTATAAACTATAAGTTCATTTGAAATATTAATAAAATTATTAATTTTAGTTATTTAGTTGTTTTATTAATTTGTTTGTCTTTTATAAACTATAATTTATTGTATTGTTGTTTCATTAATTATTGTTTAGCCTAACATTATTTAATTTGTTTGTTTTTTATAATATATTATTTAATTAAATTATTAATTATTGGTGTTAGTTGCTTCATTAAATTTTTTTTAATATCTCACCTCACGCCACACGGTCCCATGGCCCCATCTAGTCATTTACCCCCAACTCAACAGACAAGATTCACACAAGATAAAGAGCCAATCAAATAAATTCACAAATCACAATACACTAAAAGACAAACTCACCAACACCACCATCACAATGACACACAGATAACCATCACAATGACACGCGGATAAAGTCAAAAAAAAAAGGGGGGGACAAATAAATTGAATAATTATATAGACTTAAAGACTAAAGAGAGAGAATCAGACTTAAAGACTAAAGACTTGAATAATTATATGAGCTCTCTCTCAGATCATAGTGGCACAGTCCACTCCACAGCAAAACCCAAAGATTAAGAGAGAAAAAGAGAGAGAAGTAAAGTGAAAAATACCTTAAGGGAGGCTTGAGAGGCGGCGCCACAGGTTGCGGCAGCACGTCGAGGCGTCGGAGGCGAGGAAGGATTCGAGGCCAAGCATCAGCGTCGCAAGCTTTGATTCGATTGGACTGATCTCCGATCTCTGATGCCCGATCCAAGCTTAGTTGCTCAAGTTTCAGGGGGAGGCGTCGTCGCCGCATCGTGCTGCTTAATGATGAGGTTTCAGGCGGAGGCTAACTGGCTAAGGTGTTGTTGAGCTTTTTTTTCTTTAGGTAGTTTCTGATTTTAGGTTAGATTAGTTTCTTATTTTAGCTGATTTTAATCGGTGGACACGTATTCGCATTGGGTTTTGGTTGGTTGGCTTTTTTTTTTTTTTGGACAATACGTTTAGGTTGGGCCTGTTAGGTATTTAGTTAATAATGTATTTTGATTTAAAATTCTGGTTGGGTTGGTTTTGTTTAGGATTGATGTTGGGCTTTTTTGTTTTTTGGGCTTGCTCTGTAACCTTTTTTTTTTTTTTTTTCTTCAAATTCTCTGTTACGATTTTTTTTTTTAGATTTTAGTTCAAAATTTTTTTGTCATAAAAATGTTGAGAGTGTTCCTGATTTTGTTGAGGGTGTTCCTTTTTTTTTTTTTTTTTTTAATGGGTAAACAAATAATAAAATTTAAATTTTTATATATATAATTTTTTTTTCAGGTCAGGGTGTTCCTAGGAACACCCTAAACCCAACATGGCATCGCCACTGTTGACAAATATAATTTCAAGCAATAAATCTCTCACCATTATTAATAATGTGATAAGTTACATTCATGTCCATCCTATAAACTAAAGCATTTTTTTTTCTTTAGAGAATAAACTAAAGCAATTTGATGTTTTAGGTCATAAACTTCTACTTTTAATTCCTATCTTGTACTATATAAGTCCCAAATAGTCTTTGGATTTAAATCTCATAGAATCTCTCATAACTCTCGTTTTAGCTGTCCAAGACTCCAAGTATTCTAAGAACCCTAATTCATGATGGTAAGAATAAGAAAGGAAAGAAATAAAGAATATCTGTCCAACACTCCAAGTACTCTAAAAACCCTAATCCATATGATAAGAAAAAGCAAAAAAACAAAAACAAAAAAAAAAAAGAAAGAATATCTATGTAAGACTCCAAGCTCAGCCTTTGGTAGGCCGAGTACAAGCTAAGACAAAGTTAATTTTACCATATGGCCCCACACATGCAAGTCTCATTTAATTCATAGCCTCCAATTTTTTTTTGGTTAGATTCATTAATTGTAATGGACGCAGAATGTCTCCTCCAAGTCTCATTGCAAAACCAGTTTGCAGGGAGTAGCATATATTTTGATGGATTGAGATCAAGTGCTATACCTAGGTTATTGCATCGGATATAATACTTATTAATGGCTGCGATTGATATTTGCGAAAAGTAACTTTCAATCTCAGCTATTGATTAAAAAATGTTAAGAAAAAAGATAAGAAAAGTTAAAAGTTAAAGTTAAAAAAGTTAAAAGTTAATTATAATGTATTCACGATTCGGCCTTAATTAAACCTTAGTACGATCTTAAAAATCTTGAACTTCTTCCTTTTCCAGTTCATTGAACAATTCGGGTTTGAAAATTCAGGCGGGTAGAGAGAAAATGAATGAAGATTGAAGTCTTTTTTTTCTTTTTTTTTGGTACAAGATTGAAGTCTGAAGACAAGTAAAAAGAAGTTCAAAAATTCATTATGTTGTTTAAATTTTCTAAAATATTTTAAATAATATAAGAGATATTTTATAATGTTTGTAATAAATTACAAAAAATAGTTTCTTATTTTTAATTAAGATAAACCTCTTCATATATTATTATTTTAGTGAAAATTGTTGAATTTTGTATGCGTATTTTATTTATGTTTATATTAATAAATTAAAAAATAATTATTACATCATCACGGTCTAACCTCGATCGAACATCGGTCAAACGTCAAAACCCTTGAATCTTTTCCTTTTTATGGTTTAATAAACAGTCTGGGTTTGAAAACCATGACACAACGACGATTGATCATGTGTTGCATTAATATTATTCATTTACTTAACAATGTTTTAACTTTTAAATAGCTTTTAAAAATTTAACTCATAATGCATTCTAACTTTAGGAGTGATTTTTTTTTTTTTTTTGGTTGCAATTTTTAGGACAATTTTCTATTATTAAAAAATAACAACTCTTTATTTTTTATTTTTTCTTTATAAAAGAGACGAATGACGAATCTTTTATATTTGGGTGATAAACATTATGAAAAGTTAAAAATAATATTGGCAAATATAATTTTAGGCAATAAATCTCTCCCCATTATTGATAATGTGATAAATTGTATACATATCCATCCCTTACACTAAAGCTTCTTTTTTTTTTTTTTTTTTTTTTTGAGAGAATAAACTAAAGCAATTTAATGTTTTAGGTTATAGACTTCATCTATATAAGTTTTAATTCCTTCTATGTACTATATAAATCCCAAATGGTCTTTGGAATTAAATCTCATGGAATCTCATAACTCTCATTTTGAATCCATCATCTGTCCAAGATTCCAAGTATTTCAAAAGAACCCTAAATCCATGATGCTAAGAATATAAAAATAAAGAGGAAAAAAAAATAAAAAAAGAAAAAGAAAGAGAAGTCACACACATTCAAGCTCAAACAAGCTTGGCCTTCGTTAGGCCGAGTACAGTGAGTAAAGGACAAGCTCAGACAAAGTTAATTTGACCATATGGCCCCACACATGCATGCCTCATTTAATTCATCTATATAAGTGTCCTCCAAGTCTCGTGTGTAGATGCAATTTTTTTTTTGATGGAAAACACACACTTACAATGACATGCCAACTCCACAATTACTGGCGGCAGTGTGTAGATGTAGTTAATGGGAGAAAAATGGAAATTAACTTTGATTTTCAAACATTATAATTAGTAGGCTACATCTTCAAATTATATTTTTTACTAGCATCTCGAGTCTAAGAGGCTCGATTTTTGACAATAAATTGAGCCTTTGAGGGTCAGTTTTCATGTTTTGATCGGGTTTGAGTTGGTACTTTTTTCACATAGCATACACGTGGAAATCGAGTCTTAGAGACTCGATTTACCACATCTAACACCAATGAGTTTCCCACAACAACCACAGCAGCCATAGCCATCTTCCTCTCATCCTCTTCTTCTCCCACTCTCCTTTCTCAAACTTCCAAAGCCCTAAAAAACCCAAGAAAAAAAATCCAAATATTCCAAACTTAAACTTCCAAACCCAGGTCGCGCGACCAGGGCTAGTGCGACTTGGTCGCGTGGCCTGGGTTGTGTGGTGTAGCTGAGGGCGGCGCCGGGTCACACTAGCCCTGGTCGCGCAGCCTAGGTCATGCGGTGTAGCTGAGGGTGGTGCCGGTGTTCTAGTTTTTTTTTTTTTTTTTTTTTGCTATAATGAGAAGAAGATGCAGTCTCTTTTTCTGCTTTGATGAGAAAAAGATGCAGGATTTTAGGTTATAAATCGAGTCTTAGAGACTCGATTTCCAGATGGTAGCCACATGGCAAAAAATGCCACATCGGACATGATCAGACCATGGAAATCGAGTCTCAAAGACTCGATTTATTGCCCAAAATCAAGTCTCCTAGACTCAAGATGTTACTAAAAAATATAGTTTTGAAACCATGCTTACTAATTATGTTGTTTGAAAAATGGGCTCAATTCCCAATTTTGGCCCAATTAATGATGCAAAACCAACCTGTAAGGAGTACCAGTCTATTCTCTGTGGATAAAGCCTATATATATTTTGATTTTAGATAATATGGAAACCAGTCTTTTTTTTTTAGGGTAACACTCCCATTCCCACACACCCTAACTTGACACTTGGCATCACTCTAATATCTTAACCATCCATAAAATTTTACGTGCCAAGAATTTTATGTTACTAGTTAAAGGCCCGTGCATTGCACGATTTACTTAAAAAGATATATGTAAATAAATTTAAAGATTCAAAACTATATTAACAATTAGGCGAAACTACAATATTGTAACTAACGGAACAATGACTTAGCATTTTATTTTAATGATGTGGCATATTTTTAATTAAAAGTTATCTATTTCTGTTTGTCTTTTGTGTTATCCTTGTTCTTACTTTCTTACTTTGTGTATTATTCCCAAAATAAAAATAATCTTGAAATGATACACCAATATTGAAATATTCATTTCCAATGACCAATGCAAAACAATCACTGAAATGGTATTCACAACATTGATTTAGGCCAATATCTCTTCCTATCAAAAAAGGAAAAAAAAAAGTCCAATATCTCTAACTCACATCAATGCTCTACATATAGCTCTCATGGGTTCCCATTTGTTTAGTTGGTAAAATCTCTTAAAAGATTTAGAGTTCAAACTCCAAAAAATCAAATAGAGTTTTGAATTGATGGTAAAAAAGTGGGGAAAAAAAAAACATTATGGAGCATATGCCATAAAATTCAATCATATCATTAAAAAAAATAAGTAAATAAAACTTTGTAGCTCCCATTCAGCAAAAAGAAAACTTTGAAGTTCACTTCAAGCAATTTGGTTTAGCAGCAGAGTTTGATTGGGATTGTTCAAAAGTCTTAACATACTTTTAGAACCTTAATTTTAAGGCTTAAAATTCCTCTTCAAAGTTTTGTACTTTAAGGTAACAAAGCAGAGAACGAAAATTTTAAGTTAGTAACTTCCATTTCAGGAAGCATGACTCTTGTACTATACATTGTGGTAGTGATATTCGCCTAAATGACTTAACCCAAACATGACCAATTTAATAATTGTGTCATGACCTTTCAACTCTAATATGACCCGATAATAGTTTATCAAAAAAAAATACATGACCCGATAATAAAGTAGGGTGACGCAACAATGACAACATTACCTACTTGACAAGCTTAATAAACAGTTTGTATTTGATTGGCACGAAGGTGGCACAAATAAAACCTATTTAACCCTCTTTTAATAATAAATAAATAAAAAAGAAGAAAAGAAAAGAAAAAAAAGACCTAATTAATATTGTTTTAAATTTAATACACCCTCGTAACGTGACATTTTTTTTCCCATAAAATGACATTAGTTTTTATCCATCATATACTGATGAGAATATTTCTTATACTACAACAAAAAAATGTTTATTACAAAGAAAACAATTTGTTACAATGATATCAAAGTCATTGCAATAGTTTATGCAAAGTGTTGCAATAAAATTTGAGGTAATAGGTTTATGTTACAAAAAATCTTGTTGCAATAAACTTTAAATATTTTAATGACAATTTTGATGTAATAATATATCTGTTGTTGCAATAAACAATTTACTACTTCAAATATCTTATAGCAATAGGCTATTATTTCATGAATTTTATTGCAAAAGATTGTAAATAATTGACAAAAATAATTTTGATCAAGTTATTGCAACGATACATTCATTGTAATAGATTATTATTTTATATTTTTCATTACAATAAATTGTAAAATAATTGGTATTAGATTATTGTAATAATATATTCTTTGCAACTTTTTGTCATTTGAAATAATTGATATTTAGTTATTGCAATGATATATTTGTTGCAATAAGCTGACACTTTGAAATTTCTATTGTAATAGATTGCAAAATAATTGGTATCAAGTTATTACAATGATTTCTTCAATTTAAGTTATTGCAAAAAAAATTTGTTAATGCAATTTAGTATTAAAGCCTCTATTGCAACTAAAAATTAAAAGTTATTGCAACTAATTATTATTATTATTATTATTATTATTATTAATGTAATAATTGATCACTTTTAAGTTATTATTGCACCGACTTTTAATTTGTAAATGTAATATTATGTCTAATACTACTATACTAATTTTGTTGTATTAACATTTGATGTAATAGACTAAAGTGGTCAGGTGAGAATAGGGTTGAGAATTAAAAAAAAGGAAAAAATAAATAATAGCATTTAATGAGGGTATATTGTAGTTGATTGTTTCAATTTTTTTAAGAAAAGAATAAGTAAACATCACTGTCAAATTCCCATGTTAGTGCAACAAGAACAGGTAGGATTTCTCTACCAACTTTGTTTCTATTGTCTAACACTTTTAACGGCGAAAATGGGAAACTAGACATAACTTTCCAACTATATAGTTAGTAGTCAAATTTTCAACCTATATTTTTTACTAGCATCTCGAGTTTAAAAGACTCGATTTAGGGCCTATAAATCGAGTCTTTGATGGTCGATTTTCATGTTCTGATCGGGTCTAAGTTGGCACTTTTTCCACGTGGCATTCACTTGTAAATCGAGTCTCTAAGACTCGATTTACATTTACAGTAAAAAGAAAAAATTTTGGCTTACACCTTCTCACCTTAACAAAAAACAAAACCACAACAACAACACCAATTCTAACAAAGAAAACCACAACAAGAACAGTAAGAGAAGAAAGAGAAATAAATAATAAAAAAACAAAGGTCGCAGCCTAGGTCGTGCGCGACCTAGGGTTGCCTGCAACCCTAGGACGCGTGCGGCCTAGGTCGCCTGCGACCCTAGGACGCACATGGCCTAGGTTGCACTGCGACTTGGGTCACCTGCAACCTGCGACACGCACTCCATTTCTTCTTCTTCTTCTTCTCTCTCTCTATGCGGCTCTTCATCTCCATTTCTTCTTCTTCTTCTTCTTTCTCTCTTTCTTTCTTTTTTTTCTTTCTTTCTGTGTTTGTGTTTGTTTTTGCTGTTTTTGCATTTTGGGTCTTAATTAATGTTTTTGGATTAGAAATCAAGTCTTAAAGACTCGATTTCCAGGTAGATGCCACGTGGAAAAAAAACCACATCAGACGTGAATAACCCATGAAAATCGAGTCCCAAAAACTCGATTTATAGACCCTAAATCAAGTCTCTTAAACTCGAAATGCTAGAAAAAATATAGTTTGAAAATTTGACTACTAACTATATAGTTGGAAAGTTATGGCTAGTTTCCCATTTTCGCCACTTTTAACACACAAAATGCACAGTTGCGCCTCAAACCCTACAGCAGCTACAAGCTTACGTGATTGTGTTGGCTGAAGTGCTGAACCCGGCCCATAGAGAGAGACTCAGAGTCAATCAGAGGCATACCTTTTTGTCTTTCCCTGCTAGCCCCGATATCACCCTCGTGCTAGTGCCTTGCAAAAGCCAATAAGCAAAAAAAAAAATGTACGGTATCTCTAGACTATAATTGACCATTCCTCTTCTAGCATACATGCAAACTTGGTATCATGAGATGTCACATGAACTTTCATACATAAGTAACTTTCACAAAATACTAGCAAAGTTTCACAATTACATATATACCTAGTTAAATAAAAAAAGGTTCACACAATCAAGGTTAGTGCAAAATTACTTAAAGTTTAAAGTAATTATTTGTAATCTCTAATAAAATTAAAGTTTTTTTTTTTTTTTACTTATTTAATTTTATGGGAGTGATCCATTTTAGTCTTCCATGTCTTGTAATTCTTGTGATGCCTTTGTTTTTGTGGGGAGAGAGAAGCAAAGAGACTTCATTTGAAAAAAAAAAGAATAGAAAAGAAAAGAAGTCACAATATAATAGCTGTGAAAAGAAGTCACACATCAGACATTTGCTCGTGTAATAGTGTTGCACCACTCCTAAATGACACATACACCACAGAATCATTTGGTTGCTTGTTTAGCCAATCAAATAGCAAGCCATTCTTGGACACGTTACCTGATTGTGTTACTATTGGACCAACTTGGTACACTGGTCTTTCTAATACATAACCAAATAGTTTATCATCTCTCAAAGCCGCAAATGTTTTAGGTTGAAGCTCTTACCAACAGTTTGTTATTTGCACATAGTGGGCAAATGTCCCAATACCATGTCTTTTTGCTATGGCTTTTTTTTATTTTTCAATTTCATTTATTTCATGTCTTCCACTAAATATTCAATGTATTCATTATATTAAAAAAACGTGGAAGTAAAGCTGTATTCAATGTTTTCCACCATCCTGTTATATTATATAAAGATATTAGACATAGTATTGTAGAGACTATAAATATATTAAAAATGTGAATCATGTAAAAAAAAGTAACAAATAGAATTCAAAAATACTGATACCACATAATAATAAAACATACACAACTTATTTTAAAAGGCTAATATATCACAACCCAAAAAACTTGACTATTGCACGTGTCCTTTTAGAAATTACTGCATTCTAATTTGCAAGTTGCAAGTTGAACTTCTTTTTGACAGGACCTTATTAAAAAGACTCATTATCCACGCACTGCCAAAACAACCTTCATATCAAACAAACACTTTCCCATATTTTGTGCCACTTAGACTTTTTTACTTTAGGCCTTAACCGACTCCAAAACCTTCCTTAATGTACACCCCTTTATTCTTACATGGGAAACATGTCTATCACCAACATCAAATAGTGAAACTAAGATGTGCCAAGACACCAATATTATAGTGTGATCATCCCACACCTTTCAAAGTAATAATAGCCCAAAAAGCATAAAGTTTGTGCGATCTCTGAAAAGAAGTTAAAACAAACAAAAAGGGATAGTGAAGTCCTCTCCAAGAAAAAGAACTCCAAAACACACGTTACAATTTTCAAATGACGTTCCTTTGAGTGCCAATAAATCTAGATCAGAAGGGAAAATAGAAGAAAATGATGGTAAAATTGAGAAGGATTCAGGACTATCAAATGCTGAGAAGAATAACAATGCCAAGGCCAAGCCTAAGAAAGTTCCTGTGTCCTATAAAGTCAATGAGCATTATATGGATCTTGAGGTGCATATAAATACAATCAATCTTGAGAACAAAGAATTTGATGCTGACATTCCCTTGCATCGATTTACCAACTTAACCAACATAGCTGACACTGAATTACCTCTTAAAGATGTTGGACATGCATAGAAATTTTTAGAATTTTTTATGCTTCTTTTGGAAAGTTAGGTGTTTAACTTCGATTATATGTACTGGTATACCAAAATGCAAAGCTAGCAGCTTATTCTTTAATGGCTAAATTAATGTTCTTTTGCCAAAAAATTAAGATTATCCAAATAGGTAGCCTATTGCTATAAATCATGCTCTTAATTGCATATGGTCTCCCAATCAATTTAAACACTCCTATACTCCTACAATCTCCAAAAACTTGGGTCACATGGCCTACAAAAAATCTACCCCATCTAATTTTCTCACCCCTAATATCTTATTCTTTATTAGAGAGAAGTGTTTTAGTAAGAGGTAATTACCATAAAGCATTCAAACTAAAAAGAATTTGCAACCTCAATCCATGCTTAAAAATCCAAACTAAAAAAAACCTAAGAAATCCAAACTATTCTAAGTCTGAACTTTAAACAGTAAACCATGAAGTTGTATTTTTTCTGCAAAAAAATATTCATAGCTTTTAGTTGGGTGTAAAGAACCTAAAATGAAATAAATTAAGATCCTCCATTTATAAACTACTTTTTGAGCTACTGTGCATTACATTAAATGGATCAAGATCCTCCATTTGCAAAACTGATATAACTGATTTAGTGATATATGTCAAATGTGTTTCCGCTCATGTTCACTTACTTTTCTAACCAATGAATATTCATAATTGGAAGAAACCCAACAGCAGAATCAGTACAGAGAAATTATAATCAACATTAACGTTCAAAGTCTCTCATATTCCTTCAATCAAACTATAAAAAACAGAATATTGATTTAAAACAGCAACCATATATTTGTTGTGTGTTTAGAAGAGAGCATACCCAAACAACCTTCAAGGGTCCTTTGTTGTTTCTTGAAATAATCAGCTACCCAGTTTCCTTTTCCTACAATCAAATGCATAAGATGAATGAATGTATCAAAAATCATCAAATTTTGATTTTTTACTAGGTAAATAACTACCCAGATAAATATTGCATGTTTGCATAGTTTATATTGGATATATATGTTCAGGAAGACAACATTTAAATCTACTCTTTTGGGTGAAAAATACATAATCAAACTAAATCTGAATCTAATGCAAAAATATGAATTTTAAATACCATGAATTGGTAAATGATAATTTTCTCAGCTGTAGTAAAATAGTATTTCTTGAAAAAAAAAATCATTGGCACCACTCAAATCACCCAATAAAATCTTAATCAAACCCATACTATCAAAATGAAGAATATGCATAGATTTTAGCAAATTTATATTTTCTAAGATGTATATGAATGTTTTGCAAACATAACTTTTTAAAGAAAATTTAAACAATTTTTTTTCTTCTTCTTGTTTGATTGCACATTAGGATTGCAATCTACAAACCCTTGCGATGCACGAAATTTTTTTTTATTAAATCAAAAAAAAAATACAAAATAATAAACTAACTCTTTCAATGATGATAACTATAAGGTACAATTGTAATAAGGATAGATATAAATTATTTTATAAACTTGCTCCATATCTGTATATCATCAGAAACTGATTTTTAGAGAACACACAAAAAAAAAAAAAAAAAAAGAGAGAACATATAATTCAATATGATGTGTTCTCTGTAACTTGAGTCTACTGACTACAGAGCAAATCGTAGAGATTAGACTAAGAGAGTTGGAACAAATT
The DNA here is from genome assembly GCA_029955455.1 of Quercus agrifolia. Lineage (NCBI taxonomy): Eukaryota > Viridiplantae > Streptophyta > Magnoliopsida > Fagales > Fagaceae > Quercus > Quercus agrifolia. Next base: position 37,116,854 of record JARQAD010000007.1, on the reverse strand, counting down.
GAAACCAAAAAAATTAACTAAATTAAAATTCAAAATATATATATATATATATATATATATATATTTATACATGATAAGTTACAATTCAAATTGAGTTTCATGAGTTCTTTAAATGTAAAGAGAACACTATTGTGCGCCCCCGCAGTTGGATTCTTGGGATCAACCTAACTTGGGCTCACAATTTACTTGTATAGTGGGATTGAATTTCCTGCTCCGAGTGATTTTCGGCAGAGACTCAATGAGATCACATTTCTCTCTCTCTCCTCCCGATTTTTTCCATCCCCCAAATTCTTCCCTTTCTCTCATATTTATAGCAAATTAGTAGTGGGATGATTATGATTACACTATCATTTAGTGCAATGAGAGGTCCAATGCTGTCAATGGTAAGTGGGTTTTTAGGTGAGAGTGGTCTTGGAAATGATTCCCACTTTAGCAATATGTTTGGCATCGATACTCTCAAGGATTTGCCGAGCTACCGAGAAACAATGTCGCCAAGCATATTTGCTACTTCTCAAGGAACGGCTGATTATGCATGGATTAGAACGAGGAGACATGTAGGACATTTAAGATTACTTTCTTCAAATGGGCTCGTATGAGGTATGAGGCTTGGTTCTTATGGTGACGCTATCATGTTTGGGTCTTGGGTTCAATAGGATTGGGGTTTCTTCGGCCTGTACAACTACAATATTAGAAATTAGATGTACATAGACAAATAGATGCACTAAAAAAACAAAAAAACAAAAATAGTATAGAGGCAAACGTATACCATACCTTTAAAGGCAACAAAAAAGCAGAAATTAATCAGGAATATTAAATCTAAATAAAAGTGAATCTAAGAAAAAAAAATTAAGAATGAAACCTATAAATTGCATCACCGACTGGACTGGGCTTGGTGTGATGGTGCATCGCCGATTGGGCTGGCTGGGTCGATTTCAATGGGCTGGATGAAATCAATGGCAAATGGGACGGCGTTTGCATGTGGGTGGTTTGTGGCTTGCTGTAGTGGTCTTTGCCGTGGGTCTAAGGAAGGAGATATATGTTGGTTTGTGGAATGGTGGGTATGGTAGGTTTCGATTCTTTGGATGCTCTGTTGTGGGTCTGAGGAAGGAGATCTCTACGGTGGTTGGTAGTCTGCATTTTAGAGGAAGGAGAAGTACTCTTTGCCGTGGGTCTGAGGAAGTAGATCTCTGTTGGTTTATGGGTATGGTGGGTTTTGATTGAGGTATTGTGGGTATGGTGTCTTTACCGTGGGTCTGAGGAAGGAGATCTGTTGTGGGTCTGAACGTTGGGGGAGCTGGTAGAGGAGGAGCTTTGGGTTGTGGGAGTTGGTAGATGGAGCTCTTGCGTGAATTATGGAGAAAGAGAAGGCAGTGTATATATCGAGTTTAGGGTTTTAGAAAAGCTCTTGCATTTATGTTTCTTTTTTTCTTTTTTTTTTGTTAGGTTTAAAAAAGTTTTTTTTTTTGGATTATGTTTTTTTTTTTTTAATATTGTGCTGATGTGAAAAATTATGGGAGCTTCAAAAGTTTCGGTTATATATATATATATATATATATATATATATATATATATAGACTAGTCTCTAATCAGTGCATGGGAACCTACTTGTTTGTATGGTAAACTAAAATAATTTATGAAATATTAAATTGATTATAAAACTATACCATTGCATATATGAATTACTCCTATCTGATTTGAATTTGTGTTACAAATTGTGAAAAAACCATTACTTGAAATAATAGAGAATCATAAAATTCATTGCTTAGGAATTCTTGAAACAAAACAAAATATATATAGCTACACAATAGAGAAATATAATAGAAAAATTAGTTACCTTCAAAAGAATAACTCATGGTATAGCCATTGAAATCTACCAAACATGTTCAAATATTGCTAAAACTAATGCAAAAATTCAGATGTTAAAACTTCTAAAATGCCAAAAAATAATTAAAGAATTAGAAGTTATGAGCCTAGAATTATTGAAACAATAGAAAAGATATATGACTACATACAAAAAAGAAATATAAGAGAAAGATGTCATTGAAATATGCTACACAGTTTCAGATAATGCAAAATATGAACCCAAAATTTCATATGAAACTAAAAAATTAGAAGATTTGGTGCCTACAAATTATTGAAACAAAATATAAACAAAAATATATGTGACTATGCAATAGAGAAAAAAAAAAAATATATATATATATATATATATATATATATATATATATATATATATATAAAAGAAAAAGATGGGGTACCCTTAAAAGAATAATACATGACTATAGCTATTGAAATTTTCCAATAGAGAAATATAAGAAAAATGAAGAGTTACCCTCGAAAGAATAATCTGTCAATTTAAGAAAACCAATTAGTCCATAAAAGAATGATACTTAAAATTAAATAAATCTTAAAATAAATGTCTAAAAACCTAAGTTTATCTAAACACAAGACTACAAAATTGAGAAACATAAGAGAAAAGAAAGGGTTACCCTAAAAGAGAATAATCCATGAACATAGTTGTCGTAAATCTGCGAGTTTCAGAAAATCAGTTAGTCCACAAAAGAATTATACCTAAAATAAAATATATCTCAATATAAATGTCTAAAAACCTAAGTTTATCAAAACACCTGACCACAAAATAGAGAAATATAAGAAAAAAGTGTGGTTACCCTTGCAAATTTGCTAGTCAATTTCAAAAAATCAATTAGTCTACACAAAAATGATATCTAAAATCAAATAAATATATTACTACAAAATAGAGAAATATAAGAGGAGAGATTACCATCAACAAAAATCTATGGAAACAAATTATTCCACAAAAAATGATACCTAAAATCAAATAAATCTCATTACAAATGTTTGAAAACCTAATTAAGTTTACAAATCGTTTCAAAAAACCCCTTAGTCCACCCAAAAAAAAACTGATGCCTAAAAATCAAATAAATCTCAATATAAATGTCTGAAAACCCTATGAATAAGTTTATTAAAAAAAACTGCAAATAAGAGTTCACCTACACACAAATCAACCAATAATAAGCCAAAATAAAATGAGGTGTTTGTTCTTTAAAAAGATTTACGACTTTCCTGTATGGTGTTTAGGAGTTCAAGCTTTAGAGGTTTTTTTGTTGGGTTTTTCTGTTTTTAAGAGATTCCAATATATTAAAATGAACAAAGTTTAGTTACAAAGTTTGTTGTAACCTAAAACTACAACCTTATTTAATATCTTTTTATTGAAGGTGAATTTTGACAAATTTACCATTGGATTACATCTTCTTCTTAATTATATCCTTCATGCTTGCAAAATTTCTAAAAAAATTAAATATTAATAGTTATATTATCAATGAATTATTTAAATTGCAAGTTTTTATAGTTTAAAATTATGCATAAAATATAAGTTTATAGATCATATAGTAAATAATGTTTAATTGACGCAAAATTTGACATGTGTATTAAGAGTGTAAAGAACATACAATTCAATGGTTTGATTTTTAAAATATGTAGTGATGTTTATTTTATTGAGCAATGTTGTAGCCTTAAATTACAAACAATTTCGTAACTAAATTTTATCCTATTAAAATTGAATTGAAGGTTAAAAGGAGAAAAAGTAAATCTTTAGTCACAAAATGTGATGAATACAACCAACCTCACCATGTTAAAACACAATGTGATTATTTAGATGAACCAATCTACTGGTGGGTTGAATTTAGTGCCAATTGTTTACCATAGGATAATAACTTGTTGTTGAAATTAGTTTGGCGCGGAGGCTGTGGTATTTGCTTGTGAGCGTGAGTCTCTGTCGTGTGGTAGTATTCGATCTATTTGAAGAAATTAAAAAATAAAAATAATTTATAATGAGGAGTAAATTTGTGAGGCTTGCAAAGTTTATGTGTCAATATATATTTAGATTATATTAGATTAGATTAGACTAGCAAATCACATTATGTTATTGTTTATTATGTTGTTTATAAAATTGACTCTAGTAAAGAAATTGCGTTAATAAAATTATACTGAAAATTCCAAATTAAGTTTTGTATTGATAATCTGCAAAAAAAAAAAAAAAAAAAAAAAAAAAACCCTTAATTAGCACATGTCATCAGCTCATCTAGAAGTAGTTCAAATTGTGGTCAATAATGGGTGCTCTTTAAAGCAAAGTGATTATTGTCACTTCCATCCGAATTAGGGTCTTGGTTTTGAATTTACCTCTTTCTTCTTCTTCTTCTCTTTCTTTCTTTTTTTTTTATTTTTTAGAAACAAACACACATAAGAAAAGAGAGAAAGGAATTCTAATACGTAAATTGATTCTTTAATTTGTTTGCATATTTTGTTAAAATAATATTTTATCTAAAGAATTTGATAAGAACAAGTAGACAAATTTTTATCTAAAAAATTGTTGTAATTCGGTGCAACCATTTGAGGCAATGACATTCTTAAGTCCAACTTTTATTTTATATATATATATATATATATATATATATATATATATGATTTCATACTAACAGGTGACATATCCAAGTATTGACTTTCTAATGATGATAACGGCAGATAAAATATTGCGGCGACAACACAAACATGTATGGTCGAAGTATAATGAGATTGTGCTACTCATCAATCTTTGCTTTCCATGAACTCTTCATCGAAAAATAGAAGAGTTTTTTCACGATTTTTTTTACTGAAAACTTGATTATTTGGAAACCAATACCACATAAGTTAATTTAATTCTTAGAAAAATAAAGGGGAACAACAAATATTATTATTTGAAAATTTGAGACTCAGCCATGGAAGCTTCAGATTCAAAACATTTTTTTTAATTGAAAATTCAAATCATATACATATTAGTAGTTTATCACTGCATTTGATAATGCTACAAATCAATATTTTAATTTTTTTGGGTATTAATTTTAGCCAATATTTTCATAATATCCATACAATGACAAATGGTGCCGGCCATTAATATAATTGGAGATACATTATGATTGATTATAAGGAGTCTAAGAGGAAATATTATACGGGCTCCTTTTTTATTTTATTGATTATAGGGATTCTTATAAACACTTAATACAGTTTATTTTAATATTTTTATATAATAAATTCTAAATATATATATATATATATATATATATGGGTTTAAACGAATGTGTGAAATTTTAATTCCACAATTGAGAGAGAGAGAGAGCCAAACGAAATCTTCCATAAAACCGTCACTCACTGCAAGTAACTTCCAATTGTTAAATATGTTACAATTAAAACCGATTGTCTCAAAACTACTAAATCAGTTATACTCCTCACCTTTGTCCACAATACTTAGCTTATTAGAGTTCATGACATTCTTTGCAGTTATACTCCTTCCCACCTTGTCTCATAAACTGCATTATAGTAAAATATGAGATTCATTACCACAGGAGGAAGAGAAAAGAAGTCATCACCAAATATTTGCTCGCTTTAAAGTATATAAAAATATCAAGCATTTGAACAATACGAATGTGTACACACAAAGAAGCTAGGGTGAAAGTTGGGAAGGGGCAATGGATTTGATTATGTGATTCTCACAAAGATGAAACAATCACTCAACCAAACTATGTTTCGAATTGGTATAAAGAATGATGCAAAATCATTACCTAACTATGACTGCAAACTAAAGACACCGTTGATAATGAGGTGAATGGCTCAAAGTGAAAGAATATTTGCTAGTATGAGGTAACCAGTGATAACAGCGTCTAGCACTTAAAACTGGGACATAGAAAGAGGAAAAAATACCTTCTGCATAGCATCAGTCATATAATTGCAAACATGAGGTCATGCATATCCAAAAGGCCATGGTTAGAATTGCGAGCAAGATCTTGTTGTTTTGTCTGCAAGTTTTCATCAATTGCTGTCCACACAAGAAAAAAAAGAACATAACTTAGGCAAGACAGACTTGTCAAGGATGCATTCAATACCACTTTTAAAATTTCTAAACATGGATTAAACATAAAATCATAAATGATACACAACTTTGCCCACAGCTCAAAAAGAAACAAGGAATTGAGAACAAAAATATTTGAGGTGCAAGTGTCTGTGTGTGTATGAATTTACACAGTAAAGTTTGTGAAGAGCATCTAGAGTAACAAGGAAATGGCGACACTGACTTATTTGCTTCTCCCCTCCGCTCCCTATAAAAATGAAGCCAATACAACAAAATAAATAAATAGAGAATTGTATTGTTTATGAAGACAAATCATTTTATGAAAAGCACATGCGTCTTTTATATTTTAAAACATAAATAAATGTAATGAAAACCAACAAAAAATAATATAATAATAATAAAAGTGTAGTATAATAGAATTTGAAGGTAACATTAGAAATATGAATCCGTAAGAGTGATCATTAAAAAAAAATTAAAAAAAATAATGATCATCACGTATCATATTTATCTATCTATCTATCTATAAAGAAGAGTAATCAGCTATATATATATATATATATATATATATTTTATAGGAGTAATCAGCTATATTGCTTCTACTTCATATAAATAATAATCTCTAGCGGCAAAGGTGATTGTCTTAACACGGTTAAACCAAGAGTTCTAGTAAACACAATTGTTGAAAAGAAATCTTCCAAATACATGATAAAAGTTAGACATTGGCCATCAAGGTCGTCACCTTTGTTTAATCCACAATAGTAGGCTTGCAAGTATTCATGATGTTCCCTGTATTCATAGTCCTCCCCCACTTTGCTCACAAACTGCATTACAGTAAAAAATGTGAGATCAACTAACAAAAAAATAGAAGAAAAGAAGCCATCACCAAACCAAACATTTGCAAGCATTTGACAATAAGGTAGTAGGAGAAAAGCAGTCGTCGCCAAACAAAACATATTTGCAAGGGTTTGACAATACGAATGTGCTTACACAAATAAAGTCAAGTCAAGCCTTATAATTTAATAGTTGGGGACTATTGAAAACATCATAAGGTACAATTGAGCTACAAGGATGTTGCACAAAGCCAAAGTTCAACAAATTGAGCAAACATTTTAGAAGTCTAAACTGAAAGTTGGGAATGGTAACAGAAAGAGTCAAGGATAAGCTTGGAAAACAAACATAACCCAACTATGTATATATATATATATATGTTGAGCCTAGACCAGAATGATGAAAATGTTGTCACCTAACTACGACTGTGACTATGACTGCACTTAAAAACTGGGCCATAGAAAGAGGAAAAACATACCTCTTGGATAGTGTTACTGATATAGTTGCACCTATGAGGGCTTGGAGGTATAAGCATTTGTCTAAGGTCATGAAGGTCATCATAAGCTATCCACAAGAGAAAAAACAGGATGCAGTGGATGAGAGGATACCACTAATATAATATTAAACTGTAGTAAAATTGTAGAAGATACATAGCTTTTGCCCACAGTTCAAAACAAAGGAATTGAGAAAATCATAGCTAGAAAAAGTGTACGTATATATATGTAGATGATAAAGTGGGTGGTCCGAAGAGCATAAAGAGCAACAAGGAAAAGGCGAAACTCACCCAATGGCTTGCCTTCCTTTGCAGCAGCTTCAGCAGCAGCGCCGGTAAGTTTAACAAATCCTAGATCCCATTTTCCGGAGGCTATAACATCAAAATTGAAACCAATACAACAAATATAAATAATTCCACGATTTGATTTTGGCACTGATGATGAAGAAATAATACTGACCGTCAACTTCATGAGAACTGCTATGAAGATCTTCTAGTTCATTTACCTCCACGTCTTCATTAAAAAAAAATATATATATATATATATATATATATATATATATAATTGTTGAAAGTCAAAGAAAAAAGAAAAGGAATTGAGAAAATCATAGAAAAAGTGTATGTATATATATATATATATATATATATATATATGTAGATGATAAAGTGGGTGGTTTGAAGAGCACAAAAAACAACAAGGAAAAGGCGAAACTTACCCAATGGCTTGCCTTCCTTTACAGCAGCTCTGGAGGCTATAACATCAAAATTGAAGCCAATACAACAAATATAAATAATTCCATGATTTGATTTTGGCACAGATGATGAACAAACCAATGAACCAACAACAAGAACAATAATACTGACCCACAGATTCGTAAAAACGGCGACTAAGATCTTCTAGTTCATTTACCTCCACGTCTTCACTAAAAAAAAATAATAATAAATATAATTGTTGAAAGTCAAAGAAAAAAGAAAAGGAATTGAGAAAAAAAGGAAAAAGTGTGTGTGTATGATGAGTATGAATGAATATGCGTATATGGGAAAAGTGCGTGATCTGAAGAGCATGTATACTATTGCTAACAAGGGAAGAGTACGTACCCAATGTGTCGCTGTCTCTTGCACGACGACCACGAAAACCAAAACCAAAACCTGAACCTGAAGAGAAGCCTCTGCTCCCTGTAAATTCAACATTTTTTATGTGTATGTAAATACTAAACATAGACAAACCATTCCATGAAACACACGCACAACGACAACATTTTTTTTAATTGAAATAAAGAAACAAACCGCTGGATCTAGAACCGCGAGATGACATGATGATGATCCAGAGTTCAGATAATCGCTTTTTTGCTTCCTTTCTTGGTTTTGACTCTTGAGACGCTGTGTATGAGTGTGAGGATGAACAAAACAAACCAGTATATTTATTTATTATTTCTTTTTTATGAAAACAAAAATACAGTTGTATATACTTTTGAAAAAAGTATATCCTAGGGTTTGTGAAACGTACAAGATACTTACATATCATTAAAAAAACTGTATTTTTATTTTTTATATATAATTTTTATTTTGGAAATCTAATTATAAGGGGATTATAAGTAATTTGAAAATCAACAGAAGATACTCTATTTTTTAGGCAATATTTTAAGGGGTTTTTTTTTTGTATTTCGTTAATTTTTAAATTGATTTATCTACTTATAAATTCGATTCTCAAAATAAAAATTATATATTTATATATATAAAATAAAAATACAGTTTAAAAAAAAAAAAAAAATCTCATCACACACGCAAAGCGCATGTGATGAGGCTAATAAACTTTAAATATATTAACTGAAATGATAAGAGAATGTTTCTACTTAATTTTTGTAACAAATTTGACAATGATATTATATTATTTTTTATTAAGATATATTTGAAATGTTTTAAATATTACTATATTTATCTATTTTTGGTGTAAGTCGAAATTAAACCTCAGATCTTTTATACAACCATCAGAAATTTTACCAGTTGAGTTAACTGAAACCCGCTTTTTTTAGAAGATGTTTAAACCTTAATGAAAGGGAACTTTTTTATTATTATTTATTTTTATTGATACAAGATAGAAATTCTATTTTAGTTTAATCTAAGTGTATATGTGTGTGAAGCTCCCTCTTAGAGACTTGAACTCCAACCCTTACCCCCCACACCCCACAAACACCCCACAACCATTTATACTTGTGGAGTGACTACCGCAGAGGTAATGAAAGGGAACTTTGATTTGTAACTAATCCTATAATCTCGACCATGGTTACTTTTTTTTTTATATCTTTTTTTGAGTAACAGACACATGTTCAGGTTATTTGTAGTTACCTTTGATATGCAACTAATCCTACCAATGACACATGTTTATGTCTGGTGACCTTGCTGGAATCACTTTGACAGATGACCGTGGCCATAACCTTATTGTTTGATCATGGTAGTAATGGTACGTAAACCTTTATTGCTTATAGATGATTGTGAAAGACTTAAAACATACACTTCATCTTATTTTGCTGGGATTAGAAGAGTCATTGACAAAACTTAGAAAAATATTTACAAATTCAAAAAAATTGAAATTGAAAAGGAAGAGTGGAGGAGAGAGAGAGAGAGAGAGAGATAGATACGTATACATTTTTTTTGGGTTTAGAAATAAGTATGGAATATCATAAATAATAAATAATAAATGAAATCAATTAGAATATTAGTATTAACGAGGGTCTTTTTTTGACCGCTAAATTTACTTAAATCCAATGATTTAGAAAATGTGTAACTTAAATCCATCTCTTTATTTTTATATTAAATAATTATTAAAATAATTATAACATCATCATGGTCATTCCGACCTTAAAACCACAAATGATTTGAATTTCAAAACTGTAGGGTCACAATTTGAGGTCCAAGCCCAAATTATACGGTATCTTGGTCCTATGAGAACATTTTGTATCATTTGTATCCTGCTTAGGCAATTTATATAAACGAACGCCTCCTTGGATATGAATACTCGTGTCCTCAGATAGTGAATCCATTCAGCAATATGATACTTGTTCCTACGTAATCATCTTTAAGATTCGTATTAGCCGTTGTCAAATTCACCTGTGCCTAGTTCTTTGACCCACTCTCTACAAATTTATTGTATTTGGCTCATAGGACTAAGACACCGTATAATTTGGGCTTGAACCTCAAATTGTGACCCTACAAAAACCATAAGTATTATTATATTAAGATAAATATACCATAAATTATTTGAATTTCAAAACCATAAGTATTATTATATTAAGATAAATATGATATAATTTGTCAAATGTAGTTTCATATAAAAATTAATGGATCTGGATTCTCTCCATTTCAATATAAAATGGACACTCTCCATTTTAAGGCTAAGATTCATTTCAAAGAAATCTAAATCCTATAATTTCCCACCTCATTTAAAATCAATAACTCAACTTTAACACTAATACAACTGTGGTTAAGCAAACAAAAGGTTAACATTAACTAGTTTTTTGTTTATTAATAATTTATGGAGTTTTTTGCCAGAGGGGAGGTAAAAGAAAGAAAATGGCTGATGGCCCCTACAAAAATTTTACAAAACAATTTATTGTAAGTAAAATCTAGGTTAAAATGTGAATCAAATGTCTTTTTCTTTACGAGCTGCACAACCCCCCCCCCCCCCCCCCGCGCCCCGCGGCGGGGCGTATACAGCCTCTACCTGTCCATGTCTCTTTCAAGCCTCAAAATTGCTTTCCCAAACACGTAGCCACCACACTGGCAAATGCTGCAAATCAATACTTCTTCCTTTTTTCCTTTTTTTATATTTTCTTTTTACTAGCTTCTTTTTCATTCAACTCTAGTAATTAATTTCCATCTTGGTGTAGTTTTTCTAGTCTCACTCTTCATTGACTTCCATCAATTTAGTAGTCTCATAGTCACATTCTTATTCAATTATTTTCTTTTTCTTTTTTAATAAAGAGTTTTCTTAATTGAAGTTAAGGGAAAATATTTTTAAATCTTGAGAGGTACAAAAATTTTCTTATCTTTTTTTTTTATATTTCAGTTCAAATTTCTATTTATTTTATCTTATAGTTTATGATTTTTTTTTCCTTTTAATTTATAAAGTCAATTGATTATCTGTTGATGAATTCATTTTCTTGTTATATTGGTATGTTTAGTCATTCGATTATTTAAAGAGGAGCTAAATTGGATGCCAAATGTTTTACTCTAGATCTTGTAGCATAATGCCACATTGCCACTTCAAGGTCAAGTTGCTGAGCCATTTTTTTGAATATTTTTTATGCATGTGTATTGCAAACTAGAAAGTTTTTGTATACCAAAAAGGATTTAGAAAGATATAATGCTCTCATAGTGCTTTGAGTGTTTACTTGAATGTTGAAATACTAGTTTAGTCTTGACCCCTCAAGTAAAAATTTCTGGTTCTACCCCTAACTATGAAGAAGTGATTTTTGTGGTTAGCTTTTGAGTAGTTTTAAGGAAACAAAGAGCTTCACCTATAACATAGATAGAAGGAGTTGGAATAGAAATTCCTTTTGTAAGAGGTTCATCATAGTAAATTGAGGTTGATTCCCCCTAACAATTATGGAAACAAAAACACTTGCATTTGCTCCCCCTATTATTTAATTGCTCCCATCTCTTTCCAAACTCCCCTTTGCCCTCTCTCTCACTTTTTGGTCATCATTTTGGTATTTTCATCATAAGTGCCATTAATTTATCTCTTATCTCCATATAGTTGCAGCCATGGTTTTAAAAACTGGATCGGTCTGGTCTGAATAGTTCAACTGGGAACTGAGTACCGATCTAGTCTAGTAAAAACCCTAAAACAGGTGGAAATCAATAAAAAACAACTAAAATTGGTTAAAAATCGAGTTGAACTAGGAACCAGAGGCAAAAACGGTTTTTTCCCCGATTCGGTTTTTGCCCTGATCCGATTTTTAAAACCATGATTACAGCCTGCTTCTCCCTTGATGATAAATACTCCAGGCAAAGAATTCTTTTGAAGAACCGATTTGGATTGTTGCTGACCAAGCAGCCAACCTCCAAAGTATTGAACTTACGTGGAAGTTCAACAGATATATTGTTTTGTTATGGGGTCTCTGAATTTGAAGCTTTCTTCATGCTAAAGAGTGTTATATGCTGTGATGTAGTAATTGTCTGATAGTGAAAAAAAATCAAGCCTTTGGTTGTCTTTTGCATATTGTCCGTCAACTTTGGAACGAGCCTTGGAGTAACTAATGCTCTAGAAGAATACATATAAATATATATATATATATATATATATATATATATATATATATATATATATATATAATCAAAATATGAAAGATGGATTCTCTCAAACCTTTAACAAAAGTATTAGGCATATTCAAATAGAAGGAAGAGACCATCAAATGGCTGTTGATTCATAAATAGTTATAGGAGTGACCTCCTTAGAACTTTTGAATGCTCATTTAATCATCAAGGATATTGGAAATGAGAACTCAATCGCACCACCATTTTTAGGACCTTTTTTTTTTTTTTTCGATTTCATTATAAGGAAATAATGTCTCGTCCTTTCAATGGATTATTCCACTACCTATTTATGAGACACCTTGAAAATTTTGTGGACTAATAGTATGATGGATTGAACCTAAAACCTCCCAATTTCTATTATACCCCAAATTAATGAGTCCGTCATCCAGATATCTTTGTGGATACATATATATTATTCAAGTTATTTTTGGAAGTTACTCCTATTTATTTCATACCCCAAAACTGGCCAAAAGTTGATATTGGAAGAAAAGTTGATCGTGACACTTTAGCTTTTGGAAGAATAAGAATAATTTTTATTGGGTTGGATTCAAGTTACACATGGTGTAATTCTAAGTAATGTTACACCACTCATTATTTTTTAGTAGGATGCCAATTTTGACAAATCCACTGTTAGATTACATTATCTTCGTATATTCTCCATGCTTGCAAAATTTCAAGATAATCGAATATCAATAGTCATGTCATCAATCAATTGTTTAAATTCAAGTGTTTGTAGTTTAAAATAATATATAAAAAATGTTTTTATGGATGAAATGGTAAATGACATTCGATTAACATGAAAATTGGCATGCATGTTAAAAACATATAGAACATGTAATCCAATGGTAAGATTTCCAAAATATGAATTCAATAACAAGTTATTAGGTGGTGTAACACTACTTAGAATCATGGTTTTAAAAACCGGAACGGACAAAGAACCGGAAAAGAGGTTGATTATCGGTTTTATGGTCCAACCGGGGTCTGACCGATGGTCAAACCGATGATGTCATAATTAATATAATTTAAATATTTAAATAATTTTTATATGAATTTTGAATTTTAATAACTTATTTTAAGAAAATATAAAATATAGAATTTTTTTTTCTTTTTTTGCATACTACGTTTTTTTTCTGGTCAATAATTATTGACAAAAAAAAAAAAGAATAATCTATTATTAAGGTTTCATATATTTATTTTTATAAATAATAGTTTAACTTTACCTATTTATCTTTTCAAAAATAATAAAAAATAAAAAAATCTCCCAAAGTCAAATGATTAGACAAACCACTGACATATCTATCTACTTTCCCACCCACCAACTCACTCCCAACCACATACGTATACCCTTCTTTAAGAATTTTTTTTTTCCCCTCATAAATCTACCACCCCACATGGTTTACTATCAAAAGATTCAAAAGTTTTATTTTTTCAGTTCTCACTTCTCAGTGTTTTTTGTTTTGTCTTTTGTCCTCCAGGCAGTACCTCCATCCGTCCCCCTCTCTCTATAAGTTAGACAAAATCCTCTCATTCACTGTCTCACCGAAGAGCCGTGAATACCTCATACCAGTCCAAAAGGCTGGTTTCAACACCAAGCATGAGCATTCAGTAATTTTCTCACTCTCTCAAGCCTAGCAGATCTGAGAAAAAAGAAGATTTTTTGAGCAAAAAATCTGTCCTTACCCACTTATACCCGCAAATCTGAGAAAAAAAAAGATTTTTCTGCAAAATAAAGCTCCATTTCAGATCTCTTTCATCAATTTTGTAAAACCGGTTTAACCTTTCCGGTTTCCAGTTTTCCCGGTTGAACCAACGGTTACCGGTTAAATCCGGTTTTTCTTCTATTTTCGGTTTTTAAGTATAACCGAACCGGATTACTGTTCGGTTCCCGGTTGAACCGGTCGAACTGGCCGGTCCGGTCCGGTTTTTAAAACTAAGTTAAAATTACACATTTTTTAAACCATTGGATTTAAGTAGATCCAACGGTAAAAAAAACCTCATCAATATTAATATGCTGATTAGGATCTCATTAATTATCCCTCATTTATTATATTTTATATTTATTTCTAAACCCAAAAAAAGTGTTATACTTGACTCTCTCTCTCTCTCTCTCTCTCTCTCTCTACGTTTCTCTCTATATCTCTTTCTCCTCCACAGTTGTTCCACCTCCATGGATAGATTGCTGACAGAAGAAGGAAAAAAAAAATAAAAAATAAAAACTGCGGAACACTGATATTAGAGGTTTGTGAGAAGGAAAACAAAAATGAAAACAAAGAGAAAGAGATAGAGAAGGAAAACAAGTAATTGCAAACAGAAAGCAAGAACTTGCATTAATCAATAGAAAAGTTTCAACAGATTCTAAAAAATTATCAATACTATTTGGGACTGACAAAGTCAACTTCCTTGGACGAAGTCACTGATACTGACGAAGTCATCTTGACAGACGAAACAACTAAGCGTCCCCGGCGATACAACCACACCACTAACGAAGGTAGAGAAGCCATTCAATATAGTCAATAAATGAGTCGGGCGGTTAAAAGGCCAGCTGTGCAAACCGTTGGAAGCCCATAAAAGTCCACATTACTGGGGGTGAGACGTTACCCAAAGGAGCATTAAAACAACCATAACAGCCACAACGGCTAGGAGCTAAGAGAATGTATATATATAGCCCTCAAACCTCCAACAGAAGGTACATTGACACCAAAACAGCATCCCTAGTTATTTTTATACTTTGTTATTTACTATAAGTTTCTTATATTGACTTTGGCATTGGAGGCGTTGTGGCAGGCATCACACCGGTGACCATCTTGAGGAATTACTACTTCCATGGTGACGTAGATGAATATCTGGCTCCATCTGGACATGTTCACTACAATTGGTAAATTTACACTTCATTAATTATATTTTTTTCCTTCTTCTGCCGGCAATCTATCCATGGAGGTGGAACAACTGTGGAGGAGAAAGAGATAGAGAGAGAAACATAGAGAGAGACTCAAATATAACACTTTTTTGGGTTTAGAGATAGATATAAAATATAATAAATGAGGGATAATTAATGAGATCCTAATCGGAATATTTGTATTAATGATGGTCTTTTTTTGACCGTTGGATCTACTTAAATCCAATGGTTTAAAAAATATGTAACTTGAACCCATCTCATATATATATATATATATATATATATATATATATATATATATATATATATATATATATTGTTTTTTGAGTTTGATGGTGAACTGAAAATTGAATGGACTCCAATTCGTCTATAAGAGTCGCCCAGGTTAGGAAAGCAATAATGGCTCTACCTAGTATGGCAGTCGTCCATAGTCACACGGGTCATCCATGAGGAAAACACACGGACAACCCCAGACACTTGGGAAAATTCCAAAAAAGTTTGTCTACAAGAGTTAGTGAATTGAACCACGTGTTACTATTCCAAGGCATGAGCAAGATCCAAGTTCATTGCTACAACTTCTTAGTAAGTACTTAACTTCCAATGACGGTTATGGAAGATAAGATTGAATATTCTAACTCCTATAACAGTTATGGAAGTTCACATTGAGCCTTTTGACTTCCTCAAAAATAGGGGAAGTTACGAGACAATTAACTGCTCCAAGTGCATACTATATAAACACTTAGTCACATCAAATGAAGGTAAGTCTTAGACAACTCCCAAAAAAGTTGGAATTCCAAAATTTAAGAGAGAAACTAACTTAAACATCGGAGGGTTCTTGGCCGGTCTGCCCTAGTCACCTTTGATCGTGTGTTTTCCTTTCAGGCCTTTCAAGTAATTACTAGACCATTGAAGTTCGGAGCATTCAACCTACTGATTTTCTTCGCATCATCAGAGTTAAGTCTAAAATTTTGTATTAAGGGACAGATTTAGTTTAAAATCAATATGGAGGAAAACTCCTCAACTTTGCCACCAAACGACCAATGGCGGCTCAAGAATTTTTTTATAGGGGGGTCAGTAAGAAGACGTATATTGGGTAGGAGATAAATCTTGTGGTTTACGTGACTTTCATATTACAAATTTGTATATAGTACTAATAAGAGAATAAAAGATAAACTATAAGTTCATTAGTCATATTGTTTGTTAATACAATGAATATACTAATTATTCCTACTAAAATTAAAATTTAAAAATCGTCTTTTGTTTCTAAATCTAATAATCATATTAATTATTGTTGTTAAGTGAATTTTAATTATTACTGTAGGGTCACAAATTGTAGCCCACACCTAGATGAAAGCAGGAGATGGGCCCAATAAGCCCAATACAATAAATTTGTAAGAGAGTGGGTCAAAGAATTGGGCTAATAGCGGTCTTTACAACAGTTACTGAAGATTAAGTGCTTGGCCGAGGAGGCTAAAACACACACACAAGTCAAGATCTCGCGTCCGAGGAGTAAGTTTTGGATTAATTGATGGATTCGAGTTAGGTCCGAGGGGTATGCACTTAGATAGAATGCTTTTCTTTGGGTTATATTTTTCCCAGATGCTACAGTAGTTCTTTCTTGAGGTTTCTGCTATTTTTCTTTCCGTCCCTTCCTTCTGGAGGTCTTACTCCATTATATAGTCCTTCATTGTTCGATCCCATCGTCCACTTGTCTGCCATCTAGCCTGGTACTTGAGTTTCCCACTTCTTCCCCCACAGCTTTTTGGTTTCCTGGGGGTAAAGATGATTTTAAACACTGTTCAGGGGTCTTCTCCACATAAATGCAGCCAGGAAAGCTGCTGTAATGCATTTAATGCGGTGGCAGCAGCTTTTGCTCAAGATATTTCTGCATCCTTATCCCTTCCACGTGCATTGACAATCTGTCTTCACCTCTAGAATTTCCTGGAAGCTGGACTAAGGGGAAGCCGAGGCCTCTTTCACCGACATACGCCAGACCCGAGGAGGGTATCCCTCTCGGATCAATATTCCTGGACACTCACGCATTCTCCTATTAGTTGCAGGGGTTCCCTATAATTTCTTCTCCTCGGACTTATTGTTGATGAAAAGTCGTATCTGAGCCCACCTCATGGGCCCAGGTCCTACTCCCCCACAATAGCCCCTCAAAATTCTAATTTTTCTTCTTAATCCGAGAAGGAAAGTTAGGATTTTGATGTACATTCGTAATTACAATGCAATCCTTAACAGTATCTAAATTTAGGCGCGTGTAAGGGCTATTTCTGCCATTTCGCGAGGACTCCTGACGCTTGGGAACTCGCACAATCATCATTAAACGCTTAGAATTGCGTTTCAACCCAGGCATCCTACGGTGAAATACGAATCCTACGGTCTAGATCTCCACTGCAATATTTGGGCGGGATTGTGGTTTTTCCTTTTTCCATCCCTACTATAAAAACCTCCTGGTGTTACTTTTTGTTTCTTATCAGAGCTTGCAACTTCAGTGTTCATATCCAGGCATCCGTCATTTTTCACAAGAAAGAGAGAGAGCTTGACGATCTTTCAGCGACCAGAGGAACAAACCGTGTTCATTCTCACGTAAGTTTCGCCCTCCGACTTCCGTTGTATCCTCGGCTAACCTCCTCGGCTAACCACTCCACCTTATAGAGACTAACAATGGGTAGATTCGAGCGCTTAGTAAACACTCCGGCCATGATAGAGTTGTTCAAAGAAAAATACCACATTCCCCCGGAGGTAGTGGTACGTCACTGCACCACAGAGGGAGTGGAGTTTGACCGCAAAGTAGGAGAGGTGGTCATCCCTATGATTGCCTTCATAGAAGGGGGGATGACCGTCCCCATGGGTAGGATTACACGGGACTATCTTCGCGCCCATAGGCTCTGCCTCCATCAGTGTGCCTCCAACTTCTTTAGAGTCTTAGGGTCAATCGACGCTTTGGACCGTCATCTGGGGCTAGGATTGACGTGGCACGACGTCGCCCACCTATATGAAGGACATATAGAGACTCGGGCAGGCTTTTACCTTAAGTCCCGTAGCAATGTGGTCAAACTAATATCCTGCCTCCCCAAATCTAATAAGGGGATGAAAGACGACTACTTAATCCTGTCGGGGCCTTAGAGCGACGGCTTAGCCTGCCCAACCAAGGCTGGGACACCAGGTGGAGCAAACTAGACTTAGGATCTCTAACTTTAACGTTGAGGAGTATTTTGATTCCTTTATGCTTATTTGCTTAGTAGTTTTATGTTAGTGTTACTATTATTATATTTTTTTTATAGCCGAGGCCTAACAATGTGATTTACTTGTTTGACAGATAAATTCTTTACCAACCCGAAGCTTAGCCTGATCAACGTTCCAGCGCTGAATTACCTGCTGAGATCAGAGATTTTTGTGAACGACGACGGGCAACTACGAGCAGTTCACCTCATTTTGGATTTCGAGCCCATCTCGAGATCGTATTTAGACGTCGGCAACTCCATCCGAGCGGGAGACCACCGTTTGGCACGTATAGACGTGTCTCGGCCAAACTTCCTCGCCGACTACGATCTTCCCCCAGTTGACCATCCCATTCCACAGGGAATTCCCCTTGCCGCCGAACCTCTGCGCGAAGTACTGCTTGGGGAGGCTATTCTCCACGAAGGCACAGCCTCTTCTTCCTCTCTTGAACTAGAGATTGATAAGTTCAAGTTTGAAGAAGAAACAGTCTTCATTTCAGAGGCCGAGGAGGGAGCGGACGAGCAGTCGTGCGTGCAAACTCCAGCTCAAGCGGTAACATACATTGCCGATACAACTGACGAGGAGGAAGACATGGCTCCCCGGACTGGCCCTTCTTTGAAAGAGTTGATGAAGGGCAGGAACAAGGGTCCATCTTCTCAAGATAAGGGCAAGTCCAAACAAATTGCACACCCTCCCCCTCCTCCGCCCCAGGTGCTTGCAGACCTTGGGCTCAAACCAAACCCTGATCTGAGGAGGAAAAGGCCTGTGGAGCCCACCGAGGAGGGGGAGCTAGGCCCGTCAAAGGGCAATAAGCAGGCCAGACCTACTCATGAACGTCCGAGTAGGAGGGCTCATTCTGTGGAGAGCCGAGAGGAGCGCCCACCAGCCCAGGTTCGCCAGTCAACACGGACTTGGTCGCCGACGCTGGAGGTTGATGGTGGCCCCGTCTCAGTGGATGCCTCACTTAGGCACTTCCGTGGTGCCCATGCAGGCCGACTGGCTGATGCTCTGCTGCAGCCCCTTCTCCTACCTACTGATCTGGCGGCTTACAGGAGCTTCGATTATCCTGATTTACTCCTTTCCATGAAAAGGGATTTGGCGATGGTGAGTATAATTTTGTTTCTTTTTATTTGCCTATCATTTTTTTTTTTAAATCTAAGCCATTCTTTAATTTTCCATAACAGGTCGCGCAACAAGTGTATGTGGCTGAGGAATGGGCGAAGCGCTTTCGTGATGAGACAAAAGCCGCCCATGAGGCCCGAGAGACTGTGGAGGACCATCTGAGTGTTCTAAGAACACAACAAAAGCAGATGGCCGAGGAGGTGAAGAAGGCTAATCAGGAGAGGGCCAGCGCTGAGGCTGGATTAAAAACAACTGAGAAGCAGGCAGAGACTCTTCGCAGTGAACTACACCTCTGCGAAATCAACTTAGAAACGGAGAGGCAGATGGTGAAAAACCTGCGCGAAGAGCTCCGTAAGGCTAAGGAAGTTGCCCAGCTACAGAAGGAGGCAGCCGAGGCCGAAAAGCAAGCTTCTTATGCTCTGGGGGTTGAAGAGACACAGAGCAGGTTGACTGAAGAGTTTGCCTCCGTCGCTAGGGATTACTGCGACATCACTTGGGAGAAAGCCCTTGACGCCGCTGGGGTCCCTGCCGACTCCATCCTCAGGAGGCCTGAGAGCGTGTACTATGAATCTGATATTCATCCGCTCCCAGATTCTGATCCTCCTCCTCCAGAGCAGCCAGCCCCAGTATCAGAAGCTCCTGCGACAAGCCAAGCTGAGCCCTCCCAAAGTAATGCTCCAGATGCTGCCCCTCCGCAGTCTGAACAAGTAGCCGAGCACCAGGACCCCAACACGAAGACTTAGGCTGTTTTGTTTTAGTGTTGTTTTCTTCTTCTTGTTTTTTCTTTATGCTTATTATTTTAAAGATTTGTATTACGTTTTAATCATTAATGAAGATATATATTTCCTTTGTTTTACGTGTTATGACAAGTAATAGTGAATCCTTCTGTTGCCATTTCATTTCATTTCATTTTTTTGCGTCGTATGGATGACCAATTTGATTAAGGGGTTTTGGAAGTTGGATTATCATACTGGCGAAATAAATATAATTAAACAAGAAATTTGAGTCATGCATTCACCTCTATATTTGAATGCTTAAAAAGGAAAATAGAACAAGTGTTGACTATCCCAGATCATCTGGTCCGAGGATTCATGCATGACTAGACTCAAGTTCAAACACTTTATAAAATCGTTAGGGTGTTAACTAACCCAGATCATCTGGTCCGAGGACTCATGCATGACTGGATTTAAGTTTAAACACTTCAAAGAACGGTGAGGGTGTTAACTAACCCAGATCATCTGGTCCGAGGACTCATGCATGACTGGATTTAAGTTTAAACACTTCACAGAACGGTGAGGGTGTTAACTAACCCAGATCATCTGGTCCGAGGACTCATGCATGACTGGATTTAAGTTTAAACACTTCACAGAACGGTGAGGGTGTTAACTAACCCAGATCATCTGGTCCGAGGACTCATGCATGACTGGATTTAAGTTTAAACACTTCAAAGAACGGTGAGGGTGTTAACTAACCCAGATCATCTGGTCCGAGGACTCATGCATGACTGGATTTAAGTTTAAACACTTCAAAGAACGGTGAGGGTGTTAACTAACCCAGATCATCTGGTCCGAGGACTCATGCATGACTGGATTTAAGTTTAAACACTTCACAGAACGGTGAGGGTGTTAACTAACCCAGATCATCTGGTCCGAGGACTCATGCATGACTGGATTTAAGTTTAAACACTTCAAAGAACGGTGAGGGTGTTAACTAACCCAGATCATCTGGTCCGAGGACTCATGCATGACTGGATTTAAGTTTAAACACTTCATAGAACGGTGAGGGTGTTAACTAACCCAGATCATCTGGTCCGAGGACTCATGCATGACTGGATTTAAGTTTAAACACTTCATAGAACGGTGAGGGTGTTAATTAACCCAGATCATCTGGTCCAAGGACTCATGCATGACTGGATTTAAGTTTAAACACTTCATAGAACGGTGAGGGATACGAAAAGAGGCATACATATTTAACATAAAGAACGAATATTGATTAAATACAGTTTTATTAATAATAATACATTTTCAAATTATTGACGTTCCAAGGGCGGGGTACTACAAGTTCGTCCAAGTCCTCCAAGAAATATGCTCCAATGCCAGCGTTGGAGGTGATGCGATATGGTCCTTCCCAATTCGGCCCTAGTTTTCCCCATGCAGAGTTCTTTGCCGAGCCCACGACTTTGCGCAGCACCAGGTCACCTGGGACCAAAGGCCTTGTCTTTGCATGGGCATCATAACCTCGCTTCAGCTTTTGTTGGTAATGAGCCAATTGAATCATTGCGTTTTCCCTTTTTTCATCAATCAAGTCCAGACCTCTCGCCAAGTTTTCATCGTTATCTTTTGGATTGAATGAGCTCGTTCTCGTCGTTGGGAACCCGGATTCCAAGGGTATGACTGCTTCAGCTCCATAAGTCATTGAAAAAGGGGTCTCTCCAGTGGACCTACGAGGTGTGGTCCTGTACGTCCAGAGCACATGTGGGAATTCTTCTACCCATCTGCCTTTCGCATCATCCAGTCTTTTCTTCAATCCATTTAATATGACCTTATTCACAGCTTCAGCCTGTCCATTCCCTTGAGGGTATGCCGGAGTAGAATATCTATTAGTGATCCCCAATTCTCCACAGTAATTTCTGAACATCTTACTGTCAAACTGGAGTCCATTATCCGTAATGAGTACACGAGGGACACCGAATCGAGTAACGATGTTTTTCCAAACGAATCTTTTCGCATCCGCATCTCGGATATTGGCTAGAGGCTCTGCTTCAACCCACTTTGTGAAATAGTCCGTGCCGACTATGAGATATTTTTTGTTTCCTGCAGTTTTAGGAAATGGTCCGACGATGTCCAAGCCCCATTGAGCGAATGGCCATGGGCTGGATATTGGATTGAGGACTCCTCCCGGTTGGTGCATATTCAGTGAATACCGTTGGCATTGATCACACTTTTTGACATATTCCAAAGCTTCTCTCTGCATATTCGGCCACCAATAACCCTGAGTAATGGCCCTATGCGCTAAGGACCTGCCTCCAGTGTGGCTTCCACAGATTCCCTCATGCATCTCTTCCAAGAGCAAATCCGTTTGATCGGGATGGACGCATAGCAGATAAGGCCCAGAGAAAGAACGCCTATATAGCTTGTCATCCTGCGACAGCCAATAGTTAGGAGCCTTCTTTCTTATTTTGTCGGCTTCAACTTTCTCCTCGGGTAGAATATCATCCTTTAAGAATTGCATGAAAGGATCCATCCAGCTTGGCCCCATTCTGACTTGATTGATCTGAACTGCGTTTGCTATTGTCGAGGGTCGATGCAGGTCTTCAACGAGGATTGTGCGAGGCAAGTTTTGCGCCGAGGAAGTTGCGAGGGTGACCAAAGAGTCCGCATGCGTGTTGCCACTTCTTGGGACATGCAGCAAGCTAAAGGATTCGAATTCCATCTGCATGATTTTCACTCGGCTAAGATAATCTCGCATTCTCTCGTCTTTGGCTTCAAATTCGCTTTTGACCTGTCCAACGATTAGCCTTGAATCCGAGAAGAGTTCAATGGACTTTCCTCCCATCCTTAGGACCATAGCCATACCTTCTAGTAGTGCTTCGTACTCTGCTTCGTTATTCGTGGCAGGAAAGCTTAACCTCAGTGACTTTTCAATGGTGATCATTTCTGAAGATGTCAGCACTAACCCAACTCCCGCTCCTTTTTGGTTTGATGCTCCGTCGACATGTACTTCCCAAGTCAGAGGGGTACGCTTGGAGATACTACAGGCTAGTTTTACATCCCCTTCTTCTGATGCTAATAGACTATCCACTTCTGGTTCGGTGAACTCTGCCACCAGGTCGGCCAGCACCTGGCCCTTCACTGAGGTGCGTGGCATGTACTTGATGTCGAAAGCTCCCAGAATTGTGCTCCACTTGGCTATCCTTCCCGTGTAATCTGCACTTTTAAGGACGGCCTTTAATGGGAGTTGTGTAAGAACAATCACCGTGTGCGCTTGGAAATAGTGAGGCAGCTTGCGTGTGCCAAACACCACCGCTAAGATAGCCTTTTCCAGTGGAAGGTATCGCACCTCTGCCTCATGCAGTGATTTGCTCACGTAGTACACTGGCCGTTGTACGCCGTTATCAACCCTTATCAACACTAAACTTACTGCATAAGAGGCCACTGCAATGTAAGCAAAAAGAACCTCATCTGGCTCGGGACTCGACATGACCGGCGGCCGAGCGAGATAGTCTTTAAGTTGTTGAAAGGCTGCGTCACATTCCGTCGACCATTCAAAACTTTTCCATTTATTGATCAACAGGAAAAAGGGTCGGCACCTGTCCGCTGATCGAGATATGAATCTATTCAGAGCAGCGGCCATTCCGGTTAGTTTTTGCATCTCTTTTGGGTTCCGAGGAGTTCGCATACTGGTGATGGCCTTAATTTGGTCGGGATTGACTTCAATTCCCCTATGAGTGACCATATAACCCAAGAATTTGCCTGAGCCAACACCAAACGAACATTTGGAGGCATTCAAGCGTAGTTTATGGCTTCTGAGAATTTCGAAGACGACTCGAAGATCCTCTAGGTGTTCAGATGCTCTTTTGCTTTTTACCACCATGTCATCTATGTAAATCTCCATATTTCTTCCCAATAATGGTTCAAACATCCTCGTCATCATCCTCTGATAAGTGGAGCCTGCGTTCTTCAAACCAAAAGGCATCACCTTGTAGTGGTAGTTTCCTACTGGCGTGACAAAAGCAGTTTTTTCCTTATCGTCCAATGCTAAAGGTATCTGATGATAACCCTGGAAAGCGTCCAAGAAACTCATCCGAGGATGGCCGACTGTGGCGTCTACCAGCTGATCAATTTTGGGCATGGGGAATGGATCTTTTGGGCAGGCTTTATTTAGATTTGTGAAATCAACACATACTCGCCACTTCCCAGTCTTTTTCTTGACCACCACCGTGTTCGCCAACCACTCGGGGTAGAAGATCTCTTTGATAGCCCCTGCCTTCTTTAGCTTCGTCACTTCCTGACGGACTGCTTCTGCATGCTCTTTAGATGGCCGACGAGGGAGCTGCTTCTTGGGGGTCATTGCTGGATTAACATTCAAATGGTGACAAATGAAGTCTGGGTCTACCCCTGGAGCCTCATAAGCACTCCATGCAAAGACGTCTATGTTTTGTTTGAGGAACTCTACCAATTCCTCCTTTTCCAACTGGGGTAGTTGAGATCCGACTTGAAAGAATTTCTCAGGGTCATCTCCTATTGTGACTTTTACAAGATCTTCACATTTCGCTTCCTCGGATAACCCATCTTGGGGCAGCATTGAGGATTTTAATTGCTATAATTCTTCTTTTTGAGCCTCAGATTCTGCTTCAGGCTTATGTCGGATAGCTGCTATCATGCATTGCCTCGCCATGGTCTGATCACCTAGTATCTCTTCTATCTTACCTCTAGAGGGGTATTTAATCTTCTGATGCAGGGTGGAAGAGACTGCTCCCAAAGTATGAAGCCAAGGCCTCGCAACAATTGCTGTATAAGGGGAGTAGGCATCCACCACTATAAAATCGACCTCTACTATCTCCGCTCCGGTTTGTACTGGCAGTCTGACTTGCCCTTTCGGAATAATAATCTTCCCTTCAAAGCTTACTAAGGGGGAGTTATAAGGTGTCAGGTCTTCAGCCCTTAGGTTCAGCCCCTTGAAGAGGTCAGGGTACATGATCTCGGCTGCACTGCCTTGATCCACCATTACCCTCTTTACATCATAGCCTCCAATTCGGAGGGTAATTACTAAAGCATCGTCATGTGGTTGAACAGTTCCGATCTTGTCTTCGTCCGAGAATCCCATGACCAGGGACCGGCTCGATTTGGCTCTCTTCGGCTCGTGAGAGTCATCCTCAGGGTACAGACGAGCCACCGACATTACTCTGGAGGGGCATGACCCTGTTTTGCCAGGTGCCGCAAAGATGACATTAATAGTTCCAATTGGAGGTCTCGGAGGATTCTCCCTTTCTGATCGAGTATCCGCATGGCTACCCAGATTATTGGAATGGTGCAACAGCTGTTTCAATCTGCCCTCCCGGACAAGCTGGTCCAGGTGATCCCATAAGCTTCTACAATCCTCAGTGGTATGACCGTGGTCTCTATGATATTGACAATAGAGGTTCCGGTTTCTCTTTTCTGGGTTTCCCATCATCTTATTGGGCCACTTGAAGAAGGGTTCGTTTTTTATCTTTTCCAGGACTTGGTGCACAGGCTCTCGGAATACAGCTCCTACTATTTGGCTGTTACTGGATATCTGCTGCTCGGCATAATCCCTTTTCGGCCGGTTATTATTGTACCTGTCCGGCCTAAACTCTCTTCTTTCTTGAGGGACAAGCTTATCTTTCCCTTTTCCTTGTTGCTGCTGTTGTTGATCATCTTCTATCCTTTTATATTTATCCACCCTATCCATTAATTGTTGCAAGCTGGTGACCGGTTTCCCTGTCAGGGACTTCCTCAAACCATGATCGGAGGGAAGACCGACCTTGAAGGTTCTGATAGCGACCTCATCAAAATCTCCGTCAATCTCGTTAAACATCTCCCAATACCTCTCGGCATATGACCTCACAGACTCCCCTTCCCTCATTGTCATGGACAGCAGGGAATCAAAGGGTTGAGGAACTCTGCTGCATGTAACAAACCGGGAGCAGAATGATTGAGTGAGCTTCTTAAAGGAGCCGATGGAGTCAGTCTTCAACCCATCGAACCATCTCATCGGCATCGGTCCTAGGCTAGAGGGAAATACTCTACACAATAAAGCCTTGTCTTGAGAGTAAACTGCCATCTTTTGTTTGAATTGGCTCACGTGTTCTACAGGATCGGTACGTCCGTTGTACATAGAGAACGTAGGCTGATGAAAACGTCTGGGAAGCTTTGCCTTTTCTATTCCCCTAGTAAAGGGGGACTTAGAAATTTGGGTCAGAGCCTTCTTCATGTCTTTGGTCCCCACTCCCCTTCTAGACGAACTTTTTCTCCTTCTCTTGTGAGAATGCTCTTCTTCATAGGAATAGGATTCACTGGGGGGAGTTTCTGAAGAATCCCTGTAACTGTCCTCCCCTTCCCCGTTGGAGGAGACATCAGAACTTGCAGGGGTGTGATTTCGTTGTGCTTGACGAAGCTTCTTTTTCAAACCTTCTATTTCACGCTGCAAGTCCTTTTCATCAGCGTACCCTTGCACCAGATGGCTCTTTTGTCGATAGCCGCTCTTCCCAGCATGGATCGTTCGTGAACTACCCTCACGCTGGTTATCTACGTGGTTCTCCCGTTCAAGATTGTGGAGTTCATCTTGCTGACTGATGTTTACTGACTCTACATAGGGCGGACTGGCCTGTTGCGGTCCTGAACCTGCCATAACTGCCGTAACTTTCTACTAGCGCTAATTCTTTCCCACAGACGGCGCCAATTGTAGGGTCACAAATTGTAGCCCACACCTAGATGAAAGCAGGAGATGGGCCCAATAAGCCCAATACAATAAATTTGTAAGAGAGTGGGTCAAAGAATTGGGCTAATAGCGATCTTTACAACAGTTACTGAAGATTAAGTGCTTGGCCGAGGAGGCTAAAACACACACACAAGTCAAGATCTCGCGTCCGAGGAGTAAGTTTTGGATTAATTGATGGATTCGAGTTAGGTCCGAGGGGTATGCACTTAGATAGAATGCTTTTCTTTGGGTTATATTTTTCCCAGATGCTACAGTAGTTCTTTCTTGAGGTTTCTGCTATTTTTCTTTCCGTCCCTTCCTTCTGGAGGTCTTACTCCATTATATAGTCCTTCATTGTTCGATCTCATCGTCCACTTGTCTGCCATCTAGCCTGGTACTTGAGTTTCCCACTTCTTCCCCCACAGCTTTTTGGTTTCCTGGGGGTAAAGATGATTTTAAACACTGTTCAGGGGTCTTCTCCACATAAATGCGGCCAGGAAAGCTGCTGTAATGCATTTAATGCGGTGGCAGCAGCTTTTGCTCAAGATATTTCTGCATCCTTATCCCTTCCACGTGCATTGACAATCTGTCTTCACCTCTAGAATTTCCTGGAAGCTGGACTAAGGGGAAGCCGAGGCCTCTTTCACCGACATACGCCAGACCCGAGGAGGGTATCCCTCTCGGATCAATATTCCTGGACACTCACGCATTCTCCTATTAGTTGCAGGGGTTTCCTATAATTTCTTCTCCTCGGACTTATTGTTGATGAAAAGTCGTATCTGAGCCCACCTCATGGGCCCAGGTCCTACTCCCCCACAATTACTACTTGTTTTTATTTATTAGTTTATGTCTATACTCTTTTACAATTATTTTATTTAACAATTCAACTCCACTTTGGTAACTATTGGTCTTTGTAATTGTATTAAGAAAAATTTTGTTGTATTAACATTTGCTTTTGTCTTCATCCAATCAATCTCCTGTCCCACGCCCTTGATCTAATTTTTTCTTAAGAATCACCATCTATCTAAGTGTTTATTTGTCTCCTAGTGTTAACATTTGCTACCTACTAATTAATTGAACCATGCCCCCAGTCCCCACTCAAGAAATAGCAAACTAAAAGTACATTCAAATTCAGCCACTCCTTTCACATATTCAGTCAAAAGTATAAATTAATTGAGATTTTTTATGTCCACAACATTTTCACAATAAATAATAGATGGTAAGTTGTTATCTATTCTAATTTGAAACCACCAATGAAATTACTTTTTTTGTCCAATAGTAACAACCAATAACAACCTGCCACTTAAGATTTCTTGCGAAAGTGTTGTGAAAATATAGTGAACATATCATTTATTAAATTAATTATAATTTTATTTGCAATAAGAGATTGTTAAGAGGGTCACATTCAAGCTTATATCAATTGAGCTTTAAAAAAAAATTTAGAGTTAGGGTATTAAAAAATTTATTTTAAGGGGGTTAGAAGTCACTCAAAACCAAAAAATAAAAAATAAAAAAATAAATATTATATATAAATTTTTTTGGCCATTTTAGGGGGTTTAATGAACCCCCTAAACTAAAGGTGGCACTGCCCCTGCAGACGACTCAAAGAACCATTTACTTGTATTTTTAGTCACATGACCTATTTAATAAATCACATAAATTGTATCAATAACTAAACAAGTCATTTGATTTAATATATGTGGATGGTTTTATTATAAATCTCCACATAATGAATTGGATGAATTTTCTCCCAATTATTTTAGCGGAAAACTATCCTATTTTAAACTTTTCCTCCAAATTACGAGGGAGAACCTACAACTCATTACATGGTAGTTTAGACGACCATCCAAATGTATTAAATAACAAAATTAATTAAATCATTTAAACAAGTCACATGACTATTATTATGTAAGTCATGTGACTAAAAGTACATGTGGATATGTTTATAAATTAACATGTAGTGGCCCAAATGGGTTGAAAGAACTTTCCACCAAAACAATTTGGAGGAACATATTACCCTTAAATAATAAAATAAGCATGGATTTATAAATAATATTGTGCCTTAAGTTGGCATTCCATAATTCCTTCTCCTTCAAGGCCTATCCTAAATGGGCAAGACTTAGTTACAGTACTTAGGTGTTGTTTTTTAGGTTTCCCTCTTAAGATTCTGCCATGTGGATTTTTTCTTATAGGATAGAAGTGTATTTTTCAGTTAAGTAGTCACATGGTTGAATCTTAAGAAGGGAACTTAAGGAATAACACCTAAGATACTGTAACTAAGTTTTGACAAAGTACTGTACCTAAGTTTTGACCATCCGAAATATAATCTAATACTTCTTTGTTATTAATATTTACATAGGACAAACTGCTTAGTGGGATTATAAAAAAGAAAAAAGAAAAATACAAACGCTTAGTCGATTTTTTTTGTCATAATGAAATAATTAGAATTAGGCTTGTAGACAGCAAGAATGTATATTATCCATATAGGCAATCTTTCAATTGAGATTTGTAGATATGTGCCATAATACTATTCTTTAGCCTTATTAGTAGAGAAGAACGGAGGGATCCTTGAATGCACATTTTCCCCTTATTGGTAAGGGGAAAAATGAGTTGATCAACACCGAAAAACACATCTGAAAAATGATAAGAAATCAAATATGTGTAAAAATTATGATTCATCAAAAATAAAACCTCAAACTTTGAGGTGTTTTTCCAACAAGGAGTAGAAATCGAACCTAAGAAAAGCTAGAGAAAGGTAAGAGATAAAGAAAAACGAAAAGAAAATGAGAAAAATCTAATTTAAAAAGACAAAAAGTACCTAGGTTTCGTTGGTGATGGGCAGCACCGGCGGATGGTGGAGCTTGGTGGTGCATTAGACCTTGGAGTCGGTGATGGGTGGGAGAGAGGGATCGGCGGTGACTGGGTTTTTTGGAGAGAAATCTAAGGGGGAGAATTTAACGTGAAAGTAATTGTGGGAGTGAGGGAGCGATAGGTATAAGGGTGTGAGGGAGAGTGCAAATGTAAAATGTTTTACCAAAATTTTAAGTGTAAAATATTTACATAAATTTTCTTAGGTTGATTTGGTTGGCTAAAAATATTTTACTTTTGACCAAATATTTTACTGCAAAACAAACATCATAAAATTGAAAAATATTTTCTTGAAAATATTTTACAATGAGACAAACGGAGTGGAAAACACATTTTTCACATTTTGGAAAAGGACAATCATGCATCCAAACATCCAAAACACATATAAATCATGGGTAGGGTTGAATTGGGTTGGGTATAGGTCATTTTTTAACTCAACTTGACTTCTTCAAATTGAGAAATCTCCAATCATACCTAATCCATATGGGCTAGGATAAATTGGATTGAATCATAAATTGGGATCATTATGTTAGGCTCAATTAAAAAAAAAAAAAAGATTTTCATTCTACTATTCAAGTTTATTATTGAATATTTATTGCAATTTGCACAATTGAGCATAATATTTATCAGAACTAAGTCTCAAAATAAATCAAGCTAGCAAATTTAGGTTAGTCTCAAAATCTAAAATAAACCAGACTAACAAATTTAATTGAAATATATATATATATATATATATATATATATATATATATATATATTTAAGCTGTTAACAACTTGGGTTGAGTTGGATTAAAAGATCTACCAACTTGAACTTGACCCAACCCTAACATCAGGGGCGGAACTAAGAATTTTTGCTTGGAGGGGCCAAGACTAAACTATTATTTTGAATCAACATTCAAGTAAAAACTCAAAGCACTATGTGAGCATTATATCTTTCTATATCTTTTTTAGTATACAAAAATTTTATAGTTTGCAATACACGTATAAAAAATATTAAAAAGAAAGGGCTCAGCATGTTGACCTTAAAGTGGCAATATGGCATTATGCTACAAGAGTAAAACATTTGGCATCAAATTTAGCTCCTCTTTAAATAATCAAGTGACTAAACATACCAATATAACAAGAAAATGTAATTATCAACAGATAATCAATTGACTTTATAAATTAAAAGGAAAAAAAACGAAAATCATAAACTACAAGATAAAATAAATAGAAATTTGAATTGAAATATAAATAAAAAAGAAAAGAAAATTTTTGTACCACTCAAGATTTAAAACTATTTTCCCTTAACTTCAATTAAGAAAACTCTTTATTAAAAAAAAGAAAATAATTGAATATGTGACTATGAGACTACTAAATTGAAGGAAGTCAATGAAGAGTGAGACTAGAAAAATTGCACCAAGATGGAAATTAATTACTAGAGTTTAATGAAAAAGAAGCTAGTAAAAAGAAAAAAAGAAAAAGAAAAAGGAAGAAGTGTTGATTTGCAGCATTTGCTAGTGTAATGACTGCGTAGTTGGGAAAGCAATTTGAGGCTTGAAAGGAACATGGACAAGTAGGGCCATATTGTGGGGGTCCAATCAATTTCCTTAAGAGGGGGGCAGCTTATAAAAAAAAGGCATTGAGTCACATTTTTACCTAGATTTTACATACAATAAATTGTTTTGTATAATTTTCGTAGGGGCCATGGCCCCTTGCTATATACACAGTTAAGCCCCTGCCTAGTATTGATTTTGTTAATATTATTATAATCTCTTTAATAACCAACCCAACCTAATCCCTTTACACATGAGAAATCAGCGTGAGGTTTCAAGCCTTTGAGTTGAGTTGGGTTGGATAGAATTGGCTGTATTTGTGGGTTGAACGTGGATGATGGAACATGAATCCACTTTTATAGTTGAATAGTGGAGGTGAAATTCAAATCATAAATAGATATAAAACACCATAAAAATGCCATCACCACCTGGCTATTATACAAACCTCAAAACGTTTTTTTTTTTTTTTTTAAGAATCATACAAACCTTAAACACATGGATCCACTTGAATCTAATCACACGTACATTGGTTTTGGCCAACTAACATGCATATATGGGTAAATTACATTGGCGTTCTTAAAGGTTCTTTGTTATTACATTCTCCTCCCCTCTAGTATGGACTAGGACACTCACCCCCCCCCCCCCCCCCCCCCCCTTCTCTAAAATATGATCTTTTTACATCTCCCTTAAAAACAAAAGCTTTAAAAAAATATTGAATTTTCTATTTCTATTTCTATTTTACCATTCACTTAAACATTCACACACTCATCTAAACAAAACTTTGGATCTTCTCCAAAAAAAAAAAAAAAAAAAAAAAACACTTATGGTATAAATATTTTACATTTTATAAGCAGTAAGTTTAGTGTCACAGCATTTTCCACTATTTTTGCCACAATATGTTTACGCGGCTAGTTGTAAGCGATGAAAATAAAATGATGGGCCCTTATGAGTCCATAATTCTATCACTTATGAATCACCATGTAGCAAAATTGTGGCAAAGTTATAAAAATAATTGTGATACTAGGAGCTATTTAGTACAAGTATTTAAATACATGTTTTCAATTTTTAAACAATATTATGGTACCGTTTGGATTGCGCGTTTCCTCACGTCTGCGTTTTCTTCTTTTTTTTTTTTTTTTTTTTTTTTTGCGCGTGAACAGTAACCTCACATGGGTTCACTGTTCATGCACTGTTTAGCACTGTTCATATACTGTTTAGTACTGTTCATGCACTGTTCACGTATTAAAAAATATTAAAAATGGATCCCACGATACTATTTACCCATTTAAAAATTATTTTGCTACAGTGTTTTCAGTTTTCAGTTTTAAGTTTTCAGCAACAATAAGCTTAATCCAAACAGACCCTATACGTATTTCTACGCAT
The DNA here is from genome assembly GCA_029955455.1 of Quercus agrifolia. Lineage (NCBI taxonomy): Eukaryota > Viridiplantae > Streptophyta > Magnoliopsida > Fagales > Fagaceae > Quercus > Quercus agrifolia. The sequence continues at coordinate 37,083,843 of JARQAD010000007.1, read as the reverse complement.
TTTTTCCTCTACAAATATTTCAAAAAAACTGAAAATTATTGGGTAAACACCGGTACCGACTCGCAATTGAAGCAAAAAGGCAGGGACAGTTTGGGAAATTAGTAATTCAACGCCCCTGACTCACTCACGTCCTCCTCCCTCTTCTTTAGCCCACAACACTCTATTCTCAGTCAGTCATCGCATCGACACAACACAACACAACCCAAACCCAACACTATCGGATTTTCTCAACTCTTATCACTTTCCGTACGATCTCTCTTCCCGATCTGTAACCCCTAGGGTTTTCACAAATTCAATCAATCAATCAATCAATCAATCACTCACACACATATACATCACATTCCTATATATACACATATATGTATGAATGTGTATCTGAAATTGTTGTTAATTTTTCATTTTCTTTTTTGTTGTTGGTGCAGGAATGGCCAGAAACCTAGGGGGATTTCTGGTGCTATTTTTGGCGATTTCGATCTGCGAAGCCGCTTCGATCTTTCAGCCAATCTCAGATTCTCACCGATCTGCGGCCTTGGAGCTCTTCTCTCCCGCCGATGGCTCTTTTGGAAGGTCAATTCAACCCTAAATTAACCCCTCATTTTTTGATTTCTTATTCCGCTTTGTGTTTTCGTTTCAAATTTCAATGGCTCTCTGTTTGGTCGCTGAGAAAAGCTCGAGAAATGGAGAGAAAACGGAATTCTAAATCTGCAGGGTAAATTTGAATTTGAATTGGAAGGGTTTTAGGATTTTAGTCACGAAAAATGTAATATTTTTAGGTCAATTCTGAACCCTCAGTTTTGTATCTGGTTGATTTGAATTTTTTGATTTGACATGGTTGAAGAAATGGAGAGAATATGGGATTTGAAGAGTGGTCAATTTATGTTTAGGGTCTTGGGATTGTATAAATAAAATGTATGATTTGAAATTCTGTTAAACCCTAATGAAACCCTCACTTTCATAGCTGTATTGTGATTTGAAGAAATGGGGATAAATGGAACTAGAATAGTCTAATTAGAGGCATAGAGCTGTTGGGCTGTCTTTTATATAATATGGCTCTTTCTTTAGTTAATTGCTTTTGCATAGACTTGAAATTTTAATGATTGTATTTGATGAAAATTAACTTTTAACTATGTGGTTTAATATGTTACCAGCTTAGAAGAGACATATGAGGCCTTAAGAACATTTGAGATTCTTGGAATAAAAAAAAGGCCTGATATAAGCACCGCTTCCTGCCAATCTGTATCAGAAACTCTTGGGTCATCAACCTCGTCTTTAAAAGATGTATTCCATGCATTGAAAGTTAACAACATATTGAAATGCAAGGTTAATGACGAAACATTTCAGGTATTATTATCATTTTTTGCCTTTTTTTTACTGATGAATTGTTTGCATTTTGCAAGTCATTGACTTTGAAGAATGTGGCATTATGTATCACTAATGCTTAACTACCTTTTCCTTGTGAAGGGCGTGGCCAAAAGACTTAAGGCTGTTTTGAATGATGCAAGTTCGTTGCTTGACTTCTACTACTCAATTGGAAGCTTGGTACTCATTAAGGTAACTAGTTCTAGTTTTTTAGAATGAAGTTTACATTTTTGAAATTGTTGGTTCTTCCTAAATATTGATTATTTTTTATTGGTATTGCACACCTACCCACCAGATTTTGAACCAGTGCTCTACCCCATTTTTATGGGGGAGGAAATGCCATTTGAGCTAGAATTCACTGGCTATTTGACTGAAATTTTAATTTATCTATCAAAAAAACAAAAGAAAAACTTTGAAATTTCTCCAGTCCCTTTTAAATCTCCTTTTTTTTATGCAATTATTTTATTTGTCTTTGTAAAATTGTTTTTTTGTACTGAATATTGATGCTTTTGAAAGGGCCTATACTTTTTGGAGGTTTGTAACCTTTAACTTGTCCACTCTTAGCATAGCATTTTTATGTAATTTTGATTGGTGCTTGAGCTTCTAACATGATTTTTTTAATTGGTTTTGATGCAGGACCAAAATTCTGAAGTTGATGTGCTTCTTCATGATGCTGATGGAGTTTTCCGCTCCATTAAGGTTGGTTTTTATAGCCCCTACTATGTAGCGGTAATTCTAAGGTGGTACTAGGTTTGGTTCTGTATACCCCCTGGAACTTGCCATGTCAGGTGAGCCTTAGCACTTTCTTCCACAAGTGCTGATGTGGTGAGATTTGGGTAGGCATAGGAGATTCAGTACTGGAGCTGATTCCAGTCACTCTTTTTTATTTCCATTGTTGACATTGACTGTCCCAAGTAAATGAAAAGATTTATATTGTGAATCTTTGAGCTTATATCACTTATTATTGACAGGCTTTGAGCCAGAGTGATGGAAGGTGGCGCTATAGTTCAAATAATCCTGAGTCTAGTACCTATGCTGCTGGTAATGATTTATCAGGCCCTATAGTTCAATGATTATTTTGGTATCAACTTTGGTCTTATAACTGAAGTTAGGTCTTAGCATGAGATGGTTACCAATTGCTGTATTTTGATATTTAGGACTCTTTGAATAAGCTTATACTCACCACCTGTGGTCATCATTCTTCTTTCAGGTTTAGCCCTTGAAGCACTTGCTGGAACCGTGTCATTGGCATCTTCTGAGATTGATCAGTCTTTGGTAATATAAAAGTTTTTTTGATCTTTGTTTTGAGAGCAGCTTAGAATGTTCTATGAATGTGAACAACAATCTAATATTGTACTATTTATGTTGATCAAGTCTTTTTTTGTTTACTTACCTCCTGGAGTACTAGTGACTCAGAGCGAATAAAATTTTATTGTAATAAGTTTTATTTAATTTTAAGGTGCGGTTTGGATAGCTGAAACGCAATCAGCGTTTCGCGTTTTCAGCTTTTTTTTTTTTTTACCAGCTCCCATGAACAGTGCAATCCGGCCAATGAACAGTAGCTTTTTAATTAATTTTTTATTGTTTTCAGTTTTCAGTTTTCAGCAAAATAATTTATACTCAAACGGACCCTAAGTGTCAATTGTATTTTACCATTAGTCCATCGGATTTTATTTTACGTCTTTTTTAGCTATTTAAGTTATTAATATTTTAGTTAATTTCCTAGAGTCATGAATATTTTTTTCTTAAAAAAATTCAAATATTGGATTTTGGCCCAAATCAATTAGAGTTAGGATTTATCCTAGTAGTCTATAGAAGCATGCTATTGTACTCCTATGGTGACAAGTTATTGATAATTAAATTTCTATTGGAAATTTTCTGATACCTTGGTATTGATTCTAGGCAACCCTAGTTGATGATTCTTAGATTTCTATCCTGCTTGGTGTTGATCCTAAGTTTCTCTGTTTTTCTGCAAAATGCTTTTTTTCTGAGTATTTTGTGCTGCATCAAGGTGATGCTTTTAAAAGTTTCTAGATTGCTATTCCATGAGGAATTTTATCTGCCACAACTTTTATAAATCTAGTAGTCATCTTCCAATGAAGTCAACGTCATTATGAGTAGGGAAATGTTTATAAGTATGTCCATGAAATTTTGATAAGATGGTATTTCACCAAAATTCATAAAACTGGCATTTGATTATTTCCATGTTGCTTAGGTAGTTACATGGTGATTCTTGTTAATGTGTTCTTAACAGAATGGTAGTGTAGTTTGAAGTTATCATTTCTCAATGATTATTTGAAAGTATTACTTCAGTGGGACCAGCAATGGTAATGACCCTATTTGAAAGTATTAGTTCCAACTTCCAATAAAAAAACTACTAGCTTCAACTAATTTGGCAATTTTCCCTATATTGTTAGTTTCAGCCATGTTCTTAACAAATACTGTGCCTACTGATTTTAATTTTTCAGTGCTTATGGTCTTGAATTTGAAAATTCTAAATGGAACCTTTTTAAGGTTTGTAAACTTTTTTCTTTTCCCCCCTATTTTAATAATGTTGGTGTTGAGAAGAATTTAATAGCCTTTTTGGGTGAATTGAGGGACAGTACTACCACTGCCTGCAGGGGTAAATTTTAATTGATCCCCCTGTATTACCCATCCACGCCCTATTCCTAATCCAAGCTGAACTTAAATGACTCGTTACAGCAACCAAGGCTGGAAGACTGCTCATAAATGGGGCTCTAATTTTCCATTATATATACTTCCATTTTGTTCATGCCTTTACTGTTTGCTGGTATCCTGGTGCACTTGCATATAATACAAAAGAGTGTATACGTACATGTGTATATATGTAATATTTGTATGAAATCATACTCTATCTGTAGTTGTCTTTGCTAATGTATGTTGCTTGTAATGTGGACGTGTCATCTACCTGTGTATACTTCAATATTCCATATCTTACATATGGTTATCATTAGCAGATTGTTACATTGAAGAATGATATAGTGAAGCTCTTCGACAGTATTGAGAAATATGGTATGTGTAGCTCTGCCTTTTTCCCCTTAAAAGTTTCTGTGTTTCGATAATTCTATTATTATACTTTTCAAATACTTATGTAATTTTCTACTCATTGTCCATATCACTTGCTTTACTGCAAGAACTTACTAATATTATTCTTGGCTATAAGTTGTGAAAGAAGTTTTTGTTCCGAGTCTTACATATCTAAGAAATTTTTCTACACTTTGCTAGCCCGTTGTAATGTTTTGATTTATTATGGCTCAATGTATGATGTACCACTTTTCTGAAAATTGTTCAACTCATGGTGGTCAAAGGTGAGCCAAGTGCTTGCCTAGGTGCCCGGGCAAGGCAAGGCACCACTAAGGCTTTTAGACGAGGTGCCTTTAGTGAGGTGCTCTCCTTTTGAGCCTAGGCAAGCAAGCAAGGTGACTGCCTTTGGCCATGAAAAAGGCGCTAAGGCAAGAGCCTCAAAAATTTTTTATTTTTATTTTTAATTTATACTTTTTTAATAGATGCTTGTTGTGAAACCTATGATTAGATTATTAATTTACTGAAGCATGTTACAAAACCTATTGTTAGATTAATAAATTTATAGAAACCTCTTGTGAAACTTATTAGTTTAATTAATTTATAGAAGTTTGTTGGAAAAACTATTGTTAGAATAATTAATAGATTGTAAGCCATGTCAAGCCTATTTTGAAATCAATTAATAAAACTTATTTTGTCATGCAACACAGTTAAAAAAAAAAACCTGATTATACAGTATTATTTCAATATATTAGGTACATATGATTTAAGTTCCATATGTATAATAACTATATTTAGAATTTGGCACCTTGTTTTCCTTTGTCACTTCACACCTTGGGCGATATAAGGCCTTGGCACCTTAAGGTCTTAACTACATCAATTCAACTAAAAAGGATGACTTCTGGTGATTTTGGTTGTAATTAGGGATCATATTTGTGACTTTACTGCTTCCTCAATAGTCTTTACCATAACTGTGAAATTGTAATATCATGGGTAGCTCACTTACATCGTTTGACAATTTGTGTGTTAATGAACCTCTTGCACTGGTTCATTGCCCTTACCTAGATGATTTTGAAAATTGGACTTGGAACTCGCTTGGTTGGGTCCAATGGAGCAAGCTGTGGCACTGGGTGCTGATTGACAGCGATATGTAATTCGCATTGACAGGTGGACTAAGAAACATAAACCCTGTGTACAAGAGGTCCCCTTTCTTTCAATAAAATTGCTCACTACTTATTAAAAAATGTGGACTAAGAATACATAAATTCTGAAAGCTTCAATGTATTTTGTGCCTTAGGCTGCAAACGTTAAGACTAAAGGAAAACCTTAGCTTTGAACCCCCTCAACCAAAAAGGAAGTAAACAACTTATCCACTGAAGGCGGGGTGGCTATAGAAAATGAACTTAGCTGTGATGGTTTGGTCTTGTTGAGCAGAAAGATGAAGGAATATATACCAAAGTGAAGCAATGTGGGTGTACATGAGAGGGCTGCAAGGGGAAGGGGATTCTTAAAGTAAGCATTGTCTGAGGCAATTAGAGAAGTAGGTAAATACTGTTGAGATAGGTCCCCGTTAAAATTTTGCACATGGGAAATTTTGTGGTGAAGATTGTAAGTGGCACCTTTTAAGAGTGAGGTTCCTTAGTATCATGAGGTGACTTTCTTGATATGGACAGTTGTATGTAAATCTTCCACATATTGAATATGGTTACTAGTATGGATAGAATTGCATTTTGTGCGTGCACTTGCAAACATTTACTTAAACAATTTGAAGATTTATGAAACAGAAGGATTTTGATGAGTCCATTTTTGGAATTATTAATCCATCTGTTGTCTGTTTTCAGTCTCATAGTTACCTCATTCAACTGTATCGCCTGTCTGCAGATGATGGATCCTTTTACTTTGACGAGAAACTTGTTGATGCACGTGAGCATCAGGGTACTCTTTCAACTACCTCCTCAGTTGTCCGAGGTTTTACAGCTTTTGCATCTGTGACTTCTGGAAGTATAAATGTTAGTGGTAGCATACTTGTTTTGCAGGATTTCATGTTGCCTATCAGAACCAAAAAAAAAAAAAAAATTTTAGAATATCTCCTGATGCTTCAATTTTGGGTTGCAGGTTTCTGGCGACAAAATATTGGGTTTGGCAAAATTCTTCCTTGGTATTGGAATTCCTGGCAATTCCATAGACTTCTTCAACCAAATAGACTCATTAGCTTGCTTGGAAAGCAACAGGCAAGTGCTTTTCTGACAGTGTTCTGTTTCTTGCTCTTTTTATGTATCATACTTATAAGATGATATTACACTTGTTTCTATGGTGAGGTTTTTCATCTGGAGCTGTTTATCTAGTACTAGTCTTTGGAAAATAGTTTGTGTTTCTAAAACCTATGGCATGTTTCATTAACATTCTAAAAATTTGTTCTAAAAATCATTGAAACCTTGTTTTGAGAATTCATTCTCATTATTGGTTTTCTAACCTGCAACACCCAACTCCAATTCGAACCATCTCAGCCACATTATCTCCAATTTGTTCCCCATACCTTAAAAGTTCTGAGTCTGCCCCTTTGAAGACTTGGCCATGTTGGGACTCATCTCCAACTCAATCTGTGCAACCTTGTACTGCCCAGTCATTGATTTGGAGCAGTGGGCCAGTGGTGAGGCAGTGACTACAAGACCTATATAGTGGAATGGATGGAACCCCAGAGCTGAATTCTGGATTATATGGGTTTTGGGGTGAGTGCAAAGCCGTCTCCATCACTGTTGTCCTATGTTCCCTGTGTAATTTTGCTGGAGATGGAGGAATGGTGCAACATTGTATTGCCCGATAATTTCATGGCCGATGGTTTCAGATAGAAAAAAAGAGGTTTGGGGGTGGGGGGGGGGGGTGGGGAAGTGAGCTGGAAAAGAAAAGGTGGGCAGTGGCATTATTTATAAAATTGCCACAGTCTGTGTTGAAAACAGCTGAAAACACCTTTTAGGACATTTGCATAGTGATTTTGAGAACAAAGTTTTTAAGATGTATTTTTGCAATCACCCAACCAATCAAGTTTTTTTTTTTAGGTGGGACTCACCATTTCTAATTATTAAAACATGACTAGTTTTAAAACAGGAAATTAAACAACCTCCTATTATCTAATGTGTACAAAAGCATCTTATATTTCTTTTTAATCTTTCTTGTTTGATTCTTTAGTTTATATTTTCCTTCATTGTTTGTTGGTTGGGAAATGCAAAAATTTGGATATGAAATGCTTCTGATTTTCTTTCTAATGGAGCTATACAACAGTTTTGAATGTGGCTAAGCTTTACATAGTAGTTTACTATAATTTTTTGTGTGGATCTGAATTTACAAATTGGTGAGTTATTCTCTTCCAATCTTTTAATTTCTTTTGCTGATACAGGGTGTCTGTCCCACTGATTTTATCCCTTCCAGCTACAGTGCTTTCATTGACCAAGAAAGACCAGCTCAAGGTTTGTTTATGAATTTTAGTACATGAGAAGTTTTCAATTTGTATATTTGGTTATCAAGTAGTTTTATTTGGCTTGTCTTTCTTGATACACTTTGCTCCCAATTTTCTTCATACACTGGTTTGAAAACGCTAAGTACAATGATAGTACCCTATTGGCACTAAACTCTGATTAGTGAACATCCTGAGAAAGCCACAATCCCAGTCTCCTCGAGAAAGGAGCCCAACCACCACCCCCCCCCCCCCCCGCCCCCCCCAAAAAAAAAAAGAAAAAAAAAAGAGAGGGAAACATAAGCCTTCTTAGTTTTCTTCTTTTATATATTTGATGGACTGGTATTGTTAAACTCAAACAATTACTATTCCCTTTCTTTTTCCTGGTAGTTGAAGATTATGGCTTATGCATTGGGTAAAATTGTATTATGCTCTCAATTTTATATGATTTCTTCATGCACTGGGTTGAAAATTACAAGCCCAATGATGGTACTCTATAAGCGCAAAGTACTTCATTTTCATCCTAGTTGTCAAACATAAAGCTCTAATTTCTCATGTTATATTTACCTGTATCTGTCTGTGAAGTACAAAATGATGCGTCTGCATGAATCTCTAATCACCTTTGCATCGAAGTTTTTTATTGTGTTTTATAGGGCTCTTATATTAACTTAAATTGTGCCATTTTGTAAAAATTTAATAAGGTTAAAGTGAATACTGTACTTGGATCAAGTGCACCTCCTCTGACAGTGAAGCTTGTGCGAGCATTCATTTCTGGTACAAAGGATTCTTCTGTAATTGAGAGCCTGGTAAGCAGTGACTTATTTTTCTTTTGGCTTTTTGTTGGGAAAAATTTATTATTTTTCCTAGGATTTGCTTGTTTTAGATCATCCCTGACATTGATTGTCTTATGTGCCTTACTTGTTTGAATGCCCTTTGTCATTTGTGTTATAATGGCATAGGAACTTAAGTTTGACCCAGAAACTGCAGTACATTTCTTGGATGTTTTGCCAAAGAGTGTTGATGTTGGAAATTACAAATTTGTTTTTGAGGTTAGCTTTTTTGTTTTTTGTGTTTTATTTTGGGTTGAGTTGATGAAGACTTAAACTACATGCAGTTTCAACTCACTACATGTTGAACTGAACTTTTTTGTAGATTGTGCTTCATGATTCTGAGGATAAAAATGTTTATGCAACTGGAGGACAAACTCAAGTACCAGTCTTTGTTACAGGATTGATCAAAATTGACAATGCAGAAATTGCAGTACTTGATAGTGACCATGACAGCGTAGAAACTCAGAAGAAGTATGTTACATCATCCAACATATTTGTACTGTTTTCGGCTACATTGTAGATTTCTGCTGCTTAGTCACCTTTTTGTTGGATTCTTGTAATCACAAGATTTGTCCATACTTGCGTGATGGCATTGTTACTTTAATATATTTTGCCTTATTTCTCTACTATTCTTAACTTTGCTTCATGTGTATGAAATTAATTTGGTGTATCTTCTATACCCTGGATCTGTTCAGGCTAGATCTGGCTGGGGAAAATGCTGTATCATTATCAGCAAACCACCTCCAAAAGCTGAGACTATCCTTTCGATTGGCCACTCCTCGCGGGAATATTTTTAAGCCACATCAGGTTTGTTGTTCTTTCTGTCTGCCTCTTGAATAAATTATTTCCCATATTTAGTTTGTTGAGAGGTTTGTTTGGCTGCAGGCATTTCTCAAGTTGAGACATGAGACCAAGGTTGAACACATTTTTGTGGTGGGGAACTCTGGCAAACAGTTTGAGATAATTCTAGTTAAGTTTCTTGGATCGACTGTTTAATTTTAATTAATTAATTTAATGAATTCTCTCTCTCTCTCTCTCTCTCTCTCTCTCTCTCTCTCACATGCGCGCACACACACACACACACAAAGACACTAAGTGATGCCCTACAAGAATGCTGATATGGCATGGGTATGAGGTGTTAAACTTCTGGCCTCAAATTGTTGTGGACTACAGCAAAGGTGGTGTGAGTCTGTGAGATGTGGTCGCACTATAAATATGTTTCTGTTATCTTTTCATGTACTTTGCTTGCTCACTTATATTACTCGGCTTTGAATTTGATATGAACTATTTTGGTGTTCAGGAGGTAGCGCCCATTTTTTCAATAAAATATCATTGCTTATAAAATAATTTTGATATAAACTTGACCTTTTTATTGTCACTGGCAACTAAACGCTGAAATGTCTAGGCAATCAGTCAATCCTTTAGCTGATTAATATTTTAGATATTTATCACTTATTATAAAAAAAATATTTTAGAGACACTCTGATTATATTCTGTAAGATAATGTAGAACACATGCACCCCCAAAATACACAATTCACATATAATTCACTATGGTACACCTAATATTTTAAATGGTGCAACAGCTTTCTATGCTTAGAGAGGAAACCTGACAGTGACATTAAAAGATGTATTCAGCATGAACAACATGACATAATTATTTGATCTGGAAGGGTGCCTATAGCAGCTCCTGTATGTTCTGAGAAACTGGAAAGCATGTGCCCTATTCACCATAGGAATTTGTGATCTGTGATTTAGTGGAGAATCTATTTTAGTCCGATTTTCTGTCACTGTTTACGGACATTTGTCAAGATTTTTTTTTTTTGGGGACTAAAAGCATTTGATGTAAGACTTGTTTTCAATTGCATGCAGGTATCTACCAGCATCTGTTTGCTAGTTCGCTAATCAATGAACCAATTATGCTATTACTCATGGTTTTTGGAAAATACCATTCCCTATTTTTCTCATCTTTGGCAATTTATCTTGCAGGATTTTCTTGGACTCGTTGAGAAGTTTTTCTATCTCTCTGGCAGATATGACATTGAACTCACTGTTGGCGATGCTGTTATGGTAAGCTTTGCTTTTTTGTCTCAAAGTTTGTCAATCTGTATTTTTTTGACAGTCCAAGCAAATTTGTTGTGTTCCAGGAGAACTCCTTTTTACGGGCTGTTGGCCATGTCGAACTAGATCTACCTGAAGCACCTGAGAAGGCACCCCGCCCTCCTCCACTGGCTGTTGATCCTTCCTCAAGATACGGGCCCAAAGCAGAGATAACCCACATCTTCAGGGCTCCAGAAAAACGTCCACCTCAGGAACTCGCTTTAGCTTTTCTGGGTCTTACCCTTTTGCCATTAGTTGGATTCTTGATTGGGGTGAGTTTTTTTTACTGAGAATTCTCAATAAATTATTTTTAATTGTAATATCATGTTCTCAAAACTCTTGTTGGCCAATTAAAGTTAGTTTGACCGATTGTGAAGTTATATAGGACCAATTAATCTCAGATATAAATTTTCAAGTACTGGTGAGCTCAAGTTGGTTGTTATGTTCTTGTTGCCTTGGACATCAAAAGTTTAACACACAAAAAAAATGGCAATTTGCTTTGAGCACTAGCATTATCTTAAATTAGTCTTTGACCGGTTTTGTTATTACCTAGTTGAGGTTGTGTGGCCAATGACTGGTTGTTCTAATGGCATTTAAGGAGCTTGCCAACTCACTTGAGAGTGATAGGTTTTGTGACCAGCTCATGTTTTGTTAGGAGAGGGTATTGTATGTTGTATATGATGTGCACACATTCTCTATTGGGATTGTTAAGCCACTAGTGTTCATTGGCCCAGTGTTAGTATGATTTGCCTCTTTTGTTTGTGATGAAGTTGTTCACTTATTTTAGAGTTCCTAATAGTTTCTTGGACGTTGAGTGATGTGTGTTAACCTGCTTTGATGTCTTCAACAGCTGTTACGCATAGGGGTGAACCTGAAAAACTTCCCTACTTCAGCAGTACCTGCTACATTTGCCCTCCTTTTCCATCTTGGCATTGCAGCTGTTCTTTTGCTCTATGTACTTTTCTGGTGGAAGGTATGTCTTACTTTGTGCTTTTATCTGCCCTCATCTGGACTTCGACTTCAAGTCAGCAAGTCTTTATTACTTCTTCCTAATAATTTGATTGCCTTAGTTTGATTTGAGGACACTCCTTCAGAATCATTGGAAAGTATAATCTTATGATCTTATCCCATTTATTGTTTCTTACACGCTTTTGTGTTTTCTTGCTTCTTTCATGTACAGTTGGATCTGTTTATTACATTGAAGACTCTTTGCTTCTTGGGTACTTTCTTGATGTTTGTGGGACACAGGATCCTTTCCCACCTCGCCTCAACATCTGCCAAATTGAAATCTGCTTGAAAGTGAAAGAAGTTTCCTTTTCTCAATAGATGGAAAGAATGAGGGATTTGTCGGGAAACAGTGGGTGCACTTCCTATTCAATTTTGTAGGACCCTTTTTGGTAAATTATGTTATACATGTTTCTTAAATTTTAGTGCAGACAATGATAACGTATATTCAAACATGGAACCACCTTGTTGTCACTCTCTCTAACCAGTTGCTAGAACATCTATGTTTTTGCCATTTATGTGCATATCCAATGAATTTTATTTGTCGTTCCGGTTGTAGGAAACGCCCCATATAAGCCATGCTCCTTTTTGCCCATATGTACTGCCAAATTGTCTATATAACTGGCATGCCAGAGTTGCCTCCTTCCCGGTCCTCTCACACTAGTTCTAGAATCTAGACCTGGACCATTAAACCCATGGCAATCCACCATCGTTCTTTATTGCCAAAGCAACCCATTCTATACCTTGAACACAACAAACCTGGTGAGCAATTCATACTTATGTGCTTGAACCTTGTGTACACATGAGGAGGGTTTTGCATATAATGTTACATAAGATGACTTGTGAGACTCGCAAATTTATGGTAAGGCTTGGAGAATTCTAGAAAGATGAAACATGCAAAGTAGCTTACATCAAGCGCAGCAAGATCAATCACATAAACCCCCCCGCTCATGACATATGTGCATCATCAGCAAAGTATGAAATAGGAAAAGTATTGTACAGCAAGGGATTATAGAAAATAAACGAGTATGGAGCAATGAGGGAGATCAATGGAAACCTAGTTCTTGGAAAACAGGAAAAGGGGGGCATCTAAAGGTGGGATAAGTTAGAAGGTTTCATTGCATTACACTACACTCTTAAGGTCATACTAAACTAGCACTAGTCTCACAAGCTTAACTTTGCTTGATATATTTGATATTTACAACGAGAGCAAGAAGATTTGAATTCTAGATGTCTTAATTGAAAACATCCTGAGTTGTCAACCAATTAAGCTACAAGCTTTACTATAAATTACAAAGAAAACTTGCATTTTCTTGTGTTGATAAGAATAATGAAATGGTTTCTTAATTTTTAAGTATGAAATGTCTTTGTATGTGGTTTTTTTTTTTTTCATCGTTGAATACATACCTAACACATATATATACCTTAACAAAAGGTATTTATTATATAAACTATACTTTCACAAGAGAGTAGCATATATATACCTTAACAATAGGTATTTTCAATACTTGGAGACACCATTAAAACTCGTGTAGAGCTTTAAAAAAACCAACAACAACAACAACTTACAAGGCTAAGAATGAAAAACAATTTTGTATACAAATAATGGAACAGAGGGAAAAATTGTGAAGGATGATAGCAGTTATATTTGGCTAAGGCTAGAAGATAGAAAGTGCAAGATGCATAGTTTCGTATGCATAGTCAGTACTGGAAAAGAGGGAAAGATGGAGAGTGATAAGACTGTGAGGGATGATAGCTATGTAGAATTGAAAAAAAAAACATGATACGTCAAATTGACAACACAATTAAATCAAATAAATTTGTTGAGATTTTATTGAACGAACATTATTATATTTCTGTGTTCCAAGAACTGAAATACACGAAGTAAAAGATGAGAATCTCTTAATTTTTGTTAGGACTGTGTATTACACAATGGTATCTTGGTGTGCATCATCATACAAGCGTATAAATGCACTAAAATTATAACTTTAAGTCATGTTTTGACTATTTCAGTGCACTTATACAGCACCTACACAAGTGTAACAAATAACAATATACACATCTTTAATGAAATGACGACAATGAACGAGAATCTTACTTTAATTATTACTGCATGGGTAGGTTTGAATCTTCTTCTTTTTATTATTGTTATTTTTTATTTTATTTATTTATTTTTTTTTTTTGTTGTTGAGAAGATGGGTAGGTTTGAATCTAAAGCATGGAAATCTCTAAATTTGTTTTAGCATATATGTCTGATGGAATCGTTCTAATTAAGTAATTGTGTTGCACCAAATGGGGTGTGGCTTGATGGTAGGAGTTCTCATTCTGCATCCAGAGAGGAGCAGTTCGAGCGATAATCTCAATAAGACTTGTGTGGTATACGTGATATTACCCATTATCGTCACCTGGCGTAGGGTCGATGAGCCCACACCAAAAACCCCCTTTTTCATTAAGCAAAAAAAAAAAATTGTGTTGCCGAATTGCTTGTCTTTAATATCAAGTGAAAAAAAAAATCATGCACATTTTCAATGAAATAACGTGACAATGACTTGGGAATCTTTCATATTTTTATTTTTTATTTTACCATATGACAGTTCTAAAAAATTTTAACAGAGGAAATTTCTGTATTTTATAGATTTTTTTTTCTACTTTAATACAAAAATTTATATTTTACATTATATTTAATTAATTTTTAAAATATTCACTTCAAATTATTTATTTTAAATTATATTTCATTAAAATATCAATTTTTAATTGTTTTTGCCTTTTTACACACTACAACCATTATTAATTATATTTTTCATTTATTAAAAAAACTGAAATACACAATAAATATATTTGCACAAATATTATAGCAAAAATGCATTTTTTTTTTTTTTTTACCTTACTCTATTTTACAGCAATACTATTTATATACAACAATGCTATTTTATAAAGAGTTTTACTAATATATGCCCACATTAGAATTTTATAAAAAAAATTTATGAAAAAATTACTTTTTTTCTTTTTTACTGTTTTTTCAATTTTCTATTAACCGGAGTCTTTTATAAATTCGGCTTCTCTCTCCTCATTCCTAGTAATAGATTACAAATACTTGAATATTTACCCAAAAAAAGAAAGAAAGACTGCTCCAGGCACAAACGCAAACCCCATGGACAAAACATCAGAAGAGGGTTCATCCAAAGGCAAAACACACCAGCGAGACCAACAACCTACCGATCCTCAAACCAACCTACTTCATCATCAAATTTTTTCACTAGGTTTGTATATACACCTTCTTCTCCTTTTGTTACTGCATGGGTAGGTTTGAATCTTTTTTTGTTGTTGTTGTTGAGAAGATGGGTAGTGAAGAGGATAAAATATGAGATAAGGCTTGGCGAGCCCACCAGGCCCATGACCATGGGCCAAAAGAAGGTCGAGCCCATTCTTTGTGTGGAGCCCCTGACAGAACGAAGGCCCAGACTTGCCCACCACGTTTCAGATTCCTGAAGACTTGCTCTGCAAGGAAAGGACTTGGGCTGCAAGGATAAGACTTGTCCTACAAGGAGAAGACTTGCTCTGCAAGGAAGGGATTTGGGCTGCAAGGATAAGACTTGCTCTGCAAGGAAAGGAGGCAAGACCTCACTACTATAAAAGCTCCAACATCCTCCTCACAGAAAGGTACGCGTGACTGATTCCTCTCTAGCACTCTAGAGTTGTAAAAAGATTTCTGACTTAACTTTTGGAGGGTGTTTGGCCGGCTCCACACCAGTGCCTCCTGTAAGGTGTTCTTGTTTTGTTCTCTTTTGAAGGTAACGGCTGCGAGCGTAAGGATCGTGCAACTCACTGGTGAACATTTTGGCATCATCAGTTGGCGCCGTCTGTGGGAAAGTTGATCGTGACAGTTTAAGCCATTGTCGCCTCCCGGACATAAGAGTTGCATGGTACTCACACGCTCGATGGCCACCACCAACGACGTTCAAAACGACAAGCCGCCAAGGCCCACTGCACTAGAAAGACAGGTCCAAACCCTTGCGGCCGCAGTGGAGCGCCTCACGAAACAGAATCATAACTTGGAGGAACAACTGCGACAGAGGGACCCGGGACATAACGTCCAGGAGGAAAACCAGGGGGACAGTTCCGAAAGAAGAGGGCTTGAGAAGCAAGAGGGCAGTAATGAGTCCAGTAGAACGGAAAGGCGGAATCTGAGCATGCCCTCTCTCACGGACGCAACCCCACCACCCATCCTCGCAGAGATGCAGGCGATGAAGGAGCAAATGGAGGTCATGATGAACGCCCTCAAGGGACGTGTCTCCAGCGACCTTGACGATCTAGTAAATAGGACGGACTCGCCATTCACTACGCAAGTCAACTCCTGTCCCCTGCCACAGAAGTTCCGGATGCCGCAGGTTGAGAGCTACGACGGGGTCAAGGACCTGTTAGATCATCTTGAAACCTTCAAGACCATGATGCACCTCCAAGGAGTACCGGACGAGATCATGTGCAGAGCCTTCCCTACAACACTAAGGGGCGCAGCAAGGATTTGGTTCAGCAGATTGACGCCAAATTCGATCAACACCTTCAAGGAGCTAAGTGCCCAATTCACCTCGTACTTCATCGGGGGGCACATGTACAAGAAGTCTACAGCATGCTTAATGAGCATCAGGCAGCGGGAGGACGAGACGCTGCGATTATACATAACTCGCTTCAACAAAGAAGCATTTTCCATTGATGAGGCCAACGACAAGATTTTGGTGGCAGCCTTCACCAATGGCCTACGGAAGGGAAAATTCATGTTCTCCCTGTACAAAAATGATCCGAAGACAATGTCTGAGGTACTCTACAGGGCCACGAAATACATGAATGCGGAGGATGCACTATCGGCCAGGGAAGACAAACCCAGGAAGAGAGAGAGACCGGAAGATGCCAGGCAGGACCATGGAAAGAAGAAACCAAGGACGGGAGACAGACGCGAGGAGAAGCGTTCTAAACCCCCAGGAGGAAGATTTACAAGATTCACCCCCCTGAACGCTCCACTAGACCAAGTGCTGATGCAGATCAAAGACGAGGGATCCCTGACGTTCCCAGGGAAGCTAAAGAGCGATCTAGAAACAAGTATTGCCGTTTCCACCGCGACCACGGTCACAATACGGCGGATTGCTACGATCTGAAATAGCAAATTGAGGCCCTCATCAGAGAAGGAAAACTGCAGAAATTCGTCAACAAGGAAAGGACGGATGCTCATGCACGGGAACAGGCCCCCCGACGGGAGAACGACCATTCGAGACCCCCGGTTGGGGACATAAGAATGATAATAGGGGGCACAACAGCAACGGGATCGTCCAAAAAGGCCCGAAAGACCTACCTCAGGATGGTCCAAAGTGTGCAGACGACGGGTTCTATACTCAAGATAGCACGGAGGGAAAGTCCGATCATTGGATTCTCAGAGGACGACGTAAGACGCCTCTACCATCCACACGATGACGCCCTTGTCGTCAGTTTAAGGGTAGGGGATTACAATGTACATCGGATGCTGGTCGATAATGGCAGCTCGGCAGACATCCTATACTACCCAGCATTCCAGCAGATGGGAATGAGTAGAGCACGACTAACACCAACAAATGCCCCGTTGGTTGGCTTTGGAGGAACGAAGGTGCTCCCATTAGGAGCAATCACACTCTCAGTGACGATCGGTGACTATCCGCAGCAAATCACTTAGGACGTGACCTTCTTAGTGGTCGACTGTTCATCCGCGTACAATGGTATAGTAGGGCGACCCACACTGAACTCCTGGAAAGCAGCAACCTCAACATACCACCTGATGATTAAGTTCCCTACGGAGTACGGAATTGGAGAGTTGCGAGGAGACCAGGTGGCCGCCCAGGAGTGCTACGTCGCCATGCTGGAAATGGAGGATCATCAGCAGACCATGTGCATCGGAGAGCAGCGGACCATCGCAGAGCCGGTAGAAGAATTGGAAGAAGTCATGCTCGATGAATCAAGACCCGGACGGACAACAAGAATGGGCACCTTGGCCAGCCCGACGGTACGTCAAGACCTGACAAACTTTCTTAGGAAGAATCAGGACGTATTCGCGTGGAGCCACGAAGACATGCCAGGAATCGATCCGTCAGTGATAATCCATAGGCTAAATGTTAACCCGGACTTTTCGCTAGTCCGATAGAAGAAGCGTGTGTTCGCGCAAGAACGAGATAAGGCAATGGCAGAAGAGGTTAGAAAACTGCTGGAGGCGGGTTTCATCCGAGAAGTATACTACCCCGACTGGCTAGCAAATGTGGTCATGGTGAGAAAGAATAGTGGTAAGTGGAGAATGTGCGTCGACTTCACGGACCTTAACCGGGCATGCCTAAAAGACAGCTATCCACTCCCAAGGATAGACACCCTGGTGGACTCAACGGCCAGACACGAACTCTTGAGCTTCATGGACGCCTTCTCAGGCTATAACCAGATTAAAATGAAGGAGGAGGATCAGGAGAAAACCTCTTTCGTAACCAGCCAGGGACTTTTCTGCTACAAGGTGATGCCATTCAGACTCAAGAACGCGAGGGCTACATATCAAAGGTTAATGAACAAGATGTTCGCGCACCAACTCGGTAGGAATGTACAAGTCTATGTCGACGACATGTTGGTGAAGAGCGTGCGCGAGAACGACCACCTGAGCGACCTTCAGGAGATATTCAACACCCTTCGGTCGTACAACATGAAGCTGAACCCAAGCAAATGCGTGTTCGGGGTTACAACCGGGAAATTCTTGGGTTTCATGGTGTCCCAAAGAGGTATAGAAGTCAACCCAGAGAAGGTGCGAGCCATAATGGAATTAGAGCCCCCGAGGACAGTGAAGGCAGTTCAGAGCTTGAACGGAAAAGTTGCGGCCCTAAACAGATTTGTCTCCAAGGCGACAGATAAGTGTTTGCCTTTCTTTCGAGTACTGAAGAAATCATTCGAGTGGACGGACGAATGTCAGAAGGCATTCGAGGACTTGAAGAAGTACCTATCGTCCCTACCACTTCTCAGCCCGTCGGTGCCGGGAGAAGAGCTGTACCTCTACATAGCGGTCTCGCAAGCAGCAATTAGCGCGGCCTTAGTGCGGAACGACGGACGCTCGCAACGACCCGTCTATTTCGTAAGCAGGGTGTTCCGAGAAGCAGAAGAAAGGTATCCCCGAATGGAGAAATTGGCTCTTGCCCTCATAACCGCTGCGCGGAAACTCAAACCATATTTCCAAGCTCATATAATCGTGGTTCTGACGGACCAACCTTTGAAGAAAGCAATGAGCAGCCCAGAGGCGGCAGGGAGAATGGCCTTGTGGGCAATTGAGCTAAGCGAATTCGACGTACGGTACCGTCCACGAACCGCAATGAAGGGGCAAGTAGTGGCGGATTTCATAGCCGAGTACACCCAGCCAGGAGACGAAGGGGTTGAAGGACAAAAACCGTGGATCATCCACACGGACGGGTCATCAAACCAGCACTCAGGAGGAGCCGGTGTTGTTATGCTTACACCAGAAGGGGATAAGATCGAATGCATGATAAGACTAGATTTTCCTACAACCAACAACGAGGCGGAGTATGAAGCCTTGGTAGCTGGCTTGGATCTCACAAGGGCCGCGGGTGCCGGGAACATGATCATACATTGCGACTCCCAGGTGATAACTAGTCAGATCAATGGCGATTTTGAGTGTAGAAACGAGAGGATGAAGAAGTACCTGGAAGAAATGAGGGGTCGAACTGCCGGCCTCGAGGTCAAATTCATTCAAATCCCAAGGGAGGAAAACGAGTGCGCCGACCGTTTGGCAAAAGCAGCCTCCGCAAAATTCATGAATGCGCCTAAACAGGTATTATCTTTTGTCCAAACCTGCTCACTTATTGATGACGGGAGGCAAATACAGGAGATAGATGTTGAAGAGGATTGGACCGCGCCTCTAAAAGAATATCTACAGTCGGGCTCTCTGCCAGACGGGAAGGACGATGCAAGAAGGTTGAAAGTCCGGGCGTTGCGGTTCGTGCTGATCAAAGACGT
Source organism: Quercus agrifolia (assembly GCA_029955455.1). Taxonomy (NCBI): domain Eukaryota; kingdom Viridiplantae; phylum Streptophyta; class Magnoliopsida; order Fagales; family Fagaceae; genus Quercus; species Quercus agrifolia. Next base: position 37,064,038 of record JARQAD010000007.1, on the reverse strand, counting down.
CTTGTACAAAAGAGGGTTCTCTCGACCTTACCTAAGGTGTCTAAGCCACAGCGAAGCAGAGTATGTGATGAGGGAAGTTCACGAGGGGATTTGCGGGAATCACTCAGGAGCACGGTCTTTGGTGCACAAACTGATCCGAGCCGGATACTACTGGCCCACTATGCTCAAAGACGCCCAATCGTATGTGAAGGCTTGCGATAAGTGTCAAAGGTTTAGTAATCTAATCAGGCAACCATCAGAAGAACTCTCACCTATGACGGCTCCTTGGCCGTTCGCGCAATGGGGGTTAGACATCATGGGCCCTTTCCCAACGGCCTTAAGACAGTTGAAGTTTCTGGTAGTCGGTATCGACTACTTCACCAAATGGGTGGAAGCAGAGCCCCTTGCCACTATCACAGAGAAGAGCATCCGTACCTTCGTATGGAAAAACATCATATGCAGATACGGGATTTCGAGGGTGCTTGTCTCGGACAACGGAAAACAGTTCGACAACGGCGCGTTCAGGAATTTCTGCTCAGAGCTAGGCATTCAGAATCATTACTCATCACCAGCACACCCGCAGGCAAACGGACAAGTGGAAGTCACGAACCGGACATTGCTGAAAATCATCAAAACCCGGCTCGAAGCAGCAAAGGGTATCTGGCCAGACGAACTGCCAAGCGTCTTATGGGCGTATCGGACGACTGCAAGGACACCCACAGGGGAGACCCCATTTCGACTTACATACGGAGCTGATGCGGTCATCCCAGCAGAGATCGGCCTCACCAGCTATCGCGTGCAGAGCTACACGAAGGACAAAAACGAAGAAGCTATGCGCCTACAGCTAGACTTGGTGGACAAGGCCCGAGCTGTGGCGGAACAGAGGTTGGCGCGATACCAGAACCTCATGTCAAAGCACTACAACACCAGGGTAAGGCACAGAGATTTTCGGATCGGCGACCTGGTGCTACGAAAGGTCATGGGCGCTGCTAAAGACCCTACACAAGGGAAACTCAGTCCCAATTGGGAAGGACCGTATAGAATCACATCATGGCACAGGAAGGGCACATACCACCTCGAGACCATGGACGGGAGGAAGCTCCAGCACCCATGGAATACGGAAAACCTCCGGAAATACTACCAATAGAAATGGCATTCGGTCTCCCCTATTCCCCAACCCATTTCTATTTAACTAGTCTTTAATTGTTTCTTGAAGCATTTACTAGTCTTTTAATTGTTTCTAGTTTTCTGTATGAACAAGCCTTTTGCTACAATGGCTCTTTTAGTATCTTTTTCTACAGCTTTAAATCTAATGAAGGAACATTCAAGACAATGCTATGTCCTTACTACTAAGGTTATTACCACAAAGTGGACGGACCTAACCAGGGTCAAACCTACAAGTCCGTAAAATGGACGGATCCCACCAAGGGTCAAACACGCAAGTCCACAAAGTGGACGGACCTAACCAGGGCCAAACCTACAAGTCCGTAAAATGGACGGATCCCACCAAGGGTCAAAAACATAAGTCCACAAAGTGGACGGACCTAACCAAGGTCGAACTTACAAATCCACGAAGTGGACGGATCCCACCAAGGGTCAAACTCACAAGTCCACAAAGTGGACGGACCTAACCAAGGTCAAACTTGCAAATCCACGAAGTGGACGGACCTAACCAAGGTTGAACTTACAAGTCCACAAAATGGACGGATCCCACCAAGGGTCAAACTCATAAGTCCACAAAGTGGACGGACCCAACCAAGGCCAAACTTATGCAAATCCGAAAAGTGAATGGACCTAACCGAGATCAGACTTATGTAAAAAAAAAAAAAAAAAAAAGGGGGGGTGACGGACCCTACAGACGTTCAAAGCCCCGTTACACATGATGGACGGACCCAACCAGTTCATAAAATTGTACAAGTCCATAATGTGGACAGCCATCAGGGGTCACGACCACATTCCATGGAATGAACGGACCCGACCAGGGTCGCAAAAGTTATGAAGGTCCACGACGTGGACGGATCAAATTAAGCAAGTATTAAAGCATCAAGACGGATCATACACCACAATTATCAACGCAACAGTAAAAGAAGCATTTAAATAAATGAGTTAAATGTCAAATACAATGGATACAAAACGGCCCGACATACAACGGGCAAAATCCAAAGTGTTTTCAAAATACTTGAAAAAATAATAATAACAATAAATGGCTACACATCAGGGGCGACGGGGTCTTTGGCTTTTTCTTCGTCAGCGTGAGGCTCGGGGACGACGGTGACGGGCCTCTCTGCAAAAAGCTCAACTGTGTCATCAGAAGCCTCGGGCTGAACGGACATACCCTTCGCAACATTGATGTTGACGGTTGAGAAGTCAAACTTGGGGTAAAAAGCTTTGGCCTGACGGAGTGCATCGTCAAAACCTTCATTGTAGGAAGTTCCGAGCTCAGTCAAGAGAGCGTCAGAGTCACGATACTCCTGGACGGCCTTCTCTTTGGCTAGACGGAGCTCGTTCTCCTTGTCCTCCAAAACGGTCTTGAGCTCCTCCGTCATCCTCTGGTACTCATCCCTCGTCTGCTCCGCAAGTTTGAGTTTCTGCTCCGTCACCACCTTCCAGCTTTTTAGCTCGAGCAGCTCCTCACTCGCCAGCCTGGCCTTTTCGCGGACCCTTTCAAGTGCCGTTTCCTGGTGAAGCGCCCGGTCCATCAGGCCCTTCGTCATAAGCATGGCCTGACGACCAAATGGAACTTGGTTAAAAAAATGATAATATCAATAAAAAAAATAATAAATGAATAGCGACGGACTCTTACTTGGGCAATGCTGAAGAGGCCCGTCTCCCCCATAGCCTCCGTCGAGTGGTTGCCTAGGTCCTCGTAGTCCTCGCTCCCGATAATAGAAGAGATTTTCCCCAAAGCATACTTTGGGTTTTCACGGAGGAGGACGGGCGGTTTCTTCTGGCTACCCGGAGGAGGAACCATCAGGCCTTTGCCACCCCCAGGTTTGGCCGGGGTCACCTTCTTCTTACCCTCCGCCATAAGACCTATGACGGGCTTCGTCGAAACTTTCTGTTTCTTGGGTGCACGGTCAACCTTAGGCATCGGTCTCTTCGCCAGGGGCCTGCTCGAGCCCGTCCCCATCGCACCCTCGTCCGTCTCCTTGTTTTTCGCGGCCTTACTTCTGATAGCAGCCCCTCTCTTCACGTCGTCCATCTCTATGAAAATAAGAGCAGACGGGTAAACTCAAAGTAGTAGGTCAAGACAGTTGTAAAAGGTGACGGACTTACGCTGACGGGTGCGCTCCTCGTACTTTATCGCCGCCGGAGTGGGCTCGGGTCCGTCGCAATACCAGTGAACGGCATTAAGATTAACCAACTTCGCCCACGTCCGTTCCTCTGGCTTTGTCTTTGAAAAAATCCTCTCCAAAAAATTGTACTCCTCTAGATCAACTTGTGGACGCCGTCGCATTGAAAAATAAAAGAGACAAAATACTCAGGACTGTCATTAAAGAGTTAAAGAAAATTACCTTCGCGACACGACGGAGGGAATTATACCAGACGGGTCCAAGATTCCCCATGTCCTATCAATGGGCATGAAGTCCGTCTCCCCCGGGTGACACATCCAGCCGTCACCTTCCAAGAAGAAATAACGGCTCTTCCAATCTCGGTTGGAGTCCGGGGTCTCGTAGATGACCTTCAAGACGGACTTCCTAGGGACGAAGCTATACATTCCCCTTGACTTGTCTATCTCGTCTGGACGGTAACAGTGGAGGAACTCCCGTACGGTCAACGATCTAGAACCACTAGACATGGCTCCGTACAGCACCTCCATTGCAATGAAAACCCTCCAGGCGTTCGGGGATATCTGGCTGACGGACAGACCCAAGTGCTAGAGGAGTTCTCGTTTTAGTCTGTTCAGGGGGAACCTAAGCCCAGCCTTTAGTGCTTGTTCGTACACCCCTAGATCGTCCACTCCGTCGTAATAACATTTTTCTGATTTGTAAGGTAGACGGATTGGGATGTGGTCGGGTATTTGATAAATTGCCCTAATTGTTTTAAAGTGCACTTCTTTAATTGTGGACCTGAAGTTATTCACCGTCCACTCGGGTAGCATGACGAACTCCCTAAGTCCGTCAGCCCCAACTACCGACTTAAGTCCTTCACCACCGCCGTCAGAACCTTCCTCTGGTTCGGCCAACTCCATATCCTCATTTGTTGAGGACGATGAAGTGGCAGATGGAGTCCTCTTGCTCAGTTCGTTCGGATCTTTGTAACCCGACGGGTACAATTCCTCGTAACCCGCCCTGTCGTGGACAAACGACTGGTTACTTGACGCACTAGACATTGCCTACAACGTAGCGACAAAGCCTAAGACTGACGGGTCTAAAATGAAAAGAAAGGAAGAGACGGATGCAAGAAATTTAAAGCTTCTACCATGTCAAGTATAAAAACTGAAAGTATATCAAAGTGAACGGATAGAATCACTTACCGAGGAAAGGAGTGAGCGGGTAAAAGTCGTTGCTGAAGGATGTGAACGGGTAAGCTCTGACAGGTGACGGACTCGCTCTGACAATGTAGTTTCTGCGTAAAGTAAAAGAAATGAAGGAGAGGTGCTAGTTTTTATAGATGGAGCGCACGGAAGACGAAATGGCACTTCGATCCAAGATATGAACCACTCGACGAGTGACACGTGTCATCGCCTTAAATGCCTCTACAGCCTGTCAGATCTCCATAGACCTGACGGCGTCATGCTCCGTAAACGCCCCTCCAAGGGCCCTCGTCACCATCAACCATAAGGTTTTGACCGTCAGCTTTATTGTTTTGACCGTCTGCTTTTAAGTTCTGACCGTCACCACTTTGACTACGTCATCAACCACTCGGTCTTTACGATCACCGTTCTAGTTCTTTGTTACCGCTCATTTATGCCTATCCATCGCCCCCATGAATATAGGACCGTCGTGATTGTTTGTTTTGACCGTCACCCCAATTGACCGTTTGCACAAAGGCAACGGACCAAATGGGGTGAAGGGGGCAGCTGAAGAGGATAAAATATGAGATAAGGCTTGGCGAGCCCACCAGGCCCATGACCATGGGCCAAAAGAAGGTCGAGCCCATTCTTTGTGTGGAGCCCCTGACAGAACGAAGGCCCAGACTTGCCCACCACGTTTCAGATTCCTGAAGACTTGCTCTGCAAGGAAAGGACTTGGGCTGCAAGGATAAGACTTGTCCTACAAGGAGAAGACTTGCTCTGCAAGGAAGGGATTTGGGCTGCAAGGATAAGACTTGCTCTGCAAGGAAAGGAGGCAAGACCTCACTACTATAAAAGCTCCAACATCCTCCTCACAAAAAGGTACGCGTGACTGATTCCTTTCTAGCACTCTAGAGTTGTAAAAAGATTTCTGACTTAACCTTCGGAGGGTGTTTGGCCGGCTCTACACCGGTGCCTCCTGTAAGGTGTTCTTGTTTTGTTCTCTTTTGAAGGTAACGGCTGCGAGCGTAAGGATCGTGCATCTCACTGGTGAACTTTTCGGCATCATCAGGTAGGTTTGAATCTAAAGCATGAAAATCTCTAAATTTGTTTTAGCATATATGACTAACAGAATTGCTCTAATTCAGTAATTGTGTTGCACCACACGGGGTGTAGCTTGATGGTAGGAGTCCTCGTTCTACACTCAGAGAGGAGCGGTTCGAGCGATAGCCCCAACAAGGCCCATGTGATACACGTGATATTACTCATTGCCATTACGTGACGTGAGGTTGATAAGCCCACATTGGAGATCTCCTTTTTCATTCAGCCAAAAAAAAAAAATTTGTGTTGCCGAATTGCTTGTCTTTAATATCAAGTGAAAAAAAAAGTCATGCACATTTTCAATGAAATAACGTGACAATGACTTGGGAATCTTTCATATTTGTTTTAGCATATATGTTTGACAGAATTGCTCTAATTCAGTAATTGTGTTGCATCACATGGGGTGTAGTTTGATGGTAGGAGTTCTCGTTCTGCACTCAGAGATGAGCAGTTCGAGCGATAGTCCCAACAAAACCTGTGTGATACACGTGATATTACTCATTACCATCACGTGACGTGAGGTCGATAAGTCCACTGGAGATCTCCTTTTTCATTCAGCAAAAAAAAAAAAAAAAAAAAAGTGTTGCCGAATTGCTTGTCTTTAATATCAAGTGAAAAAAGAGTCATGCACATTTTCAATGAAATAACGTGACAATGACTTGGGAATCTTTCATATTTTTATTTTTTATTTTACCATATGACAGTTCTAACAAATTTTAACAGAGGAAATTTCTGTATTTTATAGATTCTTTTTTCTATATTAATATAAAAATTTATATTTTACATTATATTTAATTAATTTTTAAAATATTCACATCAAATTATTTATTTTAAATTATATTTCATTAAAATATCAAATTTTAATTGTTTTTCTCTTTTTACACACTACCAACATTATTAATTATATTTTTCATTTATTAAAAAAACTGAAATACACAATAAATATATTTGCACAAATATTATAGCAAAAATGCGTTTTTTTTTTTTAACCTTACTCTATTTTACAGCAATACTATTTATATACAACAATGCTATTTTATAAAGAGTTTTACTAATATATGCCCACATTAGAATTTTATAAAAAAATTTTATGAAAAAATTACTTTTTTTTTTATACTGTTTTTTCAATTTTCTATTAACCGGAGTCTTTTATAAATTCGGCTTCTCTGAGTTCTCTCTCCTCATTCCCAGTAATAGACTATAAAATAAAAATACTTGAATATTTACTCAAAAAAAGAAAGAAAGACCGCTCCAGGCACAAACACAAACCCCATGGACAAAACATCAGAAGAAGCTTCATCCAAAGGCAAAAAACGCCAGCGAGACCAACAACCTACCGATCCTCAAACCAACCAACTTCATCATCAAATTTTATCACTAGGTTTGTATATACACCTTCTCCTTTTGTTCTTGTTGTTGTAGTATTACACGTTAATTTAGCATTGATTTTGGAATAGTTTCATTCTGTTTGAGTGATTCAAATATATATATATAATTTCTTCTTCTTAATTTTGCTTAATCTAGAGGATAATCTTTCATTTACCGATACATTGGTAGCGCTTCGCATGATGCGAGCTCAGTTTCCTCGCATTGACAAGGTTAGGGTTCTTAATTTAATTTCCCCTCATTAATTAACCTTTTTTTTTAAAAAATAACGACAAAAGTTGATTATTGCTTATGATTTTGTTAAGAAAACTTGTTTCAACTTATTTTTATGTCGGTTATTCTTGTCATATGTAAAAATTGATTGTATTACACCGCTTAATAACTTATCATGGGATCCATTTTTTGTTAATCATGTTAAACAAATCACTTGTCTTACCCATGCTTGTTATATGCACCTAACATCAAGTTCAAGTAATGTCTATCCTATAGTTTTCCACGTGTGCGATGAATGCGTGTGTGTGTGACTTTTTTTGGATCAATATCTATTTGCAATTGATCAAGTTTATGTAGATTTATGATGGGCGGTTCAACCTTTGCTGCATTCGATTAGGATTAAGCTCGAGCTCAGATGGAGTATGCCTAGATGTTGCTAAAAGTATCTCCACTTTTAGCTTGTTCAATCTATAGTCCAGGCTCATGCTTTTACCCAACCTGATGCAAACTAGATGGCATGACTCACTCTAAAGTCTTAAAAGCTACGCTGCTTGTCGTTAAATCTCACTGTGTTTACTGTATTTGTCACTTGTTAAATAAGTTTATTGCTGTTTTTAAAGTGGTTGTATCTTTAGAATTGCATGAAACTGTCCTCAACTTTACAAGCCTGTTTGAGTTGGGCTGGTTTTCTTCAAGTCTTAACTTCTTAACGTGAAGGAATGAGCATGTGTCTTAAGTTTTGAATTTGGCTTATCTATTATTAATCAACAAGCCTGAGGAAAGCTTCTAAATGGTCAAATTTATCTCTTCACGAACAACTCAGGTTGTTGAGTGGGATTTTTAATACTTAAGTGCAAGCTAATATTTACCTATCAAAAAAGAAAAAGAAAGTGCAAGCTAATATTTATTTATTTCAATTATAGTCATTAAATTTTGTTAAATTAGTGCATGCTCTCAGGTCTCGATTCAGCCCTTCATTTTAAGGTCACAATTGTACAGCAGCGTAAAGGACAGAACTCAAGTGGATAGGGAATTAGAGGTCAGTTTCTTTTGCCTTAATTTTTAAAGAATTTTCTTGAAACAAAAATTTGGTAGCCATATCTAGCGGTTCTGATTCAGTTGGATTTTTTAAGAAGAAATTTATTATCTTTTTCACCTTTTAGACATAGTATTATGAATATGGTGCATTTGGTGAGAGAGAAGCAATCAGTGCTTTGAGGATTCAGGAAGGACAGTAGCTGATCTTAAACTTTTCATCTTTAGAATGCTGACTGATTGGATATCCATCGTTGGAAGTTGTTCCATTTTTTCAATCCATGATTTGATAGATTTTTGTAAATTATGTACTTGATTGTTATGATCCCCAGCTGTGTACGTCATGTATACTTGGCTGATTCTTTTTTATGATTTGAATAAATTTTGCATCACTTAAAAAAAATGCTAATAAGTATATAATCTTTTTATTTTTTTGGGTGTTGGTTAATGTTGAGGCCTTAAGTTTTAAATGTAACTCCTTAACTTCTTTTTTTTTTTTTTTTTTAAATTTTTTTTTAAAATTTAAAATTTGATTTTTTAAAAGAAGTTTACACATATGATGGAGAGAGAGAGAGAGAGAGAGAGAGATCAACACATCATATGCCATAATTTAATAGAGAATTATTTTATTTTTCAAATTTGGTTGCATACATGTGAAATTACTTGTTTAGTATTCCTTTTCTTTGATTTTTGATTTTTGTTGATTTTGCTTCTCTTGGTTGTTTACTTTTTTCAAAGAAAATCTTATATGATTGACATAGGCTCTGGTGTTTCTCTTTCTGCAGTCATTAAGAAGAGAGAAAGTAGTGCGCATTTTCAAATTAAATACCGGACAGGATGACCATGCTATTATGTTTTTGGATGACTATCTAAACCAGGTTGGTTGCTTTTGAGTACTTCCACATTGTCAAGAAAAATAGTCTGCTATTTCTTGGAAGCACATTAGGGGTTGCATATGTAAAAGATTCAAACAGAGGTTCGTTTTTGCGCATAATCTGGGTATATGCATGGGGATCAATGCTTAGGCTTCATGGTTTCCACTTTCCAGGCTATGGTTTATTCTGTAGCAACCTGTGACAATGAAATGCAAATATTTTTAAGGGATTAGCAGTCTATTGAAAAAGTTTTTTCTAATGTTTGTGCATAGATGGAAAATGTTGTGAAAAGATTGGAAGAAAAGGAGGGTGATCAAGTGTTCAAGTGGTTTAGAACACATGTTATTGATTCCAAGCTGGAACCTAGTATTGAACATCAAGAGCTTGTGAGTGTTCAAATATCATTCCACTTAATTTCTTATTTGTTTTTAACTCTGCTTTTATGTTTCCACTTGTCAGAGACATTTCTAAGAGTAGTCAAACATAAACTTCCAATGCCTAGGTTTTAGTCATTATGTTCTGCAATTGTTTTCTTTCGTTGACTTCTAATTTGGTCTTTTGTATAGTGTTTGATTGCTTATGTGCATGAGTACATGTTTATCATCCATGTATGTTGAACATAGTGATGCATCACGAAGCATTTAATTTTACTATATTGATTGAGCTTCTAATAGTTTTATTGATCGGAAAATTTTTATGGATTTTCTAATTGAAAAGAAAATATGACTAAAAATTCCATTATAAGGCTACATATGTTGTAAATTTTTTTTTTTTTAATTTTAATTTAATTTAATTTTATATTTTTTATATATAGTGATTGCTTATAATGACATAATTTTTGGACTGAATAAGAAGTTTTGGGTAGTAAGAAACCGTTTCCAGAAGTTTCTGTTTTGTTAATGTTTTTTCTGTTCTATTTTTTATTAAGAAAAAACTTCTGAGATATTTCGAATAAAAGTAGAAACTTTGGATATTAATACGTTAATCTTTAGATCTTTTTTTATTTTATTTTTAATATTGATTTTTTTGGTGCTAAATTGGTGTTTTATAATTTTAAATATATGGTCTGATTTTCTTGTAATTGACTGTTCTTTTCAATTTATAACCCAATGGACCAAAAGAAAATAAATGGAGGGCTTTTATTTATTTATTATTATTTTAACTATGGTACTTTCAGCTGAACCTGAGCCTCAAGTAAAGCTAAGGTCCCTTGTCGTAATGTTAATATTTTTTAGTTTTTTGACTGTTTTTAAATATGTTGAACATGGAGACTGCTTAAATTGTGTCTTCTATGAAGCATTCATTTAAGTATTTTATTTCATGAGGTAGTTTAGTCCATAAATGGTAGTACTATTTATGCTTTCATATGCAACTCAACTCAAAACAGTGATGCCTTTGCTGCAGTATACACTCTTATCACTTGGGGGAATGGTTAAGGATGGACACATCTCCCTTTTAATCAATGCTGGCCTTCTTGTAAGTAAACTTGGAATTGCAATATTACATTGTAATGTTCCCTTTTTTTAATTCGTAAGTTGCACATGCACCCCTGGTGGGTCTTGAACCCACAACCTTACCCTCTACTTTGCTCTTACAAGGAGTGGAGATGCCATTTGACCTAGGGCTTATTGATTGTAACATTGCCTTTTAGTTTTTATTTTTTTTGAATTCTTCCATTAAATATAGTTGTATTGTGTGGCTATTTTGCTGTGCCATGGGTATGCTGCCAGTTGGCACTTGAACTGATATTCTGATCAGGAGATGAAAGTTTCGGATATGTTGTATCTGGTGTATGGACATGGTAGATTGGGAAAATATTGATAAAATAGTCAGAATAAACGAGAGTGTTCTGTTATAGAATCAGTGCATTTTTCTGTTTTAAATTACAAATGGTACTTGTGTTTTAGAATAGTATGTACTGTTGGTAAACTATATTCTTGGAATTATTAATTAAAAAAAGCGATATAGAGAGTGCTTTATAAGAATTTATAGATCACTTTGTCTGACACGTATTCGGTATGTGTTTTGCATGTATATCTTACTGATATGGAAGTAGTCATGCCACAGTCGCTCGGCACATTTTTTTGTTGTGTAGATTCTCAAATCAGTTGTTCTCTGGAGCTTCTCAGTCCTTGCTTCATATGTAATCTTCTTCCCACTCCTTTTAATCTCCAAACTTTTAACAAGTTGCTTCCATCCATAATATCCATTATATTACTGGAACTGACACTTTGCATATTCATTTTTGTCATGCTATTTTGATAAATTTATTAATTACGTAGTTGATTACAAGTATTCTTTGCTAGAACCATACTGTAATTGTTACAGTGAATTAAGGTCACAAATTTCTGTCCGTTTTATCAATGCCTTCTTAGCATATTGGTAGGTGCATCTTTGGCTGGAGTGAGTGGGGTTTGGATTGCAATTCACATAAATGATATCAGATATGAAAAAACATAAATTAGCGTGTCAGGCTACCCTTTGGAGTTTAGGGGGTACATTTCACTAAACCATTATCTGTTTTGGCTGGAATTTCATAGTTCTAAGTTAAATTATTTTTTAAAGCTTTAAAAGCGTGCCATTTGGAGTTACTACTAAAGTTAGCCCAATCTACCAATGAAGTCAGCTGGCTTCAGTAACTGGGGCTACATTGACTACTAACCTTTTTTCTTTTTTTGAACGTCAATGATTAAACTGATGATATTCTCAAGCAATGCCTTATATACCAGTCTTTCCTTATGGCACGCAAAATCTTTTTTTTCTAGACGTTTAAAAAATGGGTTTTTATTATTTATTTATTTTAAATTTATTTTATTATTTATTTATTTCAAATCAGTTAATGGGTACTGTTGTCTATTACATTTCTATGTTTAGATTTTGTCATTCATGACCTCATTTGTTCCAATCTATCATATTGGTCAGATCTGGTTCTACATTGTATGAACCCTTGTGATTCTTAGGCACATTGATATGAATCATGATTATATTTTAGATTGATAAGGTGCGAACAGATTCATTACTATTTTTTCCCTTTTAATATGAGACAAACTCATATTGAATGGTCAGTTAATAGGTAAACAAAAGATCACTGGGAAAATAATTTTGGGTTTCTTCTTCCCTTTACTCTCTGGAGTTCTAATTTTCAAATTTTTGAACATGACGTTAGGCTAATCAAGTATGTAACCAAAATTAATGTGGATCTAACTCTTATAGAAGGAATACAATAACTTACATTTTTTCTAGAAGAAGTTAAATGGGGATTATAATAGAAGTCATCTTTAATCCTCAAATCAGGAGTCCATTGTATCTATGGCTCTAGTCTTTTTGTACTACTGATTTATATTCACTGCTCAAGCATGGATATGGGATGACAAAGCAGCCCAAATGAACCAATTTTATAGTTGGTGGATTGAGATTTTCAAGCTTAATTTGCACTCAAGAATTTTGCCAGTTCTAGTTGGTGCAACTTTTGAAACTCAATCAGATCAGATAAGAGGCAGGTGGATCATCATCCTCACTGAAGCCGACCCTTGTTCTCCCAATTTTTAATTGTTTCCCTGGGTTTCATGATTGATTTGTAGGATGAAGATAGTTTACATGCACATTTTAAGATGGCATGGCGAAAAGGAAAGGGGGTTGATCAATGGTTCCTTACTTCCTCTCTCTGCCTAGCCAAGCTGATCTTATTTTTGCTCCAGCATGGATTAGTAAGTGCATGAGCCCAGAGTTCTAAGAACCTCTCATGCAATTGAGGTTTCTTATATTAAGTGTTGATAATCACTTTGCTGAAGATTCTAGTCAATTAGGTTTGGCGGGGTTTATGGTAGTGCTGCTGATTGTCTTTTCCTGGGCCTAGGAGATGCTGTCATGGGTTGATGTACATAGTGGAGAACTTGCATGATTTGAGGTTTGTAAGATGTATCTACTTGTGATTTTGAGTGGGGAGCAGATGATGGCCCCTGGAAATATCACCTTATTCTTAGATATTGGATTCTCTTGGGTCTCTCTGGGCATTATAGTTTGAGTTCATCAGGTTGTTGACTGAAGCGAAACATTGATCAATTGGCAAGGATAAGCCCAACATATGAGAACCCTTTGTTGTTTACTAAGATGCACGGTATGGGTATGGGTATGGGTATGGGTATGGGTATGACATGGTAACACGGCAATTTTTGAAAAGTTAGGACATGGGTATAGCGGGACACGTCTATTAAATAATTATTAAAAATATTTTTATTTTTATTTTCTATATATTTTTAAGCATTTATTTTTCATATAATGTTAAATATATATCAAATCAAGAGCAATAATTGATAATAAAGCAAATCTATGACTATTAAAGAATGTTTAGAAATTAGAATACAAACCAAGAATAAGGATTTTTATTAATTTTCAAATGCAGTGTTACCGTTCAAAGCATGAATGCTCTATTTGTTTTGTGAAATTGTATTTAATTCCTCTTGTTCTCGTGTCCCGGCCGTGTCCTGCATTTTTTTTAAAAGGACATGGCTAGGACATGCATGCAAAAATGTCCCAGACGTGTCAAGTGTCTAACATGGGTATGGCACCTCAAATGAAGTGTCCGTGCTTCCTACGTTTATATATAATTTTGAAGGGGTGTGATATATTTTTCCATTGAGAAAATCTCCAGTTCCATTGCCTGTGCCTCTAATCATAACCTCCTCCAACACCCACCCCCACACCCCCCCCCCCCCCTGCGGTTGAATATCTATGATCATGTTCTGTTGTTCTTTTAGCTTTACTTTTTTCTTCCCCCTCCAGCCTATCTTCTTACTGACTCTGATTTCTACTTTTTAGACTCGCCAGCTTATTGATCCCAACATGTACTGGTTCGCAATTCCAAACATTGGTTCAGTACTAAAGGGCCTCTCTCAGGTATTTTAAATGTTTCGTTTATTTAATTTGCTTGCTAATTTGGTAATGGGCTGTATGAAAGACAATTTAGGCTTATGATGAGATAATAATCCATTCCTTATTTGAGATGGATGCCTATCTGACTATTAAGTGTTTGATGCTGATATAAGGTGCTATTGTAACCATTCTGGCTCCTATTATATGCATATGTATGGAATTCAATGTGAGCATAATGTTTCAGATAATGCAAAACGGAAGCAACTGTGTTATGCAGTCTAATTTCCATGAGAATATAATGTAAATATGTAGAATGAAGGGAGTGCGTTGACTTGGCTATTTAATTTTTAAAGGGCATAAACTACACACTTCTGTGGTTTTCCATTGCTAAAACCTAGCACACAAGATAATGAAATTAATCATATGAAACATTTATAAATTGCCTATGTTTCTTCCATTGATTTCAGCTGAAGAGGGTTGACTGAGGAGGCAGTCCCCCTCCCCCCCCTCCCTCTGTTTCACTATTGCCTCTTAAGAATGTGGAGTCTACATGGGGTTTGTTGACAATATGAACCCAATGGAATTTAGCTCACTAGAAAGTTTTTACATGAGTGAAACATATGTATGGTAGAAGATTGAAAATCATGAGATACAAAGATTTTTCTTCCCAGCCAATTTGAGATTTATTAGATTGTGTTCTGGGTTTTGATGACCTTGGGTTTTTTTTTTTTTTGGGGTTTTGGGGGGTGGTGTTCGTCAATCAATGTTGGTTCCACCTAACTGAGGTCCTGGTTGTGGTAACTTGGATATGGTCCTACCCTTCTGTAGCTTTGCTTGAAGTGGCTGCTCTCAAGACCCAACCATACTTGCGTTTGGCAGTCTGAGCCTTTACCATTACACCAGAAAATGAACCTTTATTTATTGGACTAAAAGCGATCCTTCAGCAAGTAAAATAAAATTTTGCATTGTGAAAGTTCCAATTGAATTATATATACATATATATATATATATATATATATATATATATATATATATATCGTCTTTGATTTTATTGCTAATGCTTTTAAGTTAATATGTATTTTGTCCACTCTTCCAAAAACTTTAAACTTTCTATGACATTTCATTATAATCTTATGAAGTGGATCTGAGTTTCTTAACCTGACCATCAAAATTTTGAAAATCATATTTACATTAATTTTTTACAGGGAAGAAAGGAAGTCCTCTCCTTTCTAAATCGCAGGAGATACAAAGAGATGATGTTGGCCTCTATGGAGAAGAAACGCCTCCGGTTTTCTCCACTTGATATGAGATTTCATCTCCGTGATCTGATTGGCTCAGGTCACCTCAAAACAGTCCAAACATCAACTGGCTTACTTGTTCGAGTCTCAAAAGATTGAGAACCCAGGAAGACACCGTCTCCTCTTTGATCCATCCAAAAATTACCACACTTATCATGATTGTAAATCTTGAGAAGAGGTAAAGTAGCTGCTCTGGACTGTTAAGCTGAGGATGCAGATTTTCTTCTGTTGATTAAAAATGACTAAAATTTATCCAGGCTGGTGAATAGAGAAAGAAAAGAGGTCAGGCAACCATGTACATCGCTATCGATGAATGCAAAATAGTTTTATTGTATTTGCCACACACATATAGTTTGGGCATAACCTGTCAGAATGGATGAGACGAGGGAGTCTGTAAGAACATTTGTTTTATGATGAGTTCTTGCTATAAGATATATACCGTGTCAGCGTGTTGACACTAGACAACCATATTTGCTTTTCCCATTTTGAAGCTCTATTGCTGTTAGAATCTAATCACATGTTGATATATATATATATATATATATATAGAGAGAGAGAGAGAGAGAGAGAGAGAGAGAGAGAGAGAGAATAAAATGAATAATCTTGAAGTAACAGTAGATACTTAACAAAAGATTTCAATAAAAGCTTAAAGTAAATAAGTTTAAAATAAAGCACTTACAGTAAGAAATAGTAGAAACAAGATTTTTTTGAGCAGGAGTTGGGGGAAAGATTACAAGTTTTGGACCTTCCAGAGGTATAGCCTAGAAACAAAAGGGTAATTTAAAGCGAGTAAGAAAAATAAGTTATGAATACAACTTGAAAGGAACAACCCTTTTATAGGTAAAATAAGCACTATTCGCATAGTGGGGAGCAACTGGAATTAAACCTCATGAAGAGCAGCAGAAATCATTCAGAAAGTAATAGTAGCAAAAATCAACTTTTACTATTAAATTAGAATCAACCCTTGTGGGGAGTAGCAGAAATCATTCAGGAAGTAATAGTAGCAAAAATTAACTTTTACTATTAAATTGGAATCAACCCTTGTGGGGGAGTAGCAGGAATTATTCAGGAAGTAATAATAGCAAGAATCAGCTTTTACTATTCAGTTGTCATCCAAAAATAGTTGAAAGCATGTAAGAACCTTGATATTATTTACATAACGGAGTGAATCAGGAAAGTATGAATCAAACTTTTACAAAAGTAGTTGAGAGCAGTTCTTCTAATAGGTCTTTCACCAGCAATGGTTTTAGCAATTTTGTCAGCTTATGTTGACAGAATTAGTCATCAGCTACATCAGGGATGGAAACAAGATCATGACCAAAGAGAGCTTGATCATAAGGGTAATAAGGAGTCCTTATTTTTGGGATACATACACCCAACAAGTAGAGGGAATGTGATTCTAACATAAAGCACATCACAAATTCTACTTAAAAGCTATAGTAACTTTTAAAAGAGGGTAGCAAGTTATACTACACTACACTTTTAATACATATTTTTGATAATCACGTAAATTGTGTTTTTTTAATGAAAATAATTAGACTAAAATGGCCCTTAATGTTTGGGGTGATTTTTATTTTAGCCTTCAATGTTTCCAAAGTTTCATTTGGGTCATGGCACGTCATCCATTAATGCTAGTTTAAACACACAAATAAATAAATAAATCGACCCGGAGACTAAGAGGGGAAGAGGGGGCCTCCACGGCAAAATTTGGTATTTAGACTGTTTTTAGAAAAAAATTTTGTGAATAGTATGCGCGTCAAACTATTTAGTTAGTTGGACTGATTTTGGAACTCGAGTTTGGTTCCAGTCCAAAATTCAAACTATAATGACGTTTTTTTAGTGACTATAGCAGCGTTTGTAGAAAACGCCACTATAGGGTACCTATAGTGGCGTTTTCGACAAACGCTACTAAAAAAAACGTCACTATAGCTCGAATTTTGGACTGGAACTCGAGTTTGGCAAACTCGAGTTCCAAAATCAGTCCAACTAGCTAAATAGTTTGACGCGCATACTATTCACCAAAAAATTTTCTAAAAACAGTCTAAATACCAAAATTTTCCTGGCCTCCACGGTGGCAGCTCCCAGATTAGGTCGACATTTGGATTGGGTTTATTAACTGTGCTAAAAAAATAACTTCTATTCTTAACATGACTTGTTAGTTGTTATGGAATTCTTTTTCCTTAATCATCATTAACAACAAAATTATATCCATATGAAAGCATACTGTGTTAAATTCAATATTGGGTTAAATTCAAGCTAAAAAAATAACCTATATGATATGTCTATAGTATAACTTGTTATGAAATTCTTTTTTCAAATCATCATTAACGCAACAATTTTAACCAATATGAAAGCCCGTTAAGATATATAAAAAAAAAAAAATGATACGCTTCAAAATCATAAGAAGCATGTTAGAGTATTCTCATCTAAAATACATTTGATAATACTGTTGTTAATATTTTTTTCACAAAAAAAACCACCCATAGTCGGTTATGCATTACTGTTAAAAATTTTATACAATGTTAAAATATTATTCATATTTACAAAAGTATTGTAGCTACTCTATATATTACATTTTGATCTAGATCTAGAAGATTGACCAGTGTGAGTTAGGTACACGAGACAGATTTGGATCTACAAGCTCGGGTCACATGGTACATTGGATCGGATCAAATGGATCTACAAGCTTGGGCTGCACTGATCCTCTTGTTTTGGGCTTCGGATCTACTTGGGTCACACTGTTCACGAATATGAAACTACTCCCTCTCTTTCTTTAGAGATAACATTGTTGGTTATTGATCCCGCTGATTTAACTAGAAAGTGAAGAACGAAGTTGATGAAAAGTGGGAATGGGTGTGGGTTTGGCATGATGGTTGTAAAATGAAGAGTGGTGTATTGTAATTGTAAATGTGAGTGGATGAATACAATAGACAAAGTGAATTTTTGATGAGGCACTTTAGAGAAAATATACAATACTAGATGGGCATGCTCATAAGATCTAAATAAATCATGAATAATTATAGTTATGATTTACATACACGAAGCAAGTCAAATTAGTAACTACCAAACACAAGGGTTAGTTGGATTGGACCTAGCGGCTTGGTTTGGGTTTATTTGTTGGCATATGAGTAGGATTTGGGTCAGAGAGAGTCCAAACTTTAGCTAACTCTCAACGTATTTTTTAGATTTTTCTGTAAAAGAATTGAAATGAAACAAATATAATTAATAATATGTACGGATGGATTATGGAGAACAAAAGATTGTCTATATGTATTAATTACATTTACAATATTCCAATTAATAGTAATCTGCCAAAATTGGACTTGAGCTCAATAACCTAACCTCGGTTTATCTTGAGAATTGAGCCGACATGTGCCCGATCCATTTAACTCCAGGTAAATTTAGGTCTACTTACGACAGGAACTATTTTTAAGTTGATTCTCCTCACACCGCCCCCCCCCCCCCCCCCCAAACAACACACACACACACACACACACACACACACAAACAAATAATATTTAGATGGGATAGTATAATATATTTTTTCTTAATAGTTTCATATGGACATTTAGTATTTATGATAATGATATATTGTTCCTAAAAAAATATATTGGTCCATGACATTTACTTTTTTGGTAGTAGTAAGACATGACGAAATTGGACCTAGATCTGTTAACTCGACTTGAAGCCAAAGGAAAATACTTGACTCAATTCGAGATTTTTTTATCGATCAACCTCGTTTAATTTTTGAGTTGGGTCGGGTTAACTCATGAGTTAGATAGATTGACTCACTTTTAAAACCATTTAAAAAAAAATTAAAAATAAGACTAAATGGACAAATTCAAAATTGACAATTCACATCACACTCCATCTTTCACACGCTAGTCTAATAATTTAGTACGCCACAACACACCATTATTAGAAAACAAAATCATCAAACCTATACTAAACCTAAACATTTGGATTGTCATTGTCTCTGCCTTTGCTTTTTAGTCACTCTCATCATCTCACTTCTCACATGTTACTATTGTACACTTGATGTGGGCAATGAAATTTAGTATTTTTTTTTCTTTTATAGTGATGATATCATTAGTGAGTTTTGGATTGTGTAAAGTAATCATAAGAATTTATGTATTATTTAATTTTTATTTTTGTGTATTTTGTTATTCGTTCTCTTATTTGTATGGACATGAAAACAATGACAATATGATTATTATTACTATTACTGCATGTGAAAAGACACATGTTAACCTGACTTGCTTGCAACCCTTTTTTTTTTTTTTTTGGGCCTAAACCCGATTCGTTTGCCAAGGTGTATTTTTGTTAGTTTAGTATAATTTTATAAAATATTATCAAAACCAATTGATTTAAGATATTAACTAAACAGTGATTTAAATCTTAATACATTGAGTAGATATGACATCAATTTGTCTCTTTCAAGCAAATAAATAGTTCTCGCTGAGTTGTAAATCTGTGTTTGTCGCGCTTGTGAATATTGTTTTTTTTATTTTATATAATTATGCTAATTGTAATATCATAACTTAAAATGACAAAGAGCCATGGTGTTGATAAGGAAATAAAGCTTTGTCAAATTAGAATTCTTTTGAATAAATATAACTTAGAAGATGTATTTCATACGTCTCTCAAAAAAAAAAAAAAAAAAAAAGAAGATATATTTCATACATGCATTCTGCTTTTAAATAAGGGGGAAAAAAAAAACATTTTTAGAGCTTTTGATTTTTTTTTTTTAAATTAAAAAAAAAAATATATATATATATATATATATATATATTTATATAAATATATTTATATACACACTAATATTACTTTTGATTTAAGGGGGAAAGAAAGAGAGAAAAGAGCACATTTTCCTCCTAAGACCATCATTTCTTTTTATCCCAAATCAGAAAGAGAGCGATAGCCAAGATAGAGTAATGATGGCGGATCTCACAATTTGTGTCTTTTCTTTCCCTTTCCTTTTTCTCTCCTCTCCCTATGTTTCACCATACATAGTAAAACGATTTCAACGCCTTTCACCTTTTCTCGAATGTACCACCTAGATATTTGATAATGTACCACCTTTTCATGTGCTGACTGTTTGGCTAGTATAGGGACTGCTCAAGAGAGATCTTTTATGTTGTATCAAGATCCGCCTGTGGATCTTTTGGAGCTGTTAAGCAGACAAAGATGGCTTGTATGTTAACAGGACCATCTCTGATTCTTTTCCTCCTATTTAGTTTTGTTTGTTTAATGAAATTCCCTTCTACCAAAAAAAAAAAAAAAAAAGTTGTTAAGGCCTAAAGGGGCCATAAACCCTTGCTTTTATAAATTCCCCATTTATCATAAAGTCCATGTAAATTTACTTCCACTTATGTTAAAGGTCTCATGTCATATGTCATTTAGTTAATTACCTTGATTTTACTACTCTCTTGTGCCGTGTTTATGTACTTCAATTAAGGTGCATAGAAAATATATATCTTCACATATAGAATAGCAATTCCCTTTTCCTCTTTTTTAAAACTAAAAGTAAGAGTCTCAACTTTTTATTTGTCTTTAGGAGGAAAAGCAACTATAGGCCAATAGGAAGGCAGGAATTGGCTTTTATGATTAAGTGAATCAACTAATTTTTCAACTTTTTGAAAAAATATATATTTTTAAAATGTACTTAAGATTTTTTTTTTTTTTAATGCTATACTTTAAAAAAAGTGTAGTTTGAAAATGTGCTATTAAAAAAAAAAAAAAAACACTAAAAGTCTTCTTATAAAAAAAAAAAAAAGATACTAAAAGAAACGAGTGGCCTTTTAGAATTTCCTTTGTTAAGAGAGCTTTATATCCCTATTGCTTTTGTCATTAATAAACATAAAAAAACCAAGTTATTTCTTTATTTAATTTATACATGTTTAGATATGTAAAAAAATATTAATTATTTAAATATCTAAAACTAATTGATTTGTCTTATGTTTCATAAATTTTAAAATTATCATTATATGGATAGAATCTCTCATTTATTTAACAAAAAAAAAAAAAATTGAGATAGTTATAAAACATTAATGATGATAAATTTATTGAACGTAGTTCATACTTCACAAAATTTTAATTTAGATATATATTTTACCTAAAAAATGAGAAAATTAGCTTTTTTTTTTTTTTGAGAAAGCAATGAGAAAGTTAGTTGAAAAAAAAGTCTTATAATTTAATTAATATTTTCTGATTTTTTTTCAATTAAAACGTCTATGGTTCAAATCATCTCTCCTAATTATAACTAACAAATTTATTAAAAACAAAGTTAACTATATATTTAAAATTAAATTACATAAAAGAAACCAAATATTGATGTATATTTTAAGAGAAAGAGAATCTTAATTTAAAAAAAAAAAATATTTTCAAAAAATTATTTCTAAATGTTGATATATAATATAAATGATAATTTTATTAGTTTTCCGCCAAGGGGGCAGTTTGATTGCTGTTTTCGCAGACGGCAGACATAATCGTAAAAGAGAAGATTACTATAGTCTATATGGGTAGGGGCCGTAGGGGAATCCAGGGAATATTAACAAAGCATAGGGGGGAATATGCCATCCATTAGGATGACAGGACTTGGTACCCGTTTCTTAGAATATAATAAAGCCATATTTTTCATGAGCTTCTATAATGGCGATTCAGATATTCAATCATAACTGAATAACTTTGGTTATTCATTATAAAAACAAAGAAAAAAAAAAAAATCATCAAAAGAAGTTTGGTAGCACAATTTGCTCTACATTTTTTTTTTTTAAGGTAAAATATTATTATTATTATTATTTTTTTTTTAGAATGGGTAAAATACTATTTTAGTTCTTAAATTTTATCAAATTTTTTTTTTGTTTTTAAATTTTTTAAAAGTTTGTTTTTCATCCTTAAACAATTGAAATTTTTTTCTTTTGTCTCTAACCTATTAATTTTTTTTTCATTTTTGGTCCTTATAAACATTTTACAAAGTTCTTTTTTTATCCCTAAATCATTAAAATTTTTTTTTTGTCCCTATTTTTTTCTCTTAACTATTGAAAAAAAAAACCCTTTACAAAGTTTATGGATGAAAAAAGAACTTTTTAAAATTTAAAAACGAGAAACAAATTTTTTGTAAAGTTAAGGAATTAAAATAGTATTTTACCATTTTTTTTTTAAATTTCATATTTTGCTTAGTTAAGTTGTGAATAGTTAAAAATAAAAGTAATATTAATGATGAGTTCAAATAAAATAATTGTCTATCACTCAAATTAATAACTTGTTTTTAGACACCTCAAATATATCACCTTAGTAGATTGTGAAATAAAAAGGTGAATTTAATGCAAAGAGTCTTGTAAATTCAATCATCAATAACATTGTTTGGTCTCATAAAGAGTACTAAGGTTAAATCTCTATCTAGGTTTCAGTTAACTCAACTGATAAACTCTCTGATGGTTGAATAAGAGATTTGAGATTTAATTTACGCCTATACCAAAAAACTGATTGGTGTCTTAGTCTGATGATAAAGAGCTATCATCAAAAGCGAAAGTCATAGGTTGAAACTTTATCAAAAAAAAAAAAAGAATTTAAATCCCCATCCCCACATATTGTAACAATTGAATGATCAAGAAAAAAAGTTGTGAAATAAATTTTTTCCGTAACAATGTTCATAAGAATTTGAGATGAATGTGTTGCAAACTTGGTTTTGCAAGGTTTCAATTAGCCACATGTGTAATGCATACTCATGTGAGCTTAGAGTTCAAAATCGTTATGAGTAACTTTTTTTTTTTGATTTGGAATTTTACCTAGAAATTTTATCTTTTTGTTTTTTTTTTTTATTTACTTGAAATAAGAAAAAAAAAATTAAGTTTAGAATCATTTATATAAGTGAAAATGCAAAATTCTATAAGAAAAAATATGATTAATTACAAATTTAGTCCTCAACCTTTTCCACCTCATCCTTTGAAATGTTTCATTTTAGTCTTTGTATTTTTAATTTTAGGTCAAAAAAGTTTATGTTGTTAACTCTTACTTTGATTTTCTCTGTCTTCAAACAAATATAAAAGAAGAAAACAATTTATTTGATTAACCAATCTCTTCCGTCCTTTATTGCTATCAAAATCCCTTAGATTTTGTTGAAGAATTTCAAGTCAAAATCAAAGCAAGAGTAACAACATGGACCCTTTTAACACAAACTTAAAATTTTAAGCAATAAAATGAAATCTTATAATAGAGATATGGACCATTTGGAAACATGAGGTAAGACAAACTATGTAATTAAACCAAATAGATGATATCTTGTATTAATAAAATTTTCCAATATGAATTTTTATTGGTTTAAATTATAAAGTTTTGATTGGAGCAGTTAAATTTTTTTTTTAAAGGTTAAAGCTTTTCAATTGATAGAATTTGAAAAAGAAAAGAAACACTACAACGAATCACAGGATACATTGATCAATTGATGTAAGAAAGGTCTATAAATCCAAATTTTTATATGAGTGTGTTTGTATAAGCTTAGTTTATTTAAAATGATAAGAAAAATGTATATAAAAATTTTGCAAATTTAAAAAGTTGTACATAGGCTAACGGTAAAAATATCCTGGAATTTTAAGCTAAAACAATATATTTATTACAATTCAAGGAAAAATGTTAATCTCATTTATGTTATACCCTAAGATGATTAAGTTAGCCACATTTATACTATAGTCCAAAAGGACTAGTCAAGTCACAATCGATACTGTTTGTAGTTGTCTATAGGACCTAGATCAACCTACTATATGGCCAATGTGGGGCTCAATACACACCCACACTACACACACTCAACTAATTCAACATTAATCTAGGACACCACAATGACTACTTATTTTGGAGTATATCATGGATGTGGTTTTTTTTTTTTTTTTTTTTGGTTACAATGGTATTAGAGCCAACCAAGTAATCCTATGTGGGCTCAAAGACATTGTCACAAAAAGTAGGCCTTGATGAGGATGTCATAAATTTTTGTGAGGTAGATTTTGATCCCATAGATTGATATTGAATTAGTTGAGTGTTTAAACCCAAAAAGAAAAGAAAAGAAAAAGAATTAGTTGAGTGTGAGTTGTGGGGTGTGTGCTGAATTCTATGTTGGGCAAACACTAGGCTGATTTGATTTTTAATCTTTATAAATAACTATAAGGTGCATCAATTATGACTAGATTAGTCCTTTTAGGGTATATCAAATATGTGGCTAGTGTTCTTCCTTGTACCTTTATAATATCTATATGTATGAATATCTATATGTATGATGTAATTTAATTACTGGAAAGAAGAACACGACCAACTACGTGCTCTTGTCAAATTCGAGTAACTAATGTTATCAAGTGTCAGCTTTGTATAACGGCAGAAAATCATGAATCTGTGTCATTGTTCGTGGCTTAGAAATGGCTCCGTCAGCTACAAGTACAAAATCATTGTTCTAATGGAAATAGTTCTCTCAAACCCAAAAATGGGTATATATAAAGTCAAAGCAAAGAATTTGTAAAAAAAAGATGCAAGATAATTATTTTTTAATCTGTTTATAAATGACACAAACACAACTTAATTAGAACTTGTTTAGTGTTAGGTTGTTTTATTGTAATAAAATATTGAGATTTAATTGCTTTTAGATTTTAGCAAAAATCAAATTAAGAAAATATATTATAATGATAACGTGGAAAATTTTTGGCTTTTAAAATTTTTGATGACAAAATAGATAAGAAACGACCAAAATGTGAAAGGTTTCATTATATATATATATATATATATATATTACAAGCTTGTAATTACTTCAAATAAACATCCATTTAGTATTAACAAACCGTCAACAAACACAAAAATGTACAAAATCATTGTTTCTTAATACATTGCAATGCAATCATTTATGAAAAAAGAACTCGGCTTTTTAAAAATTTTTGAAATCATCTATAATTAAATCTGTACTAATTGTCGTAATGCTATCCTTTTTTATTAATGAATAACATTATAGAATTCGTAAAAAAACTCATCTTCTATTTTGTTGTGAAGGTCAATTTTGATGATATTCATAATTGAAATGCTCGCTTCGCAATTTCTCACTCTCTTCTGTCAGTTAGGTTGCTTAAATGCTTAGGATTTTTTTTTTGTGTGTTATTTGATGTGTGCGTCTGCTTCTAGATAAGAGCAAAATTATTTTGTTTAAAAATTTTTAAACGGCTAGGTTGTTTGTCTTTGGTAAAATTGGTTGAATGGACTTAATGATTTCTAGTTTTGCTATTGGTAATTTTGTTGTTGTGCTAATTTTTTTGGGGTTTTTAATTTTGTTTTAGATTTTAGATCTATAAATTATTTTTATAACCTTTAAAAGTACTAATGAATTTGTTAAAGGAGAGCCAAGTGTAATTTTATTGAACTAAATTACTAAAATTGGTGTCTATATGTACTAGTATTTTTTTTTGGGAGCATTACCCCCAATGCCAAAGAATACCTCTGTCTCTGCTTGTGCTTCCCAGCGCCGGTGTTTGTCTGGATCAACTCAACCATCTCCATCTAACCCTTGGCACCTAGCGCTGAACGCTTGGAGAATTCACATGGGGTGCATGGTATTGTGGTCATTAGAGGTATGGAATATGATCACAGGCTTGTGTGTTCATGTACGTATCTTGAAAAGCCAAAGACGACTAGTCAGAGCTAGCTAGCTAGGAATAGGATGGTGGTATTTCATAGTTCGTGCCATGCGGGGAGGGGAATTATGATTGGGACTCCCTTCTTCCAATAAAATTTGAATGGATAAGTTCTTGTTCTTGTCTAGTGAAAGTTGGGAGGTCCTTATAACTGGGAGGCAGGCTAGCCTTTTTGTTTTAGGTATATGGTGGCGTGGGGTTCCTCTTCATCTTCTAACGATGCTTCTTTTTTAACATTTAGTTATTTGTTAAGTTTTGTCTGTATATGTTTGAGAAAGAAAATAAAAACATGAATATCTTGTAAATAAGATAGCATTTGCATGCATAAAGAATAAGACGAGATATAGTAATCAAATTACTATAGTAGGATTAATTGCCAAAATATTACTCCAACTAAACTGACAAAGAGTGATATGATATAAGGTATTACTATGTGTATACATATGCAAATATGTTTTATTTGATGTATATAACTCTTTCAATTACGTAATTGAAAGAGTTATATAATAATTAATTAAGGTATTACTTTGCTTTGAATATACACAGGTACGTATTTGTATAAATATATATATTTTCTGTAATTAATTTAAAACCAAGTTGCACTAGCACTATCATTACCCGTGACTCCTAGTCCAGCTCATTGAAATATATATATATATATATATATATGTATGATTTGTTTGTATGTACAAATACGATTTGTTTGATACATTCTGAAGATTCTGAATTCAAATTGAACTAGCACCATCACCACTTGTCACCTCGAGTCCAGCTCAGCCTCTTTCATGATTACCCTCATGAAGTTCAATTGACAGAGCCGCAGCCTCATTCCATAGTCATCACTCATCACCTAACTCAGATTGCTGCCAATTTGTTTTCTATCTGAGCATTAATATATATTGAAGTTCAGTGACTCCAATGAGCTTATATTCAAAATACTTTTTATGTTTACTTCCTTTATTGTCAAGGCTTCCACTCCTCTTCTAACTCCTTTTTATTTTTAGAAGACTCTTCCAACTCCTAACTATATAAATTGGGAGGAGGAATTTAAGGGAAGAGAGAAATAAGAGAATTGGACCCACCAAAAAGGGCTAAAAAACTGACTGCGTCAATTATATCGGCATTTATTAGAATCCTATGAAATGTTTAGTTAAAGTGAAGCTTTCCTTGCTGATGACAATGGATTAGGTTCAAGTACATATAGACATGTCTATCCCTACCCACCACACAAACAGGTTTGAAAAGATTCCTAAAGGAATTACTTTTAAGCTATAGGCTAATGACTCCTCCAGCTATAGCAAAAACAGTTAAAACTCTTAATCGATTGTGTTGTCAAAATCATCTCAGCTCCTCCTAGTTTATATAAAGCACCCATAGTTTTTAAATTATAGGATTAATGGTAGGGTAGGCCTCTAAAATTAGAATCTCTCGATCTGATTGATTAGGTGAACCCATGATTGATATAGCCCTAGAAATTATATTGTTTGTTGTCGACATTTGTTAATAGCCAAACAAAATCCAACACGCGTCTTTGTCTCAAAAGATGGATGTAAAACTAGAACATGATTGTCTCTTCAACTAGTAAAATTTATAAGATAATTGTCTTGTATTTTAGTGCAGACACATAATTTCACATTGAAGATATTATGAACCAATTATCAAAATCTATTGGAGGTATACGCACTTCTAGAATAAATAAAATAATTTTGGGGTTAGCTTAAGGTTCTCTATTATATAAATCTTGTTGGTCCTAATGTAAATGGTTAGTGGTACTTTTAAGGCGGGAATCACAAATATAAGAATTTGTGTTTGTAGAGAAAAAAATTGTGTACATGTTCAAATGGATACCCATGGATACGTATAGGCAAGCACAAACTCCTAGAAATGACTTATTTGTTATCAATAGATATATCAATTCTAAGAGTCACATCCTCGGCCAAATACTATTTTGTTATTATTTATTTACGACAAAACAAATTCCTCGAATGTGAAGCAACACTATCCATCAAGTGAGGGTTATTGCATATGTGAGGGTGCACCATATTATAGTATGATCACTCATTACAATTATATATTAACGAACCCTAAATTTGGTTTATAGTGATGTCAAAATCATATAATAAAGATGCATTCATCAAATACTTTTCCCCGTGAACTCAAGCCGTCAATGCTTTTCTGTTTCTATCTCTCTTTCAATCACAAACATCTCTACCAATATTCACTTGTTTTGGATTACTACAGCTGATAATTTGGAAACCTGTCTCAAATTGGTGCTTGCTTTTAGCTTCTAGAACACGGATTCTAGTTATGACGGCAACTATTGCTCTCTCTATTATTAAGAAGGTGAAAAGACAAGCAAATAAATCAAATAAAAAATTTATCACATGACTCAGTGCAAGTTCAAGAAGTAGCAAAACAACAATGGGGGGTTTCTGTCAAAAAAGGAATCACCAGGGAAAAAGAACAGCTTAATTTAGAGAAAATGAATGTTGGGTTTAGTTGAAATATAGCTTTCTAATGCCAGGACTAACTTAACAGCTAGCTATACGCTGACAGTTACAGTATAGTCAATAGGCCATATAGGGTTTAGTCGGGGGGCTTAAAATCCGTGTTTTTAGAAGGCAAATAATGGATGAGTCAGTCAGCATCCACGTAAATGCCAAGCTGTATGGTATTGTGTTTATTTTTTATGTCATTGAC
Source organism: Quercus agrifolia (assembly GCA_029955455.1). NCBI lineage: Eukaryota > Viridiplantae > Streptophyta > Magnoliopsida > Fagales > Fagaceae > Quercus > Quercus agrifolia. The sequence goes on along the minus strand of JARQAD010000007.1, from coordinate 37,035,462 downwards.
AGCATGTGGGTCTCAAATTATTTTGCTCTCAAATCCTTTCATGTGATAGTTATGCATGGATTTTGGATTGTGTTGGCCTAATAAGTAATAAACTCTCTCTCTTTCTCTTCTCCACTATTTCTCTCTGTCTGTGTCTGTACTACTGCTGTGGTGATATTGAATTCTAATTTGCGTTTGCGGCGCAAATTAATAAGCTGTCATGTAGTGTATAAATACCAAGCTCCTCATACAAGTTTTCTCTTTATATTAATCAGATTGCTGCCCACACGGAGATCATACAGTCTACTCTAGCCCCTACCACCTGTTACCAAAAGACGCGTGCAACGTCATGTATAGAATTGTGCATGTCACATCCAAACAAAGCAGAATTATTAGGCCTTTCATTCTCTCACGTTCAGTGGCGTACCTTCTCACTACATTATTCATTTCTCCTTTTAAATATACACATCATAAACGTTATGTGTATGAAATGTATAATAATGATGAGTGTAAAATCAATATAGAATTATGCATTGATTCTCTCACATTTTTCAGTGTACAACGTTATTAATGTAAAAGTTAATATGAAAAAAGTGTATATAACATGTAAAATTATGGTCGGTATGTTTACAGATACATAAGAAGCGTAAAACAGTATCTTCCGATTTTTTGTTTTTGTTTTGTCTGACCACACATGTTTTTTCAGAATATTAATAGAACCATTGTGTATCATGATTGTGTTGTCAACTTCTACGTCTAACATAGTCGGCAAACTATTGCAAGTATGCAGATTCTGTCTTAACATGAATCATGAGAATCCATGCACACTGTTTCAAACCCTTAAAGATTCACTTCATATATGGCTGAACCAGAATTTTATTTTTGGGAATTAAACCAAAGCATGAATAACTTTTATATATAGAGAAAAAAAAAAATCCTAAGATTGAGAGAAAAGTACTACATAAAAAAATAAAATTAACATCTATTTAGTGTTAACAAGATATAAATAAAGAAAAGATACAGAATAATTGTTCCTCAATATATTTTAAACAACTTACTTATTAAAATATGACTTGACATTCTTTTTAAAATACCTAAAATAATTTAAAATTGAATATGTACTAAATCTTATAGTAATTTATTTTTTAGTGTAAAAAATCAAAGAGCACTTTTAAAAATTATCTTTCATTTTGTTGTGAAACTAGTTTTGATAATACCACAGATGAAAATGTTTGCTGTATAGTTGCAATAAAAATTGATAGATTGCTCTATAAACAAATTGGTAGGTTGATCAACTAATTCTTACCAATTACTAGCATATTTCAAAGAAAAGTGATAAAAAAAAAAAAAAACATGTGTTTCGTATCTACTATTATCTCATTCAAAATATCAAGAAAAATAACTAATATGAAATATATTGATAAAAATAGTACAAACATATATGCATATCCAAAATGAGGGAGCTTCCTTAAAATAGAAATAATAGAATAACAATAGAAATAAGAGCCTAAATTTGGTAAAGATGAGGTGTAAAATCCATGTTTTATACCATTTAATAAGAGATTGCCACATTAGCTTTTTACTTAAAACTTAATAGATCTTACAACACATAATAACATTTTAATAAACTCACAGTTAAGTTATATTTTCAAATGGGTATTAGAATTGATTGAGTGTGATTGTGTCTATTATTTAATATGTAATATGATGATGTGACATGTTGGGATTTGAGAGGTAAAACTTAGATTTACACCACATCATAATTTATAGAGAGTTTAAATTCTATAAGGATGGGGTGTAAAACTCATGTTTTACATCATCCAATAAGTGATTGCCACATCAGCATTTTACTTAAAATTCAATACATTTTACCGCACCTAATAACATCTAAATAAATTCCCAATTTGGTTAGATTTATATATGGGTATTAGAATTGATTGAGTGTGATTGTGTTTATTCTTAAATATGTGATAAGATGATGTGGCATATTGGGATTGAAGGGGTAAAACATAAGTTTTACACCACGTCCTAATAGAATTTAATCTTATTTATAGAATTTAATCTTTAGAAGGAATGGAATAACCTTACTCAAAAACCCTTGACCTTTTATTCTCAACTTGCCTTTAACTCTCCACTAATTATAAAAAATCAAATTCACTCAGTAAATTATTTTAGCCGCGTGAAACACAATAAAAGTAGAAAAAATGTACCAAAAGAAAGTTTTATTTATTTATTAATTTATTTTAAGAAAGACCATATGTTATGGGCCGGTAGTCCGGCAATTAGACGTTAATTTCTTAATATTTTTCTTGTGGTCTTTTTGGATAAGTTGAATTCTTGGCATTAATTAATAGGTACGATTTTTAGAGGACCAAACTTTATAAATAAATTTATATATAGTAATTAAGTAGGTCCGTCCCAGACTCAATAAATGTTATTTCTATATATAGAGGGTAAGTTTTAACATATGATTACTACGTTTAATTAGTAGTAATAAATTGTCTAGATTTCCGTTATGATTCCAATCACATCAACGCCCTGCGTGATCGACGAAGCTTATACTTGTAGAAATCAATTTCCCACGTTTTCAAGCTATCATCCGAATCTTTGATTTGGTTACATATTTTTCAAGCTTTTAAAAATATGAAAAAGACGTAAAGTCTTAAATTTTGGTGTGTATGACCAATCATGTATTCATTGAGAGTGCCATTTTTTTCTAATACTGTGTAAAATTCCTTTTGATGGTGAATTAGCCTACAATAGCATTAAACTATCCGGATGCTATATACGCTAGCTTTGTTGATAAAGGGGTATCTATTTGTATTCTGATAATATTTAGAGAAAAATTCATTTTCTCTAAGAAAACTTTTGAGAAGACATATACGTTATATAAACAGGTAAATTACTAACTTAATGTTAATGATATCGAAAATTTTTTTCTAACATATTTCTAAGATTTCTCTAGTCCTTATTATGGTATTAATGGTTCAATTTTAAATTACAGCATTATTCTGCTTTCTATAATGTACTTGGGGAATATATTAAATGGTACTCTCAATTAAAAACTCCAAGAGTGTTAGTTGAGTTACAAAATTGTAGTTGACCAATCGTAAAGTACCCCTTTTCTTTATTGTACTTGAGGACAATATGGCTTTTTTAGTGAAGAATTTATATATATATATACACACACACACACACTTGCAGTATTTCCATACGATGCATGGATTAATTAAAAATTATATGTAAAAGAAAAAATATTTTATTAATAAAATTGTACAGTTAAAATAAATAGTGAATCACTAAAATTAATTAATTATCTTATAATTAATCAGTCGTGTGATAAAAATGCATTAATTTAAGGAATGATACATAAAAATATTGAGCCATTTGGCATAAACAAAAGTTTTACTCTATTTTATATATATATATATATTTTTTTTTGAGAAACCAACTCTATTATATATATATATATATATATATATATATATATATATAGAGAGAGAGAGAGAGAGAGAGAGAGAGAGAGAGAGAGAGAGAGAGAGAGAGAGAGAGAGAGAAAGAATTCATCTTTTTGAACTGGATTTTTATGTAGTTCAAAAATACACTCATTAATGAAAGGTAACTTCATTTAGAAATAGAGTCATAAATGTCAAATAACAAAATTTATTTTTAATTTAAAAAGAAAACACCTAAAGTTTAGGATTTTTTTTCCCTTCACGTTCATCTAATTTTTCCTACCCAAAATTTTCTCTATGTCATTACACCACTTTCAAACACAAGTTTAAAAAAGAATCACAATTACTGCTTATCTTTAAAGTTGATTTTTTTTATATTTTTGAAAAATAAAAAAATTTAAAATTACATAATATATGCAAATTATTAGTCTTTACAAAATCATGATGGATGATCAAATAAGTATTAAATGTTATTTTAAATTCCTAAAAAAATTTGAAATAGAAATTTAAGGGCCTAATTGGTAGGAGAATTTTTGTTTTTGTTTTCAAAATAGTATAATTTTTTTTTTTCAAAAAATTGAACTTGAAACTAATTTTCATATAACAATTTTTATATTATACGTGTTTGGCTTCCACTTTTAAGAACTATTTTCAAAAATACTAAAAATAAAAAATAATTGTTTGGGAGACAATTTCTATTTTTGAGATTTAAAAAAAAAATTTACAAAAATTGACGTATAGAATCTGTAGATTATCTTTTTTTTTTGGATAATGATAAGGGAATAGAGCTCATCCTGTACTTTTTTTTTTTTTTTAATGATAAGTTTCAAATTTGAAGTGTGGGAATTCTTTTTATGATAAAGATAAGTTTCTTAATTTAAGAAATAAAAGAGTTTTGGACAAATATGTGGGGTCCACTATTTTCAATTTATTTACAATTATGTCATTAAAAACATTTTTTGTATCCTAAAAACAGCCCCTTAGCCATTTTCAAAATCATGTTCTAAACCAAGGAAAATAAGATACAACTTTTTGAAAATTGTACTTAAAAAATATTAGTCAAATAATAAATTCAAGAGTAGGACCCACCATTTTATGGACTGCAAAACAAAAAACTATATTTAAATACGCTTACCAAACAGGCCCTTATAAATTTCGTGAAATTTGGGTAATAGAGTTTTATTTGAATTAAGCTACCTTAATGAATAAAGTTTAATTCATTTAAAGCAAAATATCTTCATAATTAATAGTCACTTGTCACAAATCCATCTAATGTAGTCATTTCAAAGATTATAAGATCCAATTTCTATTATAGAGTATATGGAGTAATTTGAAGCCAATAATGAAGATGATTTTTCATATATGTTCAGGAGTGGTGCAAACTGATTATATGTGAGAGAGATGCTCCTTTATTTTTTGTATGATAGATATATGCAATATGTCATTTCTTCCAAAAGCAAATGATTCACGATAAAGTTCTGAAATAGTATTATCTAGTCCTCGACGATTTCATCTGGTACTGCAATTTCAAAAGTATATAATTAAAGTGATCAATGGGATACCTATCTTTCTAAAAGATGTCTGTTGAATATAAGTGCAAAAGTTGAATAGTTCTATGTTTAAAGTTGTAGACAAAGTGCCGCAAACAAATATTTCGAGATTGAATAAGCTTTCGAAATAAAGGTATGGCATCTCATTTGACAAGTGACTTTTGATTTCATGCCGCAACTGTGGAAGCAATTGCTAATGGAAGAATGAATAAAACTCTCTCTCTCTCTCTCTCTCTCTCTCTCTCTCTCTCCACAATTTTTCCCTTGGAATATTTTATCATGTTCATGCATTTTTTTTGGTGTATTACTCATCTCATAGCTCTTTCTCATGAAGTAGTAAGTGAGCCAAGTGGTTTATGAACAACTCGAGCACAAGGAAAATGTTTGTTAATGTTCGTTTGTACAAGCAAAGTTCACTTGTCAAATAATGTTAACTCATCTCAAATATAATAATGTGTTTGTGAATAATTTGTGAATATATATAGTCTCTCGATTTAACTATATATAATGTTATATTTGTATACATATACTTATCTAAAAATATACATACATAGACTTGAAAAATGGATTGTGTAAGTTTGTAAATAGGTTAATATAATATGAAATTTAGTATTTATAGTTTATTGATAGTATAGAGTTCAATTGATGTAAAAATTTATATATTTTTAAAGGAGTAAGAAATTTCGGTCATGGTTTCACAATATGGGAAAACAATAAATTAATCAAGTACCCTCTTACACAAAGCTCGAGTTTGTTCGACAATAAAATTGACCAAACTTAAACATATAATCTTCTTTGATATGAAATAAAATTAATGAACAAGTCTGAACTTTTAATAATCGACTCGGTTCAGCTTATTTACAACCCTACTTTCTTGAGAAAATACATAATAATGAAAACTAAAGAGAGAGTAATTAAGTGTGTGTATAAAAGAGGAAGAAGATTAAAAACAAGACTATTCCTAAAATACCATAGTACCATTGTTTCTTGAAGAATGATAAAATAATAAAAATAACTAGTTCAACTGACTGTGTATATATTTTGTATAAGGCTCAATATTTTATATTACTGTTTGAGACGTTACGTGAAAATGCCTCAAATGGAGAAGCACAACACTCTGGTGTATGGTAAGTTTATGTAAAATTTGTGGCACTATTTTTGAAAGGTCCAGCGAGTTAAGATGTACAAATCTAACGTCCATCGTCCTATGCAACCAGGAGACGTGAAATGTCTTATTTGTGCCACTGTGCCAATCATGGTGACAAATTTTGTTGCCTTTTTTGCAATAATAATCTCCAGGCTGATCAAGCGGATGTTGATGATCGAGATTCTAATGTGGAGGAGCTTGATGAGGGCGATTCTGATCCGGAGGAGCCCGATGAGGGCCTAGGAGTTTTGATTTACTCCTAATCTACATTATTTGATTTGTGACTCTTTAGTTGGCATTTGGAATTATTTGTTGTACATGCTTTATGGTTTATGCTTTATTTGTATGTATGTGTAAATTTAGGGTAGAGACTTAATTTTTGCAACACTTGTATATATTGTGCTATGCTTGTTGTTGGTGAAATTCTTTCCCCTTTCGATTTTAAAAATCATGACATTACACCCATTTCTAGAGGGCAAACCTAGTCCTTGGTGTAGGAATATCCAACCACCTACCTTTGAGTGGAAGTATAGTAAGTTTCCCAGTAACCAAACCAAGAAAGAAAAAACAAAGGAAAAGAAAACAAGCAAAGTAATGTATAATTATCTAAATTGAGTAGAGTTACATACTAGTAAAGTATAATTATCTAAATTGAATAGAGTTACATGCTACTAAAAATGTAGTGCTGATGAGGGCGATTCCGATCTGGAGAAGCCTGATGAGGGTAATGCAAATGCCAATGGGGTATTCACTAAACTTTGACTAGAAGTATAATGAATTTCCCGGCAACCAAACTGAGAAAGACAAAACAAAGGAAATAAAACAAGTATGTATAATTATCTAAATTGGGTAGAGTTACATATACTAGTAATGAGGTGCACAAATCCGACGTCCACTATCCTTTGCACCCAGGGGACGTGAAATGTCTAATTTGTGCCATTGTCGCCAATTGTAGTAACGAACTTTTCTGTGTCTATTGCAATGGTGATCTCCAGGCCAAGCAAGCGGATGCAGATGAAGGTGATTCCAATGCGGAGGAGTCCGATAAGGGTAATGTAGATGCCAATGAGGTATTCACTATACTTCGACTTTAGTTTAGGGTCTTGTGTTGGTTTTCCTATTATTTGAAATGTTATTATTATTATTTTTTTATTGTAGATTGTTGGACGATAGGATAGGGGTCACTTCTTCTAACTTCTAATGCTTTGTTAAGCAATATATCTCTCATATGAATTATGAGTACAAGTTTCAATTGTAATTATCAATAGTATGTAACTCTACTCAATTTAGATAATTATACATAGGGGTGGAGCCAGGGGGTCGAGAGCCCCTGACCCTACCAAAAATATTTAATACTAATATGTAAGAGTATTTGACTTCTTCTTTTCTTGATATTTTTTTCACGTTTCTTTTTATTTTCAATAAACTAGTAGGAATTTTATTCCAAAGAAACTGTAAATTATTACATATGTATAATGTTAGGGTCATATTTTCTATGTAATTGGCTAATCTTTTGACAAAATGTATTTTACTTGTAATTGGGTAGATCTAAGTTGAATTTAATATATCAAAAAGTATGTTGTTTAAACATATCAAGTGGTATTTTTAAAGACATGAAGATTGATTTAAGAAACAAGTGAAGAAAAACTGATTCATTAAGTCTCGACAGAAGTTTGACAGATATTGCTATCGAGGATTAATGAAGAAGCTCGAAATAAGTTCGATCTATTGAGATCTATGATTTTAGAATTTCCAGATTTGAAATTCGGCCCATGATGACTTGTTTGATTATGATTTTTTTCCTCACAACCCTAGTCATATATAAGACTTATTTTAAAAGTCATAAAATATGAAAATAGAAACCCATAACTCATATACTTTGTGTGAAACTACTGTGTTTATACGCCTTAAAGTTTTGTAACCAAGTGCTTCATGATCTTTATCGTTTATGAAGTAAAGAACTTTGCAGCCAACAACAATTATTCAAGTTGCTAGAGTTAGTCACGTACTGGGATTCGTGCAAAAGAGTTAGTTACGGATTGAAGATTTGTGCAACAAAGGAAATAAGACTACTACAATATCAAGTTTAATTGGATATTGAAGTGAATGTTCAACTGTAGATTGGTATTTCGGGATAGGTCAGGGTAGTGGTAAGATTCTTTATATTTGTAACTACTTGATTATTGATTAGTGGATTTTTGGGAGTGGTGACCTTAAATTCACCCGGTGAGGTTTTTACCTTACAAGAGATTTTCCTAATTTGTCAACAAATTACCATGTCAATTTAATTTCCGCTGCATTTAGTTTATTTAGTGATTTGTTGGTGCCTTTACGATTTGCATGTAATTTAATCAAATTAATCAACTTGGGTAATTGAATTAATTAACCAGATCAATCTATCTTAACCCAACATATAAAAAACAGCTCAAAGAAATGCAAGCATGTCATCATCCCATACCTCATGGAAAGCATCACACTTGGCTTATGTAAAAAACTGCAGCTTTACATGCAAATACACACAGACTACACTTGCCAACTTCTAATTCTATATATTAGTCCATCCAATGCAAAAATGAATTACTTAGGCTCCGCTTGGGAGTTTATAAAAGAATGGAATGGAATATAATGGAGTGATCATAAGGGAATGGAAAAGAATAAAATGTATTTACGTAAGGGAAATGAATGGAATGGAATGGAATTAAATAACCTTATTGAATGTTTTCAAATAAAGGAATGAAAATGAATTAAATCTAAGTAATCTTATTTGAGAGCAAAATGGAGGGAATGGAATGGAATCATTTTATGACAATATTACTATTAGACCCCTATTTTAAAATAAATGGTTGAATATATAGGGGTATTTTGAGAGTTTTAGTAAAAAAATCATTAAATTTAATTTTATTCCCTCTCATTCCCCCTAATTTCAGGGGAAATAAAAATTTGAGGTTTTCAAGGAATAGAGAGGAATGAGTATTTTCTTCTACCCATTGCATTCCCTTCTATTTAAATTCTCAAACAAGGAAATGAACTTTTCATTCCCTTCATTAAAACTCCCAAACAAGAGGGAGAGAAGAATATTCTAAAAATATTCTTTTCATTCCATTCCATCCCAAACAATAAACCTCTTTTATATGTTGAAATTGAGGTTTTAAAAACTCTGCATTAATCAAAGATAAAAATAAACTGGAATATTAAGTTAAATAAGAGAATTATAGCATACTTTTTTCCAAAATAACATAACATTATATAAGTTATCTAACAAATAGAAATTTATATAAGTCATTCCTTTTCCACCCTCAATTACATAATATGAATCTACATAGTTGTACTTAATATTTATCTAACTGAAATTCTTTCTATTTGTAAGTAGAATTATGATTTTGATTTTTTTTAAATAGATTATATATGTGAAAAAAAACTCGTAATAAATATAATATAATATAATGAATACACTATTTTATTGCATGTGTATTTTTTTTTTTTTTTGCATTCAAATATCATTTACATAGTTGTACTTGATATTTATCTAATTGAAATTCTTTCTATTTGAAGGTAGAATTATGACTTTGAAAAATAAAAAAAATAGATTACATATGTGAAAAAAACTCCTAATAAATATAATATAATATAATGAATACACTATTTTATTGCGCTTTTTTTTTTTTTTTTCCATTCAAATATCACTTAGCATTTCATGTGAATGACTTGTTATTTTTCAAATTGGTCACAAATACCATATATGTATTTGTGTGTGTGTGTGTGTGTTCGCATGTACTAGGTAAATGTGAGTGCCAAATGTAAATTTTATCATTTCTTAAGTCAAATCTTGGTTCTGTCACTGAATTTATATATTACTTTTTTCATTTTCTTTTTGTTTATTTTTTCTCTCTTGGTTTGGTTGTTGGAAAATTGTGGGAAAAAAAAAGCGTGGTAGATTATTTTTGCATAAAAGGAGAGATAGTTATATTAGTAGACTAAAAAAAAAATTAGATGTTCAGGTACACATAGTAGATAAACCAAATGATTCGTATAGTCCAACATAACATTGTGCTAAGTAATTAGCCATTGGTATGCCAAATGGGAGTCGGTTTCAATTATAAGGTTTTGAAATCTCAAGTTTTGTGCTATCTCCAAATCAGATTGCCCATAATTCAGCCATGATGCTTGATTTTGTAGCTATATATATTGCGTATCCTATCACCCAATTGCTCCATTCATTTCGAGTGGAGAAAAATGTAATAAGGTGATATAGTGGATCATTTTCTCTTAACCCTCGGGATAGAGAAGAAAGAGGACTCTCTTTTCCGTCCCTAAAATGGTCATAGTCATTGTTGTGACACAATTCATGATAAGATTAATTGTATGAGAAGGGAATTTGTAAAAGCTTACAGAGTCACAAATCAACTACCGTCTAAATCAGTTTTTGCTACAAACACCCCATGTTTACATTTTTTTGTTCGCTATGTAGTATATTAATTTTTGGACCAAGATAATTTGTCACTAGTTCTACGTCAATGGCACAAAAGTGACAAAACCAGATTGAGCCATGTATAAACTGTATGAGAAATGGCTTGATACTATTCAAAAGAATTTTGGTAATGAGTTTATATAAAATTAAATGAACGAATCCGAACTTTTAATATTCGACTTGTTTACAACTCTACTTTCTCGAAAAAATACATTATAGTAAAAACAAGAGAGAGAAAAGAAAGAAAAGAATAATAGGAAAAAATATATATATTCTTATAAAAATAAATATAGCTCAACTGACCGTGCAAATCATTGAAATGATAAATATATATATATATATATATATATATATATATATATATTTGTATGGCTCTATTTGATATCACATATTCATAAATCATAATTTGATTTTTTGAGGCCACATGAATTGGTTATGATTGGGAATACAAACATTACAAAAAGGAAAACTAACGGGCGCCACGTAGTCAATGCATGAATATGCTTAGTTGGCTGGTTTTGATTGGATCCTCTACATGACTGGTTATTATCATCTAGATCAAGAAAATTGGACCCCACTTATAGTAATAATCAAAGAAAAATAAAACAAAATTGGTCCCCACTCAAAAAGTATGCAAAATTTTTATTAGACGAAAGGGGTAAGCATGGTATTTGTAAAAGTATATAATATTAGTATATAGGAAAAAAAGAGCCCTTAACTTATGGAAATGAATTTAGAGTAAAATGACACATTGAAATGAAATGAAGAAAAATTATTGGTTCGAAAGGAAAGAGGAATATGAAGCCGTCACTCATCGTCCAACATCATTCATCATCTACATCTACACCTAACAAAAATTCCCTCATTGGAAAAAAAAACCCTAACCCTAGAATTCACAATCATTTGTATTATCTTTGCTTGGTCGGGACATTTCATGATTTAATTTAGAATAAACTCACACGTCACCCACCCTATGACGTGTTACCCTTTGTGTGTGGTGTCTGTCACACATATATGTCTTCTTAGCGCGTCTTTGGCTCCCCCGTAAATTTAGGGTTCTTTGACAAATTTATCGAAATCATTTTTCTCTCTGTAGCAAATACTAAGACCGACCTGAGTCACCATAGGTTTCAGTTTACCATTTGTTCAAGAAAACTCAATGACCCTTCTTGACTTTGAGTTTAAATTTTTTTTTTTTTTTCAATTTGTGCCTCTATTTTCTTCAATTATATGGAAAATTGAAAATAGTTTTCAATCCCATTATTTAAATTTACTACTTATAATCTCACAATTATGGGTTAATCACTGTTTTTTCCCCGACATGATAATGACTAATACCCATTTTTTTTCTCAAAAAGAAGAAGACTAATACCCATTTTTAGTTACTATTGTCTCACCTGTTTATGCTTTTTTTTTTTCCCATGCCATATAAGGTAGATATTTATCGTATAATGGCGAAAATGACCTATCATCCAAAGGGACCCATGACCTATTGCACAAGTAATCCTGCCGGGATAAGAAAGGGTATAATTGTCTTTTTGTTGACATTAATATTAGATCCTAAAGTTTATTTCTGTCACGCTCATATAATAGTGCAATTTTAGCTCCATTATTTCAATCTATATGTGCTTACCATGGAAGAGACCCCAGTCCAGTCATCGTCTATAATATACAATCCTAAATTATTATCATAAAGATGATACATGTTGTGACAAACATCCCTTTGTCCATATTTCCCTTATTATTGCACTTTCTAACATTACTCACCCAAAAACAAAAATCATAAAAATTCCTATAGATAAGAATACAATATCATGCATGATGGGGCTAATGTGCTTCATCATTAGTGGGGCCCAGGGCAAAGACAATCTGTGTGCCCCACAATTGCATCAATCCAAAGTACTCTTCTGTGATCGAAAATTGAACAGATGGGGCTCTTATAAGTTCATTATTAATTATTATTTTTCCAGCTATTAATTTGTATTTTTTTTTTTTCACTTAATTTTTTTGAGCTGTCCATGTTTGTAGCCCAGATCCATCAAAGGGTTCACGTGGCTTCAACAATTGGATTTTTGGGAATTTTCTTGAAGTGGATGGCCTGCTGATAGAATAGCTGAACAAATCAATTATTTAATCCACATTTTCCAGTATTATCTTAATCATGGACAAATTTATATTATAAAATTCCAATTCCAATATGATATTTCTTTAACATATAAAAGGGAAATTCTTCTTTAGTTAATTGTTTCTAACAATAGAATATATACCCTCTTAATTCTCTAGGACTAGTGGCTTTCTATTGTTACCCCCACAAAACAAAAGAAGCACTAAAGTCCAAAGACTGCGCATAGATAGATTGTTGAAGAAACAAAAGTTTAAAAAATTGAATGAAAATGAAAAGTTCATGACAAAAGGAAAGGATCTACAACTCAAGTTAAGAAAGCCTCAGGTTTTTATTAACATTTAATTTTAGGACAACAAAGTCACGTGAAGAAGGAAAAAAAGGGAAAGAAAAAAGAAAAAGAAAAAAGAATCTTGTATAATAAGCTTTCAATACAAAAGGTGAACTTTTAATCCTTTTCATGAGATAATATTTTAAATGAGTAAAAAAAGAAGTCCACATATCAGATGGGCATGATGGTTTGATCAATTATTAGTATTAGATATTGGCTATTAATGTGTATGACAAGTGATTCTCCACGCAAATTAACCTTTCTTTTTTGTATTACCGGTAAAGTTTCTTAATCTTCTTTGAATGATTATTGTACAAAAACGATATAAATATGTGAAAATATGATAAATAAAAAAAGGGATGTTTTGGAGGGTTTCTCTCATAAAATAATTTGGCTTTTGTCCATATATGACTGCATCAATTGTTATACTCCAGGATGATTTCTTGTAACTTTGGTTTTTCTTGAAACTTCCTACTATAACTAACTAGTTAAACAAGCATGGCCTGCCAGAATATTGTGAGAAATTCTACCAGGCAAAGGCACTTATCATCCTACAGCCATTTATAAATAATATCAACCTTTCTCCCATAGTAGAATATTTTCAAATACCCAAACATAGAAACCAAAGCTTCTCTTTAAACCGGCCAGCCACCTTCAATCTCCAACCACACATATACTCCAACTATAAAAAATTCTCTTTGGTATTCAAACTATATAAAGATTTCATTTTTCTTTGCTCTACCAAATCTTTTATCCTTCCTTAAAATAATCAACATGGGTTTGAGAGACATTGGAGCCACACTGCCTCCTGGGTTTAGGTTTTATCCCAGTGATGAGGAGTTGGTCTGCCATTATCTCTACAAAAAGATCACAAATGAGGAAGTTTTGAAGGGCACTTTGATGGAAATTGACTTGCATACTTGTGAGCCATGGCAGCTTCCTGGTAAGTTATTCTGACTCATATCCCATATATGCTTACAAAACCTTTGTTTTTTGTTTCTTAAAATCTTTTTTTCTCATTGTTATATTTCATCAGAATTTAAAGCAAGTTCTCATTAATTTCCCTTTTTTTTTTTTTCCTTTTTCTTTTCTTTTACTTTTTATAACTGATTTAACAATAATTAACGTGACAGTAAAAGCTTGAGCACCTTAATTTGTCTTTTTTTGTTGGCATGCCTTTAGTATGGGGCAGGACATAAAGATAACACAAAATTATTTTCTGTACGAGGCAGACCAGCATGTTTGGAATGGTAGCTAGCTTGGGGTAGAGCGAGCGGACAAACATGTTTCCCTTTAGAGAGAGAGAGAGAACTCCGATTTTATGCATAGTTGATTCAATCCTTTGTCTGATATAGCTAAATTCTTTAAGTGGAATTAGTGTTAATATATTGTTTGTATGTATGCATATTTTAATTAGTTTATTATCATAATTGTAAGAAAGAACTGACAAGCAAACTCTCAGGCTCTACTGTTGGAGGCTTGGAGGTTTGTTAATAACTAGAAAACATTTTTAAAATGGTTATTTCAAATCCAACCTGCCTTAAACATTACTTCAAGGAAGAAACTTACCTTTGTCGAAGAAAAAAAGGAAGCAACTGACCTTTCAAATATAAACTTTTCTTTTTTACTTTTACTTTTGCTTTTGTTTAGATTTCCTTTTAGCAGCGATCGATTCATGATGATATTTCAGTCACCAATGATATCTAATGGAAAACCATTATTGGCTTTCTGAACACAGAAGTACTATACACTCTATATAAAATGTTTAGCGGCCATTAAACAGATACGAAGAATAGTTTTTTTGCTTCTACGTACATTAATTATTTTGACCTGATATAAATAAATTTCCTTTGAAGGAATTTAAGATATATGGCATGCATACGTAAGTGGCTAAGTGCCATAGCTTTCACTCTTTCTCTCTTTGCTGTATTCATGCAAATCGGCTACCTGGTTGGCTGCCAAGCTAAGCTAATTTGCTATGTGGGTTGTGATATATATGGAGGCTAGCCATGTGCAAAGACCGCGCACATGCATATAGGACCAGACTCATGGATGGTTCAGATGTACCATATCATCAAGTACACCAAAAATTATCTTTTTGCCTTGTCTCAGAGTAAATTATTAGGTGGCTACAGTAGAAGGGTAAATGATTGAGCATCTGATTGCTCAAATTTGTGTTTGTTTTCCTGTTATTTTCAGTGTTTATAATCCTTAATTTATTTACAATATGGTAGGTTGAAGGGATCAGTAATCTAATACAGTGAAAAATTTTTGTGGGACATAAATATTCCCTATTTAGCTTGAATTTCTTATAAATTGAATTGCGTAGATGAACTTTTTTTATTTACAACTTACTTCATAAGCTTCCTCCATATCTTCTTAAAAAGCAACGTGTCAAAGCATGCTCGCCAGCCAAAACTTTCAACCGTGATGATTATCTAAGAGACTAAGCAGTGAGCAACTTTCCATGACTTTCACGCATCACTTCAGCACTACGTCCAAGCAAATGAAAAATTGAACATGAAGATTCATGTATTTAGTTATTTACTCATAATAATTTTCTTCTAAACCCTAGTGGTCCTCAAATCGGTCTTCCTTAAATTTGACACCATACCTTTAGCTTCCTTGGACATAACTCATTAAGGTGACACAGACTTGCCATCTCTTTTAATCTTCCATGCAAGTCTAATTCCCAAAAAAAGAGTCAAAGCTAAGGTACATGCCAATCATCAATATATGCAGTTTTCAATTATTTTTAATTCCGTCACGTATGTTAATAGCTTTATAGCTCAATTAACATTTTTTTGGTGTTTAGAATTTAAATCCTCCTCCTCCTATTATAATTATCTAATTATTAAAAAATAAATTACATCATGTATTAAGGGTGTGTTTAATTAGAAATAGGCGTTTTGCTAAAAATTTATTTGCTTATTTGCTAAAATTTTGTTAATTAAATAATATAGTTATATTGATAGGTGATACATCAATTTTTGAATATTATATGGTAAAATTTGTAACATTTATCCTAACAATACTGTACAACCCTATATACATACGTATATATATTAAAGTAAGTAACGTAGGATATCAAATCATATCCTATGCTACCACGGCTATGACACTTGTGCCCCACTCTACTGCTTTTTTGAAAGCAATGTTCATATAATTGCTAAACTTCAAAAAACTGTGTTTTTTTTTCAACCTACAGAGGTGGCTAAACTCAATGCGACTGAATGGTACTTCTTCAGCTTCAGAGACCGCAAATATGCCACAGGCTTCAGGACCAATAGGGCAACGACATCTGGCTACTGGAAAGCCACAGGGAAGGACCGTACAGTGCTGGACCCAATGTCACGGGAGATAGTAGGGATGAGAAAGACTTTGGTGTTCTATCGGAATAGAGCTCCAAATGGCATCAAAACAGGTTGGATCATGCATGAATTTCGCTTGGAGACCCCACATATGCCTCCTAAGGTATGAATCTTTTCGCTGCTTTTGGAACAATATTATTTCTTCATTTCACACGCAAACACATACACAATCACACACTATCACGGTGAGACAGAGAGAATCTTCAAGTATAGGAAAGTTTCAGTGTTTCATGCACTAATTTCTCACAGGAAACTGTAAGGAAAGTGTGTATGAAAGTTGCCTATTGACTTTGTTACATGTGTTTCCACTTAAATGGGGGATAAACGAAAAGAAAACATTATCCAAATTAGATGCTACCCTATCTATGATGTCATAGTGCATGCATTTTTGCTAATGAGATTATTACGCGTTTTGATTACAGGAAGACTGGGTTTTGTGTAGAGTATTTCACAAAAGCAAGGGTATGGCACAAAACTTGGAAGATAGCAACCAACTTATGTTTGAGACCACATCTTGTGGTCCAACTAGCCAAACCATGCCTTGTGGGTACAATCAAATGACCTCGTTTGCTTCAACCCCATCTCACCACAACCAAAGTAATTCCCTGCTAAATCTCCTTCAGTTTTCTCAGGGCGCAGACACCAACAATGAAATTACCTCCAAAGGTGATGATGACTATGGGTTCTTATGGGATATGAACATGGAAGAAGATAATTTGGGACATGGGGCACCTTCAAACTTGGAGGAGATGAGATTCGAGATTGACAACGGCATGGTTTTCCTATGAAATATATACATATATTTTATAGTTTATATTAATTAAAAAAACACATGCCAAATTTATTTATTTGTAATGTATATTAATTTGGTGTTTGGGCTTTGAGGGACAACTTATGTTTGATTGGATATTAGAAGGTTTGTGCTTAGTGTGTTGTTAGGTTTTATTTTTATTTTTATTTTTTATACAACACTGGGGGTTTGTATAAAATTATCAAATATGTAAAGATTCTTTGCTAGGGTCCTGACAACTTTGCTGGTTTACGTAATTGTAGGCATGTCAAGGCTTCTTGGACAAGATTAGTATTGTAGAAGTCCCTACACGTTGATTAAATTATATAAACAATTTAAAAGTATACCCACTCTTTCAGTTAAAAAACCCTCTACCATAAAGAATTCTTTTCTAAAGAGGTCACAGACGTATACAACTGGATTTAATTATGGCATTAAAATATTTCTAATTACTGGCCATTTTCCTTAACATCCATTTCTCCACAATGAGGTTACGCCTGAGATTAGGGTGTCAATGGCAATAACAAATTCTTCTATTACAAGCAAACCTGTAGTAACAACAGTATGTCAAAGGAAAAAAAAAAAAACACATAAGAAAGTTTAAGATTTAGATCTTTATAGTTCTTAGATAACTCCACCGTAAATTTCCCAATATACTTTCCATTTATTTTGAAATGAAAGGATTGAATTTTACAACTTCATTAATATTTAATAAAACTATTAAATTTTTATATCTATTTAAATTATTAATGATGTGACATAATCTAATCCAATCATTTTTTAATGAATAAAGAGGGTTTTAGGAACTCTACGATGGAGTTACCCTAAAACTCTAAAGGATCTTAATTCATAATTTTATTTATGTTACAAAAAAAATATATAATTATAAGCTTGTGCTATATCCCAAAAGGTTTAGGGTTCGTTTGATTGGAGGGCTGAAATAGTGGAAGGATATAAAATTGTGGAATGATGAAAAAGTGAGAGAATAGAAAATATTTTATTTTCTCTCCTTTTGTTTAGTTGGGAATGGAAAAGTGAAAGGATGGAAAAAATGAGTTTGAATAAATTTACTCATATACTCTTATTAAAGAATGATGCACAATTAAAACAAAAAAGTGACAAATAACCACACACACACACACACACACACACACACACAAAAAGCAATCACCCAAATTTATTAAAAAATAAAAATCATGTCACAAAAAAAATCACTATCTAGTTAAAAAAAATAAAAATAAATCCCTAGAAAATCAAAAGAAAAAAAAGAGAGGCAACATTACTATCCAGAAAGATGAAAAAAAGAATAAAAGAGAAAAAGAGAAGAGGCAACTGCCCAAAAACAAAAACAAAAAAAGGGCAACAGTATTACGTGGAGAAAAAAAATAAATAAATAAAGGCAACTTGAAGAATGTGGACATGGACATTTTTGTCAATTAAGAAAAAAAATTATCCTCACTTAGTTTTCTCTCTATTTTGGAAAGAAAACATTTTGGTGGGTTCGGAGAGAAAACACCTGGACACCACCATTTATTTTCCTTCCTCTCTACCCAACCAAATATACTCTAAAAAAGTTTTCATTCTTATTTTTTTTCCAAAGTTTTCTATCCACCTTATTTCACTTTCAAACAAACACACCCTTAGTCAAGTAGTATGTCATTTAGCTCACTGTAATTACTTATATAACCCAAAACCTAATAAATACTCGATGTGGGACTCAACAATCTTACAATCAAAAATCCAATATCCAATCAATTTAGGATTCTCTACTTAAATCCATGCAATCCTCATTAGGGCATATAATGGATTCCAAATTGCAGTGCCCCTTAGCAGTAGGCATTATCGGGCTTATTACTCTCTTATACCATTTTTCCTAAATTGATGAAAAGCTAACCACATGTATGCTATCCCAAAAGAATTAGTCAAGTTACAATTAATATTCCTTGTAATTGCTTATATAGTCTAAATCGACCTGGTTAACACTTGATATGAGGGTCAACACTTGTACAATCTATTGATGCATTTTTCCCCCTTTGGAGTAAGGAGGGAGCATAATTGCACATACACAAAGAATTGATAACCTCACCACCTTAAAAAATCCCCTAATGGTTGGAAAACTCTTCCTCGAGTCTTGCTAACCTTCTTCCTTATAATATGGCAAAAGGTGAACACAACTTTAAAAGTTGTCAAAACACCATAGTCCCCCAAAAGCTTGACTTTCTATGCATTTTCAACAATAAATTTAATCATATTAAAAGGACCATCAACTCTATGCCTGAGTTTAAAGTGATGCTTGTGGTGGGTCTTTTTTTGTGTTTTGGGCTGAATTTTTCCTAATGTACCATGGCCCATGATTTTGAGATAGGAGAGTCAGGACTGGCTTAACTGAAACACATCTTAGTCTAGCTTGTACACAATTGGGCCATCCCCACATAGCCACACCCTGGTAGAAGCCTTAGATGTACCGTGTGCTCACGGCAAGAACAACTGTTACAGTAGAAAGCACGATGCAGTAAGATAACTAAAACATTTCTACCAATTAACAATAATAAATAACACGACAAGAGAGAGTAAAGCAATATAATCACGAATAACAAGATTATGGAAAACAGTCTATCGGTAGGATAATGAGTTAGTCATTTATCAAAAAAAGAAAAAAAAAAAGATTTGTCTGCCAAAGGAATTGGCTTGCTGTTTAGCGAACTCAAGCCCAAAAAGGGAGTTGATCTCCAATGTGGATAACTTCAAAGGGAATTCTTACTGTAGAGGTTACACACTTTGGAAAAAATGACCTAGATGGCTGAAACTTGAGTTCTTATCTTATTAGAGAGTGGGTCTATTGAGAGGGAGAGAAATGGGTAGCCTATTGATGCATGCCTCTATTCCTAGCACTAATGTTTCTTCCTTTCTTTGGGATTTCTATATCTTTCCTTTTCTTTTTTACTTCTTTGTTTACTCTGCTTTCTTTTCTTTCTTTCTATCTCCTTTTTTTTTTGTTTGCCGTTGTTCCCCCCTTCACTGCTCACGCCTATGGCCTTTTATACTATTTGTTGTGACAGGATTTACCATTTTTACCCCTTAATCGCTTTTGGCTCATTGTGGGCGTCCTTCCAAGACTGCCTACTGGCCTGTTAGCTGCCCAGCCACTACCATTACACTATGTAGGCTGCATCATGCCTCATTCCCAAACAAAAATGGTTTTTATTTTGTCTTTTACCTCTCTTAATACTCTCATCTGGATAAGGGGTTAAACCTGTCCCTTACCTACCTATATGACATACATCTAGTGATTCCACCTCATGTTTACTTCTTTTGGGTGAGATGTTATATTAGTAAGACATTTCTCTCCAAAAGAGTTTGAGTGGGAACCCCAAAATAGGCTCCCTCCTTTTCCCCACCGCTAGACCACACCTTTTCTCATACCTCTGACCCGTGGCCCACCTCCCCTGTATTAGCTGGGTATAGTAGGTGGTGCCTAAGCCTTGTGTGCATGCTCCACTTCCATTTGAATCCATTACTTTTTTGGCCTTCACACATTTTCCATTGCCTCCGTGTTTGTCCGATTTTGCTGCATGTTCTAGTATTTGTTTAACTCTTGCTGCATGAATGATACATGGGTCTTTGGGGTTTCATTCTTTAGATTCCATCTCCTCACTGTGCATTATTTGGGTGTGGGCCCTCTTCCTCCTACCTGGCTCATGTCCCCTTTTGTCCCATGTTCGTGGGTTGGCTAGTGCTCATGCCATGCCATTGCACTGTCCCTGCTATGATATCACTTATTTTGTTGTTACCTTTCGGCTTACAGGCTAAAGCTACTACCAGTCCATTTCTTACATTCTTTTTTCTTTTGGGTTTCACTAGCCAGCATTCTTGCTAGGCCAGCCCATTCCATGCCTTGGCCTTCCCTCGGCCTATTTCATTCCTTGGGCATCCTCGGCCCATTTCTTCTTCCTTACCTCTTTCACTCCCATGGGTTTTTGCTAAATCCTTTGGGTTTCCCTGACCCAATTATCACATCCTTACCTCTTATTACCTTTCAGGCTTATTGGTGTTTATGCCAACCCTACAAATTTACTAGTTCATTTCTTGGGCTTCACCAGCTCTTTTACGTCTTTTCTACCTCTTACTATTCCCATGGGTTTACTACCTTCATTCTTTGGGCTTCCTCAACCCATTTGATTCTTCCTGGCCACTTATTATTTTTGTGGGCCTGTTGACCATTATTCTTGCCATTCTGGCTTGCTGGTCTTTACTCTACTATTTTCTCTCCCCATATTTTTCATATTATTGGGCTTCTTCTGCCACTGGGCCCCTTTGTCAAAAGTGGGCTTCAACATTTAGCCCCCTGAGCATATGAATTGCTCTTGCAACTCATATGCAAACATTAAAAGATATTCTTTTCTCTCTTTTTTTCACGGGTTTTTTAAACAATGGGCCCACCTTATTTCCTTTCTTACCATGAACAAGGTTGTCCTTTTGAATTCTCCAGTTTAGCAGTTATTCTGAAACACAACTTCTGCTTCATTAATAATATGCTTCTTTTAACTGCTAACCCGTTGCCTCCTTTCACTTCACTTTTATTGTCTTTAGCCCTTGGACTTTTCCCTTTCCCATCATTCTCTCAAAACTCCTTTCTTCTTTCTTTCTCTTTATCATGCCATCTTTCCCAAAACTTCATTACCCGTCTTCTCCATTCAAACAACCCATCATGTTGCAAGCAAAAGATGAAGGTTCTTCTCGTCGTAAGGGGAAAGAGGTCGCCGTGGACGATCCTCTTGCCAAAACCATGGGTGAAGAGACTCCCTTCTCCGAATCAGACCATTCTGAGGAGGAGGAAGAAGGTTGCAACCCGAATAGTGAGTGCCCTCCCCTCATCGACCCATGGTATGATACTCACATTCACTTCCTTGTGGTGCCTAGTGACTATTCGCCTCCATTGTCGGGCCATGTGTGGCTTTCTATTTGCCGCCGTGACACAGAGGTTTCTTAGGCCCCTTTGGCTTCCACCATTCCTGATCTTGATATACGTCAAAGGACATCACTTCCCATGCCCATTCTTTTTGAGTTTGGGTCGGGCACTTCTTTGGGTTGGAAGGAGTGGGTGGACAAGGAGTTGTCCGATGCGGGTTTCATGGCGGCATTATAGCAAGCCGGTGTGTTGAAGGCCATTGTTTTGCTTTTGATTTTCCATTGGCTTACTGCTGGGTTATGTTAAAGTCGTTTGGGCATCCTGCCATTGAGTTCTTTAACAAGGGAGTTGGTTTTTCTTGGAGGGCTTACAGAGGTTTAGGTAGTGATTTCACATGTGCTAATTAGGTCATGAGTCCCTTTACAGACACTGCTAGGACCACCACCTTGTTGACTACTTTTGATGAGAAGGGGATCACGTACTTGGCAACCACCAATGCTGGGTGGTTGCCTTATCTGGCCGACAAGGGCATCTCCTTTATTCTGCTAATAAAGTGAAGAGGCAGTTTGGGTTAGATCAAGACATACTCGATGATTTTACTACCATCTTGGAGTTTACTACTTACTTCTGTATGACCTTTTCTGTGCCCCCAATGCTTTTGAGTTTTGGAGCAAGCACTTCACAGTAGTCACCATTCCGAGCTCACACAAAGAGGGCCTTTGTACTACTACAATGCATGGGTATTGGTAGGCTGTGATGACCTCTTTTGGACAAGAGTTGTTAGGTGGTTGTGGGTTTTCCCTTATTCCCCTTGAAGGTCTTCATGCCATCATTTCTGCCAACCCACAGTTGTTGCTTCCCACCAAGTCTGTGGTGACATAAGTTAGAAAGCAAAGCAAGGCCGCCATATTTGAGTGGCAAGAGAAGGAGAAGGGATGATATCTATATGTTGATAAGTATCCTCCGAGTTGGGAGAAGAAGGTGAAAGTGGTGAACCTTCCCGCACCTCTGAAGAAGGGCTCGATGTCTCGAACCGCCAAGCCCAAATTTGCCAAGAGAGGGGATGATTCCTCTGAGATTTGTTCAGACATTATTCTGTATAGGGGTGGCCTTCCAGCAGGACCCGTGGAAGTAAAAGGAAGACATCTTCACCAGCCTCGTTTGCCACTACTGAGAGGAGAATATGTTATCTCTAAATTTTACCTTTCCTTTATTTTAATTATTTATGGGGCTTCCCTACAGCTAACTCCATATGTATACTTATTCCCTTTTTTTTTTTTTTTCCCTTGGCAGTCTAAGCATAAGGAAGACATTTAGGCCACTCACCCCATATTGCTTGATGAGCCCGAGTTTGAGGTACATCCCTTTCCTTTGCAAGCATCTTCATTGCCACGTATCATCATGTGCTTTCTCTCTCTTGCATGTTTATTTATCTCTTTTTTTCCTTAACACCCACCTTTTTTTTTTTTAGGTTGATCCCAAGGACCTTTCTATTTATCACCCCCACAAGTAAGGAGGCTCTTGCTATGGGTATGCCTATGTAGGGCTTCTTGGATGGGGTAGATGTCATGGTTGAGGCCATGGCCTTCGCTTTTGCTTCTACTGCTACTGCACAGGGGAGCTCCTGTTGAACCTTCGGTTCCTTCATCCGAGTCCATTCCTGCCAAAGAGAGTATTTTAGCCGATAGGGCTGTTAGCAGTGAGTGTTCCTATTCTTGCTAAGGTCCCCACTCCTCGAAAAGAAGTCAATCCTACAGGCGCATCTCAAACTAGAAGTGTTTCTCTTGCTACTTATCCAGTCATTTCTGCCAATGATCCCTTCGTTGCCCTTTCCTAGGTCGTGAAGGATGGCTATTCTTTCATGGTCACTCCATCTTCCATCCCTAGCTCTGCCACCCGAGGGCCTGATGCAGATTTGTCTTTCAAGGATGAACCCATCATGAAGACAAGGAATTTTTACTTCAATGAGGATAGTGATGGTGGTGGGCAGAAGGCCAAGGCTATAGGTATGTGTCTTTCGTCCTTAGCAAATCTTCTTTTTCTTTTCTTCTTGTCATTTCCTAGTACGTCCCTAAGACTGTAGCAGGCCTTGCGATGCCCATAGCTCCTTTTGCTATACCCGTAGCCCCTACTCCTATGGGTCCTAGTAATTTTCTTTCCCTTGTGCTTTCTTCAATTAAGGCTTTCATCATTATATCCATTCCTTCCCTTTGTCTATTCCTTGCAAACTCATGTTGTACCTCGTATTTCTTTTCAGGTCTGACTCCTAACAAGGTGGCTCCAACCTCTTGATTTGAGGTTGGTAGTAGTTCTACCACCATTCCTGATCTAGCGAGTGAGGCCGCTGCCTTCTTTACCTGATTTGGCCTGCCTGAGATCAATGAACTTGATCCTGCAAACTTCTGGGGTACTAGAGCTCCTTATGTTGATTTTTATGGCTTCTAGGTTCCTGAGGAATGCATCACCCACTTGAAGGTGGTCTATAATAGCCGTGGGGACTTTATGCAGGGATTTCTCTTTGGTCGATTTGCGAGGGAGTACTTCCTCAAGTTTTTGGGGAATGTGATGAATAACATCAAGCATAACTTCGTCGACATCGTGTCTACTGAGAGGATTTCAATGGAGGGCCGCGGTTCAGGAGTTTATTAGGGTTGGATTTGCTGTGGAGTTTCTACTGGATCACCTGAGAGAGATTGCTCGAGCCTTCTTCATGAAGAAGGTTCAGCCTGCTATGGACGCTATAAATGCTCACATCAAGAGTTTAAAGAAGGAGGTGGCAGACTTAGAGGCACGTCGCGAGCATTTTCTTTTTGGTGTTATTGGCCCCAGTCGCTTTGGGGATCAGACCCTTATTTTAGACCTTTGATTAGACTTTTACCCATTATATAGCCTTATTTCCTTCCCCCATTTTTACTTCCCTCACCTTTCTCTCTACTCAGTACACTTTATTATTATTATTATTTTCTAGCACTTATTTGATAAGTCTGGTATGACTTATATATTTTGGATTTGTAATCTATTATGCTATGTCTGCTACAGCTACAACTACTACTATGTTTTATGATATAGTATATTTTACTAATACTTCATGATCTTTATTACTCTTTGTTTTGCTCTTAATCATGAAGTACAAATGAAAACATGCGACAACGCTTTCTTCTGACATTATCCCTTGCAAGGGTGGTCACTTGGAAAAAGACATGAAGGAAAGGAACAGCTACATAATGTTTCCTAGGCATAATAACGCTTTAGCCATTTGTCATTGATGGGGTCCCTTATCTTTTCCATCCACTTGGGCCAAACGATAATACCCATTTGCATGTGCTTCCTTTATCACGAAGGGTCCCTCCCATTTTAGCGAGAATTTAGATGGTCCTGCCAGACCTTACTTGATGTGGTATGTTATCCTTAATACGAGTTGTCTTTTTGCAAACACCCTTTCTTTAATTGTCCTGCCATAAGCTTTGGTCATCATTTGCCTGTATCTGCGGCTATGCTCTTGGGTTTCCTCTATTTTTTCGTCCAACCCTTCTAGGTCCTTGTACCTTTCCGCTGTAAAGACTTCTTTCTTTTTTTCTTTCTTTCGTGCCAGCATATAACCCTTAAAGAAGGTATCATCACTTTTGCTAAACTCATCACCTCCGTCCCATAGACTAAGGAGAAGGGAGAAAATCTTGTGGTAGATTTGGGCAAGCTTCGGTAAGCCCAAAAGGTATCTGGTAGATGCGTTACCCATCCTCTAGTGTACTCCTGGCTCATCTTGCTGATAATCTTGATGAGGATTTTTTATGTTGCTTCCACCTGCCCATTCCCTTAAGGACAATAAGGCGATGACTGATGGTACTTCACCTGATAAAACTCCAACATCTTCCTCACCTCTCTATTGACAAATGGAGTACCATTGTCACTTATGATTCTGTGAGGCACCCCAAATCGGACAATTATATTTTCCTTAATGAAGTTTGCCATAACTCCTCTAGTGGCTTTGTGGAGTAGTATGACCTCTGCCCATTTAGTGAAATATTCTGTAGCCATAAAGATCCATATGTATCCGTGAGAAGGTGGATTAACTAGTCCTACCAAATTGAGCCCCCAAGTGTGAAAGGGCCATGGAGTGACCATGTTATGTAAGCTTTGTGGGTGGGTGTGGATCAAATTGGTTTGCACTTGGCAACTATGGCATTTTTTCACAAATTCTATTGTATCCCTTTTCATAGTGGGCCAGTAATAACCCATCTGCAGCATGCATTGATATAGCTTCTTATTTCCTTAGTACTCTCCACATTCCCCTGCATGTACCTCCTTTAACATTTCTCCGACCTCTTCGGGACCCAAACATTGTAATGGGTCCCTATTGTACCCTTTCTTGAAAAGAATCCCCTCTTGTAGGAAGTAGTGGGTTGCCAGCTTCTTGAGTTTATACCTTTCACTATGCTTCTGTGGCAGGTTGCCTTCTGTTAGGTACTATATGAATGGGCTTCTCCAATCTTCATTGGTAAACACGTCATAACTCTCTTCCTTGTTTATGGCCAAGTGGCAGGCCTCACACTGGGTTTGGACTAGGTTTGCATCCTTACTCATGTTTGGCCAATAAAAACCCGCTCTCTGGAGCCTATGGTATAGGCTAATCTCATCGCAGAACCTGCAAGTTCTACCATGCACTTCCCTCAGTTTTCTTTGGGCCTTTTCATGCCCCACACATCCGGACAAAATTCCTTCTGGCATTCTACGATACAGTTCCCCTTTCATCAGGATATGGTCCTTTAATATCTTTAATTCTGCCACATCTCCCTCCTTTAACAAGGCTTCCTTAATGGGAACCCTTCAATCCTCTTCATATCCTTACTTCTCCTGAAACATTTCCTGAAGTATTTCAATGATGGACTCACTTTGCTTGTTGATTTCAACTCTGGTACTATTCCCTTCGAAGGCATATTTGCGAGCCCAACGTATTCGTTTACCAATTCTCACTCCTCTGAGAGTTCTCTATTTTGAATGTGGAAAACTTTTCTTCCATTCTTTGGGCTAGTGTTCTATACGGGGCCAAACTTGGTTCCTTTAAGGAGAAACTCTCCTTAGCTTGGTAGACCACCAAGTTGGAGTTGCCTATCACCTTCAAATACTTGATCCCCATCTCGAGGGCTGTTGCCAACCCTATCAAGCAGGCCTCGTATTCTGTGGTATTGTTTGAACATGGGAACTCCAACTTGAATGGGAGCACCATGGTCTCTTCACTTTATGATAAAGGACCACTCCTGTGCCTCCCGTGTTTGCTGTAGAAGAGCCATCGAAATTCATGACCCATTGTTCTTCGGTCACTTCTGCTGTAGCACTTCTCTTGGTACCTCATCATTTAGTGGGAATTCCTCTTCTCCTAGAAATTAGGCCAGCAGGTCCGCTATGGCTTGGCTTTTCACCGCCTTAGGTGTTCCTGCCTTCTGGTCATATTGCAACAATTGTAACAACCATTGAGATATTCTACCAGAGAGGATAGGTTGTCGAAGAAGAGCTTTAATCACGTGGGATTTTGTCATCAAGTGTATCTCGTAGGCCAAGAAATAATGAGATAGTCTTTGCAATGCATAGACTATTGTCAGGCATGCCCTTTCTGCTCTGGGATAACGGGTCTCCATATCCCTTAGGGCGCGGCTTACGTAATAGACTAGCACCGCCTCTGTCTTCTTGGGCTATCAAAGCTCCAATGGCAGACGGGCTTGAGGCCAGGTAAAGTAGTAATGGTTTCCTGTGAACTAGAGCTTGTACCACGGGGAGGTTCACCATGATTTGCTGTAACCTTCAAAAAGCTGCTTGTTGTACCTCTCCCCACTGAAAGCCTTGCCCCTTCTTTAGTAATCTCGTAAAATTTGAAGTGATTGATGCTAAACCAAGGATGAACTGCCGATGTAAGAAACTTTTCCCAGAAAACTCTTTAACTTCTTTATTGTGGCTAGTGGCTTCATGGTCACTATTATCGTTGCTTTATTTAGGTCCACATCTATCCCTATGCTATGGACTTGGAACCCTAGGAATTTCTCGACAGACACTCCAAAAGAACGTTTTAGTGGGTTCATTCTCAGCTTGAAAAGTCAGCACCTTTTAAATACCTTTCTTAATACCTTGACATGATCTTCTTGCCTTCTTGATTTCACCACTATGTCATCCATATAGTCTTTTAGTTCACGATACATCATGTCGTGAAATATAGCAGTCATTAGTAGGTGGCACCTACATTTTTCAGCCCAAAGGGCATCACAATGTAGTAGAAATTACTTATGAGTGACTTGAAAGCGGTCTTCTCCGCATCCTTTGATGCCATTTGAATTTGGTTGTACCCACTGAACCCGTCCATGAAGAAAAACATGGCACTTCGTGACAAATTGGATGGGTTTGATAAAGCTAGCCGCCAACAACTTTTGCACTTATTTCACTATCTGCTCTTCTATTTTGATGTGAAACACTCTGGCAAGCTGAGCCATCGACCTAGCCTTGAGATCTACATTGAGCGTGTGTACCACCAACCTTGGTTCTAGCCTAGGCATCTCTCTATAGTCCCAAGCAAAGACATCTTTGAACTCTTTCAACAGTAAGATCAATTCTGCCTTTTCTTTCTTTGACAACTTTGAAATTATGGAAATTGATCTTGGCTTTGGTGGGTCCGTGCCCAAGTCAATCTTTTCTAGCTTTTCTTCTACTGTCACTTATGCGTCTTTTTCTGCTGCAACCTCTCTTTCACTTTCCATGTCACTTTCTTCTTCTGAACTTTCCTAGGCCACTCAACACACTAAACTCTTATGTTATGACCTTTGTCCGGGACCCCCTTGTGCACTGCAGGTGGGTCTTGCACACCTTCATAACTTGTAAACTATCCAGTCATCAGGTGTTCGGATCTTGACACATCATGGCGTACCACTTAACTCCAAAGTAGGCACTTCTTTCCTTTTCTTCTTCCGCATCAGCAGCTCTCTCAAGTCAGGCTCTGGTTCATCCTAGATGTCCTCCCATCTGGGGACAAAGGTGCCTTGCGGTTTGGAAACTGAACTTTCACCAGACGAAGCCCATTCATCGTAGAACATGGTTTCTACTAAGTGGGCCTCTGCTTACTCAAATGGTGATGGGTTCACTACCATCCATATCATTCTGTGGTTTAATCTCCTCTTCACACACTAGTGATAAGTAGATGGAACTAGACGGTGCTTGTGCAACCATGGTCCTCCCAATAATATGTGATAGGAAACTTCTGTTTTTACCATATGAAAACGAGCCAAGGAGGCTATCAGTCCTACCTTCAGCCATTGCTGAATGCAGCCTGCGATATACTCACCTCTTCCCCCTAACCCTGTTACTTCCATTGGACATCCTTGAATCTTGCTTTCTAAAATTCCTACTACTTGTAGTGTGTTAAGCGGGATGAGATTCACCGAAGTGCTTGTATCAACTAGGGCTTTCTTAATGGGGATTTGGTTTATGGAGGCTGCCAAGTAGAGAGGCCTCCTATGGTCTGAGTATCCTATTTTGATGTCTTCATCGCTGAAGGAATCTTGTTGGTGTCTTGTAGGAATGCTTTGTTAGCTCTGGTTTCCATCGCAAGGCATTCTACTCCTACTTCTAAGGTAATACTTACCAGAGCTTCGATGGCAATTCTTCGCTCATTGGCTGTGAGTTCCAATTAATCAAACAAGTTCTTGAACTTAGAACTTTTTTGCAAGGTGGTAATGGTTGTAGTAGGCAAAGCCGGCCTTTCTTTTTCATCCTCTCCTAAATCTGCACAAATAACGACTGCTACTACTCCTTTTCCCTTATGGTTCGGGAGTGGGTTTCTTTGCACTTCTGGCTGGGACAACTCAAAAGTTCCTTCTCTGATTCTGTGGTGCACTAGTCTGTGGAGTGCCTAGCATTCTGCGGTAGGATGCTACACATAATTATGCATACAATAAAAATGTGGGTCTCTCCGTTCTTCTTTAGTGGGTTCTTTAGAAACTTGATTAGATTTGAAAACCCTATCTGCGATCCATTTGTCCAGGAGCATGTGTAGCTCCTTTGGTGTACATGGTAGTGGCAGGGGATTCTCGTACTCCTTTCCAATTGAATTCCTTTTTTTTCTCATCGGTGGATACTGCCATGGCCGGCAGTATGGACCTTTGCTCATTGGGCTTGTCAGAACTAGGCCTGATTGATTGAGTGGTCTTTCTGGCCTTTTGTAGCAGCTGCGTGAACTATGAAATTTTCAAGTTTTTCAGGATAGCTATGTACTCCATGATCATGTTTCCCATGCAAATTTCCACCAACGTCTTCTCTTCATAGTGATCATAGCAATCAAGGGCAATGTCCCTGAACCTGTTGATGTACTCCATCAGGTCTTCACCATTCTTTTGCTTAGTTCCTTGCAAAGTTGCAAACGTTATTGTTTCTTCTCCATGAAAATACTTAGTGCAAAATACTTCTACCATATCATCCCACATTGGGATGGATCCTAACTTCAAGCCAGTGTACTAGGTGTATGCTTGGTCACATAGGGATTTACAAAACTCTCGAAGACATAAATCCTCATCTACTGCACAAGGACTGAGGGTGTCAATAAACTTACTCACATGCTCAACAGCACTTCCCCTTCTGCCATCATATTGTGTGAAAGTTCGCGATTTATATCTGTGTGGGTCCTTTTTTTTGGACAGTACCTAGGCCCAAGTAGAAACATGGATCCTGGGCCCAAGTAGAAACCAAGTTATGTGCAAGTCACATAAAGCTCCTTAAGACGAAAATGCAATTCCTCCTAAGCAATAAAATACCATTATAAGTGTTTTAGTGTCATAAAATGACCCTTTACTCTTACAGGGCAAGTAAAATAATTATTCATAATATTCATAATGAGAAAGAGATTGAAATAAAGTATTTAAGGCTTATCTTTTATTGTGTAAACATTTAAAAGAGTTCCTTCACTTTGTACCCCGGACATATTGTCATGGTACCCCGGACTTACTAGGCCTGTAATCCAAGAATGTTGATTCTCTAGACTATACGATCTTTCTCCATGCTTATTATGCAATGGAGTTTTGTCCTTTCCATTTACCTCTATAGGACCTGTGTAAGAACACACTATACAATACACATATCTTCAAATAATTGTTAGTTTCTTAAATTAGGATATACATTTTAATACATATATATGTATGTAGATGAATTTCATGAGAATGAGTTAGCCACGAGGATCCCGACCCCAATTCTCACAGACTTAGTGCTTTTGCACAAGACTTGTGGGATTTGGAACTCAAGTCCAAGTGGCTTTACTTGGGCATTGCCTTCTAAGATAGTTAGGTAAGAAGGATTTTTGTGGGAGAGAGTGATATCTGATGTGTGCATGTTTAGGCATATGTTTCTTTGGAGGCTAAGTGGTATTTTGAGTGATCTCAAGGATATGGGACAAATTCCCACTCCTTGGCTCTCTCTTGTTTTGTCCCTCTTTTCTTTCCCCTCCCTTGTTAGGTTCTAAAGCTCTAAGAATATATCTTTTGAACCTCTAAAATCTCCTTGTGAATCCCCATTTTTCTCCCCCCCCCCCCCCTCTGTT
The DNA here is from genome assembly GCA_029955455.1 of Quercus agrifolia. Classification (NCBI taxonomy): domain Eukaryota; kingdom Viridiplantae; phylum Streptophyta; class Magnoliopsida; order Fagales; family Fagaceae; genus Quercus; species Quercus agrifolia. Next base: position 37,003,775 of record JARQAD010000007.1, on the reverse strand, counting down.
ATGCCTTAGTATTCCTTTTATAGTGGACATGGTCTGGTACCCTAGGTGAGGATGTCCCTGGTCATCTGGGTAAAACCATGTCCTTTGGAACCTCAAAAGGTGCATTGGGTAAAGGTTTAGCTTATTTAGGCAATTATAACTCAAAAGGGGCATTTGGCTTTACCTATAAATAAAAGATTCCTTCTTGGAAAGTCAAAGGAATGGGTGGGTTGCTCAATGTATTGGATGACAACTTTAGTTGAAAATGACAATTGAGAGGAAATTGTGGGGAGATGCCATGCACATGGGAGAACTAAGTTTTCCATTGGTTCATGCATTCCAAGAAAATATATGAACCAATGGAAACTTTCGGGATCCTCCTTTCACTAGAAATCATTCCCCTACTGACCAAACCATTTCTCCCTTACTATCCACTCGGGATTCCACGGGCTTGGACCATGGGTTTCAAAGATAATACCTAGTTTTTGCTGGATTTTTAATGGCTTTTTGCATATATCTTGGTTTTTCCCATGTGTTAGCCAAGGTCCTCTTTTCAAGGCTTCAAAAGGATACATCAAGGTCCTAGGGCCTTGATGCTCTTCTTGCTGCATATCCTCTGACCGAGATCCTTGCTGCATGTCCTCTGGCCTGACCGAGATCCTCTTCTTTTTTCTTTATTATTATTATTATTATTATTTCTTTTTTCCCTCTTTTTGGGACTTTGAGCCTTCATGGTCCTTCTTAACTTAAATTAGGCCTTCTTTTGTTAAGACCCATGGTCTTTTTTTACTTTTCATGGAATGGGCTTTCTTGTGAAATTTTGGTTCTCAACATTAGCCCCTCGAGCTCGTGGGTTACTTGTAGCCCATGCGCGAGAAAATGAATAGTTCTTGGACACTTTCCTAATTTGTAGAACAAATGTGTAGATCAAATAATTCTTGAGGGAAACTCCAAAGGAATTGCTACATTTCCTTCATGGGATGAACTAACATGTTGCTAAAGATTGTGAGAGATTGTATAATATTTCAGATTGCAGCAAATTATTCACATATCATGCCATCAATTATATTATTGTTGAATTGCTATGTACCATATAGTTCATGAGCCAAAGAAAATAACAATGGCTGAACTTATGTACAGTAAAGTTTGCACTACACTTCTCAATTTTATCAAGTGAAAGATATATCTAGGGAAAATTTTTAATCTTATCTTAGCCCCCAATGTATGCACTGGAAAAGCCAATTGCCAAATAAGATATAGCAATAAAAAATTACTTCATGTATATGAAACCATGTGAGGAATTCAACCACACAAGAATTCCAAATTTTGATTTTTGATAATTGGTCAAGTAAGAAGACCAACATATTAGAATTTTCATTTTAATATATATGAATAAAGTATTAGTGCATAGGTGATACCTCTTACACAACTTTTTGCAGTGTTTTGATATATTCAAACATGGTATTAATGAGTGGGCTTACTAAAAGGGTAGCTTTCTTTTGTTGAATCGAAGTACCTCCAAGCCTTTGGTGAGTTTGCACCTTGTAGGAGGAGGGAAATGTTGCTAGCTAGTTTGCAATGTCATTGACTAATCTCTTTGTATAGAGATTTGCAAATGTATCCATGCTTTTTGTGGCTTCGAGTGATGTACTCTTAGAATTTTTTTTTTTTTTTTTTTTTTTTAAGCTACGCCTTCCTTGCTTCCTCAGGCTCCCTTAAGCCAATTTCTTTCAAGGAGGTCAATCTTGTGCACTTTATACACCCGCTTTTGGGTTTTCATACCCACTCAAAGCTCTTTCTCTTTATACCCCTTGTTGGGCCTTGTTTACAATTTGCACCCTTTGCTAGGATGTGCTACGGCTTATATCTATTGCTGGTACATGCTACAGCTTAAAGGTCGTCAATGGGCCGAGTCGGGTCGGCCTGACCCATTTTTACTTGGCCCATGGGCACAGTGGGCTGGGCATAATGGGCTATTAACTAGTTAATGGGCCAGGTTGGGCTGGACCGAAAGAGAAAACCTCAACCCATGACCCTACCCATGGGCAATGCCCATTTTGCCTTTAGAGAGCTGGGCTATCGGGTTGGGCCTAATGGGTTACCCACAGGCTTATGTTAGCATGGTATTCTATAGCCCTTATAAGGAAAGAATTAACTTTTTTATAAGGGAATAATCAATCTATTTTTTTAAGGAAAAGAATTAAAGAATTTAATACTTAATTACAAATTTTTTTACAGTCAAATCTATTTTATTTTTTGTTTTGCTGATGGAAACTTATTTAAATTTTTTTTTTATTAAGGCTTTAAATAGTTTTTTATTTTTTATCTTTAATAAAAAAATGTCAAAAGGTTAATTCAAATTTGCTAGACTACTAGAAAAATATATATTTAGTAAACTAAGTTTAGCACAATTACTTTAAGTATCTTAGTGGTTGAGGGAGTTCTCTTAAGAAATTCCTCTATAATATCTCAAGATCAATCCTTCATACACTTCCTATATATTTTTGTTATGAATTATGAGTTATTGGGCTGGGCCAACGGGCTGGGCAACGGATTGGGCTACTAGGCTAGCCCACCAAGTACCTATGGGCATAAAAACTAGCCCACAGCCTAACCCACTGGGCTAGTGGACTACCTATGGGTCTCAATAACAACGGGCCGGGCCGCTCATTAGTCCGGTAGGCCGTTGGGTTTCTAGGTCAGGCTGTGGGCCGTGGGCTATTTGATGACCGTTACTACAGCTTGTACCCATTACTAGTACGTGCTACAGGTTGTAGCCATTACTGGGATATGCTTACAATCTGCACGCATTATTGGGACGTGCTATGGCTTGTATCCATAAACTTTTGCTTTTGACCAGTTTCTTGGTCGTGCTTGGAAACTTTTGCTCTTGGCCAATTTTTGAGCCATGTATTTATAAAGTTTGTTCTAGGCCAAGTCCTAGGCCAGGTACATGGAAAGTTTTCTCTTCCCAAGTCCTAGGCTATGTCACTAGGAAAAATCCTTTTTTGCCAAGTCCTAGCCTAGGTACATGGAAAGTTTACTCTTCCCAAGTCCTAGGCCATTCCACTTGGAAAATTTATTCTAGCCAAGTCCTGGGCTAGGTACATGGAAAGTTTGCTCTTTCCAAGTCCTAGGCCATGTCACTTGGAAAAATCTGTTCTAACCAAGTCCTAGGCCAAGTACTTGGAAAGTTTGCTCTTCTCAAGACCTAGGCCATGTCACTTGGAAAATTTGTTCATGGCCATTGAATCTTTCAATCTTTAGAAAAGGTTCCTTCATAGCCCCCCATTCTTAAGTGAGGTCACTGAACTGATTTCTTTTCTTTTCTTCAAAGGGTTAAGGATTTGTTTCCTTCTCTAAAGATCTTCTAAATTATCCTCTCTTGGTTGTGGACAAATCCTTCATGAGAATACTTCTTCATTTCTGAGTCATCTAAGGTTGCTTTCACTAGTGAATTGGTGGCCAGAAGGAACTGGTGGACAAATCCTTCATTTATGATTCTGTCATGGTGTTTTCTTCAAGTTGAGGATCCTCTTACGGGGATCATGGAAGAGGAAGGCTTCCTCTAGGCATGCTCATTAGAGATTGACTTCACAAATCTCATAGTTTGTTTCTTTATATGGATCTCTACCACTACTACTTTTTTAGGGACCTTCTTACTTAATATGTACTCCTCTTCTTCATGGAACTGGGCCAATGAGTCTGCTACAGTCTAGCTCTTGACAGCTTTGGGGATCCTTCAAACCTATATTGTATTGGGAAATTAATATTAGCCACTAGGTTACTCTTCAAAATCGCAAGGGTTGACGGAGAAGAATTTTTATTGGATGAGAGCTCGTTACCAATTGGATTTGGTGGGATGAAAAGTAATGATTCATTTGTTGAGATGTATGACCGCCAAACATGCCCTTTCTATGTTGGGATACCTCATTTCGATGTCTTTCAATACTTTTTATGCTTGGGATCGGGATCCCAGGTACAACAATAGTGATTTTTCCATGGACTATTACCCATAAGATAGGCAAATGACTCATGATCTGTTGAAGTTTTATGAAAGACATTTGATTGCTCAGCTCCCCATATGAAAACATTCCCCTTTTTCAACAATACAGATAGTCCACCAATGACCAAGGCTGGTCTTGGTGTGAATTTCCTAATGTAAGAAACTCTTTCCAAGAAGCTCTTGAGTTCCTTGACCGTGGTATGCCTCTTCATGATTGATATTGTTGTTGCCTTAGTTGGATCTATGAGGAGACTGATGTTAGGCTAAGGAAATTTATCCTTTGAATGAGCCTTATTTAATTTGAAGGAATTCATGCCAATAAATCTTCATATTTTTTCAATAGCTCCACCAATTGCTTTTTTTTTTTTTTTTGGTACCAATAACTGAATGCTGATTAGGATAGGCCCCAGGTTCCTTGGGTTAGCCCCCAAGTTGACCTCTTCTAATTTTTCCTTTGGTAGGATTTATGCCTTCCTTTCCATATCCACAAGTTTCTCTGGGATTTTCTTAAGCAATATATTAGCCTTCCTTTGGGTTCCCGAACAACTACACATTCTCGGGATCTTGATGAGCTTGTTTCCTTCTTTTTTCTTTTTCTGTCCAAGGGATCCCTCAAACCATGAGTATTGCTTCCTTTTTCTTCTTCCAGGATAGAAGCCTCCAGGGTCCCTGATGTAGGACACTCATCATCTAGGGCCAACTCGTTGTAAAACATTTTCTCTGCAAAATTTACTTCACTTTGATTGAAATGGCTAAGATTGGCAGAGATCCTTATCAATCTTCCACTTAACCTTCCCCTTAGTGAATTATATTTCTCCTCCAAATCCCATTATTTTCACGGGTGTTCCTATGATCCTCTTACCAAACATGTCTGCGACCTCCGATGTACTTTAGGAAATGAGGTTGAATGAGGCTCTTGTGTCTGTTGGTTCTCTCCTAATTTGGACACCATTTATTGTGGACGTTAGATAGAGTGGTCTTTGATGTTCTGGGTACTCAATCTCCATATCCTCATCCATGAAGGTTATTATGTTGGTGGTTTCTAAGAAGGCTCTGCTTGCATGAGTTTCTGCTGCAAAGTGCTCTATTCTAGCATCAGCTGCCATATTCATGAGGGATTCTATTGCAATCCTCCTTACCTCTAGCCTAGATCCCAACTGGTCGAACATGGATCTAAACTTGGGGTTCCTTTGGGATCTCTTCCTGAGCTATCATGTAAAATGGTGGTTTAGGATCCTCTTGCACGCTACATTCAGGTCTCGTTACCTTTATAAGCGATATTCTGCCTTCCCTCCAAGTTTCTTTTCCTTTTAGGATAAGAGCCCCCCGGGGTCATGGAGATGGGATATTCTAACTCATCATATCCCTAGGTTCCTCCAGGATCTCTTCTTGGGCTATCATGTAAAATGGTGGTTCGGGATCCTTTTGAAAGTTACATTCAGGTCTCACGAACCTTCATAAGCAATATTCTGCCTTCCCTTCTAGTTTCTTCTCCTTCCGGGATCCTAAAGATGAGATATTCTTCAGCTAAAGCTGAATCATCGTAGAATATATTTTCTACAAAGTTTACTTCATGCTAGATGAAGGGACTAAGGATTGGCAACAATCTTTTATGGGCTTCCCTTTCAGCCCTTCTTTCATGTACCAATGGTATGTTAAGAGGGTCAAATGATTCTTATGGAACCATGGTTGACCCTTAGAGCTAGTTGTAGGTGTCCTTCAGTGGACTCTATAGCTCTTCCAAATCTTGTTATTTCCATGTGTGACCCCAATTGCTAAGCAGCAATAAATGATGGATGCACCGTTTAGTTGTTGAGCTTTTAATAATATTGATTTTGCTGTTGACTTGCAATATAGTGTTTCTAATGATTTTCTTCAAAATGCATTCAAGGTCCACCGCATAATAGGCTTTAGCCCCCAAGACAAGAGGCAGTTGTTGAATCATGCTTGATCCACCTTCTCTTAATTCTATTGTGGAACTTCTATCCGTTTTCCTGATGCCTCCATTTTTTTAACCATTTTACTTTGCTAGATCCGTGGAAGTACTTCAACTTTGTTGGAACCAAGGATTTGTTCCACTTTGCTAGAATCAAAAAAATATTCCATCAAGGAACAACTCAAATTTTTTTTGGAACCAAGGAACTACTCCATTTTGCTAGAACCGTGGTTGGAACCAAGGAACTACTCAGCTTCTTTGAAATCAAGGAATTACTCTATTTTTGTTGGATTTGTGTCTGGAACCAGGGAACTACTCAGTTTTTTTTTTTTTTTTTAATTGGAATCTAAGATCTCCTTTGGAATCAAGGATCTCCTCAGCTTTGCTAGGATCAAGGATCACCTCAATTTTGTTGGGATCAAGGATCTCCCAGGCTTTAATTTATAGGAGTCAAGGATTTCCTGGACTTTATTGGAATTAAGGATGTACCTAGCCTTACTGGAATAAAGGATCTCATCAGCTTTATTGGGATCAAGGATCTCCTAGGCTTTACTTTCCTGGAGTCAAGGATCTCCTAGACTTTGTTGGGGGTCATGGAACTTCTCCATTTTGTTAAATCCATTGGCGGAGCTAGGAACTTGTCCATTTTGTTAACTTGCGCCATATGATGTTATTATCAAGCTGCCGTAAAATTCTTTAGCCTCACAATGTGAGGCAATTGCTTTGCTATGTAATTTACATTTCATCAAGCATCTTTGATTCACTCACTTCTCTTTCTTTTTTTCGTTTTTTCTAAAACAAATGAAACAATATTATGAATTTTTTTTTAAAGAAAATAAAATCAACCCCTAAACGTGAGGCAATTGCATTACTATGTAACTCATACAATCTTCATTTCATCAATCTTTTTTTTTTTTTGCTCACTTCCCCATTTTTTCTTTAAAACAATGAGACAATATCATGATTGTTTAAATATTACTACATGACCCCTTTTACCCCCTTTTTTTTAAAAGAGTAGGGCAATAATCCATTATGTTCACAATATAAAATGGAGAAAATAATCTTGTGTTAGGGAAGTTCCCCAAAATTCCATATAGAGTCGTTCTTTGGAAGAACCCGCACTTTTGGGATCTTGATGTTGAATGCACTAAGAGGAACTTTCCTTCCTCTTGGTATTTCCTAGCTTTGGAGCCATGCTTGCGAAGGGACTGCTTCTTCCCTCTCCTTTATCCCAGTCCCCAGTGAAGTTGCCATAATGTGTGGGTCCTTTTTTTGGACAATACCCAGGCCCAAGTAGAAACAAGGATCATGGGCTTTCTACTTGTTGTTTGGTGGACTGGGCTTGGTTCATCGCAGCTAAATGGGATTGATTACAAACCAAGTTATGCGCAAGTCACATAAAAGCTCCTCAAGATGAAAATGCAATTCCTTCTAAACAATAAAATACCATTATAAGTGTTTTAGTTTCATAAAATGACCCTTTTACTCTTATGAGACAAGTAAAATAATTATTCATAATATTCACAATGAGAAAGAGATTGAAATAAAGTATTTAAGGCTTATTTTTTATTGTGTAAACATTTAAAAGAGTTCCTTCACTTGGTACCCCAGACGTACTGTCGTGGTACTCCGAACGTACTAGGCCTATAATCCCAGAATAATGATTCTCTGAACTATACGATCTTTCTCCATGCTTATTATGTAATAGAATTTTGTCCTTTCCCTTTACCTCTATAGGTCCTGCATAAGAACATACTATACAATACACATATCTTCAAATAATTGTTAATTTCTTAGATTAGGATATACATTTTAATACATATACATATATGTAGATGAATTTCATGAGAATGAGTCAGCCACGAGGATCCTGGCTCCAATTCTCACAGACTTGTGCTTTTGCATAAGACTTGTGGGATTTGGATCTCAAGTCCAAGTGGCTTTGCTTGGGCATTGCCTTCCAAGATAATTAGGTGAAGAGGATTCTTGTGGGAGAGTGTGATATCTGATGTGTGCATGTTTTGGCATATGTTTTTTTGAAGGCTAAGTGGTATTTTGAATGATCTTAAGGATATGGGACGAATTCCCACTCCTTGGCTCTCTCTTGTTTTGTCCCTCTTTTCTTTCCCCTTCCTTGCTAGGCCCTTCCTTGTAAGAATATATCTTTTGAACTTCTGAAATCTCCCTGTGAATCCCCATTTTTCTCCCCCCCCCCCCCCTTCTGCTATGCCTTAGTGTTCCTTTTATAGTGGGCATGGTCTGGTACCTTGGGTGAGGACATCCCTGGTTTGCTGGGTAAAACCATATCCTTTGGAACCACAAAAGGTGCATTGGGCAGATGTTTAGCTTATTTAGGCAATTATAACTCAAAAGGGGCATTTGGCTTTAGCTATAAATAAAAGATTCCTTCTTGGAAAGTCAAAGGAATGGTTGGGTTGCTCAGTGTATTGGATGATAGCTTTAGTTGAAAATGACAATTGAGAGGAAATTGTAGGGAGATGTCATGCATATGGGGGAATTGAGTTTTCCATTGGTTCATGCATTCCAAGCAAATATATGAACCAATGGAAACCTTCAGGATCCTTTCACCAAAAATCACTCCCCTATCGACCAAATCATTTCTCCCTTACTATCCACTCGGGATCCCACAAGCTTGGACCATAGGTTAAAAGATAATACCTGGTTTTTGCTGGATTTTTAATGGCTTTTTGCATACATCTTGGTTTTTCCCATGTGTTAGCCAATGTCCTCTTTTCAAGGCTTCAAAAGGGCACATCAAGGTCCTAGGGCCTTGATGCTCTTCTTACTGCATATCCTTTAGCCGAGATCCTTGCTGCATGTCCTCTGGCCTAATTGAGATCCTCTTCTTTTTTTCTTTATTATTATTATTATTATTATTTCTTTCTTTTTTCCTTCTTTTTGGGACTTTGGGCCTAAATGTTCCTTCTTAACTTTTTAAATTAGGCCTTCTTTTGTTAAGACCCATAATCTTTCTTTACTTTTCATGGAATGAGCTTTCTTGTGAAATTTTGGTCCTCAACAATATCTCTCGGGGCATGACTAGCTGAGTATCCTCAACAGATAAGGAAGCCTTCATGCGTAGAATCTCTCATTGGGTGCCTTAGCCCTTTCCTACTATAAAAGTGCTGCAACTTCAGCCATTGTAATGAAACATTGTTCTGGGTTCTGCGGGCCACCACCTACAGTGGTTTCGTCCTTGTCGGCCATATGCTCTGGGTCATGTTAGCTTCCTTTCTCTTTAGTCTTGTTCGCCTTCATCTGGCTAATCTCTCCCATTAGTTGTTGCTGGAAATGTTGCACAAAGTGCAGTACCACAATAAAGAAGTTGGTATTGTCAATAGGAATTCTTTGTTGTTGTTGTGGTCCAGCCCCTGCTCCATTAACACCTTCCGTCTAATTGGGCTAGTGAGGCATGGCTGGCCTTGATTCTGACTGTGATGGTATGGTACTCATATTTCGCGTCGTCTTTGATCTTGGGGGGCATAATAGGGGTCGCCATACTCTAGAGATGAGAACGAATGGTACATGGCATGATATACCTAATACAACCATCTAAGAGAAAAATGAAGGAGGAAGGAAGGGGGTTTTAAAAGAGTAAAAAACCAAATAGGAAAAGCTAGACTCCTAAACCTACTAAACACAGCTGCTTGGCTTATGTTGATATGCTCACATCCTTGCCCTTTTTGCTTACGCCTGGGAGACCGTGCACTAGCTCCATGCATCCTCGCTCCGTGTGTGTTCATGCAAAGGTAAAGACTAAAAGCCAGCAGACAAGCAATGGAAGGAAAAGATGCAAAGAGCACATGAAAGAGGCATCAAGCAGATAAGCATGATAGACATGGTAAGCAAAGAAACAAGAAAGCAAGCAAACAAGCGAAAAGGCAAACAAGAGAGAAAGCAAACAAAAGGTGGTGTCCACGAGGGAAAATGTAGGTTTGGATCGAATGTCCATAGCTTCATTGTGTTGAAGTATGGATGACACACTAGCAGGCAAGACTCATGCATGAACATGTAAGCAAGCATATAAAGATGCATAAAAAGCCAACGGGTGGCATAAACAAGCATGGTAAGCATAACATTGCGAGGAGTGAAAAAGAGAAGGGTATGCATAGAGTAACCCGGCATCCAGAGATGCCTCCCAAATGGTTACATCCGAATATGACCTCATCGGCATCGGATGTAACCACACAAGGTCAAGCTCGCGGAGGACGCCAAACATGGCAAAGCCTAGAACTAGAGAGGCTAATACAAGCATAAAACATAGAACTAAGCAAGCATAGACGTGCAAAAAGGGGTGATCCAAACCCTTTGATGTGGGCCTTACGTATGGATGATGACAAAGAACATAGGGTCTAGATCGAGTCCTAACCATTAGGCCAAAACACAAGAAAATGTGATAAAAGAAACAAAAGGGCTACAATAGCACATGGCATGACAAACAAGGTCTAGGCTTAAGCACATAAACAAGACATGGAGCGCACAAGCACATGGAAGGTGGCATAAAGCACATAGAGAACATAGATCCAAGCACACAAGCATGCGAAAACATAGATCTAGACCTCTAGGCATAGAAACATGCATGTAAATGTGTAGAAACTTAGCACATAATCATGGAAGAACATGAATCCAAGCATATAAGCATGTGAAGACACAGATCTAACCATATGGCATGGAAGTTAACACATAAAACACATAGATCCAAGCAAGGCATAGCCAACAGCATCGTACAAGCATGTGAGCATGTAACCCTAACATCAACATAGAGAAAAAAGAGAAACAAAACATAGGAAAACACGGCATAAAGCATAAAACATGTAGGAAAGAAAAATAGACATGTAAACAAGCATAGAAACATGTGGATCTAGCCAAACAACACATGGGAAAAATAGATCTAAGCATAGAAAGCACAACATAAAGCATAAAACATGTAGATCTAAACATATAAGCATGTAGATCTAAGCATAAAACATGGCATAAGGCATGAAAAGCAAGGAGATTTAAGCTAGAAGCACAAATAAAGCAAGAAACATGCTAAAGAAAACAATAAACCATGTTATTCAAGTAAAAATAAATGATAAAAAGCTTGATGAAGCTTTAAAGAAAAAGCAGTATGGATAGTAGCTAAAAGGCTACATCCATACCCCTTAAACCTCAAATCCAAGGTATGGAACCAAAGAGAGGAATATGGAGGGTATGAACACTACCTCATATTCTTGGAGAAGCGAGAAGAATCAAGAAATTTTAGTGTGTTTTTGTGTTTTTTGGGAGAAAAATATGATGAGAAAAGAGAGAAATAAAATGCCCAAAAATGCTCCTAAAAACCCAAATTTTCAATTCTGGCCCAACCTGATATGCTAGAGGCTATTTGTAGCCCGTGGTATGCTTTCCGAGGCTTGTGCATCTTGTAGGGCCGCCGTGCTGATGTCATCGTGACATTGGCAAATTCATCCTGTTGCACTTTTTCAGTTTTGACTTCAGACACGTATTTGGAGGTCTTCTCGGACTCGGATTGAGATGATCTTGGTGTCCCTGGAAATATCTGGATGTCTAGTTTTCATAAAACTAAATAAATTAAAATTACAACGGTTGGATCAAAAGTTATGACCTCGGGAAGTATGCTGATGCGCTTTTCATGGTTTTCTCAATATCTCGACCATTTTAACTCTGATTTCAACCCATGAATAGTCGTTGGAATGAGAATTTGATTATCTTCACAATGGAATTAGTTTCAACTCATTTTGATAGTCGAATCAAAATTAGGGTTTCTAGGGCCCACTAAGAGTTAACTTCGGGTCAAAGTTGCTAAAAATCTCTGAGGAGCTCGGGTTTGATGTAAAATTATGAAGTGATCTTTTGAGGGGATTTTGACTTTGTTTGACTTTCGGTCAACCCAGGATTGACTAGGGGCGTTTTGGTTATTTTGGCTGAAAAAGGTACTTTGGGTGCTCTGGTGTCCGAACGGGCTACGCCACGTCATTCTAGATGTTCTCATGGCCCTATGGAGAGAAAATAATATTTTTGGACTTTTTAGGGCTTGACACATAAATTGAGGGCAGACAAAATACAATATCAATAGTAGGCTGCACCACGCCTCATTCCCAGACAAAATGATTTTTGTTTTGTCTCTTACCTCTCTTAATTCTCTCATCTGGATAAAGGTTAAACCTCTCCTTTACCTACCTCTATGGCATGTGATTCCAACTCATGTTTACTTCTTTTAGGTGAGATGTCATCCCAGCAGAACATTTCTCCCCAAAAGAGTTTGAGCGAAAACCCTTAAATAGGCTCCTCCCTTTTCTCCACCGCCAGACCACACCCTATCATATCTCTGTCACGTGGTCCATCTCCCCTATATTGGCTGGGTACAGGTAGGTGGTGCTTGAGCCTTGTGTGCATGCTCCACTTCTGTCTAAATCCAATACTTTTCTAGCCTTCACGCATTTGCCATTGCCTCTGTATTTATCTGATTTCTAGTTTTTGTTTAACTCTTACGGCATGAATTGTGGGCCTTTGGGCTTTCTTTCTTTACATTCCATCTCCTCTTTGGACTGGGCATTGTTTGGGCGTGGGCCTTCTCCCTCTTACCTGGCCTATGTCCCCTTTTGTCCCGTGTCCATGGGCTGGCTAGTGCTCCTACCATGCCACTGCATTGCTCCTACTATGATATCACTTATTTTGGTGTTACCTCTGAGCTTACAGGCTGAAGCTCCTGCTAGTCCATTTTTTACATTCTTTCTTCTTTTGGGTTTCACTGGCCAGCATTCTTGTTGGGCCAGCCTATTCCATGCCTTGGGCTTCCTTGGCCCATTTCATTCCTCGGGCTTTCTTGGCCTATTTTCTTCTTCCTTACCTCTTTCACTCCCATGGGTTTTTACTAAATCCTTTGGACTTCCTCGACCCAATTACCACATCCTTACCTCTTATTACCTTTCAAGCTACCCTACAAATTTACTAATTCATTTCTTGGACTTCCCCGGCCCGTTTACATCTTTTCTATGTCTTACTATTCCCATAGGTTTACTACCTTCATTCTTTGGGCTTCCTCGGCCCATTTGCTTCTTCTTGGCTACTTATTATTTTTGTGGGCCTATTGACCATTATTCCTATCATTCTAGCTTGCTGGTCTTTACTTTACTATTTTCTCTTCTCATCTTTTTCATATTGTTGGGTTTCTTCTGCCATTGGTCATTGGGCCCCCTTGTCAAAAGTGGGCATCAACAATGCTCAGCTTGAAAATGTTTCTATTATAGTTGAATCCACACCAAATCACCTTCATTAAAAACTATAAATTTTTGTGGGTTCTAGTTAGCTCAATTGATAAAGTCTCATATGATTGTATAAGAGATCAGGGATTCAATCTCCGCCTATACCAAAAACTGATTGGTGTCTTGGTATGATGATAAAGAGCTATCATTAGGAGCGGATGCTATAGGTTAAAACTCTCTAAAAAAAAGAAAAAAAAAACTATAAATTTTCAGCATTTGTTGGCTTGCATTTTGTAGTTTTGAATTTGTTTGCAAGAATTCAAACTCGAACTTTTTCATACAGCTTCTTAATATACTTCACCATTTCCTCACCATATCTAATAACTGAGAAATAAGGAATGGTTCTAAGTTCAAATGACTAATGTAATTTTAACCAACGTCGGCTAGTAAGTTGTGTCATCACCCCATTTTGACCCTCCTGAATTTTTTTTTGAATTTGCAAAAGAGTGATTTGCATCAATCAAGCTAAGAAGTGAGCCCTTGTTCAAAACCATAGTCAATCGAGATCAAAATATTTCCATTATTGTGAAGAACACATAAAATGGAAAACTTGATCAATTTACAACTAAACTTGGTGTGCTGTTGCAGGCAACCAAAAATAAAACCTATACTCCTAAAAATACATGTAGTGGTGTGAGTAAGGATCGTTCCCACGGAGAATGTCTAGCATAGTTTTATGCTACGTGAACAAGGAACCTGGGGGGGGGGGGGTTTGAGTATAACGAAAACAATTTTAAGAAAAACAACTAAGGAACCATTCAAATTAAAATATCGAAAAAAAAAAAAAAAAAAAAAAAAAAAAAAAAAAAAACCTTGGTCTAAGCCAATATCCACCATTAGAATATTATAACTGATCATCGATGCAAGCATATATCAATTCACATTTTGAATATTCACCGTTGGAACTATTTTCCTATTTCTCCGTAGTCATAGTTAATTAGAAAACAAACGATCTAATTAACTTTAACTACTAAACAACCCAAGACAAGCGCTAAAAGTTTAATCTAGCAACAGCCTTAAGAATTAGAGAGATCGATAAAACTGAACAACACAAGCACAAGCAGTTTCATTTAATTTAGTTGAGTGTTCTTCCTAAGATCTAATAATTTTTGATGCAGCAAATCATTAAATCTTGGTTGCTTCATAAATTAGAGAGATCAAACAATTACAGATTTGATATCTAACCTAGCAGTAGATTGCAATGAATAATAAACTAGTAGGCCTCCTAGTAATTAAATGAGACAATCATGAAAATAGGTACAGAAGAACATCTGATATTCAAAGCATAAATTGAATAATAAAAACAAATTAGATCTCACAGTTTTATTGATTCCGAAGCTTCAGTTTCCTTCGACCAAGCATAAAAGTTTAGCTAAGTAGGGCCATGATAAAAACTCAAAGGAGAAGTTAGAGCAGAGGGGAAAAAGAGGCATGTGTGTCCAATATAATTTCTTCTCCCCTCTTTTACACGTTAATTCCCCATTTCCCAGGCCTACAAAATCTCCTAAAAATATTCTAAATAATAATATCCAAATCTGACTAATTAAGGAAAATATTAAAAATAAACAAAGTCCTAATATAACTAGGAAAGTAGTGTTTTTCAGCTGGAATTTTCATGCACCAGATCTAGAAGTTTCTAAAAATAAACTGCAACAAGTATTAGAATTTCAGGCAAAGGAACATTCCAGAACGTCAGTAGTGCAAGTACAGCAAATTCAAGCCCCATTTTGCCTTTGATTCAGCCAGTATCTCTCAAAACTCAAAAATTGAAAGTTGTAGAGCTTTTTCTTAGCATTCCATAGCATCTTGAATCATCTCAATTAGATTTTTGATGAGAGAATTATGCCCATATTATGAAGTGATGTCGAAACTGTCCAAAATCGCCCAATTTGCTACGTTTTGCACTTAATGCCTCCATTTGCATCCTAAATCAATATATAAGAATAATGAGTACATTTAGGCACCAATAAGTATAAAAGACTAAACATTAAGGGAGAAAAATATGAAAATTTGCATTCTCATCAAATTCCCCCACACTTATGAATGTATTAACCCATTATGATGAATTAACCAATCAATTAGTCAAGTTAATTAATTAATTCAATTTGCATGCAATAAGTGTGGTAGCAAAAACAAATCACCAACTAAGTTAAAATGCAGTGGAAAATAAACTGACATGTGATTTGTTTACGAATGGAGAAAATCTACAAGGCAGGGTGATTTTATAATGACAGGGTGATTTTAAGGTTACCACTCTCGAGAATTCACTATTAACGTAACAAGCGGTTACAAATAAATGAATCCTAGTACCTTATACCAACCTACAGTTGAACCCTTACCCCAATACCCAATTGGACTTATTTTGTAATGACAATCTCTCCTTTTAATGCACGGCTCCCAGTACGTGACTAACCAATTTGATGCGCGGACCCTAGTACGTGGCTTACTCACCAACTTGAGAAAGTTGTTGGCTGCAAAGTTCTTCAATTCATCAACACGATGAAGATCATAAAACTCCTTAGTGACAAAATCCTACGGTGTACAAACACAGCAACTTCTTGAATAGAAAGATGAATTAGGGCATATATCTCCGGTTCACAATATACTTGTGAAAAACTTTTGCATTGAGTTGCATCAGCTGTGACAACCCTTAAAACAATCCTTATTTATGTTTAGGGTTGTGAGAAAAGAAAGCCCATACATGTATTCATGGATTGAAGTGAAATCAGTTCTGAAAAACTAATTTTCATAAATCTCGACAGATAAACAATCTATCAAGCAGCTGTCAAGTATCAGGCTTAAACAGCCTTTTAAACCTCGATAGATACTAGCTGTCAAGCTAGCTATCGAGTTTTAAAATTCCGCACTTCTTCACTTGTTTCTTAGATAGACTTGTATGGTTTTAACACTTGATCTTGAAACCTTATTCCTTAAAGCATTAAACACATTCTAAATCTACCAAATTACAAGTAAAGTGCATTTTATCAAAGGATTAGCCAATTTTATATTGACATATGTTCCTAACAATGATTAATATATGTCCTAACAATGTGTTTCGCTCAAATTCATTCTAATGGAAATGATCTACCATAGGCTTACATATCTTCTCATTCTCCACCACTGGGATCACATGCATAACACAAATCATAAAAACTTTTCAAGGGTAACAAGGTTTAGGATCAAGGTAGGAAATATTTGGGAATATAGCTTAAAAGCCATTAAAACTAATGGAGCAAAAATGAATCAACTCAAGCTTGAATATATAAGACATGTAAAACCAATCACTCCATTCAACAACTTCCACCTTTGTATCACTTATAAACAGATCCCTTTCTTGGAATTTTAGGAGAAATTATGAACATGGACAGTTTGTAACATTAAAAACAATTTCCTCCATCACTTCCTTTCTTCTTTTTTTTCATTTTTTTTTCAAAACTTTCACCAAAATTACATCAACAATAGACCTCACAAATTGAGAATGAAAACATGTTCCCTTTTACCAGTAGTCATACCACAAATCCATACACCCCACACTCATTTCTTGCACACCCATACATATCATAATGATGAACAATGCTCCACTAGCTCTACAGCTTAGGTAGAGGCATTGTTTTTTTAGGTTTAAAGCTTGTAGCGTGGGTTCACAATGAATGGAAAAAATAAATAAATAAATAAAGCTCAAAGGGGTTCAACAAAGGGAAAAATTAATTACAAGGTAGGCTATTTGGCTATTTGGTTTGCTGTGCTATCAACGTACACCTTCCAAGATAGAGGCTCTTGCAAGGAGACCATCACAACTGATTTTCCATCCATGTTTGGCCTTTCACCGTTTTCTTCAAACGAAGGCTCAGCAAACTCAGCTACTAAATCGGCGAGGACCTGACTCTTTATAGAGGTGCAAGACATGTATTTAATATCGAAGGCTACTAGGATCGTTGCCCATTTTGCAACCCTCCCTGTGTAATCAGCTTTCTGAAGCAGTGATCAGAGAGGGAGTTGGGTTAGAACCATAACAGTATAAGCCTGGAAATAATGTGGGAGCTTCTGCGTAGCATGCACTACTGCTAAGATGGCCTTCTCCAACGGTAAGTAGCGAACCTCTGCCTCATGTAATGATTTGCTTACATAATAAACTGGTCTCTACACCCCATTATCATCCTGCACCAGTACCAAACTCACCGCATGTGAGGCTACAGCAATATAAGCGAACAAAACCTCATCCTCCTCGAGTTTGGACATAATAGGTGGCCGAGAAAGATATTCCTTAAATTGCTGGAAGGTCGAGGAATACTTCTCCGTCCATTCAAATCCCTTTCACTTATGCAACAATAGGAAGAAGGGCCTACACCTGTCCCCCGACTGAGAAATGAATCGATATAAAGCGGCAGTCATTCTTGTCAACTTTTGGACCTCTTTGGGACTTCAAGGAGGCTACAGGTCGTTGATTGCTTTAATCTAATCTGGGTCAACTCCAATCCTACAGTAGGTAACCATATAACCCAAAAACTTGCCTAACCCTACCCCAAAAGAACATTTAGCAGCGTTGAGGCACAATTTGTGTCTCCTCAGTATCTCGAAAATATCTCCGAGATCATTTATGTTCTCGGACTCCACCTTACTTTTTACCACCATATCGTCTATGTAAACCTCAATATTTTTTCCCAATTATGGTTCGAACATCCTAGTCATCATTCTCTGATAAGTAGACCCCACATTCTTTAGCCCAAAGGGCATCACTTTGTAATGATAATTCCTTGTGGGCGTAACAAAAGAAGTCTTCTCCTGATCACTTAGAGCCAGTGGTATCTGGTGATATCCCTAGAAAGCATCCAAGAAGCTCATCCGAGGATGCCTGTGGTTGCATCCATCATTTGATCTATCCGAGGTAAGGGAAAAGGATCCTTTGGGCAAGCTTTATTTAAATCCATAAAGTCTACACACACCCGCCATTTCCCACTTTTCTTCGTCACCACCACAGTGTTGGCCAATCACTTAGGGTAAAACACCTCCTTTATAGCCCCGGCTCGTTTAAGTTTGAGCACTTCTTCCTTGACAACGTTAGAATGTTCTTTGGATAAGCACCAAGGTGGTTGCTATTTGGGGATGACAGATGAATTGACTTTTAAATGGTGAAAAATGAAGTTTGGATTCACTCTAGGGGGCCTCATAAGTGCTCCATGCAAATACATCAATATTTTTTCTAAGGAAATCTATCAGTTCTTCCTTTTCTCGAGGAGGCAACTGAACTCCGACCTGGAAGAATTTTTCCTCGTCATTGCCAATAACAACTTTTTCCAATTACTCGCACTCAGCCCCTTCTGCCACGACCTCTGTAAACAACACTAGCACCTTTGATTGCTATAAGTCCTGCTCAGTGGAAACTGAGGATTTACCTCCAGCCTGATGTCTAATTGCGGCCACCAAGCATTGCTTAGTCATAGATTGACTCCCAACTAGCTCCTCGATCTGGTCCCCCAATGAGTGCATCACTTTCAAGCGAAGGGTGGAAGACACGGCTCCCATGACGTGAAGCCAAGGTCTTGCTACAATAGCAGTATGGGGGGAGTACGCATCTACTACGATGAAGTTCACTTCCACGACTTCTGACCTTGCTTGAACATGCAGTCTAATCTGGCCCCTCAGAAAGGTAATCTTCACATCAAACCCTATCAGAGGGGAGTCATAGTAGGTTAGAACCTCGGGTCTCAGCTTCAATCCCCTAAATAGATCAGGATACATGATCTCTAAGCTGCTACCTTGGTCTACCAACACCCTCTTTACATCATACCCTCATCGGAAAAGCTCAGAGTTGTTCGAACCCCCACTCTACTCCTCTTCGAATCAAGGGGCGAGTCTTCGATAAATGGTTGAGCTATAGACAACACCCTGGATGGCCGAGAACCAGTCCTTCCTAGAGTAGCAAGGATGACATTAATTGTACCTAAAGGTGGTCTTGTAGAAGCGTCTCTATAAGCCCCCGACCCTACTTGACCACCTTGCTCGCTGGGCTGATATAGGAATTGCTTTAACTTTCCCATTTTGACCAACTGCTCCAAGTGACTCCACAATATCCTGCAATCTTCAGTAGTATGCCCCTGCTCCTGGTGGTATTGGCAGTGAAGGCTCTGGTTATGCTTTGTGGGGTCTCATCCTATCTTGTTTGGCCATTGAAAGTATGGTTCATTCTTAATTTTCTCCAGGATTTGGTGTACTGGCTCTCGGAACACAGTACTGACTACATGAGTGGTAGTAGATCTAGAGTGCCTCGTAAAATCTCTTCGAGGTCGGTTGTCATTGTACCTATCCGACCTGAAATCCCTTCTATCCTGAGAGACCACTTTGGCTTTCCCCTTCCCCTGTTGCTGGTCCTCCTCGACCCACTTATACTTATCAATACGGTTCATGAGCTGACGTACACTCCTAACCAGTTTCTTGGTTAGAGACTTTCTCAGATCATGCTCGACAAGCAAGTTGACCTTGAAAGTCCTTATAGCCATGTCATCAAAGTCCCCTTCTATCTCGTTGAACATCTCCTAATACTTGTCGGAATATGTTTTCAGGGCCTTCCCCTCCTGCATGGTCATAGACAGCAGGGAATCTATGGGCCGAGGAACCCTATTGCAAGTTATGAAATGAGCCCCAAAGGCCCTAGTAATCTCCTTGAAGGAGCTAATAGAACCTTCTTTTAGACCGTCAAACCATCTCATCGCCACAGGCCTTAAACTAGATGGGAACACTTTACATATCAAGGCTTCATTCCTGGAGTGGACAGCCATTCTCTAGTTGAAGTGGCTGATGTGCTCCACAAGGTCCGTTCTACCATTAAACATGGTGAATGCTGGCTGAGTGAACTACCGAGGAAGCTTTCCCCCTTCGATTTTACATGTAAATGATGATTTAGAGATCTGGTTAAGAGCCCTGCTTATAGCATCGTTGCCCGTACCTTTGCGAGATGGACTCTTACTCCTCTGCTTGTAATGACGGTCATTATCATACGACAAAGACTCACTAAGGGAAGTCCTAGACCTGGGCCTGTAGCTACCATCTCTATCATCATCAGAGGAGGGGTCAAAGTCTGAGGGAGTCCTTCTCTACCGCTTGCGGCGTAGCTTCTTGCGAAGGCGATCAATCTCTAACTGCATGCTTCTGGTATTTTCCTCATGAGAGATGTAACTCCCGCCTCGAGATTGGCTCCTGCTAGTATGCATGGAGTGCACACTAATCTCGCGGTCCTTCTTCGCTCAAGGTTAAGGAACTGGTCCTAACAAAGGGAACCAATGGACTCTTCCCAATCTTGCCCTGATCCTACCATGGTTGGACATTGACCTTATTGAAGCTCAAGCCTTCCCACAAACGATGCCAATTGTAAGGGCGTGCTTTTGATTCTTGGGCCCAAAAGATAGAAGGATCCGGGCCCAAAGAGCTCAACACAATAAATTTGTAAAGAATAGGCTTGAAAGTTAGGCCTGAATGGATCAAACCACGTGCATAATGGATCAAAGATATTGGGAAAGTAAAGAAGACAAGTTTAAAGCAAGGAAATCCTTCCTTGGCGAGGTCTAAAGAGGATATTCTTGTATATAATTCCTTTGGACTTGGATACAATTTCAATTCTTGTTGCTACAGTGTGTTCTCTATAGATTTTTCGATCCCCTCTCCTTGGTGGGTCTTTTACATTATATAGCTCCTCTTAGATGATCTTGGCCCTCCATTTGTTAATCGTCTAGGCCACTACTTAAGTGCTTGTCCCATCAAACACCTTCCCAAGCCCTTGTGAGTTGGTGCAGCCAAGGCAACACTGTTCAAAGGTCTTCTCCACATAAATGTAGCCAAGAGGTTTGGTGGAATGCATTAAATGTGGTGGCAGCCACCATCCCTTCAGTCATGTCAAGGCTAGCCCCCTCCCCGAAGCTCTTTCCTTACAGTATGACCTCCTTTGGTAACGTGCCACTGACGTGGCCTTATTGTTCGAGCATGTGACCTCATCGACATGATAATGGCCTCCTCAGCCATGGGTATGACATGTGGCGCAAATACCTTATTTAAATTCTTATACCCTACAATACTAATACCGATTGAAAAGGTTATGAAATTTACAATACTAATGTCGATTTCTTTTTTAGTAAAGCTATTGTCGACTTCTTTAAATGAAATTGGTATTGGCCAACACTATTTTTTTTATTTCCCCATATTCTTTTGCATTTGGGGTAAAAGGCCAAAAACTTACGCAAAGCATATTATTTTACCAAAACCCTTATAAGATGTCAGTTCAAATTCATAATATCATAAAAATTTACATTTTAACAAATTTTGCAAAGCACACGTCATCATTTCTTGGTAAATTTATAGGGAAAATTATACTCTTCCATTGTAATTTTTGACTCAATTTGCACAAAGTTTTGGCCCCAATTTCCACCCTGCCGTCTCAATTGAACGTTAACTTAGACAGAAAATAACTCATGTGAAAATTACATTGCATTTGAGTAATTGAAGGGTATTTTAATAGTTGAAATTTTCAACCATATAAACTTACTGTAATGTCCCTTAACAAGGTTTTTAGATCCGGACCGTTCATTAAACCGTAAAAGGGAGAGGTTCGAGGTTTTTGAGGTCGAACCGAGGTCGAACTGGGGTCGAATTGTGATGACGTCATAATTAATTTAATAATTATTTTAAATATATATAAAATCATTAAATTAATAAAAAAATAGAAAAATTAACTAAAATAGTCCAAAACAAATCTAGATAGTATTTTTTATAACATAACTTTCATAACACAAATAATAATTATTAAATTCTAAAAAAAAATAAATAGCTATTGAGTTTCTAAATTATTTTTAAATCATGACAAAGCACACTTTAGTACCCAATAATTTTTATTTTATGAAACCCAATAAAATAGTTAAGAGACAAATTAGTTTATTTGCTTATGGCCAAGCCCATTTGACTGCTGATCATTTTTTTTCCCAAGCCCATTTGAATAGTCATTGTTCACCATTTATTATGAATTAAAAAAAAAAAAAGAAACAAAACAAAACAAAAGCTAGATCAGAAGATGTCCATGCATTTAAAAATTGTTAAAGTTAAATAAATGACAAAACCCAAGAAGGAAGTGCTTGACAGCAAGCAAGCATTATATGTTAGTAGTTGACACTAAAGCACACAGTAGCAAAGAAGAAGTCTCTAGAAACAACGAAGAAGTCTACAACATCTTTAGCAATACTTTCATAACAAAATTTATGTGAAAAGTTGTTACTAGTTCTAATTTGAATTTACTACTAAAATTATTTTTTTACTCACCAATATTAACTAATAATAATCTGTTACTTAAAATTTACTATGAAACATTATAAAAATACTGTAATAACATTTAATTGTGATTTTTTATTCTTTTTTTTTTATTTTTCCTTTCTTTCCTTTCACGTGGGAGAGCTCATCTTTTATTCAAAATTTAAAAGCTTTCAATATTTCCAATGCTAGGCAGCTAGTGTCAGTGTACTGTAGACACATGGAGAGCTTGGGAAGCTTTCAATATTTCCAATGCTAGCAACTAGTGTCAGTGTAGTCATAACAAATACAAAGAAAGAGAAAGTGAGAAACCAGACCACATACATAACAATGTTTAGCAAAAAAAAGAGAGAGGGAGACAGACAGAGAAGAAGAAAAAGAAAAAAAAGAAAGAAAAAGAAGAAGAAGAAGAAGCAGAAGAAGAAGAAGAAGAAGAAGCAGTTGCTTCATGGTGCCACCCCTGCTTCGTCGTTGTCTTCTTCCTTTTCTCCTTTTTATTTTTTTTTTATTTTTTTTAAGGTTTAGATTCAATGAAGAAGCAGTTGCTTCATGGCGCTACCCCTGCTTCGTCGTCGTCTTCTTCCTTTTCTCCTTTTCTATGTTTTTTATTATTATTTTTTTTTTTTTAAGGTTCAAATTCAATGGGAAGTAGGGAACCGTGAGAAGCGGTCTTATTACGATTCTCAGAACCATGAGATCTGACAGCGGTTTGCACGGGTCCCTGCTTTTTTCCCATAGAGCGGTTCTTGAGGCTAAAAGAACCGCAAAAATGAACAATTCGAGATTTTTCTGGTTGGACCGTACGGTCCTGTCCGGATTTCAAAACCTTGTCCCTTAATTCTCTTTTTATATCACCAGACTCTCGTCTTCCTCATGATCAACTTCCACCTCTTATCAACTTCTCATGACCACCAATGAGGGGTGTGTTTATGTGTTCTATCTCGCTAAGATTGACCATCTAATTTCACTCTCTTCTCACTTTGATCGGAGAGCATGGAATGGGATTTTGGGTGGGATGGTTGGGTATTCACATTTAATGGATCTTATTTCATGGGCAAGGTGTGAATGGTGGTAAGGTTGAGTTTTTTTTTGGTGACAATGAGGAGGGTGGTGATTGTGTGGCGAGTTCAATGATGATTTACAACGTGGGGGTTGGGGGGGGGGGGGGGAGTTTAGCAATTTTAAATTGTGGTGGACTCCAATTGGTTAAGTGAAATCATATCTCATGTATAATGCATGTGGATAACTTCTTTGTTAATGTTACTGTGAATCACATTGGACAGAGTTTAGCTACAAATGTAGTAGTCTAAGGCTAAAACTTTACTCAATAAAATAAATATTACTAAAAATCTAATCATTGAATTATATGTTCTTTACGCTAATAATACACATGTCAAATTTTGTGTCAATCAGATATTATTTATTATATGATCTATAAGCTTATATTTTATGCATAATTTTAAACTACAAAAATTTACAATTTAAACAATTTATTGATGACATTGCTATTGATCTTTAATTTTTTAGAAATTTTGCAAGTATGGGGGATATAAGAAAAATGTGTAATTCAACGGTGCATTTGTCAAAATTCACATCCAATAAAAAAATATTGAGTGAGATTGTAGCCTAAAGTTACAACCAATTTTGTAACTAAACTTTGTCGAATCATATTTTAGACGATATGTTTTGCTTTTATTTATTTATTTATTTATTTATTTATTTTTGGCTAAAGATGATAATATATACTTTACAACAAAATTGCAAAACTTTCAAATTAATGGTTAATCTTGCACCCATTAAAAAAAAAATGCTAATCATGCGTTTTAAAAGATTGGACAAATATTTTCTCAAAAAAAAAAAAAAAAAAGTTTGGACAAATATTGTAAACGGAGTGATTTATACTGAATAATTTATACACCTTTATTTCAAATTCTAAAATCCAAATACAACACCTTCCTGATGACTTCCATGACTAATCCCTATTTAAATGGGTCAAAACAATATATTCTTCCTCCCAGAAAACCACATGCCATCCTGATATCGATTGGAGTGCAGTGTTCCCTACTACTATTTGGGTCATAGGATGATTCGCAATAAAATCGTCATGAAGAACCTACCTTTTGAACCTTGTGAAATTCTCGAGAAGATCAAAGCCCTTTACATCGATCACTTCTACTCCTTGCCATACATGGCAAGGCTTTCAACTGAAATGCACTCTCATTGGATGGAAAGCCCATCCCTATAGTTTCTTCAAGCTTAACATAGATGGGATAACCCAAGAAAACTCGAGAAGATCCAATGCAAGGGGTCTCATTAGAGATCAACTGAAATGCACTCTCATTGGATGGAAAGCCCATCCCTATAGTTTCTTCAAGCTTAACATAGATGGGATAACCCAAGGAAACTCGAGAAGAATCAATGCAAGGGGTCTCATTAGAGACCAATGATTTTCTAGAAGCATTGGCTACACTCACTTTATGGTTGCTGAACTTTGGGGTATTTGCCATGGAATAGATACACCATCCATTGTTAGCATTATCATATCAGATTTCTCTACCCCTCCTCCAGTTGTATTTTGTACTGGCTTTTAGTTGATACTTCGAGGGCCAAAATTGGGAATTAACCCTATTTGTCAAACAATATAATTAGTAGGCATTGTTTTGAAAATATATTTCATACTAACATCTCGAGTCTAAAAGACTTGATTTAGGGTTTATAAATTGAGTCTCAAAGACTCAATTTTCATGTTTTGATCAGATCTGAGCTAACACTTTTCCACGTGGCGTCCACCTGGAAATCGAGTCTTAGAGACTCAATTTATATCTGTAAAATAGTACAAAACATTTCAAGTGTCTGAAGTAAAAAACACAGATCAGCCACCATCAACCACCACCAAATACAAGCACAGACTAGCCACTATCAACCCATAAATCCGAGCATTAATCCAACAATTCAGTACAAATCCAACCAAATCCACCTCCAACAACCACCTAAAATCCAGATTAAAAAAATAAAAACCCCAAAACCAGCGACCCATTTGGCTTGTTGATCAGGGTTCTCTACAAGAAAATCCAAAAACCCACGATCCTAAAAGTTAGTATTTTAAAGGGTGGCAGGATCGATTAGGAGTTTAGGTGACTATTGGTTGACCGGATTGGTGGTTTGGAGTTTGGGTGGTTGTGGGTTGGCTGGATCAGGTGGCTGTGGGTTGATGCCTAAGTCACATGGCATGGGTCTAGTGCGATGGTGGTGTGGTCTGGTTGGATCGGGTGGCTGTGGGTTCTTTGGCTTCTATTTGGAGTTTGGGTGGCTGTGGGTTGATGCCTTGGTCGCGTGGTATGGGTCTGGCACGGCGGTGCGGTGGTAGCGTGGTCTGGCTGGATCGAGCGGTTGTGGGTTCATTGGCTTCTGGTCAAGTCTGCATGGTGGCGTGGGGGTTGCCGTAGTCTGACGAGAAAGTGGGGTGGGGGGAATGGTTTGTACATGAGAGAGCTGAACATGTGTGCAAGGAGGCTGAATATGCAAGGTAAAGGGTGGGCTTATAAATTGAGTCTTAGAGACTCGATTTCCAAGTGGCCACCACATGAAAAAAATGCCAAATCAAACATGATCAAAACACTAAAACCGAGTCTTTGAAACTCGATTTATAAGCCCTAAATCGAGTCTTTTAAACTCGAGATGTTAGTAAAAAATATAGTTTTGTAACAGTGCCTACTAATTATATTGTTTGGCAAACAAAGTTAATTCCCAATTTTGGCCATGCTTCGAGTACTATGAGTACGTTTTTGTATTCCATCTCAAATGGTCCAATACCAAAACACGCTTTTGGGTTGATTGTGATTTCAAAAATCTGGATTTGGAAATCTTACGAAACGGAAAAACAAATGAAAAAAAAAAATAATAATAAAAAAATAATAATCCTGATTTGAAATCTCAAACTTCATTTTGGCTTAAAAAAATGCTGAACCAAATGGGCACTAAAGCAACTTAAGAAATACAAAAGTCTAGGATACATAATAAAATTTTCCATTTTAACCAAGAAAAAAGAAAAATCCGCATACAAGTATGGCATTGGATTAAAAGGGAAAATTTTTTTTTGGGTAATTGTTTTTTGCTGAATAAAACTTTATTGGGAAATTTGGTGTTGGCGATATGGAAATGATATAAGAAGAAACCCAAAGTTTTTATTTATTTATTTATTTATTTATTTATCTATATATATTATAAAACCGAAGCCTTTAATTATTTGTTGACCCCATGAGAGTCTGCTACATAGGATTTAAAGCTCTCACAATTTTTCACATCACCAATTCATTTTTAATTTTTAATGTTTTATTATTGAAAGAAAAAAAAATAATTTGACTAAATTCTCTCAAAATAATTCAACTCTCTTTGAATATGGTCTGCTCCTCTCCCTTTGAATACTCCCAAGACCTAGACATAGAAAACAAACCAATTCTACCACCGTCCCAACCGTGGCAAAGGGTATGACAGCTATGTATTGTTAGGAAATTTAGACTCCGGTTGTTAGAATTAACAAGTATTAAACCCATGTTGTTAATTAGATTTATTATGAATAAAACTTGTTAAAATAAACAAACATTAATATCATGTCAATATCATGTAGTGGAAAAATAAATAAAACAAGATATAATGACCCAGGAAAACTAATGAAACAAACTAGTTTCACAATAAAAAACCTAAGGGGTAACCTTCCCAAAAAGCAGTTCACTATAGTAAAGAGAAGTTTCAGATCTAGTACAAAACCTTTGTCCCTAGACTCTACAATCCCCGTAGATGAACTTACAGTAGAAACCTTCTACCGTTTTAGAACCTTTGAACTCTTCAATATATGAACGCCACCCTTTGATGCACAGATCCCAGTATGTGACTAACTCACCAACTTGAAGAAGATGTTGGCTGAAAAGTTCTTCATTTCATCAACAATGAAGATCAAGAAGCACTTGGTTACAAAACCCTAAGGCGCGAAGACGCCGTAGCTTCTTTCAGAGAGAATAAGGCATCGGTCACCTTTTGCATATGGTTTCCTTGTATTCTCTTATGTGACGGCCTCTAAAATAAGCCTTATATAAATCTAAGGTTGTGAGAAAAGAAACCCTACACAAATACATAAGCTTGAGCCAAAAATCAGATTTGGAAATCTGAATTTCCGTAATTCTCGATAGATACGTCGATAGATAGTATTTGTCAAGCCTCATTAAATCTCGATAGATAGCTATCTGTCGAGTAGCTGTTGAGCTTTAATGAATCAGCACTTCTTCACTTGTTTCTTAGACAAACTTGCATGGCTTTAATACTAGACTTGAACTCTTGTTCCTTGAAGTACTAAACTCATCCTAAATTTACCAAAATACAAGTAAAATGCGTTTTGTCAAAGGATTAGCCAATTACGTAAAATATGTCCTTAACATGTATGACTCCCTCGCTTCTTAATTTCACTTCATAATATTAAGTCTATTTTTTCTCTTTACTGATTGGTTTCTAACAGCCCCAAAAAACCCACAAACTAAGCAGATAAGCCATAAGTCGTGGAGTGGTGTTGTAGATTCAAGATTGGTCGTAAATACTGGGATTTTAGGGTCGTTCATGAGAAACCCAAACATATTTTTTGAGGAGTTTTGTTTGATTCTTTGTTTTGTTGTAGACCCTAGCTTCTTCTCCAATGTCCTCCTTCAACAACTTTGACTTCGCCCTCTGCCAAAGTAAGATTCATAGTAAAAACTTAGGGTTGCTATTCCCTACTATTGAACTCTTTTTTTTTTTTTTTCCTTTTTTTTCCTGATTGCTACCATGCCCAACTAAGGACCAAATATATAGAGTTTAGAAGCTATCTGCAAATCCCAACACACAACAAAGTGCATGATTTGGAAGCAAAGAAAAAAGGTAGAGAGTTGTGTTTTTTCATCTTTCATATCTATTTTTGAAGCATATTTTGTGGGACTTCACCGTAATCCAAGCTGGTTTATTGATTATTGAATTTAATAGATAGTGGGTCATTTGTCATTGTTGTGTTGCCTTTGAAAAGTGGGAGGATTTTCTTTGAAGAAACATTGGTTTATAATTCGCTTCTTATGATTCACCAATATAATAACTCTGTTATGTATATGCTTTTTAGTTGCAGTTCAATTGTTTGAAAAAATTACTCTTCAAACTATGCCTCTTTATTCAGTTGTGTTTGTGTGTTTTGTGTATGTTTCTTTCATTGTTTTATTTATGCATCACGCATGGTTGTGTGCAATGTGAGATGGCCTAATTTTCCTAACTAAATTTGTATTCTATTTGGTCTAAGAACCATGTTGAATCCAAATCTAGAAAACTGTTCTTGGTCATTTAAGAGCCATAGATTTTTTTCAAAATAGAGAGAGTTCATTAAGATATATGTTTCTCTGTTTATAGAATACTAGTTTTGTTGTACGTGCAAGGCACATGGAAAACACTTTCTAACTAAAAATAAACATTTTATGATAGGATTAGAATAGTTAAAATTAAGTCATTATTAGAATAATAATTAAGTTTAATTTTTTGATCTATCAAAGTAATTTTTTAGGTGCACAATAATTTTCACCAAGTAATTCATAACCTTCATGATCAGAATCCTAGGCACATTACATTTTGCTATATCTTGTACACAAAGTTCATATTGATGTATATATAGTAGCCTATAGAAATCATGTATCTTTGTCAACTCAAAATAATCAGACAAACCATTCTACTCTAGCTTCCAAACTTTCCCCCAATGCTTCTTTCATACTTTGTTGTGAAAGATCACATGCATAGAAACATGCATATGACAAAAATGTCCACTAAGCAGTCATATAAACCAATTGAAGGGAAAACAAGCCATTCATGTCATGCATATTTTGTGAGAATGTAACGGTTCTTTCGGCCAATTGATGAGGTAAATAGTGTAAGAATGTTAAATTGATAGTCTGATAGGCAATGCAATCATTCAGCTTCTTTGAATTGGCAAAGGATGAGAGCTTCAACCAAAAAAAATATTGAATTGTTGTCAAAAGAAGACACCCAAACCTTTTGATCCTTTGGAACCAAATCCTCTCTCTCACAAATACGAAAAAAATAGCTTAGCAGAAGATACAAATGTAAACAAAACCCGGATGAAAAAAATTAACAACAAATAATTTTTTAAAATTAAAAAAAATTAAAAAGAAAACTGAACCAATCAACAAACAACAGTGGTTGAAACTAATCTTGCTTCCACAAAATTGAAAATTTTCAACCAAAATACCTGATAAAAAGTAGAGGAAACTAATACAAACACAAACCCATGCACTTATGAATCAATCTACAAAATTAAAGCCCTAAAATTGCACTTTCAGTCAAAATAATACATAAATAATGATTAAAAAAATATACTAAAAAATAAGCTGAATAGTAAAATAAGTTGACAAAAATAATTTTGCCAAACAGACACTTAACAAAGAAGTGAACTATATCACAAATAATGGAGAATGACTAATGGAAAAACTAAAACTGATTCAAGAAATTATGCTAAAAAATAAGCTGTGAAATAATTCATTGAAAACAATCATTGTGTTTAACACAACTACTTATTATATTTGAAGTACTGTGTCCCCCTTTATTTATTTATTTTGAGTTGGTGACTTCCATTTTTATATAGGTCAAATTATAATTCTTATTTACAAATTAATGTACCAATTTACCAAACCTTTCATTGCAATTAATGAATTCACTAATTTGGTTTTTTCTTTTTAATGAAAAAGAAAAAAGATTCACAATTGATCCATTGAGACCAAAGTTTTGTTCAAAAAATTGTAACTTACAATTACTTATGTTACCTATAAAAAGGTTAGACAGTATCTATGTTACAATTGATTATAAAGCTTAACAATTTCTAATATACAATATATTTCTAATTTTTGCTTCTAAACCCACTTTCTTCTCTAACTAAATTTATATTGACTAATTAAACTTGTTATATATTACCAAAAACCTTGTAACTGAATTGACACCTCTTCATATTGTAATTATTTCTCCTCATATTGTAATTATTTCTAAAAAAAAAAAATTTTGTTATATATTCATATTTCTATGGATGTCATTTTTATTTATTTATTTATAATTAATAACGTTTCCGTACACCGCAGGGTGAGCTACTAGTGTTTAGTAAACTAAACACAGACTTATTAGTTATTAATCTAATTCAATTCCTTCAACTTGACCGAAATCATATTCTCTACTTTACTAACCTTCACTGGCAGAATCAATGAATCAAAATTAGAAAACGGCAGACAGTCTGTACCGAAAATGAAAAAGAAAAAGATTGCAGTGGTCGATAGGATTAGTGATCTACCGGAATCTCTTCTCTGCCACATTCTCTCCTTCCTTCCAACCAAAGAGTCAGTCGCCACAAGCATTTTGTCAAGCAGGTGGAAGCTCCTTTGGACTCTCGTCCCAAAGCTAGATCTCGACAGTGAGGAGATCAGCGCTTCGGAGCTTTTGCTTGATGATGATGAAGATGAATATTTACGTGAGAGTGAGATCATGTTTGCACATGTTGTGTCAAGTGTTTTGGCTCAACAAGAATGTGGAGAGCTCCAAACTTTTCGCCTCAGATGGCAATTTTGGGCTTCGCACTGCCGCTGCTCGTAAAGTTAAAGAACTTGATCTCCACATTTTTACTGATGGGGAAAAGCTGAAATTGCCTCCAAGCTTTCTCTCTTGGTCATAGCTGGAATGTGCTAGCAGACTTGCTCCAAAAAGCTCCTAATCTAGAAACTCTTTTTATTACTACGGTTAGTTGATTTAATACAAGTATTTCTGTTGATCATTCATCTTCACTAAACTTACACTTATGATCTGCTGTGTTTGTTGTCATCAGGATTATGAGATCATTGAGAGCAACTTATATCGGAAGGAGCCACAATATGATCCTGATAATCTGTCATCACTCACAAGTTTTTATTTCAGAGATTTTTTTGGTCTGAATGGTGAAGTGGAACTTGTGAAATATGTTCTAAAGGAGGCAAGAGTTTTGAAAACAGCAACAATTCAAGTTTCTTTTGGAGAGTTGAAGGAAAGTGTTCTTGAGAAACTATCAATGTTCCCAAGGTGCTCAACAACATGTTTACTTAGAGTTGAATGAGGTATACTTCTTTAACTGGTACTCTGCAACTAATTCCAAAGGCAATGTTACAAATATTTTCTTTTTATTATAGACCCTCTGCTGGTGGTAAGCTTTCATTACTCTTTTTTATTTTTTAAATTTTCATGTTTTTCCCTCCTGTGAATTGATTGAGAGAGAGAGAGAGAGAGAGAGAGATGATCAATTATCCAATGTTCTCTGACCTCCTTGCAGTAGAAATTGTTTTTTGTGACAACCATTTTGCAAGACATCCATTTGACCTTCATAAGTGTTGTTTGTTTTTGAATTAGACTAAAAATTTGATAGAGAAATGTTCATTAGTGAGCTTTTGTTACCTCTTTATAGTTTATGTGCCTGAATTTTTAGATTCTAGGCTTACTCATTCTGTTGGGTAACTAGCAACAATTGAAATAATAAAACAGTTGAATGTAACTCTTGAAAGTATTATATGTGGATGAAAGATTTAGAACGTTTGATTTACTCTTTCACAAGCTTACTTTTTACCAAATCATTTTGGCCGATACATATCTCACACATTTTGCTTTCACACAACAGATCAGTGTTTGGCTACATCTACATGGCACCTCCTTTCATGTCTATCTGCCCAGTTTTGTTTGCCTTATATAATGTTGTACATAAGCACAACTGCAGTACCCAGTTTGGCTCTCTACCTTTCATTGATATTTTACTTTCTAGATCTCTGTCATAATTGCAAAGGTAGGGATTGGAATTCCCCTTATGAATTGCTAGTGGAAAAAAATTGTGCAATGACCTTGTTTCCATTTTTATTTTATTTGTTGAGTTACACTATAAGGCTTTGTGGAACTTCGGTCCCTTTGAATGGGTAGTCTACCTTCCACAAGCTCTCTTGAGAAGGGTTCTACTGCCAATATTGAAAACCAAATCCACTTGGCGTGAGCTTGAAGTAAAAAACCAGTTCTTTGGTATTTAGAATTTAGCAGCCTCCCCGAAGGTTTATTTTCAATGCATAATAACTTCATCCGTAGTTTGCTACAAAAGCATTGTTGAAATTCTCAACTTTTGTAAAACTGTGCCCTCGTAACACTTTTGGCTTACAAATGGACTTCCACTTTCTTAGACATGTTAATTTTGAGCCCTTTGAGGCTTCCCACCAAAAATTATTTAAAATAGGATGCACCTTTGAGCAAGTCGCCTTTGGAGCCTAGACTCTTGATATGGCATACAAAGGATAGAAGAGGTCATAGACCTATCAATTTTTTTTTGGAAGGGAAGCATATGAATCAGAAACTAACTAGAAATTAAGTGAATTTTAGTTTAGTACTTTGTGATTAATGTTTAGTTTCTGAAATCATGTGTACATATGGTATTTTGTAGTATAAGGATCCATTTTTGGGTTGGTTAAACACTTGTGTCTTAAATGTGTTTGGATTTAAATTAGGAAGCTTATGGACCCAAAATGTTAAAGTTGTTCTGATATGAAATATGTCTGCTTTTATGTTATAGTTAGACAGTTCATTCTAAAGTTGCTGAATCTCTTGCCTTCAGGTGGGCAATGTTTGTAGCTCAGCAAATAGGTCATACTCAGGTGATTTTTGAAGAGAACTCAAAATGCTGCATTGAGGCAATTGTGATGGGAAATAGGTACCGTGGCTGATGATATTTTAACTCTCCAAGAACCTAGTTTTGGTTTGCACAAAACACCCTCATCTTGAATGTGTTTGGCATTTGATTAGGAAGCTTCTGTACCAAAAAAAATTAGATGGTTCTAATTTGAAATGAGTCTGGTATCAAGATATGTTTGATAAATGTAGAACCTGTTAGTACATCTATTGCATAACTGAAAGAGGGGATGCAAATACTGTAACCAAGTGTGTTCCTATGAGTACGTGTTTGCCCCAACTCATATTCGTTGGATATTGGCTAAACTATTTGTTGATCAACCCCTACAAATACTATAAATGTTTTATCATTAGCTGCTCTACTCGTCTGCATTGGTGCTTCCTTTTGGGCCCTTCTCCATCTTAACTTTTTGTTCATTCATGCCTCAAAGCCAGCTAGCTCTTAACATTGGACTGGTGCAGCATGGGCAACTTACAATTAACTTGTCTTAGGTTTGGGTTCATTACAATATTATGACCGGAAGGCATGTGAAAAACCTTTCATCTAATCTGCTCTTGGAAAGGTTCTGAGATTGATTCCTTGACTTAGCTTTAACAATCCTTTCCTTATACATTTTCTTCCACATCTGTATAGCTTTGGTTTCGTTCTACAACCTTTTTTTAATCAAGTCTTATCATATTTTTAGTCTATATGACATTGTTCACCTACTCCTTATAGTTTATAGTCTTGTTAAGCTGATGGCAGCATCAGTTGTGAGGTATGAAAAGACGAAATAAGGTGGTTTTCTGAAAGTTTTGCTTATGCTTCAGTTGACATGCTGAATAGAGAGAGAACAAAATAGCTTGTAATGTCCCATCCCCATTTGGCACTTTAGTGAATTTGGGATTTTTAATGTTAATTTTCTAGTTATTTTCTAAAATGCTAGTTTTGGAAAAAGAACTATAATGCCAATGGCTTCCTGCTGCCACACAATTTACTTAAAGTTGCACTGGCCTTGATGTGGTCTGTAATTGCACCTTTAAACAGATGTAACAGCTAGTTTTGGAAAGGTAGAAAAAGAAATGCTGAGATGGCCTTTGTTTTGTTTAGATGGGTGTGACCTTATTTACATAAGCCTAAGTCAGAATTTTGCTCTCTAACTTTCAGTGATATTTTACTTCCTAGATCTTTGTGATAATTGCAAAGGTTGGGATTTGAAATCCCCATATTAATTGCTTGGGGAAAAAAATTGTGAAATGGCCTTGTTTCCATTTTTTATTTCATTTGTTGAGTTACACCTATCAGGCTTCATGGAACTTCAATCCCTTTGAATGGGTTGTCTACCGAGCATGTTTGGTCCATTGTGAGACAACATGTAATCTCTTAGCTCATTTTTTTAACATAAAGGATCTTCTCTAAGACTTTGTTAATCACGCTCCTCCCATTGCCATGCCTTCCACATGCTCTGTTGAGAAGGGTTCTACTGCCAATAGCTATTAGACACTTGGACATATGATGACATAGATATTTTATAAAAATTAATTTTCATATATTTTTTTCACAAGGAAAGCATATGAATCATAAACTAATTAGAAATAAAATGAATTTTAGTTTAGTACTTCGTTATTAATGTTTAGTTTTGAATTCATGTGTACATGGTTATTACTATTTAGTAGTATAAGGATCCATTTTTTTGGTTGGTTAAACACCTGTATCTTAAATATTTTTGGATTTCAATTAGGAAGTTTATGGACTCAAAAAGTTAAATTCTGATATGAACAATGTCTGCTACGGTTTTATGCGTAGATATTTGATTCAGGAGTTGCTGAAAATCTCTTGCCATCGGGTGGGCAATGTTTGTAGCTCAGCAATTGTGAGGCAAAGTTGTCCTGTGGGATGGGAAATAGGTACAATGGTTGATGATATTTTAACTCTCCAAAGAGATTTTGTTAATTGTAAATTTTAGAGGGTGAAAAGAGACGTTAATGAAGCAGCTCATGTACTTGCAAAATGGGCCTTGATAAACCACCATATAGGTTGTTTGTTTGATTCTTGTATTTCCGATTTTTTGGCTCACGTTCTGGCTGTCAGCGTTTGTCCATTTTGAGCTATTAGAAAATTTGTCGTTATTGATCAGCTATACCCCATATGCATGCTTCTCAGTTTTCTTCTTTCTTTTTTTTTTTATCTTTTTTTTTATCGTATATTTAGGATATTCTCCTCTATACTAATTATGTATTTGAGTTGCTTCTCTCTCTCAACTCTCTGTTCTGCGCCTCTTTCTTTGTTCGTTACCAATCTCTGTTACGCCTCTTCAACATACACTACAAAAGAGTACTTAGTTATTATGTTGAATTTCTTCGACCTTTTGCATAGTGTAACCAATTGCTTTATATCAAGATCTACTTGTATGCATAATTTTCCTTCTCCAGCATCTTCTCAAGCTCTACCTTCTGATGGCATTATTTGTGATGGCAATATCAGAGCCTTCCTCACATTGAATGTAATTGTAGTCCCAAGGATTCAAGTTTAATTATGTGCCTCTACTTTAGACATGGTAAAACAAATCAGAATTTTGACCTGACCCGACCCGACCTACAAAATACCTAACTTGAACCCAAATTTTTTGACCCGAAGCAAAAACGGGTTAACCCGTGATTCAACCCGATTATTTGCAAGTTAACCCAGCCTGACTTGGATAACCTGTGACCCAACCCATTAAAAAAATTCACTACAAAAATATTTAAGTTATGTCCTTATGCTAGGTGCATAAAGCACAAAGCACCGGAACCAATAGATTATAGATAAATGTTCACACTTCACAAACATGAGACAAGACAAGACAACGCAGTTATTTTTTTTTTTTTTTTAATTCTCATTCAATTTGATACGAGTTCACACACTTGACTCACAATTTCAATCAAATTTAGTCTAGTAATCTAGTAGTCTAGTACACTAATCTACTCACTATTTACTAACACAGTAAATAGCTAGACTTAAAAGCTTGTAGTTGATTCTTTAAATAAATAAATAAAAACTTGTAGTAGTTGTGGTCCACAAAGGCTGAAAGGCACAAACCACTAAGAGGTAAGAGCTTTCAGCCTTTCACAATTTCAGTCTTTCAGAGAAGACTCTTGTGCCTCTACTCTTTTTTCCGCCTTTACTCTTTTCTTTCTACGCCTCTACTCTTTCCTCGACCTCTATTATACAATTTTAATTCTTTATTGATTTGCTTTCGTGATACCTTAAGTTATATTAAAATATTATATTGTAGATAAAGATGTTGACGAAATTGGCCAACTCAAGCTACAATTTGCAAGTACGAATATTTGCAGTGCTGAATATGTTACCAACGTTGAGTAGATTGAAATTAAGGTGTAATTCTTATAAAATATTTACTTATTCTTCTTTACTTAATATGTTATGTTTATTCTTAAAATTTTTTTTGTTTAGTTTATATTTCTAAGTAATCTAACTTTACTATTATTTTAAACGCAACAGGAACATGTGCACTTAAGGAGGCTGATAACTTGACATAGTCCATGAAATGTAGTTTTTTTTTTTTTTTTTTCTTCTTTTGTGGGAATGATATTATTAGTGATATAAACTTAAAATATATACTTTTTAGTATTCTTTAAGATCTATCTCTTTTTAAATATGTAAACTTGTAATTACATGCATTTTGAGAATTAGTTATTAATATCGAAGACTTTTTCCATCATAAATTTATGACAATAAAAAAATTTTGTCATGCTCAAAACTATCAAAATTGTTTTTGATTTGTTTAATTGATTTTATTCATTCTTTCTAAACAGGTTGTCATTGATTTTATTCATTCTCTCTAAACAGGTTGGACATGCATACATTCTTATGCTATTGTGCTTTATTGGTTGTATGTTCGGATGATCATTTGCTTTACTATATGATCATTGTAGTCATTTCCATATGACTGTTTTGTGTTTGATCAAGTTGCTCATATGTTTTACAACATGTTTACTTGATCGCATTTTACTTGTTACATCAAACTTGTCATTTTATCACTTGATTTACCTTGAGGGTCTAATGTATTTTATGCAAGTGTTTCAAGTTACAGGTATATATGTTCCAAGTGCTTCACAACTTCTAGATTTAGGTGTGAGTGAGTTTTGCCATTGTTCCCAAACTCACGTGTAAGTCTAAAGTCTGTTATAAGGTGTTTTGTCACGGAATAGCCAAAGGGGGAGATTGTAAAGTTGTGATTTACAACTATGTTTTATGTTGGCTTTATTCCATGGCAAAAAGTGTTGTAATTGTTTTAATTTTGTTCCTTGTATTTTTGTGGGATTTTATTGTATTAGGTTTAGTATTAAGTTGGTAGAGATTCGAGTTTAAATGAAGATCAGTGCATTTTGCGACTAGCTCATAAGAAGTTTGCGAGAAGGGTTCCTGCGAAAAGGGCATGTGAAAAGCACATGACTAGAACCTGAAGAGTCGTGCCAAGCTATCAGTTTCACGAGTGTCTCGCGGGTAAGGCCTTCCCGCAAGGTAGTTGCGAAACATTCTGCCTGGAGAATTTTTAAGTGTAATTTTCTTATCCTTCACCCATACTATATATACTCTTATTACCCACAAATGTAAAAAAGATCATCCAAAGAGAAACACCCTAAATAGGTTTTCTACAACACACATACCCATCTTTTAGAAAGAGAGCTACTCATCCTTAATGAGAAATCATCTTAGCCTCTTCTCTTTCTCTCTCCTATTGTCATACCTTAAGAGGAAATTTGTACCCAAATACAACCCACACCTATTCAGAGTGTAGAGAATGTCTTGGAGCTTGGGAAATTTTGGAGATTTGCCAAAAGAAGCCGGTAAGGCTTGGCAGATGCAATCGGGCGTATTGCGGGATCCGGAAAGCTAGACAAGACACGATTTTGAGAAGTCTTGTTGCAGTAGGAGCTTAGAAGACTTAAGTACATTGGGTAAATTAGGCTTAGAGGGTCTCTTACTATTCGTGTATCCCAACTTATTGTTTAGTGGATCGATTTATCGCTTGGAAGGCGGCGAAGAGGTTTTTCGTCGAGTTCTTTAGTTTTCTCTTTGATAACACATCAGCGTGTTATCTTGTATTTGCATTCTCTCTTCCCTTACTCTTGTACTTTACTTTTATTGCTTGTTGTTCATGTTTATGCACTAAAGTAATTTTATCGGTTTATTGCGTTTCATTTACTCTTGTTCTGCTCTTAGATAAGTTAGAGTAAAAGAAATCTAGCCGTAATCTTTTAATTGGAGGTCTAAACAAGCTCTTGTGTTTTTAACACATTTTTGAGCTTTCATACATGATGGTGGGCTGGTCTGGAGTTAGAAATAGAATTCTTTAATATATACTAGCCTTATTACACTCGCTCCGCACGTAAGATAAAGCTCTTTTTTTATTTTGAGTTTAATGTAATTTTACTATTTGAATTTATCTATTGTTAGTGAGGTTACATAGGTTGTGTGCTGTCACAAGCAACCAAAAATAAAACCTATACTCCTAAAAATGCATGTAGTAGTGCGAGTAAGGTTTGTTCCCACGGAAAGTATCTAGCCTAGTTTTATGCTACGTGAACAAGGAGGGAGGGGTTGAGTATAATGAAAACAATTTTAAGAAAAAAGAACAACTAAGGAACAATTCAAATTAAAGTATCGAAATCAATCAAAAGAACAACATTAGTCTAAGTCAACATCCACTGTCAGAATATTATAACTAATCATCGATGCAAGTATATATCAATTCACACTTTGAATATTCACCCATTTGAACTATTTTGCTATCTCTCCTTAGTCACAGTTAATTAGAAAACAAGCAATCTAATTAACCCTAACTACTAAACAACCCAAGACAAGCGCTAAAAGTTTAATCTAGCAGCAGCCTTAAGAATTAGAGAGATCGATGAAACTAAACAACACAAACACAAGCGACTGTATTTAATTTAGTCGAGTGTTCTTCTTAAGATCTAATAATTTCTGACACAGCAAATCATTAAATCTTGGTTGCTTCACAAATTAGAGAGATCAAACAATTACGGATTTAATATCTAACCTAGCAGTAGATTGCAAAAAATAATAAACTAGTAGACCTTCTAATAATTAAACGAGACAGTCATGAAAATAGGCACAAAAGAACATCTGATATTCAAAGTATAAATTGAACAATAAAAACAAATTAGATCTCACTGTTTTATTGATTTTGAGGCTTCAGTTTCCTTCGATCAAGTATAAAAGTTTAGTCACGCAGGGCCATGATGAAAACTGGTGTGAACACAAGATTCAAGCCCCCAATTACACGCACGTATAGGAGGAAGAGTAAAAAGAAGATGGCCCAACCTATGGCCTTATGGATAGAGCCTATTAGTTATTGGGCTTAAGATTAAGCTAGCCCGAGCATTTAATAATTATGGTTTCTTTATGCATTTTTATTGTTAGCTATTTAAGCACTTTTTCTAATTATTGTAAGACAGTTTTGAGAATTATTAAAAACGTGTGTTTTCTTTACACTGGTGCTGACTCTAGTTTTGCTTGGTGCTGACTCTAGTTTTGCTTGGTGCTGACTCCAAGCAACCCTTAGGTGTTGACTCCTTGGGTTTATCTTTTTGTTCTATTGTTAGTGTGGTTGTCCTACGTCAATTTTGGTATCAGAGCAGACAACCATAGACAACCACTTGAAAGCAAAACCATCAAAAGAGCAAGCTAGCCAAAGATGACAGTACCTTTCAAGTTTTTGCCCCATGAGATTTTGAACAAGCCCAAGCCAGCCCTTGCAATCCGTATATTCCCCCAAGCCCTGCATGAGTTTTTCACCCTCAAGTCAACAGAGAAGCCAGCGACGCCTCCTAAGCCGGTGACCACCATCTGTGCCCACCTCTGATCACAGAACCCACAACCCACCAAAAAAAAAAAAAAAAAAGGAAATGTGACCCACACAAGCCCACCAGCCGCCGAAACCCACAGATCAGCACTTAGCTGCCGCCGACCCATCATCCACCTGCCGGCGACGCCATCACCGCCGTTGAGGACGTCGACCACCTCCATGTCTCGCCGCCACTGTCTTCCTCGTCAATGCCGGTGCCCCCGTCGTCGCACCGCCACCGTCGTCGGTCCCTAGCACCGCAAGCCCATCGCCGGTCTCTTTTAGTTTCTATGGTCTTTCTTTTTAGTCCATGTTTTGAGTTCCTTTTAAGAGTTTGTACTTTGAGTTTCTTTTAAGGGGTTAAGTCTGTGTCTGTAGTTTTTTTTAAGTCCGTTTGAATTTATTTTAAGTTTGTGCCGGTAGTGTCTTAAAGCAACAGTGTATTTTATTATTTTGCAAAAAAAAAAAAAAAAAAAAAAGTAAAAAAAAAAATCAAAAGGAAAGAAAGAAAGAAAGTAAGTATTGTTGCTGTGAGCCCATTGCATGTATTGGGCCTTAAATTATTCTCTACAAGTCCATTTGTCTAGGTCAGATCCATTCACTTGAGGAGCCAAGCCTGTGACTATCTAGTGCAATAAGTTGGCCACTAACTAGGATACAACTCTTACTCTCTTTTGGTGGGTTCAATTTTGTCTCATTGAAAAATAT
Source organism: Quercus agrifolia (assembly GCA_029955455.1). Taxonomy (NCBI): domain Eukaryota; kingdom Viridiplantae; phylum Streptophyta; class Magnoliopsida; order Fagales; family Fagaceae; genus Quercus; species Quercus agrifolia. The sequence goes on along the minus strand of JARQAD010000007.1, from coordinate 36,962,975 downwards.
TATCTTTATATTTTTTATGTGCATATCCCACCATACCCCATTGGCCTACCCATTTCGTGCTCAAATTAGCTATTTTATTTTTTGTGCTTTCTTTCAGTACCCATTCTAAAATTCCAAAAAAAAAAAAAAAAAAAAAAAACAACAACAACAACCAATTTCTTTGAAATATCTGATTCTCATTATTAATTGTGGAGCTTATTGGAATTTGAATTTTAATTTGGGCTATCTTTCAATATTGTGAACACTGTCACTACTTGACTGCAATTTATTCATTTGATTCATTGATCTAATCTCTACATGCACTATTGCTTGACCTTAATTTTACATTGAGAATTGGTTACTTGAACTTTTGTGAATCTCAACTGCATTCATAAATATAGTGTTGCATGCATCTACGTAGTGATCGCATCATGTCAAACCCTGAACATCAATCCACTTCCAAGCCTAGGCCCTCCTTAGAGCAAACCATAGAAAACCTAGCAAAGAGTGTCCATAATTTACTGGATAGGGTAGAGCAAATTGAAGCATCTCAAAGAGAGACCATTAACCATGAAGGAATAACATGCTTAGGCAAAATAACCATGTTTACTTTAATAAGGCTCCAAACTTTGAACATGATCACTATAATCACAATGGCCCTAAGGAATATGATGATAGGATGTTCAAGGAAAAGATAGAAGCACCCACCTTTGATAGCTGCCTAGACCTATGGGTTTTCACTAATTGGTTACGTCAAATGGAGAAATTCTTTGACTACTACCATTGGGCTGAGAATAAGAAAGTGAGGTATGCCAGGATTAAGTTAATTGGTAGAGCTGACCTTTTCTGTGAAGACCTTGAGGATACCCTTAGGCAACGACATGAGCCCCCCATTATTGATTAGCTTGAGATGAAGGATGCACTCTCGAGGAATTATCTTCCTTCAACTTATAGGAGCTCCCTCCTTGAGGAATGGGATCGCCTAAAGTAAGGCACTACTCTTGTGGCTAAATATATAAAGAAGTTCAAGGAGTTCAAGAGGCGAATTCGAATAGTTGAGGAAGAGGTTGTCACACTCAATAGGTTTAAGAAATGTTTAAATGCTTACCTACTAGGCGAGATTATCACCTGAGGAGTCACTACATTAAGAAAAGCATATGACCTTACTAGGAATTGTGAGTTAGCATCCAAATCTATCTTTTGGCGACATTCTGAGCTCCGGAGTGTTCCCACCAACCTTTAACCTTTTGGTAGCAAATCTAGACTTGCCTTACCCCCCTAAGGTCAACCCGAATAGCACCGTAATAGAAAAATAGGACAAGGGAAAAGGTGTGATCAATGAGCCTTCAAGATTAGGCTTTCACCTCCAATGTTTCAAATGCAATGGGGTTGGACACATCGCAGCTAGGTGTCCCTCTAGGGCCCTTGTCATTCAAGAGGATGATGAAAAGGTTAAAGATGTTGAGGAGCTGGTGTATGATCCAAATGTTGAAGAAACCCAAGATGTTGAGGCAAAATGGAAAGGTGATCCTAGCTATCTTGCATGCATTAGAGCCATCTCTCCCTAGGTTGATGACTTCAAGGACTTTGGTGTCCCTAGAGTGAATGTGGTGAGGTGTGCTTTGGCAGAGCAGAAGGACACTGATGATTGGCGAAGGAGTGCCCTCTTCCAAACTTACACTAAGTGTGGGAACAAAACTTGCAAGGTTATTATAGATAGTGAAAGTTGCATTAATGCAATGTTCTTTAACGTTGTTTCCCGCCTAGGCTTGAAATTGACCCCACACCCTAACCCATATAAAGCTTCTTGGGTGGATACTTCCTCTATAGCCATAAAAGAAAGATTTGTTGTCCCATTTCAATTCCTCACCTATAAGGCTAAAATATGATGTGACGTAATTCCCATGGATGTAGGGCATATTATCTTAGGTAGACCTTGGCTTTATGATTTGGATGTCACCCTTCATGGGCGATCCAATTCTTGCTCATTTATGTTTGAGGGTAAGAAGATTGTGCTCAATCCTTTGAAACCCAAGCCAATCGACATGAGCAAAAAGACTGAAGCACCAAAGGTGAAAAGCCTAAACATCATAAGCCCAAAGGCATTTGAAAGGGTAGCAATTCAAGAATCCATTGTGTTTGTCTTAGTTGCTAGGGAACTTCATGGAGAGACCCATAAGGAGCAACCTGAAGAAGTGAAGTCAGTGCTCCAGGAATTTAAGGATGTTTTCCCTGAGGAACTCCCCGATCATTTACCACCCATGCGTGACATACAACACGCCATAGATTTTGTGCCTAAAGCGACCCTACCTAACTTGCCTTACTATAGGATAAGCCCTGCAGAGCATGCCAAGTTGCAAAGGCAAGTAGAAATACTTAGGAAGGGTTTTGTTCATGAAAGCATGAGTCCTTATGCAGTCCTTGCACTCTTAACTCCAAAGAAAGATGGAACTTGGAGAATGTGTGCTGATAGTCATGCCATCAACAAGATCACTGTGAAATATCGTTTTCCTATCCCTCATTTGGATGACATGTTGGATATGATGGCTGAAGCAACGATCTTCTCCAAGATAGACTTGAAAAGCAGCTATCATCAAATTAGGTTTCATTCTGGTGATGACTGGAACACTGCCTTCAAGACGAAGGATGGTTTATATGAGTGGATGGCCATGCCATTTGGATTGTCCAATTCTCTTAGTACCTTTATGAGAGTGATGACTCAAGTACTTAAGCCTTTTATGGGGAAATTCTTGGTTATGTACTTTGATGATATCCTCATCTATAGTAAGTCTAGGGAGCAACACTTAGACCACCTAACTCAAGTTTGTACTACCCTTAGGAATGAGAGTTTATATGACAACCTCAAGAAGTGCTCTTTCTTCACCGATAAAGTCGTCTTCCTAGGTTTCATAGTATCATCTGAGGGAGTTTTTGCCGACCCCTAAAAGGTTCAAGCAGTTGTGGATTGGCCCGAGCCCAAAAATATCCATGAAATTCGTAGCTTTCATAGGCTCGCTTCATTTTATTGCCAATTCATCAAGGGGTTTAGTACCATTATATCCCTCATCACTGACTGCATGAAACAAGGGGATTTTGTTTGGACTAAAGCTACTGCTAAGGCTTTCAATGAGATAAACCAAAAGATGATTGAGGCACCTATCGTGCGTCTCCCTGATTTTACCAAGCTTTTTGAAATGGAATGTGATGCATCAGGTATTGGTATAGGGGGAGTACTTAGTCAAGAGTGCCACCCAATTGCTTATTTCAATGAGAAGTTAAATGATGCTAAGCAAAAGTACTCCACATATGACAAAGAGTTTTATGCCATCATTCGAGCTCTTTAGCATTAGCGCCATTACTTGTTGTCTCGAGAATTTGTTATCTACTTTGATCATGAAGCTTTGCCCTATCTCCATTCCCAAAAGAAGCTGAATTTTAGGCACAGTAGTTGGGTTGAATTTCTGCAACGCTACTACTTTGTGGTGAAACATAAGGTGGGAGTTGAGAATAAAGCTACTGATGCATTAAGTCGAAGGGTGTCTTTGCTATTTGTCATGAGTGTTAAGGTTACTGGGTTTGAACGACTCAAAGATGATTATGAGTCATGCCCAGATTTTGGGGAGCTCTACACTAGCCTAATTAATGCCCTACAACCAATCCTGGATGATTATACCCTTCAAGATGGTTACTTGTTCAAAGCCAACAAGTTATGTATCCTTTGGTCTTCAGTGAGGGATTTCCTAGTTTGGGAGATACATGCGAGAGGCCTTACAAGTCATTTTGGCCGAGACAAAATAATTGAGGAAGTGGAACGTCAATTCTATTGGCCTGGTCTTAAGAGAGGAATTGCCAAGATAGTTGGTCAGTGTCATACAAGTCAACTAGCCAAACATCGCAAGCAAAACACTAGCCTGTACATGCCTCTACCTGTGCCAGATCTCCCGTGGCAAGATGTGAGTATGGACTTTATGTTAGGTTTGCCCCGCACCTTTAGGAAGCATGATTCCATTCTAGTGGTTGTTGATCGCTTCTCTAAGATGACTCATTTCCTACCATGTTCTAAGACCTCTGATGCTTCTAAGATTGCAAGGCTCTACTTTGATAAGATTGTCAAACTTTATGGTCTTCCCAAAACCATAGTGTCTAATAAGGATGTTTGCTTCAAGAGTTATTTTTGGAAGACCTTGTGGCATTTAGTGGGCACCAAATTGAAATTTTCCACGACATTTCATCCTTAAACTGATAGTCAAATTGAGGTGGTTAATCATAGTCTAGGCAACCTCGTTCGGTGTCTAGTGGGTGAAGCCAATCGGAATTGGGATTCAATTCTTCCTATAACCCAACTTGCATATAGTAGCTCTATCAATAGGTCTATAGGCACTAGTCCTTTTAAGGTTGTGCATGGATATACACCTAGGAAGCCCTTGGAAATTTTGCCTATGTCCCCACATGTTAGGATTTCTAAGTCCGCAGATGCATTTGCATGACATATTCATAATTTGCATAATGAGATTCGCAAAAAAATTCAGGCGAGTAATTCTCAATATAAAATTCATGCTAACACTCATCGGCGTCATGCAAAGTTTCAGGTAGGAGATTATGTCATGATTCGGATTCGGCCTGAACGGTTTCCCTCTAGAACCGTTAAGAAATTGCAGGCTCGTAGTGCCAGACCATTCAAGGTATTGAAACGAATTGGCCTAAATGCATATGTCATTGACCTTCCTCATGATTATGGTATTAGCCTCTCCTTTAATATTGAGGATCTAGTTGCTTATAAAAGCCCCACAGCTATTCTTGATACCCCTTTTGATGAGTCTTTGCCTAATCCTATTAATGCCCCTATTCCCACCTCTTTACCCTTAAATCTGCCCTATGCACATAAAGAATCTATTGATGCTATTTTAGGTGAGCAAATTGTTTCTACCAGGGATGGAGGAGTTCACCGTTTCCTAGTTCGGTGGCGAGGGCGACCGGATTCTGATTGCACATGGATTACTCGAGATGAGCTATAGCGACTGGATCTTGACTTGCTGGAGTACTATCAGAGCTCTTTAGATTTCCACTCAATGGGGTCAAGTTCTTCTCACCTGGGGGGAGTTGGTGCGAACACGAGATACAAGCCCCTAATTACACACACGTATAGGTGGAAGAGTAAAAAGAAGACGGCCTAATCTGTAGCCTTATGGATGGAGTCTATTAGTTATTGGGCTTGAGATTAAGCAAGCCTG